>OU026078.1:11378333-12751666 GCA_907269065.1 Crocallis elinguaria
TAAATAAAAGCTTGCTAAATGTTACCCAAAAGTGAAAAGTTCCAAAATAAATGTTGCAGAATAAATTATATTCATCACATCAATTTCGTGATGACGAAGGTCTAAGTCGTTGCCTTGGAATCTATTCACTAATTCATTCATAAAATTTTATATGACACGTTTTCAATTTCGATTATAAATCAAGTTATTTCCGGAAATCCAAAGAAAAAGTAGATAAAAATATAGCGGACAAAATTACCTGTTATCCATAATTTGAATAAGAGCAACCGGGTAATTAATAAGTAGTGAATCCGTACTATAATAAACACGAAAGTGTGTTTGCATGTTTGTTGGTTCGGCCTTTTTCACGCAGCAACGGAGCAACGGATCGACGTGATTTTTGGCATAGATATAGTTTATGGACCGGAGAGTAACATAGGCTACTTTTTATCCCGAAAAATGCTCGGTTCCTGTGGGATCGAAACTGAAACCGCGGGCAGAATCTAGTGGTCTATAAATTAGACTAAACCAATTTCAATAATATTTGAAAGTATTTAATGTTTGGAATCTAGATATACAAAGTATTGATGGCTCTGTATATAACTAAGTTAGAGCCCTGGGTTCGATCCCTGTTTGGAGCAAACTTTGTGTGGTGAGCATAAAGTTTGTTCTGCAGTGCAAGTACGGATCTTTTCATTCGACAAAATTCGATAAAATTAACATTTCAAATCGATAGTGGGTTTTATCGAATTTTTGTATAATTTATCGAGCCTTTATACAATCGACAAAAGTTATCGAATAGCTAGGTCGAATCCAAAGAGAATATAGAGCTACTACAATACTTTAAGATCAGACTTCGGTACTCGCAATATTCGATAAATTTATCACGTTTTTCGATTCGACAAATTTATCGAACCGACTTCCGTACTTGCGCCGCTGGGGTCTTGGATTATTTATATATCTGTGTGCGTTCATGACACAGGAAAACCTAGTGTGGGAGCATGAGTGTGTAAGTGTTATTAGTATTGGTGACTGACAACTCTGTATCGTATTTGCAGGTATGTTCACGATATGGGATGATGTCGGCAAAATAGCGGCTATAGCTAAGAAACAGCTCTTCTACGTTTTCCCATTCGGGCTGACCGCGTATCTCGCTGGAGTCGTGTTTATTGACAGAAAAAACCCCAAGACTGCTTACAAACAGCTCGAGGAGACTTCAGAAGTCATGGTCAAGAATAAGGTGAGCTACAAAATTTGAAGTCACTAGAAACAAGCAGAGCATTTAACAATGTTTAAAGAGTAGGTATTGTGAAATATTAGAAATAGTCATGTCATTGGTTGATACGTCAACGACAGCCGATATGCGTAATCTATATTTATATTAATCTAACGATTGTTAATAAACAATCGTTAATGAGGATGGGAAAGTGTAATAACTTTCCCATCCTCATAGTAAATAAGGAAAATACATTTTTATGAAGTTTTAAAATTGATTAATCAAGTACCATGATTTTCTTGTACTGTTGACTATATTCGACTGTATGAGAAAAAAGCCGGTAACATCGAACTAGACGTTTCACTTCTCCGTCCAATTTCTTGCTTTATGTACCTACTCGAGGCGGTAGGCTTTGGAACGAGGCAAGAAGAGTCATAATACTTTTCATGAGCGTTCACTTCAGGCCCATATGATGTAACTTTAGCTAAATTAGGGCCCACGTAATGAACAGTTTGCTAGACGCCTCAAACTTTAGGGCTGAGCGCCTTCTGCGCTCTTCTACCGTTACTTATATGTTATGGGGGCGAGAAAGAAAGTACGGTCCTTCAAAAAAATGTCTATTGGCCTAAGAATATAAATGTACTTCTAAACGTTCGTTCTACTTTCGAAACTTTGAATCACTTCGCCAACGATAACGACTTATCGTGCGTCACTAAGATTTGAGCTGCTGTTTACAATTACATCATGTTTCTTCATCATTTTATCTATAGGCATGGATAAAACGATTCAAAACTTTGCCGTATTTCTTATATCGTTTAGCATTTATTTTGTGACATCTTAATTTGATAGAGAATAGTTGATAACGATATCAATATTAATCGTTTATAACAATATAACAACTAAAAGTGTTATTTTCTAAGTAGATACAGTGAATTCTTTAAAATGGCATTATCTAATCTTTATCCTTAGTTATTATGCACATTAAATATAAGGTGCGATTACTTCTTTGAATTTAACCAAAAAGTCCTTTTACGCGTTAGGTACACTGCATTAGGTAATTTTGATGAAGGAACCAAATTTAACCATGTAAAAATAAAAGTGAATCATCCAATGTTATTGCTGAATCGCAAACACTTTCATTTCTGCAACCTTTAACAAAAGTGTATCAAATTGGTATCTTATTTCTGAAAAGAATTTTAAAATTCATTTCTTTTTACATGACTTCACAAAAAACGGGTAATTTTTGCAGTGTTCATGTACGTATGCCAGTTTCTTTATTCCACCATAAATTTTAAATGCCTGAACATATTTAGATGTAGTATCACTAGAATCTTGACATCATCCCGAGTAGCACTTGCTATGGTTGTCGTGTTTCTTTTATTTAAACTTGTTCTTCTGAAATTTGCAAATAATAACTCGATTAACGTGAAAAACTTGTAACGTTCACAAACAGCCCTTGACAAATTACTTGCAACTATATCATTAACATGATCATTGTTACTTTTTTAAAATAAATAAATTAAATCCTTTCAGACAAAGATCTGGCTGTTCCCCGAAGGTACGAGGAACAAGGACTACACCAAGCTGCTTCCATTCAAGAAGGGAGCCTTCAACATCGCCGTGGCAGCTCAGGTGCCCATCATCCCCGTCGTCTTTTCGCCTTACTACTTCATCAATGCGCAGAAATATATTTTCTCTAAAGGTATGGTTTCACAATATAGGTACCTACTGTATGTGCACGCTTCCAGCAACGCAACGAGTCAAAATTATGTGCACACACAGTTTTTTTACTCGCGTTTAGCGTTTGCCCCTTTTAGTTCAAGAGTTTCTTCTGAGAGTTTTGAGTCTTATTTCGGCGTTGGGTCTTAAAGAGTTCGGACACTACAGCTTGGAAAGTTTCCATACGCCGATTTGGTCTAAAATGGCGGATACACTAAACCTAAATTTATAGGGCTGGTTCTCAAGTGCTGCTGGAACACGCCGATAGGTACATGGTTGTAGCTAGTCAGATGAGCACTTAAAAATGCCCCACCATCACGCTAATCACGATGTTTTCCTTCAACCGAAAGCTCACGCTCATTATAGGATTCGAACCACTGAACAACATTCAGATCTTGATCGGCGGTCGACTTCACTACTATTGAGCAATCATTGCGTGTTTGTATTATTTGTAGTGTTTTTATTATCTGGGTGTTGTCCACGTCTTGACGTTCCAATTATCTAGACTCAGGGCATTCTATTTATGGGTTATTTGTCTATGAATGTCAATGTTGGAAATTATTAATTTAACGCTTTTAATAAAAAAAACTTCGAGCTAGGACAAGAATAAGGGTAGGTACTGGCATTTTCAAACCCTATTTCTATTATTAAGTATTATGACGCCAGAACTTGTACGGTCTTACCACAAAAAAATTAAACATACTAAGTACAGTCCTTGGTCGCGTGTTCAAATATGAGCAACCACAAATGTAGTGTCTAACCGTTGTCTAACTCAATTATGTTGTGACATATCTAATCATTTTATATTTAGACACTGTCTAGCTAAATAGGCATTTATAATAATAATAATAATAATTTTTATTTCGGATAATTAAATCTCATCCATAAAATTTGTTAGTTAACATCTTAAAAACCTTAAAAACTAAATTGTTAGTACATTGACAAGAAATATAAAGTAAAGTAAAAAATATATATATACACTAACCAAAGAGAGAGAGCGTGACACAGACAGTACATTATGATTTACCCGACTGCCCGACATGAACACCCACCCAGTGTTTCCATATAGGGCAGTCAGCTCTATCGGCCAATACTCTCAAAATGCTGTTGGGACTGCTCCTCACCCTCCGCATCAAGGAAGCAATTCTCTTTCGAATAATGGCATGAAAGCCATCCGTAGTTGCTTCTGCAAACATCCCTGATGCACTACAGTGTCTTCGCAGTCCCATCAGCATCCTGAATGCATTTAAAAGTAGTTTTTGTGGTAACATGGATAGTAGCAGAATATACCTACTCGTATACTCGTATATATCTGTTGCGAAGACAAGAAGAAAATATTATTAGCTATCTATTAGATACCTACTAATTCCTTTTATCTACTTGTGCACGGCGATGACATTAATTCTCTAATTATAGACTTAACTAAATAGGATACTCTAACCAATCATAAACAGTGGTTATCTGGTTAGTGAAGATTTATGAAGAAAAAATATTTATGTAACTTGTAATTGGCATTATGGCAAGATACTCACCGTGTCTGGCCGAAAAGAAGAAAAAAAAACCAAAAAGTAGCACACCAAAATCAAAAGGAGTTTGACGATGAAAAGCGCATTGCTACATATATACTGATCTGTGAGCGCATTTAACCATGCTCGATGCTAGCTTTTACTTGAAACATTAAAATTGGCATAATACACAAACCGAGTCTGGCAATAAAAGAAAAAAATTAGCGGCAACATCATTCAAAATAATTATACAAATTACCAAGTGAATTGTTTAAGAAATTGAATTCCAATTCTAACTACGGCCTAACTATATCCGTATTTTATATTGCAGGTCACATTGTAATCCAGCCTTTGGAGCCTATTCCCACAGCGGGACTCACAATGGATGATGTGCCAGATCTAATCACGAGAGTCCACGAAAAAATGTCATCTGCATACAAGGAACTGTCAAAAGAGGTTCTGAACGATCTTCCTTCACACTACCCGTACACCAACATAGGATAAATATAATAAATAGTATTATAAATTATGTGCAGATTGTTAAGAATTTAATTTAGTAAATCATTAGATGAGTAGAGTTTGAGTTGGTCCAGATTTTTCCGGTCAGAATCTGTTTTCCAGCTAAAACCACCTCTAGCTCTATGACTCTCTATGATAACATCGGCATCGGTTTATAGAAAAGAGGTTAAAGTATGTAAGGTTTTTTGCATGTTTTATTTTTTATTTTTGATAATACCTCTTGGTAATTATTGTAACTACTATGCGTAGCTTTAAAAAATAGAAACGAACATATGTACCTACATAAGCTAAATTATAATTTATTTAGTTGTAACAAAGGGAGCTGACCAGTGAAATGTTCAAAATCTGTCAATATAATGACTTTAAGCAACTGGTAACAAATTATTGTGTATAGTATAAAATATAATACCTAATTTTTATAGAAAATAAATAACCCAACAAACAAGTCCGACAGCATAACTAACTTGGCCAACATTTAAAAATGTAGATTATTATAGACCCAAAAACGTGAGTAACTTATAATAAAAAAAAAACAAATTAACAATTTTTATCATTGCACCCTAACTTTTCCGTATAGAATCCTACCTACGAATAAATATTATTTATTATCACTATCACTACCACTGTCACACCTGGTGGTAAGTGACGATGCAGTCGACGATGTAGCACGCTTCCAGTCACTTGAAGAAGCCCAGGTTATGACGATCAGGAAACATAGACTCGGACAGAGTTCCACTCCTTAGCGGTACGCCAAATAAACGTAAAAGCATAACGTTTCGTGCGTAAATGAGGAATACCTATTAACTATGAATCGATGTCACTTCGCCGTTAGTCTGGTTGTTTGACGATGAAAAGGGGAAGAGGGTATTAAGCGGTGTAATTCCGACGCACACTGGCCGAAAAGACCGACAAACAAGCAACTCTACGCCAATGCTCAAGGCTCTGCAGCCCAGCTTCTAGAAGCGAGTCATTGCGGATAATCTTCTTGACTCGCCCCTCAATAGACTCCAATGCCTTAAGCTGGTACTTGGTCGAGTCATCCAAGAGATGAGAACAATGTCCATACACGACTGAACTTGTGCTTGATATAGGTTGAGCAACTGTTCTGGTGGTGCCTACCACCAGAATGTTGCCATCCTTATAGCCAAGGGATCCACCCACGGATCACGTGTAGGGTATCGAGGGTAAACCTATGGACGCGTGTGACATCGATCCCCATGTGCAACTATTCAACCGTTATACAGTTTTTATTAGTAAGGCCCAAAAAGTATACTAGCTTACTATCTATTAGTATACTACTAATAGTATTAGTAGTGTTAATACTAAGTACCTATTAGGCGGATATAAGTAAATAAATTACTCTCTTCAACCACATCGTCACATAGGATGGTAATAATATGGTAACTAATCTGTAGTTACCATAAGCTAACCTATCAATAGTAAAAAGGACGATAACAGTCATATTTATGAATGCCTCTTCATATCACTGCACAGGACCTATTTAGATGATTTCGGCAGAGTCGAATGAAGGGCAATATGTGACAACTAGTATTTTAAAATTAGGTAAGTTGCACGCTAATCAAAACGTTACCGTTTACATAGATATTCTACAGTCTCGTATATACCTAGTACTTAATATGTGCAGTAGGTATTAAAGGCATGCATGGACTTCCAAATTCATCCATTGAATTTGCCGTAGGCCAACATATCCATAGTTTCTTCTGAGAGTTTTTGAGTCCTCTATCGGCATTGGGTCTTCAAAGAGTTCGGACCCAACAGCTTGGACAGTTCCCTCCAACCCATTGTTCAACTCATCCACTGTGTCGCAGTCAGCTAGGCACTAGAAGCGATTTTTGAGTTCTAACTGAAAGCCTTCGGGGTTTTGGATTTGGGCAAAATTTAAACGGAGCGTAGACTTCACCGGACGTGACCTTTCAAGCTTGATTAAGTCTATCTCATTTGTGGCGAAACAATCGGGCTTATTCACGTCCACTTCCTGGATGGCCGCTTCTCGTAGAAGGAGTTCATTACTAAGAGTCCTCCTCCATGAAATCGGACAGCCTGTGTCCTCTCGGGTTCCGCTGCCCGTATCCGAATGGCTCAGGCTCTCAACTCATGTATTTCCTCGTACACAGCTTTTTGCGTTGAAGTCTTCCATAACAACAGTGAAGTATAGTTTTTAGAAGTATTGATGGCATCGGATATATCATACATAGCTTCTACTTCATCGCCTGGATGTATCGAGGTAGGTGCATATACTTGTATGACCTTTTTTTTCTTTTATTAATTACACAATAATCTGCAAGCTCAAGGCCCGCACCTTTTTTTTTGTAAATAAGTAAATTAATTTGTCACAATTTCTTCACATACTTTCCAAACAAACGTATACTCCGAAGGCCTAAGTTATAAGTACCTATATGACCTTTTGATTATTCTAAGTATATGTATAAGGTACGCTACCCTAGCCGATACACTATCGACTTTGACGACGTGGTTTATGAGAGACTTGCGGACGAGGAACCCGACACCACCTTGGGATTGTTTAGTTTCCGTGTATTAAATTATGTTGCCAGAATAAGGGGTCGTATTATGTATGTGGTAGTACGATCTCTTCCGGAGATTATTCGCAGCCCCTACTCTACTTTTACAGTGGCCGCTACCCAAGCCATGGATAACGGAGCTGCCGCGCGGGCTGGGAGCCCGTATTATGTATTGTAGGTATTTGTTATCAAGGGGATTTGCCATAATATCTACCTACACCATACGCTTGACAAGCCTCTTGGCGATTACAGTAGATTTTGATGTACATTGAGGTGAATGCTGCTGCCCATTTCCTAGATATCCCCTTAGCCGATTTTTACCGAACCCATGGGAATAGAAGTTCTTGTCCACGATAAATTAACTACAGTACTAGAGGTACCTACTCTATTATACACTAGGCAATCAAGACAAAACGTAAATTTAATTTTAAGTTAATCATAATTAAAAACAAAGATTTCTTTTTTTCCTTCGTTCGCCCTTTTTTACAAGCTATTATTATAAAGTCGTGAAACCATACCGCCTAGTCTTACGTAGTGCCAACAAAGAGTTTTATGCGGCTAAAAAAGTACCTAAACAGTTTTTTAAACAATACCAATCACAATCGTTCCTACATTCGTACATATCTTAATATTAAGTTATGAATACGAAAATACTTGGTTTATTATATTTTTTATTAGCTGTTTATCGATTTTGTACGCGCTTTAGCTTTGTGCGCGCATCACTAGCACGGCGTACCATTATGGCTATTTTAAAAGAAATATAAAGTCAATCAATTGTTTAAACCGTCGTTTAAGGAAATTCGTATTAATAAACGCTATTTAGCGCTATCCAGTGGATAAAATCGTATGCTTATCACTGGGTAATTCAAACTATATCTAAATAATGCTAAACTTACCGTACTTCAAAACCGGGAACGAAACTCAATGCATTGTTTACATTCGTTTCGTTTGATGTTAAATTGGAACGCGAGAGTATCCAGATTGGGGGATTTTTTCCCCAATTTGGGGGAAAAAGTTTTGGGGAAAATATCAATATTGCCTTTTTCTAACGCTAGCATTCTCGACATTAGGGTCGAGAGGGCATTTTCTATCATGATGGCTTGAAAAATAAACTTAGGAATAGAATGGACGGAAGCACACCTTATCATGATAGTGTACTATACGAGTACAGCGGAGTACAACCTCAATACTGGAGGTTGCTCTAAATTCGAACAAACTAAAATGCTTAAAATTCAAATCAGAAGTTATCTATAAAAATGAAAATCTATTTGAAGATATTAAATGTATTTAAACTATTTATCCTATTGTTACATTACAACTTAATCCTAATAATTAGTCACATAATAAAGAAAGGTAGTAGCTATTTGGGGGAAACAATGACTTTAAATATTTCGGGAAAATTACATTAGTATCATTTTAGGGATTTTTTTCTCTGAAATGGGGTAATTTTGAAAACGTAATCTGGAGACCCTGCGCGCAAATTCACAATTTGCACAAGTGTTTTTGTCCGCTGTGATACCGAACGAGTATTTGATTTTCATTTTGCAAAGCGAAATATAATAAATATTTATTGCTGCTGCTATTATTTGTGTTACTCTTAATTTATAGCTTTAAAAATCAGAATGTTGGACAAAATCGTCTATCTGATCATAATTACTGTGGTGACTTATATTTTGAAACAACTATTTTCTGAAACGCCGAATTTCATAAAATTCAAATCAAAATTTCTAGTCTTTTATATTTGGACTTCTCTAACGTCTGTGGTGTTGTTGCCCTTTTTTGTATTCAACCCAAAAAACGTGAAAAATGCTCTGTAAGTACTTGGTTTAAATCTTTTTATTGTTTTGCTTTTTCCTGTATGTCCAGTCCCATTTAAACGTAGTGGTTATATTCTCTTTGGTCATCTCACATTTAAAAGTATTTTTTCTTTTGTGCCGATAGAGTACTGTAACTTTTGTTTAAGTGTGTATGTATAAAAAACTCATTTCACATTTGTACGTTACCAATTTTTTTTTTTCATTAATCTTTCTGTCCAATATTATAATAATTATGCATTACACTATGTACACAAAAAAAAGGAAGTAATTGTCCTAAAATTATAATCTTTCAAATTTATGAAACCATAGAAGATACAAACTTAGACAACTGCAAGAGCTCTTTTAGTTTGCTATTATAATTTATTTTGGGACATTATTGATAGGCCACAATATTGCTTTTTACCTGATCACTGTTATGATTAACCAACTAATATTTCATGCGTTTATTTCTAGATTTGCAACTCAAATAGTGAAGCATGTGACAAAAGTAATCGAAGTAAAATGGCATCTAATGAACGGAAGAGTTCTAGCAGAGGATCGAGGGGCAGTTGTTGTGTCAAATCATCAGTCCTCTATTGATATACTAGGTAAGATAACTTTACTTATTTTTAGAGCTAAAACCGTATTAATAACACTTACCTATATAAAAACTTATATAGCAAAAATATCAAATAGACAACAGTGTTGTAGATTACAAGACTTGCTAGGCAATATTAAACTTAGTCACATGTTTAAATATAAGCAACCACAAACCTTGATTTATGTACTGTGTACCATTGGCTAACTCAATCATGTTGTGATATTTCTAATAATTTTAGACAGGCATCTATAAAATATTTATTTTGTAACACTGTTAATTTTCTTTGAGATACTATTGTCGGCCAGAGAGTGACATAGATAGGCTACTTTTATCCCTGAAAAATACATGGTTCCCGGGGACAGTCTCCATGTGGGGAAAACCTCTAACAACAGCTGAAAATGTGAAAGTGTGTTTGTTGATTTGTCTTTCTTTCACACAGCAACGGATCATTTGAAAATTGCGTTTGAAACAAAAATATATATAATAGAGGAGTAATAATTATTATTTCTGATCAGGTAGGACTAACTCTTCTGCGAGCATCCATCTGGGTGGGTATGACCACTTTGCTCGTGAAGTCTGCCGCCAAGGAGTAATGTGATAGCATTACTCTGTTCCGGTTTGATGGGCAGAGTAGCCAGTGAAATTACTGGGCTTATGAGACTTAATACCTAATGTCTCAGGGTAACAAGCGTTTTGCAGTGCTGCACAAGTCTATACAGTATACAGTGTTATCATCAGGCGTACTTAATATACCTTATTTAGTTATGTTAACTTTTGTATTATGTTGGTGTACAATAAAGAGTTATCTATCTATCTATGACCAGCTTTAAATCTCTTTATGCAATAGTATAAAAAAAAACTAAAAAGTGCTTCTCAAATATTTAACTGACAGTAATAAATAATTTTCTTTATTTTTTACATTATTTGATAATGAGACGAGCTGGTGGTTTGCCTGTTGGTAAGTTCATAAATACTTTATCGGCCTCATCCTTATTTATCCTCAGCGGGATAAGGTCTTTCCGAAATAGAATACGGACATCCTATGTTCCACCTGCTGGCTTAGGATGGGTTTACCTACTTAACTAAAGCAGGAAGAACCCAAAAAATAGTGTAGTTTAAGTGTGACGTAAAACAAGTATTTTCTCCTATCCAGACATAAACCTGTTGACTGCAAAAATATCGACATTCTGTATTGCCCACCAATAGTGTTGCTGATAAGAATCAAATGTTGCAAATATTTTTATCCGATGCAGTAAAAATAGATTTTTTTGCTAGTTTGCAATTACTTTAGGAACACAAACCGGAAGATGTAGTGTAGACTGGCCTCCCACTAGCTGGACCAATGACCTAGTCAGTGTGCCAAACTCTCACCTCGTACTCGTTGAGTTGGATGCAAGAAGAGAGTAGCCGATCCAAGTGGTGTTCCATGGGGCAGGTCTACATTAAGCAGTGGACATCTTCGGCGTAGTATTAATTTAGTTTCTGTGTCTTCGGGGTGATGATGACTTCAAAATAAAATAAAACATCATAAACATATTTCAATGTGTTACTGCTGTCATATGATGTCACATCTATTTATATTAGGCTTAATTGCCAATTGTGAGCTCTGAGCAATGATTTCGGAACTCGGGACAAAGTGGCTTAAGATTTGAAGAAGACATTATTTTATTTCTTTTATCATATAATAATGTTTTATTAGTGCGTAGAATACGCATTGTACAGTTGACATAATGTACTTTTTGCGTTTGTACGTTATAAACTGGAGGCGGTCTTCTGGCGCAGTGGTCTCCTATCTGGGTTCCACCCTCAAGTTCAAAATATGTCGCTTAGTCCCTATCGATATGTTTCTGCAGCGACACTTGAGAGTACTCTATTCAAGGTTTGGTATGTTCACTATTTTCGACTACATCATCACTTGATAGTGGTCAAACGATAACCTATTGAATATAAAAAATAGAAAAAAAAAGATCAAGATGTCAGGTATAATTCTCTATATTTTTACAGGTATGTTCAACATTTGGCATGTGGCAGACAAAATTGCCGCTGTCGCCAGAAAAGAGATATTCTACGTGTGGCCGTTCGGGCTGGCCGCGTACTTAGCAGGCGTTGTTTTCATCGACAGAAACAACTCTAAGGACGCTTACAAACAATTGAAAATGACCTCGGAAGTTATGATCAAGAACAAGGCAAGTAATATAGGTTTTTAAACAGTCATGGTCATCAATATTACGAACAAAATCAGACTTAACGGGATATTTACCATGTATATTATTTGCATTGAGTTCCCGATATTACTCATCAGTCGTTTCAGATCAGTTCTCCCGTGATCATGGCACTTGCAACAGTGCCGAAATATCGGGAACTCAATACAAATAATATACATGGTAAATATCCCGTTAAGTCTGATTTTGTTCGAAGGCAAGTAATTCTATTAATTATTGTTAAAATGTATTTGCGAGTTTTTAAGACTTGTTCCTCCACTAAATTATGTTATTAGACTTCCATACGAGATCGAGTCATCCTTGGTATACCTTATGATGTTTATTTCACGATGTTGAAGGTGGAAAACAAACTAATAGACGTTAACCTAGACTGTAAAATTATAGCACTAGAATAGAAGCGTCGTTTACTCTTCGTACTAATACGTGGAAGTTTTCATTAGGTAACTGAACCCGTTTGGTCAGCAATAGTAATTAAATACAAGCGATTTCTGTTAAGAAACGAGGGTGATTACCAACATGCTCTATTTTTTTTTTGCATACATGCATTTATTACTAGGCTGTATTTGTTAAACCTGCGGATGTCTCGCCTATTAGGAAAGCAATGGTCACCTAGCACTGACACAAACTTGGGACGTACTTGGTGTGTTGAACTGGATCCTAGTTCTCTGAATGATGAATGTTAGAACTGATTCTTGATAGTGAATTTCCTAGTGACTATAGAAAATGCACTACCAAGAGTTAATTAACAAACCTTTCAAGCATTAATTAGTTGTATTGATCGTGGTCACGAGAACATTGACCGTGATCATCTTCTCGTGACCACGATCACGAAATGTAACTAAATTTTTGAAAAGTTAAGGTCCGTTAAAATGATGTGAATTTGTGAGTGGATTTTGTCTTATAACTATGACTTAAGTAATATTTTTAAAAAGTTCTGTAGTTGTTTTGGTAACTTACAAAAGCCCTTTTTGATTATTATTTGAATTTATTATTATAAAATATTATTTATAAGCCTAATTTGTGCCCTGTCCCTTAGTTGCAGATAAATCATTAATAAAAAATCATAAAGTGGCACATATTGCTTGAATTGTTTGACTTTTGTTAAAATAACTTATAGTTTACCTCTATTATTATTATGTGCACTCAATTTTATGAAGCATTCAATAAATCGTAGTACCAAAGCCGGTGACTCATGATTTCCTCAAGATATCGTTACCAATCCGTTTAATTATTTTTAGCGTTAATATCTAGAGGAACTTACGAGTGGGAAAATAATAGTGATTTGGTTTGGCACTGTAAACATTGTTCACTATTGAGACCTTGATCTTAGGTGACAATCATTCCAAAGTATGATTTTTGTAGTAAGTATTTGTTTTTATAATGTTTGCTCCAGCGGATCATACCTATGTGAATATTTTTATCGATATTTTTGTCGGTGAAAGTGCTCGATGCTAGCGTAAACATATTGAAAGTCTGGAACTATTAATACATATTCGTAGTGATTTCCACGTTCATTTCCACACTCACATGTCGATATTAGTGACGCTCCGACGAGCTGTCAGTAGGTCTGTACGTTAGTATTCATAGTTGGAAGCAGAGATCTCTGATAATATAAGCTCTTACAAAACGAAAAGAAGCGAAAACTATTGACAACGCTTTCCACACGAAGACTAGTGACCGCTGCACAGTGCGGTAAGAGACCCTATTTTTTACCATGCCCTTTTTATTGCAAAACCTGATAGTTTAAACTAAACAAAATGCAAGAGTAAAACTTCCAGTTATCAAAAGTATCTAGTTCCAGAAATATGATTTTTTGAAAATCGTCCAAATTTGATGCGAAAAATCGCAAAAATAAATATATCACAAAATACGTGAAATAAATCAAAAAGTTGTTCAAATGAAATGTTTAGATAGTAGTAAAACCTACGTTTTAGAGCAATCAGCAAAGTCCTATGATTGTTTGTTTCCGTGTTATTACGAATTTAAATATTTTCTTTTTAAATTTTTTTCTCGAAAAGTCGGCCGTATTCGGGAAAGTTATTTACACAAGAAGATACCTTACCTACTCTTCTACGCCTCCACAAAATATCTCGTCGTAATTCCATGGACTAATCAAGTTATCAACCAAAACGTGGTATATCCGGTTTACTCGGTTTCAGGGATGACACTTTTTGTTTTTTTATTATTTATTGACAAAAAGTGGATATTATTTCTAGTACATTGAGAATAATTTACTCGCACATTTCGTCAACTCACTGAGACTAATTTTCTGATTTTCATCTATATATCTATCTATAATAATTATATAAAAAAATAAAAAGTCACTGACTATATATACATGACATCTCGGAAACTACATAATTGACCTATGAAACTGAAATTTATCAGGTAGGTAGTTTATAGGTAGGAGACGTCAGCTAAGTGCGGATTTTGCGACGGCTGAATTATGGTTGTATATGGGACTATCGTAGGTTTATAATTATGAAAGTCTTAAACTGCTACCCGTGCGAAGCCGGATTGGGTCGCTAGTTCAGTGATATAGACTTCGATAAAGGGCTACAAGTGACTCACTCTCTGTTCAACCTACTTGTTCGTCGTCCTCAGAGGTATTCAGTGAAACACAATCCTACGAAGAGTTCGACGAATTGGGCGAGCAAACAGTAGTTGATGAAAGTATAATAATATAATAGTACTGAAAATGACTGTTAAATTGTATGATTGACAAAGTTTTTAATCTTCTTTTGTAGCTATTACTGCTTGGTACTCATAAAAAAACATCATCAACATGACCTAAAAAGTCCGGATAATTGTTACAAAATTCGTGATAACCCTAGCACATATTTTTGAAACACTTTATCCTAGATAGTCCATGGAGTTATGGCGAGATATTTTTTGGAGAGGTAGAAGAGTTAGTGAGGTATCTTCTTGTGTAAATAACTTTCCCGAATACGGCCGATTTTTCGAGAAAAAAAATAAAAAAGAAAATGTTTAAATTCGTAATAACACGGAAACAAACGATCATAGGACTTTTCTGATTGCTCTAAAACGTAGCTTTTACTACTTTCTAAACATTTCATTTGAACAACTTTTTGATTTATTTCATGTATTTTGTGATATATTTATTTTTGCGATTTTCCGGATCAAATTTTGACGATTTTCAAAAAATCATATTTCTGGAACTAGATACTTTTGATACCTGGGAGTTTTACTCTTGCATTTTGTTTAGTTTAAACTATCAGGTTTTGCAATAAAAAGAGCATGGTAAAAAATAGGGTCCCTTACCGCACTGTGCGCTGGTTTTAATCGGTCTGGTATTGAAAACGAACACGAGATTGTTAGCTGATAAGGCAGCGGATCTACGTATCAACCAATTACTAAACCAAATTTGCAATCTATCTAAGGATTGTTTAATATTTTCTTGGCATGAGATCGCGTATTGGAATTGTTATTATAGAGGATTGTAAAGTACACATAACCATAGTAAAAGGAGAATAGTAAGTATTTTGTCTCGAGCACTGCCTGTGAAATAAATATACATAAAGCGGTAGGGCTGTCATGTCACATCATGACATCTCGAGACTCGATCGCCCGGTAGATAGGTGGTAGGTACCTATCTACCAGCGGCGCAAGTACGGAAGTCGGTTCGACAAATTTGTCGAATCGAAAAACCCATTAAATTTATCGAATGTTGCGAGTACCTAAGTTGTATCGAAAAGTATTGTATTCGATAACTTTTGTCGATAGTATCGAGGTTCGATAAATTTTATAAAACGTCGATAAAACCCACTTTATCGATTTGAACTGTCAATTTTATCGAACTTTATCGATCAAAAAGATCCGTACTTGCGCCGCAGAACGGCTAAAAATGTATTTATTCGCGGATCCAATCGGTACCTAGGTATTCGGTTTCGTTTATGAACGTATCGGCATCCTTTGAATGTTGGCACGTGCCGAGGCGGCTTTTATAAAGAGTGTATGCGAATGGACTACAATCAAAGTAAAATGAACCTTATTGCCACAATGCCTAAAGTTCATTCTCAAATTTTTCTCTCACTTATTTACTTATATTTTGTTAAACTTACTCAAAAATTACAGTGAAAAACCTAAATGTCTTTGGGACAATTATACAAAATGTAATAAAACACAAAACTACAAATGGACATTTATAAATAGGTACATATAAATGATTGACAAATTGATTTCAGTCGTCTCTATAGGTACTTATTATAATATTAACATAACCGACTGCCTATAGTCATGTATATTAAGTGCTTCGTAATCATCTAACTGTTAAGATAGTTCACTATTTTTTGTGTCTGTTCTTTGCAGACGAAAATCTGGCTGTTTCCCGAGGGAACCAGAAACAAAGACTTCACGAAGCTACTGCCGTTCAAAAAGGGCGCGTTCAACATCGCCGTAGCGGCGCAAGTGCCGATCATACCAGTCGTGTTCTCGCCTTACTACTTCATCAATTCCAAGAAATATATATTTAATCCTGGTACGTACAGTAAAATACTATAAGTTCACATAATATCCGGCAAGAATGTTGGTTTCTGGAAAGCCACCACGTGTACTACGCAATAGATATACTATGATAGTGGCATAGTCCAAAAATCCTCTGCGATAATCCCCTGCGAAGGTTTCTGGACTTTTTATCCAGAAATCCATTTAAGCGCGGGAAGCAAACAGAGATAAGAAGAGAGAGTTTGTTTTTTCTAGAGAAAAGTTCCAGAAATCCTCTTACCTATTTATTTACATTGTTTTGTTGTTAAAATCTAAAAACAAAAACTTGGAACAAACCACCGAACTATCCCTACCCTTTAGTAGCAGTAGTTTGGTTATGGTCTGGGGTCTGGTCATCATCAGCCGGAAGACGTCCACTGCTGAAAGCCAATTGGATCTGCTACTCGCCTGTCAGCTACTTCACCGGCCAATACAATTGATTTCGTTTTCGACAATTGTTCCAAAACGGAAACTATGATTTACGATTGTCTATGATTTTGTTAGTGGGAGGACTAACTCTTCTGCGAGTGTCCGTCTGGGTTGTTACCACCGCTTTGCTCGTGAAGTCTGCCGCCAAGCAGTAGTGTGCAAGCATTACTGTGTTCCGGTTTGATGAGCAGAGTATCCAGTGAAATTACTGGGCTTATGAGACTTAATACCTAATGTCTCAGGGTAACGAGCGCACTGCAGTGCCGCGCAGGCCTTTGTGTTTCAAAGTTCTGGGTGGCACTGCAATCGTTATGGGCCGGCGTTATGCTTACCATCAGGCAAACGACCAGCTCGTCTCGTTACCTAATAACATAAAAAAAAAAAAAAAAAAAATGATTTCAATAAATAAAAAAGTACCTAATGAAATACCTCGGAGGCCGTACCTAAACGGTGGATTTATGAATAGGCACTCAGTAATCTCTGAGTTATATTTCATTTATATACCAAGTTACTGCAATATAAGCAATGCACGATAACCGGTCGATCGTATAGCATTTTTTATATTCCTAACCTAACACAAAATTAAAACTGTTTTGGGCGGTTTTTTCGATTTTAATTTCATCTTCATTCTTGTGACCCAGCATCGACAACACGCTTTTAAAAAGCCAATTATAAAAAAAAATTGTATGCAGTAGATGTTTTATTATTTTCCGTTACCTACTTAAAATCCATATTATTAGTAGGTAACACTCCTAATAACAATTAATATTTTAAAATAACTAATTATAGGGCATAAAATTAAAATTAGTATGCTCTAGGTGGTAGTACTAAATCTTCTGCGAGTGTCCATCTGGGCTGGTACCACCGCTTTGCTCGTGAAGTCTGCAGCCAAGCAGTAATGTGCAAGCATTACTGTCTTCTGGTTTACTTGGTTTTGATGAGCAGAGTAGCCAGTGAAATTACTGGGCTTATGAGACTTAATACCTACTGTACGAGTGTAACGAGCGCATTGCAGTGCCGCGCAGGTCTTTGTGTTTCAAAGTTCTGAGTGGCACTGTAATTATTATGAGCCGGCGTTACGCTTACCATCAGGCAAACGACCAGCTCGTTTCGTTATCAAATAGTATATAAAAAATTAGTATATGTTTTTATTATTTCCCGTTAGGTGCTTATAAAAAAAACAATGTCATAAATAAGTACGCGCCTAATTATAGTAAATAATTTAGAATAACTAATTAAAGAGCATTCCCACAGTCCGTAGATTTACATTTCCTGATGTTTCGTTTTCTCGTTATAGTAATCAACTGATTAAATTAGAAGATATAAATTATTTTTTATTTAAATATTAAAAATATTATAATTTTAGTACTCACACCAATTTTAATCGTAAATTTTGTTTCTTATACAGATAGAGATAATTTTGGTTATAGAGATTGAGAGACAGGAACTACCATACCCAGATGACATAAATATCATTTTCAAATCTTGGAGTATACTCATACAAACTTGCAGTATCTCTCTGACATAAATCTTAACCCGTATTTATGTATGTCGAATTATTAGTTATGACAAAGCAAAGCTCGAACATGCATAAAGGCCCTAAGGTACCGCCTCGCATCAAACAAACAACACGGCATATTTAAAAATATCGCTTGTGTTTACTACTAACCAAACATAATACAGATTGTTTCACTTCAATTGTTTCATTGTATTTCATTTTAACATAGCGCAACGTGCTATGGATAGGACTATGCTCAGGGTTTCTCTGCGTGATAAAATCCGATATGAGGAGATCCGCAGGAGAACAAAAGTCTCCGACATAGCTCTCAAAGTCAGTAAGTTGAAATGGCAATGGGCAGGCCACATCGCTCGCAGAACCGATAACCGATGGGGAAAAAAGGTTCTCGAGTGGCGACCACAATCCGGAAGACGTAGTGTAGGCCGCCCCCCACTAGGTGGACCGATAACCTTGTCAAAACCGCGGGAAACCGTTGGATACAAGAGGCGAGTAGCCGATCCAAGTGGCGTTCTATGGGGGAGGCCTATGTTCAACAGTGGACGTCTTCCGGCTGATGATGATGATGATTTCATTTTAAGCTATCTGCATCCCACCGACCGCGATTTCACCCGTATGAAAATTCTTCTAGGATCTGCATAGAGAGTAAATTTAGTCACGTATTTTTTTGTGTGAGAGAGCAACTAAGTTACTCCACAAATCATATACCCCGGAATAGTGCATGTTTCCTGTGCAAGTCTCCACGCGAATGAAACTGCAAGATGCAAAGTTTACTCCAAACAATTTTTTTATGCTATTTGGTAACGAGACGGGCTGGTCGTTTGCCTGATGGTAAGCATAAGACCGGCCCATAACAATTGCAGAACTTTGAAACACAAAGGCCTGCGCGGTACTGCAGTGCGCTCGTTACCCTGAGACATTACGTATTAAGTCTCATAAGCCCAGTAATTTTACTGGCTACTCTACTCATCAAACCGGAACACAGTAATGCTTGCACATTTCTGCTTGGCGGCAGACTGCACGAGCAAAGCGGCGGTAACAACCCAGACGGACATTCGCAGAAGAGTTAGACCTACCACAAAACAAATGAAACTCCAATTGACAACCGCTAATAGATAACATATTTCTCAAATTACAGGTCACGTGATCATCCAGTGCCTAGAGCCGGTGCCAACTGCGGGCCTCACGATGGAAGACGTGCCAGAACTCATCGTGAAGGTCCGAGATACAATGGAGTCAGCGTATAAGGAGCTCTCTAAAGAAGTGCTGGCGTCACTACCAGCCAACTACCCTTTAGCGACTACGGATTAAAGATCAAGTGATAGGATATGAACGGTACCTATACATTGTGTACATTGACATTTCTCTAAAATAAGCGTTCTATAGTGAAGTAGTGTATTGTCTTTTTTTAATTTGCAAACGTAAACCAAAAAAGACAAAGCACTGGATTAGTTCTACTTATATGTTGAACCACGTGTTGACTATCAATAATCCAAGAAAACAAAAGACGATCTCGCTAGATTTGATGTAAATTTAATTGTAGTGAATATAGCCATGCCGTTGGTAATTGGCTATCGGAACTTGGCGAATCCACTAATGACGCGGTTGCATTCAAAATCTATCCAATTCTTGATAATTGCGCCCGTAAACGAAAAAAAGTTTTAGCAGCATCTTGATTTTTATTTATCTTTCTGTTCTATTTAGAAAAAGAATGGTTTATAAAACGAATTGAAAAGCAAATTTTTTGATTGCTAATTTTGATCAAATTTGAGGCAACTGAAAATCAGTTATTGATATGTGATACGTGGTTGTAACGAATGTATTTTAAAGTTATTTAAGAGGGATTTATTGTAATGACTAAATATTTTGGCGGATATGAAATGCGACATGCTGGTGCAAAATATTTGTATAGCAAATTCTAGTTAAACGAGAGAAAGCTTCGACAGCCGTGATTCTGCAACACCATCATTTTATTTTTTTAATGTCGTTCCAGACAAAGACGATCTCCGAAACATATTATTGTTAAATTGTTGAAAAAATACATATTTCTTTAAATATGTTATATGTTTACAATTAAAAATACGTATAAGAGGCACACCGGTGTCGCTACAAAGAAAAAATTAAAATGCAATAGCATATCCAATCTAGAACTTCTAGAAGCCATAATATATATCCAAAACATATGTTAGCAAAATCATTCAAGCGCGTGGTGTAATGGGGCTGGTTTCCCCATTCTTCTCAGCATTTGTCTTTCATTAATTTACACACTACAAATAATCCGTGTGTAAAAGAATTATTATCACTTCAAGCTTTGTTATAAATGCGTTGTTATTATAGATATAAATAATAAAAAAAATGTTAAATTACAATTAACATGACATTATGACATTTGAAACAAACATGATAAACGGAATAAATAATGTCTCATACTTGGACGTTAAGCATAACAAAACGCAACCAACAGTATAATACGCGGGCAGTATGGACGCTGCAATGATTTATGAATACCTTCAATACGCACTAAACATAATGCTTCTCGTGAAGTTAGTTATAAAGCGATTGGACTTTATTTATTATAATCTACTCTTTTTTACCATTGATATTTTGTCCGTGCTGAGTGAATTAAATATTTTTCAAATTAGCAGTGAAGTGAAGAAGTGGCGTGGCGGTTTTAAATGTAAAGTAAGGAAGTGGACTACCATGAAACTTCCGAGATTCCCAATATCTTTAGTGAAAACGCAAGTTATAAGTATAGATGATAAATAATAACTTATTCGATGTAGAATTTGCTTTTTTACGTTGCTAAAAAGAAATCTTATACAATTTATTTTGGGCAAAAATTAAAATAAAATTGTAGGCGTCTGTTACAAAATTATGATATTATATCAAAGTATTGCCATCTATTACGCTTAATTTTGTGTATTATATTAAAATATTTTTATTTATTCATTACCAGATAAGCTATTTGTTGAAAATCACTCACAAAAATTAATTTAATGATACAGAATTTAAACGCAAGTGTAACTTAAATAAATACCTTGATTCGCTTTCACTGCGCGTCATCTGAAAAGGACTCACGAATATCACGGACCACGGTGCTATTAACATTAAAAATGAAACACGCACATCGCACAATCACGTTGTGGTCTTTGTATCCTTTCTCACATCTCCGTACCCTGACGGAATTCGTGACGCGAATATTAGTGTGCGTGAATCTAAACTGCCTGCTTTTGTGTCGTGCCCATACTGTATGTAGTAAAATTCAACCGCCTAAAATATTTCAGTCTTGTCAAGGCTTGCATTAAAATCAGCAAAATGCTGAAGTTACGGATAATTTTAGTTAGCGGCATTCCAAATATTTATTTCTGTGATGTTCTTGTCTTGTGATCGTTTCGATTGTGATTGTAATACGTCGAATGTATCACAACATTTTTGTGAAAAATATCTTTACTTTGTGCCGTATTTATAGCTTTAGCCGAAATATCTTTACTTTGTGCCGTATTTATAGTTTAGGTATTGTAATGGAGATTATTTGAATAATTTTGTTTCGACTATACGCCGAAACTTAATTTATATTGGCGATTAAAAACTTAAAAGGAAATTTACACAAATAATCTGTGTATAAAAATTTTACAATATTAATTTTTAAATCGCTCTAAATCTAGCATATGTTTTTGACCTAATGAGAGATAATGAGTTCTGAAAAGTAAAACAGTATGCTAACGCAATTTTTATTTTTAAGTCGCAATAGTATTATTATGTATTATTTTATGATGCCAAACATATTTTTTTTTTACTATTCATGACTTTTCATAGTATTTATTTTTTATCACGTTCAGTAAATTATGCCAGTTTCAAGTCAAAACCTGTGGCATTAGATGCCAGAAAAACTAACTATTTGAAAAATGAATATAGCCAGCGAGCGGCTGCTATTATAACTTTTTTTTAGGTAGCGCTCGTTTGTTTGTAGTGGCCAGTGTTTGGCCAAGAACGAATTATACAATACAAATTGCACAGTTTGCAACCTAATGTAATCTGTTTTCGAATGCATTCCGCGCGTCGTTTACGTAATTAAATACTTTCTTGATGCAACCGCCTTGTTAGATTGCAAGTCACGCGTTCGTTCTCATTTTCTTTGCTAAGTATGCGTGGCATAGGACAGACGATATTTTACGAACGCTATTGATGGGCAGACCTACTTAATTATTTTAACGTGAATGCGGAATTAACTTTTTATTGTTTTTTTTTTTAGTTTTTCACGAATTTAAATTCCAGGTGCTGGATATGTATTACATATACAGAGATGTCCTAATATGGTGCTAAATATTCTCCCGAGCACAGATCTCTCCCGAGGTATTCGATGTTGTTAATACGACAAACCAGCGTTGAAATTATCTACCTAATTGTTTTTATGCAAAATTCCAGAATTGCAGAACACAAAACTTATACGTTTATTATTGCCCAATACCTCGGAAAAGTATTTTGCACTATAATCGAATGACCCTATAAATAATTATTTGATCGTCCCTGTGCAAATCATAGAAGTACCTATTGCATTGAGTTTATTCGATAAGTAACCATATATTTTACAAGGTCCCTATAGTTATAGTAAACGCCAAGCATCGATACTTTTTTTCCCAAACTCACAAGAGATTTTCGTTTAAAAACGAGATTAATTGACGAAAAAAAGTTATAAACAGCGTATTTCAATATTTTCTGATTACAGTTTTATTTGTACCTATCAGTTTTAATAATCTTAAGATAAGCTTCTACATAACTTGTATACTATTTTAATATGTAGAATTGTATAGTTAAGTGTCTATTGTGATATTCTATGAATTTTTAAGTTGTTGGGCATTTATCCTTTAAAGTAGCACTTGTTAATATTATATAACTTAGATGATTTTTAATTGAATTTGTATCTAAAGTGCAATATGTCCTAGTATATTTTGAAACAAGAATTAAAAATTTTACCGAAAATTTATAAATATTTATGTAGGTAATTGTTTTTAGATGTGTTAGTGATAAAATCAACTATAAATTCAGAAGCAAAAAGAGATAGTGACTTTGTGAAATTATACATCTGAGGTTGGGTAAGACCATAATGTATTTTAGGAATATCATCAGTATTCAGACGTCTAAACTCAATGAAGTATTTCAATAAGTATTAAACACTTCAATTTCAATTAGCTTTCAATTACAAGTAACTAATAACCTGGAATTTATTCAACAGCGGAAAAAATGTCGATGCTGTCATCGAGCTTGACTAAGCTTGACTATTGAGGCACTGTGCCCATAGAAAAAGTATTTTATCTTCAATAAAGCAGATATGCACGGTTACAGATTACCAAAAGCTTGTAAGATGCAAAAATAAGGAAAGGAGAAACTAAGATCCGTGTTTTTTAACTTGTCTTATAATGTAAACAAATATGGCGGATCGCCAACCAATGACAATACATAAAAATGCCATCACGAATCATGCCCTTGGTTAGCGATCAGCACTACGTCATTGGTCCGCCATATTTGTTTACATCATTAGACAAGTTAAAAAACATGGACTGTAGACTTGAAGTGAGGAGCACTAATAACTCACAAAGCTATGGAAATCGCGACTCTAAATCTAACCATTGTTTGTTTAATTTTGTTGTGCTTAAAATTAATATTTTCTAAGCCTGTAGAAACTAAAAACCAATCGCTTAATATTTAAGCTCCTTGAGACTATATTACGCACGCCAAAAACTAATGAATTGAGGCACGCATTTCCTATTTTATGTTTTAGATAATACTAATTATACATTTATTTTTATATAATAAGATCCTATGACTGAGACAAGTTGCACTTGTCTTTATGTTTCGTTTACTTTACAAGTATAAAACTATAGTATTATACCTATATAGTATTAATTTTATTTATAGCTTTATGAAATTATTTTTTTAATTATTTTAAAAAGCGGTTTTACTTATAATACCAGTGTTGTCGAACCGGCAGTATTATTTTTTATTTTACGAAAGTTGGGTTTCACTTAAGATTCTTAAGAGACTTGTGAGAGGTTATTTTCACGGGAGTAGATACAAGTATAAATACTTGTAATTATTCTTAGGAATAATCTAATCGATTTTGATGAAGTCTCTTCGTCTTGACAACTAGTTTTATTTTTTTAAATTAGTGGTCTTGATGGTTTTTTCAATTCACAATCCTGGCCGTTACTAACGTTTTTTCTATATCTTATGTAAACCCATTAAACTTGCTTGAGTGACAGTATATATTATATGTACAGTAAAAACACAAATCTCAACAGTCAGTCAAATTTAGACTTGACTTTAATTTCCTCATAGAAAACTTATTCTCTCATCCAAACATTTGGAATATTGATCTCGTTATGGTCGCGTCTCTTATTTCGTGTGCTTTGTCAGTAGGAAAAGTTCCTAGTTCTTATATAATTTTATAGTAATTTAAAACTTATTTTGCTTTTATTGATAACGCACCAAAAATTTCTCGCATAGCAGGTGACCTACATACAATGGTAAGCGCTTTTCCTTAGGCAAAGAATGTTATGCATAATGCAACTCTAATAAAAATTCAAATGTTGTACCCTTAAAAGGCTTAACAGATGTTCGAGTAATCACACGTTCTTACTGTTCGAGGAGCTTACTGCAGGGTGATTTTAATTCACTCGGAATGATATCCGTCTCGGAAGCGGTGGTCTTGATCGTTTATATTTCGAAATCGCATCGTGTCAGAGAAATTTCCCCTTTACATTGACAACTCAGCTGCATAATCACGGATATAATCCCGACAATGTTTATCAGTCGGGATGCCTTCCCGTAATATAAACGATTAAGACAGTTGCTTCCGACACGGATATCGTTCCAAATGAATTAAAATAGCTCTGCTGGTCCGGACGTCCAGACCGTATAGAAGCCTAAGTAACCGAGTAATCGCTATCCATTATGAGCTAAATTCATGTGTTCACCGGCACCTAGGCGATTAAATTAAAAACTACGATAATGAATAATATCAGTGTTACCACAAAAAAAAAACATTTTTAGTCGCCTGTTTAGCTAGACAGCGTCTAAAGATAAACGTTAAAAATTATTAGAAATGTCACAACAGAATTATGTTACTTTAAATTTTAAATTTAAATCAGGGTTTGTGGTTGCTCATATTTAAACGCGCGACTAAGGCAAGTTTAGGAGTTAAATACTGTTTAACACAGGTTTAACGTGTGTTTAATTTTTTTGTGGTAAGACCCTATAACTCCCACGCTTACCACCTTCTTTATAGTGATGAAACAATATTGCACGTTTCCCCTCTCTATTGTACTCTAAACATACTGAGAGCGAACGATATTTTTAAGATGCCAACTTTTTCATTATCTTGTAGGTCTTTTGAAAATTGTTATATCAATGTAAATAGAATCATGTATGTATAGGTACATATTATAAGTACTTGCACTACATTCTAAATCTAATACATACCTAATAATCTTATATTCTCCACTTATCTGAATGTTTAACGTATAAGTAAGTGTAATCAGAATGTGTTTAGTGCAGAAAGTGCTATTTTTGTACGATATTTTCATGTATTTAGCTCGAAACTTTTCGACGTCTATATTAACAATTTTCCTCGAAGAATATGATGTATACTTATCATCTATTTTATTGTGATGTTAAGCCAAAGATATAACTAAATTTTTTACTAAAAAGTATCCTACCGTGATTGAAATTGATTATTGTTTTGTGATCATGCAAACGTAGCCCGATATCAAGTTATCTCCTATTTCTGCTGATAATATTTAAGGTATTATGTTGACTTTATTGTTACTGGCCCCGATTTTGTTGTCACAAACTTAACTAGCTTTAGTATTCTTTCCAACTAAAAACATAAGAAAAGGATAGATGATATTTAAATCTGCCCAATTACTATGGGCATTACCTTCTATCCCTTTTTCTTCAATGGGAAAATAGATCCCACTAAATTTGTGACCGTTATATTCGCATTGGCTATTAGAAAGTGTATTATTTTGACACGTCTTTATTATATTCATTCCATCCTTTTCTCATGTTTCGGTAGTAAAGAAACTTCGCGATGTCTAGATTAGTTTAATTATGTACAACAAAATCGGCGCCACTGTGACATTAAATTAATTTGCATTAAGTTAGT
Organism: Crocallis elinguaria; assembly: GCA_907269065.1. NCBI lineage: Eukaryota > Metazoa > Arthropoda > Insecta > Lepidoptera > Geometridae > Crocallis > Crocallis elinguaria. Next base: position 11,405,043 of record OU026078.1, read on the forward strand.
GTGATATAAATGCTATTTAACAATATGCCTCAGTATAAGGCAAACCTAAGTCATCACACGAATCGTCGAGATTTTAACATAAGTTTTAACTAATTAGTGTAATTCTGCCGAGCCAACATACTTAAAATTTAATTTAGAAATGTCTATAGTATCGTTCACATATTAAAAGTTAACTAGAGATGTGTGAGAGAAATAGCGGACTAAATTTTAATTTTAAACGGTACGCAGTTTCGTATCTTACGTCACTTGACACATTCAGGTCAATGCGTTAGAGTGCACAGTATGTTGTACTGTCTGCCTTTAAAGTACTATGCAAATTAGCAAGTCCATAGAGTAGACGACATTATTTTGTAATCCTATGCACCACCTACATTAAAATCTATACCTAGACCTAGTAGGTTTACTTAAGACTTATGTCAGCCAATAACAAAAGTAGATGCAAAGCGAACACTCCGCATGCTAATTTATTTTGTTAGCCAAGAAACGATACTGCGATCCAATGATGATGATATTTTATAAAGTTAAAACCTTACAAGAATCGAAAAGGTACAACACTAATAATAATTTAATAAAACAAAACCATGCATGCCGTTGTCTATTGTTTTTGACATTTTAAGGCGTACAGCGTACACTACATCTAAATAGCTTCAGTACAAGATTTTTTAGCCAAATCAAATGAGCTTCAGGCACTGGAAAAAATATATGACATTATTCATCATAAAATATTACTGATGTCTTGTTGTAATCAAAACAAGGTTCAAACAAATGTACTCGATATAAAAATGACAAAGTTATCTCTAAAAATAAGTTTGAAATGAAATATCTTTGTTATTTATAAATGTATATCAAAAAAAATAACAAGACTTACGTATATAATGGCCAAGAACTTACTAGTACATTTTCGATTAGGCATCTAATTTTGAAGTAATCACGCTTTTTTTCGATTTTTAATCAATTTTCACGCACGCGCGCGCGATTTTTCTCTTTTACATCAATGCAAACCGACAGTATGTGTAAAGGAGGACAGAATGATAAATGTCATTGACAAGGGATAGCGCCTCAACAGCTTATGTCATACGTGGTAATACGATGCAATCACAGATTATTTAGCCTGGATTTATAGTCTTTAGATGCAATGTATATACTTTGCCTGTAGCTATAGGTACCTATCGTTATTTTTCAGTATTGACTAAGCAGAACTTTGCTTATTATTCATTTCAAACTGAGGTAACAATGTAAATTTTAGTAATTTTCATGTTTTATCAGGTGGTAGGACTAACTCTTCTGCGAGTGGGCAGTGGGCACCACCCACAGATCTCCTGTACCACCGCTTTGCTCATGTAGTCTGCCGCCAAGCAGTTATGTGCAAGCATTTCTGTATTCCGGTTTGATGAGCAAAGTAGTCAGTGAAATGACTGGGCTTATGAGACTTAATACCTAATGTCTCAGGGTAGCGGGCGCACTGCAGTGCCGCGCAGGACTGCGTTTCAAAGTTCTGAGTGGCACTGCAATTGTTATGGGCCGGCATGGTACTTACCATCAGGCAAACGACCTACTCATCTTGTTATCCAATGGTATAAAAAAGCAACATACTGTGCATTCTAGATAGATTAAAGCAGTGTTAAACCAGCTTTAGGTAAATGTATTATTAATTCTATGATTTTAATTGTAAATTAATTTATAGCTTTTGTAATTGTGGAAAGCTTCCGACTATTATAATTATTTGTTTAACATTATCCAGTTGACAGTCCTCATTATAATTTTAAGTTATGATAATTTATCCTACAATAAGCTCAGTAGACTAAAAAGGGAAGATATCCATTATTTTCATATTATGTGAAGTCTTTTATCAATAAAAAGAAGTCACAGGGTGCTCATGGATTTTATTGAAAAACCTCTCCATTTTTTCTTACGTTTATTGTAAAATAAATACACACTATATTTAACATCAACAACGTGGACCCACCTTTGTTACAGTTTACATCTAAATTGTACGCCAATAACTCATATGTTTTGTTTATCACAGCTCTATTCACGAAGGGTTTCACTCTGGAGTCACATACCTGGAAAAAAATACTTTAGTAAGTTTCATTCTTTCATTCAAGCGTAGTATTTACTCGAATTAGTTATTTTTGCTTGGTGACAAATTGTCAACTTAAAGGTGGTTACTAGCCAGGCGCACACAAGAAAATGCCCTTTACTACATGTCTCAGCTCTTCTGGGTAAGTACCACGGCTTTGCTATATTCTGACAGAAAATTGTACGCAAGTTTTATAAAAACTTATTACATGAAGTCTTCTTGCATTCTCTGTATCGCAGGTGGCAATGACACGAACAAATAAACTACACAAACATCCACTAACCGAGAACAAACCCACAAAGTTTGCCGCGGCCGGGGATCGAACACGTGGCCTCGCTTTGCAGACAGGTTACTACCAACTTATTTATTAAATTCCGCCGTCCTTGAAGGTGCAACGCCATAAGCGCGGCAAAAGAGCGTGGTGGTGATTTTCTTCAAAAAAGGTGACAATACCTTATTGGAAAATAATAATGCTCATCTCGCTCTTGAGCTACGTGAAGTTATTTCTGAGTGTCATTACGAATCGTCTCACATGCAGTAGGTTCGATAGATCCGATGCAGGTTCGAACAATCCTGTTTCCGAAAAGACTTTAGCACCATAGACCACATCCATACGCTACACTAGATTATAAAGAAGACGGAGCAGTAAAATCGGCCACTTTATTTAGCATTTGTGGGTTACAATCCGCCTAACGACCTGCTCTTCTCATTAACTTACCCAACAAAATGACATCTATTCAGCCTTAGCTCGGGCGGCGCGTCGTTCGAGCACCTCTGCCGACGCTCTCGAAAACACCTCCTGCATGTTGATCTGGGTCTTCTCGACCAGCGCGGGAATGTCTTCCTTTTTCATATTCTCTGTCTCTATCAGCGGCAGGATCGTGATTATGAGCTCGCCTGGAAAATATAGTTACAGAGCAATTCAATAATTATATTGGGCTATTGGCCACTAACTAACTGCTAACTAGCTAACTGCTTAACTTACGGTCTTGAGCGTTCGTAGGATCCAACCCTCAAGGGCAACCCAGTAGACGTCTAATTAGAAATTTAGAATTCAATGGTTTCGGATAAGCTCTTTATTGATCACCCATCACTAGCGTCTGCCTGCGGCTTCGCACGAATCGGAATCAGAATGAAATGTAGCCATAGAGCATAGTAAATATGCTTATAGCTCTCAAGAATAATGTAACTAGTTCGATAAATTTGTCGAACTGAAAAACCCGATAAATTTATCGATAGTTGCAAGTACCGAAGTCTGATCGTAAAGTATTGTCTGATAGTAGTAGCTCTATATTCTCTTTGGATTCAACCTAGCTATTCGATAACTTTTGTCGATTGTATCGAGGTTCTAAATAGTTAATAAATAAATTATATAAATAGTCGATACACTTTATCGATTTGAACTGTCTATTTTATAGAATTTTATCGATCAAAAAGATCCGTACTTGCGCCGCTAATCGGACAAGCGGTTCCAGAGATTAACGGTAACAAACAAACAAAAACCTCACAAACTTTACTGCTTTATAATATTAGTAGGTACTTGTAGATCATCTAAGCATCAAATCTCAAAGTTGCAACTTGTTCAATTGCTTGATATACGTAAATACTACGCCGCAATAGATTATGTAATAATAATACTTTTTTAATACTTTTTTACCATCGAAAAATTGTCTGTTATCATTTTATCATCATGATGTCCAATGCTATGTTACTTAGAAACAAGATTTCCAGATGGTGTGCTGTGGGTTTTCCCCCATTTAATTTTCTCAAACGGTCTCCATCAGCAGGGCTAAGGTGCGCGCCATTTCTCTTGTAGAGATTGTGTCTTTTTGTCTACCGTCAAATAAATCATCTCTTTATGTCAAATGAACAGATGTCGCATAGTTCAACAAAGATATCTAACGCACAGATGCCTCAAACGTCAAACAAGATGCTGGCAATGTAAAGACGCCACGAAGGACTATTTTCATTTGTGATCCAGTTTAACGCCTCTTATAAAATCATATCTACATTATTTTCTTCGTAGATTAGCTAATCAGATGTATCGCATTATTTAATTCGCAATCGAAAAAATTACGATACTGTTTCATTTTAATAGATATAGACCAATTATTGTTTTGTTTGAGATATTTAATTTAAATAAGAACTACTTATCTTAAATTTTAATGTGTAGGCAATTAGTGTTTTGGTTTTCATTTTTCCCGCCAAATCACTAAAACTCTCTTGGTAGACAAAGTTCCATCTGGTTATATGTTAGATCTTTCATGTTTATACCATTTTATTCTATGCCACGTAAACCTATTTTATTTTGAAATAGCTGTGCCCCGAGGCTTCGCCCACGTATATCGTAAGTTACTTCTTGTAACTAGTTGTAACATCAGCTATCTGCCAGTGAAAGTCCCGTTAAAATCGGTTCAGCCGTTTCGGAGATTACCCGGAAAAACAGACAAGAATTTTAAAAATGGTTTTTGTTATAGGTACCGCATATACTTTCATATGCATTTAGTAAAAAGCTATAATTTTAATATTACAAACAGTTCAACTTCACTTTAATTTTATTTATTTGTGTAACTATACATTTGGAATACTTCTTACTCGTGAAGACATAAGTACTATCTGACGGTGCGCATCTTATCCCTACTATAGATACGTGCGACCGACGACGCTAATGGTAAGTAGTGTTTTCATTTTAGTATAAAAATACATAGATGTTTAATTTACGAGACCGGGTTCAGTGTCCTTGAATTAGTACTGAAGTACCTACCAACTTAAGTACATAGGTATTTTATTATATGGATTATCACTTTCATGTTGTTGCGTTAGAATTACTACACTGGACTATCTCTCAGATAACATTCTTGATAACCGGTTATTAGCTTGGTCGCGTAGTGTTTTAGGACAAAAATTACGAAAAAATTAAATGAGACTCATTGTTTTTCTCTTCAATAGTCTTGACTTCTGAAGGTTCGATTCTCGCAACGCGACGGGACAAATGTTACCTTGGTATGGTAGGACTGACTCGCTTCTGATGCGAACGCCCGTCGGGTGTGTACTGGCTACCAGTGCTTTGCGCGTGTAGTCTACCGCCAAGCAGGAATTTCTAAGCATTACTGATGTGTTCCGGTTTGATGACCAAAGTAGTCAGTGAATTACTGAACAAGTTTCAGGGTAACAAGCGCATTGCAGTGCAGTCCTTTGTATTTCAACATTATAGGCTGGTGTTATGCTTACAATCAGGCACACGACCAGAGCAGTATATAAAACAAGTATAATTAAAAAACACGACTACCCTAGACAGTGTCACTCGGGATTCTAACGATAGTCTATACCCCATACATCCAAAACTGTTCAGGCACCGCACAGATTTGGATGTATGGGGTATCAGGTAGGTAACCGCACGATAGCCCTATAGCCAATCCCGTTACCTTAACTGGTACTATTATCTATTCTGTGCCGTTTCCTACTCCAAAATCAATCGTCGAAGCTTCGGCTGACGGATAGCAGTTTTCCTACCATGAGAGTGTTTCTGAAAAATAATTACCATAACGTGAATTTTAATAATTAAGTATCAAGTTTAATGTTCAACCAACTGCTTTATACACACCTTGTCAATAAAGTTTAAACCTTGACCTCCGTGGAGATAAAGCGTAAGTCACGCCATTGCATAGCCGGCACGTGCATTTCCCAGACTAAACAATCTGGGTTACAAACATCTCTTGTTCCGGTTTATTAAATAAAATTAGTCGATGAAATTACATACCTACCTACTCAGAAGTCTAAAGGTAACGAGCGCACTGCAGCGCTGCGCAGATGTCTTTATGTTTATAAAATGAAATGAGATGGTTTATCACAGGCCATTTTCTGGCTGATAATGGTGCACGATGCACGTCCACTTGTACCAACACGTTGTACGTAAGTACATTTTGCTTTCCTGTTGTATGCATCATGGCTATAAAATAAGGACGATAAAATCGTTGACTTACCTAGGTAAACAAAATTATGAAAGTAATTATAGTGCTGATAACATACCTGAGCCGAAACGGGCCCGCTTGCCGTCCACGAAATGGTACTTGGAGATGACGACTGGCTGTATGGGCGCGGCCGCGTCCACCGCCACGTGGAACGCGCCCTTACGGAACGGCAGCAGTCGGTCGCCGCTGTGGCGCGTGCCCTCGGGGAAGAGGAGGAGCTTTCTCTGGAATAAGACAACAGAGATATGAGAAACTAGTAAACAGACAACTAATCGTAGAGTAGTCGGTAAAATTACTGCAGGGCTCATGAGACACCTACCTATTGTCTCAGGGTAACGAGCCCAGGGTAATTGTAGTGCCGCGCAGGCCTTTGTTTTTCAAAGTTTTGAGTCGCATGGGCTCTGGCTTTACGCTTACCACCAGGCAAACGACATCTCGTCTCGTAAGGCAGCCCTCACACCTAATTCATGATTGATGGATAAGCATCAATCGCGGACCACGAGAAAACGCACGATCCCTGCTTGACGCATATCGTATCGTCTATTGTGGTTGTGGTTGGGGCTTGATGGAAATCTAGTCCGAGCACGGCACCCGTTTCTACCAACGCTTCTAAGAACTCTATATAAAAAAATTGTTTCACAACCACTGCGTGCTCAGTCTTGAATGAACCGGCGCTTGCGCGTGTATTATCTCGCAATCCGCGCTTGATGCTTTTGCATGGTTATTTTAACAGCAAAACGCATACTTGCATAAGCGTCTACGGTCTGCATTACACAATAATAAGACTTAATAAAAAAAATCGTTTCCTCCCACTTGCTTGGAAATCTTACCTATAAAAAATCGTTTTCATATTAGTCCTGTCAATCCAAATTTGTATGGTCAGCATAAAATTTGTAGGTAATCGGGCTTTCAATGTTTGTGTTATCTATAATAGTACCTGCGTGTGTCAATACCACCTGCGATTCATGGAATTCTAGTACGGTATGAGAGTGTAAGTATGATGAGTAACCGTTTAGAAGTAGATAGTAGAAAACCTATCGAAGTAAAAAGTACAAACCCAAGGACCCATCAGACATCCTGCAGTAATGGCTATCTATATTTAGTTACATTAGACCAGCGATACTCAAAGTGTGTTCCGCGGAACCCTAGGGTTCCGCGATAACCCTGTAGGGGTTCCGCCTGAATTCAGAAAAAAAAACATGGTACTTTTATTATGCTTATTAATAAAAAACACACTTTTAATAAAAACTATTGTTTTATTGTAGGGTTCCGTCATGTATTTCGCTTTCCAAAAGGGTTCCGTCACTAAAAAAGATTGAGAACCGCTGCATTAGACCTTTAAAAATCAGAATATTGCTTATATAACCTTTGCTATATTATATTTAATTAAAATTATTATAAAGTCACATTAAGTAAATTTAAATCCATTTTTACTTTACTATAGGTACACTATCCTACATTTAAATGCACAACAAACCAGTATGACCTGTAAAAGTCTATCTAAGCGCATTGTGTAGGTACCCAGCGTAGTACAGCGTACACTATACGCTTTCCTCTCTCTTGTACCTACGCCCTCTTATGACTTAGATACGTAGGTAACTTCTAGGGTATACTGTATGCCAACTCGGAAGATATCTCAAATTGTTTCTCAAGAAACAGCTGCTACAACGATCCTGAGGTCTATGGATCAGAACCCGACCCTAATATGATAACCTATAATAACCTTTAGACGTAGTAACGAACCCACTTTACCAATGACGTTGGTTAGTAAGTACATTCTATTTACCACGAGCAGTAAACAAAAATCCTTAGCAAAGATATAATCATTGAAGTAGGTTTACGAGTCGATCCATAGAGGTGCAGCGATAAAAGTTGCTGAGCTGAGCATTTCCACGAAAATTAAATATGTATAAACTCAACGTTTCCATCTAGACCTATATTGACTAAACTATTTTTTTATGCTACTTTATAACTAAACGTGCTGGTCGTTTGCTTGATAGTAAGCATAACGTTGGCACATAACGTTAGGGTTGTGGGCATTGCCACCATGTCCACAAGGCTGAATCCGCGCCTGCCTCGACAGGGCTCATATTTCATTTTATGCATTAGTGATTTGCTCTCAAAATAGCTATGGTTTTACTACGACCAGATAGTGCTGTCTCTTTCATTCTCTCGAAGCCCTGCCTAGGCTTAAAGCGACAACTGCTCCGCTACTTACTCTTGCTCCCCACCGCGTCTTTGCCCGGCTTCTGCACTGAGCACGCAGTTCTTGTGAAACTATTTTTTTAGTATAGGTCGTAGAAGCGGCTGCGATCGTGGTTTTTCCATGGTTTCTGCGTGGTCCGGGACTGCGGCGCAAGTAAGGAAGTCGGTTCGATAAATTTGTCGAACAGAAAAACTCGATAAATTTATCTGATGTTGCCGAGTACCGAAGTCTGATCGTAAAGTATTGTAGTAGCTCTATATTCTCTTTGGATTCGACCTAGCTATTCGATAACTTTTGTCGAAAGTATCGAGGTTCGATAAAAGTCGATAACACCCACTTTATCGATTTGAACTGTCAATTTTTTCGATCAAAAAGATCCGTACTTGCGCCGCTGATGCGTAACCATCAATCATGCATTACCGTCTAATGCCACGCTTACGGGCATTACACAAAAATTTAGTATATAATGTACGTATCTACTGATAGCGAGAAACGGCCAGTCCCATTCCTGACTAACCCCTCTTGCACTGCATTTAAATATATGTTTCCAAGCACCAATTAATACTAAGTTATTTTCATATAATTTTTATACCGATCATTGAATACTATCTAATATTTACAAATAAACAATATGGGATAAAAACCATCTGAATGAAGTGAAAAAAAAATTAAAACAAGTAAACATATATTTACCTAAGTAAATATCAAAAGCATGCATGACGTAATTTACGCGTGTCCGTCTAGTTCACACAGACCCACCCCCACGAGCTACGCGATAACCTCGTAACTGACTAAACTAGTGACTTATTTTAATTTTTTGTAAGCATAATTATTGACATGTGTATTGTGTATCAGGTGAGTATTATAAATTAATAATGCTCTACGTTCTTGTTAGGGTCGCATCATGAATATTATACTTGCATTCATTGAAAGCTCCATTTTAGGATCCCTTTCGTAAGTTTCGAACCCTTGACCTACCGATAGTCGGGTGAACGTTACTACCGCTAAGCCATCACTTTAAATATACTAGACAGTGGATTATAAGTATTATAACTTACTAATGTAGGTATGTCCCACGAAACAATCATCAATCTACAATTATGCTAGGTTGCACGGCGCGGAGGCGTGGCCCGGCCATGACAGTGGGCTAGTGGTTAAATAGGGTCAAATCGAGTAAAGATAACTGTAATAGATAGTTAACTTCCATTACTGAAGCTAATAGCTCAAGTAATTATGTTTTTAACCACTATCAGTATTTTGCTCAGATGCTTTGCCTGTTTTCCGTTTTACAAAAGAAGCTACGGGAATTTAGAAGGTGAGGACTGGATCTCGAAAGAGTGTTTTTCACATTCTACCTACCTCTTAACGGTTGACTATTGGAAAACTCTTCAATAGCGTGCACATATGTTACTTTACGGTACCCCACCTTCATATAAGTCTGGAACTCTGGATCTGAATATAAGTAATTAAATAGGAAGATATAGGCACTTATATAAGTTCCATATCCAACAATCACGCCTCTTTCTACAGATTTGGAGTCATATGCAAAAAATTCACAAGCAAGATAAATAAATTCAGATATTCCAATCTCAATACCATGTTCCTCCTCATGGCAAACATTCAGGACTACCTATACCTATGTGCGTACTGCGTAATCAGGGGACGATGACGATGCCCAAATAACTGGGTATTAACACAGAATATATATATATATATAAATGGTACGAGGTATTAGTAATTATATCGTATTTTAAAAAACAATTTAAGTAACTTAAATACTGTACAGAATTTGATTAAAAATAGTGTTGTTGTATTCGACGCAGCATAAATTTTAATAATCATATACTAGTGGTATTATAAACTAAGTAAGTAGTGAATTAAATTAAGTAGCTAGAACTAGCTACTTAATCGAAGCTGCAATCCGGCAGATATAATATTACCTTGGTACTCTTCTTTCATATCACTTCTTCCGGTATCTTTTACTTATCTCTTATACAACAAAAAGCTTGAAATAAATATAATTATTAATTAAAAATAACAAAGAATTACCTACAATCAACAAACAAGCTCTACCAAAAAAAATTTAAATTTTTATATGTACTTAGATTTTATGATAGTTTTAAACATCTCAAACAATGTAACATGCAGTGAAGTGGAACATGGACTCAAATTATTTCACATCACTGTTTCTAGTGAAGCTGTTTAGTAGCGTAGGGCGTAGTCGCTCTTATGTCTACGCGATAAGGTCTTAAAATATGTTCGAAGGAGTATGTAAATAAGTTAATGCTGAAGAATATGCATATAAAGTAGTACCTACAAGAAGGAGCATCGAACTCAATTTCAATACGGCATTCATCATATACTATATTGGAGCACGCGCAGCGTGACCTTACTGATGCACGACCGATCGACACTAAGGCTGATATTCAGAGACGAGTCTAAGCGTGGACTTTGTCTTCCTTATGTCAAAAAGTAGTGCTTACGCTCTAATTTGTATTCAGAGACATTTGGAACACTACTTAAACTTAGCGTATGCTAAGCAAAGCCTGAGTAGTCAATATCGACTACTTGAGCCGCTCTCAAAACAGAAGTGGCGCCACCAAATGATAACGGTAGAAACCATAATAACCAAACATTGAAATATCAAACTTCAAAACTAACATGTTTCATTTATTATAATATCAAAATAGATTTATAGCATTAATATTGTTGTTTCACTCACTCCAGTGACATTTTTTATATCGCTATCTTTGTTGTATTGCTATTCATACATAAATGATAAAACCGGTAAACGTTCCGGTGAAAAAATTAAAAACTTAACAGCCATAGATAACGAGAGTGTGATCTTAGCTTAGACCGTGCACGAACTTTGTTTCTGAATACGAATTCGATTGAGCGGCTTAGCCGATGCTTGGCTAAGACAGTTCTTAGATCGTTTTAAGCTGTCGTCTCTGAATATCAGCCTAAAAACTTCTCCTGTTATGCTTCAACTGGTTGTTTCTGAATGTATTATCTGAATTCTAAACTGTATTTTATTTATAGCTTCACTTACAATTTATATTTTCTATCCTTTCGTCACGTATAGGCATGTGGACAGCCCTGGGTGTCCTTTTACTGTAGGTAGATCTTAAGACAACAAGCGGAGTCCGGGACCAACGGCTCAAGAGGTCATCTTAGTCTTACAAACTTATATAATTTTGGCTTCTGCCCACGGCTTCACCCGCGTGTTATCTAACATTATAGCCTTAAGCGTTATTCCAAAATCTAAACTATCTACATTCCAAATTTCATCAAAATCTCGGTTTAGTAGTTACATATATAGATACGTGGTAACAAACATTCACACACACAAATAATAACAATAGTAATCACATTAATAATAATAGTAGGTCAGGATAGGATAGTAATGATATCATTACATATTATGATGATAAAGGATCTCAAGCGTTTGTCTGTCCATCGTGCAAAACCATCTGGGCAAAAATAGTTAATAACACATTATCACTTATTTATGATGAGACGCAAAAGCTAATGAATTCTTACTTGTTATTAATAACGTCGTATTAATATTGATGTTGCCTGTCATGCACCAAGTTTATTCTGTTGTGTTTTATTGCAGAAGTTGTATTTTACTATTTTTCTTTCTCGTGTCTTATTGTATTTTTATAGCATTATGTGAAGCCGTCCACTTTATAATACAGCTGCTTTAAAACGTACTCTAAGAAATCGTACTAGAATTATTCCAGATCCTCACGATACAGGCCTCGCATAGGACTTCATACTATTTTATAAACCCTCTATACATAACCTTCAGTGTATTGTTTAAGCTTATGTTGTTTCATCTAAGATGTTTATGTAGCAATAAAATCATTTTCATTTTTTTCATTTAGGCACTTTTATATTGGCTTCTTACTTCATCATTTCCATGTCTTTATCCTAATTTAATTGGGATGACAACTAATTTATTTGGGGTTGGCGTCGGCGCAGTAGATAAGTCTTATTCTTCCACTCAATTGTCCATCAGCGCTTCATCCACTTCATGAGCTTCTTATACTTGAATTTTTTTATGATTAGTACATTACATACATATACATACATTATACTTTTCCCACGATATCTTCTGAGGATAAATATATTTGTGGTTGGTAATTTTGTAATAATCCAAGCTCGGAATCAGACTTCTACCGGAACAAGCAGCTTGGCAAAAGATTTTCAATTTGAGGGTAGAAACTAGAAAACGAGCGAGTCTTAGTAAATGACCAAAGATAAGAACGGGTTCCTTTGCGATGTTTTCGTTTCACCGAAAGCTAAAGCCCGTCTGTATGATTCTAAACATCGACTGGGTTCTAAGTAGTTTTATTTTTCCAAGTTGGAACTACTTGAAACTTCCAACTCCACCGCTGAGATCGATCAGATAAGAGAGAAGAGACCATTGAACAAATGTAAAAAAAAAAAAAACCACTTGAAAAAAAATAAAAGCCAACTAAAATCAAATTATGTTATGTTTATGTATGGGTACATTATTTTAATTTAAGTATGTTTATGTAGGTACATTATTTTAATTTAGGTATTTTTCACCTCGAATTAAATATTTTAATCGCAATGCATTAAGGTATTTTATACTCAGCCTAATTAATGCAAAAATTATTATTCCATACCTACAAACCTAGTAACCACTGTTTATGTAGTTATTATACTGCACATTCTTACAAAATATAGGTGTGTACAGTAGAAATAAATAAATAATTATTTTAGAATCTATAAATAAACATATCTATTCAAAACCAACCAGCAGCGCTAGTACGGATCTTTTCGATCGATAAAATTGACAGTTGAAATCGATAAATTGGGTTTTATCGATTTTGTATATAATTTATCGAGCTTTGATACAATCGACAAACGTTATCGAATAGCTAGGTCGAATCCAAAGAGAATATAGAGCTATTACAATACTTTACGATCAGACTTCGGTACTCGCAATATTCGATAAATTTATCAGTTTTTTCGATTCGACAAAGGTATCGAACCGACTTTCGTACTTGCGCCGATGGTAAACTTATTTCCAAATTGTAACTCCACATATATGTTTATTATCGACAGCTACACGGTGCAGTGGTTTAGTTAAACTAGGTATGTTTTGTCTTTGTTGTTCTTTAACAATTTAAAACTGAATCGAAACAGCCAAAACGCCTATAGAGTTTGTCTCTAATCAATACAATGTATGAATTATTTTCAAAGCTCTATATCTCATCGTCTACTAAAGTAAAGTCCCACTGTATATGGATATCCCTCAAACGTATGTCCAAATATTTACTTCCAAACGAATATTTGCTGAAGGTGAGAACTTGCCTATGTGTATTCAGCGGATGAGTTTTCCTGTCCTGTATATGTATGTTACTATTGTGACCAGAGGAAAAGCGGTCGCGACTCTGGCACGTCTTATAACGAAACAGTACAATATTCACCTTCATTTTCGTGTTCTTTTTGGTATAGGTATTGTTACCTGCGATGAATAACCAATGATCCATTTACTGATAGCTAAGTGATTACGCCATGAAAAATTAGTCACGCTTGCTTCACTTCTAATCGTATATACAATTACAAAATTTAGAAACCTAGTTACTTGTTTAGACTTAATTAAATATAAACAGTCCGCTTGTTTACTTACCCAGTAGTATAAAAATAAATTCTCTACCTAATTCTGCCCACTTTTTTTAGACTCTACAAGCTCCTTCATAAATGATACTGCTAATAATAATCTTATAGTACCTAAACTACAAAATCCAAGCAGGAATGTGCAAGCATTACAGTGTTCCGGTTTGATGAGCACAGTAGCCAGTGGAATTACTGGGCTTATGAGACTTAATACCTAATGTCTCAGGGTAACGAGCTCATTGCAGTGCCGCGCAGGCCTTTGTGTTTCAAAGTTCTGAGTGGCCCTGCAATTGTTATGGGCCGGCGTTATGCTTACCATCAGGCAAACGACCAGCTTGTCTCGATACCAATAACAGAAAAAAAAACCTATTCGGCTCCCTGTGGCTAGAAATGCTTATTCGTTAAACTATTATCCCGAAAGTGGGTCAATCTACTATTGGAAGTCAACAACATTTGCTTTAAGAGGTTTTGAAATTAGGAATTTTCAATTGAAGAAAAAGCATTTAATATTTACGTTAAAATTCTACTACAGAACTTCCGGGTAGCCCTATAGCTATATCTTGCTGATTCACTTGACATATGTTGAACTTTGTTAAATGACAATGTTGATTAGAAGAGACTTAGAAAAAAAAACAGAAAACGCCGTGCATTTCACGTTTGAAATGGTTTTTTTTTATTTATTGAAATATTGAATGATGTGTTTCTAAGGGAGGTTCTCACAACTTGTCTACAACCATGGTCATAATCACCCTCTTCCGGGATAACGTACCAATTCAAACTAACCTTTTAAACGGTCTTACCACATAAAAATTAAACACACCCTAAACCTGTGATAAACAGCGTGTACTATTACCTATTATTAGTGGTGTGTATTATGTATGTGACGATAGGTACACGGTGTATCATGAGACTTCGATGCAACATACCAAATGCATTTTTTTCTCGTAAGCGTGTATGATATTTTTCAATATATTATTACTGTTGTCGTCTAAGTTCACGAAGAATCAATTATTAATTAAACCTAGAACTGTTCCGTTTGCCCCGTAAGCTGCATCGTTAAAAGTAGGCCCTACTCAAAGCAATAAAGTGAGCTGGAATCGTAAATTTCCCAAAACACATGTTCCAGCGTCTTTTTTGTTTCAGCGTCTGCATATCGTTTGTGATAATCGAACGAACGTTTCTTCCATTCTGTCTTACCTTATGGTCTCGAACGGCCTCGCTCTGCTTGTTGAGCGCGGTACGAGCAGACTGCGCGCCGCGGTCTATAAACACTGTTCCCCACAGCCAGGCTGCCGTGCCGAACGGCGCGAGGTACTGCAAAGACCTCTTCGACACCACTGTGCACCTTGCCATCAGCGGCCAGAGGACTGCCAGCACTGTAGAAAAAAACAGTCTCGTCAGACACGACTGCCTTGCACTCTGCCTATACCTACAGACGTACGATATATTCATACTCATATATTTATTTCATATTAGAACTTTTGCGTACACTTATGAATTGTCAACATAAATCCTACATAGTAAAGTTATTGTGAAGTATATAATTGTTTAAAAAATAATAAGATCATTAAAAATACTTATTACCAAAATGTCAAAAAAGTCAGAAAAAAAATTTTAAATACAAAATTATACATCCCTGGTCATAATATATTGTCTATATTAATATCCTGCCAGAAACATTTGTCATTTATAGAAAATCTTTAATTGTATAATACGTATGCTTTTTGAAGCAATACATTTTTTAACAAATAATTTAAAAGCTTTTTCATTTATTTCAGTCACACAATGTGTAGAAATATTGTACAAATATTGTAGAATCTTGTGTACAATTTACAAATAGAATTACATTTTATAATCAAAGAATTTACATAAAAATATTTATCAACCTTTGCATCAATATCGCGTCATATTTTTATGGTCGACACGCCGCGCCCGGGCGGTTTGCTTCGACAATAAAATCTACCATGCGGATAGGTAAACAATGGAATTCTTTATCAGCATTTTTTCTTGATTCTGGAAGTCTTCAAGACGAGAGTGAAACGTTAATCTCTTAACTGCATAGTCACATAACATCGAGTGAGAACTGTCAGACGTACCTACGCCTGTCTATAATTTAAAAAATAAAAACAAAGCACGTCGGTAGTGGATATATTGGATGTAATTTCGATGAGAGAGCCCTAGCCGTGGTAGAGTCATATCATTATAGGCTGCCGTCGAAGCCAGATTGAACCAGACGGCCACGTTAAATATCTTTGCTAATTTTTGCAAGCTTTTATTTAACTTGTAATGTATGTATGTAATGTATGTTCCGAACTCTGGTGCATCAGATTGAAAATCGCAAAAGTTGCCGCTCGGCTACACTCTCTCTACTTATTTATTTTATAGATGCTGTAAGACTAGTGTATGACGTCACTACAAAACCAATAAAAAATGTATATGCTTATTACAAAAGCTATTTATTAATTTAGTTATTATATTAAATTCAAATTAAAAGTCATGAAAACGAAAAAAAAATTAATTGCTTACAATAAATAGGTAGTAAGAAAATATGTAAAAAGCACCTAGCAGTACTTTCATGCTAATATTTTTTTAAGATCAAATAAGATAAGAATACATATGGACGTTAATTTTTACTAAACCAATAAAAAATGGCAATCGTCAGGTTATTTCTTAATTTAAAATTAGCATAATAAATTCGCTTTTGACAGTCATGAACTCCAAACAAATAAAATTAATTGCTTAGTTATATTATGAAAATATAGGGACCTACTTCACAACAGATGAAACGGTGCCGTAAAAGGTCAAAATTAAAAAGTAACTATAAAATTAAAATTTTTAAAAACCTCCGACTAAAAGCGCCGATTATCTTCAAATGGCTGAACAGTTTTTTTTTTAATCATAGCTAAGAACAATCTCGATTAGGTCGCCTTTCAAACAAAAAAAACTAAATCAAAATCGGTCTATCCTTTTAGGAACTACGATACCACAGACACACAGATACACTCGTTAAACTTATAACACCCCTCCTTTTTAAAAAAAGACTCTTCCAGCCAGGTAATAAGCTAGGTAAGACAAACAAACAAGTCTGGCACACAAAAATAGAAAGAATTATGTTCGCGACCTCGAGTTTAGTGTCATGTGCTGGTCCCCAGGGGTTTCTCCCTTTATTATTTACCTGGCCCCACCTCGCGACTCTGTTATGACTTCAAGGCATCACGATAGTCTGTTTTTTGTAATTTGACGCTACAACTTTTTCAGCACCACATAAGTTTAAAAATTAAACTTTCTTTTACTGTAATGTATATTTGTATCTCGGCTCCGTGGCTAAATTCACAGAATATGGAATAGGTTATAGGTATAGAATGGCGATCATACACCGTTTGTACGAAATATGAGCATCTGCTCTTAGACGCGCTTGCCTCCTACTACAAGACCTTTCTAACTACCTATTCTCTATTCTGTGGCTAAATTTACAGAGTAGCCCTGCGTGCAAAGCGAGGGGTCCCTGGGCTCGATCCCCGGCCGGACCAAGCTCTGTCTGGTAAGCACATAGGTAGGTACAGGCCAGTTAAGGGGTAGAATACGGCGCGCCGCTATCTCGCTCGCGCATCTCAACATTTTTGAAGATATACAATTTCACCTAATATAATTTTGTAAAATCTCATTTGGTGAAGTTGCTGGCAATAACATTACAAAGGTTAAACAAAAATATCATTTTGCTCCATTCAAGTTTTCAAACATAAAAATGGCATTTTACGTCTTGTCATCTTTCATGTATGAAAACTTGATCGGATCAAAATTATACTTATCGGCAAGTATTACCTAAGTTCTTAGAATGAGATTGCTTTATTTACATAAAGTGCTTGCGTGTTATACCTAAGTTAAAATAAACATACACGGTACACCTATTAATGCAAAATGCATTCATTATAAGTAAAGAGACAAAGGCATACAGAATGCATGTCATCATTTAGGTATTATGTATGTAAACATATAATTATTGTCCAAAGTGTGTGATGTACTTTGAAGTTGGCACAAACGATTTATGGCCATGACGTTGTAACAGATAAGTTGTCGTCCAAAGGTCGAAATAAATAAGGCTGCCTGAACATTGGAGCTAAATACGACGACGAGCTAGGAAAACGTGAAGAAATAGAATTACGCAGAATTCAAATCTAACATACCTATTCATCTATTTTTTTAATCTAATTGACACCTAATTTAAGTACATTAACTTTTGACCAATATCACAGAATACAGCCAATGTCACATCTGATCTTAGTGACGATGTAGTCCAAGGTGTCAAGTACACTAAACCTAGAATGGAGACAGCTGTTTAAGTGCAGCTGGAACACGCCGATAAGGCGACCGATTTTCATGTTTAGAATGGCAGCTAGCCAGGCGAGCTTTACAAAATGCTCTATCACCATGCTATGGTTGCATCTTCATGGTAAGCTCAAAAATCTCGAACTACCACCAATACAGATAGGCGGGCTACCACTTTAGCCATCATCGGATAAAATCTACTTACATGTAAGTACAATAATCATTATAATGGTAAGCTTTTCTTAGCTCCGAAAGCCACAGTAACTGTGGCACTGCGTGTGCGGGTGAATCCAATGGACAGGGGGCCTACATTTACAAATTGAGTTACTGAAAAAACGGGTACAATGTGCGAATTATTACAAATCTATGAAAATAGAGGAAAACTATAATATTTTATCTAAGTATGAGTTAGACCTAAAGTCATTCAGATACGGTCTACAGTCCGCGAAATGGATCTTGAGGGCTGTCTGATATACAACATTCCAAGCGAAAGAGAAAGTCATTATGCTGGTGAAAGACTGAGATAGAAACTGTCTGAAGCTCTCGTTGGCTTATAGCAATACTGCAGGTACTTGGTTAGTCTTCGAACCCTCTTTCATGGCTAATGATCACCATTTGATTAATGCAGCTGCAGTGACGTCAGACAACCTCGATAAACATTTCAAACCTGGATGATTTGTTCTCTTTTAGCTGGTCTGAAGATCTCACTACGTGAGACTGCCTATTAGCAGGAGAGCAGGTGTGAAAATTTTATAGATAGAACTGCATAGATTCTATATGTTGGCTTTTAAATCTGACTAAATTCTATTGGTCATATTTTCCCAGCTCCACTCAGCTTTAGGGGCAACCTAATACTCGCATCATCCCATGGAAGCCGCGCATGCTCACAAATAGCCGTCTATCCACTGCAGGGTATAGGCGAATAGCCCTTAGCTGAATATCATGTTTTCTAAGAGGACTAGTGGAAGTGCATACCGTACAGGTCGAGTCCAGTCTGATGGTTCATTAGCACAACAGCGCCGCGGCTGTTGTCCACATTCTCCAGTCCTCGCACTGTCCAACGGATGCCGAGCATGCGCGCCGATATCCTCAGCAAAGCGGCTGGTATTCTGTGTAACATCAAACAAAAAGATTTGCTATCAGCTTATTCAAATTTACTGAAGAAATTACTGGGTAGGTTGGGATGAGAAGCACGGTCTACAGTGCCGCGCAAGAATCTCTCGTGACGCTGCAATAGTTACAGACAGGCTTCTTAATTCCTTCCTCTTCAATTCCTATACAATTGACGGCTCCGTAGCTAAGTTGGTAGTAACCCTGCTTGCAAGGCGAGGGGTCCCGGGTTCGATTCCCGGCCGGGGCAGATTTTGTGTAAGCATAAAGTTTGTTCTCGGGTCTTGGATGTTTGTGATGTGTATCTGTGTATGTCCATGCCACCTGCGACACAGGGAATCCTAGTGCGGGGGTATGAGTGTGTAAGCGTTTATGTTTATGTTATGTTTAATTATAGGCAGACCTGACGTAAATTTTTAAGCCACCCAAAGAGTTCTTACTTCTGAAATAAGCCATGTCACATGGTTCAAAGACAGTATTGTCTTATGACAACAACCGGGACCGACAACTTAAGCTACCCTCCAAAGTACGACGTGACTATACCTAATAAGCATTAAGCTAACGAGCAGCTCGTCTCGTCAATTAATCCAATAAAAAATCCAAGAAATACTGCGTTCTACAATTACACAACCCCGCCAACATAACAATTAACGCCACCACGCTTCATTATTTTTTATCCTGAAAGCTATGTCCCAAACCCTTGCTTATTCAGAAAGCGGAACAGAATGCAAAATTTACTGTGGCATAAAGTGCAAAGAAATATGAATGGCATCACATCTCGTTGTGTATACTTTGGAACACTTTTCTGACACGCTTTGATCATCTGATCAAACGAAGTTTTTAAATTGAACATTTTTATATTAGGCACATGGTTGGCAAACGACCTATTTTAGCCGAATAGGGTAAAACCGGGATAGATGCCGCAGTGGGATAGACGCCTCGTGTTCAAAAAACCTAATTTCCCAAACTCGCAACTAAGAATTAATAATTTAAATAAGAAGCGCAGGCGTCCCACAACTTTGTCCCCGCAGGTTGTCTTGCAGAGCGAAAGTGTGTCGCTTGTGCGTGTGATTATCTCCGCAGCAAACGCCGCGTAAGCCTAAAATTTTCAAAAGTAAGTATTTGCCGTGATATAACTTTATAATTAGCAATAAATTCTGTTATATTTTTTATTATTTCAATACACTGGTTCATTAAGTGTACACCTAGGTGTAAATAATAGCTCTTTTGTTTTTAGTTTATTTAAGAAATAAAAGGGCAACTATCCCTTTCAAAAAGGATAGTTGCCCTGATTTTTTGAGGTATAGGTGCCCTTAGAGGCATCTATCCCCTCATACACATATACACATGACATTCTTAATGTTTTTTTATGTTGTGTCCGGTGACACAACATAAATCTTTAGGAAAATATATGAAAGAAAAGAAGATTTCTGAAAGGATGATAAAACAAATAAAAACTAAGTTAGACAAGAGAAACAAGACTCAAACTACAAACAAAAAGGCGAACTTAAAAAAACAAATAAAGGAATCAAAGATAATAATGATAAAAATATGAAATTAAAAATATATTATTGTAGTGAAAAAGACGATAACGAATGGACTGATCTTTATGATAAAGAAAATGATAATGATTTAAGAGTAAATAAGGGTCGAATCTCACGAAAAAGACAAATTATGTACAGTTCAAACAGCGAAGATGACGAAAATCCATCTAAAAACGACTATAAAAGTAAAGGAAAGACAACTAAAGATTTAACTGTAAAGCAAACTAAAAGAGATGAACGAGAAAACGCTTTGGAAACTATAAAAATCAAAATCCATAGAAAATTTTAAAATTTAATATTTTTGTTAGACAAATTCTTAAGTTTATTATGGTTATGCGTGTCATAATAAAATTATCTTTTAAAGATTACTATTAAATTTTTTTTAAAACAATGGATTTTTCTTATTTTATTCGATTAGGCATCTATCCTATAATACAGGCATCTATCCTTCTTAGCATTTTCATGGTGGGGCATCTATCCTCAAAAATAGGCGTCTATCCTCAAGAGACATGGTCTGCAATAAGTTAATTTCTAAAAAATCTGTAATTGTTAGGTCAACAAAAACAAGTGATAAAGTAATATAAAAGATTAAACTAGCTATATTCATAGAGATTATTCATGATCAATTAATATTTTAGAAATTAGGAGCGTATTTCAAAAAGTGCGGCATCTATCCCGGTTTTACCCTATATGTTTGTCTTTTTGCCGCCTTGTCCTTATATCCAATGTCCTATATAAATGGATCAGGAACATCTTTTATGAATGGCTTTACCATTGTTTAGAATGAGAATACGTTTGATAAAATGATAGGCGAATGCTGTCAAGAGAAAACAGCCAGCTAAATGTGTAACTCTGTGTTTTTCAATTTCTAGACTATCTGCTCAAGTAAAAACCGAATATTAAAATGTTTCATATTTCAGTACAGCATTTTAAAAACGCATAAATTGATAGGTACTTGAAAGATATATATAATTATAGATAAGTGTCACATGCGAAGACACAATTTGACAATTATTTTGTTAAAATATACGAGATGACCGGCCGGTGATCTACTCCAAAGGCAAAATCTTATAAAGCATAGTCATATTATATAATATTTATTTAATCTACCTACCTGAGTACTTATCGAATATTACCATGGCTACATCAAAATTACTGGAAACGAGCGGAAATTTAGAAATAATCACGTAAAACAGCTATCATTGTTGAACAAACTACAAAGCACAGGAAATAAGTAAATTACACCGAACTGCACAACTTAATACTACTACAATTGTAAAAATCACTAAAGATAAGAATCGTGTAGTAGCTATGTATTGCACAAATTTGTTTTCAATTAGACTTAACCAATACTACGTAGCACAATACGTACCTATCTATTTTGTAATTACGCGTGTAGGTACTACGCAAGAAAATGGAATTGACAACAAGAAAATAACAATGACACAAACAAAAAAAATAACACGTACCTACACAGAAAGATACATAATTATACATTCAGATTAGGTCGAAGGTGTCTTTTTTGGAAAAAAACAGCTTTTTACTAGACTTTAGCAGTCCGCCAAACTACGCACTCATATTATACCTACATTTATTTACAATCTAGACAATTAATACCATAATGATGACATCCACACGGTAATTTCTACTTTAACCGACTTTAACACGTTGCTGAAATTCAGTGTTTGAGCAACATTAAACGCGAAGAAGTAAAATATTATTATAATAAACAATAATTAATTAGATGGAAGAAGAAACAGTGTATTTTGTCTTGGTACACTCGACTGGACAAAAACTTCGCGTAGAAAAACTATATTGTATGTAGGTAGGAATTTTAAAATTCATGCAAAAACTCAAAATTCTAACTCTATTTTTCAAGAAGAATCATTGTTTCTCACAGTAGATATTTTTTATCAATTTTATCAAATTTTTAATCAAACTAAAATTATTATTAGGTACTTACAATGCATTTTTGGGGTCAAATGGCCGCAAAAGCATGAGCGGCATCGGCGCAGTGGCAAATATAAGAGATAACACTATGAATAGTGTGAACTGAAAAACAAAAAAAAAAAACAGAAATGTTAATAATTTTCTCAAGCTATTGAAACATTACGTCATACTTGTTATCTTAGTTTTAAATCTAATACTGTAAGAGTTCCTATAGGTAGTCACGAATTTCAGCCCGACTATGTTTGACTTTTCACCGCTTTATCCGGCCAAATATTACCAAGTTCGAATTTTATCTAAATTGGACAATTTTACTCACGACTAGCGTATGTCCGCGGCCGTGGAATCAAAAAAATGTAGCCTTTAGCATTCAGGGATAATGTAGCTTATATTAGTGAAAGAAAATTTAGAATAGGACCAGCAGCGGTTCCAGATTTCCAAACAAACAAATAAACTGAGGTTTGTACCTCAGTTTATCTCTGATGTTCTATACTTATGTATACGTGTGGTGTGGTGGTATATATATGTGTGGTGATCTATACTTATTTATAAAGCAGTAAAGTACAAACTTTACTGCTTTATAAATAAGTATAGATATAGATAGATTTTCGTTTGACCACTAAGGCAGCCCTCACACCTAATTCATGATTGATGGATAAGCATCAATCGCGGACCACGACAAAACCACGATCCCCGCTTGACGCATATCGTATCGTCTATTGTGGTTAGGGCTTGATGTAAATCTAGACCGAGCACAAGCACCTGCTTCTATCCATGATTCTACGACCTCTATTAAAAAAAATTGTTTCACAACCATCGCGTGCGCAGACGCCGTAGTAAATAAGCGGTGCTGCGCAAGTGATGTATGAAGCGTAATGCGGAGCACTCGTCGTTTTGAGCCCAAGCAGGGCTTTGAGACAGCACTATTATATTGCCGTTATTGTCTATTTCGTGGTTTTTTGATGATTTTGCATCAAGCCGCGCTTGCAAGTGTTTTATCTCGTAATCCGCGCTTGAGGCAATAGTATGGTTATTTTGACAGCATACTTGCAAAAGCGTCTACGGTCTGCATATCTCACACAGTCTTAAGTGATGATCTGATTGAAGGATCGAAGGGATCGAAGAATTGAACATCTTAAACAATATGACTTCAATACAACTGCTGGAACAGACTGATTATAATTGCTTAGCGACAGATTTCTTGATAGATTCCCAAGTGTCCCGTATATTAAATAGAGGCGGTATATACTTATAAATACATAATAGATAAAAGTTATTAGTAACTGCACGAGCCGGTCATATGCAAAAACACTATCAGAAGTCATTACGCAAATTATCTACATATCTGTTTTCTTTTTACGAATTAATAATAAAAGCAATCAATTTCATATCGGAGTCAAAACAGCAAGTATTGCGTAATTGCCCCAGAAACAGGCTATTTAAAAAAACAACAATCTGGGTTTGCGGCATTGTCAAGGTAATTTAAATTTTTATCAAAGTTTACAAAATAGGCAGACCTAATTATAGGTAACTAGCGACCCGCCCCGGCTTCGCACGAGTGCAATTTATATATGTTCTATATAAACTTTCTCTCCCTTTTGCCCGAGGTTTGAATTGAATTTGCTCCTTTTGAAAAATCCTTTCTTAGACCTATTACCCAAGTAGAATGCACATGCATGCAGAAATGTAACTGTTGTAATATAGTTTACTTGTACTATTACATATTCTGTAGTTACGTAGATTATAGCTAGCATATAAGATTAAATATTATGTCTCAATAGCATAGGTGCCTAACCAACGATTATCATTTTGTCGTTGTGCATTAATGTAGGTACAATGATTATTTTGATAACAATTTTAGCGATATAATAAGCACCTTTTAATCTAGGTAATCCCAGCTGATTTATTACCAGTAACTTTAAGTGATTGTTTATCTTCAAAAATGTTGAGATTGTGAGTGCGAAATAGCGGCGCGCCGTACTCAGCCTCTTAAGTGAACGAAACTAAAATGAAATGATAAAAATACATTTCTTAAAAAATCTAGCTTTTATTTGACTAGTCACACCTATTATGACATATCGTTGTTCGTCAAACTTTTTTATTTGTATCTGCCTGCGGTTTCACTAGCGTGGAGACTCTTGCAGGGATCGTGCATTTTTCGGAAGAAAAAGGAAGCCTATTTTATTCTCCGGTCCATAAACTCTTATCAAAAATCACGGCCATCCGTTGCGACGTGTAATAAGGACAAGCCAACAAACACACTTTCAGGTTTATAATACACAGAAAAAGTACTGAACACTTATTACATGTCAAGGGATGGTTCCTGAAATAATAATTCCACCATCTTATCGCGTACCTAAACATATCATACTGGATTTACAATGGCGTTAGCTAGTGCTCTGTCACCAAAATTAATAGGGTAAGTCCTATTGTCTATTCTGTGCCGCAGGCAGAGGCTAAAATTATAAAATGTAATCTTGCTCTTTAAATGTGTTATAGTTAAACTAATTTATTTTCGAAAATTGCCTCAATATACATAAATACTACACGATTGTATTTGTAAATTTTAAGGGTGAATATTCGTCGGAATCCTTAATAGTGTTCAAATTCTCGCACTTCACCGTCATTGTTATCTGTCAGGACCGATAAGCCGCGTAAATAATTAAATTTCACAATTTTATTTTGAAATTTATGTACGATATTGGTAAACAAACTGTGTAATATGTAGTAGTAACTAGTAACTATAGTACTAGCCAGGTCTGCATTAGGAATGCCCTACTACCATATTAACTTTTCTATAAATACGATATACGCATTAGATCGAATAACATCACGATAATCACGAACTAGAAGAAACGCTTACCTTTATATAGTATCTGGCAATGGAGCTGATAGTGAAGAGGATAATGAGCAGTGCCATCACGCAGCCCAGCACCACGTTGAACGCCGACATCCTGCCCAGGTCTTTCCCTGCAACAAAACTACACTATAAGAAAGTGTTTTCTTAGGGTTTCACAATTATTACACACTAGCTTTTGCCCGTGGCTTCGGTGGAACGGAATCAGGATAAAAATATGTAGCCTAGCACTCAGGGATAATGTTAGCTTCCTATTAGTAAAAGAATTTTTGGAGTCAGAACAGCTGGTTACAAATATTAGCAGTAACAAACAAACAAAAAACTAGAACCACATTAATCTCATTACAATATTGGTATGGATAAGTAAAAAATATTCTATTCTATTCAAAGCCTAATATACAAATACAATTACAAAAGATTTTTATTGACAAAAAGAGAGAGAATAACACATTAAATTAATTTCACCATGCATAAAACTACTTTCGTAATGTAAATTGATATATTTTAGTGTCGTGCAATTAACAGTATCACTGAGATCATGGCGCCGTATATAAAGCATCAAAACTCTATTTTTAACTTTTAGGGTTCCGAACGAAATATAGGGATCCTTGTAGGATCGCTGGTGTGGTTGTCTGTCACAGTGCAATGAATCTACTGAATCGATTACCTAAGTAGAAATTTGGGACACGTATGAAGTTCTGTGATCCATACATTTCAATAGCTTAGTTGGTATAGCGCGCTGCGCGAGCGATCCCACAGTCCCAAAGGTCGTAGACTCAAAAGTAAAATACTTTATATTCTATATATGTTTGTTTTTTTAAGAACATATATCTGAAGATTATTTATAAAACCTTCACACATACAAAGAGTGTTGTAAGATGATAATCCGTATCGAAAGTGTAGAGTACCTATTTGTTGGTGATGTTTTGGTTTGTCCTGCTTTCACGCAGCAGCGGACAACCAAAGAGAATCACAATGCAAGGGAACGAAGTGATTTTTTTGTATCAATAAAGTTTTTAATAGGAGTAACATTGCCTATGGCTACTCTCGTAGCTAATACTCTAATAGCTAGCTACATATATACTGATCTGTGGCTCTCTGGAAAATTCACGGTTCCTGTAGGAGACTCGAGGTTTCAATTTTCAAGGTGAAAACGGAAACCGCGTGCACAAGCTAGTCTGTATATAAAACGTTCGGCGGCGCAACTTGAGAGAGGCCTGTGTCCAGCAGTGGTCTGATGTGGGCTATTTCTGATGAAGCAAAAACACAAGAAAGTGAGTAAGTAGGTAGGTAGGTAAATGCCTGAACAGACTTGTTATGTAAATAATGGTAGTTGTTTTTGCTTTTTAGACAATAAATAATAGCATAATAACTATGACGTATAGTTTCTGATAGTGCTATTTGAACGTTTGGGAACAATACAACATTATGCAGAAGCCACTTGAATAATTATTATTATAATCAACATAATATGGAATTGCATAGAATAATGGTTTTACTTATATAGGTAGCTACTTTACTATCGTTTCGTTCTCAGCGCTATCTACCTTCTTACTGCAACGATGATTTAGTAATTAAATACCTAGTTAATATATAACTATTGCCCGATTTCACCAACCTTAGGAGTTGCCTAAATCAGATGCCTAAATATTTAGGAGTTGCCTATGGCAAAAAAAAACGTTTCACCTACCTTAAGGAACAGTCCTTAAGGTAGTATAACGGTTCATTCTTAGGACTTAGCTTAAATTAGGAGTTACTTAGTGAGGCGCCACCTTATTATCTTTTCCTTACATCTGTGTCGAAAGTATTTGAGAAAGTAATCGATAAACGACTATAGTCATACAGACACACGCACCAAACATACACAAACACCTCCACATGCACCTACTATAAGCAGGCACATTCATGTATTTTGTAAGTCCGAGGAAATAGTCTTAGGTCCCTTAATGTACGGGTCCTGAGCCTAGTGTGGGAACCAGGTTCTTCTACATTTCTATATGTATTATTTTAAGCCTTTCACCAAATAAATATTTTTTCATCACAACTAAAAATAAATCTTAACAAAAACATGTCATGTTAGTGTTTGGCCCATGGATCAAACAGTCAATGTAAGTATCAATGCAATTCAATGTGAGACATGAACATGGATTAGATTGTAACTATTAGTATGTGACAATGTGTTCAGCACAAGTGCTACGCAAGCAAGTGCTACGCAAATAAGGTGCTAACCTTGTTGTAGCTCGCCAAAAAACCACCAGAAAACGCCCTACCACTTTACAATAAGTACTCTTCAAAAGTTTAGGTTTTGTTAAAAATGGCTTTCTAGAATAGAAATGGTGATCAGATTTTCTTTTTAAAATATTCATGACTAGCTGTGGCCCGTGGTTTTACCCACGTAAAGATCTCCATAGAACCGGGATGAAAAGCCTAAAATGTAGCTAATGTCACTCTGCAAATATCACATAGCAAAATCATGTTGATCTGTTGCTTCGTTACCGCGTGAAAAAAGAGAGCAACAAATACACTTTCGCATTTATAATGGTAGAAATATAGTCGCGAATATCTACTTAATTCCTCTAATAGAAAGAAAACAAAATATCGACGTTAGGTAACTCAGCCAGAAAATTGAGCAAAACCTGGAACGGAAAGGTGCTAAGTACTTCCTAGCTACATGCTACGTAGTAGGTACCTACATAATACATTCTACTTACATAAGTAAGTGTAGATTGCAATGTTTACATCCTTCTATCTCCGTACTATACCAGTGTCCATTACTCACACGTGTAGATACGTGATAGGAGATGGGAAAAATAAACAAACGATAACCTCGACACTCGTCAATAATATTATTTGATCACGTTGCAATTATTTATTGAATACCTAAAAGCAAGATGTTTTTATATGAAATTTAATTAAACTAAACCTCTAAAACCCATTGTTCTCAAAAAATAAACTCTCAAACATAAGTAACTACCTCGGAATTCTACGAAAACTAAAATTGAAATAGTAAATATTATTTTCTTTCCTGCCACCTCCATGCCGGAGTTTTGATGTACAGTCAGCTAGAAATGCTTTTGGTGATCATTTTATCATAATTAATATATCGGCTCAGTAGCAGCTGCTGGATAGATAGAAATTTTCTCAACTGGACAGAATATAGTCAGGGAAAGTATCTAATTACCTTTGATTAGTTCTATAAAATTCTATGCTAATTACATAGAAGTCTACAATTTTAATGCACTTTTAGCATATTTACACGACCGCATAAAAAAGAGTGTATATGTGTTTTATATGTGGTTCATGTATGTATGTATGTATTTATATTTTTAAAAGGTTGGTTAAGGAGCATTATTTGTCCTCTCTCTGCTAAAACTGCTACGCCAGGTTTCTATATTATTTATATGTATTATATATTTATATATATATTATATATATCTATGTAATATTGTATGTACATGTAGGTATTGTATATATTTTATTATATTATGAGTATATCATAAATAGGGTTATGGTTATATTTGTATTTATGTTAGCATAGTATATGTTATAGTGTAATCTCCGTAATTATTTACTTAATTTGTTGTACACCACCGTCCATTTATGTTCGCGTTTATCCAATCCATTCTAAGGTTGTCTGTAAGAGATTGCTTATAGCGATAAGACCGCCGATTGTTTTACCGTATATTTTTAATTATTCCTATTTTTCATCATACATTGTATGAAGTTTCATGTATTGGTATGCAATAAAGAGTTTTTGTATTGTATTGTATTGTATATGAATTTCTTTATTCCAGCATAACTTGTAAATTCCTGAACAGTTTTGGATCTATGGGGTATTCTTAGAATCCTTACATCATCCCGAGTGACACTGGATAGGGCTGTTCGGGCATGGATTGATGATCTGTGGCTCCGCCCGCCGAGCGTGTGTCTACAGCAACAAAAAAAAAAGTAGCTCTTACTTTTTTCCCTTGTGATTTTTCGTTTCCATATTCTGATGTCAATCTGATTAAACAGCAGCAAGAAATCAATGATTTTTATTTCATCTCGCGGAGACCAGCGCAAAAACTACAAATATACATGGTCCATATCGAACCAGATCACCGAGGATGATGGATTACCGCGGATGAAATGAGATGGAAAAATATGGAGCTCACCAAGATAATGGCGTTCATGAGTTTAGGTGGAATTGTGTTTTCAACCCAGAACTCGGGTCAGGTAGTATATAATGTAATGTAAAATCAAAAAGGTTAGTCAATGTTTTAATCAATATTCTATGTTTAATGTCATTTCAAGATGTTATAATTACAAAGTTAACCTAACATCCAACATGTTCATGTGTCATATGTAATTGTAATTTTCTAGGCAGAAACACAGGCTTGCATATCTGTATGAGTTATGTATGTCAATTGCAAGACCTTTTGTGATGAAGTTTCCTTAGATTTTGTTCGACATTTAGTAGTTTGGTTAACCTATTAGGTATTTCTTGCATTTCGTTGTAATTGTAACTTTCTAAGCAGAAACATAGGTTTGCACTCTGTGTGAGTTATTTATGTCAATTGCAAATCATTTTGTGATGTAGTTTCCTTAGATTTTGTTTGACATTTGGTAGTTTGGTTAACCTACTAGGTATTTCTTGCATTTCGTTGTAATTGTAACTTTCTAAGCAGAAACATAGGTTTGCACTCTGTGTGAGTTATGTATGTCAATTGCAAATCCTTTTGTGATGTAGTTTCCTTAGATTTTGTTTGACATTTGGTAGTTTGGTTAACCTACTAGGTATTTCTTGCATTTCGTTGTAATTGTAACTTTCTAAGCAGAAACATAGGTTTGCACTCTGTGTGAGTTATTTATGTCAATTGCAAATCCTTTTGTGATGTAGTTTCCTTAGAGTTATTGTTAGTAACATCTAGAATTATCCATAGAAACCTCAGTGTATTAAGTAAAGTGAATCTTCAAACAGTTGTCAAACTTGAGGTTATGTAAAGAACCATTTACTGTAAGATCTGTTATTTACTTCACTAGTTATAGACAAAGTAATTTTGAGCATTTTTAGTTTGTATTGCACCTACATTTATTGAGATTTACCCTATGCCTGTACAACAACTAGGTACATGTTGGAATTGTTTGTTTAAACAAATATTTAAGTTTGAAATTGTACATTCCAGGTAAAGGCAGCCTCCCACATACCTACCAAACATGACGGAGAAGGAAGAGAAGGATTTAATTAAACGGCGTGCAAGCTATAAGGGCCGCCTTACAGCATTCTCTAATTTCCTGAATGATTTGGACGATGAGTTAAACCCACTTCAGGTAAACGAGTTGCAGCTGCGGTTAGGTAAAATTGAAACTTTATATCAACAATATGATGAAGTGCAATTAAAATTAGAATGTCTGGTCAGTGATGTAGACCTGCAGATAGCTGAACGCAATGAATTTGAGTCAGTATATTACAAGACTCTATCTAAAGCTCAAATTTTACTTCAGAATAACAGTAACAAATCTGTGGATGTTACATTAGGTACTGAGCATAGTTCACCAAAAAATAGACAACATGTTAAGTTACCTGTTATTCAGTTACCTAGATTTTCAGGATCTTATGACAACTGGCTTGAATTTCGTGACACATTCACGAGTCTTATACATTCGAACGAGGATATAGAAAATGTAAATAAGTTTCACTATTTGCGAGCCTCTCTTGAGGGCACAGCGGCTGTAGTTATTCAGTCAATTGAGTTTTCTGCTATGAATTATTCTGTGGCTTGGGCATTATTATGTGAGCGTTTTAACAATAATCGCCTATTAGTACAAAATCATGTTACTGCCTTGTTTAACTTAGATTCTATCAAGACTGAATCGTCTGCTTGTCTTAAGCGACTATTTGACCAAGTTAATAAAAATATGCGTGCTTTAGAAACACTTGGTGAACCTGTTTCTCAGTGGGACACGCTTCTCATCCACATTGTCACTCTGAAGCTTGATCAGAAATCATTTCGTGAATGGGAAGAGTGTAAAGGTAGGTTTGATAAGAATCAGCGGATAACACTTAGTTATTTTCTAGAATTTTTGAGGAACCGAGCTAACCTATTAGAGACTTTAGAGATGTCCCGTGGCACTAAATGTAGTCAAAATGTTAATTCTAATGTGAAGCTTAAGACCATGGTTTCAATGTCGGACTCTCAGTCAGGATCTGAAGTCAAGAAGCAGCAGGGTTTTAAACCTTGTCCGAAGTGTAATGGTGCACACCCACTTTACCATTGTTCTCAATTTCTCAGTCTTAGTGTTGAAAAGAGAAGAGAGTTGTTACCACAGTACAAAGTGTGTTTCAATTGTTTTCGCACCGGTCACTATGCTAATCGCTGTAAGGCAAATGGCTGTAGGATTTGTAAATGTAAGCACAACATTTTGATTCATCTTGCAGAAAACAAAAAATCGATGACTTGTCACTCATCAATGACAGATGATGGCAGTAAGATTTCTCCTGAATTATCCTCTTCGAGTTCAGCACCCAGTAACGTGACGCTGACCACATGCATGAATACGCCTTTAGAATGTGAACAGGACGTATTACTTTCAACTGCTTTAGTCAGGGTACTAGACAGGCATGGTCAAGCTCACATTGTTCGTGTACTACTGGATTGTGCGAGTTCTTCATGTATTATGACAGAGAAACTTAGCCAATTGTTGGATTTACCTTTTGTTCGTGTTGACAAGTCAATACATGGTATAAATAATACAAAGACAAATACGTCAGGCATATGCTGTGTCAACATGCAGTCATTAAATGAAAATTACTCGCGGACTATACAATGTTATGTTTTGCCGGCAATCAGTGATAGGATTCCCTGCCGTCGAGTAAATATTAATAAGTTGAACATACCTAATGACCTTAAGTTAGCAGATCCCAATTTTCACATGCCGTCTGACGTTGATGTAGTGATAGGAAGTAATGTATTTTGGGACCTTTTAGGTCCACGAAAAATTGAACTCGGAGAAAACAAACCGGTACTCTGGGAAACTAGGCTAGGTTGGCTAGTTTCCGGTCCTGTTAGGTAGTGGCCAAGTACGGTCTCCGGTATTATGCAATTTCACAAAGGTTGAATCAACTCAGATGATTTTCTAATTGACAACAGTCAATATCGTTTAACTCACTTCTGCCAAAATGAAGAAGTGTCTCGAAAATCATCATTTTTTAAAGAGGAACAACTTTGTGTAAAACACAACTCGTTTGTGTAACGGTAGTTTTTGTGTTAGATTACCGTTGAAGCAATCACCTGAAGTGTTAGGTGACTCATTAGCGCGAGCTAAGCATTGTCTCATTTCGTTGGAGCGTAAGTTTAAACTCCAACTAGAGTTTTATAAAAGATATACTGATTTCATGACGGAGTACATGACTATGGGTCACATGTCTAAGTGCCCAATCGATCCTAAATCGATATCGTATTTCATACCTCATCATGGCGTTCTCCGTGAAAGTAGCTTAACTACAAAATTGCGTGTAGTTTTTAATGCAAGTCAACCCAGTACATCTCAAATATCATGCAATCAGATCCAGATGGTGGGACCGACAGTGCAAGATGACCAGTGGTGTCGACATGAGTGACATACAGTCACTAAATGTATGGTGGTTAGGCCCACCTTATCTTAGCCAAGACATTTCTCAGTGGCCAACACATCCTGGCACGTCAGAATTAGACCCGCTGCCAGAAGTGCGCACTGAAGTTACTTTGCATGTTACTCTAGATACAGGTTTCATAGAATTTGAGCGTTTTTCAAATTTATTAAGACTCAACCGTACTATGGCTTATGTGTTACGGTTTATTAACAGTTGTAAGAAGAAGTCAATCGAATGCAGTTTCCTTACTAATGATGAACTACAGAATGCTTTGATATTAATTATTAGGCTTTCTCAAAAGGAATGTTTTCCTGAATATGAAATGTTATGTAAAAATCAACCTATTCCAAAAAGAAGTAGGTTATGTAAGTTTAATATTTTCTTAGACGACAACAAATTAATACGAGTTGGAGGTCGTCTCAGCAATTCAATGTTTTCTTATGATAAGAAATATCCAATACTTATACAGTCCACTCATCGTTTTGCAAAATTATTGTTTCAATATGAGCATATGAAGTTAATGCATGCAGGCCCACAGTTGTTATTAGCCACGGTTAGAGATACTTACTGGCCAATAGGAGGTCGTAACTTAGCGAAACTTACCTACCATAAATGTGTTCTCTGTACTCGGATGAAAGGGAAGGTTTTAGAACCTCTGATGGGAAATTTGCCACAGTCCCGATTGACATCTGGTGGCTACCCGTTCGAATGTGTAGGTGTGGACTATGCTGGTCCTATCTCGTGTGCAAGTCGCCAAGGACGTGGTTGTAGGATGCTTAAAATCTATATTGCAATATTCGTTTGTTTCACAACCAAGGCGATTCATACTGAACTTGTGGGTGACTTAACAAGCAATAATTTTTTGTCAGCTTTACGCAGGTTTATATCTCGCAGGGGCAAACCCCGAGACTTATATTCCGACAACGGTACTTCGTTTGTCGGTGCTTATCATGAATTGGGAAAGTTCTTAAAGAACAGCTGCAACTCGTTGTCTGAAAGCGTAGCCAACGAAGGAATTAATTTTCACTTCATTCCTCCTTACTCTCCGCATTTTGGTGGTCTGTGGGAAGCCGGGGTTAAGGCAATTAAATTTCATTTATTTCGAGTTCTGGGAAATTGTAATTTAACATATGAAGAGTTGAACACTGTACTAGTTCAAATTGAAGCCATACTCAACTCGCGCCCGCTCTCTTCGTTATCCACGGATCCGAACGATTACCTGCCGCTTACGCCCGGCCATTTTTTGATTGGAAGACCGTTAGTCTCCCTTCCTGCACCAAACTTTCAAGACTCCAACATGAGTCATCTATCGCGGTACCAGAGACTGGAACAGCTTCGACAGCATTTTTGGTCCAGATGGAGTAAGGAATATATTGGAGAGTTGCAACAACGCACCAAGTGGCGATTAAACCAGGACACCCTCAAGATTGATGCTCTTGTCGTTGTCAAGGAGGACAACTTGCCGCCTCTCAAGTGGAGACTGGGCCGAATTGTTGCCATTCACCCAGGAACTGATGGAATAAGTCGAGTTGCAGATATCAGAACTTCAAATGGCGTCGTGAGAAGATCTTTTAGCAAGATTTGCCCTCTGAATGATGAGTCTGGTTGAAAGACTAGCTTCCAACGCCCGGGGGCATGTTCGGGCATGGATTGATGATCTGTGGCTCCGCCCGCCGAGCGTGTGTCTACAGCAACAAAAAAAAAAGTAGCTCTTACTTTTTTCCCTTGTGATTTTTCGTTTCCATATTCTGATGTCAATCTGATTAAACAGCAGCAAGAAATCAATGATTTTTATTTCATCTCGCGGAGACCAGCGCAAAAACTACAAATATACAAGGGCAGTTGTGTTTTTTTATGTAACTTTTGTTACAGGATGGTTTGTTACTTTTTAAATGTAAAAACTTCTGAACGGATTTTGATGAAACTTTACAGTTATATAGCTTAGGTATAAGCTATATAATCAGAATAACACAAAGACTACAATTTATAAACATATTTAAGTAATACGCGGGCGAAGCCGCAAGCCGAAGCTAGTAATTTCATATTTGTTGAATCGTCCTGAATACTTGCATGACCACGAACAATAAAATAGGCGTGATACAAAAATTCAAAGCCAGTATGTATGTAAATTAAATAAAAATTGTATAAAATTATTAAAAAATAAACCTAATTAAATATAAGGAGGTACGTACACTTAATGAGGATTTAAAAAGAATCCTAATTAAATACAAGTAGGTACACTTAGTGAGGATGATGAGTTGTCGCAAAGTGATGCAATTTGCATATGAAATTATTTTTATAATTTTATGCACCGACTCGAACACCGCATTGTAATTTTATAATGCAATGGGTAGATTAGCTTGAGTCCATATAATATGTAAAAAAGCATTCCTACTTCTGCCCAGTATGATGGCTATCTATCAACATTCATCACTGTAAACCTAAATTTAAACTCAAAAGGATAAGAAGGAAAAACTACTGATTATTTACGTTTTTATACCTATCATGTCCGGGTTTCGACAAAAGAAACCCGCTTTTTTTAATCATAAGGTTTCAAAATCCCGCTTTGCCTGTAAAAAATCCCTGGTAACGTTCCTTCCACCCCCGCATTAGATACTGTCCCGCGCTATCTATACTTTCTCTCTATTTATTTGTAGGCAGCATTACCTACCATCTACCAGCATCAACCTATGCACAGAGAGAACATTAGTAGGGTAGGTAGGCATTTAGAAAGTAAATGTGTATTTGCCAAACACGTGCATCATTATTATTTTAATTCCGTTTTCTCGCTGTACTGTTACGTAGAACGACAAAAGTTTAGATAAGTACCTACAACCTAATATTAGTTAGCATAAAGCGATCGGGGCTTGTAAAGATCTTGCTATTTGTTAACTCTGCATGGCTAATGAAACGCCCGAGTACCTACGCTGCATAATAACTCCTTTGATGAAAGCTTGAAAAACATACAGCAACCTTTGTGTCTAAGTGTACCGAATCTATTTGAGAAATTATCACAGTAATAATTATAATTATACTTCATAGTTTCAACCGCTGTTTTAGTTGTTTTGTCGGAAACGGTTGTGCAGTGTTTTTTTCACGATAGGTGACCACGATGAATGGACGCTGCGCTGTGAGAGTGGAAGCTGGATCCATGTGACCACTGAAAGTGCCATTCCACCAAGTTATGGTGGCCTAACGAATCAGGATATTTTCGTAGGAAAACATCGTGACTCATAATTGTTGATTATAGAATTCGAATCCTCGTCCTCGATTTATATAGATCAATATATTGTGACCTCACCATTATCACCACTGAACTAGGTACCTACTACCCAAACTGCTACTACTAGTGTTTTAACCATAGTATGTACTTTTCGTAGGTTAGAAGACTACAGTTAGAAGAGCTCAGAGGTCAACTGGTCTGGGGAAAAGTTATGCGTTACAATGTGTTTTGGTGTGTGAGTACTACCTACCAACCTTATAAAATAGTTACGAGGTTTTGTTACGCAGTCGTACCTAATTCGACAATATGGGCGTGTCGTTATGTCGTGTTCTCTAAAATGGCTCTAAATCATAAAAATTAGAGATGTATAGGTACAGGCTGAATTTTAAAGATCGGGCAATAATATGTATCTAGTAGGAACCGTTAGATATACCGGTAAACTGATATTTGTTATCTATTACTCTCGTTTAAGATTTCGCGCAAAAACACCTTGTACACCTACCTAGCGGAATAAGTAAACAGTGTGGCTCCCGGCCCCATTGAGTAAAAATAAAATAAATTAATTTTTACCCATTACAGAATACTGCATTTATCTAAATATTCATTAGGAAGTAAGATATCATAATCTTAAGCCCCCTACTAACCATTTATCAATTAAGTAGAGAGTTATCTGCCAATTTTTATCATTATAAAATTTGTATATCGAGGTACTTGTAATTTTAAATTAAAATATGCACGTAAGTAAATACCTAACTTACATTGTTATAATTATAAGGTAAGTAGTAGGCATTTTGCATTATTTTAATTCCCGAACATGTGACCATGACACACAACACAAATTAAATTCCCGAAAACAAACTATGATCACCACAACACAAAGTTTACACCGGTCGGAGATCGAAACCGCGGCGCAAGTACGGATCTTTTCGATCCATAAAATTCGATAAAATTGTCTGTTTAAATCGATAAAGTGTGTTTTATCGACTTTTTATATAATTTATAGATCCTCGATACAACCGACAAAGTTATCGAATAGCTAGGTCGAATCCAAAGAGAATAAAGTCCTACTACAATTATACTTTACGATCAGACTTCGGTACTCACAACATTCGATAAATTTATCAGTTTTTTCGATTCGACAAATTTATCGAACCGACTTCCGTACTTGCACGCCGGGGTCACAAAACACCAAAACGTTGCCCGTTGCTTCGCAGGCAGGGTTACTAGCGTATTACCAACTTTGCCACTGAGCCGATAAAGAAAGTATTGTAGGGTATACAGCCTGATTTTGAATTAGTATGTTATCACGAAAGAGGGACAGTCTACTCCTAGAGGTCAACAATATTATTTTGTTTTATGTTTGGAATTCGAAATTTATCTTTGAAGAAGTTTACGTTACATTTAAAGTTTAGGTACGTCAAAATTCAACTACAGAATTTCCGGGCAGCCCTACTCGTAGATGAGCAGACTTAGAAAATTTTCAGAAAATGCCGCGCACTTCAAGTTTGAAGTTTAATTTATTTTTATGTATGGAAATTTGGAATGACGTATTTCCAAGGAGGTTCTCACAGCCATGTGATGGTCCTAATCACACCCTTCCGGGATAACGTACTAATTCAAACTCACCAGTCAGCCTGTATAAAAGGTACCTATGTTTTATTTTATAAGTATTAGGTACCTATGCGATAAAAACCACTAATTCATTGTTGATCTACTTTCTGTCCACAAAAAAACTACAATAATAGTATGTAGGTAGGTACCTACATAACAGTTTTGACATAAGTATAAAAGTACGTGGGTGACCGAGCTTTACTCGGTAGTTATAGTTTTTTTTTTTGTAAAATTTGTTTTTACAATTAATTACATTAAAGGTAAAAATTAAACAACACCTTATCTAAATACAAAATTTCATCCAAATCGTTAGAGCCGTTTCCGAGATACACGTACCTACGTGAAATAAATTTATACAAGAATTAATTAATTATAAATATTACTATATTAGTTAATTAATAATTTATTATTAATGAATTAATTATTATTCATTAAAATTAAAAATATACAAGAATTGCTCGTATCAATTTATTAGAACTATGTACGCGAAATAAATTTATACAAGAATTAATTAATTTTAAATGTTCATACATTACTTTATTAATCAATAATGATTATTAATTAATTATAATTTTTAATTAATAAAAATTATAAATATTATACAAGAATTGCTCGTTTAAAGTTATTAGATAGATAAAGTTAGTTTTTTTCTGCTAATATTTGTGATAGGTATTTAGATTTAAAAAATAACGTTGATAGATAATAATTAAAACTTACCTTTCTGACTGATAGAGGTAACCCACGCTCACAAGCCCGACTTGTATCAAAAAGTATTAGTATTACTCGCACACTGGGATCAATCAACCTGCTAAAAACTGTAGATCAATATGTATTTTACTTTTTTTTACTATCGTAGTTTACGAGTTATGTTAGAAAAAAAACGTCGATATAATGCCAGTGCCCAGGGTAAAGACGCATCGGGCGCGACCTCCGCACCAGTGGGCTCCGAGCGCACTGACTGGTGCCGTCGCCTCGCGTCGGTCGCAGTGACAACAACAGGCCACTGTGCTCTATCGCACTACATGTAAACGAGCAGTAAGGACTGTTGCAAAGACTTCTTCTAACACAAACATACAATCATGTAACCAACCCGTTGGTCGGTCGGTTAGCTGTGATTCGCAACGAATCTTTAATAATAGGCAGCATTATTTAAGAATTTTTTCATGTAAGTACTTACTTCCTTCTTTATACATCGCTAAACATCCTCCTGAATACCGCCAGCTGCGAGAGCGGGCAGCGTGGTGGTTATGTTGGACTCCGGCTAATGAGACCGACCTCCCAACTAAAAAACCGACGTGTGTTCCTCCTCTGCGGCATGCCCGGCCCGGCGACGCGCTGGTCCCAATTGTGGGACCCCCACCTCCAGCGACAACGTACCTCCACGTGCGCCATCGCCGTCTCCACCTGATAAAGGTGCGCGCGCGACCGTGTCCACCCTCTGGGCCTCAGGAACCGAAGAAAGAGTAGAGACCCTTCCGACCCCTCCCCGCATTCCCATTACCACCACGGGTAATGTGCAATGCGAGGTCGCCTCCGGTTACTTTACCGAACACTGACCCCAACGCTCCCTGCGAAAAGGAATGAGAAAAGGACAGGTCGCCTCAAACCCCCACCTGCCACGGTGCCCATACACCGCACAGGGTGGGGTACCCTGCTTGATTGAGCAAGGGGATGCTAGCGAAATTCCCGGAGTATAGGTACTGTCAGGCAATCCACCTTTCCGTTCGCACGTGCGAGCAGTGGAAGGGCCGCCCCACCATCCGCAGCCACCATGGGCCGGCAGACCCTCCTTCCCTCGCCCACATAGCATGCAGTGAGGTGTCACCCCACCAGCCGCAGTCACTGTGGGCCGGCAACACCACCAGCCTTCCGCCTGCCATCCTTCCTCCTGTAGTCTCGTCCATTGTTGGCGCGATGCCCCAGTGGGAGTAGCGGGTTCCCCGTGGGAGCGTTCGGGAGCACGCATACATCTGCGGTGGAACCCCTGGTTCCATTGACGACAGCGCACCCCACCTTGGCTTTATCTATGTTCGTCCAATGGCGCTGTAGCGCGCGTGATACCCGCAGGGTGCTCCAGCTCCAATTCCCTCACTGCGGACTTCAGGGCCTGCTCAGCCTTTGTATCTCATCCACTGAGCCCTCTGCTGCTCCTTTCAGAGGGGCACGAGGAGAAACTCCTCCTTCAAGGGGCAAGCCGATGTTCAACGGTGGACGTTTTCCAGCTATAGTTGAAGTTAGCTTAGACTTCAACTCCTGCTTAGTGTATTTTGTGGAGATGCCTTCTAAGTTATCTCGACATTTTACAGATCACTGTAAGTACACACAAAATGCATTTTGACTTCACGAAGCGCTGTTAACAAGTGCCCATACTGTTTACTTAAACGTAAAACCGATGGTTTAGTCAGCCAAAACTTGCATGGCCCGCGTCACCGCTGATACACGATAACACCGATCATAATGTTAATGCGACAACGACATCGTGTTTCTTCCAGTGACGGTCTTAGGGGGTGGCGAGCAAGGCAACCGCCCAGGGCCTCGATCTTGACAGGTCCTTGCACGAAACCCGAGTCAAAAAAATTGACACTAAACTATGTATAAACAAATACTTAGCAATTGGTTGATACAATAAAATAAGATAGGTATAAAAATGAATATTAACGATAACGATATCTAAATTAACGACTGAATAGTTAGGTAGGTATATTTTTACTGTAATTTGACTAGGTTACCATGATTGAAAGTCATTCTCGCGAATTAGAAAACTAACTTGAACGCGCCGTTTTGTAAAGTTTTGTTACAGTCTGTAACTTACAGACATCGTGACCAGAAGACAGTAACAAGAGCGGCTTTCAGCTCTTGCTATTCTCTCTGACGTAGCTCATTCGTTATATTATAATGATTTAATTAAATACATATTTTAAACCGTAGAAAAAGCCTCAAACATCATTTTTATAACCTTGCATATCTACATCTTTTAAAACATAATTTATATGTACCTAACTTAGCTTATCATAATTAAAAATTGTCGTCTTTGTGTTTGTTATTTTATATAAATCTTATAATATATACGTTTAAGCTCTAAATTTATTTATTTATAAATTTATTTTTCATCAGAAATACCTAAGTACTTTCAATTCACATACTTTGCGCAATTTACCATCGCAAAAATCTGTCGCCCGGGACCTCGCGTTTCATTCCTTCCCAGTACCTACATGCCACTACAGATTAGGTACTAATGAACACAGCTAAGATTCAGAAATAATTAGGAAGGCACCCATCAGAGAAGTATTTAAATATTTAACTTGCTTCATTCAAGCTGAGATGAGGTCTTCGGGGAATGAAAACACCACCGTGATGCACCATAGCATGTTGTTAAGTCATTTTTAGTGCTCGCCTTGCTAATTACCACTCTTAGAAGAAAATCCAACCAACGCCAACCACCTATCAGTAAATATAGCAGGTATGTATGTAAAGTACTTAGTAAAATCATTGCACGTGGTTCGAACCTAAAGAGTTGGGATGTTGTATGAAACACAAAATACATAACTACCTACTGTCCTAATACAAGGTTTAAGGATATCACATTAACACAATAAAATAGAAATTCGCAAATATCTAATATATAATTTTCACAAATATATGTACTGTACATCTAAGTTTCCCGAATTCAACAAATTTTTATACAATCCATTAATAGTAATTGAAATGGTAATATCATATTCTTTCACGGCGAAAATCTACAAAATGCATGTTTTTAGTACCTGCAACTTTACGGCTCGCGTTGAACATGTGACATCACGTTTTCAGCCCAATTTCTATGGGGTGTTTTAACGCTCAGCAGATGCTC
Source organism: Crocallis elinguaria (assembly GCA_907269065.1). Classification (NCBI taxonomy): domain Eukaryota; kingdom Metazoa; phylum Arthropoda; class Insecta; order Lepidoptera; family Geometridae; genus Crocallis; species Crocallis elinguaria. The sequence goes on from OU026078.1 coordinate 11,447,032, forward strand.
TTTGACTTTGACTCTCATTTTTGACGTTTCTAGCTTTCGATTTCCATTTTTTCGATATAGACATTTGATTCTCATGCGGAAACGAATTGATTGACATAATAGAACAATGTAGTCAAATTGGTGGCGTTATGGCGTGCCTATGTTTACACACACAAACTTTTTAAAACAATATCACATATACAATTATACAGCCTATACTATACTTCCGTATTAAAACCACATATCTAATTAGGTACCTACGTGCGGTCCGTTGGTCGGCAGGTAGCCTCTGTATGGGTTGGGCGAGGGCGTGGATGTGTATCCCGTTACATATTATTATGTTACATGTTTTTAATCCAAGGCAACGTTTGGGTATCTGCTTGCCTGTTCAAGGCAAGCAGAGGAAATTTTTATGATCATACTTTTGAGGTTACGAGTTGCGGAAGCGAATAATTTATATTTTAGTCCATATAATCAAAGAACCCATTGTTTAGGTGCAGCACACGACTTGTAGAATTTCATTGGTTCGGTTTATTAAAAAAAAAAATATTTTTAATGAGCACATTAAACGCTTGTTTATAAATTATGGGTAGGTACCTATTCCTGCCCTATGGTTCGTGTCGCAGGTGGAAAAGCATACCTATCACAAAAACGACACACACCCATAATAATCTGCTCATGGTGCTGGTGCATCCCCGGGTACCTGTCAGCATCCTCTCCTAGTTATCTAAGGTCCCAGAGAGGTTTCAGGTAGCACATAATCCGACGAGGCAGGCTCCTCCGCGTGCCTCTCTATCTCTGAATAGGTTAGAAGATGGCTCAGCGGACGGGGCACAAGGGCTGAGTGGTATCCGAAGGCCGCAGGAAGGGACAGCCGGCCGGAGTACCACAAAGCACGAGTGGCGCTCCGGAAGGCGCTGCAATCGGACGGGTAAGGTGACCCAGAGATGGAGCGTGCTGTTCGATCGAGCAGCGGCGCCAACAACGGATGAGACCAGGTAAAGTTAAACCCCCGCCCTGAAGGCGTGCCCCAGGTCTTCGCTTCGGTGGGGGTTAACGAGGACGGGCGCGCTGTCTCCGAGCGTGTAACCAAGGCACCCCTGCTCCCGCTGGCAGCGGCTGGCAGACAAAAATACCGGACTTGACATATGAATGAATCCCCGCTCTAGCTGGCCCTGGATTGTGGGTTGTGGTCAACATCTTGAATGTACGGGGACAACAAAAGGATGGATCTAGGATTTTTGTTTGGTAGTTGCCTTCTCCCCCCCCCCCCCCCCTTCCCCTCGGTAATATAAAACAGGCAAGTACTTGTCCGGCCAAATGCCATATTAATCTAAAGTAACTAAGTTCTGAAGCTCGATTGAAAAATATAAACCATAAAAAAAGCATTAGGAAAGTTCCTACATAGATGGTGAATACTCCCATTTTTCTTTAAATTAAATTATAACGACGTCATATTTAAACTGGCGATAGCGTGCTATCGATAATATCGGTGACGGAAGTCGGAAGATAAAATAATGTTTTAAAAGTCTAGTCTGCTGCAAGTGACCTCTAGTCGCGGCCGTGAGGGCGGACATCTCGTAACGTCGGCAGTCTTGGGTCTTGGAAAAGATGGTCGACGACGAGGAGTCCTGGTAGGCGATGGTTTCCTGTGAAACGGCGGTTTCGCAGAGGCAAGCCGAGGAGCGGGAGCGAGAGAGACTCTCTCTTCCGCTCTGCGAAGAGCACGGAGGAGTGCAAACTAGCTGCCCTCGACTCACACCCTTTCTACACTGATAAGGCCGGGGCCAGGCCACAGAATGCGGGGCCGCGTAGGCGCCGATTGCGGGCCGCGGGGACTATAATAAACGCAAGTGTGTTATTACTTTTGTTGGTTGATCCTTCTTTCTCAATGCAACGGAGCAATGGCTTGATGTGATTTCTGGCATAGATATTTAAGGACCGGAGAGTAACACAGGTTACTTTTCATCCTGTAATAATTCACGGTTTTTGTGGGAATGCGGAAGAAACTGCGGGCAGATGCTAGTATAATATAAACAATACTTAAACATGGAATTTTCCTGTTGTGGGATATTCCTTTATTTCAAGAGAGAATTCCTAATTAAATATAAACTATTGAATTTAAGTTGATTTTTAATCTATTATAATAAAACATGTGATTTTGTGTGTTGTGAAGATAAAACCATGTACATTGGTGTAGAATATTTGCATTATTTAATATTTGGTTACAATACAAATAGACTAGAAAAGTTATTGCACATAATAGTAAATAGAAAATATTTTATTATAATAATATTTAAATAAATTATGTTAAAACATTTTTTTCTTCATTGCAGTATATCTCTCAGTATATTCATTGTATCCTTCAACTAAAACCAGTTGTTTCGATTCAAATAAATTCCCTTCCACATTCAAAGTATGAAGTTTCGAATCTTTCAGTAAGCTCTGACTTATTGCATCTAAACTTAAACAGTTCTCTTCTAATCTTAAGATTTTCAGCCTCGGTGCTAAATGCATGTCTTCGCTTATTTTTGATATCTCATTTTGGCTTAAATTTAGTTCTATCGCATGAAAATCTGACATTCCAAGCGGTATTTCTGTGATCTTATTATTGGATAACTCCACCACATCTAAATTAGGCAGGCCGAGCAACTGCAACGGAAAATGATTAAACTTATTGTGGTTCAGGTAGAGTTGCTTCAGGTTAGTCAAATTGGAAAACATTAGGGGTAATGAAGATATTTGATTATTAGAAGCATTCAACATCTCTAATTTTTTCAAGTTTACTACAGCATCTGGCAACTTTTCCAACTTGTTGCCGTCTACATTGAACTGTTTCAAAAGTTTGAACTTCGCGATATCTTCTGATATATATGGTATTTTGTTCTTGGAGAGGTCTAAATTCCTTAAAATTTCACTCAAGTTGAATACTTCTGTAGGCATTTCTTTCAGCTTGTGTTCAGCTAACTGCAAGACGCCAGTTTTCGACGCAGTTTCGTAGTGTAATTTGATATTTGAATTGCCCATTGTCTTTTCGTAGAATTTAGATTTCTTTAATAGTTAATTGTGAAACCTGCACTACTGATAAAATCAACAATGAAACTGGAAATTTCACTAATAAACTTAACTTAAACTTGTTAGAAAACATTTGTTTTTATCACATTGATTGACAGTTGACACTGAACTGACAGCAAAACACCAAATTGACAGTTGACAGTTAAACATTATTTTTTTCGGCCTTTTTGTGTAGTCTAAAGTCATAAGACCATACTGCCTAGTCTAACGCACGTCTAACGTAATTTCATTGGTGAGATAGTGACAAATTGTTCGTACTTGATATCATATTTCATATCATTGACTTTTTTTTCCAACGGGTTATATATTGTTCAAAATGTTTTATGACGTCATTAGTATTATATGAATGTTGCCTAGTTTACTGAACTTAGATTTCATGAGAAAGTAGTTGCACAGTAAATTAAAATACATTTACCTTTTATTAATACCAACTATATTTTGAATATAGCACAGTAGATTTGATATTTTTTCTCTATGCTTGTCTGGTTTATAAATTATAATCCATTTTAAACATTCTTCGCAACAGTGTTCTCGAATTTAATTCATAGTGACCAATCAACCGTGATATCAGTGATGATTTGATGATGTCGTTACTGCAGTTTACTGTACGCCGTTTCGTAAATTGTGTTGTGTTCTAACTTTGTACTAATAAATCTTCAGTTAGTAGTTTTTGATCGTTGTAGTGTATATCGCTGACTTGTTGATTAATTTGTTTAGTTTTTGTAATCTGTGGAAGCTAACATTACGAATTTCGAAGTCTTCCAAACGAATCATTCGTTCATTTCATTCATTCGTTTTTTTGTAGTTGTTGAAACTCGGAAGGTTATTTTGTTAAAATTTATTATTTCTTAGTAATTTAGTATAAAAATGTGTATATGTAGAAAAGTAAAATTGTAAATATATAGTTAAAACAAAAAGTTAAGAGTTGTTGTTGTTTTTACGTTTTTATCGTTACCGCGGGAAAACTGGGACGTTTGACTGAACTCTAATGGCCGCAATAGTAGCGCCAATGCTTTACGTGTTTGTTCTCGTAGCATGAATTTCAAATTGAAATTATGCACTACACATAATTTCTATAAATTAAATACACAGTATTGACATGGATATCAACGCTGGTAAGTTTAGATTTACTGTTAGAATAGCATTATTGGTAGATTCTAACATCTCAACATTGATGATGATATACTCAATGAAAGCTTACTTGGTTCGTAATTTTCTAACTCCGTGTATTTCTTCTAGTATTCATCCATATTCGTTGGATTAACAATAAGCCTAACACGATGTGTTTCCATTATCGTTTATTTCCAATGGACTTAAATCAGTAGAAGCTAGTGGTTTCCGTAGGTGTGTACCTACTTACAGGAGGTAAAGCCTCGTAGAAATCTTCACTGAGAAATTATTTAAAAATAGTATGTATGTATACTCACCAACATTTATTTTTTATTTTGGTGGAGCAATTTCTCGTTTATGTCACAACATGATTGACAAATCAGGAGCAAAAAGTCAGGTACATATCATCTGACTTCCTGTGTATCTCTATCCATGTAGTTTTATTCTTGTAAATAAGTTGTCTATTTCACAAATTTCAATGTAAACCAAGTGTAAATAAAATGAGTATAATATTAAAATAGTACATATAGATATCAAAGATCACCAACTCCTATATTCTAACTTGAACAAGTGTCTGTTCAAAGACCTAGAGTAAATCTTATAGGAGTGAACTTATATCTCCTACAGTTTGCACTACTTTGCCATCCCTAAATAGTTGACACTTTCACTTATCCAAATGATCATTAATTTCACTATACCTCTTTAAATAATTATTATAAATTCCTCACATACAATTTAAACAATCATAAATGCTCAAGCAAGCTGTTATCACTCAGTTCAGTATAGCCATAATCTGAAGAAGAGAAGTATGTACTAATGTAGGTATTTTTAGCCAAAATTCCACTCATCAAAGATCTTTGTCTAAGTTCTGTGTCCCTTATTTGATCAAATTTTTTTGACAGGTGCTCATTCCACTCATCCAATATCTTTGTCCAGGATTTCTTAGTTCCTATATTTTGTACAGTATTTTGCATGGTCTAAAAAAATGGAGTAATTTCATGCTTATGTGCTGCTATTGTTGTTGTCATAATCTTGGATCAAATACATAAAAGATCTTTGATGAGTGAAATGCTACCCTTTTATAAACATCTATTTGTCAATCCTTAGATTTATATGGTATCAACAACAGCTGCCTGTTAATTGTATGATAAGCCCAACTATCGCATAATCCTGAGCTCTAAAGCCCTTCTTGCATGTAAATAATCTGAGACCTTAAACCCACAACTCCCAGGTATGTAATAAATTCTGTTACACCAGTCACGTGTGTCCCTACTATTATACCTAAGCTCTAAAGACCTTCTTGCATGTAAATAATCTGAGACCTTGAACCCATAACTCCCAGGCATGTAACAAATTCTCCTACTTCAGTCATGTGTATCCCTACTACACTTTCTCTACTCATAATTATAATTAATGATTGTCTAATACCTAAAGGACACCTAAACCTTCTACCTCCTTATTATGATTGAGCCTAGCTATCTAATTCATATTACATGATTATAGTCGTAGAAAGCCAATTCCAAAACTTATGTTACTGAATATATCATCTTTGTTGTAATTAAACATGTAGTACACAGACAAAGCAAGTTGTTTTTGTGACTATAACCTCAATTTTCTCAAAATATCTAAAAATTGACAAATAGGAAACCCCTTAAAAACAGAAAAAAAATGTAATCTCTTTTTTTTATTGCAAACCTATGGGAATAGCCAATTCGAAGTAAGTATCACTATCAAATTCAGCCCATGCCAACACATTATTAAATACAGGTTTCTCACAAAGCATGCCACATCATATCATTGAAATCCACTTTGTAGATTATGATTATCATCCACATTTATTTTATAATGTTCCTTGCAACAGGGAACAATTATGTAACATAAATAAATAGTTAAACTCTAGTGCAAAGCTAGGATCATGGGATGAATTATTTTTTCCATCATTGATTAGAAACTTTTGAAACTTCCACAATTCAAACGAATTTATTATTATTACAAGAATTGCCTTAGTAACTAAGATCTGTGTACGCCATAAATCATCAAATAGGAATCTCATTATTGTCATGCTGAATTGTTGATGATGATATTGTATTTAAAGCATGCTTCACATGATGAATTATTGTTCTTTAAAGGTATTTGATAATAAAGCTATAAAGTCAGTTATTATGAGAAAGCAAGGTGCTAAGGCATAGCATTTATATGTGCATGTTTATAAATCCAGAAATATAAATTTAGGATTGTTTTAAAAATATTGTTCCTATTTAATTCTATCACTATTGAATCTATCACGAGGTGTAACATTGTCATGACTAGCAAGGTGTTTGTAATGTACTTGTTCTCACCTTACATTCTATTTCACATTTGTTTACAGTAACTGTAAACCAGCTGTTTCATTTGTGCCCTTTTCTTTGCCATGTTGGAACAACTTTTTAACTAGTACATGTTAATTATGTCTTGGGTAAAGTATACTACTGCATATGAAGATTTAGCGAACAATCAATGCAGAGTATATTACAATTTTGGAAACATCAAGTGCAACGTCTGTTTGTTGCACTTACCAGCTCAGTGATAACGTCCCAATTGCCTACATAATATACACTTTAAAAACATTAATCTTAGTCTATAACTCTATACAAATAAAGTAGGAACTTGACCATAATACTATTCACTAATCACATTTTAATTGTTTCAAAGAGGTCTCAGCGCAATTGTCACTGATCGATGCGCTTTTGAGCGACCTTGACAACAAAGCAATTGCACCATGCGCTAGCAAAAATAATGAGAAGAAAGAGGAAGAAACACAGGATGCGATGCCAGACTCAACTACCAATACGGAGAAACAACCTCCTAACCCATTCCACTGTGGGGATGACGTACTTGTACCTAACAAGGATGGAAGATATTATTTAGGTGTGTATCTCTCATGTTTATACTTTTTTTAGTACAAGAGAAATCATTCACCTTAAACTTTCTCTTGTACATCTAAGAATCCCTTAATAAAAAAAAACGCTATGACATTGAGATCCAAAGCTGTACGGTACCAACTACACAAAACTGCTAGACTCCTCTAATGTATCCTATAAGATCCTCACAAAAATTTACTCCCAAACAGGGACGATTGTAGAGCTAAGCACCAGTAATGACAACGACTCGTGCGAGGTTGGCACGGGGGTGGCGCGCTGTCTCGTCAAATTCGGTGACGGTACCCACGCGTGGGCTCCGGTATCCACGCTCAAGCTGCTCAGCGCTCCTCCAGCAGACGACGGCCGGATCATGTGTGTGGTCTGCAAGAGGAGGGAAGGTCCGGCGGCTACATTGGCGACGAACGCTATCATTGCGTGCGATATGTGCGGGAGGGGATACCATGCGAAGTGCCACTCGCCGCCTGTCGACGCTTGGATCAATGGTAAGGACCCTCTAAGATCATTTTTAAAAGGCTAGTTCGAGAGCACTACTTTCAAACCTCTTTGCCATGCCATCATAAAATCTTGTCACTCAATTATTTATGTAGGTATAATGTATTTAATATATGTATTTATATTATTTAAATGTATATTATTATATTATTTTTGTTTAATTATCTTTTCTTAGTAGTTGTATGAGTATGTAGTTCATCTTCTATTATTAATTTTATTTTGTTTGTATATACATATATCATTATTTTTATATCGAACAAAAAAAACATCTTTCAAATGTGAACCTAACATGCAAGTGTATATTATAAGTTAGTATAGTTAAAAGTATTTTACCTTTTGTTTTCCTTTATTTTGATGCGCGCCTACATCCCTCTCTCTTGTACAAAGAGCGGATGACTGGTAGAAAATGCTTTAGCATTAAGTCCTTTTGTACTTTTCTTAGTGCAATAAAGTATTAAATAAATAAATAAGAAAGTTGACAGTCATGCCAATGTCTATGGTATTGCATAAAGTAGTTACGAAACTAGTTGTAATGTGACACCAGACACCATCGTACATTGTAAACATGATTTGAGCCCAGCTTATCTCCAACTTTCGTTTCATGCATCCCAAGTGAAATTGGTTGCTATACGCGACTGACCACAGTACGATAGCGGAAATAATGATTACGGTAAAGATAAAATCTATCCCATAAATAACATCCCCGGTCGCCTCTTTTGTCGTGAAATACTCACGACAAACTTCTAAAGCAAATAAGTGACATGCAAATGCACAAAAAGAATGCAAAAGAAAACACGCTTGGTCAGCTCGCTCCCGTGCATTCTCATTCCGTTTGCCACCCAAAACAACTACACTAACAAAATAAAGTGTTAAATAGAGCGCAACGCTGCTCACTACGGTTACCGCTCTTCGCCCCACTGCTCACCAAAAATGCTCAAAGTGAAACAGGTTAACTCTTCAGGCATGACAATAAAAGTAAATAATACTAGCAATTCTATGTTTACTGTTTTTTAACTTTTCGAGATAAGCAGGTCGTTAGCCTGATGGTAAGCAAAACACCAGCCCATTTCAATTGCAATTCCACCCGGAACTGTGTAACACCTGCAGGGTTGTTTTAATTAACTCGTAATGATATCCGTGTCGGAAGCGAATGTCTTGATCGTTTATATTTCGGAATCGCATCCCGTCAGAATTTTCCTGTTTAAACAAAACAAACGCTTACACACTCATACCCCCGCACTAGGATTCCCTGTGTCGCAGGTGGCATGGACATACACAGATACACATCACAAACATCCAAGACCCGAGAACAAACTTTATGTTTACACAAAATCTGCCCCGGCCCGGAATCGAACCGGGACCCTCGCCTTGCAGGCAGGGTTACTACCAACTTAGCTACGGAGCCGTTTAGATTTGACAACTCAGATGCATAAACGCGGATATAATCCCGACAATATTTCTCTGTTGGGATGTGTTTCCGAGATATACGATCAAAAAAGTCGCTTCCGACACGGATATCATTCCGAGTGAATTAAAATAACCCTACTGATTGGCACTGCATTGCACTCTTTACTCCTAGACATCAGCGGCGCGAGTACGGAAGTCGGTTCGATAAATTTGTCGAACCGAAAAACTCGACAAATTTATCGAATTTTGCGAGTACCGAAGTCTGATCGTAAAGTATTGTAGTAGCTCTATATTCTCTTTGGATTCGACCTAGCTATTCGATAACTTTTGTCGATTGTTTCGAGGCTCGATAAATCCCACGTTATCGATTTGAACTGTCATTTTTATCGAATTTTGTCGAATATTATCGACCCGAATAGATAGATCCGTACTTGCGCCGCAGGTGTTAAGTCTCGGATGCCCAGTAGTTTCACTGACTTCTTATCATGAAACTTGAACACTTGTTAGTGGGAGGACTAACTCTTCTGCGAGTGTCCGTCTGGGTTGTTACCACCGCTTTGCTCGTGAAGTCTGCCGCCAAGCAGTAGTGTGCAAGCATTACTGTGTTCCGGTTTGATGAGCAGAGTATCCAGTGAAATTACTGGGCTTATGAGACTTAATACCTAATGTCTCAGGGTAACGTGCGCACTGCAGTGCCGCGCAGGCCTTTGTGTTTCAAAGTTCTGGGTGGCACTGCAATCGTTATGGGCCGGCGTTATGTTTACCATCAGGCAAACGACCAGCTCGTCTCGTTACCTAATAACATTAAAAAAAAAACTTTAATGCACTGCTTGATGGGAGACACTCGAGAAAAGCTGTTGCTTAACTTCAGCTTTGTTTTATGTCCACAGGAGCATCATGGCACTGCAAAAGATGTGTTGACCAGCGGTACAAAGTCGCTGCGGCTGAGAACCGAGCACTGAAGCGATCAGACCTGTTCAGGTTCAAAGGAGGCCAGCAAAGAAGACAGCAGCAAGAACTGACGCCGCCCTGTGATGTAGGTTTATTATATGTTCCAAAAATTTCAATAATCGAGTATACACTATGGAGGCGAGGTGACAATAAATTCTATTAACTCTGTGAAAATCCACTTTTAAATCTGTGCCAGTATCTTGGGAATGTTGCCTACTGGTAGTGGATTATTAGATTAAGATTATGTGTTTATTATTTAGTTATTTTGTTTTACGAACGCTCTAATGTTTTAATTTGCATTCATTTTTGCTCTATTGGGTTAGAAGAGGTTTTAGTAAATATATAATCAACTATTTTGTCTATAAAACAAACTTTCCAACTTCCAGTATTATAACCATTATACTCTACAGAACTCTACTATACTATACAGAACTCTGGTGATGGACCATAGTAAAAATGCGTAACAAATATTGTACAGTCAGGTCACATGGTGCCTCACCAGCTTTGAATTTGCATACCACATTTTTTTTTTCTGGAGTTCCATGCCGGGTATTGGGTAATATTCCTATGGGTTTTGTGTCGTTTTTGGGTGTCACGTCAATGGGTGAAAAAACAATAAGTACATGTATTAAATGAAATTTTTATTAAGAAAATAGTCAAACTTATATCGTAACACATTTGGCCACAGAACGCGGCCACCAGTGGCTGGGCGCGGCCTCCAGTCAAAGCCACTGGTAGCCACAAAATAGAGAGAACAGGAAGGGGGCTCGAGCGCTCTGTCCCACAGACCAGTAAGCCAAGAAGCCGCCATTTGTTTTGTGGTCGAATGTGCGCGGGAAGTGAGCCACAAAAGCCACTGTCTAAGTTTCTGCTTGTGGTTCGGACGCGGCCACTCGAACGACCAGTGTGCGCCGATGCCATTTAAAATGTATGAAAAATCTTGTCCGCAGCTTGTGGAGGCGGTAACTCCGTTCTCCTAATGTGTTGCTACACTTATATGATGTTTTGTGTAGTAAAGTTTTTTTTTCAGACTGCCTCTACAACTTCGTCAACCGCGTCCGATGCAGGCAAAGATCAGAATGAGACCAACTGTTACTGTGGAGAAAAGAGTGATTATCTTGCGCAGGTAATAAGTTTTCATATTTAATTTCCCCAAAAAAGCTTGTGCAATGGTCATACTTGTTGGTGATCCGATGATCCGATTAATAATGTCCTAATACATAATTATCATAATGGTATTATGCTACTTATTCGCTGTCATCTATTTATATCATCTTTCTGGTTTGGTATCAACCAAATACGGATCCAGAAAATTACTTCATAATCATAAAATAACTCACTTTCAACTTTTTTTGAAATTTTTAGAAGTTTGTTTAGTTTTTATATTTAAACATTAATTTTCTATCTCTAGCTTGCCTGGACACGGATTCCCCAACAGGTAGGTACCGCAACATTTCTCACATTCTTAATAATTTAGTTTTATGTAGGAGTAGATTATCCTATGTGCTTCCTATAGTTCTAAGCTATGTCTCTGCCCAATGCGATTGCTTTTTTATCCCGCTAGGTGGCGCATTATCGCTGGGGTTGTTTCGCTGTCAAACTTCGTTATAAAATTTTAGTAAAACAACAAAAAAAATCGTCTGCAATAAAGTATGCCTCTATAAAAGGCATTTCATTGTAAAAACACAGGTACAAGTTTCCCTTCTGATGAGAAAAAACGGAAGCTGTGAGTAAAACATTTTGCATCAAAAATATTTGGGAACCAAAGTCGTGTTCTAGATTATGTAGTGACCATTTCAAATCTAATTATTTTTATGACGCGAACAAATCTACTGGTTAGTTTAATTGATTAATCCCCAATGTAAACCTCAATGACAAGCACCAGCGATAGTGGCGGGCGCGGATGCAGCCCTCGCAAAAGGTTGTAAGCGCGGCCACTTGAAAATCGGTCAAGTGCGAGTCGTACTAATGACTTGCTCGATACATATTCCACGATCGATGTTCGATAGAGGAGGCCGATTGTGTCAGAACTGTGTCAGGTTTTGAGAAATCGACTGTGTCACACACAACGCACTTTGGCACAACTCTCCTAGATAAACAATAATCCTAGAACAAAAATAGTAAAAGACAAGGTCAAGATGGCAGTATTTCTTTCATATATTTTTGACTCACATTTCAGCACCTACCGGCATTTTGTGACTGATCTCTCACACCAATGTTATTCCTTTCAGATGTTGTTATGTTGCCGTTGCGACCGTTGGTTTCACCAAAGATGCGTATCGAGCCTGCAGTATCCACTGTACGCAGGTGATAAGTAAGTTCAACACGATTCCTACAGTCATACAGCAAATTGGAAGACTGACAAGAATTTCGAACTCATAAAAAATTCTGAGGCCATAACTTGGGCTGGATATCAGGTTATGTGAAGCATATTATCATGACAGTTTCCACGTACTTAATTAAGCATGGATATATCTATTGTTACCCTTTGTACAGTTTCGTTGATGTTATTGCCCTGGCTAAGGCATCTGCATGGTGATTTTAATACACTCGGAATTATATCCGTGTCGGAAGCGACTTTCTTGATCTTACGTTATTGCTTAACGTGACTGTATTGCTTTGATAATACTAATTCCAGGTTGTATATATTTGCGTGCGCGCACTGCGAAGGCGGCGCGGAGTACCTGCGGCGGCTGGAGCTGTGCTGGCTGGACCTCGCGCACTTGGCGCTCTACAACCTCACGGCCTACAACGCGCCCAACTACTTCGACCTCGATACCGTCATCATGCCCTACATCATGGACAACTGGCACGCGTTGCAGCTGCCCGAGAAGGTAGCTGTTATTTCACTAGCGTTCCCACAGGAACCGTGCATTTTCCGGAATAAAAAGTAGCCTATGTTACTCTCCGATCCTTAAACTATATCTATGCCAAAAACACGTCGATCCGTTGCTCCGCTACTGCGTGCTGAAGTAAGGACAAACGTAAAATCACACTTTCGCATTTTGTAATATTAAGTATATTAAATGACCAAAAGCACAAATGGTAAAAACATACAATCCTACTTCCTACTGATATTATAAACGCGAAAGTTTGTGAGGATGGATGGGTGTTTGTCACTCTCACGCAAAAAGTACTGATGAAACTTTACAGTAATATACTTAGCAAAACATATCAGAAAAACACTACAATTTTGAAATATATACCACGCGAAAATAAAACGTGTTTGTGGATGCATGCGTGCATGTGTTAGTCTGTGTGTGTGTGTGTGTGTGAGAGATTGGAGGGAGATGTAATTTTATTTGGAATAAGTTCACTGTACATCTCACTCTTTACAATAAAATAACGTGAGAAAGCGATGGAAGATGTCTGACAGGTCTAACTATATTATGATATGGCTGCTGATCATAATATTGTTACTTAATTGTTTGTAAAGTATCATTCTATTGTGTGTAAAATAAAACGATCTATCTTTCCGACTCTAATCATGCTGCTGTCACCTGATAACTAGGTTCGATGTAACAGATGTGGCGGACACCGGTGAACGAGCGCCGCGAAAAGATCCTCACGGCGCTGACGTCTTCCCGCAAGAGGTTCAAGTGCGGCCGCGAGATGAAGAAGCGCGCCACGATATGGGGGCTGCGCCTGCGCCGCCCGCCGCCGCCGCCGCTGCAGCTGGCTGCGTTAGAGCAGGTCGGATATATATCACCCCCTAATACTAACATTATCACATGGGGTCTGCGCCTGCGCCGCCCGCCGCCGCCGCCGCTGCAGCTGGCTGCGTTAGAGCAGGTCGGATATATATCACCCCCTAATACTAACATTATCACATGGGGTCTGCGCCTGCGCCGCCCGCCGCCGCCGCCGCTGCAGCTGGCTGCGTTAGAGCAGGTCGGATATATATCACCCCCTAATACTAACATTATCACATGGGGTCTGCGCCTGCGCCGCCCGCCGCCGCCGCCGCTGCAGCTGGCTGCGTTAGAGCAGGTCGGATATATATCACCCCCTAATACTAACATTATCACATGGGGTCTGCGCCTGCGCCGCCCGCCCCCGCCGCCGCTGCAGCTGGCTGCGTTAGAGCAGGTCGGATATATATCACCCCCTAATACTAACATTATCACATGGGGTCTGCGCCTGCGCCGCCCGCCGCCGCCGCCGCTGCAGCTGGCTGCGTTAGAGCAGGTCGGATATATATCACCCCCTAATACTAACATTATCACATGGGGTCTGCGCCTGCGCCGCCCGCCGCCGCCGCCGCTGCAGCTGGCTGCGTTAGAGCAGGTCGGATATATATCACCCCCTAATACTAACATTATCACATGGGGTCTGCGCCTGCGCCGCCCGCCCCCGCCGCCGCTGCAGCTGGCTGCGTTAGAGCAGGTCGGATATATATCACCCGCCATTTTCGCCATTTTGGAGCTGAACAAAGTGAATCTATAAAGGGATGTCTGCTACATAAGACGCTCCAAGCAACACAATTATAGTTTGAATCATACAACTAGCATGAGACGGGCGTCAGCGTGATGCAGCTGTGTATGGCGGTAGGAGGACATCAAGTATCCGCTTGGCTAGCTACCACCCAGGTGAATATCTGTTGCCAAGCACCTATAGGTGTATTCCGGCATCAAGTCTTGAGAGAGCCAGTTCCCATTCTAGGTTTAGCGTATTTACCACCTTGGACTGTTTCGTTGCTGATTAGGAGGGTCTAGACAAACTTATTTTCTTTGAAAATGTACGAAAGGTCATAGTGAGTAGTGACTAAACTCTAACCTATCAAGAACAAAAAAAAAACCCCTAAATTATTTTTGGTAAGTTTCATTTTCCATGTTAATAATGATGAGAGATTAAAAAGTTATGTATAACATCCTGTTTTTTAATGCAATCAGGTGAAGAAAAACGAGCCGCTGAGCGACGAACTAGTGCGGGAGTACGCCCCGCGGCTACGATTTTTGCCGCGAGCTCCCTCGCCGCAACCTACTTCCACTGTAGATGATAGGTATGTTTACAGTTACAATAACTGCATCCCTGCTCTAGGAATCCCTGTGTCGCAGCTGGCATGAACACACACAACAGCAAGCAAATACACAACAAATGCAGTAGTGCAAGCATTACTGTGGTGAGGAAAGTAGTCAGTGAAATTACTGGGCCTATGAGACTTAATAACTAATGTCTCAAGGTAACAAGCGCACTCCCACGCAGGCTTTTGTTTTTCGACGTTCTGAGCGTCATTGCAATTGGGATGTTGACTGTATTATAAAAATATAATTTTGCCGCGAAACGGTAGTTTTTGTGACAGAAATCCTATAAAACATAATATTTTTGTTTATTTTTAAGGAATATAATTTTAATTTAATAATCAAAATGTAATCACATCACTCCGAAGTCACGTGACATGAAACGCGCGTGACGTCACTTCTCAATCGGAATGAGTATATTGCTCTTTCTGCCTAGTATTTTAGAGTGATTTCTGTGAATATAGTTATCTGTGTCAGGAATCGTGACGTCACATCGACCACGTGACCAGTATTGGCGTTTTGGAGCGAAACTTGAAATGGCATTTAAAATACATGAAAATTAAAGTATTAGCTGTATTCAAAAAGTAATTTTAAATATTTTGGGTTATATTAGGCCCATTCGCATCGTTTTAAACACTTTCCCAAAATCAGTCAACATCCCAATTGTTATGGGCCGGCATTATGCTTACACCATACACGTTCGTCAACTTATCCAACAGTAACAGTATAAAAAAACCAATGTTAGTTCTTGTATAGTATTTTAGAAGAAAAAGCTGTTTTTTGGTTGATTTTAAGTATTTTAATTTATATATAAAGAAACATTGATTTGCTATAGATTTTCGAGAGAGTTCACACCAGCTGTCAAAATTGTCAATTGATTAATAAACGTCAGGTGGCGGGTCACATCGCGTTTGATAGATGGCGCTGCCCCAAAACTTCCTGGAATTGAATGCGGCGCGAACATGCTCCCCCTCGTTGAAAGCATCCTCTTTCAAGGCTAAAGGTCTTCCACTGTAGGTAGAGGGCATAAACGCGTCAACGGCCGTCGCACGCAGCCTCGTATGGTGTTGACTTCGGCAACTCGGGATACTCCATCGGGTCCCAGGAACAATCGTACTACTCGTCCGAGACGCCAAGATAGTGGAGGTACATATTCTTCTTGAAGGAGAACCAGATCTCCGACCTTTAGTTTGGCGAAGTTGGTTTTCCATTTTGTTCGCTGCTGTAATTCGGAAATATAGTCCTTCTGCCATCTCTTCCAGAAGTGTTGGCGGATTTGTTCAAGCCGTGCATATCGTTGCAGAATAGGTTTGTCATTATTGTCCAAAATTGGTGCTGGAAGTGCAGTGAGTGGTCTTCCTATTATAAAGTGCCCTGGAGTAAGGGATAGGAAGTCGTCCGGCGAACAAGATAAAGGGTACAAGGGGCGACTGTTGAGAATAGCCTCCACTTGTGCAAATAATGTTGTAAGTTCTTCAAATGTAAGGTGGCTGTTACCCATTTCGCGTTTGATGTGAAACTTAGCTGATTTTACGCCTGCCTCCCAGATACCGCCAAAGTGAGGAGCGTATGTTGGTGTGAAAACAAATTTAATTTTTTCTTGAGTTGCAAAGTTACATAGATGTTGAGCATTACATTGTAAAAATTGACCCAGCTCTTTAGCTGCGGCCACAAAATTTCGTCCATTGTCACAGAATATTTCCTCTGGCTTTCCCCGACGTGAAACAAATCTTCGTAATGTCATCACGAAGGCATCCTTCGTTAAATCACTGACTGCTTCTAGATGTAGGCATTTATAGCGCAAACAGACGAACAAGCACAAGTAACATTTTACTAGTTTAGCGCCACGTCCCCTTCGATTTAGTGTTAGAAAGGGGCCGGCAAAATCTACGCCTACAGATCGAAAGGGATAGTCAGGGGTTATGCGTTGAGGTGGAAGATCACCCATTTTTGGGCACAAGGTTTTACCTTGAATGCGTCTGCATCGTACGCACTTAAAGACTGTACGTCGAGCAAGGTGTCTGCCATTGATTGGCCATACGTACTCTCTTATTGTGGCTAATAGTAGCTGAGGGCCCGCATGCATGTTTCGTAAATGCTCATATTCGAAAATTAGTTTAGTTAGATGGTGTGATGAGTCAAGCAATATAGGATGTTTCTTTTCATACGAATAATCGGAGGCATCAATTCTACCACCAACTCTGATTAAATTGTGTTCGCCTAAGAATGGAGAAAGTGATAAGATTTTTGATTTGCAGTTTAAAGGTTTGTTTTGAATTAAGGCATTGTATTCTAGAGAAAATGAGTGTTTTTGGGCAATAACACAAAGGTAAGTAAATGATTCATCTAGTTCTTCAATTGATAAGTTTCCTTTAAGTTTATTTTTAGAATTTTTAATATTGTGTATAAATCGTTTAATATAGGCTAATGTTTTTTGTAATTTTATCAGTTTAGAATAATTTTGTATTTTTATTGCAGGTTCTACTACAGCGGCTGGGTTGACCATTATTTCAGGTAAGTATTTAGAATTACTATTTTTTAATGTGTATGTGTCCTTAATTTTATTGTTTTTTGTTTCAGGTAAGTCCTTGCAAATGGAGTTTGGATTCAAAAGTGGCCAGTCGGATTCGTCACAACACAGAAAACTTGGTCCTGACCACCATAACTCAAGATTTTGTAATTGACTAGCGTTGACGCTTCTTGTGATCAAATCGGCACTGTTCATATCAGTAGGCACATAGCGCCAGGATGAAGGCTGTGTTGTCTCGAGTATCTCGACTACCCTATTGGCGACAAAGGTTTTAAGTTTACCGGGGTGGCTATTGAGCCATCCTAATACTACAGTGGAGTCGCACCAGTGTACGAAGCGAGATGGTTTGACTCGTAACGAATCGGTGACACTTTTACATAGTTTGGCAGCGAGTAAAGCTGCGCATAATTCCAAGCGAGGAATTGTTACAGGTTTCACAGGTGTGACCTTGGATTTTGCACATAATAGTTTTACAGTGACTGTATTATTGTTATCTATGGATCTTATATAGACGCATGCACCTAGAGCACCTAGCGATGCATCGCTGAAGGTATGTAGTTCAATTGTATTAGGAGAGTCACATAAAACTCTTCTTGGTATTTGTAAACTAGAAATATAGCTTAAGTTATTGACAAAATTGTCCCATTCATCTTGAATATGTGGCGGGACGGGCTGATCCTACTCAAGTTTAAGTTGCCATAGTTTTTGTAAAATCATTTTAGGCTGAATAGTACATGGACTTAAAAGTCCCAGTGGATCAAATATTTTAAATGCGTTTGACATTATATTGCGTTTTGTTACTGTACTTTCTTGGGATGGAGTACATATTGGAAAATGTATACAATCGTTTGATGGATTCCAACCAACTCCAAGTGTGCTTGATGATTCGCTAAAGGTTAGACTTTGTTGTGTATCAATAGTAGGATTTTCAAATATAGTAGGTAAGTTAGATTTGAATTTTCGTAATTTAAAACAAGCTGAGTTTAGTTCTGTTGAAACTGAATTTAGAATATAGCGTAAAGATTGCTCATCATCAGTGCCAGTTATTAGATCATCGACGTAGAAATCGTTTTGAATGATAGTTTTTATAGTCTCATCTTTACATTCCTGTCCGACTTGCCAAAGGCAACGCGTGCTTAAATAGCTAGCGCTTGCGGTACCGTAAGTGATAGTATTTAATCGCAGAGTTTCAATAGGCGCTGACTCTTCTTCTCTCCATAAAATTAGTTGTAAATTGCGATCATCTTCATGAACCATCACCTGACGATACATTTTCTCTATATCGCCGGTAAGTATGTATTTATAGTGTCGCGCTCTTATCAATATGGAAAAGAGTGAGTCTTGAATGTTTGGGCCTACCATTTGTATATCATTTAAGGCGAAGCCGGATCCGGTAGCAGCTGATCCGTCGAAGACAACTCGAATTCTAGAACTTTCGCTCGAGTCTCTGAATACAGCATGATGGCACAAAAAGTATGATGGATTAGGCCTTTGAATATTAGACTTAGAAAGATGGCCTAGCTCTTCATATTCACGAATGAATTCTACATATTGTGATTTTAAACTAGGGTTTTTACGAAATCTTTTTTCTAGGTTAAGAAACCGTTTTTTGGATAAAGTATAGGAATCACCCAGACAATCTGGAGAATCTAGGATAGGTAGCTTGACACAAAATCGTCCTGATTTTAATCGAGTTGTATTTTCTAAAAAATGATTTTCACAAGCCTTTTCTTCTTCGCTCAAAATCCTTTTCTGTGGGAGATCTTCTATTTCCCAGAATTTTGTGAGCATTTCTTCGACATTAGACGACGAATTTGATAGTATAGCATGGTTACAGTGAACTGATAGCTTATTTGTTTGATTGTTTGTTTTATTGCAAGTTGTATTGTTAGTATTGAATTTTGTATGATTGTTGGTATAATTGTTTAAATGATTGTTTGAGTTTTCGCTGGCATGATTGTTTGATTGATAGTTTAAATAATTGTTTGCATTGTTGCTTGAATACTTGTTTGAAATTTCGCTTGAATAATTGTTTGAATGATCGCTTGAAGTTTCACTTGAATGATTGCTCGAATTTTCGCTTGAATGATGTATTGAGTTTTTGCTTGAATGATTGCTTGAAATATTGATTGTATTATGAAACTTGTTTGTATAATTTGTTGTAGATTTAGAAGGATTGTATATAGATTTTTTATGTTTTTTAGTTATTATTGTGCTTATCGGACCACCCACCAACCAGCCTAATTTTGAGCTAATTAGTTTAGGATTATTAGGGCCCAATGAGCGTTTCTCGCCTTCAACAATATCCCAAAAGATGTCAGCTCCAATTAATATGTCAACTGGACCGGGTTGATAGAAGTATGGGTCGGCTAACTTTATATTTTTTGGTAAATTGAAACCTTGTAAGTCTAAGCCAGTATTAGGCAGTTGTCCTGTTAACTCATTTAGAACAAACAAGGAAAGTTTGGTACTGAATGGTGTATGCATAGACGCAATTTGGGCAGTACAACTTTCTTTGATTGTATCTGCTGACTTGTTGCTAATCCCTATGACACTGAGGTCAATTGGGTTTGATTGAAGTGATAATTTCTGCATTAATGACTTGCTGATAAAAGACCATTGGCTGCCGCTATCCAAGAAGGCACGAACCTGGACCGTCTCATTTGTTTTAGGATTTGATACTTCAATTAAAGCTGTTGATAACAGTACATCATTAGATCCAAATTCACACAAAGCGGTATTACTTATGATTGCATTATCGGATTGATGAAGCATGGTGTTGTGTTTTTCCTTGCATTCACGACAATGACCTAAGCAACACTGACTAACAGAGTGCCCCTGTCTCAGGCAGTTAAAGCATAATTTGAGTTTTTCAACGTCAGCCAATCGTTCTTTTACATTTTTTGATTTGAATGTAGGACAGTCATAAATTCGATGAGTTTCTTTACAAATGATGCATGAATAAGTTTTAGAAGTATTTTGTGTTGTACTAGAAAATGACTTTATAGGAGTTCGCTCTTGCTTGTTATTATTGTTATAGTTATTTGATGGGAAACGTGAAGTGCTTGGTAATGATCTAGAGTAGTTGTCATTTTTGTTACGATGTATAGATTCGAGAACATCAGCTCGATCGATCAAAAATTTATTAAATTGGTCCAAAGTAGGCACCTCATCAAGTGAGTTGCGCATTTCTTCCCACTTCATTAAGGTTGTGCTATCCAACTTTGAAGATAACATGTATATAAGCAGAATATCCCAATGGTTTGTTGGCTGTTGTAGACTAGAAAGAGCACGCAAGTTTTTAGTAACATGGTCCACTAAAAATCGCAATGAACTCTCTGACTCATAAGAAATTTGTTTTATATTGAATAAAGATTTTAAGTGATGGTTAATAAGTAACCTTTTGTTATTGTACCGTGAGCATAACAATGCCCAGGCTTCCTTATAGTTGGCAGAAGACACCTCTAAGTTTGATATTATGCGAGCAGCATCTCCTTCTAGGTAAGAGACGAGATAATGGAACTTGTGAACATCCGTAATGTTTGCATTGTTATGTACTAAGTTTTGAAATGTATCACGGAATTCAAGCCAGTGGAAATATGAACCATTAAACTTTGAAATCGATATTTGAGGCAATCTAACACCAATGTTGTGATGATCGAGGCCACATTGAGCTTCTTGGAATAATGATTCTCGCCTTGTTTCGTCTTTAATAGTATTATATTTATCAATAATGGCCTTTGCAGCAACAATATTTGTTATGAACTCATGCTCAATGTTGTCTCTTAAATCTAGCTCAACATCAAGGTTTTGTGAATTGATGACCTCGATGTCACCTTGCAACACATCAAATTTAGTCGATAGACCTTCAAATTTAGCAAGTTTGAATGAAAGCTCAGCCACTTGAGTAGCGGAAAAGTGTGAATCTTGAAGTTTGTCTACATAGTTCTTGAATTTTGTGATCTGGCCCCTAATTGAGCTACGCTTAGTAGTTAGCTCTTTCAGGGTACCAATTGCTGAACTAGTAGCTGGCCTTTCAGTCTCAGAATACATTATTTAAGTTTGTTTAATGAAAATTTAATAAAAGTTAAATGTATCTCACGCTCCTCCTTGGGCTGGCAACTGGATGAGGCGCGTTCAAGGCTGATGGCCACCGACTGATAAGGCTTGCCTTTCAGATGTCCTTAAAGCGGCCTTACAGCGCAGCTGCACCCTGGAAACGTTCCGCAATTTCACGTTAAAATTACGCAAAAAAAACGTATTTTAGATTACAAACTGGGGATAATAGATCGTTGTTTTGCAATTTATTGATTATAAAAGAGGTAAGAGGTTATTATTGTTGAGAAATTAGACAAAATTTAACATGAAAAAATTGTAAAGTGAGGTTAACCGGTATAATTGTATGAACAAATTTGTTGAAAATAGTGAAATATTTGTAAATCTTACGTTGCTGGATCCTTGTACACGTATATTTGCGCAAGTAGAAGGCTGAAGATTAGAAAATAGGATGAATTTTAATGAGAAAATTGCAATTATTTTTTTTACGAAAATTGTGGGTGTTTTGAAATTGTGAAGGACAAAAGGAAAGGGCACTTATCTCAAAATACACTGCACTGCTGCAGCTGCGGGGGATATTGATAACCACTGCCCGGCTGGCGGCTTTATATCCTGATCTAAGGCTTCCTTCGAAGGTCTGCTTCACGTCTGCTTGGCTCAATTACGCTCTCGGCGGCGTGATGACGCAAATTTTTCTCGACGACTTTTTCTTAAGTCCTTTTGTTCGGGCGCCAGTTGTTAGTTCTTGTATAGTATTTTAGAAGAAAAAGCTGTTTTTTGGTTGATTTTAAGTATTTTAATTTATATATAAAGAAACATTGATTTGCTATAGATTTTCGAGAGAGTTCACACCAGCTGTCAAAATTGTCAATAAATTAATAAACGTCAGGTGGCGGGTCACATCGCGTTTGATAGATGGCGCTGCCCCAAAACTTCCTGGAATTGAGTGCGGCGCGAACAACCAACAATAAGCTTTTATGCAGAATGTTTGGTTATACCTATGTAATCTAATTTTAATTAGTGTTTTCTTTCTTTTATTTCAGTTCACAACCCTCTAGCAGTAACGTCGAAAAAAGTTCCTATAAAAACCCTAATCAGCGCATGATCGTACCAGTAGACGGTCACTGGCTGAATCTAATGATGGGCAAACGGTTTCACGAAAATCTCAATTCCAACTCTAACTCTGAAAACGACTCCACTAGTTCCTACGAATCTTTAAAACCGATCGAGACGGACGAACAACCGCTGCCCGACGTCACTTCTACCGCTAGAAAATCTGATACCAAAGCAGATGACTTAGAAAAAATTAAGGAAATAAGCGAGCCCGCTACAAACGAAGCTAAAGCGAATTATGAAATCCCTCCTGTGCCATCTTTAGTTCCATGTACTGTTAAATTAGATAAAATATCCAAAGAGACTATAGTTGATACGAACACGAGTAAGATGGACATCAGCAGTATCAATATAAGTACCCACAATTCAAGAATAGCCACAATGAACTTAGAAGTATCTAAGTTATCGACTAAAAACATTATTGAACATTCCAAAATAATGTCCTTGCAACATATGGATAGCCTACCCTCGTTTAATAGCAACTTCAACCATGACATTGAGTCGTCGGGCGATGAAACGTCGAGTAGAGGAACTCTGGACGCTATTATACCACCGTTAAAAGACTTTCAAGGGAAAAATAATCCGTTTTTAATGCAGAACACTTACCCATCCAAAAAGCATCAATCATCATCGAATATGTATAAACAGAATGGGAAACAAAACCTTTTCAATTCAAGATTGTCACTGCCAATGCAATTGAACCCATTAAACCCGCTTATGGCTCCTTTACTGAGACCTTTAAAAAGAAAACTTAGCGAGAAAGATATCATAATTGGGCCCAATGGAGAGGTGAAACGACGGAAGTATAGGAGGCCGCGTAAATATTTACAATTACAGGTACGTGCTTTACATGTAGTTTTATTATAAGTATTTTTGCGCCAAACTATGAGTTTTATGAAGTATGTGAAGCTCGCTGCACCTACTGCGTATTGTGCGGGAGACTGCGGGACATAGCAATATTCACAGCGACTAAAAGTTTAAAATATAACCGCTTATACACTCATACTCCTGCATTAGGATTCCCTGAGTCGCATGTGGCATGGACACAAACATCCAAGACCCCAAAATATACTTTACTTTATTTTGACCAAACAAAATCTACCCCGGCCGGGAATCGAACCTGAGCTCATCGCTTTGCAGGCAGGGTTACTGCCAACTTAGACACGTAGCCGTCAATGTACATTTATATCGTATATTATACATTTGCCGTATATTTGGAGTACACTATAAGTGATTAATATAGTTTAATAAACTAATTTCTACACTAGGTAACAAAAGGCGAAAACTGTATTTCTTACCTTATTTTTCTCTTATGATTCGATTAATATCTATTGGTTGTCAACTAGATTTCTGTTACTACTAGACATGCATTATAAATCATTTTTTAATCCTTTTAGTTAAACAAATCGTGTCCACTGCCAGAAGATAGTAGTAGTAAACTAGCCCAAACGCCGACCGAGAACGGCGAGCTGGCTCCACCTAGCGCCCACAACGTGAAGTTTCACGGTAGAAGACTGAGACAAAGGCAGGAGAAGAACTACTACGAGAACGCGCGGCGGAACAACACTAACAGCACGAATAGTATCAACAGCGTGAAGAGTTTACAACTAAGTCCGCATAAAGGGAACAGTAGTGCGGTGGAAGTGAATGCGGAGCAACTTTCGGCGCTCAAATCGAGTGTGCAATCGTATTTCCGCGCTGGACAGACATTCAGCGTGCTGGCGCGCCGCATGGCACCTGGAACACAACCCGCCTACCTCATTGAGTGGGACTCCAACGCTTCCTAGTGTAGCGTCACATGAATTTATTTAATTTGTATACATATTATGTATTTTAATAATATATAAGTTCTTGTCTGTAGTTTTGTTGTACAGTAAGATCAAGGAATGTGATATATTATTATTCCATTTGGATTACATTGTTTTATTTACTTCTTCATGGTCATCCACGGGCTATTTCCTAATAGATATGCTGAAGAAGCTATTTTTTCGGCACTTTCTGCTAGCCCTAAAAGTACATATTATTTCCATATTTTTTCCTTAAATGTGTGAAAGGCAATTATAGTGCTAATAGGATCACCAAGCCACCCAGGGTGAGACTCCTTTGGTCCTCTACGCAATCGAAAAAGTGGGGATTTCAGCGTCAATTTTATATATTCGGTCCACAGACTAGTCATCTGTGCTGTAGAAAAAAATAGGCCGAGATATTTGCTAACGCAGAACTTGTATGATCTACACGCGTGGAATACCCGCATTATTACTCAAGGCAGCTTCCTTGAGTAATAATGTTCTTAAGGGAGCTGATCGCCGCCAGAGTCCTATGTTACTCGGAGGTGAGTACTGACTGACGAAGCGACGTGGACGCGGTAGCGGCGCGGCGCCGCGCCTCGCCACAGTGTGCTTTGACGTCACCGATATTGATATAATATTTCACATTACCGTCACAATAAATGGGGACATATGGTGAGGTATAGTTCACTCTTGATTGTATAGACAGGGCACTGGGAATATTTTTTAATTATTTTATGTTAGGTACTATGTGTAATCTAAACGTCTCCCACTTCACTATTATAAAGCTTATATCAAACCATTGTGCTAGTGTTACAGCGTCCTAACTCCTACCCACGAGACAAGGTGAAAAGTGATGTGGCCAAAGAAATAAAAGGTAGATAAACCTACGTCTAAGCCGATGGATGGCAACTTTATTATTGAATACATAGCAACGATAGTGATAGTATTAGTAGTAGTTTTGATAGTGGGAGGACTAACACTTCTGCGAGTGTCCGTCTGGGTTGTTACCACCGCTTTGCTCGTGAAGTCTACCGCCAAGCAGTAGTGTGCAAGCATTACTGTATACCGGTTTGATGAGCAGAGTAGCCAGTGAAATTACTGGGCTTATGAGACTTAATACCTAATGTCTCAGGGTAACGAGCGCACTGCATTGCCGCGCAGGCCTTTGTGTTTCGAAGTTCAGGGTAGCACAGCAATTGTTATGCTTACCATCAGGCAAACGACCAGCTCGTCTCGTTATAAAAAACGAAGTTGTGTATCAGTGTCGCCATCGTAAAAATTAGAGCTGCCTTATGCAAGGAATTTAAAACTTTCTTGGCCGTATGTATTTATTTTAAAATGTCTATGCCTCATTTGTTTCTTATCGTTTATATTACTTATAAAAGGTCCCAACCCGTCATACTTCCTATACAAACGCTCGTCGTAATTATAGTGTTGTGTACATTCTATCTAGGATTTTACGGGATCATTTATAACCTAATTTGCTACCTTTTCATTCATTTCTAAGGCGAAAGAGATGCCATAGAATGGCGTTACAAAACTGTAGAATGTCTATGTTTGTAGTCGGGATTTCCCCAGCTATGCTCATAAAATCGGTACCTGTTCGTTTCTCTATAGTTTGTGGTCCGTTTCATTCATTCATTACGCTACGCCACAGATCAGTAATATGTTGCCTAGTGAAAAAAACGTTTCTTTTCACCTATAGTCAATTGCCCTATTTTGTGATACGGCAATGAAAAGCCTGCCGTATGTTCTGAAATAAAATCATGGATTGCCCTATAAATGGCAACGCCGCTGGTGTGTATTATTGATTGATGGAGTTTTGGCGGGAATGCGAAAATGTGCTGTTGTTGATTTTGTGTTATTTACTAAAACCTATGTTTCTTCGAGTGTTAATGTGTAATAATGGTGGATTATTAACCATTAAGTGTTCGTAAACGTGCATGAGTGAAAGGCAAATAGTACAAAGGCGAAAAACGTGTATTTTCGTATTCTATCCAAAACTCCATAGAAGCTTCAGTAAAGTACCCACCGCTTTACTGAAGCGTCAAGCGTCACTTCGACTCGAAAATTGTTTCTAATATTGCGACTTAAGGACTATGTATCCAGGTCAAGAAATAAATTATAAAAAAAAAATTATTGATTGATGGAGTTTTGGCGGGAATGCGAAAATGTGCTGTTGTTGATTTTGTGTTATTTACTAAAACCTATGTTTCTTCAAGTGTTAATGTGTAATAATGGTGGATTATTAACCATTAAGTGTTCGTAAACGTGCATCAGTGAAAGGCAAATAGTACAAAGGCGAAAAACGTGTATTTTCGTATTCTATCCAAAACTCCATAGAAGCTTCAGTAAAGTATCCACCGTTCGCGTTTTACTGAAGCGTCACTTCGACTCGAAAATTGTTTCTAATATTGCGACTTAGGACAGGTAAAAAAATTATTGATTGATTATTTACCCAAGTGGTATAACAATAAATGGCCAACATTATGCATTTTTTTGGCCCAGGCTGTGGCGTAGAAGCAGAAAATTTATAGCGCGGGTGTACTTTTTTACCAGACAATTTGCGTGTCCACCGCGCGCAAGCTCTCCAAGACAGGTTTTTCCGAAATCACCACTATAAACCTGAAAGGGTCAGGTACTTTTCCCTTTTAAAAAAATGAAAATCAGACTATAGGTTTTCCGACAACAACGATATTCAAGTTGTGCACAATTTTGAAGAAAAATAATATTTTAGACATAATTTCCTACGCAACCATTTTCACTAGGTAGTATACATTTTCAAGGTCACGATGTTGGGTTTTCATGATAATTAGTTGGTATAATGCTAGCATCAAATAAAACTATTACACAGAGCGTGCCGCCACCTTATGTGATGCTAGCTGGTGTGCAAAGCAATTGCTCAATAGTGAAAGCCTACTTCCCGGTCGAACCTTCCTGTGGTGAATGCACATGACTTTTTTTCGCTAGGTTCTAAATTTTACCTAGGAGAAAATCTGTAACTAATAAATATGAAAATAAAATGACCATTTAATAAACAACACAGTACAATGTGGAATGTCAATATATTTTACTTCATATCTACATTTGATTTCGAGTTTTCGAGTAAATAACTGAAATTAAAAATCTTAACAATATACAAAGTTTTTGTGTATCATTTCTATCGTTATTATTATTTTATTTAATCCTCATACCCTAAACCTTAAGAGTATGCAGAATCTGGTTAGATTAATTGCTACATAGTTCTTCACTGGAGCTATCTACAAACACAAAAAGACGATGTTTCCATGTAAAATAAATATATTTCAAATCAAATGTATGACATTTGATCTGTTTTCAAATGACAGACTGATAAAAAATCTACTAACATTCAGTAACATTTGTCCAAAATCGAAAACGATACATACAGTAACTCCATCTACTAATAAATACAAAGCCACGCCTTTGCCCATTGCACAACAATCGTAAGCGGCGTTCATATGGCAATAACCAAGTAGACTGTCGGTCTTGTTATCTTAAAGCAGACAATTCTAACAAGGCTCTATTAAATTAGCCATGCAATGAGAAAACCCATGGAACACAGAACAGATTTTGTGGTTAAGTTGATTATTATCTATTCATTTATCAATTAATACATAAAACATTTTTTGATTTTTTTTTGTCCAGTTCAATTTCTACCATACTAAAGTAATTAGTACATACTATAAAACAATTACGGAAGGTCGATGACACCTTTAGAACGTAATAATATGTATAAATATAGACTTACGAATGTAAAGAGAGTTGTTTACTTTAAAAACTTACGTACAAACTTATAATACAATATTAATTAAAATGCAACCCTCGAGAGGCCCACAATACGCGACCACGAAACAATATTAGATGGTACAACAGTTTAATTTAAAAGAAGTATATCTATTCACAGCACTTATCCATATGTTAGTCAACAGTTTCACTCACAAAATGATCACAAAATCACTTCGGTGTCACAATATCACCACACATCGATTGCATTGACGTAAAAATAATATTTATATACTTATGTACAGACAAGTCCGAGACGCACTTTACAGCGACTCCTCGAATGCGGCCATCAAATCGCTTTGCATATTCATGTCAATTTGGCCCGCCATCTGAAAAAAAATACATTTTAAATTTATGGGAACATTTTTTATTTTAAAGTCTCGAGATAAAGTCAAAAATAATGCATTATTCCATAAATTCAATTCTTTTTTCTTCGACAGCTCTAATTGGTTCGCTTCTCCGAAACTAACGCAGTATAGGGCAACTGCTGATCGACAATAGCTGCTACAACTAGGTTTGAGACTTAATACATCAGGTATAATACATCATCCTGACGGTGACAGGATTAACTCTTCTGCGAGAACTGTCTGGGTGGGTACCATAGCTGCTATTTGCTCGCCTGCCGCCAAGCAGTAACGTGCAAGCGTTATTGTGTTTCGGTATGATGAACAAATTAGTCACTAAAATTACTGGGCTTTATGAGACTACTTAGCGGCCACGAGCGCACAGCAGCGCCGCGCAGGCGTTTGTGTGTCGAAGTTCTGGAGTTACGGGCTGGCGTTATGATGGTCGATGGTAAATTAGGCAAACGCGCATGTCTCGTTGTTATCCAAAAAACAAAACACAAAACAAAAAAGTGTTGTACACTGAGGCATACTCACAGCTTCGCGTCTGCGCCGTTCCTGCTCCCTCTGCCGCAGCCGCTCGCGCTCCGAGGCGGCGGGCTTGTCCGGCGCGGCGGCGGCGGCGGCGGCGGCAGCGGCAGCGGCGGCGGCAGCGGCGGGCGGCGACGCCCGCGCCACCGGAGACACGCTCGGCGAGGCCACCTCTGCGCCTTCCACCTTACGCACGCCTTGCGCGTACCTGCGATGTGACAAACAATTAACTATCTACAGGTTTTCCGCTTTCAAAGAGCATAGAGCATTTTCTAGTGCGCACCTGGCTAGCTATCACCCGCAGGCTGGAAATCTGTCACCAAGCACCTTTAAGGTGTAGTGTATTCGCATCTTCGACCACATCGTCACGAGATAATAGTCAAAGGAGAACGGCGTGCGGAGCTGTGTGATTAGCCGTTGTTTTGTCTTTGGGAGTGATGGTTCTGAACTATCTATTTGTGGCTAGCCTTAGATTTATTTGTACAGAACGCTTCAAATTTAAGTCTCGAATGCAGTTGATCATGTGTACTGTAACGTGTCGCGAAGGTAGAACACTAAAATTGTGATCTGGGCAACTGCTTCACGAGTTATAGAGCATATTTGACTTTGACGAGTACTGTAAACTACTGTATACTATATGAGAAAAAGATTGGTAATAAATCAGTTGAACTCGATTTCTACTTAGAAACGAAAGAAATACGTTTTTAAGTTACAAGTTTTTGTTGAAAAATATATTTTCCCAGACAAGATTTTATAAAATACGTAAATGGCCACCTTCCGGCACCATCGTCAGGATCCTGGACATCATCTAGGATCAGAGTACTTGTAAACATACAGATATAACATCATATTTAAGAAATACTGTGGATTGTGTGGAATAAATAAAATTGTGGGCTCACATCACAATACCTAATCTTAACGCTTTCCTTGTTCGCCTAATGGTAGATTTTTTCCGAAGATAAAAGCTTGGAAATATTGTAAATAATAAAATATAACCCCTTATGTATGTCAGTAAAATATAACGACCCATTTCAAATGGCTCAATAGTAATGGCTTATTACAATCTATATTCTTATGTTTTCAGTCCAGATTGTTTATTAGTTTCCAAAGTTCGATAAGAGGGATAACTTTACATTGAAAACGGATAGTGTTGTGTCCCCATTATACTCACATAGATAACTTACCTTATAGGATTAGGAACAAACAGCTTCTCTTCATTTCCGATGCACGTTCTCATTGTAGTATTCCTACCGGTTATATAATCTTTAATACGCGCAAATAGTTTGTCGAAAAATATTTACACATTTATGTAACGTGCTGGGAAGGTACTATCGTAGATTACATGTTATGTATTACATTACGAATGTGTATTTATTTTATGTACGCATTCGTTTCCCTTATCCAAAACATCGTTTATATTATGGTCGACTAGATGAAGTCCGATATAAAATAATATAATTAGGGTTTTCCTGTGTAGTGTAAACAGCCCGCGCGGCGTCTAGTGGTTTTGGACTTGCGACTAACAATACGCGAGAACACTAAAATTAACACAAAACTCTACTTCCAACACATAAGTGGACTGTACTCCATATAAACCAATTTTTTGTCAAAAAGTCTTACCTCATCTTCTCTTCATCTGGATGTCGCCTCTCTGTGGCTTCTTGTCGTTGTCTTTCTCTCTCTGCCTGCTCTTTTTTCCTAAGCTCCTGCTGTTCTAGGATAGCGCGTTGTCGGTCGATCTTTTCTTTTGCCTGTTTTTTAAACGCCTGCAGGGAAATGAACGTTGGTCATCAAGTTGCAATTTAGACGCCTAGCTTATTATTAATACTTCATTATACGGTAGTAGATAAACAAATCGTAAAGAACCAAATACTAACTTGAAAACTGTCCATCACAACAGGTTTTTGCTTAACTTGGTTATTTGTAACCATTGTGGGAACACTCTGCGGGCTGCCCGCCTGAGCTAGCGAAGACCAGGAGCTTGCGTTTTTCAAATTCTGCTCCTGTTTCAGTCGAAAAGCTTGAGCGAAGCTAGAGTTCTTTGAATCTTCCAACTTTTTCTCCATTTCATATTTAGCTCTGTCGGACATATTAGGAGGAATATTCGACACCCCCATGAGATCTTCGATAGGTTTCGGTGTGAGCAAAGGTTTAACGTCTTCTTTTTTGATGGCTGGAGTCATCAAACAAGGCCCACCCGGCATGTTGTGATGCGATTGCGCTATAACCGTATTATGCGGGGCCGTAGGCACAGGGTCAAAGATAGATGACACCGGAGTCACCCCGGTCATGCTGGGTATGTTAGGATTCACATCGGGCCGCATTATTTCTCTTTCATGTGGTAAGCTTTTTTCTACAAAGCCGTTGTGCGGAGTAAGGTACATTTCAGTTTTGATTTGATCCGGGATGCGCGCCACCTCGGCCAAACCGCCAAGTTGAGCCATCAAGTTCTGATGCGCGGCATCCGGCATCATGGTAGGTTTGGGCAGCGAGAACTCCTCCTCGAGCCTCATTGACGACTCCGACACACTGACGCTCACATCCATCGGCACGTCGGCTTTCAAACTCCTCTCGAGGCTGGCCAGGGATCGCTCGATAGGGTCTATGTAGTGCGAGGTGTCCACTTTTTCCAGACCGTTGCGCGGTTCTAGTTTCGGCGTGGGCTTCGGTTCTTCTATATCGCGCGCTACCGGCGCTACCGACGAGTCGGGTACATTGTTGTTGTTGGAGTGCGCGGTGGAGACGGGGACCGGCGCGGGCGCAGGCGCGGGGACGGGCGCGGGCGCCGGAGGGGGCTCCTTGTGGTCGGGCTGCGGCGGCGGCGCGAGCTCGGCGGGCGGCGCGGGGGGTGCGGCGGGCGGAGCGCTAGGCGCGGCGGGCTTCACTTCCACTGTCGGCGGCGGCTCGGCGGCCACGACCGCCGGCGCCGCAGCCGGCGGCGCTGTTACTATCATCGGCGGTACGAGTTTCTGCAAAATTAACCGTAAGAGTTAACTCGATGTGAGATCGACGATCAGATACAAAATGAACAAAATATATTTACGTTTAGTTGCGGTGTTTGATGCATCTTCTTAGATTTCTTTTTTGGAGTTCGGCCTGAACCAGTTCCTGAAAAAAATTAATATTGCACGGGATATTAAAGCGCCCCGGAATAACGAACGCGCGTGCAATTCCTATGCCTTTCCTAGAACCTTATCTAATGAGAAAGAGATGCTATTATCATCTGGTGCCGGTTAGTTTCTTACCTCAAGTGTAAAGAAATATTTTTAATTATATTGATTTCATCTTCAAATTAGATTTAAAGGTATCTAAATGAAGTTCAAAACAAAGATTTGCAGACCTATTGACTTAAGTCTTCAAATCAGATCTCAGGGTATCTAAATGAAATACAAAATAAATTACTTAAAAGATTTACTTAAACTGTTATATACTGAAATATATACATTGCTTACTCACTCTTACATCTAGTCAATTTAAGTCATGAGTTGATTAAATCACCTTAAAAATGTAACACACAGTGTTTCCACTCAACTTTCTACATCATTGTTACAACTATATGTTGTGTTGATATTAGGTAATTTATTTACTAATTGCACCACATAAATTTCATACCAAGTAGTCAAGAGCGATCAGACCATGAGTGGAGCTCAGGGCCGTAGGTATCAATCAACCATGGTCCAAGTTATTATTTTGAATCAAATTTTGATGGAAGTAAAAGAAGGTAAATATTTCGGGTGGACAAGTAAATTAAATAAGTCTTAATACATACAGACCTCTAGCTACCACTTGTACAAAATGATCTATGGTTTAAAATAACATCTAAAATCTCGCTTTTTATTGGCAAATTCAATATATTTAAATGTATTTAAAGTTTGTTCTTTTCCTTACTGAAGAGGAACTATATAAATTAAAAAAAAATATAGAATTAAAAGCTAATGTAAACTTATAGTCATTATAAGATCTCTAAAGCAATCTGCACATTGTACTTGGCAAAACATTATTCATAATTTTAAGCAGAGCTAAATACAACTAAAACATATTAGCTTGTCGTATTTATTCATTTTCCAGACAAAATTTAAAGTATGCGCCTTCGTAAAAATTTTCTAAAAGAATACATAACATAAAAACGCCTAAAATAAGACCATACATACAACATCTTAATTATATTTTATTACTGTAAAATGGTCAACATTTTACAAAACAGTCCGCAATCACTTTTTGTGATGCTTTCAAATACACAATTATGTACATTATGTTTAGTATTTTTTTGTGAAAAAGCCAGGGTCTGGTTACATTTCTTTTGTTACTTGAGTCAGAACTGAGTTTTTAATTTTTATCTTATTTTAGGCCTCTAAAATCCTATTAAAACATAGAAGTTTCTATGTACTTAAAATACTGTGTGCTACCTAGAGTTCAAATCAATCTAGTAATCTTCAACATCCCAATGTAAAATTTACTTAATGGTAAGTTCGTATGGGTATACTACTTTTGTACAATAAATAAAAAAAGATAAACTATGTGTCTTACTTCTCTTTACAAATAAAAAAAGTTAAAAATAATCACAATATAAAAATTCAGCTAATTAAAATATAAAAGATAAAACATGTTTCAGGATTTATAATGTATGGCCTAATTATTAGTAGAGACATGAAGACTCATGTTCTCGGCTTTATTTTATCTAAATCTGTATTATCTATTAAAGTAATATCATTTCAATGAGACAGGCCAGGTTAATATAAGTGATGACCATGGCCATCAGTGTTTTGTTGTTAAATAATATTAACCATACAGTACGCAGCGGATTTGAAAACTCAAATCGAAACCTCCTTTCCAATAATGGAATAAAACCTCTACAATAAAAATAATGTGTATACTTTTCATAACATATCACCACGGAAGTTTATTGTGTATTTCAAATATGGACACTAAAATACTTAAGTAAATCCCAGACTATAGATAAAATATGTAATTCAGTAAACTTTTATTTTGAACTTGGTCAAAGTTAATATTCATAATGATGATTGTGGGTTGCGACATCTTATGTTAACTTCAAAGACTTTTGGAAAACATCAAGGCTATTTACTTAATATTACTTTGTTCAATAGAAAAAGATAATAGTCCCTGAACCTAACATAATTGTCATTACATTACATCTTCAATAGATCTTTTCAATAAGCATAACATTCTATAGAATAACAAGATTACGAAACTGCAATAAATTAATTATAAGTTTGCAAACAATTTGTGAAGGAAGGAGGCCAGCTTTAGGGTATTTTTGATAAAAAAAATATATTATTAGGTAAGAGAATTTTGATAACACCTCACATTAAACTTGAGAGCAAGCATCAATTAAGCATCAAACCAATAAAACATACCTTTTCAAAGAAAATCAATAAAAACATGTCACAAAATACATCCTCTTTGTGAAATGAAAGACCAACAAGGGGGTGAATTTTGCTTGCTAATGTGGTATCCGTCCTTACACAATTGTTTGCAACAGTGTCTACGGGCTGCGGACGAGTCGCCGGCTGCGGGATGCTCCTCTTCCTCGCTACTCGGAAGTACCGACACTACCAACTAGCCTCGTGCTTATTATTATCGCTTTATATCGAATCAACTTGGATCAGTATTTAGACTTGTTTAAATTTCACACTCATAAGCAATTAGTACCGTGAGATCTGAAGTTTCCAATAAGAATTTATAAAGACTTTAAGGATGCAAATGAAACAATATTGCACTGGACATGTTAAAATATTAGGTAATGTGAAAAGGTATATCCTATTGGTTCATGGAAGCAAAACCAAATAACATTTCTCTTCTTACCGGCACCAATGACAAGTAAACGGCGGACACCAAAGCTGGCTTCTCCTCACTAACCCTAGTGCCTTTACCAACATTTCTTATGACGCACGAATTTTTTTTTTTATTTCGGAGTAAAACTGAATCAAAACATAAGGTGGTTTCCCTCAAATATCACAGAATTAAAATAAATTCAAGACAACTCTCACTCTCATTTCAATCATAGCAGTCATGTCAGGACCTTTCAGTCTCGCGCTTTTTGAGAACAAGTTAATACATTCTACATAGGAGCGCTATCAAGGTCTTAAGAGGAAGGTCTACATCAATATCGCTTGTATTTTAGGAATTGTGATAAAGCACCTGAGATGTGCCTCCCCTTCACACAAAGCAAACCATTATTTCTTGCATCTATCAGACTCAACAATCAGATGAATTAAAATCTATTCACAGAGATGAATTGGCGTCGCGATACACGCGCAGAATAATTTAATAGATGACTTTAAAATCAGATTTACACAAAATGTCTTTAGTCACAATATCTTCCACTCTTTCATGCAAACATGCAAACGGATTTTTTACTCACTAGTCCAATAGTAGAATTACAAAGTAAATCACCAAAATAAAATAATTCTGGTAATGCGTAATAAATAATAATAATTGAAGCAATAAATAAAAAAGGTTTAAAATATAAACATTATTTCACACTCTCAAATGAGATACGATCTGTACCCCAATTTTACCCCATAGTAATTTTAAGTCCATTCACAAAGGTAAACTCTTGCATGCCATTTGTTGTCATTCCACTCATACTTCAACTGACATCAATTTCAGACTAGATAACTTTACTAGTATATTGTTAAAATTCAGATTGAAATGTAAAAAAAAATGAAGTCATTAGTTTAAAAAATACTGGCAAAGGTAAAAAAAAAAAGTTTTCCGTTTACAAATATTCATGGAAAAACGCTAATAACCTACGTCTACCTCGTGTGTATAATCAAAGCTTCTGAACATATTGTTACAAAGTGAAATATTCGTCTTAATTTAAATGCAAGTATCATTAAAATCTAATACTAAAATCGTAATGTTTTCTTGTGGAACGGTAAGCGACGCGTACCGTGTACGTGTAGTCGCGGGTTTTTTGTGTGGAAGGGTCTAACCTGCTTCGCTGTCGCTGCTGTCAGACGAGCTGGTGTCGGTGCTGGACGACGAGTTGGACGAGTCAGACGAGCTGGACGACGACGACATGCCGCCGCCCAGGGCGTCCTTACAACCCTCTGGAACCAAGCGCAAAGCTCTAATACGACCATCGAGCTAATATGTACAAACGTACTAGAGGATAGAGGAGCTAAGTGAAACAAAAGTCTTGTCCCATTTTGTACGTTTAAGCTAAAATTCGCTGCAGCGCGAATACCATAATTATGTCGTGTAACCAAACAAAACATGTAGCGCTAGATTGCGTGTAAGGTGTAGTTTTCTCGCGATCAAAAGGTCGGAAGCGCCGCTATTTTCACGGCGCTTACGCGTTTCGTTCAAGGAAGGACTGGGATAGTTGTGTTCCATGGACCGCAGTGTGGCGCTAAATATACCTTTACGGCGTCGACTATATTATCTCTGTGAATACGCCTGCTTATATTGTGTCAATGTGGTCGAGTAACTAAATGCTCCATTCTCATACTGGTGTTACCAGCTTTACAAAAGGCGCCGGCCCTGGGGTAGAGCGAGAAGAGCGGTCGCTTTAGGCGCCAAATGGCATGGGGCGCACAAAATATCAAACGAGATTCTTGAAAAAACATTTAGGATTATGCAAGTATAACGTCGTTTTTTTTTAAATCAGAATATTTTTTATTATTTGTTAATTCTTTAACAAAAACAGTCGATCTGATTGCGTCGACCAAAGTGTGCGCAAGGCAATCTCGCTCTACCGTGATATTTAGCCCAGAGGGCTAGGGCCGGCGCTGTTTACAAAGTATAGCGTAGGCGAAACTTGTTCGTCTGTGCGAGTCTTGTAAATAGTTAATTTTATTTCCAGTGGGGATGTACACAAAAATGAAAGGGGTGGAGGGTGAGTATATTCAGAATGGTCGTAAAGTTTGGCCCAAGAAGTGCACTCTAAACGTGGCCAAATAATCAAAATCTTTGTTAGCTAAGTTTCATCAAATTCTGCGATTGTATGAACAAACAAGCTTTTATCTTGTATGTATTTGAATGTTGATAGTTCGAAAGGTTGTTTACCTTTTTTCTGTTGCTGTTTCTTGCTAGTCCCGAGTTGGCCAGATACATCCTGTAGTCTTTTCTCCAATTCTTGTTTCTTCTCGGCTATTTGTTCATCTTTAGATTTGCCGGATACTTTACGATCTGTAAAAACAAATTGATTAGTTTATTTCTAATTATCATCAAAATATAATGTACATAAAGCTACCAACATCGTAGGAATGGAAAGGTATAGGCAGGATAAACAATTGAACATATTGATAATTTGAAAGTCTTTTACAGGGTATAATGAGCGAACGACTCGAACAACGGTAGATCTTATGTCAAAATCGACTACTCGCATGCTTTTATGAAAACGGGTAAATGCTGTAACAGAATAGGAGTATTATATAGGATAAGGAAGTAGGAAAAAAGGGAATAATGTCGGCGCCACTCACAATATGGCTTACGTGTCTTTTTCCGAAGGCAGGATGCGACGTAGTTCTCCAATTCGCGAAGGGTGGATGGTTTAAGTGTTTCGAAATCAATCTCGATTTCGTCTGGATTCGAGTCTCGTAGCGAAGGCTCCCTACTCTGAATAATATGCACCACTTTTCCGAGTTTGTCACCTAGTAGAAAAAGTAACGTTGTTTTACTAAATCACATGTTCTCTTGTACATAAAAGTGTATAATTTTTCACTTTTAAATACAAACATTTATAATTAACACTGTTTATTCGTTTCACAATACAAATCTCTCTTAGCTGATCCACTTTAAAATTGAGCATTGACACTTGTGGCTAAACCTTACAAGTCGATTAAAAGTTACACGGCCCGCGATAGTTTGTCGGAAACGTTTTTGGCCAATAGAAGTTTTATAACTATGTATTAGCAACCAAATTTCCGCCTGCAATCGTAAATATCGTCGA
Organism: Crocallis elinguaria; assembly: GCA_907269065.1. Lineage (NCBI taxonomy): Eukaryota > Metazoa > Arthropoda > Insecta > Lepidoptera > Geometridae > Crocallis > Crocallis elinguaria. The sequence continues at coordinate 11,485,073 of OU026078.1, forward strand.
TGTAATGACGTCACAACTCCGCCTGTTCCGTACCTTAGTCAGAGTGCGTGCACGGTACAAACGCGACGGCGGTATGACGTCAATGTAAATGAATCGATATTAGCTTCGAAATTTTTGGCGTTCAACCCCCTTATTCATAAATGCTCAGTAAGATAATCTATGCTTTAAACTGCTCTGTCACTTTCTCGTTGACGGAAGGTGTTACGCGTGAAAACGAGACAAAACACTTTCTAGTAATAAACTAAGTTACGGAATGTTTATGAATAAGGGGGTAAATTTTTAATTTAATTATCTTACAAAACCCAGCCAATTATGGTACACTTTATTTTTACGGTTATTATAAATAGAAAAATATACTATATAATTCCGTAACAAGAGACTAAAATGGACCGCTCAAGTGTTTCATATTATGCTATCTATTTTGCATGCATGTCTGTCCATATAAGTTATAATGCCATCTAGGGCTTTGAACAACAATGCTGTGACAGTCCACTGTACCACATGTCTTTGAAAATTATCACTAGAAACGGGATATTTACCATGTATATTATTTGATTTGAGTTTCCGATATTTCGGCGCTGTTGCAAACGCCATGATCACGGGAGAACTGAAGTACTGCGGGTAGATGGTGATTATGGGCAGACGTAGCGATCTACCCTCTTCCTCACTCGTTTATTACGCGTGCCACTACTATTGTCCTCACTACTATCTCGAACTGGATTCCGACACACAATACTGACCGTGTCAGCCCGCATACTCGGAACCGTATTATGTCGGTGTTTACATAACCGAACCACTGGATTCCAGGTATTCGACAGTTGAAACCCATCTTCACGATTGAAATTCTTGAATTTGGTAATTTCAATCGCTTCTCTAACCAGTCTTGGTATGTAGTGGCGTTCTGTCGATAATATCTGAGGGTTATACAACTTAATCCAATGGTTTGGGCCCGATTCCAACAGATGTTCCGCAACGGCCGACTTCTGCGAGTCATTGTTTTTGACTGCCCTGATGTGCTCTTTAATCCGGCATGAAACAGTACGTTTTGTTTGGCCAATGTAAGAGCTGCCACAGCTACAGTCAATCTTATAGACCCCGGGTACCTTTAAGGGGAATCTGTCCTTAGGGGATCGCAGAAAGTGATTTCTAGTGATAATTTTCAAAGTGTTGATGACCATGACAGTTTAAGTACCACATGTCTACCATAACACAGGAACTTTCATATCTCATACACCATATTGCTGATATCTAGCGAGAAAAAAGTGAAGCAACTAACCCGGAAGCTTGTTGATATCTAGCGAGAGCTGCCGCTTCTCGTCGTAGGACATGGGTTTGGCGACGTCCTCGTCGTCCGTGTCGGGGTGCGGCGGCGCGTGCGGCGCGGGCGCAGCGGCGGGCGGCGCGCTCTTCTTCTTGCCGGCGGCGGCGCGCGCCCCGCCCTTGGCCCCCGCGGCCGCGCCCCCCGCCGCCCCGCCCGCCGCGCCGCCCCGCTTGCTTCCCGTCTTCCCGCGGACCCCGCTCGTCGCTGTGCGTTTATCGGATGTGTTAGACACGAGGGTTTGCAGACCTACGGTACAAAAATTCGTTAAGTTAGGGAGGATCCTGTAGATTCGTACTATTAAGACATAAACGGGTCTATTCGCGCACAAATAAAATCGGAACATATCAGGAGAAGACTGTCTTCTCTCGTGAGTCTTCTAGTGACAACAAACAATGAAACAAGCCAATTGAAAGTTCATCCCCAGTGTCAATGGTTAATAGCGATATGTTTAAGGAGATAGTTTATTGTGCCCTACAGTCAGTCTTAAGTTAGATAATAGATCAAGCAACAATGGATAACATAATGATTAATACTTGTTTCAATTACTTGTAGAAAGCGATAGATAGTCACATAACCATGGTTGTCGGTTAAATGACAGATGATTTTATTTATTATTTTGTTGCTAGTCTGTTAACAGTGAAATTGCAGTAAACTGCAGTAAGAGCACTGGATACTTCTGTTAATAAATGAATAATATTTAGAATACTCACCGATGTTTTCGGCAATGTTGTTAGCCTTAGCTGCGTACGCCGCGGTGGCGTTTGGTTTGGCTGGCACGGTACTATTAGTTAATTGTTTCTTCTTTTCCTTCATCTTCTTCTTAGCTTTTTTCTTATTGTTAGACTCTTCCACAAGTTTCCTCATTTTCTCTTGTAAAGCGTGCAGTTCTTTCTCAAGAAGTTTGACTTTGTTATTCCTCTCCTCCTCTGAATCATCAGATTCGGAGTCGGATTCTGAGCCTGATTCGGAACTGGACGCAGAACTTCCCTTATCCATCGTATGCGGAACGCCTACAGTGTGGACAGGCTCATCTGGAATCTTGGCATACCTAAAAAATTAAGCAAAGAAACATTTCCTTTATTTATTAAACTCAATGGATAGTACTTGGTAGCTTTACTGAAGGTGGTATGGGGTGGTGAACACAATAAACTAATAGATCTGTTTTTTTTTTTTTTTTTTCAAATACATCTGCTCTTATTTCAACTAAGTATAATATAGTTGAAATATCAGAAACCTCGCCTTACGCAAATTATGTGCTATGGCACGGCGACAGATTGTAGAATTTAGGGTGGTTGCTAGGTCTGCAATAGATAATGCTCTACCACAACGTAAGAGCACCGTTAGCGGATGCAGTAAGTAAACAAATATTTTGCTGCTGCTCTAAAAATATCATCTAGGCTCATAAGAAAATGTTAATCGGTGGTTTTGTTAAACTATGTTTTTCTTTGTTGTTCTTTGACAATTTGAAACTGCATGGAAAGAGACAAAACATGGTTTATCTATTCAAGTTTTGTAATAAGAGTCTTAGCCTAAGATTCAGAGACGATTCTAAGCGTAGACTTTGGCTTCCATATGTCAAAACTGTATAGAATTTGGACGTATGGAAGCGTGAGTCCACGCTTAGATTCGTCTCTGAATCTCAGCCTTAGAGTACAGAACTAGATTAAAGCCCCAAAGCCAGAGGCGTTCGTCTCTTCAAATTCTTTTTACGCAGTCGTTATTGAAGCATTTTAATTTTTTTTAATATGAGAATAATCAACTGTAAGTGCCATACCTCATTTCAAACACGTCTTGTAGTTTTCGCGCCATTGCAACGACGTCGTGGTCCGGTGGGTTGTACTTGTAGCAGTTGGTGAATATTAGGCGCACGTCGGTAGCAAACTCCGCGGCCGTTTTGTACGCGCGATTGTCCATCTTCTGCTTCACGGTCCCGAGGTCCATCGGCTTTTTAATAATATCAAAGTAATCATGTAGTCCAAGCAATTCAGCGTCGACGGGTTTATAAAACGGCCAGGCATAACCCTGTCAGAGGAAGATAAAAAATGTGAACGCTCTATTTTCAAAAATTAACAGTAATTGTCAGCTGTGAAAAAAAGGGTTCGTCTTACCGAATGTTTCTTGGAGAAGAGTTCTTTGAGGATTTCGTTACAGCTTTTCAGCGCGTCGGAGAGCTTCTCTTTGCCCTTAGCTAGCTGCGGAGTTAAAACGGAGTGATGCGAAGCACCAGCTGCCACACTTGGAGACATGCCACCCATTTTGAATGCATCTTCTGCTGCTCTACTAGTCTGTGTACAAATACAAAGGTGTTCATGACATCTGTTTATGTTCGTGTGACATATAAATATAATTCTAACTTCAAAAATAATACTATTCTTATCTAGTTAAGGCATTTAGTTATACTTATTATGTTCAATTAATGTTACCTTTTTCTGTCGTCCACTTTCTCTTCTCGTAGATATTTTGGCCGGCTTAGGGCCTCCTTGCTGATCTATTGTAGGAGTGGTGTAACCACCTTCGAATGAGCTGCCCATAGGCGTAGTTGTATCCGCTTTTCTCTTCACACCCTTTTTTACCTAAAAGATTGAATTATCATGTAGTTGATATCTATTAAAGTCAAAAGGCAACACAGATTTTGCTAAGAATTCGTCAGTTTTAAAGCGTTCACTAATCGCGTTGTTGATTCCATTTTTTTCATGATCTCAATTAATTCGTTTGCTCATGAGAATCAAATGTCTATTTGGAATGCTTGAAACGTCAAAAATGAGAGTCAAAGTCGAGCGTATCTACTGAGCGCTAAAGCACCCCATACTAATTGGCCAGATCATCTGACGTCACTTGTTCAAGCCGTAAAGCTATACTAAAAATATGGATTTGGTTGTGAAAAACTGTGTTTAAGTACATAGTTGTCATATATTCTTTTATCCATTGAAAATTGACATGTAAAGCATCAGATGGTATCATTTAAATTACTACTGGATGAAAAAAAAAATCGTTGTATTAGTGACAATTTTACATGCAGTATCTTTGCGCAAAATTATATTTTTTTGTGTCAATAAGACAGCAATTTTGTATTTTGTGTTTCATGCAACATCCCAATTGATGGAAAATACATACCTTTGCAGGTTGCGTTTGAGATAAAGTGACTGGCGGGATGGTGGGGACGGGCGTCGTAGCAGGTTGTGGCACGTGAAAACTCGAAGGTTGTGTCGCAACCTGAAAATATTTTTTTATATAACCACTTATATAAATTTTAGCTATGATAAATTAGTTTTTTGTTTAAGCCTACTGCTGTTTTTTTATGTTGGTAGGTTAACGAGACGAGCTGGTCGTTTGCCTGATGGTAAGTATAACGCCGGCCCATAACAATTGCAGTACCACCCAGAACTTTGAAACACAAAGGCCTGCGTGGCACTGCAGTGCGCTCGTTACCCTGAGACATTAGGTATTAAGTCTCATAAGCCCAGTAATTTCACTGGCTACTCTGCTCATCAAACCGGAACACAATAATGCTTGCACACTAGTGCTTGGCGGCAGACTTCACGAGCAAAGCAGTGGTAACAACCCACACGGACACTCGCAGAAGAGTTAGTCCTACCACTAACATAGGTTGTAAGTTGTGTCATGTCTCTTTCTAGATAACAAGTTTTGGGGGGTGTAAAGTACAAATCTTGCCAAAGGCACTTATGACCGTAGGTACGACGCTGGGTAATTTGCGTTGGCGGCAGTTGGGTCTCACCTGCTGCGGTAAGCCGGTGTGTGTGGCGGGCGGCGTGACGGAAGGCGTGGTGGTGGTGTTGGTGGAGCCAACGAGCGCGGGCGGCGGCACCGGCGGCTTGGCCGCGGGCCGCGCGCCGCCGCCCGCCGGGGTCGCGGGCGTGCCGGGCGTCGCCGCGGCGGACCCGCGCTTCTTAGGCCCCGCGCCGCCGCCGCCCGCCCCTGCAACGCCCACCGCACCGCCTACGCCGCCGCCGGCGCCCTTGCCGCCTTTCGATGGTGTTTCGATCTCCCGCTCCTCCTTATCCATCTGAGCTATCTGTTGAGCGAAATTGGAACTTTGAGTTATAGGTTACTAGCTTCTGCCCGCGGTTTTAACCCGCGTTCCCACAGGAACCGTGCATTTTCCGGGAAGAAAAGTTGCCCATGTTACTCTCCGGTACATAAACTATATCTATGCCAAAAATCACGTCGATCCGTTGCTCCATTACTGCGTGAAAGAAGGACAAACCAACAAACACACTTTCGCTTTTATAATATTAATAGGATTAGTAAGAATAAGATAAGTGATGTTAGAATGTGTGTAATTTGTAAGTACTACTTTTATATTCAATACTAGCTGAACCCCGCGGCTTCGCCCACGTAGACTAAGTTACTCCTTGTAACATCAGCTATCTGCAAAGTCCCGTCAAAATCGGTCCAGCCGTTTCGGAGATTACCAGAAACAAACAGACAGACAGACAAAAATTTTAAAATGGTGATTTGTTCTATAACAAATTAACCATTTTAACCTTACCTATGTACCATATATACTTTCACATGCATTTAGTAATATATATATACATATTTTGTCTTACTTGGTTGAGTGAGATAGAGATCAAAGGCGTCAGCTTTTTAGCTCTATTTCTCATCAAAGTAAGAAAACACAGTTGAATTTTAGAGATCAATAGAATGAAAAATGTTTTCACTTGGAACTGCTCTATTTTTAGTTTCTTGGTGAAAACTCAAATGTGCATTCTAGATAGCTGGGACCTTTCGTTTCCCCTATAATTTCTAGATTTTTGATGATCAGAAAATCGAACCGTTCACAATTAAGGTGGTATTTAATTTAATTGGATTATTTCCTATAATCAACTTTAGGTATTCGGAATGCACTTACCCTATTAAGGAATAGCTTTTCCAGGGTCTGTGCCATGACTACTACATCCTCACCAGGTTTATTGTAGACATAGCAATTGGTAAACATAGTATTAAAGTCCTGAATACATTCTTGCGCGGAGTAGTAATAATTTGACTCTAGACGCTTTTTGATTGTACCCAAGTCCATGGGCTTCTTGATGATCTTATGGTAATCCTGAAATCAAATTGGGCCAAATTGCAGATTATATAGTGACAGAAATTAAAGTACTTTCATATATATAAAATATACTTACAGGAAGGTTTAATTTCTTCGCGTCGACGGGTTGGTGGAAGGGCCATGCGAATTGGTGTTTCCACACAGCCTTCATTACAGTCTTTTGGAGGAACTGTAACTGATTGGTCATCCGCCCTTGTCGACGCGGAGATTCATCGGGCGGGGCGCCATTGACGTTTTCCGCCATTGGCTATCAATTGATTCAAACATTAGATAAATAGTTATACAAAAATTACAAGTATAAATAACCAAGCTTGTTGGTGTGCACATTGGTGGGAGTCCCGCACAGATGCTAATTGTTGGTCCCGTCGGTGGGAGATACAAGAACAAGAAAGGCGGAGTATGCATAGTCGGTGCAACCAATAATCAGTAAAATTTATAAGACAGTATTTACCGTGCTGGTTGTAGCGAGAGGATCGACTGCCTGCTGCATTGTGCTTGAGTCAGCAATCTACCTGCCAAAGTTACACACTACTATAGTAGGTTTACCAACAAAGTAAATTACATAAAGTAAAATCAACAAACTCTCACCTCAATCGTAACAAGAGGCTCATCCAATCTCTGGCTAAGAGGCATCAGCTATATCCTCTTATGACACTGGACCATTCTATCATAATAAGTAATTTTGGTGCCTTTGCACCTAGAAGCAAGGCATCTCTTTCATCATCACACAAATCCTACCTGAAAAAGTAAAAAAATATATGAACTTTCGAAACATGTTGTTGAACATTAACCATCTCGCTGTCTGTTCTTAAAAAAGAATAAAAAGTTACTATGCATTTCTAACATACCTTGCTTATAGCGCAGGGTAGACGGACAAATTTAGAAGCACCAAATGGTATGATGCTTTCAGATAGCTGTTCAAAACCTAAAACAAAAGATGCCACTTTGAAATAACACATCAGGTTAAAATCTATTTCATTTCCTTGCTAGGTTATCTGGATGTTGAGATACTTATTAAGTACTGGTATGCCAAATATCATGCTTAATCAGAAGCAAATATCTTTCTTAGCCAGTGCCCAGTATAATATTCATTTGTTTGATCAGTGCTCATTCATCCCTAATTTTTCTAATTTAATTACATTACTTTAGAAATAGCAAGTGAGTTATGATTGAGTAGTCACATACAGATATTCCAAATACATAAATTAAGGCCAAGCTACACAAGCACATTCAACAGTTATAAGCAGAAGATGCACTGGCAGAATGCTATGTATTTGACTACACAGCAATTTAAATCCTATTTTTGCAGCTTTTGCATTCCCTTATCGCGACACACAACTACTATAACAAAAATACAAGATGAAGAAAAAATACTTTGTATTGTAATCACAGAAAGTTGCAAATAAAAACATCTATTTTGATACCACACTCAACATTATGGTTTAAAATCATACTTTTACATACAAAATATAAAGCAAATTAGTTCTAACTAGGAAATTATTGATCATAGAACTTTATAGAATTAACATTATTCTAAGTGACATTGAGTAGGCCATTGCAAACTTGAATGGATTACTTCATCCAATTATTTTGTAATAAAGGAGATTGTGTATAATTTTGGTTAATATTAACAGTTCAAGGTCTATTCACAAGGCTTCATTCAATGTTTGTCTGACAACTTGTAGGAAGGCTGTGATGATGGATATATTTGCAATAAAGTAAAGATCTTGCAATTTTATAAAGCCAAATATGTGTACAGGGTTTTTCCAAGCCCTAAACACACTGATGACAGTGCTTTGCTATAATTTTGTAGTTGAAATACTACTCCTATATTTCTGAGAAAGTGTCTAATTTTCAGCCACCAAATTGTAAACATTTTAAAGCATACTGACCAAATTTGGTCAAAGTTTTTGATATCAGTAAACTAGATTTTCGATAACCAGTCTACGGCCACCATAGGCAGTGGCCCGAAATAGGATTCAATTCCTCTAAATTGCAACCATTAGTCAAATAATATGTGTAAGAATTTTTTTTTCCTTTTTTCATCCTTGTTGTTTTAATAATGACAGCTTTATAATTACATTAACAATTTTTAACCTTTCATGTAAAATTTTGCTATTGTTTTTTTATAAAATTAACAATAAGCAAACTGTACATTATTCATTTCAAGTTAGAGACTATTCTTTAACTAAAACTTAGTGGCCGCAAACTAGACACTAAATGGTTGACAACTGCAAACAAAGTGGTTGGAAACCGGAGAAAATGTCCTTTTTGTGTTTTAAGCTATTTTTAAATTATCAAATGAATCATTAATAGAATTTTTTAAGGATTTTGAATATATTAGAATATTTTGAGCAGTGATGAACAAAAGCAGTATAAACACAAATAGAGATTTATATATTCAACTTTGAATTAGTGAAAACACTTAAATGGTCGCAAACTGATGAAATCCCTTACCCTACTCCTACAGGTTATTGCCTCACCAGGTTGTTGAGTTATTATTTTTCAATATCAAAAAAGACATTTAATGACATTTGACTACCATACAGTTATAAAATTTGATCACCCTGTAAATTGGGAAACTAGAATTTAAAAATATTGTCTTCTTCTTCCCAATATCTGCAGGTAATGCAGCTTTAATAAGTGTCTTGTTTAACAAATATTAACTATTATTACTATTAAAAGGGAAAGTGTATTGAGCAATATTTCAAATTATGAAATGAAAATAAAATTACCAATGTTTGATAGTACTGCAAAAATTTGCAACTTATATAAAAAAAAATACAACTAAACCATTGTTGTACAATGGTTAAAAAACACCAATAATGCAAGATTTTTAAAGCCTTCATCATTTGGTAGAACACAAAGAGTTCATGCAATAAAACTTAAATGGCATAGTAGTTTATATCGGAAAAATAAAATAGACTGAAAATTGAGACACTGCAGCAGGTTTACATAGAATTACATTTCAACTTCATTTCACTTTTTTTATACTATTAACAAGTAACAAGATGAGAAGTATTCTAAGCATAACACCAGGCCATAACTCCAGAAATTTGTAATGCAAAGCGTGCACAGCACTGTTATCGCACTTGTTACTCTGAGATATTAGAGACTAAGGCTAAGATTCAGAGACGAGTCTAAGCACGGATTGCTGCTTCCATGTGTCAAATTTCTATACATTTTTGACATACGGAAGCATGAAACCGCGCTAAGAATCGTCTCTGAATCTTAGCCTAAGGCTGAGATTCAGAGACGAATCTAAGTGTGGACTCACGCTTCCATACGTCAAAATTCTATACAGTTTTGACATATGGAAGCCAAAGTCTACGCTTAGAATTGTCTCTGAATCTTAGGCTTAGTCTCATAAGCCCAGTAATTTCACTGACTACTTTGATCATCAAACTAGAACAGAGTAATGCTTGCACATTACTGCTTCACAGCAAATTACATGAGCAAGGTAGTGATATCCACCCAGACAGGCACCCGCAGACATGTTAGTCCTACCACCTGGGTTATTTGTAAAATAATTGCATGTGAAAGTTTACTTGTAGACTAAATGTAGCCGTTTACCTGTATGGGATAGCTTGTCACACAATGACAAACTTATACATAACCTAAAAGCTGCACTTTTAATTCTTTGTCCATTAGTTTTATAGAGTTTATGCATACTAATCATAATAGATGTGCATTATTTAGTAGAAAACAAAATGTTTATGTAGTAATTAAAGGACTAAATTCAATGTTGCATGCATGGCTTTGTTTACATTTTTACACATTGTTATAAGACTGTATTAAGTTAATTAGCATTTAGTTGTTTCAGGTTATATTTTTTAACTTGAAAGTACCTCCTATGTGGGAGTACTACCTATTTTTCATTTTTAGAACCTAGAAGAACCCTAATATTATTATATGTCATTAGTGGTAGCAACCCAAAGATAGTTTTGATTTCAGGAAATTTCGGTAATAAACAGTGGCATATATGTAAAATTGGAGCAGAAAACGAAAGATGCATCATAGAAGGTCTAGAATATTCTCTGGGCACTAGCAGAGCTCTCATTAGGGACATCTTAGGTGCAGGTATAAACATCAATAAAAAGTAACTTATTTGTAGTATTATATATTAAATAACTGTTTCATGGATAAATACAGTATAAATTAAGAAAATAACTTACATTTTAGTGAACATTGAACAAGATATTTTGGGAAAGTACATTGTATGCTTGAAACAAAACAGCCAACTACAAAAATGTCTACAAAACTACACCATAGGCACAACAATGCTTTATAATACAATTTTCTCAACTTCCAGACATTGTGTAACATCAAAATTACATTTTCATACTGACGAGAAATGGTGAAAATTGCCTAGAAGGAGGCCATGAACAAATTGTTGAAATATCGTCAAATTTCAAGTCATGCATTTTGAACTTATACATTATGATGAAGCCCTACAAAAATTGAACCTAAAAAATAAGAATCTACAAGAAAACAATGCGAGCAAAGCCCAATAATTATCAAAAAAGACTTACGAAGAAATATTAACGCCAATATGGCGGATGAACTAAAAATACGATGTTAGGAGTCACTTAGCCAAACGCAAAAATTTATTGATTCGTTTCACTTCAGGTTCACACAACACAATAAACATAAATATAGTCATTTGAGTCTCTTATATATTCATTGTTTTTAATGAACTAATTCCACAATACTCTGTAAACAATAAAGAATAGCACGACACAAACTCCGAAGATTCAGCGAACTTCAGACATGGCGGCTAAACAAGCGAGCAAGGGCGGCGAATTCCCATAGTCATTATTTTCGTAATTTTCACACTGTAAAAGAAAATACTGAAAAACCATCATAGAAAAATGTGTGGAATAAATATATTTTGCATGCTCATAATCAGATGACGGAACAATTCATGCAAATCATTGGATTGAAATATGAGGATAAATTGATTTAGTTTTTCTTGATTTTTTGCATCATTCACTCATTCTTTTGAAATGTGAAATCATTCACAGATTACTATATATGTAGAATCATTCATTCACAAGCTAACAACATTGTAAGAAACGGCTAGTGACGTCTAGATGAACGAAATCTTGCCAATTGCCATCGATTAATCGATATACGAGGCTATGGAGGCTCTTATTGATAAATCAGTGGTTTAAACCGTCGTTTAAGGAAATTCGTATAATAAACGCTATGCAATGGATAAAATCGGATGTTTAACCTGTCAAGTTAAACTACCTCGACAACTTGTCTATAGATTAATAATACTCCTAGGAAATGCTGCCGAAAGCATCGGTATCTGTACAAATGCTTACTTCGTACAATACGTCTTTTTTAGTAATTTGTACAACATTTTCTTTGACATATTATCAATTTGTACAAAAATGCGGTGCTGTTTCTTTCTTTATCAAAATCGTCCAATTTATCGACATGTATAAAATCAGCATTTCGTACAATTTAATAATATAGAAATAGAGGCTAATTTGTACGAATTCAGCATTTATATGCATAGCGATGAAAGCTTCACAATGAGTACAATCTGTATTGAAGCTCAATCCATACAAAGTCGTGTTCCATAGCAAAATAAACAATTACAAGGCATTGATACTAGGCGAGCATAAACGTGGATAGAGGTTTGTTAGTGGGAGGACTAACTATTCTGCAAGTGTCCGTCTGGGTTGTTACTACCGCTTTGCTCGTGAAGTCTGCCGCCAAGCAGTAGTGTGCAAGCATTACTGTGTTCCGGTTTGATGAGCAGAGTATCCAGTGAAATTACTGGGCTTATGAGACTTAATACCTAATGTCTCAGGGTAACGAGCGCACTGAAGTGCCGCACAGACCTTTGTGTTTCAAAGTTCGGAGTGGCACTGCAATTGTTATGGGTCGGCGTTATGCTTACCATCAGGCAAACAGCCAGCTCGTCTCGTTACCAAATAAAATAAAAAATTAAACCAGTAGTGCTTCGCACTATGTAAGGACCACGGGCCAAGAAAGAAATTTAATTTAAAGTAGACCAATGTTTTTAATTTTTTTTATTGTAAACAAATTATTTTAATTTTTCCATACTTGAGTGTACATACTTATTGTATAATAGCTGCTGCCCCGCGATTTTTCTAAAATTAAAGTAGCCTATGTTAATCCTTGTAAAATCAGCTATCTGCCAGTATAGTAAAAGTCCCGTCAAAATCGGTCCAGCCGTTTCGGAGATTACCCGGAACAGACAGACAGACAGACAGACAGACAGACAAAAAAAACATTTTAAAAATGGTTGTTTTGTTATAGGTACCGTATATACTTTCATATGCATTTATTAAAAAGCGGTAATTTTGATATTACAAAGAGACACTTCAATGTTATCTATCTGTATATAATATCTGTATATAATATTAGCCCTCGTGCACTACCAGTAGGAGAACCCAGTAAGAGTATGCGGAAACGGTCAAATAATAGTCAGGATAGCAAATCAGCCTAAATGGCACTAATCTGCCAAAAATGGTCACACTGGAAGGTAAGAAAAAGAATCACATTCAAAAGATTCAGTCATTCGATCCTTATCTCTAGTTTTACGGTTTTCATCAATAGAGAATCACTAAACAATTGCTTGACATCTTATGCGGTGCAAAGCTAAACCACTGTTTAAACAACCATTTAGGCAGTTTTTATTAATAAGAACTTAAATATGAACACTTTCATTTATTTTTGTCAAAACATCATATTATCACTTGTAAGGCCGATATTCCACTTATCAAAGATATTTGTCCAAGTTCTTTGTCTTTTATTTGATCAAAGTTCTTCGACAGATCACAGAAGATCACAGAAAGAAATCACTGTCAGATCACAGAAGTCATGAAGCCAGATCTTTCATTCATAAACAACTAGGTACTAGGAAATACTACACTACAGGAAATTACGTATCAGACAGACATGACGTCCATACGATCTGGCTTCTGATTGGCTGGGGGAGTTAAATGACGTTTGTATAATTTTTTGTCGTCGCAAGGTTTTGCGTTAGGCGATGCATTCAACACAAAGAGTTTCCAATATATAGATAGAGAGCATAATTATCTATGGAAATATTTTGTTCTAGATATCCATACATAAAGACATCACATAGGCCCCGCCCATCGGCAGATTTTTCAAGGGTGACATATTGTTGTTTTCTAGTCCAGAGCGAGTTTTTGAAGTGGCATTGAAATCAATCGTGCGACTAAATTACATAAAAAAATAGTTCTATAGAACTATTAATGCAAGTCAAAAGTTGCATCTGATACAGGCGACCAAGCCAAAGTGCTGTGTGAAGACTGAAGAGCTGTGGCTCGACATTTGACGCCATTTTTGTTTATTTTCGGCGCGCAATACGTACCTTTAGTTCATATCCTCTACTTTTCTTTAATCATTGATTCAACATCATTTATTTCAAACCACAGAGCTAAAATTACGCTATCCTATATCTATGTTTAAAACCTATTTTATTTTATAAAGGTTGGTGCGAACACAGACTATCTGTGGGTGCGAAAAATATTAAATATTTATTATAAGAACTCTTTTTACTATAATTACGTGCTTTCGATTGATATAGGTGTTATGGTGTTACCTATTTTACCTTTCATCAATGATAACGCCCGTGAGCGCACCCCTGTATATGTACTATTTTCAACTTCAACTCTACCTGGCTTCTGTATACACTATGTATCTTAGGGCAATGTGTATTTTCTTGCTCGATGTCTTAGGGTAGGGACCAAAGAATAGAATCCTACTAATCCTACTCCTACTAATCCTACTCCTACTAATATTATAAATGTGAAAGTGTGTTTGTTGGTTTGTTCGTTTGTCCTTGTTTCACGCAATAACGAAGCAACGGATCGATGTGATTTTTGGCATAGATTTAGTTTATGGAGCGGAGAGTAACATAGGCTACTTTTTATCCCGGAAAAATACACGGTTCTTGTAGGAACGCGGGTGAAAACCGCGGGCAGAAACTAGTAACTATATAGGGCCCAAGGAACGTATTATAATTATAAGTTCCTTGATAGCGTAGACCATAGATTGCGTAGACAGACTTTCTCTGTCTACGCTTGATAGGGACACCCGACTCTGTCGATTCTCTCCTCAGTAGTTTGTGCTCAACTGCTCATGTCCACAGATTTGTAATATAGTTCTCATGTCTACGTAGTATTATTTCCTCTGTGTGCTCATGTTGTCGATTTTACTTCTTCTTTTGTTTATTTCCTGGCTTCTGTGATAAAGTTAATGTCGGAGTTTTGGCGGGAATGCGAAAATGTGCTGTTGTTGATTTTGTGTTATTTACTAAAACCTGTGTTTTATCGAGTGTTAATGTGTAATAATGGTGGATTATTAACCATTAAGTGTTCGTAAACGTGCATGAGTGAAAGGCAAATGGTACAAAGACGAAAAACGTGTATTTTCGTATTCTATCCAAAACTCCATAGAAGCTTCAGTAAAGTATCCACCGCTTTACTGAAGCATCACTTCGACTTGACCGCGCTTAGACTAAACTTTAATGTGACTTTGACGACTTTCATGCACCAAAACTAGAGACTTATTACATATTATTATTATTAATTATATAACTTGACACTGGCTAATACGCTAATCGCGTGGAGCCAAAAAAAAAAAAAAGTTAATGTCTTCTTCTTTCTTTATTTCCTGGCTAAAGTTAATGTCAATGAAGCGACAACTGACGTTTGACATTTAAACTTCACCCGTTTCAAGTCAACTGTCAAGTCATTGGTGACAGTTGAATTCGTTTCACAATTCACTGTTTGTTGAAAATTATGAAATAAAATTGAGCGCTCTCAAGTCTCATTGCTTCGTTTTGCTTTGATTAGGTCGGTTTTCTCTAAAGTGATTGAGTGCAAAATGGATAAAAAAAAAAATCACGGCTATCTTTAATAGTGCTATTGTATTGACATTATTATCAGACTTATTGTTTTGTATATCTTTTTTGTTTCTACTGCACTGCAGTGCCACGAAGTTGTTCACTTGAGAAGGTAAGTGCTCATGCAATTATGTAAAGGTTTCCCGGATTAGCAATTTTGTTTTGAATATTACATACCTTCATAGTTCATAGTATTTTGTGATTTAGATGAGGTGAACTTGACAGTGCTTTTATTATTTTTCTAGTAAGTAGTATTTTGCGTCGAAGCAAACTGGCTATAAATCCCTAACTCTGAACTCTGAGCTTTTCTTAATTTTTTAGACTAAGCGATCATAAACTTTTTCTATAAAATTTAATTGCACACTCTTGATTTTAATTACAGTATTATTTGCTCTCCATTTGCATTATTGTTATATAAGCTACTCTACTTCAAAACTTTCACTGCATGGTTGACATTGAGCTTAGATCAGGTGTTACAGATAAGTTGCTACACAGAGTACCTTTCTAAAAGTAAACTTACCCAAGTAGGTCGCATTGTAGACAATTAATCATAAATGAGTAATTACTAGGAGATAAGTAAATTACTGAAACAAATAACTATTATCTGGTTTCAGTAAGTACATAACTTTCAATATCAGACACCATCCACTTATTTCATTTGTGGGACAGAAGTGAATTCAAAGCTAATTTGTTACTTTTTATTAATTAAAAAGGTTTTATTGCATAAGGGAAACTTAATTTATGAGGAAACTTAAGGGCTATAAGGTTAAGGGGTTATACTTACTGCAGTAATTGTTCATTTAATTAATGCTAATGATTACTTAAGTAATGGTTATCAAAACTGCTAATTGGCATTTTCTCCCAGAGTAAAAATTAAGGGTTCATTAACCAATGACAACTTTAAGGGACCATAGGACATGTGGAAAACACAAATTCAATAAAATAATTATATTGCCATGTGTAGATGTGTCGAGAGAGAGAGAGTTTATAAAACTTTAAGATTAAGATTTTATGTTTGGAAAATCCTATATTAATTTAGAAAAATATGTAACCTCTCTTGTGGTACTTTTCATATTAAAATATATAATTTGTCACAGCTATTATTAACTTTAATTGCCATTAGCAGTCACTAATCAACTGTTAACTATTTAACTGGGTGTGAGAGGTATATTTTTAAAATCTACATCAAGGACTCGCTTAAGTAATCATTAAATGACTCTTAAGTGCAGCAGTTAGGATTATGAGTTATTTTGCTATTTGTATACCAGCATTATACCTACATAATTTTATAAAATATGCGAAACTGTGTTTGTTTCTTAGTCCATCTTTCTTGCAGCAATGGGTGGACATGATTTTTTACATAGGAATATTTTTGTCAAAAAATATATGGCAAAACGTTTATAGATGTTCATGTCAAAACGCCAGCCATGTTTCATCCCAGAAAATGCACAATTCCTGTGGGTATATCCACACAATGAAAATGGAACCAATTTGGAAAATTCTTTATTTGAAACAATAATACTTTTGAAGTTGATCCCATAGAAATATATCATCAAAATCGTTTCTGATGTGTCAGTCAGGTCCCGTTTTTTTAAAACCACTTTTCAGATCCGGTCAATTAAATTGGGCAGTACCTATAATGTTGTATAATCCTTTTTATCATTAGATTTTATATTGAATGAATTTTGCGTTATTACTAATTAATGTCACATGAAATAAAGCAATTCTCAAATAGCTTGGTTGTAAGCTTGTTGCAGACGGTACTTTTAAAGGCCATGTATTTATTTGTATAGTAGTAGGATTACTTTACAATCAGGTGATACAAACATAGCATGGTGGTGTAGCCTAGTGCTAGCCTGGCTAGGTGCTATCCTCAAGGTTAAAGCGATTTCGGTATTCCCGCAGCTGTAAAGTTCGTTTTCAAGTTCAGTATGTACACTGTCCATGTTGTCAATAGAAATTTCAATTGGCAGAAGGAACAGAAACTCTCCTGTTTAATTAAAATATTTATTCATTACTAGATGACAGAGATCCATTTTGTGACAAACAAACAACGTTTTGTAACAAGAAAAAAAAATTAAAAAGGTAAAATTAACACAGTGTAGCTAGGACCTAATCGATTATCTCCCAATTTTACGCACACTTGTTGAGTTTCACAAGAACTGCTGTGTTACTGGCTAATAAAATCACTTCAAATCAGCAGTCGCTAATCTTCAGTTGGAAGGAATTGTTTAGAGTTCTCGTTAGTTTTCACTTTGGAACAACTTGATACATTCCCTTCCTGAATGAAAACTTTCAAGATCTCTAGATAAGTCCTTCCAAACGAAGGCTAGCAACCACTGGTTTTAAACAGGTTTAATTGAAAAGGAAGACAATTGTTATTAGCTGTTAAGACTGCAGCAGTCGAACATTCAGAAATTTATTAGGTATTGCTCCTAAAAGTAAGTGTAGGTACACAGATTTGTAATATCTGTGTGTAGGTACTACAAATAGGTAGACCCTTTCTGCCTGGAGTCAAAAGTAAACCAGCTGCCTTATCAGCTAACAATCTCGTGTTCGTTTTCAATACCAGACCGATTAAAACCAGCGGTCACTAGTCTTCGTGTGGAAGGAGTTGTCAATAGTTTTCGCTTCTTTTCGTTTTGTATGAGCTTATGTCTTTAATAACCAGCGAAAATTCTAGACTATTCCTTTCACACGAAGACTAGTGACCGCTGGTTTTAATCGGTCTGGTATTGAAAACGAACACGATTGTTAGCTGATAAGGCAGCCGGTTTATTAATCGGTTTAGTGTATCTTTATTTGTTTATAAGCATGGCAAGCATGTTTTGTCACTTTAGTGTTGTTTTGTACTAAACATCCTTTGACTATCACTGTTCTTCCTTTAGCTAGTGTAGTGATAGATAGTATTTTAGTAGTGTGTATTTTACTGAGATGTTCAAAATTGCTAACTAAAAACTACCTACCACTTATTAAAACCCAAAATATTTAAATAAATGTAGATTACACCATTATTTTATTAATTCTTAGCTGTTCTACTTTCTTATTTTAAAAGTTACCCACTTCAATACATAAATAATAAGGCTAAAAGGCCACACCCCGCCTTTTTTGAAAGTAAAATGAACTGTTATAGGTACTATAATATCACTGTATTACTATGTCAGCGCAATAATTACAATCGCCATGGTCACGACTAACAGTTTACTTGTGACCATGACTTGTAGGCGGTTAATAATCCCGAAATTAACTCTTCTGCGAGTACCCGTCTGGGTTGGTACCACTGCTTTGCTCGTGAAGTCTACCAAGCAAGCCAAGCAGTAATGTGCAAGCATTGCTGTAAATATATACATCACAAAAATTCGCTGCGAATAGGTTCGAACCTGGGTCTTTTGGTTATCTAGACCAGACGTCTTAACCAACTAGGCTATGGGAGCGATCGATATTGACTGCGAAATTCTTGAGGTGACGACTTCTTTCGGCTGACAAGCATTACTGTGTTCCAGTTACATGAACAAAGTAGTCAGTGAAACTACGGGGCTTATGAGACTTAATACCTGAGGTCTCAGGGTAACGAGCGCACTGCAGTGCCGCGCAGGCCTTTATGTTACAAAGTTCTGAGTGGCACTGTATTTTTTATGGGCCGGTGTTATGCTTACCATCAGGCAAACGACCAGCTCGTCTCGTTATCAAATTGTATAAAATTAAAAAAAAACTGCTAATACTCAAAACCGTGACGACTTAATATAAATAAAAAATGAACTAATAATTATTTTGAAGTTAAAATAACAACTATTCCTTTATAGAAGCCGAATCTCCGATAGTACTCGTAATTATTATTTTATGACCGCTTATTTGCGTCAATCTTTACAAAGGCTTAGATATCATTCTAAGTTTTATCACATGCAATATTATGCAGTCATACAGTTACCTGACAAAGACCATACTGTTCTGGTATAAATAATAATTATGATAGGTAATAGTCAATCAGAGCAGTTCAAATTGATTTCGTCCAATGTGCGTTATCTCAAGTGTCGTCTGGACGTCGACTGACATATGCGGTCTTTGTTTGAATAATAAACATCCATTGCATGTAAGTTATTAAGGTTCAAATTACTATAAACATAAATACAATGATCTCAGCCTAGTCCTAACTCCTATGTCCTGAATATGATATGCTTATACGGCAATAGAGTAGGTATGCAATGTTCGGCATTTCGCTAGTGGGGCAAGTGGCAAATGTTGTAATAAAAATTTAAGCGTGTGAAAATGGACCACATATTAAACTGTACCTACTGCATATTACTTATTCTGTGGTGTATTTAGTTATGTACCTAAAAACAGATAATTTTATGGTGTCACGGCGCATCCACACAAATAAAACATTTTTCACGTCATTTTTTCACGTGGGAATACGGCCATAGAAGTACGGTGCGATCGCAAATCAATGAATCGTTATTATTTCTGAATTGTGGTTCGTTTTTCCAGTGGCACAACTTCTAATAGCCCTATTCATACCCTC
The DNA here is from genome assembly GCA_907269065.1 of Crocallis elinguaria. Lineage (NCBI taxonomy): Eukaryota > Metazoa > Arthropoda > Insecta > Lepidoptera > Geometridae > Crocallis > Crocallis elinguaria. Next base: position 11,504,898 of record OU026078.1, read on the forward strand.
ACGAATCGTGACAGATGACATATGTGTGAACGCGTTACGTTAGGCATTTCGTGATTTGACACCCCGAGGGCCATAGCACAAAAAAGCGAGAAGGTACTTTTTGCTTTTTTGTCAAATTACGAATTGCTTGTAGCAACCGTTTGATTAAAGTAATAAAACATAAAACGAAGCTGTAGCCTGAAAAAAGCAGTCATAATAAAATCTCAAATCATTAAATATTTTGTCAATCGATATAAAACACGATGCTAGTTTGAGACTGATGAAAATGTTTTCGGAGTTCAATAAAGGGAACAATGAACAATGAGACGCTTATTGCAATGGAGGAGTGGTTGTTTTTGTGTTGCTGAAATTTTTGAGTTGAATATATGTTGCTGAGCAGAAATAAATCATCTGATGCTATGGGTGGTGGTTGCAATATAACATGATTCATTTGTTTCAACATAGGTTTTGGGGCTAACTTTTAAATGCCTAAGTTACGGGTGGCTACAAGTCATAAACGCCTATTTTACAGTATGGTACACGTTAGCTTTTAGACTCTTGGCATCAAAGCTTAAAAGGTGTACTATACTTTGTAAAGGCATCGTGTGAATAAATAAATAAAATAAACACTAAGCACACCGACATAGTTAAATGAGTTCCTATTGTACCTACGTATAATTAAATACTTATCTGTATATAAAAATGATCTTTACAAAAGTAAATCGTTAATTTTATTGATTGGTCTTTGCAATTTCGTCTTGCAAGTTGCAACCTCTTTTCCGCATAATATTTTCTTTGCGCGGCACGGTAATAAATGGTTTGTTATTTTCACATAATGGCACTGAACAATACTTATACCTAATTCATATTCACAATCATTTCAGTGCGCAAATGAACGATATGAATGGTAATTGATACTCGTATCATACATTTACGAGTACCATGACATGACAGGCGTTTTGGCATCAAAATGTGAAAATTTTTGTTCTCAATATTTTCATAAATTCAAATTCAAAAGTCTTTATTCAAATAGGCCCCAAAGGAGCACTTATGAAAGTTAAAATGACTCTAACAGCGGGCTTCTGCAACATTCATCTACCCGAATCACAGACTAAAACTAATGCTGTCTTTATCAGAACATAATAAATGACAAATACACCAACAGACCCAATCCGTGCTCAAAGTCAACGAACCTTCCAGATACCCACCGTGCCCGTTCCAAATTGGTATAGGCCGAGCAAGAAGAAGGGCAAGAAACTCGTCACGGCATATAGGTAGATACTACACATCATAATTTTTATATTGTGTTAGGTATAAATTGCATTGTTATTAGTCTAATCAATGAACAAACTATGTAGAGGCTTCTTATCAGTTTACTAGTATGTACACGTGTAAATAGTGCACATGAACATAATAGCCGCAAAACTGACACTCCTATAAGAGTTATCACTTATTCGATGAAACCAGCAATATGTATAAAACAGCCTGATTTCACTTCCATCTCTTCCGCTCTACAATTGGAAATTACTTTGCGGTCTGTTATTGCCATGAAAGTCGTTACTCGCTGAGCACTTTCGAAATAAACGGTTATTTTTATTGCAGGCATAATGAATCACGCGAGCATGGACCACTCAAACCACATGGGTCACCACGGCCACGACCACAGGATGCCTTCGGACCACCAGATGCCAGCAAACATGTCATCCTACGATATCAATGTAAATGTTTATTATTGTTTATTAGCCTTATCGGTTCATTTGTTGATATGTTTTTCTCTACAATAACGGGAGTAGGTACTCTTTATCTATCGATTATAGGTACAATACTATCTTTGTCATTCATCCGTTTGAAACTTTATCGAAATGTGATTACGAATCTATTAAAAGCCGAAATACCACGCACTGATTAATTACAAAATCTAGAAAACTATAAGACCTACGACGCTGGATGCATTGCGTTTTATTCTTGGGTAGAAACCTATTATTGGGTGTTCACTAACGGGCAGTGTACTCGAAATGCGCGCTTGACGTAAAAGCGTTGTTATTCTGACAAGCAAACGTACGTTTGCATAAGCGTCTACGGTCTGCATTAGGACCGCTTCGACAATAAGCTTCGAAAAAAATAATAACTTTTACATTCTATAATATGTTTCTATTCTAAAAAAAAATATTATGAGGAAGTCCATGAAAACAATTCCAACTGAATGGCTGAATAAGTTATTGCGTAATGGTAATGATATTAAATACTGTTGGAATGCATATAACAAACTGATCAAGATATTGTAATTATATACTCTTTTAATGTTGGAAGGAGAACGCAAACATGATCAAGTTGATGAGTGACAAAGACGGAAGCCCCTCGTTACTAACTTCGCGTGCTTGGAATCTGAACGCAGTTCTATTAAATTTCCACACAGATACACTTTCCTAAGGTTATTTTTAAAAACAGTGAAAGTTATCGTTGTTATCCTAACGTAAAACTCCATTTAAAACGAAATCTAAAATTTGACAGCGCTACCTCTCTTGTGCGATGAACTTACGAGATCGCTGTCTTTAAATTTTAGTTGCAATTTAAGATGATTCAAGATAATTGCACACAGTATCGTAGTAACAAGCTTGCCGCGTTATTCATTAGTTAGTTGCTCAAACAATTGAACAAGTTAAATGTCATTGACACAATGATGATCGGTTTATTATTATCATTATTGTTCATAATATCGATCATAGACCATAGTGGTGATTTTGTTAGTTGTCCTATAATGTAAACAAACTTGATGGCTCAGTGCACCAATGCTTGACAGAGATAGAAATTCACATTCGAATCATGTCATTGGTTAGCGATCAAATCACTATTGCTGTCATTGGTTGGCATCCGCCGAGTTTGCTTAACGATATTGGATAACTAAGAAACTTTCCACTATAGATTATGTTAATGTTTTCGTACTAACTACTACTCGTAAGTTTTGTGCTTTGATCCATACTTCCAAACTTACTTGTATAATAAATGCGAAAGTGTGTTTGTACGTGTGTTGACTTGTCATTCTTTCACGCAGCAACGGGGCAACAGATCGACGTGATTTTTGGCACAGATATCGTTTATGAACCGGGAAAACATAGGCTATTGTTTATCCCGGAAAATTGCATGGTTCCTGTGGGAGCGCGGGTGATAACTCAGGCAGAAGCGGTAGCATATATTAAAATATGCACGCAGTGTGCAGACAATCAAGTATTCTGTTTCATAAGTATGAAGACATTTGTAAAGGCTCATCAGCTATTGTTTGTCAGTATTATTTGAGTAATATTATTTGTCAGTATTGTAATTTTCTTTTCAGAGTGTCCTAAATTCCAGTACCAGCAATTTGGACTACAGAGCTGACCCGATGCATGAAATTCACCATCAGCATGGTATGGGCGGCAGCAGTCATGACTCTATGATGATGATGACAGTTAGTATGATACGATACTCTTTCACTCACCTGTTCACGATGAGTGATCGTGAACAGGTGTGTGAAAGAGACGGACATATGATTGAAGACCCCTCGATTAGTGAGTAACCGTAATGTTTACATACTTTGCGATCGCTGTGAGACATGTCAATTGAAAAAGAGCGAGGGTTCATTGTTTTTTCTATAATAATCATAGTCAGCCGCTGTAGACAAAGTTTGATTGAGAAAATGTGTGCCTGATATTTAATGCTGTTCACATTATTCGAACGATAAATTCCGCCCGGTCCGCCCCAGAAATGGTTTTGCTGACATTATTGTAATATTGTTTACCTACTGCCGTATTGTCTGGCCAAGTATTCTGCCCGCATCCACGTCAGTACTTGATTACATTTGTTATCAAACAGTCTGAAATTAAGTCAGATTTATTTGCGTTCTACGTAAGTATGTGGCCGCGTCGGAGTTTCTCGCCACATTTACAGTTGGCCGAAATTGAGCAGGGAAGTGGACAGCTCTAAATTCCCCCCTTCTAAAGATTCAAGAAGAGGAAATAGCTTTAGGAACTAACTTCGTTTTCTTTCTTTCATTCTTTTTTGTTCTTGTTTCATCAAACCGGAACACAGTAATGCTTGCACATTACTGCTTGGCGGCAGACTTCACGGGCAAAGCGGTGGTATTAACCCAGACGGACACTCGCAGAAGAGTTAGACCTCCCACTAACAAAACTCCCACTCCTATATCACAACCTCCCACTAGTATAGCGGAGCAAGATGTTGCAATTACCTTTTAAATTCTTTATTGTAACTAGAAGATTTCTGAATTAATTGCAATTGAATTGATTTCAGAGAAATTCTGGTGTTATCTTCCTCCATGCAACAGCTTTCGTGTTTCTTGTGATATCGCGATTTGGATTAGGTATAGGCTTAGTGTTAAGGGATATTACAGTTACGAACATCGGGGCTTCGCATTTTATGAACGCAGTTTACGTCCTGCTAAACTCTGCTATGTACGATGAACAATCTCAAAGTATTTTAGATGATGGGTAAATTGTACTCGCGTTTCAGTTCCACGGTGGCGTCGTAGAGACGATATTATTCTCGTGGTGGAAGGTGACTGAAGCAGGGGAATTCGTCGGTTCTTTCTTCGCGATATTCATTATGGCTCTACTTTACGAAGGGTGAGTTACTTAAATGAAATCAATTCCAACAAGGCATGTCAACAAGTGTCTGTTTGTAATGTAAAAAAAAACAGCTTTTTACTAAATGTATGTGAAAGTGTATAAAGGTACTTATAAAAAACACAATTTTTGAAATTTTTGATACTTACGGCTTATCTCCGGAATTCCTGACAGGATTTTGACTTTCACTGGCAGATAGCTGTTATAAGGAGTAACTTTAGGAGTAACCATGGAAAACCCACGATCACAGCGCCGCATCTACCTCTATTAAAAAAAAAATGTTTCACAACCACTGCGTGCTTTGAAGCGGGTGTCGTGCTCGGACTAGATTTCCATCAAGCCCCAACCACAACCACAGTAGAGGATATGAAATGCGTCAAGCGGGATCATGGTTTTGCCACGGTTTTCTCGTGGTCCGCGATTGCTTAGGTTGCCATAATTATGCATGTAATGCAATTTACAGAGCTAGACCTCTTTGGAGCTAGAGGTCGCTACACGTAATTAACAAAAGGCTTATTTACATAAATTAGTAACGCTGCAGTCATGAATGAACGGCATTAAATAATACTAGCACGTCATACGGTTTGCGAGTGTTTAACTCGCTGTGAGAGTTGAAAGACAAGGAGCGATGTTGATGGGCTGAGGCCCTGAGGGGTCAGTAGTATCGTAGGTTGGGATTCGAATCCTACTATGAGCTTTCGGTGGAGGAAAACATTGGGTGACTAATAATTATATAGCGTAGTCGTAGGGCATTTTCTAGTGCTCGACCGGCTAGCTACCACTCTAAGTTGAAAATCGGTTGCTATAATCATCTATTTCTAGGTTTCGGTTGCACCTACCACATAAGACCACGACTTCGTAAAAAATGAAATAAAACTATGTACAATAATTCTCCGTTGCCATAATGGGCAATAGACCTTCATTTACTACATATCTTTCCCTCCTCCTGTAATCTTAAAATCCTAGGCAGGTTTTTTTTATGTTATTGGTACCGAGACGAGCTGGTCGTTTGCCTGATGGTAAGCATAACGTAGGCCCGTAAAAATTGCATGGCCACTTCTGAGTGGTTCTGACTTTGAAACTCAAAGGCCTGCGCGGCACTGCAGTGCGCTCGTACCCTGAGACATTAGGTATTAAGTCTCATAAGCCCTGTAATTTCCCTGGCTACTTTGCTCATCAAACCAGAACACAGTAATGCTTGCACATTACTGCTTGGCGGCAGACTTCACGAGCAAAGCGGTGGTACTAACCCAGACGGACACCCTAGGCAAGTGTTTGACTATTGTCGATTTCTTCTTTTAACAAACCACTGCTAACTACTGGTCTCCACTTTTACAAGACATCAGACCAGTGGCCAACTTGTTGGTCAGACATCTGACCAATCGCCAACTCGTTGCTCATTTGAATGTTGACACTTGAACAAAATTACTAATTTTATGTTGCAGCCTCAAGTACTACAGAAAACACCTCCTATGGAAGACGTACACAGGGCTGCAATACTGTGCGGTGGCACCCCCCGACAAGGGTGTGGCAAATATCTGCGCTCCGGATGAACCGCAAGTTATTCAGTAAGTTTTCTTTACAAAAAGATTATTAATTATCATAGTTATTTCATCAGTTTCCATTCTACTTATTGCTGAGCATTGCCTCTATCAGAAAATAGATTTATGAAGCTTTATTTACTTAAGAGCCTACTAGTCCATGGAGCGAACTCATCGGTGGGCGCGGCTAAAATGCATGCTATTTCATCTAACATTCGTGGGACAAGGTAAGACTCTGCAGCGATGAGTAGTATGAGGCTAATGCTCGCACATACACAATTTCAATTACACACTCTCGTAAAGTCGCGACGAAAACCGAAAAGGCGAAAACCGGCGCACAAAAATCTACGAATTGGCTTCTGGTGCTTGGGGTTTTACGACAAAACTACTGAATGTATTTAGTCAGACCAAAGTTATTTGAAATGTCAATAAACTAAAGCTTGTTAGTATGTACATTATTTTGGAGTTTTCGTAATCCTTTTGTAATTTATTTACGTCCAAACTTGCGTTAAAATACGTGCTAAAATACAGATGATTGAAGGCTCACTACTTTTAAGCCACTTATTTTTTTTCTGTATAATTAGCAGGCTGACCTAGATAACGAAGAGATAAATCGATATTATTCTTAATTTTGGACTTAAAACGTCAAGTAGTGTAGTAATCACCCAAGTACGGTTGTATGGAGAAATGAATGACTAGTTCGTCCTTAAAATACCTACACAGTGTGTTAGTGCTATTTAAAATTAGAATTTATATATTTATGCCATGACTCATACGCAATCCCAATGTAAGTAACCTTGAAACATACGCCATGTTACCACATAAAACAACTTTTAGGCGCCTGTTTAGCTACAGCATCTAAAGATAAACGTCAAAAATGATTAGAAATGTCACAACAGAATTATGTTAGACAATGGTTAGACATTACTTAAATTAGGATTTGTGGTTGCTCATATTTAATCGTGCGACTAAGGCATGTTTAGGCTGGGCGTTAAACAGTGATTAACACTGATTTAACGTGTGTTTACATTTTTTGTGGTAAGACCCTTCTAATCATTTTTGACGTTTATCTTTAGATACTGTCTAGCTAAACAGGCGTCTAAAAGAATTTTTTGTGGTAACACTTGGTAATTTTGGTTTGTACATTACTACTGAACTGTTTTTTCTACCTCAATGATAATTTGAAACTTACAAGACTAATCAGTTGTTCCGCGTTACTGACTTTTGACATGCATGTTAATGTTATTACTGCAATAATAGGCCTCGCAATATATTGTTAAAGGAATTTTATGCTAATGGTCAGTTATTGTCAACTGGAAAATACTTATATGACTCAAAATACTAACAAGATATTTCTCTTCTCTTTTAAGGCCCATACCGCATGCACTAGAAAGAAATGTGTAAGTATTTCAAATAACTTAATTTTCCTCTCACATTTTTATTTTAACTTTCTACATAAATATCTTTGAGTTGTCATGTAAATATCATTTTCAACAAGTGATAGTATGCTGACTTGAATTAATCTTAATTATCTTTCATTTCCAAATATGTAATAAAACCAGTTACAATGTTATTGCAAGAGCTTTTGACTAAATTTGTTTTTTTGGGTTGAGAAATGTCAAAAATGTGTTATATAACATTGTCACAAATTACAAAATCAAGTTGACTTCAATCTCATTAGCAAATTCATCATTTATAATGTATGACATAGTTACATATCTGTTTATTTATTTCCAGTCCTACAATGTTGAGTACAGCGCATGCCTGGCAGACACTGCTCCACGGAGTACAAGTGTTAGTGAGTTATATGCTAATGCTGGTGTTTATGACCTACAACACATGGTTGTGCGCAGCTGTTGTGCTAGGTTCAGCCTCAGGCTACTTCCTCTTTGGCTGGCGTGAATCAGTAGTTGTGGACTTCACTGAACATTGTCACTGACAGAACCGATAATGAGAAATATGAAAAAAGTATTATTTTATTTTTAATATTATGTCACTATCGGAGTAGCTCAAATGTTATACAAATATCATGGTGTGTTATTATCATGTTATAAGAGGAAAGCCTTTATTTAAGTACTGTGGGCGATGTTTATATACCAGTTATATATTTTTAGGATTATACATGTATTTAGGTTATTGTAAAATAAAAGCTTTGGACATGATTAGGATTTGTTTTATTTGGCACAATAATTATTACATACAAAAATTATAATTGTAATTAGGTATTTGTTTTTGTGATGTCTTTATATTTATGCTTAGTATGACAATGTTTCTTCAGATTTGAGATGCTGTTAGATCTATAATCACAATTTGTACATAGATAGGGTCTTTCGTCTGTATGTAACCTTTTATGAACCCTCAATGAGTTACTGAAGTTGGTCCTAAAGTAACATTGATCACAAAGGTATGGTTTTTCACCTGTATGTGTTCTTTTATGTTTCTGAAGATTACAAAATAACTTAGTAGAGTATAAGCAGTTTGAAAAATCACATGGATATATTTTTGGCTCCATTTTCTCTTTGATCTTACAATGATATTTTTTCCTGCAACAAAATTGATAAAATTTAATAATACAAAAATATGAATAAGAATCAACACCAACATTGCCTCTTACATTGCCAATAATGGGAGACTATAAGGGCTATGCTTACATAATTTCATATGAGGCAGACGTAGCTGGTGCTGGAGTCTCATTTCATAAAATCATAGACCAGTTTAACGTCATCAATTCATTGTAATGTTCCAGGCTTTTATACTCATATATAGTCCATCTAATCACTTTCATAGTTTGCTATAATTTTAATTGAAAAGGCCCTCTTAAAGTTTGCTATAGCTCTACTAATACCTATCAAAGGAATGGGAAAAGACCTGAGAGTATCTAAATTTAATTAAGAGAATAATATAATAGTATTTTGGTGGTCGTACTTTGGTTCCTGGTTAATAACATATTCTTCTGTCTGATCAGTCTCTTCGGTTGGAGAATTTTGGTTAATATCTTCTTGAATAATTGAATTGGTTGTATCTTTTTCTTCTGAATCGCGCCTAATAGGAATAATAATTTTATTTTCGGTTATCATCTTCTCAAACATCTGTGAGACTATAGATCTTGGCTGTGTGCTAAATTTAGTAGAATGGATTTTTCGTGGTCTCCCCTTAGGATTCCTATTTTCATATGGAGCACCAAGACGTTCAGGAGTGATTTGCAAAGGGTTTTGTTCACACATTTTCTATGTTCAAACAATTTGTTTTTTCAGGGAAACCGACATTTCATTCCTTTACAAGATTCCAAAAAGCGAGCCAAGCCAGTGAATTTAATAGTTATAAACTGAAGCGAGTTAGAAGTTAATCTTCGAATCAATACATAGGACCTATAGTGCTTAGTTTCACTTCTTTGACCTTTCTATCTATTCTTCTTTCTTTATTTCCTGGCTTCTGTGCAATGTTAGCCACAATCACAAACTATTATAAGGGATACCGGCCACAATTTCGCTTTCTACCTATTGTTTTATTAATTTATTTACCGGAATTATATTCTCTTTGTTATTTACGTTTTATGACATGTTTTTTTTTAATTTATTTCTTGACCTGGTTATGTAATTAAGTTATTTTTTTTTAAATTTATTTCTTGACCTGTAATTTCATCTGAAACTAGCTGCAGTGTGATCATTTCAAAATTGCAGATTCTGCCCATGTTTGATCAAATTGTGCCAAACGTAATCAAAATAAAAATTACCACAAACCCCAATAGTGTCATTATTTCGGTGTCCTTATTGGGATAGGAAACAAAACAATAAAAAATAGTTTTTCTTTATTGGAAATTGAAAATTTTAATTTCTTAACACTTCTCAACGAGATTTAACAAAAATTAAACTGATTAATTTACATCATATAATACTGTGTGCCGCTTCAACAGAATTAGTTCATAGGCGTAGATGTTCCTCCATCTACGTTCATAGGTTAAAATTCAGTGGTTGAACAATCAATCACCCCTGTTTAATTTTATTTTTATTTTGTTTTGTTTTATTATGTATTTTTTTGGGTACTTTTTTGTACGAAAAATGATCTCCTTTATTTTAAACTTTACACTGGCTAAATACTTAAATCACGTGGAGCCAAAATTAAAACCAAATAAAATTGTCATTGACAGTAGTTTAATGTCGAAACTCCAAATCATACTACAGGCAGGGTTTTAAACTTAGAGGATTACCCCCGAAATTTAGGAAGAAAATAAGTGGGCTGGTATTTTTAGTGTTTTTTTTTTTGTATTTTAGAATACAGACTTCTCCATGGCTTTATAATTATTTCTGACCATATATCTGCATTCTGCACTAGCATTATCGCCGCCAAAATCTAGCATTTTCTCCAAATACAAAACGGCAACATTCGTTTTGACCATAGTTTAGGGGGAAATGGCAACACTGCCATACTATAATACTAGTCTGTGGTCATAGTGTACCCATAGATATAGGATGCGTACTTGTAGGTCTGTGGTGGTGCCGGTATGTTATTTTTTCTTTATGGCGTAGGGGATTACTAAGTAGTCTGTGGGGAATACTGAATATAGTGTTTTGATTCTGTGGTCTGGAATCCAGATTTTGATACGGTTACGGTTTTGTAGAATTGTTTTTGGTGTAGTTTTGCAATAATTATTAGATACAAAAATGACTCACCAAGATATATCTTGTGGATTAGAGTATAGTGTAGCACCAGACTTACAAGCTTGCTTAACAGAAGCTTTGCAATGCTGTTATTCATTCATAATTTCGCCTATAGTTCATCCACGTTTTAGCCGACAGCATCGCTCGAATCCAGACAGAGTAGGTGGTTTTACACGATCGGATATGGTGCTGTCTCCTCAGGACTGGACTAGCCGGGTCGTGGGAAAACTATCGCAGCATTTGAACGTGGACTCGGAGTCGCCTATTGTGCGTCAGAGGCATGAAGACTGCCTGAATGAAGAGCTGTCATACTGTAAAGGACTCGGTCTCCCAGCTATCATGTTACCTTTGCATGGTAGAAATTCCATCAATCTAGCTCGTGTGCTGCAGTGTTACTATGAAGCCAGGTTAGATTTTATTGCAGTATGTCAATGCTGGTGGCTAGCACAGATCCCTTGCACTTGCTGTACCTTTTTATTTCATCACAGAATAACATAATTATTTAGTTAAATACTAACCAGAGTACTTAATTGTAAGTGAAACAGTGAACAAAAATATTTAAGAATGCCAGCTTTTATTATTGCAAACAGCCATACACATGTAAATTTTGTTTTTCAGCTACCATCCATCTTTAGTATGGACACAAGTACCGATGGTGTGCAGACGGTCTTTGCGTAACAGCAATCCTGAAGATGATGATGACCCTGCTTGGAATGAGACCTGGCACTGGTGGTCTAAGTTTCATGAGCGTTTGGATTGGGACAAGAGAGTTGGACTTGCTATTGAGTTGTCAGCTGATTTGCCGTCTGAAGCAGTGGTGAAGAGATGGCTTGGAGAGCCTGTGAAGGCTATTATTGTGCCTACCTCATTATTTCATAATAACAAGAAGGGGTAAGGTCTGATCATTTAGACAAAATGACAAACATCAGAATTGGGTATCTAAGCAAAAATAGCTTTCGGCTTGCCAAAGTTTTATTGTTATTTGATAATTTCCAGATATCCGGTGCTTTCCCGAGCCCACCAACAATTAGTTATAAGTATGGTTGAGCATGATGCTCAAGTGATTGTCAGTGGAGCACGAAGACATGACATCAAGTTCTACTTGCAATATCTACAGAGACTGTGGATGAGAAGACCACATGTTGTTGATGATCCTCTATTGAGTTATGCTAGAGGGTAAGAATTATAACTAACTATTACACAGACACTACACACATGTGGTTTTTGTACATGAGCAAATGTGTGTGTGAAGTCTAAGGTTGAAGAAACTTTTGACACTAATGTTATTAAGTACTATACTAAGATTTCATAAATTCACAGTTTGCATAGGTACATACAGAAATGTGTACAACCACAACACTCATTCTCAATTACATAAGATGTAGGAATATCCAACAATGTCACTTGAATAACTCATTATACCTCACATTTCACTCCATTATACAATAATAGGTACCTACACTGGCAGAAACATATCATTACATTCTCAATGTAGGTATTGAATTTTCTATCTAAAGATCATTGGATCATTCAATGTTGATGTTACGGTTAAATTTCTAGGTGGGAAGATTATCTGCAAACTCCACTACAACCTCTTGCTGACAACTTGGATACCCATACTTATAATGTATTTGAAAAAGATCCTATCAAATATGATCAGTACCAAAAAGCTATTGCACAAGCATTGATCCATTTAAACACCAAAAGACAGGTAATATTTTATAATTTAACCCCACCCGAAACCTAAACAATAGAATGTCACTAAAATTGTAATCTTAAATTAATCTTGTCTTTACTTAATCTTAATTTATCTAATCTTTTTCAGAATGAAAGTAACGAGAAACATGGAGCTGAAAATATGATTTTAAAGGCAGAATTAGGACAAGGAGATGCAACAGACAATGATAGTAAGCAGCCCATCACCCTAATGGTACTTGGTGCTGGCCGAGGGCCACTTGTTAGAGCCACATTCAATGCTGCTGACTTAACTAACACCAAAGTTAAGGTACATTGTTTACATGTTTATCACTACTTTGGTACCCTGTTATTACTTTTGAGAATTGATTGGTTTTGAGTCCATAATTGTAACATGAGAGTTATAATTATGTAAGTAAGTAATAAGTATAAATATATAACAGCGAAAGGTCAATAATTCACTGACTAAACGCAAACGGTTTTACCACACACCGTAAACCTGTGTTAAACAGCATTTAACTCCTAAACATGCTTTAGTGGGATGTTTAAATAAGAACAGCCAGAAATCTTGGTTGTTTAAGTAGTTTCAACCATTGTCTAACATTTCTGCATGGTTGTAAGGCATTTTCTAGTGCTGGGCCAGTTAGCTACCACTGCCTAGTTGACATGCTCCCGACATTTACCCCCTTATTTATAAACGTTCCGTAACTTACTTAATTACTAGAAAGTGTTTTGTCTCACGCGTAACACCTTCCGTCAACGAGAAGTTGACAGAGCAGTTTAAAGCATAGATATTGAGCTTTTTTTAATAAGGGCGGTAATGGAGATTCTAAATGACAAACATTTTTTTCACAAATTGTCAGGCATTTTCAAAAATACGTATTTCCTGGCACAAATAGGAAATTACCACGCACTAATCGTCTTCGGAAATTTTCATTGGAAATTTATTTAAAAAATTTCAGAATGCCAACCGAGGGCTGTGGCGTTGTCTCTCTTTTTCCGTAGTGCCTGTTTTTCTTAGATGAAATAACACGTCTTTAGGCCATTTTTGCGTTCTACTTAGGCGGGCCGGGAAGGGCCACCAGAGGCAAATGTTTATAAAACAAATATTTATCTCCCAGTGGTTTTATTTATTCAGTTTTGATTTCAGGTAATAGCTGTAGAAAAGAACCCGTGTGCAGTTGTGGTGCTGGCGGCGCAAGCTAGGGAGGTGTGGCGCGACCGCGACGTGACGGTGGCGGCCGGAGACATGCGTCACTTGAACCTCTCGCCTAAAGCTGATATCATCGTTTCTGAACTGTTAGGTATGCTATTTAATTTGGCTTGCTGGATGTTTGTTAAAACTTCTAGTTACCCTATGATTTTTAGGTTTTTTTTATGTTATTAAGTAACGAGACGAGCTGGTCGTTTGCCTGATGGTAAGGCATAACGCCGGCCCATAACGATTGCAGTGCCACCCAGAACTTTGAAACACAAAGGCCTGCGCGGCACTGCAGTGCGCTCGTTACCCTGAGACATTAGGTGGTAGGACTAACTCCGTCTAGGTTGGTACCACCGCTTTACTCGTGAAGTCTACCGCCAAGCAGTAATGTGAGAGCATTACTGTGTGCTGGTTTGATGAGCAGAGTAGCCAGTGAAATTACTGGGCTTATGAGACTTAATACCTAATGTCTCAGGGTAGCGGGCGCTCTGCATTGCCGCGCAGGACTGTGTTTCAAAGTTCTGATTGTTATGGGCCAGCGTTATGCTTACCATCAGGCAAACGACCAGCTCGTGTCGCTATCAAATAAAATAAAATAAAAAACCAACAAGATTGATAGTTTAGTTTTATGTTAAGATTCTGGCTCCAGCATTATGCTGCGAACACATTATTATGGGTTTTTTTATACTATTATATAATGAGACAAGATGGAATACTGCATCCTTGATGTTCCTTCATCTGCCTCCGCTTTGTGAAATATATTATTGCAGAGCTCATAGCGTTGATTGTTGAGTGTGGTGTGGATATAATCAAACCAACAAACCTCATTCAAGTTTTTTGAAATAATTGCTTGATTTGCGTGCAATGTTACCAAAGTTATCTAACAAGTTTTGTATTTTAACAAGGATCATGGGGCGACAACGAGCTCTCGCCCGAATGCCTAGATGGCGCTGCTGGGCTGCTGAAACCGGGCGGCATATCTATTCCTCGCGAGTACAGCTCGTATGTGTCGCCAGTATCCTCGCCGAGGCTGTGGGCCGCGGCGAAGATAGCCACCACAGGCGCCGGCCTCGGCTACAGCAGGGAGAAGAACCTCGAGACATTGTGGGTGGTTTATATGCAGAATAAGCATGACATTGCTGATGCTAAGGTATATTGTTCATTTTTATATAGATTTTTTTCTTTAACGTTGGTCTGATCGAATTTGGTTAATCTGGAGCACTATATTTAACTGAATAATAATTTTTAAAAAATCCAGGTCATTTTTTTGGAAACAAGTATAGTACAGTAATACCCCGCTTTACGCGAGGGATACGTTCCGGAAAAAATCGCGTTAACTGAAATTCGCGTATATCGAGGTTAAGATCGAGGTTATTATGATTAAACATAGTCAAAATTTAATACAAAAAATACTTTGCCTCCATTTTCCATTCTTCTTAACACTTTCATCTTCAATTCCAAAGTTACGCTTTTACGCTCTTTTTTCTTTACAGGCGGCATTTTTGACGTAGCGTTAAATTATGTATGTAACTCCCAATAAATGTTAAAACACGACTGCCACAGCCGAACTAAACATGATGGAACAAACGAAACGAACGAGGGAATCCCCATAGAACAAAGTCGAAGGACGGGGAATTCCCAATTCTTCAAACAGAATGTTCAGAGGAAGCGGGGATTCCCGCGACCATAGAGAAGTTGATGACTACATTATAAAGCGGGGTGAAATTTTCGCGTTATAGTGAAACCGCGCATAACGGGGTCGCGTAAAGCGGGGTATTACTGTATTCAAAAATGTTGCTGCCAACTGGACTTGGAATCTCATCTTCGCTCTGGACTCTGACCAGACTCTATTCCTACTGACCTAGTAACAGCAAAATTTTTGAAATATTCTGCTGAAAACAATTATTTATTTAATACATACATTACACTTATTTATTTAATACACAATACAATTGCAAACTAACAGGCCGGGTCACAATTCAGTAGCCCCAAAGCGCTCGCAATGTATGTGTGTGACGTGGTTTTTTTAATTGCAAATGAGCTTGTGTATTCTCAGAGAATAAAATTATACCTATTTATAAGTCACAAGTAATATCAATTTTTGTACTTATTCAGCGCATATTCACATTCGAGCATCCGGCTAAAGGGGCAAGAGACCACCAAGGTCAAGAGATGACAGACTGGCGAGGGCTACCCCACACCGACAACCGGCGCTCAACCACAGTATCTTGGGAGGTGACCCAGGATAATGTGATGCACGGATTTGGTGGATATTTCGACAGTGTCTTGTTCGGAGATGAAATGATCAGTATAGTGCCTTCTACTCACAGTCCTGGGATGATTTCATGGTTCCCAGTCTTTATTCCAATCAAGGTACGTTATTTATCGATAAGAGTTCTTTATGCCATTGTAATCTATACAAATAAATAAAATTGAAGGTGTCTGTTCGTAATGTCAAAATAACAGCTTTTTACGAAATGACAATAAATATATACTGTTTGTATAACAAAACACAATTTTAAAAAAAATTGTCTGTCTGTTTGTTCCGGGTAATCTCCGAATCGGCTGGACCGATTTTGACGGGACTTTCACTGGCAGATAGCTGATGTTACAAAAATCGTTGTTTTGCTATAGGTACCATATATACTTTCATATGCATTTAGTAAAAAGCTGTTATTTAGATATTACAAACAGACACCTAAGTATTTATAAATGCAATTTCTCTTGTTTTAGACGCCTCTACGAGTGCAACGTGGTGAAGTAATAACAGCTACATTCTGGCGCTGCGTAGATGCTCGCAGAGTGTGGTATGAGTGGATAGTGCAAGTTGGGGATAGGACTACAACAATGCACAACACAAATGGACGCAGTTCAGAAATGATACTATGATATTATCATAATATTGAGAATACCTATGTGTAAAAAAATTTAAATTAAACGATTCCATTTGTACTTCATAAGGACTTATACTATTACACTGTGTGATATTCCGACTGTCTTACTAAGACTGCCCGTTAAATTGTGCAGTGTAATGAAAGTTAACCTGTTATTCGGTCATAGTAAAGAAAAGTGGATTGTGTTTGAAGAGAGTTTGAATAATGCATGGTGTAATTATAAGCCCATTACTTTTATTTGGTAGTATATCTGAACCGTTATAGGGTAAGAATTACACTCACTGAACGGTCTCCGAATGCAGCCTAAGTGGATATAATATATTCATCTCTTCTAATGTTCTTAATAATTGGCAAAATACCCATTAATATGAAAATCAGTATAGGTGACAACTGACTGAAGGCATTTTCATGATTTTATGAAAGCTCACTGATTCACATTATACAAAATTGAGTTTTTGCACTTGATAGATTGATTTTACAAATAGGATACTTATAGGTGGTGTTTTAATCAATTTTCTTCATCACTCAGATTCCAATTATTGTTTAGGCATTTAAACCCATCTTCTAAATTCTGTTGTCTATAATTTTCATAGTTATTTCTTAACTAATCTAACAATATTCATTTCTTTATGAAAATCATCAATATCTTGTTCCCACCTCTTTTCAAAGTAAATACCTGTGAACAAAATAAGTCATAATGCTACAACTTTATATTTTACAACATAGCTGTAGTAAGCAGAGCTAAATTGTTTAATTTTTTTAATATTACATTGTGTAAAAGTCTTTTATATTCAGTAACTTCACTAGTTCAGTTCAACTAGTCAGTATCATTTGTAGCTATACTAACAGTGTAACTTACCTTGTAAAAAGCGAGCATTATTTCCAGTCCGGATGGCCCAAGGTAGGTAATACTTTAAGTAAAGCTGACGATGTTTTGGCTGTAATCTACCAGCTCCCCAGATTCCTCCACTGATGCACATTGGAAGTTTTGTTTGGATACCTTCCACCCATTTTACAGCTACCTGAAAATTACTAGTAAGTGACGTTAATTATTACAGATCAAATTAAAGTCCTTTCTTATTTTTGTCTTACTCATTCACATATACACCTGCTGTGCAACTGTACATATTTAGCATTTTGTAAAGGGGTTAGAATTTTTTTATATGGAAGCTGGTATAGACCCGATCTGCTGTTTTGATTTATTTTTAAAATCGCTAGCTGCTGGTCTAATTCTAAAAATTCTTCCACTAATAGAAAACTACATTATGTTAGAGTGCTTATATACTAAATTTTATTCAGATTCCACACATGCAAAGCTGCAGGCAGATGCTAGTTAATAATAAAA
The DNA here is from genome assembly GCA_907269065.1 of Crocallis elinguaria. Lineage (NCBI taxonomy): Eukaryota > Metazoa > Arthropoda > Insecta > Lepidoptera > Geometridae > Crocallis > Crocallis elinguaria. Next base: position 11,522,830 of record OU026078.1, read on the forward strand.
TCAATATCTACATGGGTTAAGGTACCACTTGAAATTATTAGTATTCCTAGCGGTTAAAAATTTTCTAATTCATTCATGATTTGTGTGTTTGGTATTCCTTTATTAATACGAATACATTTTAAATGAAAGATCTTGTTCAGTTATATTTAGTGACAATTGTTGGTGTGTAGACAAATTAATTTTTAAAACATTGTTTGGAATTGATATGAATTAAATAGTAAATGTCAATTAACAATTTGTTAAGTTACCATGTGACTTTTCTACTGTTGATAATGTTGGCAGACATTAACTTTGTGTAAGCCCGAGACCAGACCAATAAAAACATATACCTCTCCAAGCATGGTGGTTTTCATGAATAAGCTTGCATGAACCAAATCGTGCACCTCTCTATATCGTTGCATAACATAAGCAAGCTGAGGATCTGCTATAAACTGCACTGGCAGTCGAGAATCCGCAGTGATGTTATTATCTCGCATGAAATCTGCATACACTCGACCCAAAGTGTTTTCAGGCATCACAGAAAGCTTATCAAACGACACAGTCTTAGAGTTTATTCTTGGCATTCCTTTCAATATTTCAGAGCCTTCGTCAGTTTCGCGGATCTTCTCTCGCATATACTTTAATGCCGTTTCACCAGTGACCTCTCCTAAGCAAGCGATCATATCCCCGCGGTGAGGGTCTAACAGAGAGATAGCAGCTGAACCGCATGTCAACAAAGTCCTCTGAAATAAATTTGTTGGAATGAAATTGCTCTGCATTTCCTCAACGAAACTGGTGCTTTTAGGAAGACCAGTAGAGAATTTTCTTATAAACCAAAGCTGGCGCATTTTTTATTATCAACAAAGCCAATCCTCCGTCACAGATATTTAAGGCCAACACTTTGTGACAGTTCCATAGTCGAGCCCCGACACACGGGAACTACCGCCATCTGTTAAAGGGCGTGGTACTATTTTGACGTTACTTAAAAATGTCAAAGTTAAAATGGTTACCATGGAAACCGATAACAAATAAAATAAAATATTTTCTGTTTCGAAAAACAACATTGTGATTTCTTGATATGTTTTGCGGTTTAAGTGATATAAATTAGTGGTTTAAGTAATTGTTGTGTTCTAGTTATGTATTTGTTACTCTGAAGCGCTCAGTTTTTGTGTTTTCAGTCTAATTATGCATTGTTTTTCTTGTTGTTTTAAATATAAAGGGTTTCAATTATTATGTGTTCGCTTTTGTTATTTCCTTTTTGCTGCTCTTCATCTACATATTACGTTTGGTACTGTATATTTTGTTCCTACTCCTAGGCACAAACATGGGAAAGGCTGCAATTTTTTATTTTCCATATAAGTAGATACATTTACTTGCGCAGAAACTAAGCAGGAACCAAGGAAATAGTGTGACTGTGTGTGTGAAATATAGAATATACACATAGATAGACAAGCATGAGTGCGTGTATAAAATACAGGATGCACACATAGATAGAAAACTATGAATGTGTGTGTAAAATACAGAACGCACACATAATTATAATATAGTAAAGTAGTTTCACCGGCCTTTTGTAGGTAGCGCTGATCGCGATACATCGTGGAATCGACGAGAGAGCGCACTCTATTCCTTTTATTATAGTACTACTCTATGTTTAAGGCAGTGGCCAAAGAGAATATAATCCCGGTAAGTGGCTATTTTCACGGAATTTCACACATGCATAAAAATTACCACAGATAACTAAATATATTATTATATTCATTTTTTTTAAATGTGCTGCCATGTTTCTGAGACTGTAAAAACCGTGAATGGGAAATTTCAAGCTTGGGCTAGTTTGGGTTGGTGGCTTTGCTCGTGAAGTCTCCCGCCAAGTAGTAATATGCAAGCAGTGGCAAATCCAGGATTTTGGTTTAGAGGGGCTTGACCTACGTGAGAGTAGGTTTTATTTTTCTCATTTAAGGCCTAGCGAGTCTGTCTGATACCTTTTTTATATGATTGGATAACGAGACGAGCGGGACATTTGCCTGATAAGTAAATCTTTTTGCTGATTCCTCAATGCCTTAGACTGTGGCATGCGCCGCAGTAGAGGGGCGCGAAGAAAGTTAGTTTAAAGAGAATTTTAAACCAAGCAACCCCGATAATTTATGTTTTTTACATTTTTTGGATTCCATACATCTGAATGATAATATCTTCTATATATTCTTTTTAATAAAAGAAGTAGATTCGAAGCAAATTGGCTACGATTCGCTTCGATTGGCTTCGAAAAAAAAGAGGAGGATAACCTCCTCTTTTTTTTCGGTGTGTGGTAAGTGGTAACATTTATAAACGTGTTACCACTTAAAACAGCTTTTAGATGCCCGTTTTGCTAGACTGTGTCTTAAAAATATCACAACAGAATTGAATTATACAACGGTTAGACACCTGTTGAATAGTTTTGTAGTTGTTAATATATAAACAGGAGACAAACACATGAGTGATCTTATGAAAGTTCCGTTTTTTCATTTGTATGTACAGAAAAAAGAACACATGAGAATAAAAAACTTGCGAACTGTACTTGTACTGTACTTGTATATGTATGACGCATTATTCTGTTTTCACTCATAGGTACTTATGAAACCACGTTGAGCAGATTTACGTACATACAAAATCAGAAGGATGTAGATGTAGGTACCTGCCTGATAAAGTTTCAGTTGAAAATGACAGTCACTGCACACATTATAACAAACAGACAGATAATAATTTGAAAAATTGCTTTTTTATTTTGATAAACATTCATATGTATTTAGTAAAAAGCTGCTATTTTGATATTACAAACAGACATTTCAATTTTATTTATTTGTATATTTATATTTATTCAAATTTATTTATTTGCATATATATGGGTTAGTAAGTTAACAAATTATCATATAATCGCCATATTAATCGTTATGTGTTCATATATTTAGTCGTTATTCATTAAATTATGTATTAGTCACATTTCAAATTGTCAATTATTGATTAACAAAAGTAATTCCAATACACAGATATGGTGTTCCAATATCAATTATTTATAACTAAACAGTTTTTTGTATTTCACAACATAAAACTCATATACATAAAATCGACATGAACATTTCTGCAAAAATTCATTCATATATTATTTTATTTATTTATCTTACAATATAGTTTAATTTGTTAGCAAAGAAAAGTAATTATATAAAATATGATAAAAATCTTCTTTAAATAATTCCCTATTTGAATTTTTATTTGTATTATTTAATAAATCTGCGTTTAACGAAACGAAATTACCACTAATCATACGCGAAAGGATCTATATGTACACGGAAAATCATCGACAAGGTAAAAGGCTACATAAACTTTCAATAATAGACCTTATCGTTATGACTATACGACTGCTAATGAACGCAGAATTATCTTGGTATGACGTGAAATAAGAATCAACAAACCATTATAAACGTCAGAAACTGCACACATAGATAGAATCATAGATTAAATGAACACACATTCAAAGAACTTTTACTCACACATAACTGAAAACGGAATTTAAAATTGCCAGGATAAATAATTAGTCTCAATCTTAATTTCGCTAGTTTTGTAAATCAGAAATAGTGAAAGCAAAGATTTTTAATTCGTTTTATTTTACTTTTTAAATATTTCTCTATAGCTATATCTATATGTCTGTTTTGGGCTAAAATCTTTCAGGCCGAAATTAATTTTGATGTCATGTATGTCGGGCGTACACGTCACAGATAACTATTTGGGAACGTTGCCTACTGGTAGCGGATTATTAGATTAAGATTGTAAATAAATTAGTGTGTATTTTATTTAGTTATTTTAGTTTATGTTGCTTACTTTTTCTGTTATTATAATAAAAACTACATTCAATGAATGTTAAATGTAAATCTATCAAATTATGTACAAACACATTTGCAGCTTCGAAAACATTGATGAGTAGTATATCGATGTTTGCAATGGAATGTGAATATTGGTTAGTTTCAATTCTTCAAACGATAACTATATACGTTCACATTATTCACCTTAATACAGTTCATTCATTCCATCGGTCATGGAACTGTCAAAATGGAGGAAAAAATGACGTATGAATAACGCCTTCGGATATTTAATTAAAATGCAAATATATACTACTTATACGTAAAACGTAAATAGTGTATGTGCATTGTGCAAATAACTCTTAGATGAAGTATAAAGCCTTCATCTAAGAAATAACGATAAAAGGTGGATAAAAGTTGTGAAGACTGTGAAGACGAAAAGTACTCTGTGGTGAAGACCTCACTGAACACAGATTAACCAAATTATATTGGATCATTATTCAATATCATAATTTTTTGAGAAAAAAAATGAAATTTTTGAATTTAGTGTATTTGAAACAGAAGACAATTATCCTATGAAAGAAGAATATTCTAAACCTGACACTGGTAAATGCATAAGAAGTGCAAAGCCAAATCCTAGGAAGAGGGAAAAAATAATTCCATAACTACAAAACTCATACCCTATATAATTTGTGAACTACACCGATGACCGAACTGCGGCGCGAGTACGGATCTTTTCGATAAAATTGACAGTTAAAATCGATAAAGTGGGTTTTATCGATTTTAACTGTCAATTTTATCGAATTATATTTATCGAAAAGATCCGTACTCGCGCCGCTGAATTGATTGAATTGAACCATTTTGACTTTGATATTTTTGAGTAACATCAAAATAGTATCACGCCTAGTATAAACAGATGGCGTTAGTTTCTCTCGACTAAGTAACTGTCAAAGTGTGCCCGCTCTAATCCGCTCTATATATTTGTGTGGAGGTTATGTTGTTTTAATATAGTTATAACGTGGTTTTGGATTGTTTATTGTTATATTATTTTTAGCAACTAAGCAGAAGAAATAAGGATAAGATAATACGTATTAATATGTTTTATATCTAAATTACCTATCACATAAATACGTATAACTTTATATTAAAAATATTAGTGTCTAATCATTAAGGTATGGTATATATGAAATAAAAAATATTAATAATTATTGTTATGTACATGAATTTGGAATTGGCACTTGTATTCAGATGTAGCTATTTTAGTATTTCGGTTTTCTTTTTACTTCAGATTTCGTCAGAGGCACCAACACAGACGCAGACTAGTATAATTGTACAGTATAAAACTCATATATGTTTGCCCCTCGGATGTTAGGTCAGGTTTTCAAAAAACTCGCGCGGGTACAATCGAGTAAAAAAGCGTGTGAAAAAGTCCTAGGGTAATGATTTTTTTTTTTTTTTTTTTTTTTATGTTATTTGGTAACGAGACGAGCTGGTCGTTTGCCTGATGGTAAGCATAACGCCGGCCCATAACAATTGCAGTGCCACCCAGAACTTTGAAACACAAAGGCCTGCGCGGCACTGCAATGCGCTCGTTACCCTGAGACGTTAGGTATTAAGTCTCATAAGCCCAGTAATTTAATTATTAATTATGTAATGATATCGTAAATTAAAATAAGTTTGTTACAAAATATAATCGATTGTAGATGTGAATGGATGATTATGTTAGTCACTATTACTCACTAGACATTGCTGAAACTCCTACAATGAAACTTAATTTTCATATATCATTTCGAAAGGTGGTGCTGAATCAAACAAACTACCTCTATATAATATTTTTATATTATTATTATATACCATCATTAAAAATACACAGACTGGTAATAAATAATACAAATCAACAACTGCATATTCTGGTGTTCTCGCCGAAACTCATTCTCTAATTCTTTATACAAATTCAGGCATATTTTGCACAAAATAACAAAAAGAAGTTGAAAATCAGCGAATAAGAAATAATGAAAACAACTAAGAACATATTTACTTCCAATGACAGCATAACACTTTTGGCGCTGGCTGTCTATTATGCTGAGCGGGCGGAACATAAGCATGCATAAAATGACTGAGACAGATTCCGCCACTATAGCTTTGCGCATGCGCGACAAGCAAGTCACGGCGCATGTGTAGTAGTCATAGTCATGCTTAATGCTGGGTTGGTTCTATTGTTGTCAACAGCTGCTTAACAATTGGCAACCTACTTCAGAGCGGCAAAATTATGAGTTGCACTGTACCTAATCTAAAGACTACTAATAGTAGTAGGTCTATAGCAGCATCTACCGCAACATTATAGAATACTACAGTACACCTAACTGTACAGATCAAAGAGTGTACAGATACAGAAGTGGTACCAAATATTGAATCTATTGTAACAAGTTAATTTTTATTTACAGCTGACAATGGCGAAGAAACCAATTAAAAACAAACAGATAAAGGCAGAATTGAGTAAAGAGCTGAATTTCCTGAAAACTGTATTTTCTGTGATGACTATACCTATTCAAATGAAAGGTACATACTTATGGATATTATTTCAATGACAGACCAATATGTTTTCAATTTCTTTTGTTTTTTTTTACATTTTACAGCATACTATTTTAAAGTATTATTTAATTTATTATGTAATTTAATATTATATAACTAAATTAATACTATATTAATAATTAATAACAAAACTCATTACTATTTTTTTACATTATTAGTTTTTTCTTTTCCAAAATTTAGCCAAATTATTTAAATTTCATTATTTATTATCACTTATGTTGGTAAATAATACGGCCAAGTAGTTACTGTACAAAATCAATAAGCTTCAATTTCCAGGAACATTGTAGTTTAAATTTGTTTCCATTTTGACAATGGACCATATTATAATGCTTTCTTTCTTGCTTGTTTATAGGTGAAAACGATGACAATATGGATTACGAGATTGTAAATGAAAAACAAAACAATAGTGAAGATCAAGTAGTGCCAAAACGAGCGCGCAGCATCGCAGAACTCGAAGAAAAACTCAATAAAATCAAGTCACAGCATAAGTTTAATCTTAAAAACAAACTAGTCAAAAAGAGTTTGAGCAGTAAACTTAATAAAAAGATTAAAAAGAAAGAGAGATTGAATAAAAAGAATACGAAACCAGCTGGAGACACCACACCTCTATCAGAAAATGTGAAGGTGGAGAAAACAGAGAAAAAACCAAATGTGAATGCAAAACCAGTATTTAATCATGATGGCAAGCTTGTATTCTCTAAGTTTGATTTTGCTAATGTTGGACAAAGAGGTAAATTATTAATAAATTCCACATATCGTAAGATTATTTGAAGCGACTTAGGTTTAGTGACATAGGCCACCAATCTGTGATGTGATGGGTCAAATTCTATAATGAACTTCAGCTTTCGTTGAAAGAACAAATACTCAAAAACTCATTTATTCATAAACTTAGTTTACATGTTACTTAAATTTTATACATTTCGGGTAGGTCAATGAGTATCAATAAATAAGATATTTATATAATGTGGGTAATTTATAGTTTTAATTCCGCAATAAAGAATCAATCAAAGAAGAAGAGACTCTCAAACTCTGCTAGAATGATATACAAGCTAGCTGAGAGAAATTAGTTAAGAATATATATTTACTCTATAGTTTTTATTTATAGCTTAGGTGAAAATACCAGGGTGGCATATTCGCAATTGGTGAAAGAGCCATTTATTTGTGATTAAAAAAAATAAAATAGAAGAAGAGTATCAATATAAACCAATTAACAAAATATCATTAAAAAAAACAAGGCAAAATACTAATTACAATACAGTGTCATCACAATAGAATAATTGTGAGTCAGCTTGCTTGATTTCGTAAGAGAGTGCGGTACAACTGCGAGCCTGTCCACATTGTGGGTGTTGAATGAGTGCATGTCACTGTAAAACACACATTGTGATGCTAGCATAGCTTCGTGGTAGAGTATTTCTTAGTCCTCCCCTGACTAGAAACCACCATCAATTTGAAAATCTGTCACCAAGCAATCAGTATGTTCCCGCAGCTGCACACTTGAGACGCAGTTCTGGTCAACAAAACGTTAACATTTTTATGTAACTTAGAGCTCTGTGCTTTCAAAGTTTTTTTTGTCAAAAATTTAAAGCATACTTTTAAGAATAGCTAGATGAATACATATTAGAAATATTTATAAAGCACTTATTATTTTCAGAAAAAGTAAACAAAGTTGAAAAAGATCCTAAGAAGATATTGGAAAATCTCAAACATCAGGAGGAGAAGTTCCGACAGTTAGAAGAAAAAGATGAAGGTAGTAAAGTTAAGGAATTGAAGGAAAAAGTGGCATGGAAGACAGTACTGCAAAAAGCTGAAGGCCAAAAAATCAAAGATGATCCAATTTTGTTAAAGAAATCTATAAAGAAAATGGTAAGACTTGCAATATCATAACTAATATCTGGGTGACCGAGCTTTGCTCAGTGTTTTTAAAAAACCTTTTTTGTGTAAAATCGCCTTTTTACAAGAAATACAACTAAGGTAAACATAAAAAGCAAAACATTGTCTAAATACAAAATTTCATCCAAATCGTTAGAGCCCTATATAAAAACATAAACATAAACATAAACGCTTACACACTCATACCCCCGCTCTAGGATTCCCTGTGTCGCAGGTGGCATGGACATACACAGATACACATCACAAACATCCAAGACCCGAGAACAAACTTTATGCTTACACAAAATCTGCCCCGGCCGGGAATCGAACCCGGGACCCCTCGCCTTGCAGGCAGGGTACTACCAACTTAGCTACGGAGCCGTCAATAATAAATATATATTATTATTATATATAAATATTATATATAAATTATTATTATATATAAATTATTTATTAGTATATGTATACAAGAATTTCTATGATATGATATTATAATTAACTAGCAGTGCTTAATAAACTATATCTGTGCAAAAATCACTTCGATCTGTTGTTCCATCGTCGGTGCGTGAAAGAAGGACAAACAAAAAACACTCGCATTTATAATAGCTTCTGCCCGCGGTTTCACTCGCGTGGAGATAAAAAAAAACCGAGCATTATTCCGGGATAAAAAGTAGCTGGTCCATAAACTATTGCCAAAAATCACTGATCCGTAGCTCCGTTGCTGCGTGAAAGAAGGGCAAACCAACAAACTTTCTCTCTTTCACTTTCTCATTTATTATAGTACAGATAATTAATGACCTACTGTGCTGAACTGCTGCCTTATCAGCTAACAATCTCGTGTTCGTTTTCAATACCAGACCGATTAAAACCAGCGGTCACTAGTCTTTGTGTGGAAGGAATAGTCTAGAATTTTCGCTGGTTATTAAAGAAATAAGCTCTTACAAAACGAAAAGAAGGGAAACTATTGACAACTCCTTCCACACGAAGACTAGTGACCGCTGGTTTTAATCGGTCTGGTATTGAAAACGAACACGAGATTGTTAGCTGATAAGGCAGCTGGTTAAGGTTAACTAATTCTGTAATTATGGTTTGTCTATTTCCTATAAAAGAGTAAGATATTGACAGCTTTTCTATTAACAGGAACAAAAGAAGAAACACAGTCAGAAAAAGTGGGACAACAGGATCAAGGGTGTTGAACAGAAGAAAGAAGAAAGGCAGAAGAAGAGGAAAGAAAACATCAGCAATAAGAAAAAGGAAAAGAAATCTAAAGTTATTAAGGCTGCTGTCAAGAGAGGCAGAGTTGTTATATGAAATCTTAATTGTATTTCAAAGCTAATAAAAATATTTTATAACACAAGGCTTATTTTATTCTAACTACATAACTAAATTATTTGCCAGAAAGGATTATTAGGTACTAGCTGCTGCCCCGCGGTTTCACCCGCGTGGAGATTTTGGATTTCATGGTTTATATTTTTTTGAGTGGAACCCTAATTCTTTTTCTAAAATTAAAGTAGCCTATGTTACTCTTTGTAACATCAGCTATCTGCCAGTGAAAATCCCCTCAAAATCGGTCGAGCCGTTTTGGAGATTATCCGGAACAAACAGACAGACACAAAAATGTTAAAAATGGTTGTTTTGTTATTGGTACCGTTTATATACCTACTTTCATATGTATTTGGTAAAAAGCTGTTATTTTGATATTACAAACGGACACTTCAATTTTATTTATTTGTATAGATTAAGATATTACGCAGTACAAACAACCAAATTTTCTCTGCTATAAATAGGTACATAAAGCAAATGTTTCAGCTTAATCCCACTTCAGTTCCATTGAAAGTTCCAGATGGCATTTATTTTTGATGGACTCAGCTGTGGGCAGTGATGGGTGTCGGTTTTCACATCACGTATGTTATACATTTTCTAATACGTACCTAGTACTGTGCTAATGGCCTGCCTAGCAAGTTGCTACTTGCTACCCTCAGGTTAATATATTGCCAATGTACTTATAACAGGTGTGTTCCTGCAACAGTAAATGAGAGCTAGTTTCCCCATATCAACGGGGACGTAGTACGGGGACATTTTTAATTATAACAATTACCGCTGTCTAACGGGGACACTTCCTATGGGGACAACGGGAATACATCTAGGTTACTTACCTACCGTAAAAAATAATTAGATAAAAGTAAAAAAAATTGGCCAAGTGCAAGTCGTACTCGCCCACCGACGGTTCTGTACAAACTTGTAGGTACATACTTCATCCATCACGGTAATCGTTAGGTAAATAACTATGTATACCTGTAATAATACAGTTTTCTTATTCCTTAATTCTAGTTTATCAAATATTTTTATTATTGTCATACTTATATTAAAAAAGTGGGAAAATCGAACCCTTCCACATAATCCGATCCGATACCGAGACAAGTAGACAAATGTATGTATGATGTCGGATCCAATATCAGAGCTAATTTCATTCATCAGTCATCATTTTACCATAGTCTGATTTTACTATTATATATTCTGTGATTTTTACTTCGAAAAGCAGTCTATACCTACTTACAATTTGTAAGTTACAAATAAAATTATACGCTATTCGGATAATGTGCAAACTCTTTTAGGTATGAGGTCCAATTTGAATAAAACAATAAAATTCAACAGAAAGGAAATGTCATTTATTTGTGTTATTAGTAAAATGGTATGTATGTAATGTAGTAAGTATATTATGCAATCTATACATAAAAAAACTATATAAATTCGCAATGGCAATTCTACTGTATACAAGTAAACAATACAAAGGCCGACATAACATGTTGTAAATGGAGGTAGCACTGTACTTACAACTGCTTCCTAAGAGAAAACTAATATTTTTTGGCTGTCTTTTAATACGCTGGAAGGCAAAACTTTGGAAAAACAACAGCATTCAAACTATGCAGAACATATACTGTTTTACAGTCTAGTTTACTAATAGACAAACTAAGTAATATTCTATGTACCTAACTAAATTCATATGAACACATTTTTTTCTTATTTCTATGTGCATTTTAAAATTACACACCATTCTAAGGTTCTATAACATACAACAAATAAAATGTTGGTAGATAGGCATAGGTACTACGCAAGATAACAATACAAAATGTGTACATATTTATGAATATGTTACTATTAATAACAAACATTGCAATGAAATAATAAGTATAAGGTATAGAATCAATATAACAAATGTTTCAATAATATCTTAGGGTCATTACTATAATAAGCTAAGGCGAAGAAGTCAAATTAATTTTGTGTCATTATGACATATCAGAATGATACAAAAGCTCACTTTATTACTTTTGTTGTTTTACATAAAGATATACCGCTGGTTTATTTTTTATTTATTATTTTTGGTTACTTTTACATTTTTTATTAATATTTTAATATAATTATGAAAAATCGCATTCGGTGAAGTGGCTGGCAATAACATTACAAAGGTACGGCAAAAGTATCATTTTGATCCGATCAGGTTCATACATGTAAATGGGTAAAACATAAAATCCCATTTTTAGGTTTGAAAACTTAAGTGGATCAAAATGAAATTTTTGGTAAACCTTTGTAATGTTATTGTCAGCAACTTCGCCGAATGCGATTTTTCATAATTATATTTAGTGATTGTTTATCTTCAAAAATGTTGAGATGCGCGAGCGAGAAAGCGGCGCGCCGTATCCTGTCCCTAAAATAATTTTAATTTTACTGAGTCCAACTAAAACATAAGAAAATGATGGAATATATTTTAGGCCTGTCAAATTAATCCAGTTGCTTGTCATCAATGTTGTGATCAATGTGAATTTACTATGTTTATTTACTATTTAATGTAGTAGGATCTAACTTTTAGTCGGGGAAAAAAGTACGGAGGATATTTGACAGATTTATAATAACAACCATTCCCTTCTCAAATTTTTAGTTGGAAAGAGACTGAGTGAAATTACAATTAAGTTTGTAAGAACAGAATCGGGGTCTTGTGTAGGGCAGTTTGGGGGTTTTTAATATTTATAAAAATATTTGTCGTTATGGCAGTTTAGCCATTGATTCGGCGACAGTGATGAGCTTATTTACGAATAGAATCCACCATAAAACATATTACAATATATCCTTAGTCGAGTTTATTTCACCGTTTCTGAAATGAAGATGATGAACATGTTGTAGTCAGGTCAGTCAGGTGGGATTTAGTGTGACGGCTTGCGTTTAAAATCATACATAAAAAATGATACAAAAGCAAGCAGCACACAGTGTTTTATAAATTTTAAAACTTACATACATACAATTCTATGCACCTCAATGATTTATAAAAAAATGACAGTGATTATTTAACATACCGCACATTCTAATTATAGGTACCTACCATAAAGGTTACCACAAATGTGTTACCTATTATTTGCTTCTCACAAACATTAAATATTACTGACATTTAAGGCGGTAAGTACATGTTTCATATTTCACCTTTGTATTGTACCTATATAGTGTGTAAAAATATAAGATTCCAAATTTTCACATTCCCTATGTTACTCAAATAGATCTTACACTATATGTATAATTATATAGATATTTCAAATACATGTAGCATTTAAAAATAAGATATAGCCAAATTACAAAAGGATTAATATTTTTGTAATTCACTGAAAATATACTCTATAAAGATAAAACTATCTTAGTTTATCTTAAACTTAACCATAAAAATAAACTTAGATTTAAGAGTTAAACAAATGTAAATAGCAACAACTAATATAATAAAAAGCCTCCAAATAGAAGTATTATTTCTTTCAAGTAACATGAATAAAATAAAATTAGAAAAAAATAAGATTAAAAAAATATATAGTACATCACTCAGGATAAAATTTGAGAGTACCAATAATTATAACCACTATTAATTAATGTAATAATAAAGGCGTGTTAACTTTGAATATAGCCTCTAAACTTACTCTTTTACCATTCTGAAAAACTCCCAAATATAAGAAAGTTTTAAAGGTATCAATTCTGTCATATCATACCTAACCTAATTTTAGTTTTATTCTCTTTCTTTAGAAAGAACATGAGAAAAAGATGGAATATATTTTAGACCTGTCAAATTAATTCACTTGCTTGTCTAGTATAAATTTAACGGTAGTGAATTTAGTGGCGTCCAATTTATCAAGGATGGAAGATATTTGACAGCTCTAAAACTAAATTTAGACCTAAAACTCATCTTCCATCCTTTTGTCATGTTATGTTTTGGAAAGAGATAGAGCAAAACTAGAATTAGGTTTATGTATGAAATGACAGAATCAACACCACAAATAAAAAAATATATAAATACTAAATTTATGCAACATGCTTCTAAAATTGTTTTTGTCATAATATAGACACTGCACAAAAAACATTCAGCATCAGGACATACTTAAAGTCAGCTAGCTCACTAGCTATTCTTTCTGTTCCGTATAAAATAGCAAACATTTTGCAAAACTAGAAACCGACATACCTTTTTATTAGGCAATGATTGACAAAGTGAGCTAGCTTAGGAGCAGAATACGCCGCGCCGTTATCTCGCTCGCGCACCTTTACATTTTTTAAGATAGAAAAATCACAATATAATTATGAAAAATTGCATTAGCTGAAGTTGCTCGCAATAACATTACAAAAGTTTAAAAAAAAACATTTTGATCCATTCAAGTTTTGAAACCTAAAATGGGATTTAATATTTTGCCCATTGTCATGTATGAAAACTTATTAAATCAACATGATACTCATACTTTTGCCATATCTTTGTAGTGTTATTGTCAGCAACTTCACCGAATGCGATTTTTCATAATTATATTAAGTGATTGTTTATCTTCAATAATGTTGAGATGCACAAGCTAGATAGCGGTTCGCCGTATTCTGTCCCCTTACAGCATGCAAATATTTATTACACATAATTTTATAATAATATAGTATGCTAAATTACAATACCAAACTAATGAATAAAATTGCAGACATTTTTGTGTACCACATGTACCACTTCAAGAATTTTCTTAAATGGCGAACACAACAAATATATTTCATAACCACAGTATGTTCAAGGCTTTGCCAATGGTTCATTGCACTTACTAAGCTTGATAATTTACTTACTCTAACAGGTCCTTCATGACCTTTATTTAGATTCTGTATAAAATATGCCTCATATTTAGTAGACATTTTAAAATTCATATACATGTGTACTAAAATATGTAACCTACTGAATTTAGCAACATTTTTGTCTTTGGAGAAAAAGTATATCAGAGCACTGGAAATATTACATGCTCATAGTACAATCTCCTTGAAAACTTGCTTATCATTAAAATAAGGTACATGATTTATAACTAAAATGTTAAAATCTAGTCAAAAAATAATAATATAACTCTTACATTTTTATTATAGAAAAATAAAAATTGTTTTATGTCTGTAATACTGCACATCATGTTTACGCTAAATCAGTCAAAGCATCGTAAAAGTTTAAGTCCTTAAACAAAATATTAAAAAAAAAAACAAGAAATGATTGCCCGAATCTGTCAATGAACTTATCCCTTTCAACATAACTTTATAATTATCTGTATAATTGGCCACAAGTTGAGCATATTCACTTATAGTCACTCCAATACTGAACATGCTCAAAATGGTTTCTTGCTTATCCTAACTGCATAATCCTACAAAACTAAAGCTTAAATTTTAAATGGTAATAATAAAGCAAGTCGTGAGGCGGGATATTTGCATCAGTCTTGTGAAATTTTCAATTGTGAAAATTATTACTGTCATTTATCTATTTGGTAATCTTGTTTCAAAAAAGAAATGGTTGAAAATCTAAATTCTAAACAGTTTGTATATGGTGTTTGATATCAGTTCATTTCAGATTTTAATGATGATAGAGTAGCATCTAACACTCGGCCCGCTGCATAGCCAGGTATGTTCAGGTACGCAGGCTTGTCATGTTCACATAGACCTGGCTGAGTACAGCATCTGTTCATAGAAGTGTTCACATTTCCTGAGGAGCCACCATGACTGCCACCAGGATCTGATGTTGACCCACGACAAACCATTTTATGGTTTGTAAATTGTTCTAATGAACGCAGTTGCTCCCCACAGTTGTCACATTTTAATTCCCTGGCATGAACTTTTTTATGGCTGTTCAGCGATCTTGAATTATCAAAAACTTTAGTGCACATGTCACAATATTTGAGTACTTTCTCACCTGTACAGACCACTTTATGATTGTTCAGTCTGTCTAATGACATGTAGCGCTTGTTGTTGCACAGATCACATTTGAACTGTTTTTGAGGCACTCGTCCCGTATGTACTTGCATGTGCTTGCGCAAATTGCTCTTATCCTTAATATATTTAGAACATACTGAACATTTGTTAACATCTTTTCTTGTGTGATTAGCATCTAGATGTCGACGGAGGTGCGACTTTTTGTTGAAAGGCTCTAAGCAAATCTGGCATCTGAATGGCTTTTGAGCAGGATGTACTCCAGTTAAATGGGTATTGTATTCGAGAATAGTGGGGTAGCTTTTTCTACAATGGGGGCAATGAAAGAGCTTACGACATATAGGTGAGCTAGAGTCACAGAATGGATCTGAGCAGTCATCACAAAATGACTCTAACCCAGCTGGCGGTGTAGCCGCACCTGTTTGGTAGAGGTCTAGGTCAGTCTGTAGCGGATCTCGATCTGGAGTGCCTGCACCAGGTGGCTCTTGTTTCACTTTCGCATTTTCACTGTTTTCAGCATATTCATCCTGTGTGGGAATGTTTCTTGAAGTACTTGCGAGCATCCACCAAGGATTGTAATGCCAAGCCCCCAGGCTTGGCTGTACTGTTTGATTTTTAATGTCACTAGTCTTTGTTTGAGTTTCTGCATTTGAAAATCCAGGAAAACTGGGCAGTTCTTGGTGTTTCGACCTTGACGATTCAAATATGCTGTGTTGAGATATAATATTTTCGTAATCGCTTGGGTCCAACTTCCTTTCGTTGCGATCACTTGGGTCTCTTTTAGACATATTTTTAGAAGGCAATCTGAAATGAAACATTTTAACTATTAGATTTTGTGAAGAGGACAATAAAAGTAGGAAATAGTTCAATGTTATACAAATATTTCAATTTTAAAATAATACCACGAAAGGTAAACAAACAACGCAATTCCGCGCCCAATTACTCACGAAAACATTGCATCAAAAATTATATCCTAGTCTCAAGCAGTCTTAGGCATTCTCCAAAGCATTAATATGTAGATAAAATTCAGTATTTCTTAATGACGTTAAATGCTGGTAAGAATCTAAATAGAATGCCAATTTTATATTTACGAGGATAAACAAACAAGTAACAAGAAACATTGTTCGCTGTTTCGAACAATTCGGATCACCTTTTTGGACGTTCACAACCTATTTATATTATTAAAATTTATAAAACACAAAAACATTTAATTAATTCTAGTAGATTATACATGAATTATTACAAATTAACGTACTTCCAATGGATAATCCTCAAAATTTCTAAAAAAAAATTAAAGATGATCGGCCATTTTGTTGGATTGCTTTTTTGTTGTTTAGTTTCTGTGTTTTATATTTCTTGGGTCCAAGTCTTTTTGCCATTCAAGCAACGCTTGATTGGCTGTCATTGTCAATAAAATTGTTGAAGTCAAATTCTATGTAGCTCAGCTGACACTGACATTAACATGCTGACAGTGAAAGTCCGAAATAGCTCTTACGCGCTGGCAGCACTGCAGTATATAGTTTGTGGCTGAGTTTTGGCGGGAATGCGAAAATGTGCTGTTGGTGATTTTGTGTTATTTACTAAAACCTATTATTTCTTCGAGTGTTAATGTGTAATAATGGTGGATTATTAACCATTAAAAGTGTTCGTAAACGTGCATGAGTGAAAGGCAAATAGTACAAAGGCGAAAAACGTGTATTTTCGTATTCTATCCAAAACTCCATAGAAGCTTCAGTAAAGTATCCACCGCTTTACTGAAGCGTCACTTCGACTCGAAAATGGTTTCTAATATTGCGACTTAAGGACTATGTATCCAGGCCAAGAAATAAATTATATAAAAAAAAAATTGTTTGCGGCTCCAGTCAATAAATAAAATAAAATAAAAAAAAACAAACACCAAAAAGTACTTTGTGATTGTCTGTGGTGATTGTGATCAACACGAAAAATTAAGAAGTTGATTTTTGTTACATATTTGATTCCGCTTTGCATTTTATTTGATTTCGTAGGCATATGTGCCATAATTTAAAATCCAAAGCTAAATGGCGTCGATAGGCTCCACTATACTGAATTCATTTTGGAGACCTACACTGAACTTCGTGAGGTTAGAAACTCAAGAACGTATTTACCAAAAAATTATATATTTATCAATAATAACTCGGCAACTGATTCCTAAAACTAATTTCAGAACAAGATATCACGCTGATAAAACACGTTTAGTAAGAAGATATGGCTATGAAGAGAAGTTATGGAGCGGTGGGCTACTGCCAAGAACATTAGGAAAAAAACTGCCTATGCCAGAATACAGGTAGGTTTGAAAACTTCTAATTCCTATTCTAAGTTCATATTCTAATTACATCAAACGCCAAAAGCTAAATTTCATATTGGGTTATCCTTCTTCTGTTTGAAGTTTTCTTATTTATTTATATTACTTACCTGGTGTACCCAAAATATGAATTAATAAACTCTTGACTATAAACTTTCAATATTATCATCTTGTGAGACTGCATTCAAAGTTTCTACTGAGGTTAAGAAATGGTTGATTACCATCCACCCAAAGAAATAAACATTAATATTTTATATGCTAATGGATAACAAGACAAGCTAGTTTTTTGCCCGATGGTAAGCATAACACCGGCCCATACCAACTGCAGTTTCACTAAAACTGTAACTCAAAGGCCTATGCAGTACTGCATTTTGCTTGTTACAATGGAACAATTGAAGGCCAGCATAAATTACCCGTGAATCTTTTTTCTATCAGAAATTAAGATTGAATTTAGATTGCTGTGCCATCTTAGTTATGTATTTGACCTGCAGGCCTGCAAATGCTTGGGCGGAGCGTAAAGCTCTGTTTGGGCAAAATGATTACATAGACATCCTGGGTCCAGGCAATCTTCATCCAGTTAAAACACTGTACAATGTTCCTGCATGGATAAGAGGAGTCAGTGGTCGGGAATATCATGTATGTATTTTATATAATAGCTGTTAACGATTTGAATTACTGTTTCTGTTTATTAGCCAAATGCCTCCAGCGTTCTAGTTTCCAAAGTGATGAAATATAGAAAAGCTATTGCGTGGGCACAGCAGTTCCTTGCATCTCCTTAGTACACAATATTAAATCAATTATTATAATGAAAGTCATCATCTCAATAATTTTAGCACTAACAGTTATCATTCCCATAACTTAGATGGTTAAAGAAGTAGAAGATGCGGTTTCGAATGTCTTATTTCTTACTTACAATTATAAATTCAACCTGATAGCTAAAGCTGTTTAATGAAGGGCTTTGCTAGACACACAGACTGAACAATAAAATGGCCATAAGGTTTTTTTAATCCCAATGTATGAAGAAATGTGTGTAGGTATTTAAAATAATATAGAAATAATTTGTATTCTACAGATCCTCCTAAGAAAAAGGAAGATGTGGGCCAAGACAGGGACTCCCACCTTAAGGCCAACCAAGTGGAAAGACATGCAGAAAAGGATAGGCTTCTTGTACAGAATACTGAATAGAAACACCAAGACGGGCATGTCTCCAAACTAATTTTAGTCTTTTAATTTGGATTTACTATGTTCATAACTTGTTGTAGGTAGTGTAATATAATAAAAATTGAGTTAGTACATAATATTTTAAAGTGGTTTTTTTTTCTGAGAATACAGTTGAGTTGGACAATGGTTAGATACTAATTTAGTCAAGATTTGTGGTTGCCTATATATAAAGATGTGACTAAGCCATGTTTAGCAGTTAAACACTGTATAAACCATGGTTTGGGTGTGTTTAATTTTTTTGTGGTAAGACCGTTTAATAATTTAAATACTACATTTCAATTTAAATTATAGGCTTACTAGCTTCTGCCCGCGGTTTCCTCCGCATTCCCACAAGCACTGTGCATTTTTCCGTGATGAAATGTTGAGTCTTATGCTACAATCCGGTCCATAAAATTATATTGTCAAAAATGACGTCGTTCCGTTGTTCCGTTTTGCGTGAAAGATGGTCAAGCATACAAACACACTTTCGCATTTATTATATGGTACGGATTCCATTTCCTAGCCTGAGAGAATCCCACTCAAGGGTAGATGTTATTACACCCAAGTGTAACAACATCTAGAAATTTCTCCTTTTTCATTTTGGATGTTCCACTTTTCTCCCGCATAGTAATAGAGAAAGGTTTTTGAAAATAATTCAACTTTTTTTAAAAATTTTATTTATTTACAAGTCATAATGACTCCTAAAAACAAATATTGTAGAACACACTGTATAAAAATTATAGAAATAAGTATCGTTTTGGAAGTAAAAGTAACATATTAAGATAATAACGAAATGGCGTTATAATCAGTCTTCTATAGACTTGGGATGTTTATTCTTCATTACATCATAATCCTGCCGGAAGTTGGAAACAGTCACGAGTTTTTTTTCATCGCATCACAGGTAATCATTACGCTAATTAATCATTGGTTATCATTACGCTTTGCGTACATTAGCAATTACTAGGTGTAGTTTATTCCTACTTATTCAGTATTTTTTGATTTCCTAAAAACATTCTTGGTAACATTGACAAGAAAGAGAAACCTTTGTTTGTCGGCTGGTTATAATGTTTTTCTTAAAAGAATGAACCGAATTCAAATTTTATTTGGTGGATAGTAACAGGTACATAAGAAGTTAATCTGTGCGAGGATTTTTAATCTCAAACAAGAAAAAACATAAATAACCTGAATCTAGCTTTTGTATAGTACCTAGACTACCTTCAGGACCAAAGGTTTAAAATTTCAGCATCTTTGGATATAGGGAAGTGGCTCCTGGCAAGCCGACAGACAAAAAAGGAATCGAAATTAACTTAAAAGCTCTTAGGTGTAAATAACATCTCAAGATCGATGTAAATAAGTCTAGCTGCTAAAATCACTGGGTCTATGACTTATGTCGCTATAACTATTGACTTAGCGCCTTAGAAAAAACATGTTTCTAAAACTCTTATCTAGTAGATATAGGTGTCCGATCTTATTTTAATTAGGCCAAATGAAGCTTGCATTTACGAACAGCTTAAGCTGAAACATGCATATTGTAGTCTAAAATTTACTAACAGCTTTCTTAAAGCATTTTTCTAATATCCTCCATTTCGGATCCCCCAGTCTTCTTTTATCATATCGGCTGCTTTCTCCGCGATCATAACGACGGGGGCGTGCGTATGCGCAGCGGGTATGCGTGGCATTATGGATGCATCTGCTACTCGTAGGCCCTTTACGCCGTGGACTAGAAGCCGTGGGGACACCACGCCTGTGGGGTCACCAGCTGGAGCCATTTTGCAAGTACCAACCTGAGGACGTAAAGGAAACAGTTAATTTTTACCTGATATCACTCGTTAGACTAGTAAGCTAGATTTTTTATGCTTTTTGGATAACAAGACGAGCTGGTCGTTTGCTTGATGGTAAGCATAACGCCGGCCCATAACAATTGCAGTGCCACTCAGAACTTTGAAATACATAGGCCTGCACGGTGCATACGGTACTGCATTGTCTCGTTACCATGTGACATTAGCTGGCACTTAGGTAGGTTCTATTATGCATTAGGCACCTGATGATCCAACGTGATGGAAGTCTGTGAGATGGCACATTCCCAGTACTCATCCGAGTCGAAGACCAGCTCCTCGCAGCCAGGGAACGGCGCGTTGTGCAATTTAGTGTCGTAGCGCTGGAACGCTTTCGTTTGAATCAATTTTTCTACCTGAAAGAAAAAATGAATTGAATTGGTGGGGTAAGACTTTTTTTTATTTAATTAGGTAATTGAAGCGACGAGGCGAGAATTAAGTCTTCTACGGTGAAGTAAGCGTCCTGGCTGTTGAAACGGTGTACTGTGTACCCAGAACTTTACATTCCTGTAGCACGTTATTGCGTTCTATACCTACCCAGAGATACCTAATAGGTTTTAAGTCTTTGTAGGCTAAGGTTTTGAAACAATCTAATACACTGTCATATGTTACGCAGTGGCCAGTTATCCTTTCAAATCTCAAGTATGGTAGCACCACAGGGTAGCATACTATAACCTACTACTTAGCGACCCTGATAAAAATGAAGCGCAACTACCTGGTGCTTCACTCTTTGAAAATCAGGAAGGGATAGACATTTTCAAGGTTACCTCAAGGCTTATCATGGTGGAGTTGGAAGATTGAGTATGGGTAGGTATCTGTATAGATAGTATTTTTGTTCATTCTTAAGCACGGTGTTTTTAAGATGCGTTGGGAACAAAGACATCTAGCACATAGTCTTACCACAAAAAAATTAAACACATGTTAAACCTGTGTTAATCACTGTTTAACGCCTAAACATGCCTTAGTCGATATGAGCAACCAAAAATCCTGATTTAAGTAGTTTCCAACCATTGTCTAACACAATACTGTTGTGACATTTCTAATAATTTTTCACGTTTATCTTTAGACGCTGTCTAGCTAAACAGGCGACTAAAAATGGGGTTTTTGTGGTAACACTACTAGAGTTTAGACTAGGAACTCAACCAGGTATAATTTAAAAAAGTAGGTATCTTTAGACATTTGTCATACCAAACGAACACCTTCCACCATCGCTTTCAAGTCATTGGGATCGTCGAAGTAGTTAGGCTGGATTTTCGGATGATCCTCGAAGCTGGCACTCCTTAGCATCAGCCGCCCGACGCTGCGGGGTCGGATCAGCACAGGGTTCATGGAAAACGTGCGCTGTCTTTCTGCTATTGGAAGACTGCCATACACACTCCAATACCACTTATCTGTTACCCCTGAAAATATTGCACATTTAGGTAGGCTAGAATATTTTATGACAATAAGCTTGTCATGTGGTCCCGATGCTCAATAGGACCACGGAAACCATGTCTTCTCTTGGGTGCTGTGAATATGCATGGAATATGCTGTGAATATGCAGTAGGTAACCATTATACAGTACACCCATTATAAGGTCACATAAAGATAATTGCCTTCACGGAAAACTTGCAAGCTTATTGCAGGATTCGCACCTTCAACCTTTACAGATCGCTTCAAAACTTAGCTACCTATACCTATATATGTTCCTGAAGCAAAATTAGTTGCTACGTCATCCGATTATTATTCTTTGCTAGGCTACGATGTGTACCATTGCAAGTGAGACAAGACACATAATGACATAATATCTATCTACAGCTAGCCTCCACTGTGTTCTAAAATCATGTTATGCCTAAATACCTAAATAGTAAATATGACGACTTCAAAGGATTTTAGGTAACTTCATAAGTAGGTACTTAACTAAATAGGTAGGTATATGTTTTATGGATATTATAGAGTTTTTAAGAAGACAAGCATTTGCCTAAGTAGGTAGGTAGGTACTTATACTGACATCAACGTTCAAGATTTATGAAAACAAAATTGAAAGATGTTTTTAAGGGAAACGCGGTGTCTAGCGTAGCGTTATATTCTGTTTGGGACGGTGCTCAGTGAATCAAGTCAGTTTGAAAGGTAAGGAAAGTTCCCGTGAAGTTCAGAGTCGTAAAACAAAAGTTATTGATCTTGAACATTCGGGACTTTTCGATTTTAGCTTTATTCATGCTTCATGAAAGAGAAGAAATGTTACTAACTGCGTTGTTCATCAAACCAGAACACAGTAATGCTTGCACATTACTGCTTGGCGGCAGACTACACGAATAATCGATACGCAACATTTAGGTTAGGTGGTAGGTACTTTTTTTGTAAATGGAAGTAGACATATCTAAAAGTAGAGTCTCTACCTTTCTCTATTATCTCGTATCTCTACCGTAGAGATATAAACTGACCTACTTATTCTTTATAGTACCTACTTCAGCAAGATTAAAACAACGAGTGTGATATCGGGTGGTGAAATTGAATGTAGGTAGGTACTAATTAAAAAACGTATTATAAAGTTAAGGATTATGTAGATGACAAAGATGCACGGACTACGGAGAAAAACAGCTCATCAGCTCATGAGCCACTTGGTGACTATCTATATAAATTTTAAACATGATTGTTAACATTAGAAACATTGTACAAACTATTTTTGAAAACAACGCCGATGAGTTTCTTGCCCTTCTTGACCGGTCTATAGACATTTGGAACGGGCACTGAACAGTCGTTTATTTTAACTTTCATGAGTGCTCACTTCATTGGGGCCAATGTGAATAAAAAAATGAATTTGAATAATATGTAGGTATCTGATACACGTATGCATAGAATGTTACAACTTACAACTCATAAACTAACTCTCGGTTGAGACAATTGGGAGAGTTAGGTATAAATGATTGATTAATAATATCATACGCAGTTTGTTATCATTTGAACAACAATGAGCATTTGTTTTTGCCAGGTTTCTTGTTTGTGCATCTAACTTACCTAACAAAGACCTCAATATCCCCAGCAGATCTCCAGCGAGCGAGCCGCCTCCCATGACCACTTCCATGTCAGGTCTTCCCTTAGCGTGGTCGTCGGATACTTTGGTCCGGACGAACGCAAGACCGGTCGCTCCACCTGGAAGCGTGAGAGGTCCACGTCCTGCCAAGTAAGCCGCCGCAGATAGAGGCGAAGCTGCCATAACCTAGAAACAAATACAAATTTATAGATTCTGTTTCCAAATGTCTGTTTTTATAGTATAGCTGGTAGAGATTTTGGGGCTGAAATAAATATTCAGTAGAGCCTGCGTCTAAACTCTAATTCATTGTTATACAATTACCTACTTACCTACCTTACTTTTAACGCCTTTACCGAAAACACGTTGGATTGGTGAGATTTTTTTAATAGAGATAAAATAAATCTCACCAGTCTAATGGGTTTTCCATGAATTTCAAGAAATATTTAAATCCAAATTGAAAATTAAAATTCCTGAATATCTATCGAGATATAAAAAGTTCTCACCAATCCAACGGGTTTTCTGATGCGTGGCGGCATTGTCATATCAATGGTTTAAAGAACAAATAGGCATCAATTTATGGAGGTACCTGTTCACCATTAGCCGGTAAACGTACCTACACTGCTGAACATTGGCCTCTCCCTGGAAGGTGTGATTTAGCCATAATACACCACGATTGGCAGGCGTCTTGATGATCGCAGTAGATTATGATGTGGATCAAAAAGAATGCTGCTGCCTTTCCCTGAATATCCTTTTACAACTCCTTCGGGAAGAGAAGGAGTTACACCGATAAAATTAAGGTGGCAACTCTTACATCATTCACACAAAGACCGGAGTCATTCACAATGAAGGCGTTCCCAGCGAACGTAACGTGATCCTGAAGGTTGTAACCCACAGGAAGATTGACTAGAGGTTCTATGTTCATTTCCCGGAGATTGTCTTCGGGGCCTACTCCAGAGACCATAAGCAGCTGTGCCGAGCCTATGGAGCCTGCTGATAGCACCACTTCGCGACGAGCTCGCACTTGACGTCTGGAAAATGTGAAAATAATAAATGTAAGTGCATTTTCATGTTTCAGCCCTGGTGCCTGGGAATGGTTAATAATGTAGAAAGTTCTAGTAATAGGTACTAATAAATCCTTTAGTGAAAACTTGCTTTCCCAGGCTTCCCTATACCAGCAGTAACATAAATAATAAAGATAAATAATCGTGGTTATAATTTAGTTGATGCTACTTGATACCTACTATCTTTTATTTAGGAATGGGAATTAAAAATGTGTTAAGGAACTACAAGTGGAAATCAAAGAGTTTATATATTTTCTTTAATTTGTGCGAAACTACGTATGATCTCCCTCCGTATCATATTTCAAGTTTGGAAGTTGAAGTTTTGTGTAAGTCCGTATATTTATTTTGCACTGACTGGATAAGCACTTGAATTTTGTACAACACTATGAGGCCATTACTTGCCTTAGTATAAAAAATTTGTTTCAACCTGATACCTCAAGCGGTTTTGACATAAAAGGCCTTGATAGATAGACAACTGAGGTACGGCACCCGTTGTAGCTATTGAAAGATACGAATTTGCATAGCTGGTATTGTGTCTTGTCGTGGAAACGCCTCTTTGTAGTATTTAATCAAGAAATTCACGAGATTAATTAGTTAAAACCAGTGCCATGTTTACTCACATGTTACTGCGTTAATTAATTTGGAGCCGTAGGTGGATAAAGCGAAATTAAACCATAAAAATGTAAACGATACAACTCAAATATGGTATGTAGGTATTATTATAAATCACACTACTCTATATTTATTTTGAAAACGAATAAAAGCCTTTTTAAAATTATGCTAGGTAGGTATAACTTACCTTACGTTATTTTTTATGAATTCTACTCCGTAGGCAGTTTTGGTGTAAGGATCGATTAGAATCTTCATCGCGGTTGAATACTTTGAAACTTTCAAGTTTTTTCTGTATCGAATAGGTTCTAGGAAAGCTTTTGAAGAGCTACATCTCCGTCCGTTCCGCAAAGTGGCTTGAGGCTTTGAGAATCCTAGCACGTGTTCACCGTTAGGGTCTCTCCACTGGTAACCGAGTGTCTGACCAGCTTTTTTGAAAGCCGTCTGTAAGGGGCTCTGAAAGGAGGAGTATTCTATATCTAAATATCCTCCAACCCCATGGTATGAAGAATTTTTTAATTCATTAATTCGGATATTTTCAGACTTTTTGAAATAAGGGAGCACTTCGTCGTAGCTCCAGCCGTCGTTTCCCATTTTGACCCAGTCATTGTAATCGTCAGGATGCCCCCGTTGATAGATTAAGAAGTTTAATACGCTGCTGCCACCTAGCACTTTGCCTCGCGGGAGAAAGCAAACTTTTCCTCTTAGATCTTTGCACGCTCGCTTTTCCGGCTCTGAACTGTATCCCCAATTCATGGGCGTTAGAGATAAGAACGCGGCAAATATAGGCACATCGGAGAAGAAGTTCTCGTTGCCTCCTGCTTCTAAAAGTAAAACTTTCCACTGTGGTATTTCGGTCAGTCTGTTCGCTATGACGCTTCCTGCTGAGCCGGCGCCCACAATGATGAAGTCAAACTCTTCGTATTCTTTGGGATTGTAGTCTGGTACGAAGCCTTCCCTCGGGTTGTGAGGTAACGGGCGAAAAAGATCAGTCCAGAAGTCGAAAAATTCCCTAACGTTGAATGTATTTACGGTCGTGATAAAGAAGAAGTAAAGTAACCATCGCATGTTGGGATTCTGCGTTCTTCATCACTGAAAAGAAATAAAAGGTCTAAAATTAAATTTTTATTACATTGCATAAGTACCTATATTATTTTATGTATACGAACCTGTTCATATCTAACAAACGCAAAACCATAGCACCAATATATAAAAAAAACAAATTTAATACACATACAGCCCTCCATAATACTTCTTATGTACCTAAGTGTAGAACTCTAGGTACTTATTTGGCGTGAAATGAATATATATAGTAACTAAAATGCTGCAACACGTAATGTTATTAATGCCTACGTAGTATTTTTTGAAGGTCACTTAACTCATCAAAGTTATTCCGATAGCTAGGACTTTGTATGGAATACAAAATACCCTATAATGTTCAACACACACGCAGGTGATATCATGACAAACTGATCAGTGAATCGAGTCACATCCTCCGCCGGACTCCACACGTACCTAGGTACCTTGTGAGCTGATTGTGATCAAATGGACTAGCGTTCATGTTGGATCGGTTGCTATACATCACAGGTTGATTCAGAAAGATATATCTTTGCGAGACGTGCATAGTATGGTGGTACAGAATTTTTGTGGTCGTTTATCTACCACTCTCAAATCGAAAATTTGCCGCCAAGTACCTTTTGTTATGTTCTAGCACAGCCTTATTAATTAAGAACCAGTCCCCTGCTAGGTTTACCAGGTTTAACATCTTTGAATAGATCGTTGCGTAAGATCTTGAGTTTTTTTTAAATTTGAAATAGGCTTAAGTTTGACAGCGATCTCACCTGATGTTAAACGATGATGCGGTTGACTGTAGCATGCTTTCCTAGAAGGAAGCTATTCACTCTGGTCTTATAAACCCTCAAGTTATAGCTATTGGGAAAATTAAATCCCAACTATCCCCCCTCTGTATACGTACCTGGTAGTAGCTTTATATTCTCTTTGGATTCGACCTAGCTGTTCGATAACTTTTGTCGATTGTATCGAGGCTCGATATATTACATATATAAAAGTCGATAAAACCCACTTTATCGATTTGATCTTTCAATTTTATCGAATTTTATCGATCGAAAAGAGCCGTACTTGCGCTGCTGTTACTTTATACTAATTAAACTTCCTGTCCAAGCGTACAGTGTCCCTTTAGTTATCTACTTATGCGTAGGCTGAATTATGTAATCTATGTTATCTTGACCCACAGATGGTAGCTATGTTCTGCTAACACACGCCATTAGCACCAGATCTGTCCATGTGCCTTAGTGCAAATGTATACCACTATAATTTTGACTTCATAATACACAAGTTGGATTAATGTCAAGCAATATTGAGGAGAGCTTATCAGAATCTGTGACAACCACAAAGACGAGAACACAGGCTGTGACCGTCAACCGAAATGACATAATGGCTATCGGAAACAACGACTTAGCCTGCGAATTCATAATAAAGGCCTGCGTTTTATGTTTCGCTTCGATATTATGCAATTTGCTCGAGGCTTCTCCCAGAGCCATTTGTCACCTTCGCATAAAAATTTTACGTGGACTTTCATGGCTATCTGCCTACTCTTGAATTTAAATCTGATTTAATCTTTACTTCGTTGGTCGTTCTAAATATTAATGAAATAATGGCAATAATACCTACGTAGAACATCCGATATCAAAATTAATGCCTCACAATAAAAATTATGGACACTTATGTGTATTCTCTTAATACTAAATTATTAAATATTGTTTTCTTAAACGGGCAGAATTTATTTATTAGGTATATGTAATTATTGATTAATAAAATATAAATTAAAGATAACTACTGCTTTGTACTTATATCTGTTATATAATAGTTGTATAATCTAAATCTACACTACAAGCCGTTTTAGGCAGCGAACTATTATATTTGCTTCAGGCTTCTATATCAGTAGTTCCCAAAGTTCAAAGTTCAAAAAAATTCAAAGTTCCAGAGCTTAACATGAAGAACCTTTTTATACATTGCAGCTGCAGAATTTTGTCACTAACACATGTTGAAACTATTTGAAGTGCTGTTCAATAAACTAAAAGGAAACATGTTTAGTTATAATCAAAGTTTTGATTGACCGCGTAGTTCAATACGTAGTACCTACGACTTGAAATTATTTTAGTGATGTGTTGCGACTGTCATGATAAGCCAACTTTCAGACCCACACTTGCGAAAGACTGCTTCAAATAATCAAAATATTCTAGCCCACTACCTACCAGTTGGCAGAGCACCCAGAATATAAATAATTACTTAGGTATTTATTACAGTTGGAATAAAATGGATATCATATTTGATTTAATAGTTGTGAGTTAAACTAGACAGATTAATGTAAGGCTATTTTTGAGTGACGTACCTAGATTTATTAGTAGGTGTAGCTATTTGTTATAATATCTATTCAGAAGCTAATAAGTTATGTGTATAAACGTCTCTCGACCTTGGACTTGGTGAGCTACTCATGCATATTGCATTTGAATACACATTGACTTGAATATGTTCTTCGATTTTATTGAATTCATACAAAACTAGATTTTAGCACATTAACGCTAAATACTTATGAGGGGCATACTATAGTAGGGCATATCTTGTACGATGACGCTTTGTGGCAATATACTTTGTGGAGCTTTCTACATAAAGCGTGAAATACACTTAATTAATTAACTGTGACAAAGTACCAAACTGTCGATACATTTATGACACTATTGATTGTGCACTTCACGCTTTTAACATATAGTGCAAATATGCCTCCGAGCCAAACAAACAATTGTGATCATCGTTGGACCATGTTACTTCATTCTATATGTCCACTATGTTCATAGATAGATCTAAAAGACCGGTAGTCTTACACGGAATGGGAGGTCTTTGATTTATGCGCGTCTTTTGGCGTCGTAGTAGGTATCTACCATCCTTACTATATATATATATACTTATTTTTTTTTTTAAAATTTTATTTGGTAACTAGACGAGCTGGTCGATTGCCTGATGGTAAGCATAACGCCGGCCCATAACAATTGCAGTGCCACCCAGAACTTTAAAACACAAAGGCCTGCGTGGCACTGCAGTGCGCTCGTTACCCTATGACATTAGGTATTAAGGCTCATAAGCCCAGTAATTTCACTGGATACTCTGCTCATCATACCGGAACACAGTAATGCTTGCACATTCCTGCTTGGCGGCAGACTTCACGAGCAAAACGGTGGTAACAACCCAGACGGACACTCGCAGAAGAGTTAGTCCTCCCACTAACAACAATATTAAATGTTACAGTTTGGTTATTCGTTCGCTTTTTAAACTCACGAAAGAATTTGGCATTTGAATTTGGAATAAATCTGGTTTACATAAAGATAATAGTTTGAATTATGTATCACATAATGTAAGGATTTTCATCTCGGAAAAAAAAATCAAGAGAACAAATGCCGAACGCGTGTACAATAGCAGAGAAGAGAACTTTTAATTATCAATAATTACATAATGTGTAGTGTATTTTTAAGGAGTATGTAATATGACTCGAAAACGTCTCTACCGTTTGATGGTAAAAACCATGACTATAGACCTGCGGGTTCACTTCCGAAAACTATGGTATCAAGATCGAAGCTTGTTCATTAACAAAGAGTTAATTTGCTGTCATAGGTATATTTCGCGTTATCTAATAAGAATAATTCGTAATCTCAGTCTCTTTTTTTGGAATTGTTTTCGGTTTGCTTTTCCTGATCCATGTAGATCACTGTAGATGGTCTATACTTATATTGCACTGCAATTTTTATGGGCCGGCGTTATGCTTACCATCAGGAAAACGACCAGCTCGTCTCGTTACCAAATAACAGAAAAAAAATAATCTCTTTTTAAGGTTCAGCGGATAACATTTTTGGTCACAGAACGCAGCTAGAATAAATCATATATCTAAACCATTTGTGTTAGAAGAACGTTAACGAAGCCAACGTTAAGGACAGAATATATTATTTATTATAATATTAATATAAAACTGGAATAATTAAATCAGTTTCACATAATAATAACCTTATAACATAGGTAATGTAAATGAGGATAAAATTTTAAATTTATTAAATAGCCATCTAAATGTATGTATTCTAGAAAATAATTTAGTTAATTATTAATGACGATACGACCCTTCGAGACGAATCGATTGAGGCCTCATTTACGAATATTAAGAATAAGTATGGCACACTGGAATGAAGCCACAGTGCAACATCCATACTGACAATCTTACTTACGTTTTTATATGCAAATGTATTTAACTAGCTGCTGCCCGCAGCTTCACCCGCGTGGCGATTCCCACAGGAACTGCAGTTTCATTTTCCGGGATATAAAGTTAATATGTCCGGCATAAACTATCTCAATCCAAAAAATCCACGACGATCCGTTTCTGCGTGAAAGAAAAACCTACAAACACACTGTCAGTTTTGCAATAGTACGGATATACTTACTAATTATTCATAGGTTTTCGCCAATATTAGGTAGGTACACGGAATTCTATTATAGTTATTATTATTATTATAGTTATTTTCGCGTAGGCATATTTCACACTAGCACTACCCTATACGAGATGTTTTTTTTTAATTAAATAGTTTTAAACATCTGTTATACAGTATATATAAACTTACTCTATTTCTTCCTCGTAGTCCGGTAAATAATATTCCTTTAAAAAATGTCTTAAATTTTAAATTTTTAGCTTCTTTAACAATATTTAATTTAATTTTTAAACCATTGCAATAATAGAAGTATAGAACCTACGTACACGCATAGTGACGTCTATTTGTTCTTTCCGCCAGAAAGGAACTTCAAGTGCCATCTCTATTTGGCAACGCCTACCGTGCAGCAACTACCTACTTACTATGAGAACCACCTTGGTACCACATTCAAGAAACATGTTCTTTCGAAATTATATTAAATCACCACATTATAATATGATAACGATTGTACAATGCATAAATTGATATATTTTATTTGAAGGTTCTTTAATGTCCTTGGCAGGCTGCGTGGATGTACTTTTGTGATGCAACGAATGTAACCATACCTAGTACATATTAAAGTAATTACAGTAAGAACAGGAATTTTGAAGGTGAATCTGTTTCTACTTTTTTATAAATTACTTTTCGTGGACACGATGGTGGACACGTGGTCAGATAAAACCTGACTCGTATATTACGTCAAAATAATTAAAGCAGTGGTCTAAGAACTAAACTGTGGTTGCAAATAAACACTTTTGACAGTTAACAGTTGACACATTCTGCTGCGTACAATTACGTGCAGTCGTATGGTTGGTGTGATAATATCAGATCAAAATTTGCACCAAATGTGTAAGCCTTTATACTAGCTTCGGCCCGCGGTTTCGTCTGTGCGCGTCATGTGTTATTTCAGAACCTAAACTATCTACATTCCACATTTCATCAAAATTGGTTTAGTGGTTACCGGTGTTACCACAAAAAAATTAAATACAGCCTAAGCCTGTGTTAAACTTAACACATGCCTTAGTCGCGTATTTAAAAATGAGCAACCACAAATAGGTAGTGTCTAATCCCATTCTGTTGTGACATTTCTAATCATTTATCGCTGTCACTAAACACGCGACTACAGTTGCGATTTATATAAAAATGTTTTTTTTTATGGTAACACTATACGTATTTTGATTTACACTACACATACCTAGGTAATGTTGTTTACACTTGTGTTCAGAAACTGTTCTTGAAAACGAGTCGAAATTGTTGCAAAATAGTGTCCAGCCAGTTATTTTGTAACTGGACTCATTGGGACACCACAGATGGTAGACATTGCGATGACTGCAAAAAAACCGGTTAAAAAAGGAAACGCCTTTTACGCAAAGGGTTTTGACTTCTGAGTGGAAATTATTCGATTAAAGTTGTTTACATTGACATTTAAATGTAAGTTTATCAATTGTTTTATTTTTTTAAGTCAATATTAACATACATGGGTATTAAGGGCAATGGCGCAAAATATATTTTGCACATAACATGCAAGCAAACCCTGAAACACTGACCAGATAACACCTTGCCCTGAAAGGAAGTTAGGGTGAGAGGTAGGGTGAAGTCTACAATTGTAGTTTATAATTTGCAGGTAAGACTCCTCTCATGCATGTGCTCACATAGCAGTTTTTCTGTTTAATAAAACTTACAGGCGACAAAATTGTCATGGTGGAAAATTGACAAATTTGTCACGACAATTTTCTTATTGTCAGATTAAATTTGACTGCGGTTTTTTGACATATGTCGAGTTTTATTAAACGTTATTTTAGATGACAAATATGTCAAGATTTCACCGGTCGATTTTAGACATATTTGTCACTTTTATTAAACAGCCTAAGCGCGACAATTCTACAATTATGTCATTTTTTGACATATATGTCGAATTGTCAGCTTTATTAAATAGGGCCCAGTACGTTCCTTTGGAGATACTGTGATCCTTCTATAAAGTATATACCAACGCATGCAACTAGGCAGTTTCGGTGGTACCTATATTATAATACTTCAACTGTTTTCGTGGGGGAAAATTATAGTTACTACATAAGTAGTTTTTTCCTGCCTGCATCCCAAGGCAATCTTCAGAAGATTTCCCCTCAATAAAGAAAAGGTTTCCTGTCTAATACGGCAATTGAATGCTTTTATCAGAATGAATTTGTTACTAAACTTATTATGTTAATGAGACAGGAGAATCTGTCGAAGGAATTTCACCTTTTCAATAACCTTTTCCCGTGATATTTAACCAACCACGCGGTATTTGGTTGAGCTTTCGAAAAGTCAGAAGATGGTAGGTATGGCGGTTTTACAGAAATAGCACAACGGCCAATTAGAGCCCACATACACAAGCACTCCAATCCAATACACGGCACACACAACGGAACGCCCGTGTATGGTGAAGTTCACAGATGCTGTAACAATGTTCTGTCTTTTTAACAATCTTAGGGTCAGTTCACAGTATTTACTTAGACGTGAGCACAAACATTAGCACAAACCATTCACAGTTTCCTCGTGGTCATACTAGTTTGTCATAACATGTATGACCACGGGGTATACATATGTCCTCATGGTCATATTGTAACATCATATTTTATGAAAGCAAGTAACATTTGAGTATCCGAATCGTTAACGTAAACGAACTAATCATCAACGGCAATACTCATTAGATACCTAATATTTATAAAAATTCGGAAAATAAAACTTATCTAAATTTTATATCTAAATATCTAAATTTTCGGCGCGAGTATACTTGTATTGAAATCCAAGAAAAAGAAGGATTCTGAGTATTCAGAGCGTAGCTAGATTTTCAAAGGTACGAGACACGAAATAACTTTGCTGCCGAGTGAAACACAGAATTTTTCAGTGCAGTGAGTCCTATGCAGTGAGGAAAGATTGTCCACACCGCGCACCGGGCGGGCGGCACTGCGCTGTCCGCTGCCTTTGTCAGGCTATCGTGGTAAAAGCACTTTTTCACGCAGAAATTCGAATGATAAACAAGACTTTTCCGAGCTTGTCAGGTGAAAAATATTTTTTATACGCATCACAGCGCCAGAATTGTGTCCTTATTCTGTTTAGAACGGATTGGTGAACGAACATGTCCTTCCTAAAATTACCTAAAGCTCCTTCCTAAAGTTATTACTACGTACCAGCACTTAGAACAACTTCCAATCCTTTATTATAAAATGTAAATATAACTTATAAAATGTAAAACCATTAGTGGCTTTAGGTAATATATATAAGTAATGTTAAGATTTTTAAGAGCTGTGGTTTTTATGAATAAATAAATAAATAAATAAATAAATTTATGAAAAGGAAAAGTGATATTTCGCTTCTCATTTTTGCCGTTTCGCTTCTACCAAATCGATTTTTGATCTTAATCTTTTTATTATTATATAGTTATCCAATATGTAAAACTTTGGTATTCTATAGATAGCCCCAGAAACTTACGATGGTGTCGAATCTGTCATCTCGTACCTAAACCTAATTTTAGTTTCAATCTTTCTTCCTGAATAAGAACATGAAAAAGGGATGGAATATATTTAGACCTGTCAAATTAATCACTTGCTTGTGTCTAGTGTACGGCAATGAATTTAGTGGCGTCTAGGATGGAAGATATTTGACAGCTCTGAAACTAAATTAAGATCTATCAAACATCTCTCATCTCTTTCTCATGTTATGTATTGGAAAGAGAGAGAGCGAAACTAAAATTAGGTTTATGTATGAAACAACAGAATCGACACCAATATCTACAGTCATTAACAATTATTAAGCATCGGAAGCTCAATAGCTGATTGATACCATTATCAATAGTGTACGATCTCCATTAAAAATATCAAAATCATTGACATCCATCTTCAAATTATAATTTTTATGGGGCAAATAAGTACCTACATAGAATAGTTGTAACCAATTTACTCAATCCAAGATACAAACCGTAACATTTTAAATGTGAAATAAATAGTAATAATGGCGAAAATCTTCGAGCTCGGTTACTGGTTTCATAATTTTATGTTTCATTATTTTGTCAAATAAACAGTTTTGAAATGAAATGAAATACTTAGTTTATTTCCAGATTTTAAAATCCACATACCTACATACTAATAAATATATTTGCCTACAGAATAATATAATTTAATTACTGATTAATGTGTTACAAACAGTTGCCGTACGCAATGAATTTGTTATGTGATGATATAATACTAATTGGTCATCTAAACTATGTATAACATAACACCGCAGCATGGACTTCTATGCGAAATTCTATATGAAATAGTTTATGTTACAAAATTAATTAAACCTTATCGCTTTCTCTATCGGGCCTTCAGTCAATAAAATAAGTGGTGGCAACAACTCTACAAAATTCCTTTATGATTTGATATGAAATTAATTTACAAAAACTACCTTCATGTAAGAATAACAAGTAATAATACGA
This sequence comes from Crocallis elinguaria, assembly GCA_907269065.1. Lineage (NCBI taxonomy): Eukaryota > Metazoa > Arthropoda > Insecta > Lepidoptera > Geometridae > Crocallis > Crocallis elinguaria. The sequence goes on from OU026078.1 coordinate 11,558,349, forward strand.
AAAAAGTGAAAAATGACTCGGTTACGCTAACAAATAAGTATTATCTTATTTCTTTAAAAACTATTATATTATGTTGCAGATTTAGATATAGTTTTATGTACAGTTTATAAGTTATCAATGAATTCGTTATAAGAATTATTTTTTTGCTAGACTTTTATTCTCGATAGTACTTCGTTGCTTGATGCTCTCAAAATGTCATCAGGTTCATCTTATTATAAACTTCTGTTCCGATAATGTCTATTATTCCGATATAGTTAATATTATGTACCAATGATTGAATATGTGAAATGGCTAGGGATCTATAAACCCTGTATACTAAGCTGCGAGCCAAGTGCTTGCCTAAGCGACATGTGTGCCTACATTACGTCGCAGAGTTTATTATCATTATTCATTAGACATTTAGTGGTCTATTCAAAGACGTCTCTTGGGAGTGCAAAGTGTATTCATAAACATTTACCTTAGAAGTTGATACCACTATTTATATACCTATTATGCAATTGTAAAAATTATACAGTTTACTGTGATTCGTATTATTATTTTAAAACTAAAATACAAACTTACCTTGATCAATTCAAATCGTTAATACACTTATGCACATCACGTAAACCACAGTGGAGTATTTTTCACGTATTACAGTTACTGATCAAATTAGGGTCTGATTGTGTATTCAAAAAATGTAAATGAAGGATGTGCGATATTTTTTTTCTGCACGCGTGCTCTGTGCGTTTAATCGGTTGATGCACGCACTGCCCAGCGGACCGCATTATTGTGCTCGCTAGTAGATCGGCCGCGTGCTGGCAGCGAGTTACCACTCTGCCCAGCGACCTTGCTACTGGAACGCCTATTGTGGAATTTGAGCTGACCCGCAGTTTTTAGGTCAAGTTTCGCTAATCAAACTTTTTGCAGACATTTCTGCAAGTCATTAAACTTTTATCTTAAGCGCTCTTATCTATTTCGTAAGCCGAGTTACGGTATGAAACTTTAGCTTTTTCAGAATTTGGTTTTGGGAAATTAGATCCGTATATTACAAAGTTATGACCATATTTCGTAATAACAGGGAAATTGAGAACAGTTACAGTTGTGCCTTGTTATTTTGTTTTGATTAAAGTCAAGTTTGGTTCCAGAAAAAGTTTGTCCCATGAGAAATTCGGTTGTGATATTTCCGCTCGTTGTCTTTTAGATAGCTATTACAGAAACAAAAGCGTGTTTTGATTGAAACTGAGTAAACAAAGTCGTATAAAAGGCGGTCAGCACTCAGCACACGAAGCTACTTGAGTTTTGGCAACTATCACCAGTTTTTACAAGTTTTGATCAACGGTTGCCAGTGGCAGCGACAGTTTAAGTTTAAAATTTTAAAGGGGAAGTTCTTTGACAAATCATGATCTAAGGTGAAGTTGCTCTTCGCGTTGCGGTTGCCGGTTGGGGAAACCAGCTATTTGACAGAACACCATTACTGTTTGCAACATATTTGTCAGTTGCTAGTTGCGGCAACTTGGAATTGATTTTGTTTCCGATTGCAACAACCGCAAACTGTTGCGATCACCGAATATCTTAACTAGAGTAGCTTTGTGTGCGCAGTTGCTGAAAATTATATGAAAATCGCAAAAACAGTTCATTGTGAGTTGCCGATTGCCGCAACTGGAAATTCAAAGTTGTTAGTATGCTGACTTGCTGAGCGCCTAATATTCTAGGTACTTAGAAGTAATTGCTTTCATAAAATAGTTCAAGTCGGTGTCTATGAAGGACTTTTCAATAATAGCCTTAGAGTAGGTATATATTTTTGCGTTGGACTTTCTGGTGTGAAAGTCGTCTGGTAAACTAATTGACTTTTTATGTAGCAGTGCAAGTGAGTATTGCACAAAAGTACATGTTTTGACTGCGTACAAATGTTGGTGACCATTTGACAGCGCTCAATGACTGTGATCTAGTTTAGAATTGGTTTACTACTCTGCTATTTCTGGCATTTATTGTGCTACAAACAATAGGATAATTTTAAATCTCTCGGGACCAGTGTTACCCAAGCTTTAAATTAACAGCTTAATGTTTATTACAAGTAGGAGTAGGTTCCTATCTATAGATATTGCTGAATATGATTATTAATAAGAATTGTTAGGTAATAATGAACACTCTTATTTACCAATAGGTTCTGCCTGCGGCTTTGTAAGCCTGACTCCAGACTAAACCTGACTCCAGATAAAATGTAGCTTTTAGCACTCAGGGATAATATAATTTCCATGTAGCAGCCATTCTCGAACCGAATGGTCTTATGCGTGACGATGGTAAAATGCCTGATGGAATGAGGCTCGTTCCTTTGAAATTGGGGCGGTCTTTAATGGGACGCTACTTGTGTCGACACCGTCTCATATTTCTGAGACACAAATTAGGGCTGGCGCCGCGGCTTCTTCGACTGAGCGACTCAAGCGGTGCATATATGCTAACCTCGGGAGCGGGTACATATTTGAGCCGTTTGATGTTGAAACATTGGATCCGTTGGGGCTGGGAGCTCATAATAGTTATTTTCAAAATTTGTCAGAGCTTTTGATTGATGCAACGCGTAACCAAAATGCTGGTACATAATAATATATGGCTTAACGGATTTGCATTGCGGTTCAACGAGGCAATGCCGCCCATGCTGGTTCGTTTCCAACTGGTACTTTATAACATTTGGATTATCTATAGACCTATTGTTATGGGCCGGGTTATGCTTACCATCAGGCAAACGACCGGCTCGTCTCGTTACCAAAAAGTATAAAAAAGTGTGTTAAATAGATTTTTGAATTTTTTAAATGTTCCTTTAGTAGTAAACATTTTTTTTCATCCTTATATGCCCATGACACAGATAGGGTGTTGTATTCAATTTCAAGTAATACAAAAACTACTTACTGTCAGTTTAACGACAATGAGTTCTATATTAAAGGCGGATGAAATTGATCTAATGCAGACCGTAGACGCTTATGCAAAGGTACGTTTGCTTGTCAGAATAAGAACGCTTTTACGTTAAGCGCGCATTTCGAGTATCACGAAATCCGCGCTTGACGTAAAAGCGTTGTTATTCTGACAAGCAAACGTACGTTTGCATAAGTGTCTACACTGCCCCTAAGAACAATTTCGTTAATAATGAGAAAGTGTTACAACTGTAATCTATATATCACAATCTAATCTAACCTAAGCCTATATCTATATGTAACAAAATCGTTAGTCAGCTACTTAGAAAGTTCGTTAATCGTTACATCGTTAGTTTGTTGACATTGTAACGAAATATATTGTTGGCGTGAGCGCTGGTTATCATGAACAAAACTGAATTCTATTTTCTATTTATTATATTATTTATAACTATGTTGTAAACAACGTTTAATGGTATACTAATTCCTCATGGATTGTACTCTCAGTTTATCGACATTTGAATATTAAATTATTATAGGGAAAGCACACAATCTGTTCAGCGCAAAAATTGGCTTTCCGAGGCTTCTGAGGCTCACAAAAATGAGGTTTCACCAATAGATGCACCATAAAAATAATCTTTAAACTGTATAGAATCCTTCTTCCCTTTCGCCCGAGTCCTTTTCAAATTCAAATTTCTTAATTCACATGCGCTTCCAGGGGAGCGCTCATGAAAGTTAAAATAAATGACTGAGTGCCCGTGTCAAGTATAGACAAATCAAGAATAACGGCAAGCACCTCGTCGGCATCCTAACAATTATGTTTGGTCTAAGAATACTGGAGTAGTCACCAAGAGGCTGAGATGTTTGCCTCCATGCATGTAAAATTGTACAACGACCAGCTCGTCTCGTTATCAAGTATAATATAAAAAAGTTAGGTACAAATAAGATGCAGTTGTTTTCATAAAAAAATATATGAATAAAATACCGTCGACGTCATTATGTTGGCTGACCCCGTAACCCATAAGCATAGATTAGTTATTCGGCCAGTTTCAGCCCAGAGGCGAGGTCGACGCGCCCTCCAACGCCGTTTAACATATAACACCAAATTGATTTCATGTACGGTGTGAACTTGTGAACATACATAGTGCCCGATGAATTAGAATCAGGACGGGCAGACGATATATATTTTTGCTCAGTCGTTCCACTCGGACCAAGTGAAACAGATCAACAAATTTTCTTTCTGAACAATACAACTATTTGGTTGGCTATGTCTATATCATGTAGGTTATTAACTCACTTTTATTAGCTTCACTTGTAACTAACTAACGAAAAATGTAATAAATCTTAACTTCTCTCGTATGGAAATGAATCTTTGTATGTATATATTATGTTCTTTGGATGAAAAAACTATAATTTAGTATGATGGATCTGATCTTCCTGCCACCCTGATATGTTTAAACAAATAAAATATTATGTAAAACAACTATGTCATGTCCTAAACCGCAGTTTTCTCCAGCTAAAAATGCATGTATTTAGTACTGCACGAGGGCCCGCGCAGAATATGTGACGTCAAATGTTCTTTCCAATTTGTATGGAGACGTTTAGCGCTCAATAGATACGCCCGACTTGACTCTCATTTATGATGTTTCCAGCGTTCCATTTCCCGATATTTCTATTCTATGTAGATATTCACATCATAAAAGTACACACATAATATGTCAAACTCCCCATGCATGGATATTTGTTTAATTTAACTTGTAATAATCGCGAAACCCTAAGAAATTAAGGCCAGGATACTCCGCGCCCGCTTTCTCGCTCGCGCATCTCAACATTTTTGAAGATAAACTATCACTAAACATAATTATGAAAAATCGCATTCGGTGAATTTGCTGACAATAACATTACAAAAGTTTAACAAAAATTTCATTTTGATCTACTAAAGTTTTCAAACCTAAAAATGGGATTTTATGTTTTGCCCATTTTCATGTATGAAAACCTGATCGGATCAAAATTATACTTTTGCCGTACCTTTGTAATGTTATTGCCAGCAAATTCACAGAATGCAATTTTTCATAATTATATTAAAATATTGATCATCTTCGAAAACGTTGAGATGCGCGAGCGAGAAAGCGGGCGCGGAGTACTTATCCTGGCCTTAATACAGAAATACCAATACCCTGGTTCTATTTTTAAAATTTTTGTATATTGAAAGTTTGAATTGGGTCATAATATACGTCTACGTTACATATTATACCTATACGTAGCATAAACAGTAGGAGCCACCTACGTGACTTCAGTCACTACCTCTATAAATTAGTAGTTGGTGCTGAAACAGATTTCTATTTCAGTATACGTAGCTACGCACTTACCTTCGGATTTACGATTAGGGAACGAAGCTATAAAAAGAAAAGAAATAAGAGCTAATAGATTTCCCTACTGTACGTGTCTCTACCATTGATATACCTACACATGTTACACTGTGGCCGAGCGTCGAGCGGGAACATGTGCGACTTTCAATCCGACGCACCATAGTTCGAATCTCGACTCGGCCCGCACCAATGACTATCAAGTTATGTGCGGATTATTGACACTCGCTCTAAAACGGTAACGGAAAACATCGTGAGGAAACCCGCATGTTCAAGAACCACTAAATTCGAGGACATGTGACATCCACCAAGCCGCACAGGGCCCGCGTGGTGGATTATGGCCCATACCTCTCTCTCTGAGAGAAGGCCGGTATCCCAGCAGTGGGAGCATAAGAGGCTGATAATAATGTAAATATTACATAATTATATTACATATGTTCAATATCCAGTATAGGCTTACCCTTTGTATTTCATCACCAACACAATTTAACTGTGCAGAGAGTTGCGAAATACCAGCCGAGAGAGGAAATTAATACTTAGTTGTCATGGTGGATAAACAAGTTTTGGTCTCGTTATATTATACTGGGTTTCAAAACTGGACCTTGACTCGTTGGTAGGTCAGGGCAAGCAGCTGAATGTCATTGATATAAAAATTATTATAACATAAAAAATAACACAAACAAACGAAATTAACATTTTTATTTACACTATATTTAGCTAAATGTTGTGCGACCATGAAAATGAAATTTTCACAGCATTAATGAAGGTGACCATTTAAATAATTTAATAACTACGTATTTAAAATTTCAGTATACATTACAGCATATAGTAGACATGTTTTGTATGGTGATTTTTTTATAAACATACAAACCTATCAATATTCATCAAATAAAAGATGTAAGAGAAAGTATTACCACACGAACAACAAATAACGCATTGAAATGTAGCAACATCATACTCGATGAGTCACTACACTTAGGGGCACCTTAGACGCTCAAGCAAACGTACGTTTGCTTGCGGATTTCGTGATACTCGAAATGCGCGCTTGACGCAAAAGCGTTGCTATTCTGACAAGCAAACGTGCGTTTGCTTGAGCGTCTAAGCTGCCCCATAAATGTGACGTGAACCCTTCTGTCTCGTTCTCTGTGACATTTTTCAGAAGGTGATGTGCGAGCAAAGTAGTTAATGCGTTTCGAAATATCTTACTAAGCCTACTCGTTATATTATTACATGAGATTAATTATTCTAGGTACTAAAATCTACAATTTTACTATTCTATTTTGATATATAAATTGGATACCTAGTTCATTACGTTTCACACTGACGTGCATCTAATTACAACTTCTTTATTATTATTCTATCCATTATGAAATGAATTATAACTTTAAGATCATGCATGCTATAGGGTTCCACCAGGCAGGTAAGTTATAACAGTCTATGTTTTCGCCGTGCGTTATTGCTATAAATATCCTTCTATCGCGTCGTTAATATCGCAGCACTTGCGGCCATGTGGTCGAAGATGATGAGTATGGTAACCAAAACTGGTTCTCAAGCACAGTTTCAGCCGAAACACACCGACGCGATAGATTTTCAACTTGAAGGTTGTAGTTAGCCAGGTGAGCATTATAAAATGCTCTACCACTACTAAGGTTGCATCGTGATGTTTCCTTTCAACGAAAGCTCAAACTCGTAGGATACGAACCATCGACCTGCAGATTGGTGGCCGACGTCACTACAACTGAGCCATCACCGCCCCAAGCACTGCGTAAAATGCACAAATTGCGAATACAAATTGTACCTAATAAAAATAGACATTGAAAAATTGCTTTAAAAAAGCGACGAACAGACTTCAGCGACAAATTACGGAATCGATTTTGATGAAATTTAGGTATATGGGACCAATCTGAAAGTATATGCTTTCAAATAAAAAAACAATTTTCCAAATCGGTTAATAAATGACAGATATGAAGGAAACAAATATAAAAAAAAATACCCACCCTATTGATAACCTTCTCCTTCTTTGGAAGTCGGTTAAAAACGCTTCAAATCGATCGTTATAAAACCTACGTGCCTGTGGAGCCCTTTTTTGAACGGATAAACTGTGTTTATCTTTTTAAGATAAACTCAGTTAATTGTACGAGCATGTACCAAGTAGTAATAAAAGGACTCTAGTCTACCTTCTTTGTATGATGGTACTGAGTTCTTATTAAAGAATACTCAATACTTATTTGTTATGTAAGGTTGTACAGTCGTTATTTGGCGCGGGTACTTCTATTGAAGTATTCTAAGATTGAACTACGAGCGAAGCAACATGGTTTAAAAATAGAATCCTGAGCATAGCACGGGTCTCTAAGGTACAAGACGAGAAATAACTTTGCTACCGAGCGAAACTTTCAATTTTTCCTCCTACACCGAAGAAAGATTTGCGTTCCAAGAACAAAACCTTTCCGAGCTTGTGAGGTAATAAAAACAAAATTAAAAATTTTGAAAAAAACCCACGACCACAGATATGTAACACGACGAATGTAATCGAAAAAGAATTAAATAATTTTCTTGCAAAACCCCCGACTAAAAGGGAAAGTAACGAAAGATAAGTTAAACCCAAGAAAATCCTCCGGGGCTGCAGTTGCTTGGCCTGAAATTATCTGAAATTTTACAGTTTTATGAGTTTTTGACTAATTGAAATTACGTTGGGTAGGTACGTAATTAATGTTGTCTATTTAGATATAAATTGCTGCATCTCTCAACAGCTTTTCTGTACTGCTTCATTTTAACTGAAATTGGGAACACAGATGGCATTGGCAGCCCCCGACGGATTTTCTTGGGTTTAACTTATCTTTCGTTACTTTACCTTTTAGTCGGGGGTTTTGCAAGAAAATTATTTAATTCTTTTTCGATTACATTCGTCGTGGGTTTTTTTCAAAATTTTTAATTCTGTTTTTATTTTAAACTTTTTAGAGAAAATCTTCTTTGCTGTCTATGACCCGAGTTCACCTACTTCTAAACAATCATTTTAAAATTCAAAACTCAAAGTGTCAGGTTGTTAACATTTTTTACAGCGCCCCCTGGCGAGTTTATGCCATAACTCGTATCTAAGAACCATGGCCGATGAATCACAAACCCTTTACAGAAAACCGTATTTAAATCGGTCAAACCGTTCTGAAGATAAACGGGAACATTCATATTAGCGAAAACATTATTTACAGCGCCCGCTGGCGAGTTTATGCCATAACATGTATCTAAGAACCATCGCCGATGTGTCACAAACCCTATGCAGAAAACCAAATCTAAATCGGTCAAACCGTTCTGGAGATAAATGGGAACATTCATGTGTGCACACACTAACAAACAAACAACCTCTCACCCTAAACGCATATACCGTCTCCGTTCCGTCGTGGGTAAAAATAATATAAACGGTTTTGTGCCATGCGTTGGTAGTAAGACTGTCTGCAAAGCCAGGAGCCAAACGACGCAGGCTGTGTTGTGAGAGTAAAGTTTGTTCTCGGCTTTTGGATGTTTGTATTGTGTATCTGTGTGTATCCATGCCACCTGCGACACAAGCAATCCTATAGTGTAAGGGTATGTTTATGTTTAATAGATAGAAACGAAGTGTCCAAAGAGAGCTCGAGCACGGTAGCGCATGGTATATAGAGCAGTGAGCACTGTTACTTCTAGATTCATCTAGATTTGGTTTGAGATTACCTGTAGCCAGTTCAGGTAGGTGTTTGCGTATTTGCTCATTCTTAAAGGCGTTATTACACTACGCGATATTCAGACTATCTTACTAATACTGTTTGTTAAGGCGCATCCCTGAGCGAATGACCTTCAGTACCTGGTTCCCCGTTTGAGAGACGGCTACTCGACCTCGACGGGATATTCGCATCGATTTTTTAATGATTGGTTAAAAAAATATAACGATAGGTCTTTTGAAAATATTTAAAAGTGTAATAAATCGACTTTTTAACGGTAAATGCATTGCTGTAAGTATACCAAATTTTATAAAATGTTTTAATTTATACGGAGATGCAATAAATCAGTGTTTTTTTCCAATTTCAGTAGTTCTTTCGAAGCTGATTTCTTAGGGTAATGATTACTATAAAAAGATTTTAAACGTGCAATATGTTGGGAAAATGTTGGAAATTGAAGGGATATTTTTTATTTACTAACTTCCTTGAATTAATGTGATGATAGCTTCTAAAAATCAGGTTAAAATGGCTTTTCACTGCATTTGTTAGAGGATTCACCTTAAGGCGCTCCTTTAGGTATAATTCTATTGTATTGAAATAAGGCTGAAAAGGACGATGCGTTTTTCTTTTACTTGAAGGTTATTTCGTAGTTTTTATTTAAATAAGAAAAAGAGACACCAGAAACTTTAAAAGTCGCTCAAAATATTGAGCATTTCGAGACAAAAAATATTTTTCGGGGTTCTTTTTTGCGATTTTATTACAGATTCTGGGCCATTTCTACATAATCCATACTAGTCCATACTTCCATACTAATATTATAATGAATGCGAAAGTGTGTTTGTTGGTTTGTTGATTTGTTGGTTTGTCCTTCTTTCACGCAGTAACGAAGCAATGGATCGTCGTGGGTTTTGGCATAAATATAGTTTATGGATCGGAGGGTAACATAGGCTACTTTTTATCCTGGAAAAATGCACGGTTCCTGTGGGAACGTGGGTGAAACCCGCGGGCAGAAGTTAGTGTGACATAAAATTGACATTGACAGCTGTCAATAAAGTTTTATAATGTTGACAAGTTGATTTAATTTGACAGATCGGTTTGACGTTTCCTGTAAACCGCGGGCAGAAGCTAGTATTTCATAAATAAGTCTTTTCTATAAACACTTGGCTGTACTACTGTATTTTTTGCTTGTAAAATATATGAAAACGGAGATTTGTGCGACGAAAAACCGGACTTTTTCGGACGTTTTGGTTTAGCCGCCCCTTAATTTGTATAGTTGTAATAAGAATTAGGCGGTTATTCAGTCTTAGTATATACGACGGGCTAAATATCGCGTGGTGTAATAAGGCCTTAAAGACAAAAATGTTACCCATATTTTCCTTTTTATTAGTTCGATTTTTTTTGTAATATTTACTTAACCCTTATTTAAGTACTATGCCTAATTTGTGCTATGCACCAAAAGTGTTGTATAGGTCCTTTGGAAATCTGTGCGCAATCTCAAATGCTTTGGTGCTTTTTAAAGTTAATTACCTACTATGGTCAGTGGTCGTTAACCTATTAGAAACTCCTTATAATTAGCACTATCATTGAATGTTAAGGCTTAATTACATACCATTTTAATTGTTTCTTAAAATCTTGCATAGAGTTCATACGCCTAAGTAAGTTAAATTTTGTCGTAAATGGCTATTTTCAATTTGATAAGGTATCGAAGCTTTATTTTTTGTTGTAAAATTAGGCATTGCTTAGGTGCAGCATCCAGCAAGGGTCTAAACCAACTTGAAGTTAGCTAAATGTGGTTTCAAAAATTTGAGTCACTATAAAGTAAGATCACGTTCTCATTGTCTTATAACGAACGCATGGAGAGACATATGTTCAGACCGGTTCTATAAGAGCTTACATTGGTACAGATTTTGGTACAACGCTAGTCGATTTCGATTCTTTCATATTATTTACACACATATATATATACTATATATTTGTACGAATCAACCCGCATGTCGGGTACCAAACAGGTTGCGAGTAGGCCACGGCGTAATGCCTAGATTATTAACAACTAGTTTTTGCCTACGGATCTATTCGCATGGACTTCGACATGCCGTTATTGGTTTCTGTCTTTATTTTCACAATGAAGTAAAATTGGACAGCAAATGGCTATGGTTTAAAATGATTATCGTTGTACATTTTATTCTAAAAGCTCAATGCAATCTCTAAATTTGCGTTATATAGGAACGACATTCAGAAAGGCATGTCGTCTCAGCACAATGAAGCCCTGCTAAACGACATGTGCTTCTGGATGTTATCGATACAGGCTTCATTGTTATCATTCTCACCTAAAATAAAGGACCCGTTAGAGAGCACAGTTACATAGATCCTTCTTGGGCTTATACACGAGTTGACAACGCTCACTATCAGCTCCTGTTGGAGCCAATAGTGAGCATTGTCAAAGTGATATTCCAAAGCACAACACAGTCTATGCTTTAAGCAGTCTCTTTTAATCCAGAGGTTCTTACAACAGCAAGGACCGTTAGCAAGCTGCTGGCACGGGAATTGTTCACTATCACTAAAAAAACTGCTCTAGAACCGAAGAGGGATGTCTAAGAACAGCTTCATGCGCTCCCCGATGTCGGTGACGGAGCGCTCGTCCAGATGTTAGCTGTCGTCATTAGTGATGTCGTCTTCATCAATTTCGTCCACGTCGACGTCGAGTGGCTGGCTGGTGAGAGCGGCCCAGAGCGGCGAGCGCGCGCCCAGCGCCGCCGAGCCCCGCCGCTAGCTGTCCTTGCAGCCGGCTGCCGCCGCCGCCGCGCCGGCCGCGCCCATCGCGCCGAACAGTATCGCGCCCACCTCGCGGTCTGGAGTTATCTCCACCTGGTACACAGAATCATAGAATCAGAGACAAAAGTAAGCCAGTCGTGTAGAAGCGCACTGACAATCGCGCTACACGCAGTGCTACGATCTAAATTCTGCACATGAAGTTCAAGTTCGCGCTGAAAACTGAGCGATGAATTCATACGAGAGTTCGAAATAGACTCCGATACGATTGGGCGCGAGGAATTTATATGAAGAAATTCTTAGCTTGACATAGGATAGGTACGATGCTTTAAAAAAGGCGAAATAAAATTGCACTGAAGGCAAAATAAAAAGAAGTTTTGCCTATGTTTTTCGTTAAGAGTTTATTACCTGTGAAAGCGTAGTCTGTTCAGGATCTGACCGTTCTTCAAGTACTGTATCGAGTTCAAGTGTAGGCGGCGCCCGCGGCGACCGCACTAGACTCACAGCTCGTTGCTTCGCTTTGACTGGAGACATTCTGACCACAGACAACTCCCCGCGGTCTAGCTCGCAGTTGCGTCGTCTTGCTCGCTCTCTGCACGCAAACTTTTTTATTACTTTTATTGGCTTTAAAGTTATGTGAATAGCATTTAATTAGAGCTCTTTACAGTTGAAGGCTCACTCCGGCTAGCTCTGACTGCCAATTAGAAAAACTACGGCTGAAGTTTAAATAACGCTCACGTCTAACTTTGAAATAAATGCTGCTTTTTAATGCAAACAACTTCTTTATGAGTGGGAAAGCATTTAGCTACGTTGGTAAGCTTGGTATTCAAGCCTTTATTTTACAGACATTATGATTAATACATTTAGGATCAAATGTCGGCCAAATATTGGTCTTATCGCAGTTTTATTTCATCGACGTAGTGAAGCAAGTAATACCTTCTCGTGTTTTAGGTTTGGTTATATTTCTGCGTTTGGATTACGGAAATTTTATGGGAGTCCTCGATGCGACCTTAATGCGACCCTAATGCTAGTACTTATTTGAGTGGCACTTGGCCCAAGTCACTTGGACTTGGGACCGAGAGATGGCAAGAGGCGTTCGAAGTGGACACTTTAACATCTTGACGTTCGTGGAAGAAAGACTTTTGAACTGATCGTTACATATTTATAGATGTATGGGTAGGTACATACTAATGACTAGATACTCCTTCGTGTATACAAACTTTGGAATCTATTTTAATTTGACAATAGCGTAGTTCTCAAACCTATAAATATCAGTGTGTTCTAGACTTCTAGCAACTGTACTTGTTAGTATCTATTCTATTCAGTGTATTTATCATCACACCACCACTTGAAATCAGGTAAGACAGAGTAAAGAGTATCTCAAGATGGTGTTAGAGATAACCTATCAAGTCTAGTGTTGAAAACCAATCAGAAATAAAATGAAAGTCATATAATAATTATTTAATAACTAAAAATCAACCGATTAAAAAGAGTAAGTAATGTAGAAAACAAACCAAAGTAGGTACTTAACCAGTCCTTAATATCAGTTTTCTCATGTTATCTCCGAAGCCAATTATAAAGAGAAATAAAGAGATGTCTTTGCTTTATTAAAAAATAAACAATACTAAGATTATCCAGCACTCAGTTATTTGTACAATTCTGAATTCCATATTGGTGCCATAAAAAGACGCCTGCATTAAAAATTTACTTTATGATTCTGTCGGGGCGGTGGCGGCGTAAAATTGCTTTGAGTATTGTGTAGGAACACAGAAGGCAGGTGTTAGAGGCTTTTGTGCTGAGCTTGAAACATTATTTTTATTTTTAAATTATTCCGTTCCAAATGGTAATTAGGTCATGTTAACCTGAATGCTAATTCTCGAGTGGTAGAGAAAATGTCATATAGGAGCTGATAATCTCGACTAACGCATTTCACTGAAACACAATACGGAATACATTATTATCTGTATTTAATGTATATTGTTTTTCACTTCTGGATCTACATGCTACGAACAAGTAATAAGTTATTTATTCGTAGTCTATATGCCTCGGAACATACTCGGAATGAGAGTTTCAGTAATTGACAGATTTATTTTGATGCGGATAACTTAACTACGTTGATGATTTGCCGCGCGATAATACGGCTAAATGGTCACGAAGGTCTAAGGGGCAGTGTAGACGCTTATGTAAACGTACGTTTGCTTGTCAGAATAACAACGCTTTTACGTCAAGCGCGGATTTCGTGATACTTGAAATGCGCGCTTGACGTAAAAGCGTTGTTATTACGTAAACGTACATTTGCATAAGCGTCTACGGTCTGCATAATAGAATGCGGCTAGTCAAGTTTTAGCGACAAAACAAGTAGGAGGTACCTACCTACAAGAAGCAATTTGTTGTTATAATTATTTTTCAATTCTTTGTATATTCTTTAAAGCAAAAGCTACTTTCATGCCTAAATATCCATGAGATTTGATTAAGCATGGTTGGACCGTTGTTATTTTCTCGAAGAAAAAAGAAAACCGCAAACGCTACTAAGGGATAAAATAACAGACTAGCCAGCTGGTTTGCACCATTTCTCAAAGGAAAATAAAAAGCCTAGTCGGTATGTGGGTTGGCCACCAATGTTAGGTAACGTCTTTAATCTCAACGGTTTCCGGAGGGCATCGACATCCTGTAATTACGTTCTGTTGCTGACTTATCCCTTGACTAGTTTATCCTTTGTTATTGGAAAATCGTAATTGCAATCCCGAATATCAGTTCATGCTTGGTATGTCGGAGGGTGCGAAAGTATCTGCTGGCTAGTGAAATGGATCATTTTGATATGTTTTCTAGAGACAGCCTTTAATATCGAGATCAGAGAGTTTAATTCACAAGGTAGCAGTGGAGCGAGATATGTTGCAAACGCAAATGGGTTTCGATTTCAGAAAGAAATGACCAGTTTAAAATAGGTATTTACCATTGTATCCACAACTATACATAGTTATATTTTAAATTAGATGTAGGTACCGTTTTAAAGTGCTGCCTTTGACCACTTACTTTTTGATCATTACCAAAAGAGTAGCTTATTTATTACATAAATTATATCTAGGTACACAAAAACTACCTTATTTACTACATTAATTATATCTATATTCCAAACCCTGTATCCATCGACATTAAGCACTTGTCTAATTATCTTATTTATGTTTCAGAAATATGACTTGTTCAAAATAATATTCAAATCAATTCCGTCGTACAAATAAGGCTACTGTAGCCGAAAAGTTACTTTTCATGAGAGTACCTACTTTTAAGGCAGCTGAATAAAATTCACCCAGATATTCAAAAGACCCCTGCGACATTCACAGCCACAAAGCGGAAACAAGATCCAAACATGGACAGTATACAAAGATTAATACTCTTGAGTTATTGGCATTTCTTGATGAGAAATATTTCAGTATCAATATACTTTAGAGTAGGTATACCTAGTTGCAAACTTACCTCGCTAACTTTGCTCTACGCCTCAGGCAGCAAATAACAGTGAGCGCCAGAAGTGGGAACCCAAATATACACGACACTATGGGCACGACAATGGACTCGGGCGTTACTGAAACAAAAGGAAAATATTATTCATTGTCATTGAATATTCATGTCATATTCATTAGCCAAGGTTCTTGGAGAGAAGTGATAGCGCAGCAAAAAACTGAAAGAGGAATCACAGAAAAAGTCGGTAACATTTTGTGTTATGTAAAAGCAAGCTTACCTACCGCTCGTGAAGTCTGCCGCCAAGCACTAATGTGCAAGCATTACTGTTTCCGGTTTGATGAGCAGAGTAGCGAGTGAAATTACTGGACTTATAAGAGTTCATACCTAATGTCTCAGGGTAACGAGCGCATTCCAGTGCCGCGCAGGCTTTTGTGTTTCAAAATTCTGGGTGGCACTGCAATTGTTATGGTCCGGAGTTATGCTTACCATCAGGCAAACGACCAGCACGTCTCGTTACCAAATAAAATAAAAAAACAAACTGGACATCACATCGTGTCATGTAGTTGTGAATAGAATTGTCAAATTCCAAACGAAACAGCTGCCATCCATTTCAACCATTCTGACATCATATCATTCAGCAAAGGAAAATTAAGCTCAAATTCGAAAATGGGCGCAGCATTAAAAAATGACAATCAAACTATGCAAGTTGCGATAATTGCCATAATTATCTTAAATGCCAGCAGAACTTCCCGAAACAAAGAGTAAGAACTCGCCGCCCTAATGTATCAAATTACGCATGAAATAATAGTCGTTAGTGGGCAACATCGAACAAAACCAAACAGTAACAACTTGGCGGGATAATTACATTTCGGATCGCTTTAGGAAGGATCCGATTGCCAAGTTGCCTGTCGTGATAACTTGCTAGACGTCTCGGCGTTGTATTGTCAGTTGTTGTGAAGTTTCCAAGTCATTTACTTTCATTTGTGCTGCTTGGTTTTGCTCGGTGATATTGCAGTCTTGTGTCTTGAAGTAATCTTGTGTGTTGGGGCTTACCAATCTCGTTTATGCTTTTACGTCTACTTAAACTGTTTATGGAATATTATTCGTATTATTAATTTTTATGGATTTTCTTAATGATAGTTGTTATTTACATATATGCGTTTAATGATCTCATGAACAGTTTTGGTAGAAGTTGAGTTGCTACGGCTGTATTTTTACAAATAGTGTATTATCGATGGCTACGGCAACAGTCGCTGAGATACAAAAATGGCCGTCAAACAGACACAAAATAGTGCCCCCTATGTTTTATAAAGCAGACTAATATAATTATACATATTTTATTATAAATAATTTATAGACGTCGTAGTAGGTCCAGCGTAACTAAATATTTGACTACGGAAGAACTATATATTTAACTTATATAAGTCAATTAAACGTTCGAAAGAATAAGCTCAGCTAATTAATTTGAATTTAGATGATTAATTTGGAAACTAAAAGATAATGAAAGCTTTGATTTTCAAGTAAATCGAAGCTCTAATTACAATGTTCGATAAGTTGTTACGGACTTTCTCAACTTCCCCTAAATATTCAATTAACTATAATGGCAAGGGAACTACATATTAGCCCTAAAGCGTTTATCAACATATCGATGACTGTACCAAACAAATATGGTTGATTTTCCTCTGTCGGAATATATAATCGTCTTCGACCGTTTCTCAGAGCGCAGCCCTCTAATTTAGTTATCAAGGCACGATTACTGTTTCGGTTAAAAGCTTTTGGCCGTTGAATACCCACAGCTAATTAATCCTTGAGTCACTGAATTATTTATATAAGTACGAGATGAATGTGCGTCCAGGATTTGTAACATTCCTGTAGTATTACCCATAGTACCTACTCTAAAAATTAAGCTACGAACCTTGAAAAATATCTAGCTTATCTATAATAGAGAAGCCGTGTTTTCTTGTAGGTTTTATTCTCCTTATTAAATTTGTCTTTGAGAATCACTTTTATTACATATTGGACATCATTTGCTATACGTATAGGTAATTTCTTTTGTCGTGCTTCAGAACTTTCTGAGAATATTCTGGATCCGTACCAATTACGTGGATGGATTTTTACTCAAATGGAAAACATGTAATTCGTTCACTCTTGTTTGTATGTCAAATGTCGTAAGGAAAAAAACGTACATAAACGAACTAGAACTAAACTAGTATTCTGGATCTATGGACCCGTATCATTCAGACAGATTCAACAGAAGAGTGAAGAGATTTCTTTCTGAGAAGAGTAGCTCAGTAATACCTGGGGTATTGCTGATATTCATTAGCAATGGTGACCACTTAAAAATGCAACTACCTATATAGGTACCAAGTCATGTTGTCGCGCGTCAAGAAGGCAAAACGAAGTCGTAGTATACCTACGGAGTATCTACGTGCATCTACATGGCCACTCGCAATTAACCATCTGGTGCGCAGCACCAATTACTTCCCACCCATAATAATAAAAAATATCCAGCACAAAAATGACAGTTTTAATATTCAGAAGTTAGAATGGCTCTGACATTCAACAACGTAGACAATGGCGATAGACTAAATCCGTACCAGTTTTAAATTAGGTATCCATATAAAAGAGTGAGAGCGAGTGTGGCCGAGTGGGAACTTGTGCGACTTTCAATCTGACGCACCATTGTTCGAATCTCGACTCGGGCCGCACCAATTGACTTATATTAAGTTATGTGCGGATTATTCACACTCGCTCTAAAACGGTGAAGAAAAACATCGTGAAGAACGGCATGTTCAAGAACCACAAAATTCGAACACATGTGGCATCGACCAAGCCGCACTGGGCGCGCGTGGTGGATCATGGCTCATCTCTCTGAGAGAAGGCCGCGGCCGGTATCCCAGCAGTGGGAGCGTAAGAAACTGATAATGTAAAATATAAAAGAGTAGCTTACCAGTGGGGTATATAATGATAGGTGTAGGCCGTTTATTGCTGCTGGCGTTGGGCTTCCCGACACTACTAGGTGTGGTGGTGGCGGTGGTCGTGGCCGAGCTGGTGAGCCGATCCAAGAGCCCTAGGGGCCCCGGCGTCGGTCGCGTCATCCTTGCCTAAACAAGGATAAGATGTATTTATTGTTTCGTACCATAGAAATGTTACCTATAGAGAGGGCTATGATCGGGGTTACCACAGATCTCTTAGGGGTTACCCTGCGTGAAAGGATCCGTAATGAGGAGATCCGCAGGAGAACGAAGACCACTGACATAGCTCTAAAAGTCTAAAAGTTTTATTACGATACCTACTACAGTTATTAGAAGTAGGTTAAAATTGACTTCCAAAATTTGATTACGTTGCTAGTTAAATCAGTTAAGATAAAATAAACAGTTCTCGAAGGCGAACGATAAAGCGCGGGTAAAGAATTGGAGCGTATCTAATCTATACAAATAAATAAAATTGAAGTGTCTGTTTGTAATATCAAAATAACAGCTTTTTACTAAATGCATATGAAAGTATATACGGTACCTATAACAAAATAACCATTTTTAAAATTTTGTCTGTCTGTCTGTCTGTTTGTGTTAATTTTAGAAAAAGAATTAGGGTTCCACGCAAATAAATATAAACCATGTAATCCAAAATCTCCACGCGGGTAAAACCGCGGGGCAGCAGCTAGTTTCTTATAAAATGTTCACTTACGAAAAGCTTTCTCTCACGTTGCACGAAAAGAGAAACTTCAAAGTTATCATGAACCCGAACCAAAGATTCTCAGTGTTTCCCCAGTCGAATATATTTCAACGCCAAAGTTCCCTATTGTGTAACTAAACCTGGAACTGTCAAAGAAAACTTTACCAACAAGATCTAAAATCGTTCTCAGCCATTATTCTCAGATTTATCCCAATCTATTCCGGACTGTAATACGGAAGATCAATGGCCAAAGAAAACGAAAGTTCCAGATTATTCGTATCCTCTAATAAAGTACACAAGAGAAAGATAAACAAGCTCGTTATGGCCCTACACAGGTTGAATTGGCAGAACAATTGTGGGGCTGGATGGATTCTGTACACACAATTACTGGCGGCCCTTTACGAGCCCTGTATAATGTATATACTTGACCTGGCTTGTATGTTTGATTATTGAGACTAGCAATTGCAAGAATAAAACATGTTCTATATTTTCAAAGGAACGCATGCGCATGTTTAAAATAAAATCTGCACTGTAATTATTTGTAGATAACATATTTTAAGTTCCACTTAGAAGGGGGAGGACTGTCTTCTGGACCACAGATAACACTTCTCCAGGAGTTAGGGTTGAAATAATATACCTACATTATCGTGATATAAATGGTTTTGATTTGTATATCAGATGTAACAGAATAAATAGGTACTTAGTAGATAAGTCATACTTTGTGAATGGAATAGGTAATACTTTTAGATATGAGATCTCACAGTTCTTATATTGCCTTTAGAGTATGATTTTATATTATAATCCACTGGATGTGAGAAGCTTGGGTTCCCATACAAATCAACACTGATACCTATAGCCGAGTTTACAGATGCAGTTGTTTACTCGATTCATATCGTCGTTTCCCGCCACCAATGTGCCGTAGGTACCTGGTAGATAGTACGACTAGGAGGCTAGACACGGAGATAACTTTCTGAATGACTACTGAAAACCATTCGGTATTTATACACTATGTACTTCAATCCCTTTTTGTACTACTGGAGACCTCCACTGGGAGAGGAGGTTTTTGTCTCATTCTAAGACATTACAGTACTAAATGAACAGCTTTGACGTCATACTAGATCATACGTCGGCATAACGCGCGACAAAGCGTCAAGTCGTACGTAAGTACAAGAGAATACTACTAGTCAAAACAAAGACAAATCGTCATATTGTGTGGTCCGCATTTCTGCTATGATACTCATAAGCCGGGACCGGCTCGTATCAGAGCCTCGTATGCATGGTACGTAGAAAGTTTTTAAAAAAACATTTTCTTGAATTAGTGGTATGTGATCCATCATATTATGTATATTGCCTAGGGGGTCGTCCACATCAAGGGGCCATAATATATTACGTTTATATACGCAATAAAAGAGGGGTTGGGTTCTATTTATAGAACCGCAACAATGAAGGTTCAACAGCTTGACCTCGTTAGACCAGAATGTTGATGTTCAGTTATTTTTACCTCTGATCGAAAAATGTTAAAAATCAGAGAGTTAAATCTGGACTGCAGTAGAAGAGCTAACTCTGGATTTGATAAAAGGCAGCGTCTACACTCTGTATATCTGTGTGGAAATGACGCAGTATACAAGTTTTTCCGTTATTTTTAGAATGTTAAGATAGAGAGTAAGATTTTTGGGTCGTGAATCATCACGGGTAGTACTGTTAATAAATAAAGCTATGAATCAATGCACAGCTTGCGTTTACAACGTCTCTCAGGCAGACCTCAGACGCTTATGCAAACGTAGGTTTGCTTGTCAGAATAACAACGCTTTTACGTCAAGCGCGCATTTCTAGTATCACGAAATCCGCGCTTGACGTAAAAGCGTTGTTATGCTGACAAGCAAACGTACGTTTGCATAAGCGTCTGAGGTCTGCATAACGAATCGTAAGCTCTGTTATAGGCCTACCAGAAATGGAAGGCAAGAAAAAAAAATTAACGCTCACGATAGGTTAGCGTTTGACCACTATTTCACTTGATCTAAGCTATAAAGCTAGAATAGAAGCTTTAAAAACTGCTATTCTAGTTTCCTAGGCTGGCTCTCAAGTACGGCTGATGGAACAAGTAAAAAGGTGTGTGGCGATCGATTTACAATTGATTTGCTAGGCGTGCACAAAAATATGTCCTATATACCTGATTATTAGGGGTCGACTCTGGTGTCACAATCCTAAACTAAATTTTAGTTTCACTTTCTCGTTTTATTATATAACATGAGAAAGGGATGGAATACGTTTGATAGTTCTAAAATTTAGTTTAAGTGCTGTCAAATACCTTCCATCCTTGACAATTAGGCACCAATAAATTGAGGGCTGTTAAATTTACACTAGATACGAGTATGTGGATTAATTTAACAGGTCTGAAATACATTCCATTATTTTCTCATTTTCTTAATTAGAAAGAGAGAGAGAGAGTGAAACTTAAATTAGATTCACGCCAGAACTGATACCTTATTTCACACCATTGTGCGTGTATTTTTAGCACAGAATTTTGAACTAATATAAAGCGCATTTTGAACTATACTAATATCTAAAATAAATGGTTGGTTAATTTTTATTCGTGAAACATCAGTTATTTTTAATGGAGGAACACTTACCACAGAACCAAAAGGTGTTCGTTCTCGATGACTGAGCCTACAATTTTGTTTAAATGTTGTTGTGGTCACATTTACGTACAAAATAATGTTCAGTTACCAGCGTTTTCCTAACAAAAAGCAGTTTATGCAAATGTTTATTGCGTTTAAAACTCTTTATTCCTTTTAGGACAGTAAGGAGGTACTACTTTTAGAGTAACTGCTCAAATAATGGGCCTATTACCGGTACATGGGAATAAAAGTGTCTTTTAAAATGTATCCATTAAGGATATCACTTTTAATTAAAAATCTATCGATTGGAAATAGAAACGCGTTGGGAATAGAAGCCGGGTGGTAAAGGTCTGGGGCCTGTTTCATAAAAAATATTAGTCTAATATTATGAGTCTTTTTTTTCATATCTAATATGACGCTAATAGGTACTCATAATATTAGACTAATATTTTTTTATGAAACAGGACCCTGTACAGTATATGCAATGGATCTAGGCTGGACAAAGTGTAGGGTCTCTGAGCGTCCGAGTGTTTAGAGATAAATAGCGACATAAAATTAGCTGATAACTTAAAAATGCTTTTTAAGTAGATTCCCCTACTTCGACGATTGTATCGCGAAATGTGAAATTTCATCCCCGATTTTCCACCCTTAGGAGTGGTACCGCAGATCTCTTAAGTGGTACTCTTTTATAAAATTTACTAATAAACGACCCACCGATGAGATATACCTATACCCTACTCAAGAAAAAAAATCCTTAAAATCGGTTTACAATTAGCGGAGAAATCGAGTAAAATACACAGAAAAAAATACAAACGAGGTGAGAACGTCTTCTTAGACACACAAACACGAAATAAATCCTAGTGACTTATTGCATGCTTAGTGGTTAAAGGTATATGTTTGATCGTGGGTTATAGATAAATGGTGGGTTGCTAATAGCTAAATTAATCAATAACGTGATTAATTTAGCTATAACACAGGTCATTTGTGCAGCCGTACATTGGGCCACCGAAGGCGGCCACTAGACGCATCTCTAGTCTATTTTGTGCGGGTGGGGAGAAGCCGTCGTTTCTGGTTGAGCCAACGCCTCAGCTTGTGTCTTGGTCACGGCCAATCGGACGCTCAGTTTGCGCCGATGCTTCACAAAATTTATGAAAAATCTTGTCCGCATCTTGTGGCCGCGTTAAATCTCGACTTAGAAAATCCTTATCAGTTTTTTCGTCGGTTAAAAATGATCTTCAGTTTTTTAACTTTAGATTCCAAAAAAATAGTCCGACTTTAAAAACAGGTACTCTTTTCTGAATGTTGTTTTTTAATATTATATTCCTTTTACTCCAAAGATACGTGCAATAATATCTAAAGTCACGGAACCAATTCCTGTGCTTAAGGGAAAACGAGTCGTTCATTTCTCCATACAACCGTATTTGGGTTATTACTCCACTACTTGACGTTTTAAGTCCAAAATTAAGAATAATATCGATTTATCTCTTCATTATCTAGGTTGATCTGCTAATTATACAGAAAAAAAATAAGTGGCTTAAAAGTAATGAGCCTTCAAACATCTGTATTTTAGCACATATTTTAACGCAAGTTTGGACGTAAATAAATTACAAAAGAACTAAGAAAACTCAAAAATAAAGAACATAGTAACAAGCTTTAGTTTGTCGACATTTCAAATAACTTTGGTTTGACTAAATACATTTAGTAGTTTTGCCGTAACACCCCAAGTACCAGAAGCCAATTCGTACATTTTTGCGCGCCGATTTTCGAGTCGAACCATCGCGCGTCTCACGGAAATTTTACCACCCTGGCGGGGAGAGGAGGGAAGTGTCTCACGCACACTACAGTGCCCGCTGTGTGCTGCTGTGCCATTTCAAAGTCACGAAACACCGCGATGTTTGTGACAAAGTACTGTCTCGCACCAGACGCGGTCGACCGGCCGGTGCGTGCGGCGGCATCCTATATAATTTGTGGGCGGCATTACGAACAAGCAAAGGTCAAGGTGATCGACCGAAGACGTAAAACGATATGCGTATTATCATAATTGTGTTCTATGATAATGCCACCGCCCGCTATATTGGATTCAGATTTCTTTGCCTAAATTGGATGTTTACCTATGCTTGTGAATTTGGACTTTGCTGCGTTAGAGAAGTGTTCTGTGTTTATTTTTGACTTCAGTACAACAATGGCTAAATCGTATTTTTGTAATAATATTACCTACCTATATCTTTTTCAAATACTAATAAATAGAAATCTATTAATAGAATTTAAGTAAATAGATACTTATCTATTTACGTAGAAACCTACCTATTATTATTCGATTTGTTATTATTACATATTGTGTTAGCACAAAACCAACTTTTAGACTCATGTTTAGCTAGACAGTGTCTAAATAAAAACGTCTATAAAATGATCTATACAAATAAATAAAATTGAAGTGTCTGTTTGTAATATCAAAAATATAGCTTTTTTTACTAAATGCATTTGAAAGTATACACGATACCTACCAACAAAAACACAATTTTTAATATTTTTGTCTGTCTGTCTGTTTGTTTGTTCCGGGTAATATCCGAAACGACTGGACCGATTTTGACGGGACTTTCACTGGCAGATAGCTGATGTTATAAGGTACTCCTACTTTATTTTGGAAAAACAACTAGGGTTCCGCGCAAAAAAAACCCATGAACCCAAAAAGTCCGCGCGGGTGAAACCGCGGGCAGCAGCTAGTTATGATATAAAATGATTGTGGTTGCTCATATTTAAACACGTGAGTAAGCCATGATTGGGAGTTAGACGCTGTTTAACACATGTTTAGGGTGTGTTTTTAGTAAGACTAAGACCGATATACGGTGTTATGTTGTAAGTACTTAGGTAGGTACTTATGTACTTACTGATAACTGAGTAGGTACGTACCTACTTATAACCACAGAATAGATAATAGCACAAGTCTATAACCTACCTAGTAAGTACATACGTACCTACTTGAACTAAAACCGCGTTACCACAAAAACTATTTTTAGACGCTGTTTAGCTAAACAGGCGTCTAAAAATAGTTTTTGGTGGTTTTGTCTAGCCAGACAGTGTCTAAAAGTTAAACAACGCTACACAACTTTCACGAGCAAAATGTTTAGAAATAATCATAACGGCTTGTACGATGAGTATTTATTCTATGATAAGGTCACCGTTATCTTCTAAAATGATTAGAAATGTCACATCAGCGGCGCAAGTACGGATCCTTTCGGTCGATAAAATTCGATAAAATTGACAGTTCAAATCGATAAAGTGGGATTTATCGAGCCTCGAAACAATCGACAAAAGTTATCGAAAAGCTAGGTCGAATCCAAAGAGAATATACAGCTACTACAATACTTTATGATCAGACTTCGGTACTCGCAACATTCGATAAATTTGTCGAACCGACTTCCGTACTCGCGCCGCAGAATTGAGGTAGATAATGGTTAGACACTTCTTAAATCAAGGTTTGTGGTTAATTACTTATTTAAACATGCGACTAAGGCATGTTTAAGAGTTAAACGCTGTTTAATACTTGTTTACGGTGTGTTAAACAGAGTTTAACTCCTAAACATGCCGTAGTCGCGTGTTTAAATATGAACCACAAATCGAGATTTAAGTAGTGTCTAACCATTGTCTAACTCCACTCTGTTGTGACTTTTCTAATCAGTTTAGAGGTTTATCTTTAGGCACTGTCGAGTTAAACAGGCGTCTAAAAGTTAGTTTTTGTGGTTACACGGCTTATGTTGAAATATAAATAAAAAACCAAAATAACCATGGTTTTGCAACAATTACACATATACGAGGTAAGTATTTACACGCGCATCGCAGTTTGAAGAAAAAAACATCTAAAAAAACCTCTAAAATCCACTAAACGGACGAGACCGGCACTACGGCCAGACGGTCTGGTTTCAAAGCGACGACTGCTCCGCTTTACGCTACATACATCACTTGCGTACCACCGCTTATTTACCGCAGCGTCTGTACTGAGTACGCAGTGGTTGTGAAATAATTTTTATCTTTCGTAGAAGCGAGAGTGAATCGAGAGCGGTAACTTGTGCGACTTTCAATCCGACGCACCATAGTTCTTATCTCTACTCGTCCCGCACCAATAACTTATATCAAGTTATGTGCGGATTATTGACACTCGCTCTAAAACGGTGAGGAAAACATCGTGAGGAAACCGGCATGTTCAAGAACCACAAAATTCGAGGTCATGCGACATCCACCAAGCCGAACTGGGCCCGCGTGGTGGATTATGGCCCATCTCTCTAGAAAGAAAGAAAGAAAGAAAATACATTTATTTCTCTTTCTCTGAGAGAAGGCCGGTATCCCAGCAGTGGGAACGTAAGAGGCTGACAATAATAACAATAATAATAGTAGGTAGAAGCGGGTGTTGTACTCGGACTAGATTTCCATCAAGCGGCAAGCCCCAGCCACAACCTCAATAGACGATACGATATGCGTCAAGCGGAGATCGTGGTTTTTCCATGTTTTCTCGTGGTTCGCGATTGATGCTTATCCATCAATCATGAATTAGGTGTGAGGACTGCCTTAGCGTTCGGACTAGATTTCTACCAGGCACCACCTTAGGCAGTACGTTATGCGTCAAGATCACCATTTTGGTTTTTCCATGGTTTGCGCGTGGTCCGTGATTATGCTTTGCGTCAATTCATTGCGTCTAATATTATAGCCCTTTAGACCACTTATTTTATATACATATACGTTTTTTTGCCGTAAAAAAACTACGGTTATTTCGCCGTGAGTAGATAGATAACTTTATTGTACACGTTATATAAAAAAGCTTTATATATTCATAAAAGTTCATAAACTAGCTGCTGCCCGCGGTTTCACCCGCGTGGATATATTGGATTTTCTTGGTTTTTATTTTTTTGCACGGAACCCCAATTATTTTTCTAAAATAAAAGTAGCCTAAGTTACTCCTTATAACATCAGATATCTGCCAGTGAAAGTCCCGTCAAAATCGGCCCAACCGTTTCGGAGATTACCCAGAACAAACAGACAGACAAAAATTTAAAAAATGGTTGTTTTGTTATAATAGGTACCGTATATATATACTCTCATATGCATTTGGAAAAAGCTGTTATTTTGATATAACAAATTTTTTTTCTGAAGAGATAGGGTGATCTTATCCGTGTTACCCGCACGGCCACACGGCCCTTCCTGTGATGATGATGGTGATGAATAATAAAAATGAATGAAATGAATAATATAACTCTGTAGGTAGGTCGATACGAGTAGGTATCTACTAAAATTCAATACAGCAAATTATTTGAATTTACTAGCTGCGTCACGTGATAGAACAGAATAGGTAACAGTTAGTACTACGGCGCGCTGAATTCGTGTTTGTTTTTGTGTTTGTTTTCTCGGAAACTACTGCATGATTTTCATAGCATTTTCACGAAATGGAAGAGAGATCATCCGAGAATGTGATAGGCTATAATCTAGAATTTTTAATTAGCTTTAAAAGCCGTCTGGCGCTCATGTTTTGTGTTTGTTCGGGGTAATCTATAATAATTCAGAAAAAATCGTCCCGTTGTATAGTTTCCGATGCTTGCGCTGGCCATATATTTATAGCTATAGGTATGAAAATTATGTATGGAAGAAATGCCTATAATATCTAACTTGGTGTTCCAAAAAAGAGTTTAGGTAGGTACCTTTATTATATTTAATTACTCATTTATCGGTCGCTCTGGCAATTGAATTACAGTAGGTATGAACCTATGTCTTCTATAGCTAGGTATAAGAAGTAGGTGAGTATGATAAAATACGTACTAAGCAATCAGTAAAACACAAAGGTGAAAGCATAGGTAAGCAAAGCATAAGTAGGTAAGGCTTTAGGCTACCCACCGATCTTTCTAGAACATTTTCTGTGAGAGTCCATTTGGATGAGTACCTAGGTACCTATTTTACCTCCGCTTTACTTGAAATCCTCCGGCGACGACGGCGGCGCCCGGCTGCGCGGCGCCACAGAATAGGTAAGAGTTAGTGCTTGGGCCCGCTGAATTCTACTTATTATAGTTATACCTTATCACCTATATTTACTACTCATTTATTGGTCAGTACAGTGGCATGTAGGTATGTACACTACCTATGTCTCGTATACTAAAATACCAGCCATAGTCAGTCAACTTTTTCAAAAATGTAAAATAAAAAGCATGACCGACTGAGATATTCTTCTTAGAAGATATTCTGCGAGAATTCGTCTGGATGGGTGTAGGTATACGGTCTATTATAATAGGTACATAGGTACCTCCGGCCCGCAGCGCAAGTACGGATCTTGTCGATCGATAAAATTGTCAATTCAAATCGATAAATTGGGTTTAATCAACTTTTTATATAATTTATCGAGCCTCGATACAATCGACAAAAGTTATCGAATAGCTAGGTCGAATCCAAACGAAATATAAAGCTACTACAATACTTTACGATAATACTTCGGTACTCGCAACATTCGATAAATTTGTCAGTTGTTACGATTCGACAAATTTATCGAACCGACTTCCACACTTGCGCCACTGCACCGCCCGGACTCCGGTTCGGCGCGCGGCCGGCGGTAGTCCGGCAACGCCGCGCGCCGGCGCGCGCCTGGCATGCAACGCCGCGCGCCGGCGGGCGGTAATGCCGGTAACCCGGCATGCAACGCCGCGCGCCGGCGGCGGTGGCCCGGCTACCTAACCTTTGCTTTGATTATAATTCTATGCGGCGGCTTGGACCGGCTAGCTGCTACTCGCCTCGCGCATCCAACGGTTTCCCGCGCTTTTGACAAGGTCATCGGTCCACCTAGTGGGGCCGGCCTTTGTGCTTAGAAGTTTGAGTAGGTACTGCAATCGTTATGGGCGGGCGTTATTCTATCAGAGTAATATAATTATATGTGTTATACCATCAAGAAAATGACCAGCTCGTCTCGTTATTCAATAGTATAAAAAATATGGTCGGTTACATAATACAGTGTACGTGATAATAAATATATACCAGCTACTGAGTACGTTTCTATCGTACTAATATTATAAACTCGAAAATTTTTGAGGATGTTTGGATGGATGTTCATTACTCTTTCACGCAAAAATTACTGAACGGATTTTGATGAAACTACAGTACGTAATATAGAGGTTATACATCAGAATAACACAGACTATAATTTATAAAGATATTGTATTTGTACCTAAGCCAGGCGGGCGAAGCCACGGCCGGAAGCCAAGTAGGCTATATAACGTACTTACTAGAACTATAAATGTTGAAAAGTACCTTTATGTAAACAAGTCCATGTAACAAAAGTTACATCGATCATGAAAAAAACCACGACAGTCCTAGCTAGTGTCGCTCGGGATTATGTAAGGATTCTAGCGATACCCCATACATCGAAATCTCACCGAATCACGTATGTACGTGAGTTTCTTTATTCCACCAAAACTTTTGTGCAGTTTTTTGTGTTATGTTTTTAGGGTTCACGTATGTTTGTATGTATGTATATACAATCACACTCATTACATTACTCATCACACTCATTACTCATTACACTCCTTTTTTGTGCAGTCGTGTAATAAAATACCTACTTATCTAAACGAAAGGTCATCCTGGCAGGAGTATGGGTGAGACATTTTTTGTGTAGAAATGAGTGATGAGATGTAGGTACCAATGTGTGTGGGGTCGCTGACCCGCGCATTATATATTATAATGACTTGGAGGACTGTTATAATACTCGTAGGAATCACCTAAAATTATTAAGTTATGTAGGTACTTAGGTAGGTAGGTAGTTACCTACCTTACAAATATACCGCCTGACGTAGGTAACTACTCCCGCGCTGGCAGTTTTCATTCGGAAGTTATCGTCGAACACATAGGTAGGGTACTGTCTGTTACCTATAATATACAAACTTGTTATTGTCTATAGTGTACAAGTTTGATTGTTGAGAATAAAACATGAAGAACTATTAGATATTACTACCCCTGTACAGTACAGTTACTATACCCCGCGGTTTCGCTCACGTAGCCTAAGTTACTCCTTGTAACGTCAGCTATCTGCCAGTGAAAGTCCTGTCAAAATAGGTTCAGCCATTTCGGAGATTACACGGAACAAAGAGACTAAATTTTTAAAAATGGTTTTGTTTTATGTACCGTATATACTTTCATATGCATTTAGTAAAAAGCTGTTATTTTGATAATACAAACAGACACTTCAATTTTATTTATTTGCATACTTAGATAAATTTGTTTCCGAAAATAACTTCTGCAGATTTCTACGCTGTCCAAATGCACGATTATTTTATTATGTGATGATGAGGTTGAAAATTACACTGCTTTCTTTCTCAGACTTCAAACTATTTCCACACCAAATTTCTATAAAATCCGTTCAAATGATTGACAATGATGAAAAGTATCCTGTGTTCTTTCACAGGCTTCAAGCTATCTCGAAACCAAATTTCTTCCGTTCTATAGATCGACAATTATGAAAAGTGATGATGTTGTTGAAAAGTACCCTGTGTGTTTTCTCGCGCTTCTAGCTATTTTCACACCAAATTTCATTGGAATCTATACACATACATACATATATATACATAAATCCTGTCCTACTCTTCCTACTTCCTATCCTACTAATATTATAAATGCGAAAGTTTGTGAGGATGGATGGATGGATATATGGATAGATGTTTGTCACGCAAAATCTACTGAGTGGATTTTGATGAAACTTTATTTACTTACAGTAGATAATATAGCTTATTACTATGTTTGCAGCGGACTGTAGGCAAACCAAACAATTTACAATTTATACTCAAAGAAGCAAACAATGAAAAATGGCGCGCGCGGCGCGATGACCAAACGAGAGCTCAGAATAGATAATAGTACAAGTAACAAAAGCGAGCGCCATCACACGAATATTCACGAAATTTCTTTGAATGAAGAATCGCCATTCATAAGATCACGCATGTGTGCGTAGAAGCGGCAGGTCGCGACTTTACGAGAGTGTGTAACTGTGTATGCGCGAGCATTAGCTTCGTACTACTCATAGCTGCAGAGCCTTACCTTGTCCCACGAATGTTAGACGAAATAGCATGCATTTTAGCCGCGCCCACCGATGAGTTGGAGGGTTCGGCTCGTAGGCTCTTAAGTCAATCAAACGAAAGTTAGAAATCTTATCCGGACCTGCAAATAATTTCGCTCTTAAAGGAATTCTGAACGTTTAATTCGTTTTCCTTAAATCAAAACTTGGAACTTTTAACAATCGGACACAGCACTCTTAATTAGAACATTTTACAACTTCTATCCTAAATTTCAACTAATGAAACTGTGATTTTCATGATCATAAAACCAACATCTGCTAAGTACTAAAAACATTGAAATGACGGCTTGGGTTTAATTTGGGTCGGCTGCAGACTGCACAGAAACATAAAGTTTGTAAATCTATTCTCGTCGCAATACGATCCTTTTATATCATTTGAGACTCACCGGTGCACAGTGCAGCGGGTCATGCACTCATCGTACTGTAAAATCCACTCTCACATGTACATGGTTATTAATTTCAGTTGATGTGTGCGTTGTCGTAATGTGTGATAGAACACGCGAGCTCGGTAGGGTTGCCGTGAGCGGATACACCCCGAGCGTTTCCCACCGCTCCCTCCGACAGACTGAAGTAGAGCTACTACAGTCCTACTGAAACAAGTACAGGGTAGGGCAGTTCTGAAACTTCAGGAAAGTAGTCACGGTTAGCTCACGCACATAGACGCTCGTGTTTATGTATGGCAGAGTCTGGACTACGTATTAGTTCAATCGCGTTTGAAATAGCAGCAATTCCAATATAAAATCATCGGGTTTACGTCATTATGTGTATTTCATAAATAAAAAAATCTGTACAGTAAGGTAAAATATCATTAGGTAAATATTAAGAAGTCAACAGAACGTAAAAACTTTCATCAAGTTTCTGGTCTAAAAATATGTTCTTTTTGAATTCCGTGCAGCAAAATAACGTAGGCCGTGCGGTGGCTCAGGATAATTAATTCTATTCGCACTTGACAATGGTGTCAATTCTATCATTACATACCTAAACTAATTTTAGTTTCGCTCGCTCTCTTTACAATGCATAACATGAGAAAGAGACGGAATATCTCTGACAGATCTTAATTTTTTTTAGAGCTGTCAAATATCTTTCGATCTTGATAAATGATAAAAGATGCCACTGAATTCATTGCCATTAAATTTACACTAGACACAAGCAAGTGGATTAATTTGACAAGTCTAAAATATATTCCATCTCTTTCTCATGTTATGCATTGGAAAGAGAGAGAGAGAGAGAGCGAAACTAAAATTAGTTTAGTTATGAAATGATAGAATTGACACCATTATCTATACAAATAAATAAAATTGAAGTGTCTGTTTGTAATATCAAAATAGCAGGTTTTTACTAAATGCATATGAAAATATATATGGTATCTACAGCAAATCAACCAGTTTTAAATTTTTTTCTGTCTGTCTGTTTGTTTGTTCCGGGTAATCTCCGAAACGGCTGAACCGATTTTGACGGGACTTTCACTGGCAGATAGCTGATGTTACAAGGAATAATTTAGGCTATGTGGGCGAAGCCGCATCAGAGCACAACTAGTATTAAAATAAAATTAACAACACTTCAATTATTAACAGATAATAAATTGGGCTACATGCCAATGGTAGGCCACATTGGCTTGTAGATTATCCAACTGTTTTTATGGCTAGGTAAGCTAGTAGTGTTTATATAGCAACTATTTAAATTAAAAAAATGACAATTTAAGAACAAAAAAGACCTAAATCATGTGCTTAGTGCCTGAGTGCCTTAATGCCTAGGCGACCGCTAGAAAATATTCTACCACAACCGCCGTACGGTGGTTGCATCAAGCTCTTTGTGGGATTGACCCACAGATCGGCAGTCAACGACAACTAGGCCACAATCGCTCCAAAAAAAAAAAAAAACAAACGTATCCGATTTCCATGTATAGTAAAGTCGTGATCTGTGCTACTGGATGGATAGTGTATAGGATTGGTACATTGCTATACGTTACGGATTGTGATCGGTGCATTCAGCGACCCCGATCGCGATACTTCACTGTTTCGGTAATGCCCCGATACGATGGAAAGCGGACGTTTTCTTCGGAAAAGGACACTCTTGACCGATTGGGGTTTGTCGAAGTTACGTCTTTGTTGTCTATTATATTGAATTATTGAGCATAGTAGTTACAGCATTAACGAAATAGTAGAGAAACTGTAGGATTTACGATATTACTTTTTATGATTATAATGTTGTTTACTTGATAGAAAGTGACGATGCGGTCAAAGGCACATCACTCCAGCCTATGAGATGCCTATTCCGACTTCTACATTTATCTTGTAAGATGAAAGTTTAACGCGTCATCAACCTTTTTTCAGATACACCTAAAAGTGGCCATCTCGATCGAAAAATGAAGCGAAAGGGCCTCTCTTATAGTATCGTATATATAGTCGAGGAGTGACTGTGGGTTTGCTGGGGAGAGGTATGTGGCGGGTATGGTACCCACACCCAATTCCTTACCTACCCCGTGAGCCTATAGCCTCTGTGTAATGCATGAAGGATGCATATAAGACTACATTGGTTAATTATTAAGAATAATGGATTGCGAATTGGTTGCGAAAGTTTATATTCCGAATAAATCGCACCCGCCTTCGATTGCATCGTCATTCATCACAGATTTGATAGTGAGATAGCAGTAAAAGGGGTTCTTTTCAACCGATGTATAGGAACATTTTTTAAATCTTTTACCAATCTACATTTATAATATCCTACTATATACACGACTGCACAAAAAAGGTGTGTAATGTTTTTATTAGGTTTCATGTATGTATGTGAGTTTTTCTATTCCACGATAACTTTTAAATGCCGGAACAGATTTGGATGTATGGGGTATTGTTAGAATCCTTACGTCATCTCGAGTGACACTGGTTATGGCAGTTGTTTTTTTATGTTACTTTTATATAACATCGACTTGATTTATTTGACAAAATACAAACAACGGTTAAACTTTCCTTTGTGGACCGTCGATTTTGGGGGGGAGGGGGGAGAGGAGGGAGGGGAGGGAGGAGGGA
Organism: Crocallis elinguaria; assembly: GCA_907269065.1. Taxonomy (NCBI): domain Eukaryota; kingdom Metazoa; phylum Arthropoda; class Insecta; order Lepidoptera; family Geometridae; genus Crocallis; species Crocallis elinguaria. The sequence goes on from OU026078.1 coordinate 11,591,921, forward strand.
TACCCCCCTGTACCATCCCCACCCCGCGGAGCCCCATGGTTATAAAGATACCCATGATTAAAGTTTTGAGGTTAGAATACAGTTTGACTCCGCCCTAGCTTCGGCGCTGCGTGAAGAGCAGCCCTTCCCTCCGCGCCTCCGCCTTTTTATATACACTCTAGGGGTAGGGCAGACAAGACCACGTGGAAAGTGGGGTGCTCTGATTCGGTTTTGGGTATTTTTCGGATATTCATGTAGTGAGAATAAAACACAACAACAAACGATGACTGACACTGACAACTAACAGAAACAGATAAAAAGACACTACAAAACAAAATGGCGTCGCTTCACGTTCCATTCCGCAGTATAAACATAAATTCGTTATTTTTTTGTATAAAAAAAATCAATGTAATTGTGTAATAAAGCACGGTTATTGTGCACATTAATTACACACCAAATTTAATAATTGAAAATAAAATTATATCTTAGAAAATATAAGAAATAAAATTTAATGAAATACACCTCTAGCATCAACGGAACGTAAATGTCAACTTTGACGTCTACCATGTCAATTTATCCATAAAAAACTTGCAAATGGCGTATTATTTTCCAATTTATATCGAAACTTTAAAAAATTATATCTCGTAAACCGTGAATCTCCGCAACTTCAAAATTTGTAATAAAGCTTTCTATTTAAGAGTACTAACTACTATAAAAACGTGAATTTCCAAATCGACGGTCCACAAAGGAAAGTTTAGCCCAAACAACAAAATGCGTGCTGGGTACGCTGCGGACTGGTAGTGGGTTTAGAACATTTGGGTTATCTATATATATAATTATATATACTCGTATATTGGCTTGTAGTTTTTCCAATTGTTTTTGTTGGACTGTTTTGTTTTGCTAGATGTAGTAGCTAGTTAATAAAGGCTTTTAGTCCATAATGAACTATATTATTTATACCTACCTATTTCTTTCTACCTACCTATATAGAAAACACTTCATTGTACAATAAAGAGAATTACAACATATTATTACTTACAATTCGTGGCCTTATTGCAAAGTAGGTAATATAGATATTGTGGCGTATAGGGAGAGGATTATGAATTATTTCTGCGACCATATCGAACGTTACTACACTATAACTATGTTTTCTATTGATTAACATAAAAATATGAACTATTATGCCCGACATAATAAATGTGGTAATAAATAATTTACTATTTACGCAAAAGTATATTTTTCCAAATTATTTCACCCAGAAAAAACAATCACAGATAGAACCCGTCGAAGAATGCAGCAATGATGTTCCAAAACAGGCAATTTCATTCAGAGATTTGTTTTCTCGATTCCGTTAAAAATAGCTTCTTCTCGCACCATTAGGCCGGAGTTTCTTGTTGCTCTGAAGCCTCGATAAGGCGCCGGGAACAAATAGATGCCTACAGCGTGGCGCAGCCTAATGGGTTTTTACGCCAATTAGTCAATGTCTCAGTAAACTCTTTCTAGAAGTGTTACAGGGTAAGCTTCTGTTTATTTATGTACACGAAGACACGTTGAATGGAAAGCTGAACTTTCATTGTGACCGAAATTATATTTCTATGTCTTTATCATGCAATAAAATTTGAGAAATCTATAATCGAATTTTGCTTCTGTGAAATTCGCAGTGTTTAGTTTTTACGTAGTCATTTTACGAGTTATTCCCATTATAATCTTGAAAAGATAAGTCATATGAATTGTAGTGGCTACTGCTATTGAAACTTTTTAAGTTTTGGAGGTATTATGTTATTCAAAGCTTGGCTGGATTTTTTCCCCGGATAATATTAAGAAATGCTGGGCCCGAAGACAGACATTATACAGGGTGCAAGGTACACAAGTACCGGAGCTAAAGCGCGCTGATCCAATTTATCCGAGTTAATGAACGTGTTAATAAAAGGAAAGCGAGTGACGGTAATACTTAATTTAATTTGCCTAAGCTCATCCGGTAACATTATGAAATTCTTGTCAGCCGTCCGCGAGTCATTTCATGACTTTATGAACATTATTATGTCGTGTGTCTGTGAATATTTTTATCATATTGTAAGGATGAATGTTAGTGTTCTGATTTCGTGCTATCTTCTATCTTTTCCGTGGTCTAAGGGGGAAGAAGTAAAGTTTAAGCTTAGACGCTTAAGCAAACGTACGCTTAAGCACGGATTTCGTGACACGAAATGCGCGCTTGACGTAAAAGCGTCGATATTCTGACAAGCAAACGTACGTTTGGTTGAGCGTCTAAGCTGCCCCTTAGTCGCGATGTGCGTGAAGGTAACGGGCTAAACCTAGAAATAGATTATGTGAAGTTCCCACAAGTCTTGATGACGTGATACTTTTTTTTTTAATTTCCATTTTCACTCTGCAAGCTCCAAGGCTCGGACCCTTTTTTTGCTAATCAAACTATTTCTTGCAATTTTCACATCACATCATTAAATTAACAAAAAGAATACTCCGAAGGCATAATTATGGTGATATACATGCATACATAAAAATAACTTTAAATAAATACTTGACATGACGTGATACTTTACTTTCTATGTAAAATCAAAGCCAAAATATACTTTGCTAGAGCGATATAGGTATTGATGTACCAAACTGTTTTTGTAGTAAACAGTTTGGTACGAATTTTAAACTGAAATTATGTATTATATAACCTCTGTAGCTCTTTGGCTATAGGTGACCATTGATTACTGCTATCGTGCAAAGCTGGGACAGGTCGCTTGTAATAAATAACAATAAATACTTGATATATATCCCGCACGAAACTTGGAACCATATCGTAAGACAAAATAATTTCTCTATTTGTTCGCAATCGTAATCAATCTTCGCACCCAATTGAACTAAAGCCCTTCGATATTGGTTTTACTACTCCTTTGTTTGGATATAGGTATTGCCTGCCTATTACTCTGATTTTGAAAGTAACTTTCAATACTTTTATATCTACACATTCATCTGTTTTAAAACAAAAGTTTGGTACCACTGGTGTCGATTCTGTCGTTTCATACCTAAATCTAATTTTAGTGTCGTTCTCTCTCTTTCCAATACTTAACGTGAGAAAAAGATGGAAGATTTTTGAGAGATCTAAGGGAAACATTAAACTGTATTAAAAATGACCATGTTAGCAATTAGCATGTTTCTTAGTTTTTGTTCACATATAATAAAAGAATTTTGTTTTTAGTTTGATTTAGTTTATTAATTCAAAAAGTGTTACTAATACCTACGTCTTGAGTTTATTTTCCTAATGAATAAAAAATATAATAACATATAAATGCATGTTTTCTTCTAATAACAGTTGTCATAACACTTTTCTGTTGCCCCTTCTGTTAATACTTATCTCAGCGCTGTTAATTCTAGCCCCAAACACGGGGTAAAAATTAACAACTGACTTTGTTGAGAAAAAATGGTATTCACACAAATATATACATCACAAAAATTTCGCTTCCACCAGGATACGAACCTGCGACTTCTGGCTTGCCGGGCCAGACGCCTTAACCACTAGGCTATGGGACCAATCGATGTTGAATTCGAAATTCTTGATATGATGTATTTCTTTTCGGCTTACAAGCCGTAGCTCCATCTAGCAGACCCGCTTTGTAACGATTGCCATTGTGATACGTTACAGTACCAATCAAATGGCGAGAGATTTTGCATTATTTAAACTTTATGAAATATATTTTATAGTGTTAACCGACACTAACGGATCTTCACACAAATATATACATCACAAAAATTTCGCTTCCAACAGGATAGTGTCGGTGAACACTATAAAATATATTTCATAAAAATGTTATTTTTCAGAAGGTACTTGTTGAAATTTAAATTAATGACTAATATCAATTTTGTGGCCCCTGTCCCCTGTTGCATAAAAGTTTGTGCTCTCGAGGTCTACCGTTCGCAGAACTACTAGTTTATTATATCTACCAACCACAGTGTGACTGTGCTACCAACTTATAAAATATTCGATACCAAGACTAAGGTCAGGTCAGTGTTGTTGGATAAACAATAGGAAAACCAAGATAACGTTATCACAGCCTCCTTTATCACTGGGAATACCAATCGCAACACCCGCGGGGATATTCCCAGTCGCACGTATCTTCAAACAAAAAAAAAGAAAGAATGAACTAAGTACATAATTATGTATTCTGTGAGTTCCTTACACACACTTAAAATAACAACTTTTCACTAAATGCATATGTAAGTATATACGATATCTATAACTAAAACACATTTTTTTTAAATTTTTGTCTGTCTGTCTGTTTGTTCCGGGTAATCTCCGAAACGCCTGAACCGATTTTGACGGGACTTTCACTGGCAGATAGCTGATGTTATAAGGAGTAAGTTAGGCTACTTTTATTTTAGAAAAATAATTAGGTTTCCGCGCAAAAAATAAAAACCATGAAATCCAATATCTCCGGGTGGGTGAAACTGAGGGCAGCAGCTAGTTTACAATAAATGATAACTAAACGAACTGTAATGTAATGTAAATAACAACTAAAGGCATAATTAGACGGACAAAAAAAAACGCACTTACATTACCATATTTCTATATTATACAGGGTGTATTACATTATATTGGTGTGCAGATCAAAATGTCTTCAAATATTAAGGGCGCAGTCCTTTAAGAATGTTTTCCTAAGTACTTTTATTATCGTCGACAAAATTCTTTATGCACACCACCGGCCGCGCGCTGGGGTAGCATCCAGGTTATAAGATCCAGGTCCGATCTAAAAATACACTCTGTATAACGATCTATGTAGGCATGTGTACATATATTCTAGACTGAGAGATAAGTATTCATATTTGGCCTGTTTCTGATTATAGAGTGTCGTGATTCAATATGTTAACTAAAAAAATATATATTTTTATTTTATTCAATATATTAGGTTTTAATCATGCCGTCCCACAAAAATACTATCAAGGTTATTTAGTAGGGCCTCCTGTTGTCATGAGGGAAGACAGCAAGCCATTTATAGAGGTGGAAAATACTTGGAAGAGCGAAATAGACCGGAAAATAGAAGAATTGGAAAAAATGACCGAGAATCTAAAAAAGAAGCTGGAAGAACTAGAGGGATCTCGCTGCTCTACAGAGCTTGAGTTAACGAGTGAGCTACCACAAAAGGCTAAAGACGTTAGGTCCGATTACTTGATCAACCTGAGCAACGTCACTGTCAAGCTGTACAGCAATGACCTCCTACGTATAGAGTCCGAATCGAACAAGAGGAACTCCGTGTCGAGCAGATCACGTAAGTTGAACACATTTCATTGTGCATTTGGTGAAAAAACCTCACTATTGCATAGAAACAAAGCATTTACCTGTAGCCAAAAGGCATGAAGACCTTACATTTTGAATAAAAAGTTTCTTTGGCTTCAACCTTCGAAAGCTGTTTTTTAGAAAACCAAGCGTATTTTATTGTAACGCAACTTTTAAACAGGAGAAGCAAAGCAATTACCTATATAGTTTTTATACGATGATTGATCAATGGCAGCTTGGTTGCGATCCTTAGATTGAGAGTTCTTATTCTGCAATTATGCTTTTGGTGAAGATAAACAATAGCAACCATAACCATCAAGGTCGGCTTAAGTTCGGTTCATAGTGAGAAACGTCGCGTCATTAACTATACTGACAAAGGATATTGCAGTTCAGCGTCGCGAGTAATTAACGCGTTATGCAGACCGTAGACGCTTATGCAAACGTACGTTTGCTTGTCAGAATAACAACGCTTTAATGTCAAGCGCGCATTTCGAGTATCACGAAATCCGCGCTTGACGCAAAAGCGTTGTTATTCTGAAAAGCAAACGTACGTTTGCATAAGCGTCTACACTGCCCCTTACGTTTGCTTAAATTCAGTATAGATCGAACTTAGGCCATTAGACATTCTTTATCACGGAATTAAAACTATTAATTACCCACATTATATAATCTTATTTAAAATGGACTTCCAAAAAGTAACTCCTGATTCCATCAAATAACCATAACATAATATTAGGCCGTTTTTTTTGGAATGGTCAGCTGGGGCGTTCAACTTATTTTGCATGCAGGTGTACGATGAAACTTGTTCCCATGACGATTATGTTATCAGGTCACATTCATTTGTACAAATTGTTTATGTTTAAATAATCGAAGAAAAAGTTTTGACTATCGCCTTGAATACCTATTCATTTACGTGCATGTAAATTGGATTTCAGATTGTATTTTAAATATTGACAAGGTGTCTAAACATCAGCCTTTAATGGTCTCTCCCTCACTGACTTGGCTATCATTTGAAGTAAACGAATCTGGTAAAATGACAATACCAAAAGGAAACGAGTTTGTGTTGATCTGCCCAAATAAATTTATAAATTTCTCCGAAAAATATGTCACGGCCACTTGCGATGGAGGAACAAGAGTCCTGGTGGACGGCGTGCAGCACGAATACTCAGACATACAGTGCACTGAGGAAGTAAAACACGTTGTACAAAGAACTGGGCAAAAATGTTTGCCCGGAAACACTGAGAAGGTCAAAATATCATACAAGCTATTGGATACTGAAACGATTGAATTGTATGAAATTTGCATTGAGAAAACTTACAATGACCCGATCTACACAAAGCACTACATGCATAACTCTATAGCTGATGTTGATTATAGCACGAGTTGGTCTGATAGCGACCAATTTAAGATGGATTTTGACAATGCCTATAGCTGCACACTTCAGACGGATTACATCTCAAATCGCTTGGAAGAAGACTTCCACACGCAAGATAGATGCTGTTTCGCTAAAAGGCAACTCGTGAGCCACAGAGACGTGTTCCCAGGAGTTCCACAAAGAGCTACGTTTAGTTATATGAATGTCGCACCACAGTGGAGCACTTGTAATTCTAAAGTAAGTGTATCAATGTGTTTCTATGAATATATTATTTAAACTTTTATATAAATGGTACCTGTGAATTTAGAGGACTGAAGTTTCTCGGTTTACAAAATGTTAGTAGGTAATGCAGATAATGACTAATATCTCTTAGCCGTTGTTGTTTAATCCGCACTATTCATACTATAAAAATTATGGTTATAATAATTGCGAATTGTTTGTTGGAGTGTTGGTTTGTCTTTCTTTCACGCAGAAATGGGGGCTAAGGATTGACGTGATTTTTGGTATAGATATAGTTTCTGCGGCGCAAGTACGGATCTATTCGAGTCGATAATATTCGATAAAATTGACAGTTCAAATCGATAAGGTGGGATTTATCGAGCCTCGAAACAATCGACAAAAGTTATCGAAAAGCTAGGTCGAATCCAAAGAGAATATAGAGCTACTACAATACTTTACGATCAGACTTCGGTACTCGCAACATTCGATAAATTTGTCGAGTTTTTCGGTTCGACAAATTTATCGAACCGACTTCCGTACTCGCGCCGCTGGACCGGAGAATAATATTAACATAGGCTAATTATTATCGCAAAAATGCACGATTTCTGTGGGATGTTCCTTGCGGTTGAAACCGCTGACAAAAGCTATATAATAAGTTTACGTTTAAATTTACATTACGTTTAAGTCATGTTTAAGTACACACAGTAAGTAGGTGCAAGAATCGTTCGAGTAACATGTGAAGCAGCCCGTACACCTAACGCAAAATTGACGGACAAGCATCAATTACAGATCACGCAAAAACCATGGAAAAATCACAATCACTGCTTGACGCACATCGTGCCGTCTAAGGTGGTGCTTGATAGAAATCTAGTCCGAGCGCTAAGCGTCCCACGTTTAGAGATAGTGAGAGACGCACAGCAGCCGCGTCTGCGATCTCTACTCAAAAACATAGTTTCGCAACCACGGCGTGTTCAATGCAGAAGCCGCGGTAAATACGCGGTGGTGCGCAAGTGATGTAGCGTAAAGTCGTCACTTCGAGCCCACGCAGGGAGTGAAAGAGACAGTACTATCTGGCTGTATTGCTGTTATGGTCAATTTCATGGATTTTTGATGGTTTTATATCAAGCCGCGCTTGCGTGTGTATTACCTCGTAATCCGTGCTTGTTGCGAAATCATGGTTATTTTGACAGTAAAACTCACGACCGGCCTTATGACCGTATATATATCCATAAGAGTGTATGGCCGGTCTTAAAAGTTTATTAACAAGAGGGTATTAGCGCCAGTACGATATTGCAGTACCTACAAATGGATTTACTTTTACCCAAATTTGGCAGATTAATAATTAATAATAATTTGGCTAATGTCATGGGCTCTAAAATAAGATTACTATTTGTTATATTATTTCTTTTTGTAGAACTGGAACGATGTTGAAGTCAGAGTACGAACGTTAGCGAAAGCCTCTCGCAAGAGTCTAGTGGTCTGGACAGGAGTGAAGTATGATGACCTCAGAAGGATAGTATTTATGGGTAGAGGATATGATCAGTACGTGCCCATTTACTTCTGGAAGGTAAAGCTTAAGAATAACATATTAAATAACTATTCATGATGACTAATACCTGCGCTAATATTTAGTATACCTATAATTTCTATAAACCTCTCCCAAGAATTTCCGCATCCCTGCTTGGTGCGCAGGGGCGTATTTACCCTAGGGCCAAAAGGGCCATGGCCCGGGGCGGCAGGCTGCGAGGGGCGGCGCAAGCAGAAGAATTTATAAAACCCTACCTACCTCTTAAGGCTCTTATTAATAAACAGTAGGGCTCTTATCAATAAACAGTGTTAAACGGTTGAATACTTACTTAAAATGGGTTTTGTCTCTTTCGATTCAGTTTAAAATTGACAAATACCAATAAAGACAAAACATAGTTTAATTAAACCACCGTTTAACACTGTTTATTAATAACAGCCTAAATCTAGTAAGGTGGTCGTGGGTGTGCGGCAGGGCGGCGGTGCTTGCAGGCCCAGGGCGCTGAATCCTAAAATACGCCACTGCTTGGTGGCAGACTAGACGAGCAAAGCGGTGATACTCACCCACAAAGAAGAGTTAGTCCTACCAGGTGGTAGGATCGGGTGGGTGTTGCCACTGTTTTAATTACTTTTTTTGCAACTCATCAGATCAGATGATCGAAAATTAAAACAGTTGCAGAAAATGTACTATGAAAATTTCATATTATTTTGTATATTTCCAGGTGGTTCAAGACACAGCATTCAGTTCTTCGTTAGCCATTATCCAAGTGAACGTGCCTGATTTAACATCAGAGAACAAACATTTATATACACTGTGCACTGACATTTGTGACCAAACCGAATGGATGAGAGGATTCAACTGGGGTGACGTGACGAGGGGATATACCTACTGCTGCTCGATTGAAGAGTTTGAAAGATATTTTGATTTCCATAATGTGTTTGAGCCATATCATAGTGCACTTCTCACAAAGGTGTATTAAAGCATTTTTAATTTTTATTAAGTTTGCTATATTACTGAAAAATTAACAATCTCTACTTATAAATAAAACTGTAACACGTCCAATTCTGTACATTGAAGGTATTCTGAAATTAGTTTTTCTAATAGAAACAACAACATAAAACAGCTCAGGAGCGTCCTGTTGACTACTGTAATACTTAAACTTAAATTTTAACATAATTGTTAGCATCAGAATCATTGTAAAAACTATTTTTTAAAATAATGCCGAGATTCTTGCCCTTCTTCTGGCTCGGCCTAACCCAATTTTGAACGGGCATGGTGAGTTTCCGGAAGTTTCAGTGACTTTGAGTACGGGTTGGGTACATTGATGTCTTTGTCATTTATTATGTTCTGAATTCTGATTAAGACAGCATTGTCTGTGATTGGGGTAGACGAACGTTACTGAGACCCACCGTTAGTCATTTATTTTTACTTTCATGAGTGCTCCCTTGGGGCCTATATGAATAAACATTTTGAATTTGAATTTGATGGCACTCTATTATCGATACTGAAGCCAAAACTGTAGGTATCTTTTTTCATTTTTGTCTGTCTGTCTGTATCTTGTTATATATTGTTATCTTGTTGTTATAACTTATCTGATTTCATTCATTCATTTTTGATAGAAAGGAGGTAATTTAAAGATTGTCCCGTAAATATTTCAAGGACATCGGTTGAGGGGGTTAAACATGGTGGTAAATTTTCTGTCGAACATTTTATTCGTTGGTTTCGATTCACTTAAAACTCGGTACAAATAAACTTTATAAATAATAAGTAAATACGTTTAAAACGTATGTACAATTGTACATGTACTCATTTTGAAGCTACACTTTTTTAAATTAATATTCGGTTTATCTTTAGATAATAATAAGTGTAATATATACAGAATTAAAATTAAAAACTAAAACAGAACTGTAACTCCTATCATTAAAGTACTAAGAAAATAATTGAATATCGTTTGAACTATGAAACAACAAAATGGTCTAAAATAAACGATCCTATTAAGGATCGATTATTTTAGACCATTTTTTAGGAACTCTGCCTGATATTAATCAGGCAGAGTTCCAAAAATTCTGGCCGCGTTGCCCCGCTGCAACTACGTAAAGGTATCTTGGAAGTCACTTGTAACTTACTACTAATTATTGTATCGAAATGATACTTTGTATGTATATGTAGTTTGGATGATGATTTGCCAGGACCACCTCGTCCTAGCAAGGACTAACTCTTCTGCCAGGGTTAGTCTGGTTGGGTATCACCGCATTGATCGTGTATTCTGCCACTAAGCAGTAATGTGCAAGCATTATTTTGTTCCGGTTTGAGGAACAAAGTAGTCAGTGAAATGACTGGGCTTATAAGTCTTAATAAGTACCTAAAGTCTCAAGCAGCGAAATACAAAGCTGGTCGAGACCAGCTTAAACGAGGGCAATGTAATGTCACGCAGGCCTTTGTTTTCCAAAGATCTGGTGGCACTGCAATTGTTATGGGCTGGCGTTAGCTCACCATCAGGTAAACGACCAGTTCGTCTCGTTAAACAAAAAAAAACAAAACAGTTTTGATGACAATACAATAATTTGGTATCATGGAACTGATCTGATGATTGAGCCAGGAGGTGGATAGTGGAACTCTTCAGTGGCTACAAGTAAACCTGTCGAGTTTGGGATCATATAATTCGTTTTGACGAGTCCAATAGATTGCACGCGGTGTCGAGGTTCTGATGAAGGAGCCAGGGGTGGAAGATTGTGTTTTAGTGTCTTTAAACTACATATAATTATTAGCTGGCCAAAATAAAGTTAAATTGTTGCTGTCAAACTTGAAAGAGAGCCAATCCTCATTATACGTTTTGCCTGTTATCAGCTTCGACCAAATTATCACTTAACTGCAAGTGTGGAAGTGGTAAAAAACGAAACTTGATGATAAACATATTGTTTTTACTTTACAATACATAATAATGTCATACATAATTGTGGGAATAGAGAACGAAGCACATGTATTATCGGTAAAATTCTTTCGGAAGCCGCGGTTGACTTATCTATAGTAAAATATATATAATATCCGGGCTGGAAGATAAATGAAGTAGTAACCCTTTAACCGGGACTGACGAGTATCGTAATTCAATATGTTAACAAAAAAATTATTTGTATTTATTTTATTAAATATATTAGGTTTTGATCATGCCGTCCCGCAAAAATACTATCAAGGTTATTTAGTAGGATCTCCTGTTATCATGGTGGAAGACAACAAGCCAAGTGAAATAGACCGCAAAATTGAAGCATTAGAGAAATTGACTGAAAAGCTAATAAAGAAACTGGAACAGCTAGAGGGATCTCACAGCTGTACTGAGTCTGAGTTAACGAGTGAGCCACCACAAGGGATAAAAGAAGTTGATTCCGATTACTTGATCAACCTGAGAAACGTCACTGTAAACCTATACAGCAATGACTTACGCATAGTGTCCAAATCGAAGGAAGAAGACTCCGCGTCGAGTAGAACACGTAAGTTAAACACGTTAGTTTTTTCGTAACTAACGATAATATCTGCTATAACTACTTCAGTAATAATGAAAGACTAAGAGACTATAACATCCCATTTACAACACTTGTGACCCGGTAGCCAATAAGGCTGCCATTGTGGGTACCTACGACCGGAACATCACGATTTTAGGCTGAAGGTTAGGAATAAGTCATAATTCACATATTATTTATGGTAGAAGCATAGTAAAAGAAGAATAGAAGGCTGTCATCTAGTGTTGGTCAGTATTACTTTATAATGAATTTCTATCATGCACCAAACACCTAACGGTGTGTTCCGTCAGTAGCACTTGAGAGTTCTTCCACTAAGAATAGGTAGTGTTAAAATAAATATTTCTAAAACATATCGATTTGTATTTCAGACTGCGTTCTAAATATTGATAAGGTGTCTAAACTGCAGCCACTAATGGTCTCTCCTTCCCTCACTTGGCCATCATTTGAAGTAAACGAAGCAGGTGCAATTGTGATACCTAAGGGAGAAAAGTTCGTTTTGATCTGCCCGAATCAATTTATAAACTTTTCCGAAAACTATGTCACGGCGACTTGCAATGGAGGAACGAATGTCCTCGTGAAAGGCGTGCAGCACGAATACTCATACATACAGTGCACTGAGGAAGTAAAGCACGTTGTAGAAAGAACTGGGCAAAATTGTTTGCCCGGAAACACTGAGAAGGTCAAAATATTATACAATGTACTTAATAGAACGACTTCTTTTGAATTGTATGAAATCTGCATGGACAAACGATATAATGACGCGATCTACACGAAACACTTTTTGCATAAATCTATTGCTGATGTTGATTACAGCACGACTTGGTCCGATAGTAATCAGTTTGGAATGAATTTTGATAATGCGTATAACTGCACACTTCAAACGGCCTCCATCTCAAAGCGTCTGGGAAGAGACTTCCACACGCAAGATAGATGCTGTTTCGCCAGAAGGCAACTCGTGAGCCACAGAGACGTGTTCCCAGGAGTTCCACAAAGAGCTACATTTAGTTATATGAATGTCGCACCACAGTGGAGCACTTGTAATTCTGAAGTAAGTTTATTGAATTCCATAGCAATATGTTTATTTGAATTAGTAGGTACCTATATTATAATTTTACTAATTGTTTATTATTATTCTTATCTGACATAAGGACTTATCTAACTAATCTTAGACATAGGGAGTATGCAGTGTACAAATAATCGTTCCCTTTAGAATATATTAAAATAGCAAAAAAATATCCATGTTGTTGTTATATTGTGTTAAAATAGTATTATCGTATCAGCTCGATAAGCCTTCTCTCAGAGAGAAGAGACAGAGAGAGATAGAGAGACTATATTCAATACAAAGAGACTTAGAGACTATAATATAGAGAGGCATTATCCATTAAGCAGACATATGTCCTCGAATTTTTTGGTTTGTGAATAAGCAGATTTCCTTATGATGTTTTCCTTTACCGTTTAGAACGACTGTGTTTAAATCTACACTTATGTGTGGGGCTGAGCTGGAATTCTAACTTCAGCCAAACCTATTGTTTTTTGTAGAACTGGAATGACGTGGAACGACGAGTGCGGGCATTAGCGAAATCCTCTGCTCACAGTCTTCATGTGTGGACAGGCGTCAAGTATGACGACGAGAGAGAGATTGCATTTCCTGATAACCATGCTCAATATGTGCCCATTTACTTTTGGAAGGTAAAGTAAAAACAATACCTATATTTTCAATTTGAAATTACACCAACTGTTTGTGTCGGGGTAGAAGTTTAAATTATTCAATGACAAAAGAATCACCAAAATCAGACTACTCTAGCTAAGATCTAGGGTCGACTATCTCCTCCGTTTTTCCGTCGAGTAATATTTAGTCTTTTGGGATAACTCTCCTTTAAACATATTGCCATTACACTGGCTTAGAAAAAAGGTTCCACATAGTATAATTTTTTCTTCTTTTTTATGTTATTTGGCAACGAGACGAGCTGGTCATTTGCCTGATGGTAAGCATAACGCTGGCCCATAACAATTGCAGTGCCACCCAGAATTTTGAAACACAGGCCTGCACGACACTGCAGTGCGCTCGTTACCCTGGGACATTAGGTATTAAGTCTCATAAGCCCAGTAATTTCACTGGATACTCTGCTCATCAAACCGGAACACAGTCATGCTTGCACACTACTGCTTGGCGGCAGACTTCACGAGCAAAGCGGTGGTAACAACCCAGACGGACACTCGCAGAAGAGTTAGTCCTCCCACTAACGAATTCGGATTTTGTTCCAACAGTTAAACATAACTTTATTTTTGAACGTTACTATTGGATTAAAATAACTATTTTGTTATGTTACGTTGCAATGCGCTTTCAGATAAGAGTTGAAGCGTTGATATCATATCGAAAGTTGACGTTCCAGTTTTAGTTTTAAATCATTATTTTATTTTTTAGTTAGTACAAGACTCGGTGACACAAGCTGCGCTAGCCATCATCCAAGTGAACGTGCCCGACTTAACACCACATAACAAAGGTCTCTATACACGGTGCACTGATATTTGTGACCAAATCGAATGGATGAGAGGCTCCAGCTGGTTTGACTGGGCGCAGGGCTACACCTATTGCTGCTCCATGGAAGAGTTTGAAAGAGCGTTTGACTTTCGGGACGTGTTTAAGCCAAATTTTGGTGTATTACTCAACAGAGCAAGTCAGTAAAACGTTACCTATGCGTCTTCAGCTGCGGGCGCTGTTTTTTGCGTAATGCGCTAACTACATACGTCATATATGTTCTATTAGTATCTTCTATATATAATTTTTATAATAAATTTATTTATGCTTGCTATATGTGCGTTTGTATGTTAGAATATAATGTTTATGTTCGTTACTGTTTTACTTTCGACAAACTAACGTTCACCTCTTTTTTACCCGATTCTGATACTGCAGTCTTCTTCTTCTTCTTCAGATTATGGCTTTAATTCTGCCTGCAGGCGTTATTAACGTTATTCGTATGAAATCTACTACATTCATACAATCTACATACTTAAAAATAAATAAAATTGAAGTGTCTGTTTGTAATATCAAAATAACAGCTTTTTACTAAATGCATATGAAAGTAAAAATACGGTACCTACTAATTAACAAAAAAGCAATTTTAAATTTTTTTTCTGTCTGTTTGTTCCGGCTAATCTTCGAAATGGCTTGATTGATTTGACAGCGCTTTCACTGGCACATAGCTAATGTTATAAGGAGTAATTTAGGCAACGTGGGCGAAGCCGCGGCCCCTACTGATTAAAAAAAAACATTCATATCTCTTGAGAATTGACGGAGAAATCGTGTAACATCGACACAATAAAAAATACAAAGGAATTGAAAGCCTCCTCCTTTGTGGAAAACACACTTTTATTAGTACTTGTAACTAACTAACAAACAATGTAATAAAATCTCATAAGTGATTTGTAACATCTCTAATATACTATACATACTTTATGTAATATACTATTCTAACTACGTAAATAATTCCGACGTAACCATCGCTGTTTATCCAACAGCAAGCTTAGACAGGAAAATGTTTACATTTATCTAGCTCCCTTGTGATTATAACAAAACTAAAACACAGCTCCAGGTCAAATATAAAAAGAACAAGATTCTCATTAACAGTCTGAAATCATTTTTTAAAATGACCTCTTCAAACGAAGTGCCAAACAGTGCCGGCGCTGCTGGAGCCAAGGTTCTCATAATTGCACGGTCGCTTCGTTGAGAAAAACTGTTCCAACTGTTAATTAAAGTCATTTTTACTTCTTAACGGCGGCTCCAGCCATTTCATTACCGACGGTGTCGGTCGCAGTGCACTGGCACACGCCGGTGTCACAACAAGCCCTTATTAATTAATTTTACTCGCCACCAAGCGTTTATAACAAGTTTGAATGAGTGTCAACGCTTTTCCTCACACACATTCGCGTATCATATTAGTAGGAGTAGGATAATAGGATTAACGATTTACTCAAATATTGATCAAGCAGTCCAAATTAGAGAACAATTTATTCACGTTCTTGTAGTTCTCGCATAGGTCTCTGTTCCCGTTTCCGGTATCCAAACTATTGACGAGACTGCGTCAAACTTGGCCAATAACTTACTGGAGCACAAGTCACGTACGCGTCGGATCAACGGCATCCTTTCAACGTGCCGCGACATAACTTACACCGAATATTATTATTCTGCAAACAACAACTCAATAACACGCGTGCAACCTTTCTCAGATCAAACTCTCTCGGCCCAGAACTAGAACGCGTACTCTGAGTGGAACAAAATGAAACATACCGTGGAACAAAATGAATCGAAGATGTCGAAGCGATACAAAATGTAATAAGCTTCAAGTTTTCATCGAAGTATTACGTGCTCGGTTACTGAGGCTTCTCCTGAAATATGTATGTTATTTCTAACGTTATCTTACAATTGCAATAAGGCATATACAGACTATAACTTTGTATTTTCAACAACACGACGTCTGTTGTAACACATGAAAAAAAAAATTATTCAGTCGTGTTCGCAGTATGTATTATAGTTTCTCTCTTAATTTGTCACCGATTCTAAAACGCAATACCTACATAAGCTACTGACTACTTAGAGGTTGATAAGGTAAGTAATAGGTATAGGTATTTATTATAGCATGAAGACATTACTTTTACGTCAGATTGGCTTTTGACTTTGTATCTCGTGACTATGTGGTTCGACCACGCTAATAAGACAAGAAACGGCTCTCAAGAGCGCCGTTTTTGTTCTAGCGACCTTTACTGCGTTCCCAAACTGTATACACTGGATACCTGAACGTTGTATACTGTACTGCTGAGTTTATATGTGTATGTTATTCCGAAAGGGGGTCAATTTACTCCTGGAAGTCAACAACATTTATTTTTCGAGTTTTTGAAATTCAGAATTTTTCACTGAACAACCGGTATCGGTACGCCAAAATTCTGCTACAGAACTTCCGAGCGCCCTAGATCCGCTGATTCACTTGAACTATATTGAACTTTGTTAAATGATGATGTTAATTAGAATAGACTTAGAAACAATTCCAGAAAATGCCACGGACTTCACGTGTGAAGTGTTTTTTTAATGAAAATTTTGATAGTAACCAAGGGAGATGATCGACAATCATGGTTCCTAATCACCCCCATCCGGGATAACATACCAATTCAAACTCATCCTGTATAGAGCGTCACTGAAAGGTAACTCAAGAGCGGCTGCCGAAACTCATCACTATAAGTGCTTTGCGACATGTTTTCATCTTGAGCGTGGTAAGTAGCCAGTAGAGCACAAGAAAATACCACACTATATCTGCATCACGATGCATCCATTCCCGAAAAGTTCAATCATCTTGCGATTCGAGCCCTCAATCTAATTGCGATCGACCTCATTTCCACTGAGCTATCATAACGTTGCGTAACTTAATGTTAACTTTGTTGGAATTTTTAATCTAGTCCTGGATCGCGAGCCATATAATCTCAACTTTTTATAAGCTTTTCTTCAAATTACTTTTTTCCTAGAAAAGTTATTTGAAGCGTGATTGATGGATCGTGGTATAAAAATAAACGAAACTTTTGTCAGCTATTAGGATAATGCAATATAAGTTTACGACTCAATATTATCTTATAGCTCCACTCAATATGCCTACGAAGATTCTTTACGTCTTTTTTCTCATTCTAATAAACTGATATTATTGAAGACTTAGTATTCAATATTGCTTATAAAAGGTGATCCAATTCGAGTTTCCTATGTGTGCAACATCAGTAAATTAGACAGCTGTCCATATAAGCGTATTTCAAACACGAAATGTTAATTTAAACATTTACGATACGCATCACTTAGCTACCGCCTTAAGTTGTTCTCTACAGAAACCACAATTAAGTAATAACTGTGTAATATAGACTTTTACCGGAAGAATTTAATTTTCCTACTGAGCGAACAATTCGCAACATAGTGCAAAAATTTGTGAAAACTGAAACCATCCTATCCTACTAATCTTGTAAATGCGAAAGTTTGTGTGTGTGTGTGAATGTTTGTTACCACGTATCTCCGTGTCAACTAAACCGATTTAGATGAAATTTGGAATGTAGATAATTTAGGTTCTAGGAATAATACATAGGTTATGTAGATATATATATACCACGCAAAGGAAGCCGCGGGGAGAAGCTAGTTGGAGATAAAATAGGCCGTGTGCATCATCATACCGTGCGTTCAGCCGAGAATGTCGCTGCTGTGAGTGATACGTAATGTGGTTGACAACCTGGAATTATTAATTCGTCGTCGTTCGCTGAATTTGGGACTTTCTTGTGGCTTCCTGTGGCGCATTTTGCATAAAGACTTACACCTACACCCGTATAGAATTCAGTTAATTCAAGAACTGACGCCCAGAGGCATGTGGTTTCAGCAAGATGGCACAACATTCCACACATCGCGTGTAACGTTAGATAATTGCGTGAAAAGTTCAAAAGTCGCTCTATATCACATCACGCTGAAGTCAACCAGCCGCCAAGATCATGCAATTTAAAACCGATGGATTTTTTTTGTAGAAAATTTCTAAAGTGTCACTTCATGTCATCAAATCTGTAACGTTGGACCACCTTCAAAAATAGCATCCGCCAAGTTACTATCTATAGCCGATATTACCCACGAAACTCGCGAAAAAATCATTGAAAATTACCTCGAACGAATTAACTGCTGCAGGATGTCCATAGGCAGCCATTTCACTGACATATTTTTTTATAAATTGAATTGAATAATACCAAACAACTGATTAATAAAAAATAAAAAGTGAAAGTTGGGAAACTCGAATTGGATCAGCCTTTATTTACACAAAATTAAGTCTTGTAAGCTCTACTCAATATTTTATGTTTTATATCAAAATTGGTAGTAGTATTAATTTAATTACTTAAGTGCTTGTTTAAGTGGAGCTTCTGAACCTGATTGGTTTTATTAATTTAAAACTAAATGAAAATTTTTTGGAGGGAGGAAAGGAGAGAGATTTTTGGGCTCCTTACTGATCTCGACTGCCGATCCAGATGTCAGTGGTTCGAACACTATTATGAACTTGAACTTTCGGTGGCAAAAATGGTGATAGAACCATAGCATGATGGTAGGGCATTTTTTAACTAGGTACCACCCTCTAGTTGAAAATCTGCCACCATCTCATTCCTCACCTTTGTAATCTTCGTGACAGGTAGGTCTCACCCAAACTAAACAGATTACCAGATTTACAACGAGGTCGTTAATATGACCTTTGAACAAGCTCTAAGTTACCCGACAAAGTCGGTATAGGCGCAGATGTAGAACACCACAATGGCTAAGAAATTACCGAACTTGAGTCAGGTCAAATTAGACAAGATCCTTTTAAGCTTCGGGGTCACCTAAGGCAGCCCGTACACCTGATGCATGATTGAGGGATAAGCATCAACCACGGACCACGCGAAAACCATGGAAAAACCACGATCCTGCTTGACGAATATCGTACCGTCTATATGGAGCTTGGTAGAAATCTAGTCCGAGCGCAAACCATACCACGATTAGAGGTAGTGAAAGAGACGAATCGCAGCCGCTTCTACTATCTTTACTAAAAAAAAAATTTTACAACCACTGCGCGTGTTCAGTGCATAAACTATGTGCAGACCGTAGACGCTAATGCAAACGTGTGTTTACTTGTCAAAATAACAATGCTTTTGTATCAACCGTCGATTACGAGATACTCGAATCCGCGCTTGATGCAAAAGCGTTGTTTTTTTGACAAGCAAACGTACGTTTGCATATAAGCGTCTACGCTCTGCATTACGGTAAATACGCGGTGATGTAGCGTAATAGCTATGTAAAAATATTTAAGCTTTATGGTGTCTTTATTCTTTATTAAATAAAAACTACTAAATTACTTTCAATTACTATATATAAAAACAAACAAATCGCCATTTTCAACCTTATTTCAATACAAAAGAAAACCTAAAGGAGGGCCTTAAGGCAAAACGAGTCGTTCATTTCTCCATACAATCGTATTTGGGTTATTACTCCACTACTTGACGTTTTAAGTCCAAAATTAAGAATAATATCGATTTATCTCTTCATTATCTAGGTTGATCTGCTAATTATACAGAAAAAAAATAAGTGGCTTAAAAGTAATGAGCCTTCAAACATCTGTATTTTAGCACATATTTTAACGCAAGTTTGGACGTAAATAAATTACAAAAGAACTAAGAAAACTCAAAAATAAAGAACATAGTAACAAGCTTTAGTTTGTCGACATTTCAAATAACTTTGGTTTGACTAAATACATTTAGTAGTTTTGCCGTAACACCCCAAGTACCAGAAGCCAATTCGTACATTTTTGCGCGCCGATTTTCGAGTCGAACCATCACGCGTCTCACGGAAATTTTACCACCCTGGCGGGGAGAGGAGGGAAGTGTCTCACGCACACTACAGTGCCCGCTGTGTGCTGCTGTGCCATTTCAAAGTCACGAAACACCGCGATGTTTGTGACAAAGTACTGTCTCGCGCCAGACGCGGTCGACCGGCCGGTGCGTGCGGCGGCATCCTATATAATTTGTAGGCGGCATTACGAACAAGCAAAGGTCAAGGTGATCGACCGAAGACGTAAAACGATTTACGATATGCGTATTATCATAATTGTGTTCTATGATAATGCCACCGCCCGCTATATTGGATTCAGATTTCTTTGCCTAAATTGGATGTTTACCTATGCTTGTGAATTTGGACTTTGCTGCGTTAGAGAAGTGTTCTGTGTTTATTTTTGACTTCAGTACAACAATGGCTAAATCGTATTTTTGTAATAATATTACCTACCTATATCTTTTTCAAATACTAATAAATAGAAATCTATTAATAGAACTTAAGTAAATAGATACTTATCTATTTACGTAGAAACCTACCTATTATTATTCGATTTGTTATTATTACATATTGTGTTAGCACAAAACCAACTTTTAGACTCATGTTTAGCTAGACAGTGTCTAAATAAAAACGTCTATAAAATGATCTATACAAATAAAATTGAAGTGTCTGTTTGTAATATCAAAAATATAGCTTTTTTTACTAAATGCATTTGAAAGTATACACGGTACCTACCAACAAAAACACAATTTTTAATATTTTTGTCTGTCTGTCTGTTTGTTTGTTCCGGGTAATATCCGAAACGACTGGACCGATTTTGACGGGACTTTCACTGGCAGATAGCTGATGTTATAAGGTACTCCTACTTTATTTTGGAAAAACAACTAGGGTTCCGCGCAAAAAAACCCATGAACCCAAAAAGTCCGCGCGGGTGAAACCGCGGGCAGCAGCTAGTTATGATATAAAATGATTGTGGTTGCTCATATTTAAACACGTGAGTAAGCCATGATTGGGAGTTAGACGCTGTTTAACACATGTTTAGGGTGTGTTTTTAGTAAGACTAAGACCGATATACGGTGTTATGTTGTAAGTACTTAGGTAGGTACTTATGTACTTACTGATAACTGAGTAGGTACGTACCTACTTATAACCACAGAATAGATAATAGCACAAGTCTATAACCTACCTAGTAAGTACATACGTACCTACTTGAACTAAAACCGCGTTACCACAAAAACTATTTTTAGACGCTGTTTAGCTAAACAGGCGTCTAAAAATAGTTTTTGGTGGTTTTGTCTAGCTAGACAGTGTCTAAAAGCTAAACAACGCTACACAACTTTCACGAGCAAAATGATTAGAAATAATCATAACGGCTTGTACGATGAGTATTTATTCTATGATAAGGTCACCGTTATCTTCTAAAATGATTAGAAATGTCACATCAGCGGCGCAAGTACGGATCCTTTCGGTCGATAAAATTCGATAAAATTGACAGTTCAAATCGATAAAGTGGGATTTATCGAGCCTCGAAACAATCGACAAAAGTTATCGAAAAGCTAGGTCGAATCCAAAGAGAATATACAGCTACTACAATACTTTATGATCAGACTTCGGTACTCGCAACATTCGATAAATTTGTCGAACCGACTTCCGTACTCGCGCCGCAGAATTGAGGTAGATAATGGTTAGACACTTCTTAAATCAAGGTTTGTGGTTAATTACTTATTTAAACACGCGACTAAGGCATGTTTAAGAGTTAAACGCTGTTTAATACTTTTTTACGGTGTGTTAAACAGAGTTTAACTCCTAAACATGCCGTAGTCGCGTGTTTAAATATGAACCACAAATCGAGATTTAAGTAGTGTCTAACTATTGTCTAACTCCACTCTGTTGTGACTTTTCTAATCAGTTTAGAGGTTTATCTTTAGGCACTGTCGAGTTAAACAGGCGTCTAAAAGTTAGTTTTTGTGGTTACACGGCTTATGTTGAAATATAAATAAAAAACCAAAATAACCATGGTTTTGCAACAATTACACATATACGAGGTAAGTATTTACACGCGCATCGCAGTTTGAAGAAAAAAACATCTAAAAAAACCTCTAAAATCCACTAAACGGACGAGACCGGCACTACGGCCAGACGGTCTGGTTTCAAAGCGACGACTGCTCCGCTTTACGCTACATACATCACTTGCGTACCACCGCTTATTTACCGCAGCGTCTGTACTGAGTACGCAGTGGTTGTGAAATAATTTTTATCTTTCGTAGAAGCGAGAGTGAATCGAGAGCGGTAACTTGTGCGACTTTCAATCCGACGCACCATAGTTCTAATCTCTACTCGTCCCGCACCAATAACTTATATCAAGTTATGTGCGGATTATTGACACTCGCTCTAAAACGGTGAGGAAAACATCGTGAGGAAACCGGCATGTTCAAGAACCACAAAATTCGAGGACATGCGACATCCACCAAACCGAACTGGGCCCGCGTGGTGGATTATGGCCCATCTCTCTAGAAAGAAAGAAAGAAAGAAAGAAAGAAAATACATTTATTTCTCTTTCTCTGAGAGAAGGCCGGTATCCCAGCAGTGGGAACGTAAGAGGCTGACAATAATAACAATAATAATAGTAGGTAGAAGCGGGTGTTGTACTCGGACTAGATTTCCATCAAGCGGCAAGCCCCAGCCACAACCTCAATAGACGATACGATATGCGTCAAGCGGAGATCGTGGTTTTTCCATGTTTTCTCGTGGTTCGCGATTGATGCTTATCCATCAATCATGAATTAGGTGTGAGGACTGCCTTAGCGTTCGGACTAGATTTCTACCAGGCACCACCTTAGGCAGTACGTTATGCGTCAAGATCACCATTTTGGTTTTTCCATGGTTTGCGCGTGGTCCGTGATTATGCTTTGCGTCAATTCATTGCGTCTAATAGCCCTTTAGACCACTTATTTTATATACATATACGTTTTTTTGCCGTAAAAAAACTACGGTTATTTCGCCGTGAGTAGATAGATAACTTTATTGTACTCGTTATATAAAAAAGCTTTATATATTCATAAAAGTTCATAAACTAGCTGCTGCCCGCGGTTTCACCCGCGTGGATATATTGGATTTTCTTGGTTTTTATTTTTTTGCACGGAACCCCAATTATTTTTCTAAAATAAAAGTAGCCTAAGTTACTCCTTATAACATCAGATATCTGCCAGTGAAAGTCCCGTCAAAATCGGCCCAACCGTTTCGGAGATTACCCAGAACAAACAGACAGACAAAAATTTTAAAAATGGTTGTTTTGTTATAATAGGTACCGTATATATATACTCTCATATGCATTTGGTAAAAAGCTGTTATTTTGATATAACAATTTTTTTTTCTGAAGAGATAGGGTGATCTTATCCGTGTTACCCGCACGGCCACACGGCCCTTCCTGTGATGATGATGGTGATGAATAATAAAAATGAATGAAATGAATAATATAACTCTGTAGGTAGGTCGATACGAGTAGGTATCTACTAAAATTCAATACAGCAAATTATTTGAATTTACTAGCTGCGTCACGTGATAGAACAGAATAGGTAACAGTTAGTACTACGGCGCGCTGAATTCGTGTTTGTTTTTGTGTTTGTTTTCTCGGAAACTACTGCATGATTTTCATAGCATTTTCACGAAATGGAAGAGAGATCATCCGAGAATGTGATAGGCTGTAATCTAGAATTTTTAATTAGCTTTAAAAGCCGTCTGGCGCTCATGTTTTGTGTTTGTTCGGGGTAATCTATAATAATTCAGAAAAAATCGTCCCGTTGTATAGTTTCCGATGCTTGCGCTGCCTGGCCATATATTTATAGCTATAGGTATGAAAATTATGTATGGAAGAAATGCCTATAATATCTAACTTGGTGTTTCAAAAAAGAGTTTAGGTAGGTACCTTTATTATATTTAATTACTCATTTATCGGTCGCTCTGGCAATTGAATTACACTAGGTATGAACCTATGTCTTCTATAGCTAGGTATAAGAAGTAGGTGAGTATGATAAAATACGTACTAAGCAATCAGTAAAACACAAAGGTGAAAGCATAGGTAAGCAAAGCATAAGTAGGTAAGGCTTTAGGCTACCCACCGATCTTTCTAGAACATTTTCTGTGAGAGTCCATTTGGATGAGTACCTAGGTACCTATTTTACCTCCGCTTTACTTGAAATCCTCCGGCGACGACGGCGGCGCCCGGCTGCGCGGCGCCACAGAATAGGTAAGAGTTAGTACTTGGGCCCGCTGAATTCTACTTATTATAGTTATACCTTATCACCTATATTTACTACTCATTTATTGGTCAGTACAGTGGCATGTAGGTATGTACACTACCTATGTCTCGTATACTAAAATACCAGCCATAGTCAGTCAACTTTTTCAAAAATGTAAAATAAAAAGCATGACCGACTGAGATATTCTTCTTAGAAGATATTCTGCGAGAATTCGTCTGGATGGGTGTAGGTATACGGTCTATTATAATAGGTACATAGGTACCTCCGGCCCGCAGCGCAAGTACGGATCTTGTCGATCGATAAAATTGTCAATTCAAATCGATAAATTGGGTTTAATCAACTTTTTATATAATTTATCGAGCCTCGATACAATCGACAAAAGTTATCGAATAGCTAGGTCGAATCCAAACGAAATATAAAGCTACTACAATACTTTACGATAATACTTCGGTACTCGCAACATTCGATAAATTTATCAGTTGTTACGATTCGACAAATTTATCGAACCGACTTCCACACTTGCGCCACTGCACCGCCCGGACTCCGGTTCGGCGCGCGGCCGGCGGTAGTCCGGCAACGCCGCGCGCCGGCGCGCGCCTGGCATGCAACGCCGCGCGCCGGCGGGCGGTAACGCCGGTAACCCGGCATGCAACGCCGCGCGCCGGCGGCGGTGGCCCGGCTACCTAACCTTTGCTTTGATTATAATTCTATGCGGCGGCGCCCCGATTAGGTAACAGTTAGTACTGCGGCGCGCTGGCTGTTGTGATGATATTTGTCAAAAATTCTCCCCATCATTTCTGTTGTCATCAGTTTCTGAGACGTGAGCTGACCATAATTATAGTTAGAGCTATACGAAAACAATGTATGGAAGAAATATTTCCGTTGAAGAGATCTATAAAAAAGTCCGAGATAGCATAAGTATGTCTATCTTTTCGGGTTGGCTCGCAATTCGCGTTTTTATGATTTTGAAATTTAGCAAAAAATGGTGCTTCGTTTGCAGCCGTGTTTCCACCTACACGATATTCATCCTTATCTAAATAAATGCGTTTATCATCGAGAATGTTTCATCGTGACCAATATAGCCGTTGACCTCGTTCGATTTGAATGAATATCTTCAGAGATATCGGGAAATGAAAATAAAGCGGCGACGCGGGAATTTTTTATTGGTCGAAATTTTTTATCGCCTTTTTAATTATTTTTTTACTTTTTGGAAAGTTTCGCGGTCCTCTACAACGTTGGTTCAAACACCCCCCACCTAACTGCTACCGTTTACGAGATATTCGCTTCTACTTTTTGTATGGCGGCCATGTTTCGTTGTTCGGGACCCATATTTTACAACCCTCAACAACCCTCGCCTACCTCTTACCGGATTTTTTACCAGGTGGTAGAACTAAACGGCTCATCCACACACCGACGAATCGTTATTATTTCTGGATTTATTTTTTCAGTGGCACATTTTCTTCTAGAATTATATATCCGTATTCAAAGAATTCAGCATAGTATCTATTCATGTGCGCGCTCACGAATGGTGAAAAATCACGGCTCATTCATTACGTACGTGCAAAAAATACGAAGCCGTCAATGTTGATTTGTTTGAATTATTGCGCCAGCTCGTCTGTGTCAAAGCATGAAACTACTCTCTGTTTTGTCATAATCATCATCATTATCAGCCAGAAGACATCCACTGCTGAACATAGGCCTCTCCCATAGGCAGACCCCAGGCACACGTGTGCAAACGTACGTTTGCTTGACGAAATAACAACGCTTGCGGCCCATGGAAAACCAAAAACCATGGAAAAACCACGATCCCCGCTTGACGCATATCGTATCGTCTGGTGTCGTTGTAGTTTTGGCTGGATGGAACTCTAGTCGGCGACGGTTGCTTCGCACGGCACCCGCTTGTACGACCTCCATTCAAAACAATTGTTACACAACCACTGCGTGCTCAGTGCAGACGCCACGGTAAATAAGAGGTGGTGTGCAAGTGATGTATGTAGCGTAAAGCGGAGCAGTCGTCGCTTTGAGCCAAGGCAGGTCTTCGAGACAATATTGCCGTTCTTGTATATTTCGTGGTTTTGCGTATGCAAAACCATCAAAAAACCACGAGCCGCGCTTACACGTGTAGTATCTCGTAATTCGCGCTTGATGAAAAAGCATGGATATTCTGACAAGCAAACGTACGTTTGCATACATGTGTCTGAGGTCTCCCATAGGACGTCACTTGGACCGGCTAGCTGCTACTCGCCTCGCGCATCCAACGGTTTCCCGCGCTTTTGACAAGGTCATCGGTCCACCTAGTGGGGCCGGCCTTTGTGCTTAGAAGTTTGAGTAGGTACTGCAATCGTTATGGGCGGGCGTTATTCTATCAGAGTAATATAATTATATGTGTTATACCATCAAGAAAATGACCAGCTCGTCTCGTTATTCAATAGAATAAAAAATATGGTCGGTTACATAATACAGTGTACGTGATAATAAATATATACCAGCTACTGAGTACGTTTCTATCCTACTAATATTATAAACTCGAAAATTTTTGAGGATGTTTGGATGGATGTTCATTACTCTTTCACGCAAAAATTACTGAACGGATTTTGATGAAACTACAGTACGTAATATAGAGGTTATACATCAGAATAACACAGACTATAATTTATAAAGATATTGTATTTGTACCTAAGCCAGGCGGGCGAAGCCACGGCCGGAAGCCAAGTAGGCTATATAACGTACTTACTAGAACTATAAATGTTGAAAAGTACCTTTATGTAAACAAGTCCATGTAACAAAAGTTACATCGATCATGAAAAAAACCACGACAGTCCT
The DNA here is from genome assembly GCA_907269065.1 of Crocallis elinguaria. Taxonomy (NCBI): domain Eukaryota; kingdom Metazoa; phylum Arthropoda; class Insecta; order Lepidoptera; family Geometridae; genus Crocallis; species Crocallis elinguaria. The sequence continues at coordinate 11,619,253 of OU026078.1, forward strand.
AGCTAGTGTCGCTCGGGATTATGTAAGGATTCTAGCGATACCACATACATCGAAATCTCACCGAATCACGTATGTACGTGAGTTTCTTTATTCCACCAAAACTTTTGTGCAGTTTTTTGTGTTATGTTTTTAGGGTTCACGTATGTTTGTATGTATGTATATACAATCACACTCATTACATTACTCATCACACTCATTACTCATTACACTCCTTTTTTGTGCAGTCGTGTAATTAAATACCTACTTATCTAAACGAAAGGTCATCCTGGCAGGAGTATGGGTGAGACATTTTTTGTGTAGAAATGAGTGATGAGATGTAGGTACCAATGTGTGTGGGGTCGCTGACCCGCGCATTATATATTATAATGACTTGGAGGACTGTTATAATACTCGTAGGAATCACCTAAAATTATTAAGTTATGTAGGTACTTAGGTAGGTAGGTAGGTAGTTACCTACCTTACAAATATACCGCCTGACGTAGGTAACTACTCCCGCGCTGGCAGTTTTCATTCGGAAGTTATCGTCGAACACATAGGTAGGGTACTGTCTGTTACCTATAATATACAAACTTGTTATTGTCTATAGTGTACAAGTTTGATTGTTGAGAATAAAACATGAAGAACTATTAGATATTACTACCCCTGTACAGTACAGTTACTATACCCCGCGGTTTCGCTCACGTAGCCTAAGTTACTCCTTGTAACGTCAGCTATCTGCCAGTGAAAGTCCTGTCAAAATAGGTTCAGCCATTTCGGAGATTACACGGAACAAAGAGACTAAATTTTTAAAAATGGTTTTGTTTTATGTACCGTATATACTTTCATATGCATTTAGTAAAAAGCTGTTATTTTGATAATACAAACAGACACTTTATTTATTTGCATACTTAGATAAATTTGTTTCCGAAAATAACTTCTGCAGATTTCTACGCTGTCCAAATGCACGATTATTTTATTATGTGATGATGAGGTTGAAAATTACACTGCTTTCTTTCTCAGACTTCAAACTATTTCCACACCAAATTTCTATAAAATCCGTTCAAATGATTGACAATGATGAAAAGTATCCTGTGTTCTTTCACAGGCTTCAAGCTATCTCGAAACCAAATTTCTTCCGTTCTATAGATCGACAATTATGAAAAGTGATGATGTTGTTGAAAAGTACCCTGTGTGTTTTCTCGCGCTTCTAGCTATTTTCACACCAAATTTCATTGGAATCTATACACATACATACATATATATACATAAATCCTGTCCTACTCTTCCTACTTCCTATCCTACTAATATTATAAATGCGAAAGTTTGTGAGGATGGATGGATGGATATATGGATAGATGTTTGTCACGCAAAATCTACTGAGTGGATTTTGATGAAACTTTATTTACTTACAGTAGATAATATAGCTTATTACTATGTTTGCAGCGGACTGTAGGCAAACCAAACAATTTACAATTTATACTCAAAGAAGCAAACAATGAAAAATGGCGCGCGCGGCGCGATGACCAAACGAGAGCTCAGAATAGATAATAGTACAAGTAACAAAAGCGAGCGCCATCACACGAATATTCACGAAATTTCTTTGAATGAAGAATCGCCATTCATAAGATCACGCATGTGTGCGTAGAAGCGGCAGGTCGCGACTTTACGAGAGTGTGTAACTGTGTATGCGCGAGCATTAGCTTCGTACTACTCATAGCTGCAGAGCCTTACCTTGTCCCACGAATGTTAGACGAAATAGCATGCATTTTAGCCGCGCCCACCGATGAGTTGGAGGGTTGGGCTCGTAGGCTCTTAATGCATCATATTATTAAAATTTGGTGTGTTTCCGGGTTCGGACTTAAATGTCTCTATTGTACCTAGTTGCTACGATGTAACGAAATACCTATCGAAGCTACCAGTGCACTTCGCGATCGTCTCGCAGTTACCGTCGATTTGGTATATCCATCGGTAAGTCTTAACAACTCAGGTAACTAGAACATGTGGGTAAGCATAAAGAGCCTCGGAGGTGCTTATCGCCGGTCCTTTGGCGGACTATATGAACCTCTATTGAAAATTCCCGCTTTCCATTCTAATAATTTCTGAGATACTTATCGGATTATATTAAACGTTTTCAGAATGTATTTAGAGGGCGTATATATTGGTCAGAGAGATCTTGATTACTGAGTGGTGCAATATTTTCAAAGAGAGGAACGGAATTACAGGTATTTTATATTTCAATAGCAGTTTTAATTAATTTTCACTGCCTTTAGTGAAACAACATAGTTCAAACCGATAAATACTGAATTTATAAAGCAAGAAGGGCCTCTCACGACTCCATTAAGGCCTGTCAAAAGCCCAGTTTCATAAACTTGAGAAATTACGTATCTCGATAAGAAAAAAAAAATATTATATAAAAATAATAATAAATAATAAAAAAAAAATATTGAGGCATTAAAAGGACATTTCTTAGAAGTTCTTTTGTAATAAAACTGAAAATAATAAACATTTAACATACTTTCCTGAAAAACATGTTGCATAATTAAAGGCACTTAGAGACCAAGCATCAATTAAAATGTACAAAGCGTTAATTCGAGCTCTAACGGCCCCGAGAATATGTATAATTCATTAGGTATTCCTTGGATTGTCTATAATTTGGGGCCGAGAGACGATATCGCGGCCAGCAATAGCAGGCTGTTCATAATTAATGACATCCCCTGCGAGATGTAGAGCGGGAAGCTTGAGTTTTCAAAACTATTCGAAATCTGTGGGTCTACTCGCAAAATCGATGTCTCTGTATGTTTCGTGTCCTTCCCTACTTTAAGTTTTATCGTTGAATATACGGTCGAAAGAGTCGCCATTAGAGAATATTTTGCAAATGTCTAATTTATAAAATAAATATATTTAGCTGCAATTTTCTGTTTGTACGGATAACGTAAAATTGATCTAATTTATTTTTAATGATGTTTTCAAAAATACTAAGTTTTAGATTTATGCAGTATCCTGCTTTTATTATGCATATACTTATAGGTTTTAGGTTCATTTATTTCAAACGGTTCATTTATTTCAGAGCCTAAGAACATGAACGTTTTTATGAAGAGAAGTAGGGTGCCGTCAAAAATTTCTTTTCGTTTTCGTATGCTCATAGGTACTAGGTAGCTTTGTGTGGATTTATAGTGTGCGGCTCGTTGATCACTAGTGACGAGGATCACGCACAAAATGTCATTTCCAAAAAATCCCTGTCTCACACCGCCTGCACGCCACAAAACCGAAATTACCTGACGTCTGTAGATACTCTGTATAAAAATGAACAACTATTATTTGCTTGCAAATCTACAGTAGATCTGTCTAAACCCGGCCTACACGAGATCCGATAAGCCAGGAACCATGGCTTTCGAATTCGCACTGGGAGAATAGACAATGCGAGGCCTTAGACAAATCAAATTGTAGACGATACAGAGAAACCATTTTGAAATTGAAATTTTCTGATTCTTATATCTCGTTACCTTAACAGAATTTTACAGTAAGCAAAATATTAGGGTGTACAAGGTTTTTGCACGCAGGTTGAGGTAAATAGGAGGTGTTTATTTTTATAGTAATATCACATTTTGTAAGTTTATTTTATTACGAGTATATCATAATAAATGTTATTTGAATTTGTATTTTTTTCACAGTTATGTGTTTGAACCGTTTGGAGTTGAAACTCTTGGCCCGTGGAGACCCGGGGCACTCAAGATGTACAAATACCTAGCGAAACGTATTTTTTATGCAACTCGCGACAATAATGCTGGCTTTTATTTTGGACAGTGAATACCTAAGTATTGTCATCCAATGTAGCAATGTGTTACCATTGCGGTACCAGTATTCTAAGCGCATTGCCATCCGTAGGTTAAGTAGAGTTATTGTTTTACTAATCTAATAACATTTAAACGAGCAAATCTTGTATAATATATAAATCTATGTATTATGTATTTATATCTCGGAAACGGCTCTAACGATTTGGATGAAATTTTGTATTTAGCTAAGGTTTTGCATTTTAAGTTTACCTACCTTGTAAAAACGCAATTTTACACAGAAAAATGTTTTCGAGCGAAGCTCGGTCACCCACATATTACGTTTTTATAATAGTACAAGATTGTTTTCCATTTTCGTTTTTTTTAACATTTAGATGTTACATATACTTCTTACATCGTAAATATACACTTCTTTTTAATAACCATAAATAACTCAGGCTAATTTACGGAAAATAGATAAACAAGCTTTATTAAAACGAAAACTGAACCTCAGGGCGGCTAAACCGGAGAGATTCGGGAATTTCGACACTGGCCTTCATTTTACCGAAATTTCCGGTAATTAGTCAGATTAATGGTAATCTGCCGCTGAAGTGGAGTTGGATATATCAAGTTTTGTGAATTATTGCTCCACTAAGGATACCTCGGGGGAACGATGCGACGGGGCATGGGTGTACCTACGTAGGGAAATAAGGAAGATTTTTGACGCCGTGATAATTAAGTGAAGGTAGTGAAATTTAAATTAGACAATCTGATTTTCAGACTAGAAAAATTAGCTTTAGCATTCAGTGAAGAAAAGCATTGTGATGCAAAGTACTTATAGTATGTTTAGCAAACAAATTTATTTATTATTTATTTATTTATAATAATATGAACGCAATTGCAATTATACATATTACCAAACTAACAAACACAATATACATACACACTCATATATAATCCTGCACTCGAATAAGACATAATTACACAGTGGCATAGACATAAACACGATACAAATAAATAAATAAAATAAATAAATAAACGCTTACACTCATACCCCCGCACTAGGATTCCCTGTGTTGCAGGTGGCATGGACACACAGATACACATCACAAACATCCAAGACCCGAGAACAAACTTTATGCTTACACAAAATCTGCCCGGCCGGGAATCGAACCCGGGACCCCTCACTTTGCAGGCAGGGTTACTACCAACTTAGCTACGGAGCCGTCAAAAAAACAAAACATAAATATCCAAGATCCAAGAACAAACTTAAGAGCCCACATATACGAGCACTCCAATCTACAACATTCCAATCCAACGTTTCAAAAACCACCAGTGTGTGGGGAATCTCAGATGGATTACGTGGAGTGATAAATATATTAGAAATGTAAACCTTCCAAATCTAACGTTCCAACTCATATATAGTTAGCGGCCGATACGACGTTCCATGTCGCGCTTAGTTGGCAGTACTCGAGACGCAGAATGAATGAAAAACGGAGCGATAGCTCGCACGGAATGGAGTGACCGTCTGTGTGCTCGAAATTGGACCATCGTTCCACAGAATCCAGGTTGCGTCAAGCGATGGATTTGAAATGCTCATGTATCGTGAACTTATTACACTCATACTTGTACTATTATCTATTCTGTGACTCAACACAAAATGTTGCTCCCGACCGGGGATAGAACGCGGGCCCCTCACTTTGCAGGCAGGGCTACGAGCTACCAACTTAGCAATGGAGCGGGTTATATGGGGTTTTCTAACGCACGCCCGTGGCTAGCTACCACTCAACATGGAAATCAATCACCATGCACCTATCGGTGTGTTTCGGCAGCCGGTCTTGAGAGCCACTTAAATAATTTTTTATTTAAATGGGATAATATTCAAATGTCAATCTATCAAGAGTAAAAAGAGAAGGTTAAGTTAAGAAGTAGTTATACCTACTCATTTCTATTGTACAGACGATCAACAGGGCCAACTGGTTCCTTACTTGATTGATTATAGTTCTGAAGTTTTTTCCAAGAAACAAGAAGAAAAGTAGTTTTTAGACTATGTAATATACTTACGATGTTAACTTTTTTAAACATAAATAGATCTAAGTTTTGCCAATAGCTCGCCCGATGGTGAGCGAATATGTGGCCGCAGGTGAACCACGTTGAAGATCTAGAAGATATTATTCTAGTCACTCTAAGTCTTGATGATCCCCAGATTGTAGTTATCAGGGGACAACAAAGACGGTGCCTTACTATACCGTGTTTCCGAACAGTTAACCTGCTCAGACTCTCTTATTTTCCAAAATCAAAAATAGGACCCTTTTTTAATCACAATTTATTTTGGTGTTTGTCCCAGATTTGTATGCCATCGTGACCTAAATTTGAATAGGTATATACTAAACTTTAATTGACTATAATTTTAGAACATTTTAAATTAACATTTTGCAGCGTTCCCCGCTCTTATTTTCAAGCAATTCCAACCTTGTTTTCGGAAGTCCTACCACCTACTTAGCTGGAAGTTTCAATAGAGAATTGAATATTTTACTAACACACGAGGTTTGGCCTGAACTAGGCACTCGGTTTGGATCGAGTGGTGCATGAATAAAATATCGCGAACGTGACTGCTCCAGGTGTATAAAGTGAAAATAAAAACACTGCGATCGTTTCTCGGAGTTTATAGACGAGTGCGTGTACTATTTTACTGAGTGTCTTACCAAAATGGATTCAAACGCAGTTATATTTCTTTATGTTTTTTAAACTGTCATGGTCATCAACACTTTGAAAATTATCACTAGAAACGGGATATTTACCATGTATATTAATTGATTTCAGTTTCCGATATTTCGGAACTCCACAGTTCTCCCGTGATCAGGGCGTTTGCAACAGCGCCGAAATATCGGAAGCTCAAATCAACTAATATACTTGGTAAATATCCCGTTTCTAGTGATAATTTTCAAAATATTTGTTTTTTTTTGGATGCGTTGCAAAAAAGGAGGAAGCGACTGGAAAAGATTGCTATTGTACTTTTATTTAAGATCTATTTACTACTTACTTACATTTGATTTGATTTTGACAATTTGTTGTACTGATGATTATGATGTTGAGCTGATGTTATAAGGAGTAACTTAGGCTACTTTTATTTTAGAAAAAGAATTAGGGTTCCACGCAAAAAAATAAAAACCATGAAATCCAATATATCCGCGCGGGTGAAACCGCGGGGCAGCAGCTAGTTAACTATAAAAAAAACAACAAATAATCTATATTGGTCAATGAAAATTTAACAAGATTCTGTACAACTGAATACATCTTTCTAAAAACTATATCACAAGCTCTCGCACACTTTTCCGCTCGTCGAATGATATCGAATTCACTGGCCGAATTAACAAATACGACGACCCAGTTTACACGCTTTGGTTATTTATTTAGTAAAATAAACTATTGTTATACTTATATCATGTCATGTATGTATAAAGAGGATTGTATTATGTCCGCGGCTTCACGCGCGTGCAATGGACAGGATAAAAAGTAGATTAGGTATAGCACTCAGGGATAATGTAGCATGTTCTTATTAGTGAAACAATTGTAGAATCAGACCAGTGGTTCCAGATTTTTTTATCCTTTTGTATAACAAGAGGAGCGGGTCGTTTACCTGATGCTAAGAATATAGGAATACTTAACCTTTTTATACTGTCTTTTTATTTCACCGCGTTCCCACAGGAACTGTGCATTTTCTGGGATAAAAAGTGGCCTAAGTTAGGTACTCTCGGATCCATAACTATATGCTAAAAATCACGTTGATCCGTTGCTTCGTTGCTGCGTGACAGAAGGACAAACCAACAAACAGACAAACACACTTTCGCATTTATAATCCTATCCTACTAATATTATAAATGCGAAAGTGTGTTTGTTGGTTTGTCCTTCCTTCACGCAGCAACGGAACAACGGATCGAAGTGATTTTTGGCATACTTAGTTATAGTTTATGGACCGGAGAGTAACATAGGCTACTTTTTATCCCGGAAAAATGCACGGTTCATGTGGGAACGCGGGTGAAAACCGCGGGCAGAAGCTAGTATTATATAAGTAGGAACTAGGATAGTAGGATTAGAAGCAAGTAGGATAGTAGGATAAGTAGGATAGTTTAAAGAAACTAAAAACAAACTCCCACCTCCTGGCTCCATCATCAGAATCTCGGCACCAAGTGCAATCTATTGGACTCGTCAAAATGAATCTAACTCAAAGGGTTTACATGTAGTCACTGAAGAGTTCCATTATCCGCCTCGAGTCCATCATCAAATCAGCTATATGACACCATATTATTGTATTCTAATTCAAACTCATAACATTGTCATACATACAAAGTTTCATTTCGATACGACAATTAGAAGTAGTTTAAAATTGACTTCTAAGATCTGATTACATTGTTTGTTAGTTACAGGTGAAGTGTGAAGGTAATATAAAAGCGTGATAAAAAAAAGTTTTCTTAATAACGTCGAAGACATTGATTTAAAGCTATGTATTTACCAGCATAGCGTGTAATAAGAACCCCTTTTAATATACGGCTTTTCCTCTTTTGTAATACGAAATATAAATTTACGTTTAATAAATAACATTAGACCCGGTTATGGAAAGTGGAAACTCCTGTTAGACATATCTTTCCCAAAAGCGCTTATGATATCAAGGTAGGTAGGTAGTACTATAGGTAAGTATATGTTTAAAACTAACTTCAAAAAGGTTATCAATTCGCAATTCGTCTGTATTTTTTTTTTTTTTTGTGGCTAATGGCTATGTGTATGGATTCTCCGACAATTGTCAACCGATTTAAATAATCCTTTTTTTTTCAAGGGTTGAATTAGGGTGAAAAAGTGAAGGATGAATTTTGAAATATCGCGATATTTTGGCGATATTTTTATCGAAATTGGTTCCCGCTTTTGTAAAATACAATTTTTATTTACAATAGTGTTTGTCTGCTTGATTACCATGCAATAAGGATACATATAGTATCCGAGCATTTTTCCGGGATAAAAAGTGGCCTATGTTACTCTCCGGCCCATAAACTATTTGTACCTATGCCCAAAATCACGTCGTCCGGTTGCTGCGTGAAAGAACGACAAACCAACAAACGTACAAACATTTGTGTAACGGAAGTACGGATATAGCCTAGGTTCTTTCTTTTTATCATGATTCCACGTGTTCATGCGAAGCCGCGAGCAGTAGCTAGTCCAAACTATTATAATGCGAAAGTGTATTTGGTGTAGGTGTAATTGGTGTGTTGATTTGTTGGTCTACCCTTCTTTCACGAAGCAACGGACCTATACGGACTGACGTGATTTTTTGCATAGAGATAGTGTTTGGGCCGAGAGTAGGTACCAGGGTCTACCTATTTTTATCCCGGAAATGTACGGTTCCTATGGGAATATCCATGCCGGTGAAACCACGGGCAGCAGCTCGTGTGTCATATTATATTTCCTACTAAGTAAGTAAATATTTGAATAAAAGTAGGATCCAAGTTGATTTCTCTGCGAAAGTGACATTTGTAATAGTTTGTCCTGAAGTCCTAACTCCTAACAGAGATACTTGTAGTTTCCTCGGTCCAGGTTGACCCTAACTGAACCTCATCTTATATGATGATAAGTGAAGGTAACTTCGTAAACGGAAACCTTTTCCGAGGAAATTGAATTTCGAACATGAAGTTTTGTCGTTTCTACAGATGTGGACCAGCGGCGGAGAGAGGGTACATCAATTTATTGCAAATATACATCTACTTCACTTACAGGTGGTTGATTGTTCACTTAACTTAAGTTAATAATAAGTAATACAGAATACTTATAGTGAATGCGTACTATAATAATAATTATATGTAGTTTAAAGAAATTAAAAACTTACTTCTACCTCCTGGCTCTATCATCAGAACCTCGACACCAAGTGCAATCTATTGTATTGGACTTGTCAAAACGAATCACATGAGCCCAAACTGGAAGGGTTTACTTATAGCCACCGAAGAGTTCCACCATCCACCTTCTGGATCCTTCATCAGATCAGCTCCATGATACCAAATTATTGTATTTTCATCCGAACTACATATACATTCAAAGGTTCAGTGGTGAGTCGTGACTCGACTCGAGCGTAAAATGCCTTAGGGGCAGCTTAGACGCTCAAGCAAACTTACGTTTGCATGAGCGTCTAAACTTTACGTTTACGTATTTTTTATTTTCTTGATTAAATTTAGTTAAAATATCAACATAATATAATGTAATCGTTACGATTCTTGCTACATTTGTGAACCATATAAGTATCACAAACATAGAGAGTTACAACAGACTTGTTCTGCCGCATTTGTGCCGTTAATTTTTTTTTATATTATTTGGTAACGAGACGAGCTGGTCGTTTGCCTGATGGTAAGCATAACGCCGGCCCATAACAATTGCAGTGTCACCCAGAAGTTTGAAACACAAAGGCCTGCGCGGCACTGCAGTGCGCTCGTTACCCTGAGACATTAGGTATTAAGTCTCATAAGCCCAGTAATTTCACTGGATACTCTGCTCATCAAACCGGAACACAGAAATGCTTGCACACTACTGCTTGGCGGCAGACTTCATGAGCAAAGCGGTGGTAACAACCCAGACGGACACCCGCAGAAGAGTTAGTCCTCCCACTAACTTATACTGACTTCATTGACGACCTAATTAGGTTTACTCACAGACCTCACAATACTTTGGGTTTACTTAAAACATTGTTGTGTTAAATAAAAATCCTCTATGATTTTCACCGAAAAATTTGTTCTGTATTTGGCTAACAATGTATTTTGATACACCCCTTTTCGCCGGAATACCAACAAGCTACGTCAATTTATCTTAAAAGAGGTCTTCATTAAAAAACGCTCGACGCGCTTAACAAGAAGCTAATGATTTCGGCACGAAACAAAAACATAGACGACAGCTCAGCGGAATATCAAGTGAACGAGGACGCTCCTCATTAGGGCAGGAATTGTTTACTTTCAATATTCACTTGTTTCGCTTGTTAGTTTATATTCAGCTTTGAAACGCATCAATAGGTCTGATGGTAAAAATAAAACACTTTTTATAATTTTTGTCTGTCTGTCTGTTCCGGCTAATCTTCCAAAAAGGCTGGACCAACTTTGACGGAACTTTTACTGGCAGATAGCTGATGTTAATGAGGAGGAAGGCATCAATTAGGTAAGTGAGAACAACTTGGAAACCAGTAGTCGATAGTTTAGGATTCTAAGAACGCACCTAAATAGAAAGTTTTGAGACCGTAACTCCCTATCACGAGATTTGATGTGGATCGGAGGGTTTGATTCTGTTAGGTAATAACCGTACATATAAGTAATTAAATTTATTAACGTTACATGTTGTAAGCATCGTGGCTTTGAAGCTTTAGGGATGTGATACACTGAGACACAGAATAGACGTAAAAGTACACTGAGAGCAGTTTTGCTAACACACAGGCCCATTTGTAGTTGAACATATGATCAGGCGTTCATATGAAGAAATGATAGCCCAGCAGTGGCAGTAGAAACTCATAGTCTACTACTGTACTACAAGTATATAAAATTGATGAAGTGTCTGTTTATAATGTCAAAATAACAGCTTTTTACACTACTGCACAAAAAGGAGTGTATAATGTTTGTATTGTTTTGTGTGTATGTATGTGAGTTTCTTTATTACACCATAACTTTTAGATGCTTGAACTGATATGAATGTATGAGGTATCGTTAGAATCCTTAAATCATCCCGAGTGACACTGGGAACTTTTATGTAACTTTTGTTACATCGACTTGTTACTAAATGCATATGAAAGTATAGGTACTTAAAACCATTACTTAATTATTTTTTCTGTCTGTCTGTTTGTTGTGGCTAATCTCCGAAACGGCATAACCGATTTTGACGGGACTTTCACTGGCAGATAGGTGATGTTATAAGGAGTAACTGAGGCTACGTTTGTTTTAGAAAATTATATGGGTGAAGTCGCGGGGCACAGCTATAAAGCTATAAAGCTGTAGAACTCTACAGTAAACTAGAGCTTTTGGTAAAGGAAAACATCATGAAGTATTCATGGAACGGCGCTGGTGCATATCCAAGTGTTTGCCTTTCTAACTACGAACCACAAATCAAAAACTACAAAAATCAACGCAGCCGTGTTGTAACGCAGACCAGTAAACAAAGATGCTATATAATTCAATTTTTACCAATTACCAAACTACCAGCTGAACGCGAAATGGATCGTATCGGCCACGAGTTGGGTTTGGAACGTTTGTATTTCTAATATTTCTATCACTCCACGTAGTCTATCTAAGATTCTCCAAACACGGGTGGTTTTGGGAAAGTTGGATTGGAATATTGTGGATTGGAGTGCTCGTGTGTTGGGCTCTTGCACGCCCAAGCGCCCTTTACCCTTCTGTTCTCTTTCTACTTTGTGCGGGTGGGGAGAAGCCGGATTTTGTGGTACGCGGGAGGCGAGGCTTCTCCCCACCGACACCTTTAGAAACACAGTTATTTCTAACGTCTTTTTAATGTAATAAAAACAAGACTTAAACTTGCAAAATTCAGGGTTCGTTCCGAATGCGCTCGTTTCTAGAAAACGTTAGAGTGAATTTAATTTTGTAATGTTAAGCAATGTCTGCCAGACTCGGACCATTCTAAAATTTAATGTCATCTCATCTCACCAGCCTTCCTAGTTCGTACAGTTCTCGCGTTCTATAGAGATTTATCTCTGTACAAGCAGAATAAGCGGATTCCGAGTCGATCGACGACGTTGTGCGTGTCTGTGCCTACCTGAAGTAGATGGGTATAAATGGTAGGCATATTGTTTGACTTCTAACTTTGTTTTTGAAATTGTACCTTACTTCGAAATTCGGCATAGCTAATTCTTCTCCATGCTTTACGGTATTTACGAATATAAAGTTACAAAACAAGTATTGTGCAATAAGTAATATAGAATTACAGCACACAAACATTGTCTACATTATTTATTTTCATCCGATATGTTTAAAAGTGCTTTTATTTTTTCTGAATGCTTTTCGTTTAAGGCACTAGCTGTACGAACATACGAAATGTCTGTAATAAAATTAATGTATACCTAATCATGTTTCAAATCAAATAAAGAGTAGGTAAACAGGTTTCTTCTGGGCTAGCGTGTATCATCTTCGGCCTCATTCTCAATTTCCATTAGGTGATACCACAGGGGGATACCAAACGCAAAAACTTGCTGACATATTTTGGGTATTTTCACCCTTTTATCAACGTAAGAACTGAAACCTGTAACTTATCAAAAATATTTAATTGAATTGTTCAAATAATTCAATTCGGCAAGAAGTTTTGTTTTATGTTTGATGACGAAACGATCTGGTCGTTTGCCTGATGGTAAGCATAACGCCGGCTCAGAACAATTGAAGTGCCACACAGAACTTTGAAACACAAAGACCTGTGCGACACTTTAGTGTGCTCGCTACCCTGAGATAGATCTTCGATCTATTAAAATCCTATTAATTTTCTTCCGTACCCTACATAAAACATCAGCCAGCAAAGGATTATTTATTATGGTACCCAATCTCATCAGTATGCAAATCGAGAACGGCGGACAGAAAAGGAACCGATGATTAACTAGAAAATATGGTAAACGTGAACTTTAAACGACTGCAAATTGAAAAAGTTCTACAATGAACGTCAAAAAAATACACAGCCTGCTCTAAAGCCGTGCGCTTTCCACTTTTGTACCTCTGTGTACTTATTTTAGGTGTTTCTAGAAGCATGTTCTATTATTAAAACGTTTTAAAATTGCCTGCAGTCCGTGTATTTGTGGCGCGTACGAGAACGAACCAGTTTTATGCAGTAAGTAGCTGGCAAAAACATGGTATGGAGAGACATTTTTAAATAAATTGCATATAACTGTACAAAAAAGTAATTTAGCATTTTAATTTTTAATTAAAAAATTTACTCAAGAGTAAAACTAAACTCAGCCTGCACACTTTATGACAGACTCATCTATACTTATAATAAAACTGTAACAGGTCCAATTCTGTACATTGAAGATATTTAGAAAATTCTTTTGGTGGACACTCTATAATCGATACTGCAATTTTTTCATTTTCGTCTGTCTGTCCGTATCTTCAAAAATTGTATTTAAAGGTCATCGATTTTGTAGTTCAGAAATTACAGACGTCACAACCCTTAGTATTATGTACCACGTGTCTCTGTAACTACTGGACCGATTTTGATGAAATTTTGAATGTAGATAGTTTAAGTTCTGGAATAACATGTAGGCTATAAAGATATATACCACGCAGGCGAAGCCACAGGCAGAAGCTCGTTTATTATATGTGTACCAAAACCTTGAAAACAACAGCTGCTGCTAAGAACACTAGCTCTTAGCCTGCATGCACTATTATCGCAATTACTACCGTATTTCAAGTCGTAATGTTTCAGGGTACTGAGCGCACTACAGCCCTGCACAGGCCTTTGTGTTTTAAAGTTCTGAGTGGCAATGCAATTATTGTGAACTGGCGTTGTGTTAACCATCGGGCAAGTGACCTGCTCGTCTAGTTATCCAACAATATATAAAAGTGAGATAGTGGCTGAACGCTTATATACGCGTTTGCGTAAGAGCTTGATACGTATCAAGCGTGAAAAAAATATAGCGAAAAACGTCAATTCTCCGCCAATATTTGCGAGATGTAAAGCTAAAAATAGAAAGGAAATAAAAGGTTTGGCGTTCGGAGCTGGAGCACGGTTGTGGAACCGTAAAATGAGGTTGAGTTTCGATTGGATTGTTTCCCCGAAGTTCCTCCTCTAGTCGAGTATTCTGACTCGATATCAAGTGTTATGCAGGTCAGTCGCTCTCTTCCGTCAATCACTAAGTATTTTCAAATACTACAAGTATCTCGAGTAATTATTTTCAAATCAATAAAAAATACTGGAATCTTCAGAAATAATAATTTTACGATTTTTGCGATTTCAACCTCGTGGAGTTTCACTCAAGTAAATCGTTCCCTATTAAAATTTCCATCCAAATTAGTAGCTGAACTTGCAAAAAACAAGGCTTTTGTATACTATATAATAGGCTTGCGTTTGACCACTGTCTCACCTCTTTTTTTAATATAAAATAATATAAAAAAAACACGGACATTGCAGTTCGGCGTCGCAAGTAACCATTAGTAAGTAGTAGTTTAATAAAAAATTAACTAACTTTTTGAGTTCCGCGTTGTGAGTTGCAGCCGAGTCGGAGACGGTTCAAATAATCTAACCAAGGGTTAATTAATACTAATTGTTGGTTTTACAGTCCACCGTTGCGAGCTTAAGAAATTTTTTTAATTTATGACAAACTAGCCCAGGTTTTGTTGTTGCCCAGCGTCACGCGTTACGTACATCGAGCTTAGGCCATTAGACATTCTTTATCGCGAATTTAAAACTATAAATAACCAAAATGCTGGTACTTATTTGGCTCAGCGGATCAGCATTGCGGTTCAACGAGGCAAAGCCGCCAGCATGCTGGGTACGCTTCCAACTGGTAGTGGTAGTGGGCTAGAACATTTGGATTATCTATAGGCCTACTTGTAGGCTTGTAGATTGCCCAACTGTTTTTGTATCTAGCTAGGTTAGATGTAGTGTTTATTTGGGATGTAGTAGTGGCCCCGTGGCCCGTGTAGTGGGGGTCATGGGTAGCCCGTTAAACAAAAAACTATAAATTACTCACATTATATAATATTTTATTTAAAATGAACTTCCGCAAAGTAACGAATGATTCCATCAAATATCTTATAAAGTAACATCTAAACTCTAAAGAATAAGGTATGATTATCGTAAAGCAAATTTGACTCGCCCTCCACTGAGTGGGGCCAGAAAGACACTGTAAGGGTCGGGTGGAACGACGTAAGGCTCGCTTGGGTCGGGCTCAATTCTGTACTTCATTATCACCTGGGCCACTGCTGCTCGTATCTGCATCACCCCGTAGCGTTTCCCTAAAAAGTAAAACACAGTATTATTTTTTAAATACTCTAAATATGCAGTTTAAAGAAACTAAAACCTGACGTCCTCCTCGATCATGAATCCAGACACCAAATGCAATCTACATTGGACTCGTCAAAACTAATCATATAAGCTCAAACTCGAAGAATTTACTTGTAGCCACTGAAGAGTTCCTCCTGGCTTCATCATCAGATCAGCTCCATAGCTCCATGATACCAAATTATTGTATTGTCATCCTCATGATACAAGCCAAGGTCAAACGAAACTTATCAGCTTTCATGAAAATTTTAGTAAATAAAACCAGCTAATGGCTTGCTGAACAACGTACAGTGTAGGGGTGTTCCTTATTTTTCTGTCTATAACTCGAAACCTTTTCGTCACAGGATCTTTAGAATAGTTTTAATGAGAGTTTCTAATATGTTTGCCAGGTTGATTACAAGATTCTAGGTAAAACTACTAAACCAGTACCGATATGCGCCTTTAGCATCATCCAAATCATCAACCAAGAGACATTCACTGCTAGACATTGACCTCTTCCAGAAAGATGGAATTTGCCATAATACACCACGCTTGGCAGAAACCTTGGTAATCGCAGTTAATAATGCTGCCCAAGGAGAAGACTCATTCCTTATATATTCAAGAGAATATCTAAGCTTTTTCTATGATCATCATTATGCACCAAGCACCTTCCTAATTTAAAATTGGTACACAAAGTATAAACTTAAAAAAAACAGTACAGATAACAGTAGAATAACCTATATTGCCTGTACCTTTTACTTTATTTACATTTTATATTATAGCAATTATATCACACAAATGCAGGTACAAAGTGAAGAATCTGTTTGTAAGTATTTCGAGCTTAGAAATGGCCAAATTCTTCCCCGTCTGGTCTCACGGCCTGACACTTAAACCAACTTTAGTATCCACAAAATGTAAATAAACAGAGGCGTAGGTAAGAAATTTTATTGCTCGGATAAAATTATTGTTTTTAGGAATTTATGTGTTTTATTATGTTTACGGTCTAGTGAAATGGGTCGTGATAGCTTTTTTTACGGTAAGTATATTGAGATCACCAACAATAAAAGAATATCCTAATTCAAAAGTATTGTGTGTTTGTGTCTTACTTCACTTGGAGTAACTTAGGCTACGAGGGCGAAGCCGCGGCGTACAGCTAGTTTATATATACATATAAGTAGTAAATTTTCGATAAAAATACAGTTCTGTGGATATATAGGTACTAAAATTTTTTTTATGAGAGAGGTTTAAAGCAACTCGAAGGCCTACCTCATGATAAGCATTTACCACTCCCATTGACACCTGCATCATCATAGGAATTTCCGATTCGTTAGTATCATTTCAAAATTCTTTTAATCTTTTTTACAACCCATATATGTTTTAACGTATGTATGTATTTTTTACCAGGCACCACTCATTTATGTATTCAATTAGTAAACCTAACTAAAAGCCACTCTCAATTTGGCTTACCTATGCAAAATCGTGGTCCGTCCCCGAACGGCAGAAACGAGAACTGCAGGTTATCAGTCTCCTGTACATTCACCATCCTCTCTGGCTTCCACTGCTCTGGCTCCGGGAAGGTCTTCTCGTCGTAGTGGAGTGCCAAGACGTTCACGTACACTGGAGTACCCTTCTCTACCGTGACGTCATCGTTTATTTTGTAAGTCTTGTTGCACAGCCGATCCAAGTTTGGCACTGGAGGGTATTTTCGTAATGTTTCTGGTAATGAAAAAAAGACTGAGATTAATGATAACCTCGTAGTTTAAAACGTCTTATTTCTATAGTAGTAGGGAAGAGAACTCCCTAGCCGTCCACAGCAGGCGTGTCGTAAACAAAGTGGACGACTGGATGTACTGTAAAAGAACTGTTTTAGCGACATTACCTCTAATTGTAGAAAATGCATTTCAAATTTCTACACAACCAACAACAGTATAGTAAAAACAGTGCAGTAAATTCTACATTTAAGTAAAGAAAAAGATTTCATACCCAGTATACAAGCGGTGAGATACTTCAGCTCCAATAAATCATCGTAGTCCAGTATGTCCTTGCCTTTTTGTTTTATCGCTTCGTTGATTTCCTCATAAAGGGTATCCTAGACAAAAGCAAATACATTTTATGACTTGTTATTTATTTGGCTGACATAATAAAAACGCAGGTGCAGAGGAACTATCAGCAAAAACCGAATAGAAATGGACAAAAGGAATAAAAATGGTTTTATGACTGAGATGACTTTCCAATGTTCACCAATTGCGACGAAGTGTATATGAATCGAATACGTATATATTTATAAAATATTGAGTTAGTATTTCAAACAAAGACATACGTTTGTATATTTCAAAGGACCATATTTCTTTTTTTGTTTTATTTTCATCAATTACCGTGAACATTTTTAAAAGTACCTATTTCATTGCTTACGCAATACTTAATACATATATTTTGCCTTTATTTGGACTTAAATAATAATTACCTACTTGCTCATGAGGGTGATGTGCTAACTCATGAAGAAAGTAACTGAGCGTGGTAGACGATGTTTCGATAGATCCCAGAATGAACACGGCTGCCTGCGCCAGCATATAATCATCCGCTAATTCTGGTAATAAGAAAAAAATGTGTTTTAATATTCTCTATAATGTATTGAATACATTGCGTTTGTAGTCATAACTATTTTCTCCATACACCAAAAACCAAATAATGGATACTATACATAGGGTGGGGTCGTCAAAGAGGGGTAAGAAGACGGAAGTGGGACGAGGCGAGGGACTAAGCGAAAAACACAACCCTACCTACACGAAACCAATCCGGAGACCGCGGGGACGCCTAAGGATATCCATCGGGTCCTCTCGTCCAGTTGCCAACTGGTACGATGGCGCATCCCGGGATTTTCCGCTAGATGGCAGCCTTTCATGTGTACACTATTTTTGGGCCCCCAACTATCTGCAGTCGACCAGCGGAGAACCATGCCTTGGATCCCGCTGCTCTCCGAGACAGGTTACCCGATGTATTGCTAAGTATGTGTTTCCAATAAACTTGCTCCAGCAGCGCAACTGACCCGACCCATCCTCTATGACGGGCCGCAGGGAAAGCCGCGGGCAGAAGCTACTAATAGTTATGTATAAAATTTTCCTTTCAACAATTTTTTAAGATTTAAGATGGTTGGAAATTACCTTATTTTCAAAGCACTCTTTTATTTCCACCTCTAAAATCAAAGACGTAACATCTTATAACTCTGTACAATTTTCAAAGCATGGAGAACTTCCATCCATGTCAATGAATCATCCTATATTTTGTAGCATTCGGTTTTGACATTATTTATTGTACGGTACGTAAACATCAAACAAAGAACTCGCCCTCAAAGAAACAAAATATATTGATTCACATACACAATTCATAATATAAAAAGGGTATGTAGATTGTAGTAGGTACCTTATTGTAGGTATTCAAGACGTAAATTTACTATCTGTCATATTTATATTTTAATGCTAGTTTAATGGACATCGTCTAGCGAGCTTGTAGTCGTAAAATTTATTACGCTACCTTTTTTACCTTCAGTAGTTGAGTAATAAGTAGACATAGAAGTAAACATGTTTGTATATTTAATGAAATAAGTGACAATAATTTGTTAGTTGATAACTTACTTTCTTCTTTGCCTGGGAGTTTCAAATTTTCTTTTATCTTGAGCAGATGATTAATGAGATCCTTGCTATTGCTTCTCGTGCCAGCTGTTTTCCGTTCGTTTACTACTTTCCAAAATAGCTTTCTGATATAGTCCGTGGCTCCTTGGGAGAAAAATTGCAACCTAGAATGAGAATTTGATTGATAATGTTGATATTTATTTTTCGCTCGTTAGGATTAGCCAAGAATCTTTAATAAACCTATCTTGTTATTAAATTAGTACGTCAAAGTCAAAGTGGGAATTAATTACCAAGTCAAAGTGGGAATTAATTCCCATTTTGACTTGGCTACCTTTCTGACATCCCATTTGTTACCTTTCCATGGATTCATCATAATTGCATTTACGTAGTATTATATACTCTTCTCATAAAAATCTTGAATTAAGAAGCCACGGACAGATCTAAGATTAACAGATGCAGTTGATGGAAATCCAACACCAATGAAGAAAATATTTCTGTGATCGGAGCAGTACTTACCTCATTAGTGAGGCGACAGCTGGCACGTAGAAGATCATTGTGAATTCGAATCCTCTCCAGAAAGTCCACTTAACCATGTGGCTGGTGATATACCATAGTGGAGACGAAGGGTCGTTCAGGGCACTGACTTTGATACCAAATACACTGGAACCCACGGTGTCCGATGTATACATCGAGAACAGCTCCTGTAATTACTTCATTAATTACAAACTAAGTAGTTGCTGCCCGCGGTTTCACCCGCGTGGAGATATTGGATTTCAAGGGTTTTATTTTTTTGCGCTGAACCCTAATTAATTTTCTAAAATAAAAGTAGCCTAAGCTTACTCCTTATAACATCAGCTATCTGCCAGTGAAAGTCCCGTCAAAATCGGTCCAGGCGTTTCGGAGATTACCCGGAACAAACAGACAGACAGATAACAATTTAAAAATGGTGTTTTTCCTATAGGTACTGTATATACTTTCATATGCATTTAGTAAAAAGCTGTTATTTTGATATTACAAACAGACACTTCAATTTTATTTATTTGTATAGAGTATAGATCAGTATAACCGTATGATTCATTATTGTTAGTTTTGACAACTCTATACGTTTGTAGTTTTGTAGAATTGACGTTAAACACTGCAGTCTGCCGCCAATGAGAATTTGAAACTGTGTTTAAATTTGAAAGGTAAAATAATCAGCGATTGTTGACTATTTGAAATTTAAAGTCACCCGAGTGATGAGAGCAGTGGAGATCCAGCCAGGACTTCAGAAGTCTTCCTTACAACAAAACAATTTAACACACCCTAAATATATGTTGAACTTTCGCTTAGAGTTAAACATGGCTAAAGTGCCTGTTTAAAGTAAGTAAGTAAATACGTTGCCTACTGGTAGCGGATTATTAGATTAAGATTGTAAATAAATTAGTAAGTAGTAGTTGTTGTCCATTTGGTTGTTAAACACACCCAAAACATAATAGGTCGGGGAAAAAGTTTCTTCGCATTTTTTAAGAAAATTCAAAACATTTTTTAATATAGTTTATTTACATTTAACTAAAGTATGTAGGTACCATTTTGTTCGATAACTTTTTGCCATCTTGTAGGTAGGGACATGATCCCATTGCTATATAAATTTTGGGACTTCTGATCAAAATACCGCGACAAGTGGTTTTGGCAGTCCTCTCGTGATGTTAACCTGACACTGCCTAAAGAATTCTGAAGAGACCGAAACAGGTGGAAATCTGAAGGTGCAAGGTCAGGACTATACGGCGGATGCATTAACACCTCCCAGCCAAACTCTCTTAATTTTTTCTGAGTGGCTAAAGATGTGTGAGGTCTAGCGTTATCATGAAAAACCATGAAAATGAAAACCACACCCCTTCTGTTGATTAATTCCGGCCGCTTTCTCTCAACTTCTTGCTTTAATCTCATCAGTTGTTCGCAGTAGAGTTCAGAATCGATGGTCCTGCCTGGTGGTAACAGCTCATAATGAATAATGGCCTTCCAATCCCACCACACACACAGCATCACCTTGTTACGAGTTAACCCGGGTTTCGCCACAGTCTGTGAAGCCTGACCGGTCTTTGACCACGACCTTTTTCGCACGTTCTTGTCGTACGTGATTCACTTTTCATCACCAGTTATCAGCTTCTTCAAAAATGGTTCGGTTTCATTACGTTGTAGTAAAGAATCACAAATGAGTACACGGTTCATTAGGTTTCTTTCAGTAAGCTCGTGAGGTACCCAAATATCGAGCTTTTTTGTGTACCCAGTTTTTTTCAAATGCGCCAAAACTGCTTTGTGGTCAATTCCCAGTTCTTCAGCTACGTCGTAACTACTGATATGCCGATCTTGTTCCACTTTTTCAAAAATGGCATCCATTTTATCCGTAATAGGGCGACCAGAGCGACGTGCATCTTTGAGATCAAAATTTCCGGATTGAAAACGCTTAAACCAAATTTGTGCTACTCTCACAGACACTGCACTAGGTCCATAAACATCGCAAATTTTTTTCGCGGCTTGCGTTGCATATTTACCTTTTTTGTAGTAAAATTTTAAAATGTATCGAATTTCTTCATTAGATTCACTCATTTTGACAGTACGAAAAACAAATGAAAATCACACATTTTCCTAATTTGAATTTGGAATTATGTTCTTTAAAATTTAAACTTTCATATGATACCAAAAACAGCCAGATACAAATAGTATAGCCAAAGAGATTTTATTACAAGTTCATACATACTATAATGCGAAAAGACTTTTTCCCCGACCTATATATGTTTAACTCTCGCTTATAGGGTTAAAAATGCCTAAGTCGCGTGTTTAAATATGAACAACAATTACTACTTTCTCGGTTAATATTTATAATTTTAATTAATAGCACTGAATTGTGAAATAAATATATTGGAATTTTTCCACGGTAGTTAAACATGGGAACATTGTTTGGCAACTGTAACGAAAAAAATGCCATTGGGTCGTATACTTGTAAAGTATTTTAATCAAAAGTAATATAATATATACGATGTGATCTGAATAATTTTCAGCAAAATATCCAAAAATATTGAGTCACGCCTCACAGCACCCTCGCGCTGCGTTGTGGACGCGGGAAATTACAGGATGCTTAAAACTCGATGTCTGGGATGACATGAGGGATGACATTGCCGTCAAACGTTGACATTCAAAGCTTTAGAGTGGCACTGCAACTATTATAATCAGTCGTGACCTTTATCACCAGTCACTTCACATGCTCGTCTCGTCTACTCATTTAAGAAAGGCAAACAGGAAAATACTGACATCTAACGTATTCTCTACCTTAAGGTTGACGGGCTCATTGTTGTTGATGTGATCTCGCTTGATCTTTTCGACCAGTTCTATGGCGTTTCCGTTCATCAGCTCCGTGACATACTTCAGACGAAGCGCAGTGAACATCGGAGACAGCTCTGGCCTTATTTGAGCCCATGCTGGGTGCTGAAAAAGCGCCACCGTGTCATTAATACTTTCTTAATTTTAACGTAATCCGAGGCTAACCGAATGAATGTATCCTCTTCTAACTAATAATATTCGAGAGTACCTACGGTATGTCAAAATCATGGATTGCACCTGATTCTCCTTTCATGTATCTAATCTATGAATTTCTCAACATCATCGGCATTGCACGCAAGCTGCGCTATTGTTTGAATTTTTATCAAAGCAATTATGCAGACATTATAATTAAACAGTTACTTTGTCATTATATACCTCATTGCTACAAATAATATCTAAGACATTATGTGAATACCAATTAACATCGAGTAATGGGTTAGTTACGTAGGTATAGTTTATTGTGAGTTCTTAGAAGAGTTCTCTGAAGCCTTCGTGAACTATAAATTTAAACTCATACCTTTACAGTGAAGAGGTTCAATGATCCCAGAGGGTCGGTCCCATAAGACGCGAAACACAGTCTATCGTGGAAGTGATCAAAATCTTTAGCCAAAATTCTCCTCGCTAAATCCGGAGTTTGCACGACTAATGTTGGCTTCCATCCGAAGAAGATGCCCACGTAATCTTTCGAAGGATGCTTCAGCCTGAGTTCTCGAAAGTAATCCCAGAAGCTCTTTCTCAATAAAAATGTTAAGTTTCCAAAGAGAATATTCGGCTCCTCGAATGTAATGTTGCGATCCTTCCAGTATCTAAAATTACTTCGTAAGTACACATAGAGTAAGGAAATACAAAGAATTAAAAGCGCAAGAAACGTCTGTGCAAATAAACTGAAATCCATGATCACGTCCAAACAGACTGCAATGTTATACCAGAATGACTTGATTTTACTAATAAGCTCATGTAGATTTTATAAACACCGAGTAGATAAACGTATATAATAAGTGGATAAAACCAGCCTGAACTGACTGATCTGACTGAAGTGAACTTGACCTTGTGAACTTGATTGGTGTTCCTAACTAAATGGTTTTTTTCCAAATTCTGATAAATGTATACTTTATTGTATTAATTAAATGATATAGGTACCTAATATACTTCATACTGCTAAAATCTGGATACTGCCTTGCTCTTCACTTAATTTCGAATCTTCGTGTAATCCCCTTCGCATGTTGTTCAAATAAGATATTTTATGTAGTATCATTTGCACGTAGATCATAGCCAAGCGTACTACGAGGTCAAACTGCATTTACATGCCTAGCTTGGTTACTTGATGTATCGGTTTACTACAGCTGAATAGGTAAGTATACACCTAAAGTACCTCACACAGTCATGATAACGACTTTTAAAGCCTCACAATGACTTGACTTGTATTATATATCCTGTTCTATGCTAAGACCTATAATACTAGGTTACCTCTTTCAATCATGTGACCATTTTTACATAGGTATTAGGTACAGACTTACCCATAGCTTCAGGTGGTTTAGCATTTGATGCGTGAATGGGTTCAGTTTTCGGTTGCGGCCGGATACCAAATTAGAAGCCAGCTATTAGGGGATGAGCTTCACACCGTTGTCGAGTTTCTTGCCTTTCTTCTCGACGGTGAGTACTACAACTTATACTATAGCGCCCAGCCGCCCTCCTTGGAACCGCAAGAAGTAGCGTTAGCTAGATAAGGCCCGCCTCAAATGGACTTATTCATGCACCGGGGCTATTCTCTCCTGTCCCCTATTTCCTGGCGACGACCTAAGCCAAGTTTCGTACTACGTGGTTCACCTCACGCAGTGCCCTTGAGCTAGTCACCACATATATATATAATTATATATATATATTAGGGTGTCCCTTATATGACAAAAAAAAAATTTTTTTCGAATTTTGAAACGCATACCCTCTATATTTTTTATAAATGTAAAAACATAGTTAAATGTGAAATTTTATCTCTCTACGACGATTGCAACCCGTGCCGACCGAGCCCCAAAGTTTATCAAAAATCATGTTTTGCCCTAATATTTGGTTGATCCTACAAAATTACTAAAAATGCAATAAATGAAGTGAATAAAGGACAAAATGAAATTAGAGAGATTTATCTTTATTTAAATAACAACAATAAATAACTTTATTTTAATAAAATAACAACAATAACTTCTCTTGCAGGTATGCTTCGGGTACAAATTTCTAGGCGCAGCGCAACAGGAATTGTTTTTGCTCTTCTTCAACCGTGATGAGTCCATGAAAATCGTAGAATAATTTGACAATTGACATCCCTTTCGGCAGTGTCATTTACAACCTTCAAGAGTTATTCTTCTTTTAGCTCCCAGAAAAGCAACATTATCTTCGCATGAAGACACGTCTTCCTGAAGAAAACTGTCATTGATCTGCTGTCGAGAATTGTTTGCTCTTCTCAGATACAAAATCAGTCAGTGCATCCGCACCGCACTGTGACTACATCAGGTAAATTGTTCTGAAAGTCAGGTTTTATTGCTTCTGCCCTGGATTTTCTTGTCTGAGTACGAATGCGCTGAATCGAGGATTTGTTAATAGGGAAATCATCGCTGCTCAGACCTAGCGCTTCTGTGGCCGCATGGAGAATGTACACAAAGTCTCTTATGGTTAGCTGGATTCGATCTGCCATCGACCGAGCTGGCATCGATCTCAAAGCTGCGACAAGTTTAGGTGTTATCAAATTCTTTCTACCAATTTACAAACTTGTTTCAGGACAGGAAATCTCTAGCAAACTGACTTCAGCATATGTTTTTGGTCTGAATGTTGTGGATGTTCCAAGTTACGTAGTACGTAGTTAGTTCCAAGTAGAAGGCGATGCAAATGACAATAACTTTCATTGTCTTAGTTTTCTTTCCTCTCAGTCTACCTCTTTCTTTGTCTGCCAACTTTTTGTCTACACCGGCTAAGAATCCCGGTTGACCTATCTTTCTCTCTCAAGTTCATTTATAAATACTTTGTCTTCCTCTATTTTTATTACTGCAGAGGCATCAGCATGTGTTATATTAAATAAGTTATCAAGGTATCTTTCAAAATTAATTTTACGGTTACTTTACGGTTTTTTACGGTTACTAAAATTGACTTAACAATTTTTCTGCTGTTCTCTCCTAACATGATATAAATCAACAAGTTTCTTCACGCAGTTACGAAATGCCTTTATGGCAATTCTTATTTTTTTCCAAAATATTATTCACTCGCTAATCATAAGATTAGCACTTTCACTGACAGTCAGTTTGTTTCGCGAATATTACAGTATAATTACTAGGCTTATACCTAATGTCTCCGGTTACCGACCAACAAGCGCACCACAACACCACAAGCGACTTATGCACTTTTGCGCAGGCCTTTGTGTTTAAAAGTACTAGGTGGCATTGCAATTGTTATGAGCTGGCGTTATGCTTACTATCAGGCAAACAACCAGCTCGTCAAGATACTCAATGGCATAATAAAAAAATTTGTAAAATAAGACTGCGAAAACTTGTCGAATTTGTCGAATAGATGGTATTTTTGCCAAATTGGCCTATTTCATGGTTAGGCTGCCTAACCTATAAAAGGAAATTTACCACCTTTAGAAGGAAAATATTTGGGTTATCACTCCGTAATTCAACCGACATCTTTGCAATAAAAGCAGTGTACTAATAATCTAAAAAATCACGTATAAAATAACAAATGAAACACGTAGTTACAGGCCGCAGCGCTGTACCGGCGCAATTTGTATGAAAAAGTTAAAATCGCAAGTCGGCACGGGTTACCGTTCTTTAAATGGGCTAATATTTTTTTCTAGCCTATTTTGGGTTATTTCGAAAGTTTTTAGAGGGTATGCGTAAAAAAAAATCGAACTTGAAATATAAGGGACACCCTAATATATATATATATATATATATATTATTATATATATATTAGGGTGTCCCTTATATTTCAAGTTCGATTTTTTTTTTACGCATACCCTCTAAAAACTTTCGAAATAACCCAAAATAGGCAATATATATATATATATATATATATATATATATATATATATATATATATATATATATATATATATACATATATATATATATATATTTTTAGGCTGAAAGCCATCTGCGCTCTGACCCTGTTCGGTGACGTTGTAAAGGTAATGAGAAGAACAGCATGGACCAGGTAACAAACTAGTAAATATGCATCAAATGCTGGTTCCAAAACTATTCCATCTATAGAAGAATTATACTATCATTTAGAGTTCCATCTGATTGTTTACGTCAAATTTCACATATTCGTTAAAACTTGTTCAATCTAATTTTATCCTCATAATTATATACCTACTGCCTTTCTAATGGAGAAGACTCATACATTTCTATAATATCATATTAACTATTATTACCTTAGTACCGTTAAGACATTCTCATAATTGAAGGAATCCAATTACTTTCGTAATACAAGAACAAGATAGGTGCTTAATGGCGTTTATGTAACGTGTTAATATAACAGTTCTCTATCCCTGGCTTGAGTGAAATGCCCAGGTAAGTGATAACAATTTGGAAACCAGTAGTCATGTTAGTTTAGGGCTTTGAGTACGCAACTAAACACAAAATTTTGAGACCGTAACACCCATCACGAGATTTGATGTGGATCGGAGTGTTGATTCTGTTGGGGATCACTTTACGACCGTATAATTAAATTTATTAAGGCGCCGCGCTTCATGACCCGCCTAACGCAAAAATCCTAGAACGCAAAAATGGCCTAAAGGCTTTCTTGTTCATCGAAGAGAAACAGGCATTACGGAAAAAGAAAGACAACGCCAGAGCCTTCTGGTCTGGTAAAACTATTTTTTGTCTGCACGATTTTTTATTTAATTGGTACAGTTCAGGATGTTTCCTAACAAGCATAGCTGCCTCCAGTAGATACATGCATACGTCAATATCTTGTGGTGGATGAAGTGTGACTGACAGCTGTTCCGCTGGCGAATGTTTGTTATTATGCGAATGCACTTTTTCTTCATAATAAACAGTTGCTCAGCATCGTACTGTGTCCTCAGATCACCATACCATAACGTAACCACGCGTATGCGTCGTGTTGGATTTATTTTTTTATTTTTTTTATATATTATACAAATAGAAGCGAATATATGCCTTAGTGTCTTAGGCGTTCTGTATACCTCCGTACCTACTGAATAAAAATGTTGACTGGTATACTGAACACAAATTCACGATCTTCATTTTTAAATTCATTTTTTTATACTATGTATTTTTTATCTGTGCATAAAAAACCTATAAAAGCACCCAGTTACGTATATAGCTAACTAACTACAAAGGTGAGAACACGCGACGGCACGGGATTCGATGGGACTCAGAGGGACTACAGAGTTCACTGCGAAACTTTTTCAATTTGCAACCATTTAACGTTCATGCCTACAGTATTGTCCAGTTAATCAACTTTTTCTTCTGTTCACTGTTTTCAGTGTATTAGCATATTTGTTATACGCCTGTCTACGGCTGATGTTTTTGTGTACGGAATAATATTGATGAGATACGAAAACGATAAAAAAGGCTTGTCGAATTACTTTGCTGTCCCTTTTGTCAATCCGTGTGTCTATCAAGGCCATTAATCTCGACGACGACTTGAGTTTTGCCAAAATTAATAGTATTTACAGAAGGTTTGCACGAGGAGGTTTCACCAGATGGTAGACCTGACTCTTCTGCTAGTGTGCGTCTGAGTAGTTATCACTGCTTTTCTTGTGCGATGCCACCAATCAGTAATAGGCAAGCATTACCGTTTTCCAGGTTGATGAGCAAAGTAGTCAGTGCAATCACTGGGCTTAGGTACTAATGTCTCAGGATAACGACCACACTGCAGTTCTAAGCAGTTCTTTATGTTTCAACTTCTAGGTGGCACTGCAATTGTTATGGGCTGGCTTTATGCTTAGCATATGGAAAACGACCCGCTTAATATCATTTCATTGATTTCGAAGATTAAGGACTTGAAAATTTGTACGAAAGGCGTAAACACTATTAAGTTAATAAATTCATCATCGTTATCTACTCGCTGGACAGCCAAATGGAAATAGCCTAAAGTGCACAGACACAAATGCCTAGTTCTAAGTGTCTATCTATAAGTCTCTATGCCAAAGTGGGTCAGCCAGCCCCGACATGTGAATCTGACCGAAAGATTTTCTATTCTGTAGCAATTTCTCACTAAACTACACTAGAGCCTGAAAGCTGCAGATAAGTTGAGTTTATTATTGATCATTCAAGCAGAGGATTATAGGTATATATGTTTGCAAAGATAACAACAAGTTTGTCTATGTTTACATAATAGTTTTGGGTTTGGGGCTTATACAATTATCCAGCATATAAAATGCCCTCCAAGAATCGCCCATAAGCGTTTTGGGTACGATGGGGCTTATAGGTACAATTATCCAGCTCCCATATAAAATGCCCTCCAAGAATCGCCCCTGTTCTCACTTGAATTTTTACACGTGTGTGGGCGAAACTACGATGCGTCGAAGTTACGTGCAGTAACAAGCACAAATTATATAGGGTATGTAACAAGGTGCATAGGCATCTTACACTGGACCACACTTGACACCGCAGACAGAGCTTCATGGAAACACGTCACATTTGATTACGACATCGAATTATTCCACCGAATCGAATCGATTCGTTATCATATAGTTTTTAATAAAAAAAATTGTTCTAGTTTCTCTGTTATCATTCGTTTCCATAGCTTAAACTAATCCTTAGATCAAGCGTCTACTCCGGAAAATTGAAAACGAAAAATGCTAAACGTGTTTTAATCAATATAAGCTTACGTTTGACCCCGATAAAAATATTATAAATTTAGCGATGAGTTTCCAGGGAAGCGGCGATATTTATCGACCTACTTCAGTTAGGCATAGACACACAGTCGTTGTTTGACTCAAAATCAGCTAATTCTGTTTACACTGAGATAAATTCATCTCGAATGCGAGAGTTATACTAACAACGTGTATATAGAAACGCTGTTGAGTGACATGAGATGACATTTCAAGGAACGTCGTCGCCTACAGACATTTCTTGAAATACCAGAATTATATTATTCATCCTCCCGCTTTTCAGATACTATACGAGTAGTACCACAGGCTAGTATACTACAGTATACATATAGTACGTTTCTAAACGAACATTAAGTTTTTAAGTGTTTTAAAGTTCATAATTTAAAGTCAATGATTTTAGCGTCACTATACAATTTATAGGAGAACCAAATGTACGTACTTATAGGAAGTTCACGGCATGAAGTTCCATACATTCCGTTTTCCTATTGTATCGTGAAGGTAGAATCCGTTTGAGGTTAAATTACGCTAGATATAGTTCTATTTTAAAATGTTATTATACACGATCTTCCACAAATTCGCTTTGGTGGAACAGCACAGTCGGTTAAGCAAATCCTCTCTACTTGTCTTGTTCCGCTACGCTTCCTCGCTTCAAACTGCTGCATAGCAAGCGTATGGCAGTGTGACGTGGGTTCAATGTGTAATCTTGTTCTAATGTTAATATTAATAATTTATTTAAATACATATTTCTGATGTACTAGTATGTTATTGTGCTTTTGATAAGGTGGCAGTTCAATTTAAAAACTCAGCTACCTACGTTCGAATTCAAACTTATGAAAGTTAAAACAAATGCTCTAAGTACCCGGTCCAAGTAGGTATAGACAGATCGAGGAGAACGGCAAGAAACGCGTAGGTATGTAACAACGTGCACTCAAAAATACGCCAGCGATCGCGTCTATCTACTACACGAATGAAAACAACTGTTAATGTATTCACGATGCCAACATGTGACTACATGCAACAAAACACTTCCATATAATCCTTGGACATGTAATGTAGATTCTAAATAACAAACATTTTTTTCACAAACTTGTAAGGCATTTTCAAAAACACGTATTACCTGGAACACGTTTTAGGAAAGTACCACGCAATAATTGTCTTCGGAAATGTTCTTTGGAAATTTATTTCCAAATTTTCAGAATGCCAACTGAAGGCTCTGGCGTTGTCTTTCTTTTTCCGTAATGCCTGTTTCTCTTCGATGAACAAGAAAGCCTTTAGGCCATTTTTGCGTTCTAGGATTTTTGCGTTAGGCGGGTCATGAAGCGCGGCGCCTTAATAAATTTAATTATACGGTCGTAAAGTGATCCCCAACAGAATCAACACTCCGATCCACATCAAATCTCGTGATGGGTGTTACGGTCTCAAAATTTTGTGTTTAGTTGCGTACTCAAAGCCCTAAACTAACATGACTACTGGTTTCCAAATTGTTATCACTTACCTGGGCATTTCACTCAAGCCAGGGATAGAGAACTGTTATATTAACACGTTACATAAACGCCATTAAGCACCTATCTTGTTCTTGTATTACGAAAGTAATTGGATTCCTTCAATTATGAGAATGTCTTAACGGTACTAAGGTAATAATAGTTAATATGATATTATAGAAATGTATGAGTCTTCTCCATTAGAAAGGCAGTAGGTATATAATTATGAGGATAAAATTAGATTGAACAAGTTTTAACGAATATGTGAAATTTGACGTAAACAATCAGATGGAACTCTAAATGATAGTATAATTCTTCTATAGATGGAATAGTTTTGGAACCAGCATTTGATGCATATTTACTAGTTTGTTACCTGGTCCATGCTGTTCTTCTCATTACCTTTACAACGTCACCGAACAGGGTCAGAGCGCAGATGGCTTTCAGCCTAAAAATATATATATATATATATGTATATATATATATATATATATATATATATGACGGGGTGGCGAGTCCAGGGGTCTTTTTAAAAACGGTGACGTCACCACCGGTGACGTCAACATCTTCAACATCATGGTGACCGCTCACCCCTCGTAGAAAGAAAACACGAAGTAGCTCCATTTATCTCAACCATTTATTGCAGCAAGGTTATATGGGAGATCTGAACGGTCCGACGGTAGGCGTAATACTGCTCTTTCCAACAGTCGGTCGCTCGTATTTATAGCAAAACAGATTGTGACAAAGAATCTTTATAAAACTTGTTAGATCTTGTCATTCTACTTTAGATTTTAACCTTCAATTGAAATTCATTACTTTTTATTAACATGGGGCCCAGGAGAGCACTCGTGATAGTTAAAATAAATGACTCTAGGCGCCAGTTCCAAGTAATAGGCCGTACAAGAAGAACGGGCAAGAAACTTGCCGGCAATCTTTTTAAAAAATTGTGTTTACAGTGAATTTGTTCAGTTTTACAATCATTTGTCTAGTTTTAACAATTCAATGAGTAATTGATGGTTCACAAACATTAATTAGTTAATCAAAGTTTAAGTTAAATTATTAACAATCCAATGAGTAATTTATGGTTCTAAACGTTAATTAGTAAACCAAAGTTAACATGTTTTGATTGTTGTCATTTTACACCGTCCATGAAGCTCGCCTGTGACGTCGTTGCTCCGATACGGCCATTCTGATAGATGGTGCGTGCTCTGCACCAGTCCAGTTATGTTCTGAAACAATGAGACGTTTCCTTCTGAGTTTGGTATCTGTAAGCAACCACCGTTGCTAGCAGTTAAGTTTGCAAGAGTAACAGTTTGCATTCTTTAAGAGAAAAGAAATTTTTTTTTTTTTTTTTTGTTCTTTTTCTTTTCTTTTTCTTTTTCTTTTCCTTTTCTTTTCTTTTTGCTTTCTTTTCTTTGATCAATTATCTTTACAGTGAAGTTATCTAGTTTCGACAATCTAATGAGCAAACTATTTAGCTAACCAAAGTAGGTAAACATTTAGTTAATCAAAGTAGGTAAACATGTTATGTTTCCTATTGCCCTGCTCAACACTGTAGACGTAGCCCGCTTCGCGCCGACTCGGCCATTCTGACAGGTGGTGCGCGCCCTGCACCAGGCACGGTGTTTCTTAAAACTAGAAATTTGGTTTTGAGGTAGGTACCCGTACACCGGTACACTAGCTGTTAACTTTGTTTCTCATCACTGCATAAATTAAGCTGCATTGCTTATTTTTCAAATTGCGAAGATTTAATTTTATGTTAGAGTGAAACAATATTCACGTAACAAAATTATCAGCCAACTTTTAGTAGGTACTTTCTTAATAATATTCTGTAAACAACAGTTCACATGCAAACATTCATAGTCATAGTCATAGTCATAGTCAAACGTAAATAAATTTGCTGCACAAGGGAATGTGAACAGAGTGTGTATTTGTTTTTGCCAATGCTCCACGCATCATGGCATGAATAGATTTATTATAGGTTCAATGCAAATGCTCCACGCATCATTGCATGAATAGTTTTATTATAGGTTCAATGCAAATGCTCCACGCATCATTGCACGATTTTAAATTCTCGAAGACATGGAGACTGGGAGACAGGGATGTTGCTGTGGTCTGGGCGGTCTTGTACGCCGTGGTCCACAGAGGCTCTAAAGGAAATGGGATACAGGTCGATGCTGCGGTCTGGGCCTTATTGTTATGACCGTGGTCCGCAGAGGCTCTGAAAATGACGGGAATGGAGGGTACACAAGGAATAAAATAATTTTAAATGACGAAAATAAAGGGTACACAAGGAATAAAATAATTTGTACAGTCTTACAGATGATTCAAAACTATTACGTTTTATAATTCGGATCCCGAATTGTTAACCGAATATCACCACAAGATTCACAAAAATACCTCAAAGACAAATAATCAGCGATAATAATAATTAAGAATTGTGATGTCGATTAAAGACACTGCCATACTTGAAAAGATTTGGAGGCCTTTTTATTAAGTTGGGTTAGAATTACTAGGTATGGATTTTCGTAGATATCTCGTGGAAATCACGTGACAATCTCATCGGATATCTCCGGATATCTCGTCGGATATCTCGTCGGACATCTCACGGATCACTCGCGGCCATCTCTTGGACTAACTCGCGGCCACCTCTTTGGATTAACTCACGGCTATCTCTTTGGATTAACTCGCGGCTACCTCTTGGATTAACTCACGGCTATCACTTGGATTGACTCACGGATCACTCGCGGATTGCCCGGGATAACTCGTGGATACCTCGGGATAACTCGCGGACAGCACACGAATAACTCGTAGATTTTTGGTATTTGTGGGTATCTCGTGAAAAACTTTTAAAAATAAAACTCACGAAACTAAGAAATCTCATGAAAAATTAGAAGTAATCTCTTGGATTATTTGTAAGTTTTAAGTTGCGATGTGCATGCAAGTCTAGTTAAAATATGGTAGAAAAAGTTACGATTCACCTGTATTCTGATGTCATGTGTCCATCGCCTTTTTCTTGGTTTGGTTGCACGTGTTGGCCCGTTCGTGTAGATACCACGGACGCGGCTGGTGTGTCAGCATAATCTTCAGGAGTTGGTAGTTATGGGTCATCTCTCGCCAATACGGTGGTGTGTCAGCATAATCTTCAGAAGCTGGTAGTGATGGGTCATCTCTCGCCAATACGGTGGTGTGTCAGCATAATCTTCAGGAGCTGGTGTCTGATGTGGGGACCTCTGCTGCGACTGGGCTCGGCTGCATTGCCCATTTGTGCTGGTCCTTCAGGTGACAAGCGGGTGAGAAGGCTAGGATTGGAAAGCTAGGTTGTTCCGTTCCAATCCCACTTCTGATGACGGGGTGGCGAGTCCAGGGGTCTTTTTAAAAACGGTGACGTCACCACCGGTGACGTCAACATCTTCAACATCATGGTGACCGCTCACCCCTCGTAGAAAGAAAACACGAAGTAGCTCCATTTATCTCAACCATTTATTGCAGCAAGGTTATATGGGAGATCTGAACGGTCCGACGGTAGGCGTAATACTGCTCTTTCCAACAGTCGGTCGCTCGTATTTATAGCAAAACAGATTGTGACAAAGAATCTTTATAAAACTTGTTAGATCTTGTCATTCTACTTTAGATTTTAACCTTCAATTGAAATTCATTACTTTTTATTAACATGGGGCCCAGGAGAGCACTCGTGATAGTTAAAATAAATGACTCTAGGCGCCAGTTCCAAGTAATAGGCCGTACAAGAAGAACGGGCAAGAAACTTGCCGGCAATCTTTTTAAAAAATTGTGTTTACAGTGAATTTGTTCAGTTTTACAATCATTTGTCTAGTTTTAACAATTCAATGAGTAATTGATGGTTCACAAACATTAATTAGTTAATCAAAGTTTAAGTTAAATTATTAACAATCCAATGAGTAATTTATGGTTCTAAACGTTAATTAGTAAACCAAAGTTAACATGTTTTGATTGTTGTCATTTTACACCGTCCATGAAGCTCGCCTGTGACGTCGTTGCTCCGATATATATATATATATTATTTTTTTTTATATATATATATATACATATATATATATATATATTTTTAGGCTGAAAGCCATCTGCGCTCTGACCCTGTTCGGTGACGTTGTAAAGGTAATGAGAAGAACAGCATGGACCAGGTAACAAACTAGTAAATATGCATCAAATGCTGGTTCCAAAACTATTCCATCTATAGAAGAATTATACTATCATTTAGAGTTCCATCTGATTGTTTACGTCAAATTTCACATATTCGTTAAAACTTGTTCAATCTAATTTTATCCTCATAATTATATACCTACTGCCTTTCTAATGGAGAAGACTCATACATTTCTATAATATCATATTAACTATTATTACCTTAGTACCGTTAAGACATTCTCATAATTGAAGGAATCCAATTACTTTCGTAATACAAGAACAAGATAGGTGCTTAATGGCGTTTATGTAACGTGTTAATATAACAGTTCTCTATCCCTGGCTTGAGTGAAATGCCCAGGTAAGTGATAACAATTTGGAAACCAGTAGTCATGTTAGTTTAGGGCTTTGAGTACGCAACTAAACACAAAATTTTGAGACCGTAACACCCATCACGAGATTTGATGTGGATCGGAGTGTTGATTCTGTTGGGGATCACTTTACGACCGTATAATTAAATTTATTAAGGCGCCGCGCTTCATGACCCGCCTAACGCAAAAATCCTAGAACGCAAAAATGGCCTAAAGGCTTTCTTGTTCATCGAAGAGAAACAGGCATTACGGAAAAAGAAAGACAACGCCAGAGCCTTCAGTTGGCATTCTGAAAATTTGGAAATAAATTTCCAAAGAACATTTCCGAAGACAATTATTGCGTGGTACTTTCCTAAAACGTGTTCCAGGTAATACGTGTTTTTGAAAATGCCTTACAAGTTTGTGAAAAAAATGTTTGTTATTTAGAATCTACATTACATGTCCAAGGATTATATGGAAGTGTTTTGTTGCATGTAGTCACATGTTGGCATCGTGAATACATTAACAGTTGTTTTCATTCGTGTAGTAGATAGACGCGATCGCTGGCGTATTTTTGAGTGCACGTTGTTACATACCTACGCGTTTCTTGCCGTTCTCCTCGATCTGTCTATACCTACTTGGACCGGGTACTTAGAGCATTTGTTTTAACTTTCATAAGTTTGAATTCGAACGTAGGTAGCTGAGTTTTTAAATTGAACTGCCACCTTATCAAAAGCACAATAACATACTAGTACATCAGAAATATGTATTTAAATAAATTATTAATATTAACATTAGAACAAGATTACACATTGAACCCACGTCACACTGCCATACGCTTGCTATGCAGCAGTTTGAAGCGAGGAAGCGTAGCGGAACAAGACAAGTAGAGAGGATTTGCTTAACCGACTGTGCTGTTCCACCAAAGCGAATTTGTGGAAGATCGTGTATAATAACATTTTAAAATAGAACTATATCTAGCGTAATTTAACCTCAAACGGATTCTACCTTCACGATACAATAGGAAAACGGAATGTATGGAACTTCATGCCGTGAACTTCCTATAAGTACGTACATTTGGTTCTCCTATAAATTGTATAGTGACGCTAAAATCATTGACTTTAAATTATGAACTTTAAAACACTTAAAAACTTAATGTTCGTTTAGAAACGTACTATATGTATACTGTAGTATACTAGCCTGTGGTACTACTCGTATAGTATCTGAAAAGCGGGAGGATGAATAATATAATTCTGGTATTTCAAGAAATGTCTGTAGGCGACGACGTTCCTTGAAATGTCATCTCATGTCACTCAACAGCGTTTCTATATACACGTTGTTAGTATAACTCTCGCATTCGAGATGAATTTATCTCAGTGTAAACAGAATTAGCTGATTTTGAGTCAAACAACGACTGTGTGTCTATGCCTAACTGAAGTAGGTCGATAAATATCGCCGCTTCCCTGGAAACTCATCGCTAAATTTATAATATTTTTATCGGGGTCAAACGTAAGCTTATATTGATTAAAACACGTTTAGCATTTTTCGTTTTCAATTTTCCGGAGTAGACGCTTGATCTAAGGATTAGTTTAAGCTATGGAAACGAATGATAACAGAGAAACTAGAACAATTTTTTTTATTAAAAACTATATGATAACGAATCGATTCGATTCGGTGGAATAATTCGATGTCGTAATCAAATGTGACGTGTTTCCATGAAGCTCTGTCTGCGGTGTCAAGTGTGGTCCAGTGTAAGATGCCTATGCACCTTGTTACATACCCTATATAATTTGTGCTTGTTACTGCACGTAACTTCGACGCATCGTAGTTTCGCCCACACACGTGTAAAAATTCAAGTGAGAACAGGGGCGATTCTTGGAGGGCATTTTATATGGGAGCTGGATAATTGTACCTATAAGCCCCATCGTACCCAAAACGCTTATGGGCGATTCTTGGAGGGCATTTTATATGCTGGATAATTGTATAAGCCCCAAACCCAAAACTATTATGTAAACATAGACAAACTTGTTGTTATCTTTGCAAACATATATACCTATAATCCTCTGCTTGAATGATCAATAATAAACTCAACTTATCTGCAGCTTTCAGGCTCTAGTGTAGTTTAGTGAGAAATTGCTACAGAATAGAAAATCTTTCGGTCAGATTCACATGTCGGGGCTGGCTGACCCACTTTGGCATAGAGACTTATAGATAGACACTTAGAACTAGGCATTTGTGTCTGTGCACTTTAGGCTATTTCCATTTGGCTGTCCAGCGAGTAGATAACGATGATGAATTTATTAACTTAATAGTGTTTACGCCTTTCGTACAAATTTTCAAGTCCTTAATCTTCGAAATCAATGAAATGATATTAAGCGGGTCGTTTTCCATATGCTAAGCATAAAGCCAGCCCATAACAATTGCAGTGCCACCTAGAAGTTGAAACATAAAGAAATGCTTAGAACTGCAGTGCGGTCGATATCCTGAGACATTAGTAAGTCCAGTAGTTTCACTAACTACTTTGCTCATCAACCCGGAAAACGGTAATGCTTGTCTATTACTGATTGGTGGCATCGCACGAGAAAAGCAGTGATAACTACTCAGACGGACACTAGCAGAAGAGTTAGGTCTACCATGGTTAGGTTAGATAAGACCAAGAGTTAGGTGAAACCGAGATATACGTCGAGATTAATGACCTTGACAGACACATGGATTGACAAAAGGGACAGCAAAGTTATCCGACAAGCCTTTTTTATCATTTCAAGGACCCCTAATATCAATGAAAATCTCATTAATATTTTTTCGTACATAAAAACATCAGCCATAGACAGGCGTACATAACAACCGATCTGATCAATACCTATGCAAATACACTGAAAACAGTGAACAGAAGAAAAAGTTGATTAACTAGACAATACTGTAGGCATGAATTTTAAATGTTGAAAATTGGAAAAGTTTCGCAGTGAACTCTGTAGTCCCTCTGAGTCCCACCGAGTCCCGTGCCGTCGTGTGTTCTTACCATTGTAGTTAATTATATAGTAGTAGCTATACGTAAGTGGGTGCTTTTATAGGCTTTATTTCGTTTTTATTATTATTTTAGATTTACCAACATGAAAGGTATGTCAGAAAAATTAATGTATAACTATAAAATAAATAAATATAGAAACCTGAACAATGGTAATCATGAAGGAACGGGAAGCAAATTTTTACTTTTATTAGTTTCGAATGTATATAATCAAAATTTCAGATGTTAGGAGAAATTTTTGTAGTGTTTTCATCATTCATTGTAGATCCCGTACATTTTCTTAGCAACAGTATGTATGGTAACTCAGAGACAAAATTGAAACTGAATCCGCTCCTCGATCTCTCTGAGCAGTTAGATAGCTATATAGACTGTAGATAATAACATGTTTTTGTATAACAGCGGCCCTATAACGCCAACAAAGTACAACAAGCAAAGACGTAGATACGGACTGTCTTGCGTCGCATCGCCTGAATATAATTGCCAACGTTCCGAGGCAGGCGAGCGGAAGGATCCTTGCATGTACCGACAGCCTGCCACTCATGAGCCAAGTGCGATAGTGTCTGTCGTAAGCGTGGACAGCCGGCGCTGAACCGGAGTCTTAATTTCCTGAACGGTTGTAACATGTGAGAAACGGAGGAAATTAGGAAGTTGGGTCAACTGTATAGTAACGTGGACACTACAGCCTGGGCGAAGATACACGGCTGATTTTCATCCAAAACTACTCATAGTTTTTTCTTTAAATTTTAGATACTCTGTGCATCGGAGATGAGGTTGATTCCTAAGTGCGCCCAGTAGGGCTAAGATGCGCGCTTTTTGTCTTGTGGAGAAATATATCTCTAATCTTTCTATCTACTGGTGTTATCATGCAGCGCAAAGAACTCTTCTCGTTATGCCAAATGAAGATATGCCGCGAATGTTTATCAAAGACATCTAACGCACAGATGCCTAATGATACGTCATGCGGGAAATGTAAAGGCGCCACGAAGGAGACTTTTTTCATTTGTGATCCAGTTTAACGCCTCTTAAAAGATTATATCTACCTTATTTTCTGCGTAGATTGGCTAAACAGACATATCACATTATTTTATTTTGCTATGCAAAGAGTTTACGACCCTTTTACATTTTGGCGTGACTGTAAAAAGTGTTTTGCTGTAACTTTTACACCAATTTTTGTTTTGTTTGAGATATTTTATTTAAATAAGAATTATCTTAACGTTTAATGTGTTGTGAATTGGTGTTTTGTTTTTCATTTTTCTCAACAAAATCCCTAAGTCTGTTAGTAGACAAAGTTACATCTGATGATTTGTTAGATCTTTGATGTTTATCATACCATACGTCATAGATAATTTTTCTATGACATGCACACTGATTATTTTCCGAGTGACTGAAAAATATATGTGAGCTAATCCAATCCAATGTCAATCCAATCATCTCTTATCACTCTCCCAGCGATGTCCATGCCACCAGAGTTTATCGCTCCTTTCATCAAAAACTATATGTCTCACAAGCAAACCATACATTGAATTAAAAGAAGTCGTCTATTTTTTACGTATAACTTATCAATGAAATGATACTGGCCTATATTTCGTTTCTTTTGTAAATTTTGCGATTTGGCATTAAATTCTCATGTAATGTTTTCCTTACCTTATTTTACAATCAGTGTCCCACAACCTATACATCTTACAGCTCTATAAGTAGAAACAAAGTTTCGCTTTCCCGCAGTGACGGGCAAAATACTGAGCGACCGTTTTATAGGACTGTAAAACTTTGGTGACATGACGTTGCTGCACTCAGCAACAAATAATATTGTAGCGGCACGTGCTCTCCAAGTGGGAACTTACAAATTAATACCTATTGCGCGACCAATGATTTTTCAAGCAGATTTTGTCCTCTAGTCCGTTATATTCTTTATATTTACAATACTTAATAGCTGAGCGCAGCAATTATTTTTCACTTTATTCCAGAAATAAACGAGGTTCGGTTCGAGGATGAGCCTCTTGACATTTTACTGACCCCGATTAGATAAGTTCATGCAAAAATCATACCTACCTGAATAATGCCTATAAATGCCAAATAAATTCAGCGATGTTTACAAATACCAGCAAAAATAATCCGTTAACGAACTCAAAAGAATGTTTTAAGACCTTGCTTCTTTATAATTCACTTTCCTTACGATCCTCCAATACCCTTCAATTAAAAACCCCTGTCCACACAATTTTACCACAAATCTTTCACAGTACAAGCCGGTCCGTCTGTGGAACGAATTGCCTATATCTATCAGGTAAGCTAAATCTCTATGGCATTATCTATAGCCTTAATGCAATGCTACGACTACTATTTATGTAGTTGTATGTTGTTGTACATATTATTTAAAATGTATGAATAATATTATTTATTATCTATATATGTATTTCTGAGTAACTACAGTGCCGCACCCATCGGACTTCAGTGGTAGCGTGGACTCTACAAAAATAACTCATCAACATAGATACATTTATTTGATAAGATAAATCCTTTTAAATGATATCCCTTTCATTTTAAAAAATGATGTTGGTTCGTTATTTGACTAAAGACAACAATAAAGTATTAAATTTTTAATACTGAACCAATCATAAACATTAACAAATTGTCAGATTATTTCTACATAATAACCACTGAAGGTCAGTCACCAAGTATATCTATTACTACTTGTAAGT
Source organism: Crocallis elinguaria (assembly GCA_907269065.1). Classification (NCBI taxonomy): domain Eukaryota; kingdom Metazoa; phylum Arthropoda; class Insecta; order Lepidoptera; family Geometridae; genus Crocallis; species Crocallis elinguaria. The sequence goes on from OU026078.1 coordinate 11,660,533, forward strand.
AGAAATACCTACCATTGCGCATCTTAATCTTGGTAGGTATAATTACATAATGATTATTTATAAGTACCTAATCACTGTATTTTTAGTGATCCAAGGTGAATATCTTTATAGACTATTGTGTAATTCCAGAACCTAAACTATCTACCTATCTATCATCTATATTATAAATGCGAAGAGTGTTTGTGTGAATGTTTCTAACCACGTATCTATAAAAATATTTAACCGATTTTAATGAAATTTAGAATGTAGATAAATATTCTATCCTAGAAGTAGGATAAAGTGGATAAAAAGACTTTCACACAAAGGTAAAAACTTCTATATATTCTATATATTGTGTCCACTGTTTTCATTTATTGTTTACGCCTTAAATAAGTTGTGAGAATACTTGTAAAGAAAACTTGCAGATAACTTGGACAGAAATGTATTCTTGTTTTAAATAGGTTTATACACGTATCCACATTTTTAAACTTTTATTTTATATTTTAAAATTTTAAACTTTAGCTACCTACACAGGAAATCTCAAGAAAATGCTTTGCTTTACAGGTACAGATACAATAATTTTGTACTCATATAAAAATGTAACTTAAAAATACTTTATGATAAATCGTGAAAAAAATCATGGAAGGAACACTATCAATCGGGAAAATTAAACTCTGTCTTGGCTTTATCTATACACCAATGCAATGTTTATCTACTAAGTTATCGCTGTGTTTGTAAAATTTAAGCAAACTTCAAACAACACATTCCAGTCATTCTCGTCCAAAGTTGCAATCAGGTTGGATGTGATCATGGATTTTAGTATATATACGCAAACATTTCTTGCGCTTTTAGCACTATGTGTTTCATTACTCTATGTGTACTTACGAAGTAATTTCAATTACTGGAAGAATCGCAACATTACGTTCGAGGAGCCGAATATTCTCTTTGGAAATTTAACGTTTTTAATGAGAAAGAGTTTCTTCGAGTACTTTAGAGAACTCAGGCTGAAGTTTCCTTCGGACGACTACGTGGGCATCTTCTTGGGATGGAAGCCGACATTAATCGTGCAAACTCCTGATTTAGCGAGGAAGATTTTGACTAAAGACTTTGAACATTTCCAAGACAGACAATGCTTCGCGTCCTACGGAACGGATCCTCTGGGTTCATTGAACCTTTTTACTGTGAAGGTATGAGTTTACATTATAACGTTCACAAAGGCTTCTAATTTCTAAGCATTTGTAGATTACTATGGGTTTTCATTGCGTTGCTTTATAATATCGTATCTTAATATGCTGGTCTATTGCTATATTATTTATCTACTTGTAGTGTTTTGTTATTCACTCGTAGAGCTGTAGATATTTATAAGAGACAATAGATGGTGGGAACTATGCAATAATATAATGAAGTAGTCATCTTAGTAAACAATGACGCAGTTGTTGTTAAAAGACATAGGTAATTATATCTTTTCATCCTCATTATGATATCCTTACATCAAATTACTATATGGATTCCAAATTAATTTACGTTACGTCTACTACTGTATGGAGAATGGTGGGAATCGGGAGCATCTGCATCTCCAAAATTTCCAACCCGCCTGCAAAGTACCTTTCCCGTGCCGGACTTAACGTAGGTATCATTATTATGATGAACAAATATTTTTAGTAACATTACTTTAGTAATAATATGGACTGCTTAATATGAACCTGTACTGGTACTTAATTTTAGCATTAAGGTACCAGTCTTAATTCCTCGAGACAGACAAACCTCCATGGAGAAAATGGGAATACGTCCTCGATAAATGGTAAATATTTTACCTAAGCGTACAAAGATGAAGCGGCTAAAAAGCATAACGACAGCCGATACCAATTGCCGTGCCACTCAGAACTTTGAAACAAAAAGGCCTGCGCGGCACTGCATTGCGCTCGTTACCCTGAGACATTAAGTATTAAATCTCATAAGCCCAGTAATTTTACTGACTACCTACTTTGCTCATCAAACCGGAGTAATGCTTGCACATTACTGCTTGGCCAATGAAAAAATAATCATCAATCACTGTAAAAAGTTATGCGTGATATCAAGATCATAATACACAAATAAATATACGGGTCGACTTTAGAACCTGTTCCGTTTCTTCGACCTCAGATTCTGCTAAGATTAAAGAGATTTTGGTGTGGTGATGATAGAAAATTACATTAACAATCGTTTACAGAACCCAGCATGGTCCCAAATAAGGCATGAACTCTCTCCGATGTTTACTGGTCTTCGTCTGAAGTACGTCACGGAGTTGGTGAATGGGAATGCCAAAGAACTGGTCTACAAAATCAAGAGAGATCACATCGACAACAACGAGCCCGTCAACCTTAAGGTAAGCAGTGCATTTATAGCTTACTGTATCATATGCCTGTCTGCTTTTTTAAACGAGGCTTTAGCTTGCCTGAATGTAAGCAGTTGTATTGTACTATCCCAAACCTTTAAATGTCAAAGTCGTGTGCAGGAAGACTCCGAGCTCTTCATCTCAGATCTCAAGGCTCATGCGCCGTCTTCTTTGGACTACTTAACCTTTCATGACCACAACATTCGTGGAATCAACGTGGGAACACAAACACGATTGTCATGTGATTCAGGTGTCGATTGTTTTTGCTGAACAATTAACCACCAACTATAAGGCCGTTCAACATTTAATTATTGTACAAGTACATTTCATTTTGTATTGTATGTTCAGAATAGCAGATTATGTCACACTTGTCTAATCGAGTCCCTGTTAGCTATATTATTGTATAATATTGTGAACGATAAAATTTCACCTTCTCGTTATATTCTCATCCACGCGGCCGCCGCAGCGAGGGTGTTATGTGGCGTGACCCAATTTTTTATCTTTTGCTGTAAAATATCCATCCTACATTATTTAATATCTTCGATTAAAATACTTTGAGCAGATTGTATTCGACTCCATGGACTTTTTTGCTCCGTTGGTGATGCAATGTTCCGGTCATTATATTTCCATTTGAGCATAATTATCCATTGTCGTCTGAGAGGTATAAATATATCCAAAATAATATTATAAAAATAATGAGTGGTGTCCACAGGCATGTCGACAAACTGCTGCGTGGCACTCCACTGCTCTCGTCAGTGGTCAAACCTAACAAAAGTATAAAAAAATCTCCACGGCATTAAATGTTAAAATAAATAATTATTTACAGGAGCTGTTTTCGATGTACACATCGGACACGGTCGGTTCCAGCGTATTTGGTATTAAAGTCAGTGCTCTGAACGACCCTTCGTCTCCACTATGGTATATCACCAGTCACATGGTCAAGTGGACATTCTGGCGAGGATTTGAATTCACAATGATCTTCTTCGTACCAGCCGTCGCCTCGTTTATGAGGTAAATGTTGACTAAAAAGTATTGGGTGAGGTTCGTACAAATCAGACTAAAATCGGCTTTTCATTGATTTTAGCTTGATTTGTAATATGTGAGAATGGAGTTTTTGAGTATCCGCATTTAACATTAGATCAATCCGTGGCACTATGTTTCAAGTAATTTATGAAAAAGCAAAATGGAAATACAAAGAACATTAAGCTAGACGATAATGACAAAGGCTTGGACAAAGTATGTAGTAGGCGTAAGAAGGTAGGCAATGTATCAGTCGTCCACAAGTTAAGTGAAATCGCAGGATCTCTGTCAACAGCGTGCCCTACTGTTGTTCCGCACTACAAATCCTACCAGCTTTGCTCTGCATTACCTACGGTCTCTCAAGGCCCAATCAACTTTTATGTCTCGTATACTAAGTTCTCTGCAGTTTGAGTTCAGCGCCGCACGCGGAGAGAAACACTCGTCAGGTTATAAGCTATCTGTCAACAAGATCTCACCAGGAGTAATTCCTAGGGTACACCACGTGGAGGTTACCCAGCCCAGAACCCCAACTCTTTGTAATACGAACCTTAGCAGAACTTCTTATAATTTATGAAGTACCACACACCACTACAAACATTTGGCTTGTAAAATCAGATGTATCTAGCCACGGCAATAGCAATCCATGATTTGAAACGTTATTTTGACTCAGATTCAAATTTCAGGATGCAATTTTTCTCCCAAGCAGCTACGGATTATATCAAAAAGTTATTTTGGCAAGTAGTAGACGAACGGAAAGCATCAGGCACGGGCAGCAATAGCAAGGATCTCGTTAATCATCTGCTTAAAATGAAAGAAAATTTAAAGCTCCCCGGCGACGATGAGAGTAAGTTAATTACTACCAAATTCTAGTTTGACATATATTGTATCAATTCTTTTTCATAGCCCTAAGAGTATCTACATACAGAACCACCTCTACCTCTATAACTCTGTATATTCCACTGAACATAATCTGCTCAACCGCACTATATCACTACATATGTCTTATATTATAGGTATATTTTTAATGTGTGGTTTACAATTTTGTTTACCATTTTCTATAACATTTTAATAAAGTCTCAAAACACCTATATTGAAAGGAATCATTATAGTCCGTCTAATATGCTTGCCCTATGGCTGCGGTGTAATGTTAAGGTGCGAATGAGGTCAAACAATGTGTCAGCTGAGGAAGGGGAAGGTACATAAGGGAGCGTTATCTATCTACTTATGTTTAATTAATTAACCCCACTGAAACTCGTATGGCAATTTGTAATGATTCCGTTTCGGTTATACAGAATTAGCAGATGATTATATGCTGGCACAAGCGGCTGTATTCATTCTGGGATCCATCGAAACATCGTCTACCACACTCAGTTACTGTCTTCATGAGTTGGCACATCATCCTAAAGAACAAGTAAGTTATTTACCTACTAATTACCTTTTTGTTTGCACAGCTTGTAGTTATTGTTTATTTTATAACCAAAATTAAAGTCATGCGACTTCGGTTAGTATTGGGTACTCTAAATATTATCATTATACATCACTTTGATGTCTCATTGTGGTGCTTTTATTTTATTCAAATCTCGCTTTCCATTTTTTCCAATATTCCCGTCGAAATTCCGGAAATTACTTTCGGTTAGGTCAAAACCTTTTAAGCAAAAGCATTTAGCAAGTTGTTTATCTCATAAGATCCTGTAACAAATCTTTTCATCGATTAGGTAGCCACTTTATGAGCCAGCAAAACATTATAATATTAAATTTAATACAGGAAAATACAGTTCTTTATCTCTTCAAAAGATAAACAAACAATGAAAACAAGTAAATGTAAATACGTTCATATTTCCTTGGGCTTTTATTAACTAGCTTATACATAAATAAACACATCTAACCTAGTTTCAAAAACAGTTGGACAATCTACAAGCCAAAGTACGTCTATAGATAATCCTATGTTCTAGCCTATAGTTGAGTATACAGATAAGTAGCAGAAATTAAAAAAATTGAATATTAATATGCGTATCGATCGTTTATATTGTTACTAAACCAATGCGATCCCTAGAGGTCAGCATTAACTTGCATTTGCATTCAACGCGAAACCATCTGTTGTGCAGACAGCCTACACGTTCCAGCCATTTGGGCAAATACCCCATTAAAATGTACTGCCGAGCATTTAAGTAAATTAACGTGCTAGAGTAGAGTGAGATCGATCGCCGCTGTAGTGAGATAATGGGGCTATTTACGTTACTTCACACCTACTTTGTTTGAGTAAAAAGTTCTCACATCCCCGTGATATTTGCACTAATATGTTGGGCGCTAATATTCTGTCTCATTTCATTAGCTAAATAATAATTATACCTACTTAATTCATATATTTAAAGTTAGAAGATAATCTTTGTTGTTTAAATTTAAGTTAACTTTGTTACTTAACTATTTTATTTTCCACGCCTTGTCAGGGTTTATGTAAGAATCTCTCACCGATGTAACTGTGTGTGAATACATAATTTCAAAATTCAATAAATAAATGAGAAAAGGGTTGAAGCCATGCAAAGCCGGGGCGAGTGCTAGTAGAACACAAATAGGTCCGTCTAAGACCATGGAAGATCCATGGTCTCTTGAAAAATATACAACCTGATTCAAGTTATTTGTTAAGAAATAATTAATTTCTTGAAGGTTGAATGATAGAATTTGTTACTGTCAACTTTGGGTTGATAATATAAGGTCATTACAGCATAAATACGTATTTCATTCATATTCGCTTCATCACAATTTATGGACTTTTAATGGTCTTCTTTTAATTAAAACCGTTTTTATTCTAACCTATCTATTCAGCGTTTTCAATTAATATCATCGGTGCGCTTGGAAAAAATTAAGAGTTTTATTACACTTAGGTATATTTACTTTGTGCCCGTTTTTATGATGTCAACCCAAAAATAACAAGTCATAAACCCTATTTACTTTTGTCCAGGATGTTCTTTATGAGGAAATCAACGAAGCGATAAAACGAAAAGGCAAGGACATACTGGACTACGATGATTTATTAGAGCTAAAGTATCTCACCGCTTGTATACTGGGTATGAAACCTTTTCTTTTGCCTAATCGTTGACTATATACACTCTATACAGTCAATTAGATTACCTTTATGCCGTGCTGCATGTTATTACGAGTATATTGTTATCAAATAAGTAAATAATCTTCATTTAACATTAGTTACTAATTGTTATTTTTATCTTTTATGTGTACCGAACGTACTTATAATATATGGTATCTGTCCTGTATCTACGAGACATGGTACCGTATCTTATCGATGGTAATATTTCTTGAATGAATTTTCTATATGTGCGTTCCGCTTACGAATAAATAAATGTTGGTGATAGACAAAAAGTCTAGTACAGTTATCACAAAACTGTGGCTGGTTCTTAGTATGCGCACTCTCCGCCCCTCTCACTCTTGAACATATATTAACATCGTGCGTCGGTCCTACAAGTAGCTACCTACAGTTACTGTGCAGTAGTCACATCGATCGACCAAAAGTTTGGTTTTATACCTGCACAAGCACTACGTTTTTACTGACGATATACCTTGGCCCCTCACTAGCTGGACCGATGACCTGGTCAAAACAGCGGAGTGCCGTTGGAAGCAAGAGGCGAGTAATCGATCCAAGCTGCGTTCTGTAGGAGGCCTATGTTCAGCAGTGGACGTATTCCAGCTGATTATGAAACCTTGATGGAGCATAGCTGCATCAATCTAATTCTTGCTATGATTTTGTTCTTAGGAACTAAGCAATCTCAATGGTATTTTTTTGTTACCAGAAACTTTACGAAAATACCCTCCTTCATCAAACTTGGATCGGATGTGTAACAAGACGTACAAATTGAACGATGACGTCACAGTCGAAAAGGGTACTCCAGTGTTCGTGAACGTCATGGCCCTCCATTACGACGAGAAGGTCTTCCCAGAGCCAGATCAGTGGAAGCCAGACAGGATGATGGATGTACTGGAAACAGACAACCTGCAGTTCTCGTTTCTGCCGTTCGGGGACGGACCACGATTTTGTATAGGTAAATTGGCAGTTGGTTTTGATATTCATAAGGTTTTTTTATGTTACGCTATATACGCTCTACGGACACGTGTTCCAAACTCTTATAAGATTAGGGCATAATATATTAATAGAAATAAACGATAGAGCTAAATTACAAGTCGACAGAAGGATTACAAATGGAGTTAACCAGACTCCACAAGTGACACCCGTTCACGAGTATGACCCCTGTGCCAGCCTTCACTCTCCTCAACCATTACTGAGGGAAGAGATCGACCCGCCACACAATGCCACCGCGAGCAGAACCTTTTTCGTGAGCACGTCAGCTCCAGTTGCTTACACAGATGAACACCTCTGTGTTTATCTACAACAGCAACTGAACCTGAACTGAACCTCTGTTTAGATACAGAAATGACTTTCAGTGAAACGTATTATGCTCGGAGACTGCTTATTTAATTTTTCGTCTCGATAGTCGGAACAACAAAAAGTAATAATTGCGCTTTGTTTTCTAGGAAAACGCTACGGGGTGATGCAAATCCGTGCAGCAATGGCCCAGGTGATAATGAAGTACAGGATCGAGCCCGACCCAACCGAGCCTTACGTTACCAAAGTTGATCCCTACAGCGTCCTACTGGCCCCTCTCAGTGGAGGCCGAGTCAAATTTGCTCTACGATAATAACGTTACGTCATTTCCATTCAAGAAGCCATTTTGTATGTAATAAATGATTCCAGCACATTGTGATTCCATTAGTAATATTTGTAAAATTAGTAGTTTTATTTGTAATTAATAGATACAATAAGAAAGAAACATTTTTAAGCTTTGACCCACAACCAATAAATATAATTGAGAAAGTGCGATTCACCTGGGCTAATTCTACACCGAGACGAATTAAGTATATATTCCTACTGATTAGAGTGCGAGTTGAATCGTGTTTCAAATGTTTGAAACCCAACAAAACAATCACTTTACGAATCGTTTAACAACTGGTACCTATAATTAAATAGAGAACATAATAAACGCGTAGTAGACGCTAAGCCATAGAACACAGCCTTCACGGAAAACATCGCTGTTGTTCAAGGAATGTAAAATTTTAAAATTCAAGGTTAGGTTACTGGGATCTGGCGAGGCTGATGGTGTGGCGGTGTGGTGGATGTCGAGGCATACTTTCGCTTCCTCTCTCCTTCCCCGCTTTTGAGAAGGCCTATATCCTCTATGTTATGTTTGTTGGTTTGCCCTTCTTTCTCGTGGCAACGGAGCAATGGATCGACGTGATTTTTGGCATAGATATAGATTAGGGACCGGAGAGTAACTTTTTATTACGGAAAATGCACGGTTCCGGTGAGAACGCGGATGAAACCGCGGCAGACCGCAGAAGCCACTCAAAATATTTTTCAGTAAAATTATACAGTCGTTGTTTAACAAACGACTTCTTCCATTTTTCCACTTAGTATTTCATTTGAAGCCCGCGGAGACGGAGGCTATCTGCGTTACGGACCATTACCCGTGATTGATGATTCGCTTACACAAGTATTAAATATTACAATTATTTTTATTTTTATCTGCTGATAAAATAACGGCTTTATAGTTTATCCGCGTGGCCGGTTCTGTGCATGTTTGGATTAGTATGACTGTATCTAATATTATGGAATTCGGTATAGTGCAAACATGAAGGTTTATTAGAAAGAGCTTATCCAATGCCCAGCGTATTTCGTGATCCATAATAAGCGACTTATTATGACTAATTAATTAATGTGTGATATTTATGTGACTAAATTTATTCCTTGCTTTAGTATGTTCACCACATTTGCATCGGTCCACGAATACATAGGCTACATAATTCGCATGGGTCCAATGTGAACTTACTGAAGTTGTAATGACTCTAGTTGCCTCGTTCGAAGCCTATCCACCATCAATACAAGCAACTCGACGACGGAGTAAGCAAGAAACTTGACGAGGTAGAGTGTCTGGTTAGTGGTCAAGGGCTAATCTCTCGTGAATAAAAGAAGGAGAGTTACACGGAGTGGGTGTGGTCCATTCTACTTTAATTTATTTCTCTCAACAATCACTGTCGTCGATTCCTTCGGAGCCAGAGATCGGTTTATCTTGAGATTAGAGTGCTATTAATTTATTTACGATTGGGTCTTTAAGACGTTTTAAGAGTTTATTAACTTGTTTATCTGATATTGATTTTTACGGTGATGCTTATAGTAGGTATTCCGCTACTAACGCATATGCATAATATAGTAGACTGATCTAACTGATCACTTCTCTTAACTGATTTCAAAAAAGGAGGAGGTTCTTAATTCGATTGTATTTTTTGTTTGTTACCTCCTCTTTGCGTTTGCATATAAGAATTAAAACCTTAAAGACTCTTATGTTTTGTCTTTGTTGTTCTTTGACAATTTGAAACTGAATCGAAAGGGACAAACGTAGTTGAACTATTCAACCGTTTAACACTGTTTCTTATAAGAGCCCTAATATGTAATATATAAATCCCTCGATGTCTAAGCAATAGTTAAGGGCTGGCGTTATGCTTACCATCAGGCAAACGACCAGCGCATCTCGTTGTGCAATAGTATAAAAAAATTAGTACCTTTTAGATTTTATCCAATGACTTCAAAATGCGATTAGTGCGATACGGAGCTGTAGCTAAGGGCAGGTCCTGGGTAAACCTAGACGCCGCTTAATCCAAGTTTTGCATGAGAACACAATCGTCAAATGTTGGCGGAGGGCGAGGGAAGACGGCGTGTTGTGATTGGTCAGTTTAAAACTCATATGTCAGACGAGTGAAGATGGCGTATTGTGATTGATTCGGTTGGGCGGCCGGCGTCAAGCAGTGATAATGCTTATCCTTGACGAGCAGGGAAGCCTGACTAAGCGGAGTCTATGCCGGTCTTAGGCTTCCCATCAGGTGAATGAACTGGTCATCCAGTCACTTAAAACGCACGACATATACGTGATAGAATAATGCTCGCAATAAATGAGACCTTTCATTCGCATCATCGTTGTAATTCCGAAACTGTTCGTCACGCGACACGAGAAGACGATGGCGAAGGATCTAATAAATCGTGGGACGTGTCACGCGACACAAATCTCTGTAACGCCTATTGTACCCTTGTTTTCACACCCTTTTTATGTGCAGTCAGACTTTGTCGTGTTTTATGGGAGATTTTTTTATCAGTCCAAATGTGGATAGTGCTTTCTTATAATCTAACTTTTAATCCATCAGTAAGATGACATTACTAATCTTGACGCTTACCAGGCCGCCCCTTGATTTAATTATTTAATGGTGCTATAATTATCTACTGCTAAATCTAATAGTATTTTTTTTTTTATGTTATTTGGTAATGAGACGAGCTCGTCGTTTGCCTGATGGAAAGCATAACGCCGGCCGACAATTGCAGTGCCACCCAGAACTTTGAAACACAAAGGCCTGCGCGGCACTGCAGATCGCTCGTTACCCTGAGACATTAGGTATTAAGTCTCATAAGCCCAGTAATTTCACTGGATACTCTGCTCATCAAACCGGAACACAGTAATGCTTGCACACTACTGCTTGGCGGCTGACTTCAAGAGCAAAGCGGTGGTAACAACCCAGACGGACACTCGCAGAAGAGTTAGTCCTCCCACTAACGTAGTATTGAGTATAGTATAGTATTGAGCCTAGCTACCAATATCGATTCTAGGTGGGACTGGAATTTAATTTAGAGTGCGATGCTTTCTTAGTTGTCCTGAGATGCGGTGTCTATGGAATAGAGGATGCTAATTAATGTGCCCAATTTTTTTTATGATACCACATAATATTTGATTCCAGCATTCCTAAGAAGCGCGCCGGTCCGGATCATTTGGTTCACAGTGCCCGGTTTGGTTGCTATGCTATTGTATGCTAAAAGAACAGTCTGAAGGAGTGACGCTTATTTCATGGAAATTAGGGCGACCTATCGTTGGACGCTACTTGCATCTATACTTTGCACCGTCTCGAATCTGAAACACAAATTAGGAATCGACTTCATCGGTAGAGCATTTTCTAGCGCAGACCTTGTAATGCGTAGCATCTAGGTGAAATCATCCTAAGATCGTTCAGAGCAACAAAAACAATAGGTACATGGAATCGAAGCAAACAGCTTTATAAACTTAATTCCCCATAAGCCATAGTGAAAACTGAACAAACTATAAACTCTATGCTGTGAACATTGTTGAACTTGGAACTTCCGCCGTGCGCTTTGTGCAATAGTTTTTCATTTATGCAGTAAGCTCTTCAGCACAATAAAGTTCAATGGACAGACTGGAAGCTGAACTCACGACTTACAAGGCTTTCAGTACCTACATTACGGTCTTTTGATTGACAATGGAACATCACGGCTATTGGGCAGAGTTATGATAGTGTAGGGTACGTTCTAGTCCATGGTCTATCCACACATTGTTTTCATTGCGCGAAAATGACATTGAAAGGTTAAGTTGTTATTTGGTTGATGAAGTAGGTTTTTGAAGTGTGAATGAAACTAATATAAACGTAGCAAATGTATGTAGGTCATAGGCTAACATTTCAAGTAGGTATTGACATACTGAATAAATATGAGGCGACACACAATCCACCCACAATCGACTTTTGTTGTTGGTGAATCTATGGAATATTACTGCCATGCTCCGAAAATAATATCCATTCAGTCTCTTTCAATAAATCTTTGTGTATACTCTCGAGCGCCTTCAATGAAAGGTCGGATAAAGAATAATGTGTATAAGCGGAGATACGACATCCATTAGGTACCAGAAAGGATTCCTGCCCTGGTATACACCTGGTATACAGGAATTACTCGATCAACCCTGTTTCATTATTGCGTACTTACGCCTTCGTCTGTTCCATAAATAGTTATAATAATAGTTTACAAGTGAATATGTAATATACGTAGATAATTAGTAATTTAACCCACAGCTATTGCAGTGATTAATAGTTGTTAGCATTAGAATCATTGTAAAAACTATTTTTTGAAAAAGAATGCCGTGACGAGTTTCTTGCCCTTCTTCTTGCTCGGCCTATACAATTTGGAACGGGCACGGTGGGTTTCTGGAAGGTTCGTTGAATTTGAGCACGGATTGGGTCTGTTAGTGTCTTTGTCACTTATTATGTTCTGATAAAGACAGCATTAGTTTTAGTCTGTGATTCGGGTAGACGAATGTTGCAGAGGCCCGCTGTTAGAGTCATTTATTTTAACTTTCATAAGTGCTCTTTTGGAGCCTATTTGCTTCAAGAGTTTTGAATTTGAATATTAAATTAACAGTGATTTCATGATGAAATTACTACATCTGGCAGTTTCTTTTCTGAAATGTTGAGCTTTAATTAGGTGGTTTTTGATAAAGCTGCGTTTATTTGTGTAGGTATCTCATTTACTTTTCTAGTTATAACACTTTTGCGGAAATTTATATACTTACGATGAATGTGTCAGGGAAAATTTAACCGTTTATTAAAACCTACGTTTTAATAGATAGGGATAATAAATTTGAGCCCTAGGCAATTATTCAAAAACCCATTGATTGTCGTTTCCCGGAATACCTATAGAATAAAAATGCAGTGTAGTTTCGCACAATCATGCTCACGTATTGTTTAACCATATGTGCCCATAATTTCACAGTTGCCCTTCCAGAACCGTCTCAATATATATTCACAGGTTAGGTATATATTTTATGTATGTACCTTTCCTGTAAGATAACGTTACAAAACAACGAAAATATTTCAAAAGCCTCCGTAACAGAGCGTGTAAGATTCTGATGGAAACTCGAAACTTATACATTTCGTGTCGCTTCGGCATAGGTATTCGATTCATTTCGTTCCACGATATAAGGTATGTTTCGTTTAGTTACACTCGGATCATACTTTATCGCGGCCGAGAGAGTTTCCTCTAACGAAGGTTGCAAGTGTGTTATTGAGCTGTTGTTTGCAGATTAATATTAATCAACTAGCTGCTGCCCCGCGGTTTCACCCGCGTGGAGATTTTGGATTACATGGTTTTTATTTTTTGCGCGGAACCCTAATTATTTTTCTGAAATTAAAGTAGCCTATGTTACTCCTTGTAAAATCAGCTATCTGCCAGTGAAAGTCCCGTCAAAATCGGTCCAACCGTTTCGGAGATTACCCAGAACAAACAGACATACAGACAGACAGACAAACAGACAAAAATTAAAAAAATGGTTGTTTTGTTGTAGGTACCGTATATACTTTCATATGCATGTAGTAAAAAGCTGTTATTTTGATATTATAAACAGACACTTCAATTTTATTTATCTGTATGGATGTATGGATGTATGTTTAAAGGAAAAATATAATCAATAAATTTAAGTTATGTTAAAGGTTTATTTTAAACAATCATGCCGCAATTATGACACAGTACAATTATGTTGGCAAAACGTACAGAGACTTCTATCCACTGACATTGGGATCATCCTTGCTGTTATCTGAGCGCCTCCAGAACGAAGGCTCTAACTATACATACGAGTACACTAAGAGAACCGAAAGTTATTCAGGATACGATGCTCGGCATTAGGCTTCAAGACTGACCGTGATACCACAAAAAACATATTTAAGCCTATTTAGCTAGTCTAGTATAATTAGACATGTCACAACAGAATGGAGTTAAACAATGTTCAGAAACGGTTAGACACTACTCTAGTCAAGTTTTGTGGTTCATATTTAAACACGCGACTAAGGCATGTTTAAGGTAAAGACGCTGCTTAACAGGGGTTTAGAGTGTGTTTAACCTTTTTTTGAGAGTTCACACGGCTATTTTATCTATACCTGCCTTTAGATTAGGTACCTACTAAGCGCGTTTTCATATTGCGCATAGGGTATGCCATGCGAGGAAAAAGGTTTTTTGTCCCAGGCACCAGGGAAAAGACGATATTGACAGTCGAAAATGACATCGTCGGTGATAGATAAAATTTAATATTGAATAGAATTTGGATGTTGCCAAGTTTATTCTCAATTGGCTGTAAAAGTGATCGTATCGGTTTTATCCTGTGTTCTGTATAACGCTTTGGGATTGGTACACAGTCGAGGTACGTGTGAGTGCAAGGAAATCAGCGAAATAAGTTTTCTACGTGACTTAATTTCAGGATTTTATACGAAAATACAAAAGTACAGATTGAGTTTTGTACAAATGAGTTTTGTAGTAGATACAGTGAATCGATTTTCATCAAAGAATTCGTACATAGAAAACTCTATATACGAATTCTTTGATGAAAATCGATTACAATACTATGCAACACTATTCGACACTATTCATTTCGACACTATGCAGTTGCATAATGTTATTTAGTAGACGCGGTCACCAGAGGCTGGGTTCGATCCCCAGCCGTCGCTACTGCAGCAAGCCACAAAATATAGAGAGAACAGAAGCGGCGCTCGGGGGTTTGCACCCAAGCACCGACCTTCTGTTCTCTCTCTATTCTGTGTGGGCGGGAAGAAGCCAGCGTTTGTGGTCGAATGTGTGCGGGAGGCGAGCCACAGAACGCGGCCATCGCCTCAGCTTATAGCTCGGTCACGGCCATTCAAACGCTCAGTATGTCGATGCAAAATCTGGTCCGCAGGTTGTGATCGCGTTAGTGGCCACATTCGACGGTCCAAATGTGGGCCGAAAGCTGTATAACATTCAATGCCTACGACTACGACTGAAAAGCGATACGTTACGCTGATGTGACGTACCACAAAAAGATAACGAACGAAAAGTTACGAAAATGACTGACAAATTTCTAATTATCCGTGTTTGTTTGGTAAGTAGGTCCATGAATGCGCGATTACTTTGAATTCTCTGAAGCACCTGGCTTCCAAATTCAAAGAGAGGTTATTAGAAACGCACGGTGACAAGTAAAATTAATTAATAAGGGTTTCTTGTGACACCGCCGGTAATGAAATAAATGGCAGGAGCCGTCGTTAAGGAGCAAAAATTATTTTAATTAACAGTTTGAACAGTTTTCAAAACGAAGCGACCGAGCAATTAGGACAATCTTGGCGCCATGCAGCGCCGCCGGCACTTTTTAGCACTAGGTACATTTGAAAAGTTCCTAAAAGATTATTTCAAACTGCCTATGACAGAATTGTTCTTCCTATATTCTGTCTGGAAAGTTTTTTTAACACGGAGGGCTAGAGAAATGGATACTTTTCAGGTTCACCGTGGATCTTGGGAATAATTCTAATTCACGAATTATGAGTAAGGTAGGTAATTGGCACACGAAAGGGTGTAAGTATAGGTAATTTAAAAAAAATCTCGTAGATAATTATACCTTGTGACGGAACTGGCATTAGTAGCCAAGTCCATCATGTTCACAAATAGATGAAGAGAAGGAAAAATACATATATAATGTTAACAAACTTAAATAAACTTATTAAGAATAAAAGGAATAGAGCATCATATTGTAGTTTGAATTATAAACCAAAAATATCGAGGGAATCCTATTACTGATAATGAGAAGGAACTAATTAGGTAGCCAAGTCCATCATGTTCACAGATAGATGAAGAGAAAAGGGAATTACACATAATGTAATTAAACTTTAATAAACTTATTAGGAATAAAAGGAATAGAGAAACATACTGTATTTTAAATTATAACCCAAAATGTTGAGGGAATTCTATCGCAGCATGAGCAAAGACATGGAAGTACAAGTAATACTTGTAAAAGTATGAAAACTTCATTTAGGCTAAATAAATTATTAGATACTTTTGAAACAACATGCAGAAGTTATTTTAGTCTAAAAATATAAATTTAAATAGTAAACATACTGTATTAACATCAGAACAAATTAGATAAACTCATTCTGAGGCTAAAATTATCATACAATAATTGATAACTAAGATTAGTACTTAATACAAAAGTTGAAGGAATGTAGGTTTAGTAAAAACAGAGCGATGTAGGCGAGAATCAAAAAGTAACAAGGGAAAATTAGTTCAAACCAAAATCAACGTTATAACTATGTAAGGAGGGAACATAACTGTGTGAAGTTGCATTTGTAGCCGTTGGCTCTGGAGTCTCCCGTGTCGCACGAAAGCCACAGGTTCTCAATGTTTCACCAAGCGCTTTTGTTGCCGGGATCTTAGAGGTCTTATGAAGCGCAGGACAGAAGGTATAAATAGTGGCGCGTTACTAGGGTTAAGGGGCATTTCGATTTTATCCTTATAGTGTGAGGTTGAGATTTCGGCTTTCGCTCTTTTGTAGTGTGAAGTGGATTTTTTGACTTTACTCTTGTGGTGTGAGGTTGGAATAATTGTTAGTTTTCGCTTCTATTGAGTAAACATCTCGCGTTTTTGTAGATAAATTAATTACTATCGATTATTTCGTGCGGTGCCATGTTTGTTAGATAATATTTTAATTTTTATAGTGTGTTTTGTGGTGAAAACTTATAATTTTATGGGGAAATTTAGATTTGTTTTATAGTTGTTTAAAGGGAATTTTAAGCAGTTTAAGCGGGGTTTCGGAGTGTTTTAGATTAATTTACCTTGTGATTTATCGCGCTTTGTATATAATCATGGCTACGTATTGGAGTTTTCTTTAGTGATTTTGTGAGTTTTTCGCGGATTGTGGTTTAAAGAGTTTGTTTACTTGATTTTAGCTATGGCTTAGCAATGAGACGGGCTAAGTAGCTGTATCTTCAAGCAATTGGAGTTCAGTTTAGCGTCTCCCGGTCTTTTTGTGCGTTGCATTGGAAGTTGGAGGGCTCGTCGAAGTGAATCCGCTCCTTTGGGAACCAATGGAAAATGCCTCGTACAGATTGATTCGGTCTCTATCTATATATTTATATATTCCCTGTTTATTGTCTTTCCCAGCTACTACGTTCATCCATAGACTGCGGTCTCGAACGTGGGGGGCTAAAGCACACGAGTTGTTAGGTTGTAGGAGAGGTTGCTCCCTCGATCCCGTAGCAGATTAGTCAGGTGACCAAGCCTTTGCTAAGGTGTAGGTCTTCTTTAGGGGGTTTTTCATTACACCGTGAAAAACCAACACGTTTAAATGTAAATGTGGGATCGGTTTCCCTAGCTTTGTTTATTACTTAGGAAAACTAGATCGAATAGGAACCTTTTTAGGGCAGAAATGATAGGAAACCTAGGTACACTTTGAGTATTAAGTTGGGTAAAGACACAACTCTATAGTTGAAGTTAGTAGGTTGAATTTGTTAGGAATAATAAAAAGTTAGAATCAAACTTGGGTTAAATCATATGTAATTTAGGCTAGTTCAAACTAATTGGCAAACTAATAAATAAACAAACCTTTGATAGGAATTATAATAGTTAGGACTTGCATTAGTAAATATTTACTAAACTAAATAAAGATTAAATTCTAATTAACAAAACCTTTATTAAATAATATTTCTTGATTCAAAACAGAGTTCAAAAGCTTATTAAACTAAATAAGATAGGTCAGGGTTTGGCTTAAGTGTCATAGATTTATATGATGGAATCCTAAGAGGAGGTTTATATTCATTTAAATAAGTAACTTCATAAGTTGGTCTTAATTACTAAGAGTACAATTGGGTTGAGGCTTGATGAGCAATAGTGCAATCATTGGTTATCTATACGAATACCGTAGGAGAATCCATATTGGTCACAAACTAATTCTACCTAAGTCTAATAAAGACTAAACTTCTTATAAATTACCGTGAAGCAATTAAAGACTTCTATCTTTATTATTTATCCTAGACTTCCAAAGTAGAGTCTTTCTGTAAATCTGTATTGACACGAAGGTTAAACAAAACTTGTTAATAAAAGAGTTAAACTATAAAACGTTGGTACCAACTAATAAACTATAAGTAGTACAGAAATATAAAACTCTATATAAAGGAAAATTATTACTTCAAATAAACGAAACAAAAATAAGATTAAATTATCTAGTACTTATAAAAGCACTAAATCGTTACAAATAAATCTAAAATGAGGTTTCATTACTAACTAATTAAGTAGTAAAAGTATTTTCAAACGAGATTACTAACAAGGAATCTATAGGGAGATTATTTAATTACGATGAAGCAATCAGTCTCATCTCTACGCTAAAATAGGGTTACTAATAGAGAATCCTAATATCATAAGTTACGTGAACGTATTGGTCCTTATAATAAAATAAGATTACTAATATGTAGGGAATTACAAATTATAATTACGTGATAACGAGTAATTAGTTCAATACTAAAATGAAGGGTTAGGAAGGAATTCTATTGTTATGGTTTTGTAGGAATTTAAAGACTTTTGAATTATAGGGCTAGGTAGAGTAGTAGGCAAACGGATTACATTAGAATCTTATCTATACTAGATAAAGTATGGACTAGATTCGGGCATAACAAGGCAGTGTTGAGATGATGGATGGAAACTCAGATTTGGAATGATAGACGGGAGAGAGTGACCAGCGCTCTTTACTTAGTTTGTTATTCTGATTGAGTAGTATGAAGTTTAGTTTTGATTATAATTTTAAAGTAGAGATACCTTGAATGGATTAGACAAACAAACAAACTTACCTTTGTTAAAAGATAAAGTCCTCTTATCTCTTGTTATTTGACTAATTAACATTACTAACGAACTGAATTAACTAGAGTAGTAAGATAAATGAAAATTCCCTATGATGATCTTCATTATCATCTGAAATGCGGGGGAGATTATCCAGTTTGGAAGTCGAAAATCACCAATTGAAGCGGGAGTGGGGCTTCGATTCTATGCCGCAAAGTTTAACTTATTTCGAGTATGTACTGAAAGTAAATTCAATTTATAAATGTCATCAAGATCTAGATTCTATACTAAATTAGGTAATCACCAAGATAGACCAAGTAATAAGTATTCTGTAATATCACTCATATTCGTAAGATAGGATTATTTCATTTATGTTAGATAGGAATAGGAAAGCTTCATAGAACTATTGCAAGTAGGTAATTAGGTTTAGTTAGGAACTGTTTCAAAACGCGGCTGAAAAGAAGGGTTATTATGGAAACACAACGTAAAAGGGTTCTACCATTAGACGAAACGACACGGACGGACGATGCGGATGGCCAAAATATTCTATCTTCCATATTATTACATATCTAGCTATTTATATCTATAACCAATTAACTAGGTAACCATTACAGTTAGGTACCGTTAACCAGGATTAGACTAGGATAGTTAGGGTCGGTACAATATGGTTCCGTAGACCAGGATTTTGGTTGAGGTGTCTAGCGTTACAATATAGGTGCCATAAACCAGGATTCGAATCTGGACTACTACGGCTATAGGATTTTTAGGTGAAGTTAGTTACAGTTTAGATCATTAGGATACAAGGTAGCTAAGACGGCTAGGTATAATGGATTGATTAGTTTAATTAATATTTATCATTATTATATATTATTTATATATACTATATCTCTTTATTTATTATATCTATATTATCAAGTGATAGCTAAGCTATCACAATTTGTTGTTTGTGAAAACGGACAGTCAGTTTTGAAACAGTTGTAAATTACAAATAGTCTTCAGCTAGGTTTAACATGAATGATTTTAACTTAAAATTTAAAAATGAGTGTATGTAGAGTGTTTAGAGAATACCTATTTAGTCTATAGTAAATTAAAAGTTTATTTTAATATTAGTGTTAAAACTGAGTAGTTAACCTAGGTAATTTGATAATTGAAACACAAGAAAAATGAACATTTATTACAGTAAATACAGTTGAATAATAGAAACTTTAAAATCAAATAAACATAAGACTTAGTAAATAAGCGCCCCTAGTGGTAAAATTAATAAATAGAAAGGCGGAACAAAAGGATAGGTAGACAAGCAATTGAATTATGGATTGGTTCAGTGTCTTGATAGTTTTAGTCGGAGTAGATAGATGGCGCCGATCGTAGATTCTTGTAACTGGGTTGTTGCATACTGAAACAAAGATATTTATAGGTTAAAGCATAGTAAAGTTTAAATTATCTAAAACTTTGTACTTATAGAAAATTGGTCATAACAGGAACAAATGTAATTTAATTATTGAACTAAAGTTCTGACAAATAAAATTATTTAGTTTTAAAAACGGGGGGTTGAAATAGAAATTGTATGTATATAGAATTATCACTTATTATACACAACAGAACATACACAATCAGTGTTGTGTTAAAATAGCGCCGGTTAACACTATGGAATATATTTTAAAATTTGTATGACTAGGAAGTAATAAAATCTAAAGAATGTTTCTGTATGTTTCATCTTAATGGTAGGTTAACCAGTAGTGGGTTAAACTAGACAATTGATTAATATTTAGTCCTATAAACGGGGGGTTGAGAATAAAAGGTTTCATTTACTTTAGTACAATTGAGGGATCATCTTATCTAATAGTTAGGGAAAATCAATTTAAATAAAACTAAAAGTAACAATTAGATTAACAGTTAAATAATTAATGTATAGTTGTATACACGGGGGGTTGGATAGAATATTAAAGGTAGGAATAAAAGTATTATTTACCTAGAGTCTGGAACGTTGAAGTGAAGGGTCGTAGCATTCATCCTTACTTGGCTGGATTTTGACTTGATCGAGGGAACTTCATGGTACCTGCTAAATATAATGACATGATTATTTAATTTAGGATTGTGATAGATTAACATTCCTCTTCATTCTTTTAAGTGTGTAAAGTAGTTTGAAATTTTAGTGAATCATTTACTAGGATTAAACTTGAACTAGGTAGAATTCGAGTCTTTACAGTATAAAGTTAGGTTATGTATATAAGCGGTTATGATATAACCACTATAATAAACAATAAAAACAATTGAGTTTTATTTAAATGAATTTAGATAGAACAGTTAAAGTTGATAGGTTAGTAGAGAGCTTAAAATAATTACGGGTTCAAAGAAAGGTTACGAGTTAGATTAAAATTAAAGCATATTAAATGGTTACTTACATTCGAGAAAAGTTCATGTTGAAATGTTTGGTTTTGTCTATTGGGGGTTGAAGCAAGCGGCGTCCATTCTTTGGACTGATTTCTGTAGAACGTTTGTTTACTTTCACTGGAGTCGTATAGAAGTTCTGATAGCCGGTCACTCAGAGTAGAAATAGATCTTGTAAAGTAAAATTAAAACTTGGTATATACATTTTTAGCCTGGATATATAAATTTTCTTTTAATTAGAATGCTAATAAACAATGGTTACGTTTTGAAGTAAAAGTAGCAATAGGCATGAGCATTGAGCACAGAGTAGTCAAACAGACGACTGTCAGAGACATCTAGAGTTTTTATGTTCTGGCTCCACGTTATTTGCGCAATTCTGTTTAAAGGGCGTAAACGATTTCGTATAATTTTAATAAGAACATTATTGAGAGTAAGTGCGACAAAGAAAGGGGTATGTTGAGATTTATAAGATATTTGGATTGGGAAGTTTAGAAACTAGGTTATTTGGAAAAAATATTTTACAAATATAATAAATAACGGTATTAAAATTGAAATTTTAGTTCGGTTATTTATTTAATATAGTGTATAGCAATTAACAAACATTACAATAAATATAATTATCATAAAAAAAGATAGAATCGTATACACGGAATAAATAAGGAGAATTATAGTAATATAGAGTTTTGAGTTTTATAAAAGATAGAAATTTAAAGTGGTTCCAGGATTTAATTAATAAAATTAAAAGGCTAAATAGTAGAACAAAAATTAAAACAAAAGGACAATGGAACGAAGCAAATCAAGTCGCAAACGAAGGATACCGGCAAAATACGCAGATCAGGAAGTAATAGTAAACATGGAAGATAGAAATATGATAGATGGAGAAACGGAACAAGAAGAAGACTTAAACATAACATCCAAACGTCAAAAATTAACAGTGCTAAAATCAAAACCTAAGGAAAAACCAGTAAAAGGATTAGGAGTAGTCTACCGAATGATGAGAAGAGCTATAGGAACGTTATCTAGCAAAATAAATGAATTGAGTGAAGAAGTGAAGGTAACTAAAACGACTGTAGGCAGTCCTCAAATTAATAGTAATGAAATAGAGGTACGAGATGAACAGAGTTCACCTATGGAGAGTTCTGATGAACAGATAATAAGTAGTAAAGGTCAAGAGTCATCTTGTGGATCAGTCACAGAACAAGGAAAGAAACTATCGAACGAAGAATACAAGAATATAATTTACAATGTGAGAAGCGTAAATTTAGAGAAACCGAAATATGGAGGAGGGACAAATATACATCCAGTTAAGTTTCTAGAAGATTTAGAAAATTATTTGAAAAGGGCATCTAAAGAAGGAAAAGAAATAGATTTGATACAGGATTGCTTAATAGGGGAAGCTAGAGATTGGGCTAGGATTTATAAAGGAAGATGGACAGGTTTAGAAGACTTTAAGATGGACTTTTTAGCGACATACTGGGGAGAGAGCGAACAAAGTGAACTTAGGCGTAGTCTGGTTCAGGGTTGTTGGGATCGACAGAAGTGCCCATCGATGTTAAATTATTTTCTACATCTGGTTGGTAGAGCCCAAATGCTATCCTATAATTTACCGGAAAAGCAGTTGATAGCTGACATAATCAGACACTACCCAAAACGTGTCCAACAAATATGGGTAACCACTAAATTAAGCACAATAATAGAGACAGCAGAATTTTTGAGGAATTTAGATGACGTAGATAAACAAGAGGTTCACGTTTATCCTTCAACGGACCAACAGCAACGATTCATTAATAGAAGGAAGAATTTTCAACAGCAATATAAAAATTGGAAGAAGCCGGAAGTAGTTCAAAGGAAGACAGTAAACAATTTACAAACAGAAAATGCGGAAAGAGAAAATTCGTCTAATGTATTAGTAGATTTAAACTAAAGGAAGCTGAGAGTTTGGTTCCCGAGTCAGCTTCTTTAATAGGGAACATACCACTGCATATTATGTTAGGCATGGGTTGGAAACCGGGTCAAACTTTAGGTATAAATAACAGAGGACTTAAGGTACCGATCGTCGGGAGAATTTTAGAACGTGAGAAAACTGAAGGATTTGGATATAGATCAAAGAGTTTTAGAGAAATAGAAATACCAGGAAATATAATAGAAACTTTAAAATTAAAAATAGAACAATCTTCTATGGATAGTAATAGTTTAGGTGGGATAGTAACTTCGGTATTTGAGGATAATGAAGTAGAAGAAAGTGATAGAGTAGATTATAAATCAGAATTAGAAGTACAGATTTACGATACTGCAGTAATAGGATTATTAGACACGGGAAGTGATATAACTTGTATATCAGAAGAATTTTGGTTAGAATTAAAACGCGAAAACCCATCTATACCGTTAATGCCAATAAAACCTTTACAAATTAGGACAGCGGTAGGACATAAAAGTGCTGAAATACGTTTTATTGTTCTTTTACCTTTGACAATAGGACCTTTAACGATTGATACAGGATTTTTGATAGTACCTGGTTTAACGAGCCAAGTAATATTAGGATTCGATTGGATGAAACAGAATGAAATAACAATAAATTTAAACAAAAATGGGAAAGGAATTTTGATAGGACCTAATGAAGAAAAACAATTGATACAATTTTATGAGCGAGAGATTGAAGTATGTGTGGAGAATAATGAAGGAAAGTGTAGAGTTATGGATGAAGAAGGGAGAATAAAGATACAGGATTTAGATTTTGGAGTTAAGTTGGATGAAAGAGATAAGGAGAAACTAGGAGGATTATTAGAGAAATATAGAGATTTATTTTCATCTAAGTTAGGTAGAGCAAACTGCTATGAGCATACAATTACCATGGAAAGCCATGTACCCATAATTAAGAAAACGTATCCTGTGCCTTATGCATATAGACGGAAAGTAGAGGAGAAATTAAGAGAAATGGAAGAACAAAATATAATTAGTAGATCGTCAACACCGTATTGTAGCCCTTTAACTTTCACTTTAAAGAGAGATGGTTCTATTCGAGTGCTTTTAGACGCCCGCGAAATAAATAAGTATATGATTCCTGAAACTGAAAAACCACCAATACAAATAGAAGTAATGAATTCATTTCATGGAGCTAATTTTATAAGTATAATTGATTTAAATAACGCATATTTTCAAGTACCTATATCAGAAGCAAGTAAGAAGTACACTGGATTTACATTTAATGGAAAATCATATGTTTATAACGTTCTTCCTCAAGGATTAAAGACTTCTGTAGGGAGTTTTAGTAGAGCTATGGATGTCATACTAGGTCATGAGGTTAGGGATTATTGCGTTAATTATTTGGATGACCTAGCCATAATAACTACGGGTACGCTAGACGAACATTTAGAGCACTTAGATACGGTATTAGGGAAACTAAATAAAGCAGGGATGACGTGTAATATAAAAAAATGTGAGTTTCTTTGCAAGGAAGTCAAAATGCTAGGATACATAATATCAACAGAAGGACTTAGGACTGATCCTGACAAATTAAAGGCAATAAAAGATTTCCCCGTACCCAAAAGATTGAAACAAGTTAGAGCTTTTCTAGGGTTGTGTAACTTTTACAGGAGGTTTATACGGAACTATAGTCAACATATTCAGCCTTTGTGTGAGTTATTAAAAAAGGAACGAGAATGGAGTTGGGGGGAGATAGAACAAAAAGCATTTGAAGAAATAAAAGGATTGTTTATAGAAACTATACTTTTACATCATCCAGATTTTAAGAAACCATACTATCTACAAACAGACAGTTCAGGAGTAGGAATGGCAGGATATTTATATCAGTTAGATGAAGAAGGAGAGAAGAGGATATTAGGATTTCATAGTAAAGCATTGAAAGGAGCACAATTGAATTGGACGGTGACAGAACAGGAGTTTTATGCTGTCATTTGTTGTTTAGAAAAGTTTGAAACGTATTTGAGAGGGGCTAAAATAATAATAAGAACAGACCATAAAGCTTTAACGTTTGTTAAAAATTGGAAATTGTACAACGCTAGAGTAACTAGATGGATTAATTATTTAGAACACTTTCAGTATGAAGTACAGCACATAAGTGGAAAGGAAAATGTAGTAGCAGATATATTGTCTAGATATCCACCAGAAGGAGAACTGTTGCAAGAAGATAGAGTTAAAATGCCAGGAATATTATACACAGAAGTAAAGACAAATAAAGAATTAATAGCAAAAATAAAGAATATGAGAAATTTACAAAGGGAAGATGGCGAAATTAAATTAATTATAGAGAATATAGAAAAGGGAAAAGAGTTAGAGAGTAAACTAGATCGCATAGCTAAGAAATGTTCAATTGAAGAAGGGTTGTTATATTTCAGCATGGGGAAAAACACATTTACGAAAAGGGTTATTTATATACCTGAAGGTTTGAGAGTAGAGATAATCAAACAAGTTCATATTGAAATGGGACATCAGGGAGCTTTCAAGGTGATAAAATATATTAAGGACAGATTTTATTGGATAGGAATTGCTAAATTAGTGAAACAAGTGATTAGAATTTGTCATGAGTGTCAATTGACTAAAAGTAATACAGTGAATCAAGTGGGACCGTGTTGTTCAATAATTACTAGTGATATTGGTGAATTAGTTATGGTAGATTTGTACGGACCATTACCATCAGGTGTTTTTGGAATGCAGTATATTTTAGTGATTCAAGATTCGTTTAGTAAGTTTGTGAAATTTTACGAATTAAGGAAGGCTACGAGTAGAGCAATAGTAGGAAAGATGAAGAAGTTCTTTGACATAATAAAACCTAAGATTATAATGTCTGACAACGGATCACAATTTGCTAGCAAGGTATGGAAGGAGAGTATGAGACAAGAGGGTATAAAGGTTATATATACTACGGTCAGGAATCCACGTCCTAACACAACAGAAAGGGTAAACAAAGAGTTGGGACGATTATTTAGAACATATTGTAGAGCTAATCATAGAAGTTGGACGACTATGCTACCTAAATTAGAGCTATTGTATAACAACACATTTCATGAAAGTACGAAATACACGCCTAGTGAGATTATGTATGGAGAGACCACACGATTAACTTTTGATAGAGAGCTAAAAGACATAGGAGATAAAATGGATGTGGAACAAATAAGAAAAGAGGTTAGGAACAGTTTAAGGGAAGTTGGGGAGAAGCGGCAAGCAAAATTTAATCGGAAATTCCGGCTTATACAGTTTCAAATAGGGGATTTAGTGAAAATAAAGAGGTTAAATAAATCGGATGCAAATAAAAAGATAACAAAAAAGTTTGAGGCATTGTATGAAGGACCCTATGTCATAGCAGCAAATCCTTATAGGAACGTCTATATTTTAATTGATCCTAGTACCAACCAAGTAAGGGGAAAATTTAATACAATACATCTTTCAAAATATTATAAATAGAAATAGTAAATATGTGTGTGGAAAACCTTTACGAGAGCTGATTCGGGAACAAAACAAGTAGAAAAGCATATTTTATTAATTAGTTTTAGATTTAATGCAGACCTAAGATAGAGTTTAACAAAATTTAGTTTGAAGTATTGTTTAGTTTGTTAATTTAATAATTTTATTGTAGTAACCTAGATATAATAATAATAGACTTAATGTTCAAAATATGTGTTAAAAGTTTTAGTTGTGGATGTCAAGGAATAATTGAGATTGTAAGAAAGATTTATCTACTATCATAAGTAAACAAATATGTACTTAACTATAGCCTTAAGTTGATAAAATGTTGATTTGTATAAAAAAAAAAAAACGATGTATGTGGGTAAGGGAAAGGCCCATCTAGATTTATCGGAGGTTACTTGTCTATTCATATTACAAAAAAAAAAAAAAGAAGAACATTAAACGGTAAACAAATTTTAAACATTCATTAAATTATTCTTTCTATTCACAGACTTATTACATATCTGTGTTTCTATTATATATTTTTTACCTCTAGTAAGTCTAGATGGAGGGGAGAGTGGAGGCCTTTCAAATAAAAACAAAAAATGTTTGTGAACGAAATATATTATCATTTAATAAAATAATAAAAGAAAACAAGTAAACATGAGGTTTCATTGAGAAAAAAAAAGAGGAGACGAAAGAGGGTTTTAGTCTGTGGTTTTAGTATCTAACAAGAAAATGGATCGTGCGGATTAAAAGAACATTAAAATTATTTTGTAATCCAAATAAAATAAAATAGGTTACGTAAAATTATTTCAAATAAATATAATCATGGTTTATATTAAAATAATTTAATAATCATTTAATTTTGATAAGAGGTAGTTCACATTAGTTTATTGTTCGGTATTACGGCAAGTAGGAAAATCTTTATTAGTCTGTGCATTTTAATTCGGAATGTTGCACATAGATAAGATAGTCTGTGGAAGTCGGCTGTCATTGTCAATATTTGATGCACAGATTAGAGAGTAATATGTCTATGATTTGAAGTCCGAGAGGTTAATTTAGGAAGATTTTGTAAACAAAACATGAACTTTAAAAGTGAAAATGAATAGTCAAAAACAGTTTGAAATACATAATAAATTAAGAAATAAGTGCTAATTTCAATGGTTATAAGCTGTGCGGATTGTTTTTATCATGGAAACTAACGATATAAGTGAAAAAGGAGGTTAGAAAATTGCGAACGTGATATAACCAGGTAAATAAAGAATACAAATTTTCAAGGTATTAAATGAGTATATCTTATATTGAGGATTAAATTCGATGGGAAATAGAGTATTAGTTTAGAAATAACGATTCTTCGAAGGTTCGAAATCATTTACTTTGATTAAATCATAAATAAATGCAAATAAGTTTAACAGGTTCTTGTACTATTAGCGTATACAAAACTATATATAATAGGGGTAATAATAACGATAATTAATGTTATCCAGTCATAAATAAAATAAAGTATTTAAAGGGGTCCATGCCAGATAATATAGTATGAAAAGCAATTAAAATTGATATACATGATTGGTAATTCGCAATTATTTTGTACAAAAATTAGATTCTTATCTAAAGATTAATGGATAGATAGATCTTTATAAACCAAAAAAGTAGACAACTTGGTATTGGTTTATACTTTGAACTACATTATTTAATTCAGATTTTGAAGTAGATTATTTGAATTATAGAATTTTCAGTTGCTTTATTTATGGTGAATGCTTGTTGACTTATAAATATAACTTAAAGAGAGGGCTTACAAATTTGGATTATTAATTTTCGGTTGAAAGCAGGTTGGTGTTAGAATGATATTATTAATATTTTATGTTATGGGTTAGATATATAATAGTTACGGCCAGTTTTTCTGATTTCTAGTCTGATAGGTCTGACAAATTTTTTTAGCAGCGAGGAATAGAGATTGAGGAGGAATATTAGAGATTGTATGAATTGTTAGTAAATAGTAAGTAAGGAAGATTATGCAGGCAGTTTGATTTTGGTGAGAGTAAAGTTTTATTAGTGAGGGCTCAGAGAGTTTGTTAGATCTGGGACTGGAAATAAATTTGTTGTCGATTGTTTTCAAATACATTACACCGTACAAAAAGGAGGATTTTATGGAAAACAGAGGTGATAGGTTAGGTCAGAAGACATGTTCCCATTGACTGGAGCCATGAAATTCTCTATACTGCACAAGTTAGGCTCTGACTAAGCACACTTCACATTTTCCAGAATGAACAAACTTCTATGGGAGGACAGAATCTAGGTGGGGTATATTCATTGTGGGGAGATGTAGCTTTTGTCTATAGGGAGAGTTTTTTCTTTGGGGGATATACGGGGAATTTCAGACTGAAGACGAAGCAATTAAAGTCTTCAAAGTATCAGCTGTCATGCTCTGTATAGTACGGCTAGAGTATACTGGATTCACAACCCAGCACCTTATCTGAGTTAAAATTATCCTTGCGGAGGTTATACTCTGTTCATAATGGTATACTAGAAAGCCTAGAAACTTAATCTTATATTGGTTGAATTCATTTTGGTTTAAAGACACACCTCATATCTACTCATCTCACTTACATGAACAAATTTGAAATTATTGACAATAAATTGAAAGATATAGTTGTTTAGTGGCGTTTTAGAAGGAATAAAGTAAGAATAATTGGGATATTAATAGAGATTTAAATGGGAAACACATCTTGTTTAATAGTATAATATAGGTATATACATTTATTTAGTTAAATTCATTAATTTATATTCGAAATAGTACATACTATTTATTTGTGAACAGGCATTTGCTGTGTAGAGGGGAAATTAATCTCGGGTTTTATAGAAAAACACCATCAATTAATTTGGGGGTTGGATGTGACGGAACTGGCATTAGTAGCCAAGTCCATCATGTTCACAAATAGATGAAGAGAAGGAAAAATACATATATAATGTTAACAAACTTAAATAAACTTATTAAGAATAAAAGGAATAGAGCATCATATTGTAGTTTGAATTATAAACCAAAAATATCGAGGGAATCCTATTACTGATAATGAGAAGGAACTAATTAGGTAGCCAAGTCCATCATGTTCACAGATAGATGAAGAGAAAAGGGAATTACACATAATGTAATTAAACTTTAATAAACTTATTAGGAATAAAAGGAATAGAGAAACATACTGTATTTTAAATTATAACCCAAAATGTTGAGGGAATTCTATCGCAGCATGAGCAAAGACATGGAAGTACAAGTAATACTTGTAAAAGTATGAAAACTTCATTTAGGCTAAATAAATTATTAGATACTTTTGAAACAACATGCAGAAGTTATTTTAGTCTAAAAATATAAATTTAAATAGTAAACATACTGTATTAACATCAGAACAAATTAGATAAACTCATTCTGAGGCTAAAATTATCATACAATAATTGATAACTAAGATTAGTACTTAATACAAAAGTTGAAGGAATGTAGGTTTAGTAAAAACAGAGCGATGTAGGCGAGAATCAAAAAGTAACAAGGGAAAATTAGTTCAAACCAAAATCAACGTTATAACTATGTAAGGAGGGAACATAACTGTGTGAAGTTGCATTTGTAGCCGTTGGCTCTGGAGTCTCCCGTGTCGCACGAAAGCCACAGGTTCTCAATGTTTCACCAAGCGCTTTTGTTGCCGGGATCTTAGAGGTCTTATGAAGCGCAGGACAGAAGGTATAAATAGTGGCGCGTTACTAGGGTTAAGGGGCATTTCGATTTTATCCTTATAGTGTGAGGTTGAGATTTCGGCTTTCGCTCTTTTGTAGTGTGAAGTGGATTTTTTGACTTTACTCTTGTGGTGTGAGGTTGGAATAATTGTTAGTTTTCGCTTCTATTGAGTAAACATCTCGCGTTTTTGTAGATAAATTAATTACTATCGATTATTTCGTGCGGTGCCATGTTTGTTAGATAATATTTTAATTTTTATAGTGTGTTTTGTGGTGAAAACTTATAATTTTATGGGGAAATTTAGATTTGTTTTATAGTTGTTTAAAGGGAATTTTAAGCAGTTTAAGCGGGGTTTCGGAGTGTTTTAGATTAATTTACCTTGTGATTTATCGCGCTTTGTATATAATCATGGCTACGTATTGGAGTTTTCTTTAGTGATTTTGTGAGTTTTTCGCGGATTGTGGTTTAAAGAGTTTGTTTACTTGATTTTAGCTATGGCTTAGCAATGAGACGGGCTAAGTAGCTGTATCTTCAAGCAATTGGAGTTCAGTTTAGCGTCTCCCGGTCTTTTTGTGCGTTGCATTGGAAGTTGGAGGGCTCGTCGAAGTGAATCCGCTCCTTTGGGAACCAATGGAAAATGCCTCGTACAGATTGATTCGGTCTCTATCTATATATTTATATATTCCCTGTTTATTGTCTTTCCCAGCTACTACGTTCATCCATAGACTGCGGTCTCGAACGTGGGGGGCTAAAGCACACGAGTTGTTAGGTTGTAGGAGAGGTTGCTCCCTCGATCCCGTAGCAGATTAGTCAGGTGACCAAGCCTTTGCTAAGGTGTAGGTCTTCTTTAGGGGGTTTTTCATTACACCGTGAAAAACCAACACGTTTAAATGTAAATGTGGGATCGGTTTCCCTAGCTTTGTTTATTACTTAGGAAAACTAGATCGAATAGGAACCTTTTTAGGGCAGAAATGATAGGAAATCTAGGTACACTTTGAGTATTAAGTTGGGTAAAGACACAACTCTATAGTTGAAGTTAGTAGGTTGAATTTGTTAGGAATAATAAAAAGTTAGAATCAAACTTGGGTTAAATCATATGTAATTTAGGCTAGTTCAAACTAATTGGCAAACTAATAAATAAACAAACCTTTGATAGGAATTATAATAGTTAGGACTTGCATTAGTAAATATTTACTAAACTAAATAAAGATTAAATTCTAATTAACAAAACCTTTATTAAATAATATTTCTTGATTCAAAACAGAGTTCAAAAGCTTATTAAACTAAATAAGATAGGTCAGGGTTTGGCTTAAGTGTCATAGATTTATATGATGGAATCCTAAGAGGAGGTTTATATTCATTTAAATAAGTAACTTCATAAGTTGGTCTTAATTACTAAGAGTACAATTGGGTTGAGGCTTGATGAGCAATAGTGCAATCATTGGTTATCTATACGAATACCGTAGGAGAATCCATATTGGTCACAAACTAATTCTACCTAAGTCTAATAAAGACTAAACTTCTTATAAATTACCGTGAAGCAATTAAAGACTTCTATCTTTATTATTTATCCTAGACTTCCAAAGTAGAGTCTTTCTGTAAATCTGTATTGACACGAAGGTTAAACAAAACTTGTTAATAAAAGAGTTAAACTATAAAACGTTGGTACCAACTAATAAACTATAAGTAGTACAGAAATATAAAACTCTATATAAAGGAAAATTATTACTTCAAATAAACGAAACAAAAATAAGATTAAATTATCTAGTACTTATAAAAGCACTAAATCGTTACAAATAAATCTAAAATGAGGTTTCATTACTAACTAATTAAGTAGTAAAAGTATTTTCAAACGAGATTACTAACAAGGAATCTATAGGGAGATTATTTAATTACGATGAAGCAATCAGTCTCATCTCTACGCTAAAATAGGGTTACTAATAGAGAATCCTAATATCATAAGTTACGTGAACGTATTGGTCCTTATAATAAAATAAGATTACTAATATGTAGGGAATTACAAATTATAATTACGTGATAACGAGTAATTAGTTCAATACTAAAATGAAGGGTTAGGAAGGAATTCTATTGTTATGGTTTTGTAGGAATTTAAAGACTTTTGAATTATAGGGCTAGGTAGAGTAGTAGGCAAACGGATTACATTAGAATCTTATCTATACTAGATAAAGTATGGACTAGATTCGGGCATAACAAGGCAGTGTTGAGATGATGGATGGAAACTCAGATTTGGAATGATAGACGGGAGAGAGTGACCAGCGCTCTTTACTTAGTTTGTTATTCTGATTGAGTAGTATGAAGTTTAGTTTTGATTATAATTTTAAAGTAGAGATACCTTGAATGGATTAGACAAACAAACAAACTTACCTTTGTTAAAAGATAAAGTCCTCTTATCTCTTGTTATTTGACTAATTAACATTACTAACGAACTGAATTAACTAGAGTAGTAAGATAAATGAAAATTCCCTATGATGATCTTCATTATCATCTGAAATGCGGGGGAGATTATCCAGTTTGGAAGTCGAAAATCACCAATTGAAGCGGGAGTGGGGCTTCGATTCTATGCCGCAAAGTTTAACTTATTTCGAGTATGTACTGAAAGTAAATTCAATTTATAAATGTCATCAAGATCTAGATTCTATACTAAATTAGGTAATCACCAAGATAGACCAAGTAATAAGTATTCTGTAATATCACTCATATTCGTAAGATAGGATTATTTCATTTATGTTAGATAGGAATAGGAAAGCTTCATAGAACTATTGCAAGTAGGTAATTAGGTTTAGTTAGGAACTGTTTCAAAACGCGGCTGAAAAGAAGGGTTATTATGGAAACACAACGTAAAAGGGTTCTACCATTAGACGAAACGACACGGACGGACGATGCGGATGGCCAAAATATTCTATCTTCCATATTATTACATATCTAGCTATTTATATCTATAACCAATTAACTAGGTAACCATTACAGTTAGGTACCGTTAACCAGGATTAGACTAGGATAGTTAGGGTCGGTACAATATGGTTCCGTAGACCAGGATTTTGGTTGAGGTGTCTAGCGTTACAACCTATGTACCTATGGAGATATATATGCAGTGCAAGTCAGGTACGCACGAAACAAATGCATATACGAATACATATACCAATGAAATAGGATAATTTCGCTGAAGTATACCAGTGTGCCAGTGTGGCGTAATTTGACATAATATATACTACCTAAGTGTCATGAGTAGATAAGAGTTTACTAATTAAATTCTCCTCAATGTGAGATCAAAGTACGCGTGCCTCGTGATATGTGAAAGCCTGAAATTCCATTGTCAAGATACCTATTGATCAAGATGTTTTGTCAGTGGGAGGACTAACTCTTCTGCGAGTGTCCGTTTGGGTTGTTACCACCGCTTTGCTTGTGAAGTCTGCCGCCAAGCAGTAGTGTGCAAGCATTACTGTGTTCCGGTTTGATGAGCAGAGTATCCAGTGAAATTACTGGGCTTATGAGACTTAAGACCTAATGTCTCAGGGTAACGAGCGCACTGCAGTGCCGCGCAGGCCTTTGTGTTTCAAAGTTCTGGGTGGCACTGCAAATGTTATGGGCCGGCGTTATGCTTACCATCAGGCAAACGACCAGCTTGTCTCGTTACCAAATAACATAAAAAAAAATTCATTTATAAATTTAGCAAAATGGTGTCAAAATTCCATCGCGTTGTGTCGTAAACTCGTAACTTCGTCATGTGTTTGGGATCGTCCCTAAACTTGCCTACTTTTTATCTGAAAGGTTTTTAACCGAGTACATTTAATCGACCTATTGCTTACCTAAGTGTTATTTGGGTAGTGTTGGACAATATGTTACTCATATCAGCTATGATGAGGGTCAAATACCTTGGGAGCACACATTAGCATGGGTAATATTTTGGTTTGGGATATCCTTGGCCGTTACGGGTCAACTCGGTAAGTACCTACGTAGGATGTATATTGAATTAGTAACTAGTTTAATTATCATTTTGAAACCATTAGACACTAGTAACAGGTTCAAGCGGTTACATGACACGCTACGCACTCCATAATTTTAATTTTTTTTTTATTGGCTAAATGCCTTTATTAATTAGCTAATACATAAATAAACACTACATCTAACCTAGCTAGCTACAAAAACAGTTGGATAATCTACAAGCCCTAGTAGGCCTATAGATAATCCAAATGTTCTAGCCCACTACCAGTAGGAAGCGTACCCAGCACCTTAAAACAATTTTAAATTGTTTTAAGGTCTGGATGTAGGTGAATGGGCCAACATGGTGAATGATTGTAGTCAATGCTTTCTCTCCGTAGGAAGATCTGACAGGCTGCAGATAAGCTATACAAGATCACACGTTACGAGTTCAAATACTCAATTTTGACCAAGAATTAAATATTCATTTTTCTTACATAAAAATATCGGCAGCTAACAACTGACCTAGGAGTTTTGGCGGGAATGCGAAAATGTGCTGTTGTTGTGTTTGTGTTATTTACTAAAACCTGTGTTTTATCGAGTGTTAATGTGTAATAATGGTGGATTATTAACCATTAAGTGTTCGTAAACGTGCATAAGTGAATGGCAAATTGTACAAAGACGAAAAACGTGTATTTTCGTATTCTATCCAAAACTCCATAGAAGCTTCAGTAAAGTATCCACCGCTTTACTGAAGCGTCACTTCGACTCGACTGCGCCTAGACTAAACTTTAACGTGACTTTGACGACTTTTACATACCAAAACTAGAGATTTATTACATATTAATATACTTTATATAACTTGACACTGGCTAAATACGCAAATCACGTGGAGCCAAAAACAAAAAAAAAAAAAAAAACAACTGACCTATAGATTATTGTCTTACTCGTCTTAATACACCTAAAGTAGGTACCTGGAACAGATTTCATTCTGAAAGTATTTTACAAATAATTAAATTAACTCTGTCGTAGATCACGACCGACAACACAACACACAACTGTGACATACAATGTAACAGCTGTAATATAGGTACACATAATATGCAGGTACATCAATACAGGCAACACCTATGAGCTCGGTGCATGTCTATACGTGTCTCGGTGCATGCAGAAACACTCGCCATGAATTTCAGCTGTGGCTTATAATATACTCTGTGCCCGAGGGTAGGTAGGTATCACAGGCTACGCTGTCAAACAATGGCTTTGAAGTAGTGCACTCGTGCGGAACGTATCTGACTACTAGTACGAAGTTCTAAAAAGCAAATAAATTTAAAACAAACCTTCCCTTTGTGTTTTGTCACAACTAGTTTATAACTCTCTTCACGTGTCATTAACTAATAAACACGAGCCTCAGCAAAATATAGATACGTATCTAATTATAAACTTATGTTAATCGTTGACTACATAATTATTTGATTTCTCCTTAGGTACTTGCCTACTATTTACTTACTTACTATTTTAGACTAAAAAGTAGGTACCTCATTAGGTACCTACTTTTTAGTCTAAAATAATTATGCGTCATCCAGGTTCTAAATTCAGTAGGTCTATTACGTCCTGTTGGCGACTTAAAAAGACTTGCTCCATCGCGAATCTTAAGAGGACAATGGACATATACAGGCTAGATACTGGCGGTAAGACTTATCTGTCGTCGGTAAGACTTACATGTCATCAGGAAAATTATATTACCTATTACAGGTAATATAATTTTCCTGATGACATCTCATCTCAATGTACAAGTGACACTGTGGTAATTTTTGTTTATGTTTGATGTTAGCTGTTGACTTAGTAGTCAAGTTAAATCAAGTCACGAGATAGTTCTCGTGCGGCGATGTGGGCGAAGATGGCAAATACGTTCAAATACCCAAAAAGTGAAGCTGCGGTAACACAGTGCGGCAACATATGTGCTTGGTAACAGATTTTCAACTTGATGATGGTAGCCAGCCAGCAGAACACTAGAAAATGCCGTACTACACTACTATTTTAATTTAAGCCTTTTTCACTCCCGAGTCGAGGGTACCCAAAGAGCGGGTGACAGACGAGCCGGGCGCTGGCGGCGATAAAGCTCTACGGATCAACAACGTCTCACATACTACGTGCTTAATCTTGCCTTTTTCTGATTCACGATAAGAATTCGTGCATGTTTGTATTATATTTCAAGTAGTTTATCGTAGGAAGCTAGGAGAAACGTATTCTTTAGGATCGAAACATTTCTACTAAACATAAAGTCACAATGACGCGTGAGGATTTTCGGCTACTCCTCGTAGTACGACCAAGTCATGCTACCAGAGGAGAAGGAATTCTAATTCCTCGTCGTACATATACCACTAAGAATGTTCTAGATTTAATTTACAATTGGATCCTGATATACTCATAGATAGACTTAGATAAATACTTACTTATAGAAAAATCACAAAAAAAATAACAAAGGGTAAATTAATTATTGCTCGACATATACGGAACGATCGGGGTCAAAATGTATAAAATACAGGCAATAAAAAACCCCTATTAATTAAATATTATTTATTTCAATAACACGCTATTTACACAATAAAACTAAAAAGGACCTTATCACAATACGTATTTACAAAATATGCTTACTATTATACCAAATATCAATTCTTATATTATCATGAACACAATTTTTTGTTACGTCATATTAACAAATTATTGCTCAATACATAATTATCAAGGAGTCAGCTATTTTACAGGCAGGATGTCGTCTTCTATCGTGAAGACAAAATTAAAAAAAAATGTTTTTTTTTTGTTGTATGTACCGTATATACTTTCATATGCATGTAGTAAAAAGCTGTTATTTTGATATTACAGACACTTCAACTGTATTTATTTGTATGTATAGATTACAGACACTGCTCTGCTTTACTTATATACAATTATTTTGGAACAATATGAAATATAAATAGTGTAAAATTTTGCAAGCACGAGTATATAAGTTTTTTTTTTATGTTATTTGGTAACGAGACGAGCTGGTTGTTGGCCTGATGGTAAGCATAACGCCGGCCCATAACAATTGCAGTGCCACCCAGAACTTTGAAACACAAAGGCCTGCGCGGCACTGCAATGCGCTCGTTACCCTGAGACAAGTTGTTGTTCCTTGAGAAAACAAATAAATATTATAATAATGAAGGGCTATGTCCTAAAATATTTCTACGGAGTAACATAGGTCACTTCAGAGAAAGGTTATTCAAATATATAGACAACGCTTCAACACTCGTATAATTATAGTGTTGTAAATGCCCACAACTTTATCCTTCTAAGTTAAGTATACCAAAACAACAACACAAAATTTACTCGTAGATACTTATTAAGTTTATCGCTATGTTCGATAACGCCTAATTTAATATTTCTGTAATTTACTTTGTCATAAAGATTGTGCATTGGCAATAAACGTAAGCAAAATTAATATTCCAGTCGAAAAAACTGAGATTATCAGAAAATAGAAAAGCTCATATTTTGGAGTTTATGTATCATATTGCATCATAACCTTGAATGGTGCAATAGGCATGGTGCACGAAACACAAAGTTAATGCATCTAAAAATTTCCCGAACTCAACGATTTTTTTATAATACAATAGTAAATTAAGTCAGACCATCAAGTTCTTTACATTACAATGAATAAAAAAATGTATGACAACTATGTACTTAAACGCAGTTTTTCACGGCCAAATCAACAAATTCATGTGGTTAGTACAGCTTTACAGCATGCGTTGAACAAGTGACGTCAGATGTTCTGTCAAATATGTATGGGGCGTTTTAGCGCTCTGTAGATACGCCCGACTTTAGACTCTCATTTGTGACGTTTCTAGTGTTCGATTTCCAGTTTTTCGATATAGACATTTGATTCTCATGAGAAAACGAACTGATAGACATCATAAAAAAATGGAGTCAACATCCCTACTCAGAGGAAGCTTGTGTTTCGGTAATGGTACTTATCGTAAACGGCTAATGGTGAAAATCCAGTAAAGGATGACGTCCTTCAGTCTGCTGTAGAACCAAGACATACAAAATTGACATGTTTCACGAAGAGATTCAATTGTTGAGATAATCCTCCATTGGGTTTAGATGTTGCGTTCATTGGTTGCTCTTCTTCCGGCAGCCACCGTTTGCTATCTTCAGTAGTCTGACTGCTGGCGCCTCGAACGCGATAGAGATAGCGAATGATGCCAGGAATGCCAGCACTGCATACCCAGCGTATATAGCGATCTGAAACAATTAATGTAACTATATATATTTCTTCCAAATAAATACTTATGCAACTTGAAGTTGTTCCTAAAAGATTTTTTGTTCTATTGAGTAATGAGAATAGCGTATCGTTTGCCTGGCAGGCGCAGATCCACCCTAGTGTGCACGGTGGGCATGCCCACAAATCGTAATTGAGGTCGATAGTCCGATATGCCGAGCGAGTCCGTAGTCGGACTCACATACTCGCCGATTTTCGGATGGCCGTAAGCCCGTACCTAACCACAACCTTTTTGAGGGTTGGATCCGCGGCTGTTGCCTGATGGTAAGCATAATGCCAGCCAATAACAATTGTAGTGGCATTCAGAACTTGCAGTGCGCTTGTTACCTTGAGACATTAGGTATTAAATCTCATAGGCCCAATTTCGTTCCATTTCCATTGCACGGGAGCAGTAACTTGGCGCCAGACTACATGAGCAAAGCGGTGGAACCTACCCAGACGGACACTCTTATAAGAGTAAGGGGCACCTTAGACGCTCAAGAAAACGTACGTTTGCTTGAGCGTCTAAGGTGCCCCTTAGTTCTACCTCCTAATGGTAAAAAAAAGATTTCTTAGTTCATTCCTAAGTGGTTTTCTAATGAATTCAATAATCATCCAACCTAATACCTAATCTTAATTATTCTTGCGAGCTCGGAATTTTAAAGCGTGTCATGATCACCTAGCACTTTCAACGGGGGATATAATCGCTTAACGGAAGCTTATTAACGGTCGATTTGACGTGGATGCATTTTTAGATAGGCATTCAACCTTGCTACTGAGAGATTATGCGACGCTTATCCGATTGCCTACAGTATAAGAAGGATTTGGCGGCAAGACAATTTATCGTTTGGCCTTATTGTGTGAACGTAAGTTTTTTTATTATGAACATTTTATGCCGCCACATAAGTACATGTAGGTACCTACATTATACTAATAAAAATAGATAACTCAGCGACACTTTAAAGTTTAGCTATCCTGTATAAAATAACATAAATAAAACATACTGCTATGCTATGAACTCAGACATTCACAATAAACTATGTCAAATTAAACTGTACCTATTCTGTATAAGTGTAGAACATTGTTGCGTCTAACTTCCGCCTTGTGCTTTGTACAATAGTTTTCACTGGCAGTAAGCTCGTCAGTAAAATAAATTCATAGACCGACTGGAACTCATGAGGTACGAGGTTTTCATTGAGT
The DNA here is from genome assembly GCA_907269065.1 of Crocallis elinguaria. Classification (NCBI taxonomy): domain Eukaryota; kingdom Metazoa; phylum Arthropoda; class Insecta; order Lepidoptera; family Geometridae; genus Crocallis; species Crocallis elinguaria. Next base: position 11,700,368 of record OU026078.1, read on the forward strand.
TACAGGAGCCCTTTGATTGACAATAGAGATTCAATGCTATTGTTTGCGGACTATTAGGAATTCACAGCAGAGTTATGCGAAATGATCATGCACGATCGAGTTTTAAAATCCCAATTAGATGCCATGCTCTCTCTCCACACATTGTTCCATAAAGCGAAAACAACATAGGAGCCTAACATTATTGTAGCTTTCCGAAATGTAAATAACAACAACACATTTATCTGGGTCATGTGTGTATAATTGAATCATTCACAAACTGAATAAATATGAGGCGATGACACAGTCGCCTTTTTTACGGTTACGCACACACCAATCGACTTTTGTACTTGGTGACTCTATGGAATATTACTACCATTCGGGTCACTTCAATAAAGTGCTAAAGTGTGGGTGAGAGACTCACACTCGAGCACCCTCAACGAAAAGCTCGGATAAAGAATAATGTGTACCTATAAGCCGAGATAAGACGTCCATTAGGTATTAAAAAGGGTCTCTACCCTAGTGCTAGCATCTAGCGACTACTCGATCATCCCATTTTTAGTGTTGTGTAAATATATTCGTCTGTTCCATCGTTTATTATTTATAGGGATAGGTTACCTTGCGAGCGAAGATATTCCACAAAGAATGTAAATTTCTTTGTATCTTTTACTCGTTTGCAATACGCTATTACCTAGTTAGCTATAAACTAAAGTTTATCTTCACATCACAGTTATTAAAACGGGACATCACAGCTATCATAAGGAATTCAATTTGAAGTTGGCCAATGAACCAATGTTCGTGTAGATTAAACTGCGCTGTCGGTGTCTTTATCCATTGTAAACGATCTTGGCACGGAGCTAGTTTCTATCTTAGCTTATGATGATTAAGGCTAAGATTCAAAGACTATAGTCTAAGCGTGGACATTTGCTTCCATATGCCATAATTCTATAATTGACATATGGAAGCATGAGTCTATGCTTAGATTCGTCTCTGAATCTTCGCTAACTTCTGAACACAGGCAAGGGAGCATGCCATAGTAGCCATTTGATGAGGGAACCGTCTAAAGTAAATTAGTTGCAGCCTAGATCTTGTAGATTGAGACACTGATTCAGTAATAGGCGTGCTTAGAAAGTTAGAAACGCACTTATGACTTTATTTCTAAGTAATTGTCTCTAGGTACATGAATTATCATCTTATCAAATTTCGATTTACACTTTTAGAGTGAAAGATGATATCTTTTCATTTTAGAACTGTCCCCTAAATGGGTGAGTATTTTTTTGCTCCCCGTTTCCGAAATGCGATACATCTTGCATGAAAAACTTATAAATACATGATTTAGGATTCTGTATCAAAATGCGAAAAATAAATTAGGTCAACGTTTTTTTATACCATTGGATAACGAGACGAACTGGTCGTTTGCCTGATAGTAAGCATAACGCCAGCCCACGCCGCCAGCCTAACGAGAGTCGAGATTCTTGAGATCTTTTATCTTAATTAATTTCGCGTCTAAGAAATATTTCATGAGGTTGGGAAACTAAGGAACGTAAAATAAAGCGTATCTTCAAGAGGCAAAGATCAAAAGTTTCCATTTGTACCTCCTTTGGGGACCTCTTGTGTCCTCTTCAATCAAACTTTGAGTGACTTCTGAATGCGTAACATAAAAGAAGATTGCGAATAAAGACTTCGAAAGTATTTCATGTCGTTTCAAATTTCGAACAATAGTTTTGCCATTCATGCATAGCAAAATCATACTTTATTCTATGCATTCATGTGAGCTAGTGAGATGGTTGTGGCATTATTTTGGTCATTCAAAAAATGTACTAACAGGGCTTTACAAAAAATAGGTCAATTTCAAAACAGCTTGTGAATATAAAAATGCGAACAAAACCGACATTCAAATTTTTAAAATTGAATTTTTTAATTAAATCCTATGACAGCCTTTTTATTCCCACGCAATTTCAAATCAATGCTGCGATCAAATAAATGGTTTTCTATTTTGTATAGCTAAATACAATTTATTTAAAAGGGCCACGTGATGGCATTGGAAGCGCTTATCGTATCGCATTTGCATAATTTGTTTCGACCTATATCGGACAGCCTATCCATTCCACCGTGTGGCGGTTTACAGGGGTATTTATTTTAAAGCAAAATTATTTAACGTGCAGAATATTATACGTGGCTTATTAGTTACTAGCTGCTACCCGTGGTTTCACCCGCGCGGAGATATTGGATTTCATGGTTTTTATTTTTTTGCGCGAAACCCTAATTAATTCTTTTTCTAAAATAAAAGTAGCCTAAGTTACTCCTTATAACATCAGCTATCTGCCAGTGAAAGTCACGTCAAAATCGGTCCAGCCGTTTCGGTGAGCACTCGGAACAAACAAACAAACAAACAGAAAGACAGACAGACAATAATTTTAAAAATGGTGGTTTTGTTATAGGTCCCGTATATACTTTCATATGCATTAGGTAAAAAGCTGTTACAAACAGACACTTCAATTTTATTTATTTCTATAGATTATTATAGATACTTACTTAATACAGCTTTGTACTTTTAGAAAACATTATTTTTTGTACCATAAGGTCGTTTTCCTACAAACTATACTTGCAAGGATTACTTAGAAGTTAAAATAAACCTCGAACAAAGCCGATATCTCTGTTCACAGACACTATCTTAATCGCTAGTGATAATTAATAAGTCTGTCGCCGCCTAGCACTATGTTTATCAGCCGTTATTGCAGTTATTACCGCTACTTTGAATATTTGGTTGTTAAAACTAGTTTAATTTTAAATAAAAGTTAGCATAAAGTTAGGTTGACCACACCGACAAAGGATTAGGTGAAAAACGGACTGGGAAAACCCGGATCGCTTGCGGATAGAATATGCTCGAATAATTTATCATTTACTTTAAAGCTCTACTTTTCAACACTTTTTTGTTAAACTTAAAAAGCGCTTGTTATTTGTTCCATGATTTTTGAATAGTATTGGATGTCAAGACGAGCGGTTCATTTGCCTGATGGTAGGTAAGCATAATGCCAGACCGTAACCATAAAATTATTGCACTCAGAACTTAGCCATAAAATCCGGCGTGGCACAGCAGTGTGCTCGTTACCCTGCACTGAGGCATTTGGTTAGCCGTAGCCCAGTAATTTTACTGACTACTCTGCTCATCAAACCGGCGGAAGACAGTAATGCTTGCACATTACTGCATGGTGGCAGACTACGCGAGCAAAGCGTTGGTACCCACCCAAATAGACTCTCGCAGAAGAGTTAGTCCTACGACCTGGTAAATCACTGCTTGGATGTTTCTAAAGTTAGTCTGCAGTTTATGTTTAATTCAAAGCTGGTTCGACTTTTGACCATACAGGTGGGCAGGGCAATCTAAATTACAAAATTACTTTTTAAAACCCCGTTTTCGATGTGATACCTATTTATACTACTATACGCATTCGAGAATGTAACAAACATATACCTACGTGGTAAAAGAATTGGTTACTGGTTGGAATTGAAAGTGTATCTTGACATTGATTGATTGGATCTCTCCAGTATTGAACACATACCGATTGCCTCCTACAACCAATTATTATTTCTCGAAACGATGCTTCTACGTTGCCCTAAAGATAAATAGTACTTTAACATTGTGTTTCATAAGATAAATGTGGTGTATAGACAGTAATAAATATGAGTTCAGCCTTAGCTCATGTGCGTGCTTGCGTGCATGCGTGCGAGTGTGTGTATGTGTGTGTGTGTTAACTTAACTTATGTTTTTGATAAAAATTACTAAATCTTGAATAACTCAGAACTAACCAAATTGCGGATATTTTTTTTATAGCAAATGGTATGACAAATTGTATCACATAACCAAATTAGCTGAAAATATGCTCTGCTTTAACCCCTAGCAAGGAATGTATCGCACTTATTTCCACACCCTGTATAAGTGACATTTAGTTTTAAATGAAAAAGTATTTGAACTGGAAAACACACAGTACACCGAGTACACTTACCACAGTAGAGTTCTGCATGTGATAGGGCCCGTCGAGCAGGAAGGAGGTGTACATCATAATTGTGGGATGCACCAGGTATGCGCAGTATGTGAGTCTGCTCAGCGGAAGTAGTCCTCGGTACGAGAGCGCAGAATTCACTAGACCACCATACCCACAGCAGCAGGAGATAGCTACCCACGCCACCGCGCAGCCCCAACCTACAAATAATAAACTCTCTTATACAAACAATAACAGTTTATTGACACCAAAATAAAACAATACAAAAAAAGTGGAACAATCAGCGGTCTTATCGCTAAAAGCAATCTATTCCAGACGGACAATGAATTGAAAATATTATAGATAAAGCAAGGATGGGTGGTATACTATATACTTCACAGACATTATTTATATACAAGTGTAAACATAAGTTACTTAATATAAATAATATTAAGATAAAAATGCTAAAGTAGTAGGGTTAGTGGTAGGACTAACTCTTCTATGAGTGTCCGTCTGGGTGGACACCGTTTTGCTCGTGTAGTCTGCCACCAAGCAGTAATGTGCAAGCATGACTGTGTTCCGGTTTGATAAGCAAAGTAGACAAGTGTAGTTCTTCAAAGTTTTGAGTGGCACTGCAACTTATGGGCCAGCGTTATCATTACCATCAGGCAAACGACAAGCTCGTTTCGTAATCCAATAGTATAAAAAATATAGTTTCCCAACAACTTTGTAAGTACCCCCTGGTTCGAGTCTGTTGCCTTGTGTCTGCTTATCAGTGCAATATTGCAACTGCTGAACGAAGTAATTATGGGATAGTGACAGTAAAAAGTAGCAACACAAAATGCAAAAAAGCAAAAATGTGACCAAAACTATTACGTCTCTTACACATAAATACAATTATGTCAAACAATCCGTTTCGATATGACAACGCGTGCAATTACAGAAAATAAAAGAACACAAGCAAAATCGTAAATTTCACGTTCCGCATCACAAAGACACGAGTATAAGTTTACTCATAAGTCTTATTTATAAAAAAGATTTAAAGTATCGACATTAAATGCTATTCCCAAAGCTCCCAAAAGCTTCGCCTCGATTCTACGGACTGACAAACTGTGCTCATTGGCGAATAGGTCTCTCTACACTACTTACGCGGAAACACTCCGGTTTCTAATCAATAAGAAAGTCCTTAAGGCAGGGATTTAAGGGCGATAACAATACTTTCTTACTGCCAAGAGCGGCGATGGCCCATAAGGAAAGGAAAGTGTTCCGGGTGATTAATCGCGCGGAACAAAACCGCAGGGCACGACCGGCCACTTCAGGTTTTCAGGGTTCATTGCTTCTCTCGCTGAAACTTACTTATTCTTTGATATTCCTTTGACTATTGAATCACTTGGGTATCTGAACCCTTTGCTTCAGTAAATATAAAAGGTTTTGTGAGGCTGAAAAAAAGTTTCAAAATAATGAAGATGTTTATTTTCTTTTTCCTTTACCTGTGTGTCCGACGCTGATGTAGAACGCCGTAGGCCATACTTCAAAGTAGCCGTTAACCATGCTGAAGATGAGGCTTCCCATTATTGCCAGTGCACAGGGCCATCCCAAGGATACCAGCCAGTAGGGCATCTTGGTTTGGCACTTTGTTTTATGCAAATACCAACCTACCATAATCCCTGAAACAAAAATATAAATTGGCAAACTCACCAACTACAAGTTGACTCTACTACACTACTGCTCTTATCCAACCAAGCCTAAGCCGTAGCACGGTAATAAATACATTACGCAGATTAACGTCAAACCGAGTGGCGACCGAGTGTTACGCGAGCAATGGACGACACTCTGAGGACAGCTTGATTGAGCAAATAGCATAGTGATGGAAAGATAAACAACCGCAACTCTGGCACGTCGGTTAGCTCGGTATAGGCCCGGCATGTGTGTCCTACAGTGTGATTTGCGAACACGGTTCGGTGAACGTGCTACGGCTGAATCGGTAAATGCGTGGTGTGGCGTACATCAAGTAAGGGTCACAAAAATGTAGAAACGTCCCATTATCTGAGCTCAGTTACATACCTAGTGAAAGTTAAGACTATTGTCACTGAACAAGAGGTGAGGTAATAAAAACTACCTATTTTTAAACCATGTTATATGGTTTTATATACACAGATCAGATGCCGATTAAGTCAATAGTGCAAGTACCGATCTATTCGATAAATAAAATTGACAGGTCGCATAGTTAAAAATTTAAATTAGAGATAGGTAGTTCTTGATTTTTTTCGAAAACGAAACGAAGGGTAATCTACTTTCTTCAATATGAAGTGAGTATTCTCATCCCACATTTTGATGACTGGTTTATGGTACGAAGACTATTTTAACAAGTGTATAAATGGTTTTACTGTCGTTCGCCACGTTTTTCATACGAAAATCACTTCGCAAAAATATTATAGTTATTCGATCAATGCAATGAAAATTTAACTCCATTGTGTAGGAAATGCAATCGATAAAACATTACATGTAAAACTTGTCGTTTCACAAAACTAGTTTCGGAGATTAGGATTCGTTCTCGGGAAGATTGTGTTTCGTTTTAGAAGAAAATCAACAACAACCTATATTTCTAATTCTAACTTATAAAACTGTCAATTTATCGATCGCTATGTATCGAAAAGTTCCGTACTTGCGCCGAGGTTAAAACGTGTAATATTTGTATGAGATCTAAATCATAAGTTGTATGTAGCATTGTCATTTTATACGTTTCGTAACCACATTACCGAGTCATGCCGAATAATAAGCATAAGTAAGACATTGAATTGTCTAGATTCGTTCACGTAAAACGTGAGAAGGCTTTAGCCGAGGCTTTGAAGCGCCCGTAGAAAATACGTGCGCAAAATTGCTAGTTTTTTGGTGACTTAAAATGAAATTACCAAGACTTTTGCTGTTACATCATGTTTATTCAACCTTTTTATCAGAATATTACGATAAGATAGTTTTTGCGGGCTGTTTTTCCATTCTCAATGTAATATAAATACGTGAAAAAATAGAACCTTTAGTAGATTACTTTATCTCTGTCTGCCAGGCTATTTATCTCCTGATTGAAATAAACATCGTACTTAGTTAACGGTCTCATAGCTGTGTCTAAAAATTCAAAATGTTTTGCTCAACGCAATAAAGAACGACTGGATACGATCTTAAAAAACTTAATTTATCATACAAAGGTCTAGGCATTACCAAATCCTCATCACATTGACAGTATCCTAGACCTAAAAGTCGCCTGTACTTACGTGTTTATTGTTAAAAGTGATCCAACATATTATTTAAGATAAGTTTAGTTACTACCTACCTTTTATTCGGTAATTAAAAAACCAGTTTTATTTTTCTGGATAAGTTAGTGTTGGATTCATATCTCACCTGATCATTAAATAACTATTTGGCATTTCGATAAGTATCAATATTCAAAACGTATTGAATTCTTAATGTATTATTGAACATTTTATTACGTACGTAAGAGATAACTCAAATATATTCATACAAGAATCAGATTTTTTATATTCGTTTGAGGGAGACTATCCGAGTGTCGACCGCATGAAGTTATCGAATAGTAGGGCTATTCGATTTTATCGTCCAGTTTTACGTACACTGACCGACGAAAGGGCCGAACTCCATAGCGAATAGAGCTTTCGCAGATCAATAGAGCAGCGAGACCCGATTCTCATGGATTACACGCAATTCCAATTTCGTAGAGCTACATGAACTAAACGCGGGACTTTCGCTCCCAACGACATCCTCGTAAAGTTATATCGGACGGTTACGTCCCGAATCCTGAAATAGTATTTGTTTGTTTTGTCTCTAAAACATCGAAAATATACTAAATATAGTAAATAAAATACAGAATAAGTACTCTTTCCAAGATAACCTCAACCGGAGAGCCTAGAAAAATGGCATTAGTTTAATGCCGTTTGTCTAGAGTCTCTAGACCCTCAGATATAAGATCCGATACAGAATACACTTTGTATAAGATAACGTCAACGGTCAACCAGGTAACCTAGCTCTCATCTCTTAATTAAATAGGATAAAATAAATTTCTAAAGAAGAATAGACAAATTGGTCTACCTACTCAACACTAATGCTTACACGGGCAATTTTTGATGGTAATAGCATTTCATCACTGGAAGAGTTCGCTATTTAGCGAAAATACCAATAAGTATAATTTTTATTTTTAAGGTGGTCGTTCTGTTTCAATAATGTTCATAATTATATAATATCCTTTTTGTATTCAATAAAGATTTTTGTACTGTACTGTCATTTATTACTCTCAGTAGCTACTTATTTTCATACATGAGTGTGATGATGTTAGTGTTGAGCATTTAGATCAAAATTCCGTTCATTTTGTCCATTCTCCTTTATTGTTTCATATATTGACACCAATATTAAAGTACTTAAATATTGACACAAAATGGTCCATAACTGAGATAAATTCCATTAGCTACTCAATCATGCCAAAAGTTCTGACAAACTGACTAAAATATTATGTTGTGCGTACACTCAGCTGTTGCTCCGAAATACTTTATTTAGAGCACGCCAAGTTTGGTGTAGGGTCCTACGCCAAACTTGGAATCATCATGTCAGAAGTTTTTTGATATATTCTTGTGAGTTGGATCATTCTGTCAATATTGGTCAGGCTTTGGACTTAATGAACCTTTTGTACGTGTCTAGCATTCAACTTTTGTTATACCTATACGTATCGATTTAAAATAACTTTCCATGAGCTAGAATTTTGGAAGCTCCAAAACTGTTATAACTTTTACATTTACACAAATGTAACTTTTTCATATTTGCTTCTGACATGATACCGGAAGCAGGACAACCTAGACGTTAAATAATTAAAAATGTAAGAGTATTGTTGTATTTTTCTGATGTATTTTGCCACGGGTGCGGTACGTATGGTCATAAATGTGACCAGTAATTAATGATATTAGCCATACGCGTCAATATCCTCTAACAGTTCTGGATTACCATGTTTTTTTAATAGTATTTGATAATGAGATGAGCTGGTCGGTAAGCATAACGCTGGCCCATAACAATTGCAGTGCCACTCAGAACTTTGAAACACAGAGGCCTGCGTGGTACTACATTGTGCTCGTTACCCTGAGACATTAGGTACCAGTAATTTCACTGACTACTTTGCTCATCAAACGGAACACAGTAATGCTTGCATATTACTGCTTGGCGGAAGACTTCACGAGCAAAGCGTTGGTACCAGCCCAGACAGATACTACCACTTAGTAAAATTTCCTTTTTGTAAAATTCTCAGTAAAATAAAATTTGTTGTTAGCTACGAACGATTAACTGACCTCATTAAGAATCTACTCGATGTGTTCTGGTAGCCGCATTTGAAACATAATTTTGTTCTAGGCTTAACGTTACTACTACATGAACTTATCGTCATTTTTTTTTCAAAATCATATCCCTGTAATTATTACGATTAATAATAGATTTCTTTATATAATAGGTTTAAACAGGCTCGCGACTTCTTGAACTAGTTTTTTTGCAATTACACAATACTGAGTACAGTCGAAATATGAAGGCGATCCATTAGGGCGAATCACTTAATAGGTATGTCATAACACAATATCGTCGATTATAGAATTATGAAAAACCCTTACCAACTAAGTAAGGCCCGATCCTAGACCATGGCTTGTCGTAGAGTGGATCGAACATCTCAAACGGCTCCTGTATTCTTGCTTTGTATTGATGCCATACTGATATGTAGATAGTCGTAGCCCAAGAGCTCAGCATCACAAAGCCTAGTGACGTCATCGCAAATTTCGGGTGCCTGAGGGAGAGAATAATTAAATATAAACCTAAGCCCACACCTTAATTATACTTGTTAAAACTAAATAAAGTTAAAATGTGTTGGAAGACCCAACGCTTATCTCGAGATTGTATGGCTTTAAATGTAATTAAATAAAAATTAAGGGTAATGTGTGAAACGGTCTTGATCCTAGCTATGCTTGACATGTGTCAGAGAAAGGTCTTTTTATCTCCACTCAGGTAAAACGTGAACTAGAAATGAGACAGAGATCTAGCGTAGGTGGATGGTTGTCATTATATTGCGGGGCAAATGGGTATTGTTATCATAGAGATCTAGGTCTCTGAAAAGACGTTTGAGATAGAGGCAATTTCGTAAATTGATGTCGTGAAACTCAGACGCTCTTGTACGTTACGTGTTCATGCGTGCTCACGGAGGTCTTAAAGATTATAGCGATATGATGTGAAGTGGAAATATTACGTGGAGGTAAATTGTTAAATATAATGAAATATTCAGATCTTGAAACACAATGTGCCGTTTCATTGTTCTGTGTAATAATAGAAAGAAAGGGAAGAGATCGGTAAGACAAGAAAAGCAGAAGCTTAAAATGACTTTAATAATTTCGTTTCTAGATGTTTCTGGTTTGCAAATATTACTTGAAATTAATACTGTCATGAAAAATATGAAAAGTACATTGTCGTAACAAAGTGGATAGAATCGTGTAAATTAATGTACAATATGATGAGAGAGGCAAATTGATAAGACTTAATGGACATTAAGCCTTATCACTTAAGCTGAGATTGATATTCTCATGTTAAAACTGATCGACAATTATTTATTTATTGATTTAGTATAATAGTGACTGAAGAAATGTCTGGGCATCATATGTAACATCTGCAAAAGAGGACTTTTAATACAATTCCTACTCAACCTGCTTATAGGAAAATGTTCACTTAACAGAAAGAACGAGTAGAGCATTACCTACTAAATAGAATTGTGTATCGTTGGTCATTTGCCACGACCAAAATATGCACAGCTCCCGCTGCGGGTACAGATAGTTGATGTGCAGAAGTTTCCGCCACCAGTTTGTTAATGGTAGGACTAACTCTTCAGCGAGTGTCCGTCTGGGTTGGTACCACCCGCATTGCTCGTGAAGTCTACCACCAAGCACTGTGCAAGCATTACTGTGTTCCGGTTTGATGAGCAGAGTAGCCAGAAGCCCGAGAATACAGAAAAATACTCACTTAACAGAGAGCAACAGTAGAATGATCCCCACGACGTAGAACTGCGTGTCGTTGGCCATGTACCACGACCACACCATGCACATCTCCCGCTGCGGGTACAAGTTGTTGATGTACAGGAGGTTCCTCCACCAGTACTTGTCGCAGGTGATGTGGTCGAATATCGCCGGTTCGAACACTGAGTGGTCGTGAGTCCATCTTAATGCAATTTCGTTTAGTCCTAAAAAAATTAATATTATTTTAAGCGGTGGTGGTCCAGTGGTAGTTTGGATCCGTATGTCGAGTGTTCGAATTCTACAATGAGTTTAAACTTTTAGTGAATGAAAACATCATAATGTAACAAAACATAAACAAAGAACATTTTATAGTGTTCGCCTGAATAGGTACAAAACATGCAGGGTTATTTTAAGTGACTGTTTTAAGTAGTATTAAGAGTAATTGTAAAAATAATTAATTGGACAAACAAAAACCCAACATTTAACATGTTTTGCAAACATTTTTCTCTCTCATAAAATAGATTAGGTTTGACCCGCATCTCATTGTCTACATAGATCATAAAGGGAAGTAGATAAACTCGTAAAACAGTGGTAAAAATAAGTCATACCTATCACGAAGGCGTACGCTGGCGTGAGCCTCACTACACGGTAAGACAATAAAATAAAGAAGTCCTTTATCATCCCAAGGAACTCAGCCTTGTTATAAATATTGGTCTTAGGGTTATCGAGAAGATCCTCTTTGAAAGACTGTTGACTGATCACTGATATTGAAAGTGCAGAGTTGGTGAAGCCATTGATGTTATTGTTTATATATTGTTTGTTTTGTTCACGTTTTTGGAGTTTCTTCTCTTCTGTCCTTAGGAAGAGGATTGTGACGAGGACGCCGCTGTGAAAAAAGGAAAATATTAGAAATAAGAATGGATTTAGATACTTAAAGATATTGAGGTCGCCCACTAATCCGTATTACGACAATTCGCATCGTATAATAACTTTTTGACTACTTTTTTAATTAATGTCTGAAAGATATTGAGATCCGTCCACTAATCCGTATTATGAGAATTCGCATATTATAACTTAGAATACTTTTTGAATTAATGACTGAAAGATTTTGAGGTCTGTGTGACCTCAAGGGTTTCTCGTAAAGCTATATCTATAAGCTTTTTTAAAATACGATTATCTACATTATATTTATTTGAAATACTCACTGAAAAAGGCAAATTAGAAACAACAGAGTAACGTACCTATTTTCACAATCTTATATTAAAACTTTACTACCGTCTGTTTGTAGTCTTGTAGACTTGTACTTGACAGCGTAATTAGAGAATTCCATTATACGAAAGATAGAGAAACTAAGTTAATTTAGAAATTTAAATATTAAGTGTTATGAAGCGCTTTAGCGTTGAAAAGTCTTTTAAGAAAAAACAGCTAGCTTCTGGGAAACTTGTTTTAAAAGCTAGGTGTCGGTATAATGGAAAATAAATGAAGTAGTTAAGTAGAAGATAGTTTTATCAAGGCAATTTAGATTTACGCAGGATCCACTTAGGAGAAAGTACAGCTTCTATTTAGTAATAACGTAGAAAGTCTCAGCAATACGGCTCAATTTGGCCGAGCAATAATAGATGAGCAAGTCGGATTGTAACTCACAAATTAGCTACGAATACCAAACGAGAGAATGTGGTAAGAAGCACAAAGAATTATCGAAAAACAAGATTTATCTGAATCAAGACGGAAAACTTTATTGCATCCCGGTAAGAAGTTTCGTGAATTCGACTTTTTAACTAATCTTCAAAAGAAATGAATAATCTCATTCCTGTGCTTGTGAAAACTTCCTCTCTCTTTGAGAAAGATTTTTCAATTTAAAACATTTTGGCAAAACAATTTGAACAAAGGTAATATTTTTTGTAGTGTCTGTTGGATACATAAAAGAAAATAAGAGCTTTTCTTTATAATTGCTATTTAATAGCTAGAAGATTTATTTAACACTAGCTGTTTCCCGTGGTTGCAGCCGCGTAGAGGTTCCTGACCAAGAACCATGCATTTTTCTGGAGAAATGTATGGTACGTCCTCTCCAGCCCATAAACTGTATCTATGTAAAAATCACGTCGATCCGTCCGTAGTTTCGTTGCTGCGTGAAAGAAAGACAAACCAACAACACACCTGTCACATTTATAATATTAGTAGAGATTTGCCATTGTAGAGGCAAGAGTTTTTTTAGGCCTTTTTACTTTACTTTACTTACTTTTTACTTTCTATTCAGGTAACTCAATCTGTCTGAAAATAAAAATAAAAATGTATTTACATTTTTATTTTTATTTTCATACTTGAATTTTCATAGGCCTAAAAAAACTCTTGCCTCTACAATGGCGAATCTCTACTAATATTATAAATGTGACAGGTGTGTTGTTGGTTTGTCTTTCTTTCACGCAGCAACGAAACGACGGACGGATCAACGTGATCTCGTGAATCTGTCTGAAAATAAAAATAAAAATGTATTTACATTTTTATTTTTATTTTCAGACAGATTGAGTTACCTGAATAGAAAGTATTATAATAATTTTTAGAATTACTTACCTTATGACAAAGAATGTATCGACGCAGTAGGAAGCGTTGCCAACCGATTGGTAAAAGAAGTTGCGTTCAGTGATGACCCTCATGGTTTTATTGTCGGCCACGTAGAATATCGTCAGGTAAGTGTGCACCATGATCACCCATATTACCGACATAAACCTGATAAAAAGGGTATCAACTACAATAAAACGTAAGAAATGAAATTGGGAAAATTCGACCACAAGCGTCTTGCGACGTCTGGCAATAGTATCTCTATAGAGCCTGAGCTTGAAGTGGTATGTTATCCTGAAAGAGAGTCAATCTACTCCTGGAGCCCAATAACATTTGTTTTAATAGTTTTTGAAATTCTGATTTTTTCACGAAAGAAAAGGCATTTAGAGCAAAATTCTACTACAGAACTTCCGCAGACCTTTGTGTTTCAAAGTTCTGAGTGACACTGCAATTGTTTTTGACCAGCGTTATGTTTACCTACCATCAGGCAAACGACCAGCTCGTCTCGTTAACAAATAGTATAAAAAAGACCAGTTTATCCTCGAGGTGAACACCCTATACATCACCTACGAGAGTATTTACTGTAATAGTATATTCTCCAACTTGCGAGGAAACAAAACACTGACATTATTCACTGCAGCGCACGGTTTTGTTCTTTTTATAAACTTTTGAAACGGAATGCGTATTCAGCCTATAAAAATGTTATTAGTGTGTGCTTACAAAACCACTTTACAATTTTTTCCAAAGCTCCATTAAAAATTTAGAAAAAATTGTCCGGCAATCTCTCATTATTGTCATCAAAGAGAATACAAATACTACGTAAGAATGTCGTATTTGAAATTTCCGGCCTGTAACTTCGTTTAGGACCGAAAAGAGCCGACTGCCCTATATAATTAAGCGATTTCTGAGCAAGTGGGAGAAAAAATATTTTCTTGTAATTTTACTTAGTGGCAGTAAGAAGCTAGAGTAGGTAATAAGAGAGCTTACCTCATTCCATGTAGAGAAGTAAGAGCGCCGTCGTTAGGTCGGTCCGTGCTAAGGATCGTCCTGCCATTGGACAGCACCGAAAATGATAGCAGCAGCTCCGACCACACACCTGGGGAACAAATGTAATTAAGTACCGTCACCCTTATATTTTTCAAATAAAACTATAGTTTAGGTGAGTACCTTTATAAAATTTATTGAAACATTCACAATAGTGACTTTTCTACTGTTTTGTGTAACAATTTTTAATCTTTTTTTATTTCTAGTTAACGTAAATATTATGAAATTGTACTTAGTTGATTTAATTATAATATTAATAATATATACCTAGATTAAAATGAAATATAACCAACATAATGGACAAAAATGAAGATTGTTTATTGTATTATTTTAAAAGTGAAAATTACATGAAAGTTAATCGAATCGAAACTAATTTATAAAATAATTTGAGCTCTGCAGAGCGCGCCCGTCTGTTAGCCGTTGCCGAGTGGGAATCGGGCTTGTGGCTTCAGGCTCTTCCATCGCAAAACACTGGAACTCTTTTAGACTCCTCAGCTTTCCGCATCGCGGCATCCCTTCGCTTGGGCGCATCTTGCTGTGCTCCGCACCGCTGCCAATGTGGTAGTGCTGTTGACCGGCTCGGTCACCACGGTTTATCTTGCCAACGAAGCGCTGGCAGAATTTCACGCCACGCCAGTCTTAACGACATAATCCGTCGGGCTTTTGCCAGCGCCAACTGCGCGGCCATTTTAGAACCGAATGGCCTCGTACGTGACGATGGTAAAAGGCCCGATGGAATGACTCTTATTCCGTGGAAGATGGGGCGACCTTTGGTATGGGACGCTACCTGTGTTGACACCCTTGCGCCGTCACATCTTCCCGGTACTCAAAATAAGGCTGGTGCGGCAGCTGAATCCGCTGAGAACCTCAAAAGGCGCAAATATAGTAGTCTTGATAGCAGTTACATATTTGAGCCTTTTGGGGTTGAGACACTTGGACCGTGGGGACCTGGAGCCCATAGAATTTTTAAAGAACTTTCAGGGCGCCTGGTCGAAGCCACACGTGACCAAAATGCTGGCCTCTACTTAGGTCAAAGATTAAGCATTGCCATTCAACGTGGCAATGCGGCCAGCATTTTGGGAACGTTGCCTACTGGTAGCGGATTATTAGATTAAGATTGTAAATAAATTAGTGTGTATTTTATTTAGTTATTTTAGTTTATGTTGGTTACTTTTTCTGTTATTAAACTATATGTTGTAAATAAAAAAAAAAAAATTATAAAATAATTAATACACTATACATTTTTTTAACGGGCTACATGCCTTTATTAACTAGCTAATACATAAATAAACACTACATTTAACCTAGCTAGCTACAAAAACAGTTGGATAATCTACAAACCCTCTATAAATTAATATAAACTAATTTCGGAGAAAAAGCCTACAGCCAGTATGTGACCAGAACGATAAACCTTAGATAATTCTGTACTAGATCAATACAGCCCTTGTTTACATCAACCAATCAACTGGGATTTGAGGCATACCGCCCTACGTAGAGGCATTATCTGAGCATTAACAGCCTCTGTGTTGCGGCAATCTCCCCGCTGTGTAGAGCCCGGGAATAGGTGTTAACATGGCTCTTTAGAACCACTCTAGTCAGCTCCCGTAGCAGCCCGATATCGTTTGTCCAAAACATATCAACCGTGGAGAACGATAATAGCCCCTATGCTACATAGATCATTATTAGTCAAACATGCTCAGTGGACTATAATCTTCAGATAATAAATATACTTTGTAATATTCTCGTAAAATGTTCAAGAAATAATCTTGTTTTTGCTTTTATAAGTTTACTAGTTTCTGCCCGCGGTTTTCACCCGCGTTCCCACAGGAACCGTCAAACCGATCTGTCAAATTAAATCACCTTGCCAACACCAACATTATATTACTTTATTGATAGCTGTCAATTTATTGACAGCTGTCAATGTCAATTTTATGTCACACTAACTTCTGCCCGCGGTTTTCACCCGCGTTCCAACAGGTACCGTCCATTTTTCCAGGATAAAAAGCCTATGTTACTCTCCGGTCCATAAACTATATCTATACGAAAAATCACATCGATCCGTTGCTTCATTACTGCGTGAAAGAAGGACAAACCAACAAACACACTTTCGCATTTATAATATTAGTATGGATAGAATATCGAAATGAAGTAATGTAGCCCCCGTATTAGTTAATAACATGGATTATTTTAATTTCATTAGCTCGAGGGCGCGGCGAGAGAGGTTGGCTATTAGACCAACTTATTTAACTTCGTAGCTGCGATTTTACCTAGACATAAAATTGAGATTTATAAACACTGCTATCTTAACGTTTAAGTAAGATTGGAGTTGGCACTACTTGCTAAAGTTTATAGGAGTTTGGTAAGTAGGATTGTCTAATTTTCTAGACCTAGTTCAAATACTGTGCCTAGGCTAAGAAACTAAGGTAGAATTTGGCAGAGTTGCGAACAAATATCACAATTGATCATTCACTAATCTTAGTAAATCGCATAACTTTGAGAAACATGATTATATGCCCATATATAAATAGAGCATCCATAGTGCTACATTAAATATTTTTTTTAAATAAACGCTTACACTCATACCCAGTGGCGTATTTTAGAATTCAGCGCCCCGGGCCTGCAGGCCCCGCCGCCCGGCCCTGCCGGTCGCCGCGCGCCTTTCAATATATACGATAGCCCCGCGTCTTGATGTGTATCAAACTTACAACCACGAGCCCTCACGACCACCTTACGATATTTAGGCTCTTATTAATAAACAGTGTTACACGATGGTTTAGTTAAACTATGTTTTGACTTTGTTGTTCTTTGACAATATTAAACTGAATCGAAAAGGACAAAACACAGTTGAACTAAGTATTCCACAGAGAGCCTTAGATAGGTTTTTTAAATTTCTTCTGCTTGTGCCGCCCCTCGCAGCCTGCCGCCCCGGGCCATGGCCCTTTTGGCCCTAGGGTAAATACGCCCCTGCTCATACCCCCGCACTAGGATTCCCTGTGTCGCAGGTGGCATGGACACACAGATACACACATCACAAACATCCAAGACCCGAGAACAAATTTTATGTTTACGCAAAATCTGCCCCGGCCGGGAATCGAATCCGGGACCCCTCGCTTTGCAGGCAGGGTTACTGCCAACTTAGCTACGGAGCCGTCAAATTAAACTAACTTATGTTAACTTAAAACTATATAGATACGGAATATATAGAACGTGGAATATATCAATAGTGATAGGTACAACATAAAAGCTAGCATAATAGTTACTGTAAGAAGCGATTTACCAATCTACGAGAAACCAATCTCCTTTCAGAAATATACTGGCAACATCTTGTATTCGACGAAGATATATTTTTCGAATGATCATTTCGTTCTATTGCTACTTTACTGAAAAGATGTTATGGATTATATTGATTGTTTCTGCCTTTTCTCGGTACTAAAAGATATATTCGTGACCATATGTGCCGGTATCATTTTCATATACCTAATAATAATTTTCTAAGATAATTTTTAAATTCGCGTCACTATTACATATTATTATTATCATACTGAAAATGGGTAGGTAGCAGTTATATTAAAAGTTGTTATTCGAAACAAGGGACACTCTAGATACTTTATTACACAAGCAGGGCAAAAGATATGAAATGTAAAAGGTAAGTAATTGCAGGCGACAGAAGATTAATAAAAAAGATGGTGACTTTCATATGTTATATTGCGTTACATTTTTATATTCTCCTCTTCAGCTTCTGCAATCTTGGCAAAATTGATTTATCTTATTTGATAACAATAAAAAATAATTTGATGATACCATGTTTACCAACTTTAACCAAATTATCCTCCTAAAATATTCTAAAACAAGACTCTGCCAACTGCCATTACTATGTACTGTAAAAATAAAGGTAGAAAATGGTGTGGTGCTGTGGTGCTACGCTATGACGTCAGCAAGACAGTGCTACGCTGTAGTCGTCCCAGCTCTACGCAAGCGAAAGACGCGGGGAAGGACAGCAGTCCTCATTGAACTACGATTGAAAATACACGTGTCGATTATTCAAACCGAGTTGTCTCAGTTATGGACCTAACAGTACATATCAATAAAAAATTCTTCAGACTCTGGATCGAGTGTTATGAAAATACTTTATCTGGTAAATTATTTAACAAGTTGAAGACGTTTTCACGTAATCATTATTCCATGATCAATGTGGATTTCTCCAAAGTGCTTTTTGGATCTAACAACTATAACATCAAAATAAGCATGGCATTCACCAAACTTAAATGCTGTTGTCATTTTTAGACAGAACACAATTTTAGAACAAAAGCAAGATGGTATAAAACTTTGTCTCAGTCATTACTAATAATCCATTTGGTTTATAAAATATATTACTGTTGTCAAATATGTTACTATCATTACTGCCTTATCACCAAGTGTCATCGTTGAGAATGGACAGAGAGAAGCGATTCTGTAAAGTATACTTATAAAATATACTAATAGGGAAGTACCTATAAGTATAAATATTAAGTAAAAAATCCAACAAAAATGGTTCTGATCGTTTACTAGAACTTGCTGTATCCTTTTATATTTTGTACTTTGAATGCATATGAACCATTTGTCTCGTAGCAAAATATACGAGCAGCAATCGCTGCGGGATCGTATCAGAAACCTACGTACCTAACCTCAGTTTTTTATTACTAGGTAATATATAGGTATACTAATATAGTTTACTGTTTTCTTTTGTAAAATGTTAGTGTACAATAAAGAGTTTCTATCTATACCTACATGGGTTTTTGCTACGAGTTCCAAGGTACCCACGAAATGGAGTTCCGAAGTTGTTAAACGTTTATCTCCACGCTTTCGGATATAGCTCCTGACCGCACTTGCTTAAGATGTTCTTTACTTTTTATCGCGGTATTGAAAATTTTAGTAAGCTCGCAAAACTGCAGAGTTTAAAGCTGTTACCAAAATCCTGGGAAGCATTTAGAAAGCACTTTTGATCTTTAATCTTCCGATTTGTAACAAATAGAAACTTGCATGCATTAAAATACCATTAAGTTATAATGGTATTTTTGGGTATACATAATTTGAGACCGCATAACAGATTTTGTGTGATGATTATAAAGCTTGTTCTCGGGTTTTGGATGTTTGTGTTGTGTATCTATATGTGTCCATGCCACAAATGCGACACAGATAATCCCAATACAATGGTATGAGTTGTGTGTTTATTTTTTTTTTAATGTTGAATTTTATTGGAGGCTAGCTGATGCCCGCAGTTTTACCCGCTCGGAGATATTGGATTTCATGGGTTTTATTTTTCTGCGCGGAACCCTAATTATTGTTCTAAAATAAAAGTAGCCTAAGTTACTCCTCTCAACATCAGCTATCTGCCAGTGAAAGTCCTGTCAAAATCGGTCCAGCTGCTTTGGAGATTACCCGTAACAAACAGACAGACAGACAAAAATTTAAAAAATGGTTTGTTATTTATACCCTATATACTTTCATGTGCATTTAGTAAAAAGCTGTTATTTTGATATTACAAACAGACACTTTAATTTTATTTATTTGTATATACTATACTTATTTGATTACAAATATAAAAAACATATAATTCGATTAGAATTAAAAACATTGTTGGATAACTACAATATTGGGACCGCGTGATAGAGTCATATCCACATAAATCCTTTCAAAATTGTTCGGAATAAGTTTTCAGCTAGATTTCAGAATGTGGATAAATTATACATACATAGACATAGACATTAAAATAAGGCAGATTCGAAGAGCAATAACTATTTGTGATCTATCGCTATTAAACATGAATTTAATACTGTTAGTTATGTACGGCCCTTTTGCCTTTAATGGTGTCAAGGTTAGCACCCTTTGACTTAGTTAACGGGTTATGCTATTATTTGCGATCCTAACCGATTCCGCTCAGTCTTGTTTATTTATTCAATGTTAACGTAGGTATCTATACTTGTGAAATAAAAGTTACAGTAGTTAATGTAGATTCAATCGGTTCAAAAATATCTGGTAATAAGGACAAGAATAACATCAGAGGTTGTATATACTCAAACAATGTGCAACCTTGTTCACTGGCGTACTCATAGTAGGTATTTTTGTCGTGCATTTGGTTTGGTGGATTCTTTTCATCAATGTAATAAAAGTTTTAACAAGCCGTTTGGTTTTGAAACATTGGGCCCGTAGGAGCCGGGAGCTCATATTTTCAAAATTTTGTCAGAGCGTTTGATTGATGCGACGCGTAACCAAAATGCTGGTAACTATTTGGCTCAACAGATCAGCATTGCGGTTCAACGAGGCAATGCTACGCTTACAACTGGTAGTGGGCTAGAACATTTGGATTTTCTATAGGCCTACTAGGGCTTGTAGATTATCCAACTGTATTTGTAGCTAGCTAGGTTAGATGTAGTGTTTATTTATGTATTAGCTAGTTAATAAAGGCATTTAGCCCGATAAAAAAAAGTAATACAAAACATCTAATAAACGCTTACGCATACCAACTTTTAAATAACATAATATTTAGATTTTTTTTTCAATTTTTTTCTAATAGTCTTTATTAATTTATTTTTACACTTGCGATTGAGACTAATCGATATGATAAATCTACGGGAAGAAAAGTCTGTACAAACACAGTTATAAATAAACACATAGTAACTTATCGTATATACCTACATACAGTTAGAGTCATGATCATAATTACGTTAATAAACTCTAATATAAAGTTCTTACCACAAGTTTCCCGTCGAAGTTCCTTGTCCCCTTTATCAGCAAGTTTCCCATCAGGCAGAACCCCGTTAGCCTGTAAATGCGTACATTCGGTTAATTAAACGGCGGTCACCGATGGGAAATACCCATCCTGTTTTTAAGGACGACCTTTTTACACATTATTGCCCAACGGCCTATTAATCAGGGCACCTGATAAAAGAGCCGGCAAGAAAAATTGTTTACAAAAATAAATTATTGCTCTTATGAGCGTGCCGGAGGGGTGGCGAATCTTTGGCCTTTCTTTTACTTTTTCATCGGGTTATCTACTTATGTTACATAACAAGTTATTATATTTAAGATGGATTTGGGTCAGCTTCGTGGAAGTTTTGCGTGTTTAACGTTCTGTGTAGGTATTTGACATTTTGCGGAAACTTGCAGTCCCTTGGCGTTTTGCGTGTTTGACTTTATGCGTATTTGATATTTTGCGGAAACTTGCAGTCCCTTAACGTTTGGGTGTTTGACTTTATGCGTATATACCGTACAGTACTTATGTAGTGTACTTCTCACATACATAAAGTTAAT
Source organism: Crocallis elinguaria (assembly GCA_907269065.1). NCBI lineage: Eukaryota > Metazoa > Arthropoda > Insecta > Lepidoptera > Geometridae > Crocallis > Crocallis elinguaria. Next base: position 11,722,251 of record OU026078.1, read on the forward strand.
TGTGCGCTATTTTTTGTTTTCTACTTTTCTCAGTTATAAAATAAATTTGACTTGAAAAGTCACTTTGTCCGATCTCAGAATTTTGTTTTATGTCTGCAGAAAACGTTCATTACGCGCAATGGTTCAAGCTGGGTTCAAAGGGTGAAGCTACTTACAGACGATATCTTGTTAATTCACTCATCGGCATAAGTATTCGCCTTTATTTTCTCTTTCGAACGTTCGGAACGCCTTCTTTTAGATCTGTCTAGACCTAGATTGCGTTTCAAAACAGGATTGCGTGTAGAATGCAATGAAAATAAGAATATCCTTAGAATCGGCTTATAGCGCCATGTTGTGATGTCACAACTGGATTTTTTACAAATATAAACTAGCTGTGCCCCGCGGCTCGCCAACGTAGCATAAGTTACTCCTTATAACATTAGCTAGGTAGCTACCAGTGAAAGTCCCGTCGAAATCGGTCTAGCCGTTTTGGAGATTAGCCGGAACAAAAAGACAGAAAGACATAGACAGGCAAACATTTTAAAAACTGCTTTAGGTACCGTATATACTTTCATATGCATATAGTAAAAGCTGTTAAGTACTTTGAAATTACACACAGACACTTCAATTTTATTTATTTGTATACCTAGATATTGTAATAAGTAGCACCAAATGATTATAGGTACCTACATCACACAGAAAAATATTGGACATCGAGTGAAGTGTGGTAAATGCTCTTTGTCCATTCTTATTCTTATTTTAATCGCATTGTAGGCAGAATAAATGTGTGTTTACCATTTCTAAGGGGCACCTTAGACGCTCAAGCAAAAGTACGTTTGCTTGTCAGAATAACAACGCTTTTTTTTTTGCGTCAAGCGCGGATTTCGTGATACTCGAAATGCGCGCTTGACGCAAAAGCATTGTTATTCTGACAAGCAAACGTACGTTTGCTTGAGCGTCTAAGGTGCCCCTAACCTGCACCGCTCAGAACATACTTCTTTTACATTATATCTTACACGAATTTGATAGACTATAGAAATATTCACCTATTATAACAAATTTCATTTAGGTAGGAAAGCTATCTAGTAAAGTGGCGATAATAAAAATCAAATAAAGTCTGTAAAAGTTTTCAGACGAGACGAAAATATATAAATATATATAAGTATTTTATATTAACAAAACTATCCACAATGTCAAAATTGACGTAAATAGAGCTGAGCTCTTTGTTTTTATCTCTCAAAAGTCTGTCTCATCAACCGTGAGACACACAAGTGCCGTGATAAATAACCCTTTCTAAAATGATTAATGATGTACCGCACTTTCCATGAACAAAGGTCATTAAAAGTTATCTCAGTCATTATTGTTTTATTTATGAGTTACTGTTCGGAGGTACCTACCTTAGTGATAAAATGTGATTCACGAATATGTTGATATTCGGATAATAATCCGATTTCACGCAATCCCCGCTCACAGAGAGCGAATATTTGAATTTATATCGAAAACTAAATAGAGAGGGTACTGTCCAAAAGATAACAGAATTATGAAAGCGTCGTTAGCATGTTAATAAACCGTCCATGTTGTAACCTTGTGAATAACTACTGTCGAATCTGAGACCATAGTTCTTTGGTTTAATTGCGAAAGCCGAAAGCTTTCATTTTAATCTGCTTTTCAGAGCCTAACATTAATGTATATATGAGAAGTAAAGCCCAACAAACAGCATATCCAAAAATATAATAAATGCAAGCAAGAGGGTACGGCATTTTCAAGTATTTGCCGGACTAGCTATCACAATCAAGATTATCATCTGTGGCGAAGCACCTACCTATATGCAATATTCATTATTATATACCTACTAAGCAAATAAGTGTACTCTGGCAGTCACTGTTTATTGCGATAATTGGCTGCTGAAGCTAAGAAAAAGTAAACAAAATTGTAATTGTAAACGTAACAATATTTATCACATCTATGGTAGAGAAAACACACTTTGTTTCAGCAGAGCTTGAAACAATATCAATGTTCACAGAACAATCGTAGCAAAATGAAAGCAAACAACAATACGAGCGCTTCTTGTTTCGCAGTCTACTTACTGCCGAAATAATCCGACGGATTCCGGTATCGAATGGATGTAGATCCTGGAGTAACTTCACACTAAAGAGCCAGTTAGATGGAACATTGGAGCCATCGTTGTGAATTCGAAACGGTCAGTACTCTTATACGGATTTCGGAAAAACGATAAGACGTTTTTTATAGCTTTTTACATTGTTTTGTTTTTTGTTAGGCTATAGTTAGTTATTGAACTACTTTGATGTATTTTAACTTTTTAAAGTTTTCCTTTTGATTTCGTAAAAAGTGAAATAATAATAGTTTCTGAAACATAGGGCTCACAATTTTTATTATTTTTAAGGGCAAAAGTACCTTTTTGTTTCGTTGAGGGAATCGCTACTCGCTACAGAAAGTAGGTCGGATCAACAAGCTGCAGCACAAGGGCTGTCAATTTGTTTGCAAAGACTACTATACAGCCTGAGTTTGAATTGGTATGTTATCCCCAGGGGGGGCACACTTTGTGACAGTTCCATAGTCGAGCCCCGAGACACAGGAACTAACGCCATCTGTTAAAGGGTGTGGCACTATTTTGACGTTACTTCAAAATGTCAAAGTTAAAATGGTTACCATGGAAACCGATAACAAATAAAATAAAATATTTTCCGTTTCGAAAAATACTATTGTGATTTCTAGATATTTTTTGCGGTTTAAGTGATATATATTAGTGGTTTAAGTAATTGTTGTGTTCTAGTAATGTATTTGTTACTTTTAAGTGCTCAGTTTTAGTGTTTTCAGTCTAATTATGCATTGTTTTTCTTGATGTTTTAAATATAAAGAGTTTCAATTATTATGTACGTGTTAGCTTTTGTTATTTCCTTTTTGCTGCTCTACATCTAAATATTACGTTTGGTACTGTATATTGTGTTCCTACTCCTAGGCACAAACATGGGAAAGGCTGCTATTTTCCATATAAGTCACATATAAGTAGATACATTTACTTTCACAGGAACTAAGCAGGATCCATAGATTAGTGTGAATGTGTGTGTGAAATATAGAATGCACACATAGATAAACAAGTATGAGTGGGTGTATAAAACACATAACTCACACATAGATAGTAAAGTAAGAATGTGTGTGTAAAATACAGAACGCACACATATAATATAGTAAAGTAGTTTCACCGCCCTTTTGTAGGTGGCGCTGATCACGATACATCGTGGAATTGACGAGAGAGCGCACTCTATTCCTTTTATTATAGTACTACTCTATGGTTATCCCGGAAGGGGGTGATAAGGCCTATGGATGTCCACAAGTTGTGAGAACCTCCCTTGGAAATACGTCATTCCAAATTTCCATACAAAAATAATACATTCACTTGAAACGTAAACAGGTCAAGCGAATCAACTCATCTAGGGCTGCCTGGAAATTCTGCAGTTAAATTTTGACGCAAACTTTAAATGCAATTTATTCATTGAATAATTCCGAATTTCAAAAACTCGTAAAACAAATGTCGTTGACCTCCAGGAGTAGATTAACCTCCTTTCGGGATAATATACCAATTTATACTCATCCTGTATATACTAGGTGCTTGTAACCAACGGGAGTTTACAGGTCATGAATTGTGGTGTCTATTTCCCGTCTGCCAATAAAAATGGAAGATAATGGGTGATGTTAAAAAATCTTCCATCCTTTTCTAAGGCTGTTAATTTGAAGAAGAAGATAAATAATTTTAAATGTAGGTAAGTTTTGTGATCAACAGAAAAGGAGTCATATATGTATATAGGTATTGCCTCGTCATACAAATAATCTCTAGCTCGCATATTAACTTTTTGTTCTCAGCGGCCGTGTGTTGCGGTATCCCAGTTAGTCGGTTCACTGGCTTTCAATTATCCTCATACTCGTGTGAATTGTGATTCATCAGTGTGATATAATGGAGGGATTCCGAATTACGATAAGGGGATATGATCTCTTTCATCTCTCCTTCGGCTGTTATGCTTTTGAAATCTGTGAAAGACGGATCTCGGGCGTGAATTCAACCGTTTAGGAGAAAAATTAATAATAATAATAATAAATAATAAATTTATTTAATAACCAAACAAAATGACAAGTAGCATACACAATAACTGATAATTATAAAGTACAACACAAAGTAAGCACTGATTTGATGCAATGAATTAGGTAATTACTAGTTACTATAAGTACATTGTCCTTGAACATGCTAAACATAAATGAAAAGATAAGCCTCAGATCCCTAAGCTAAGCAAAAGCTTGTATTATAGGGGTCAAATTGGAAGATCGTCTTCTCGATTTAATTATTTTTTTTGTATGTAGAAATATGTTTATAGGATAGTAGCTTCTACCCCCGGTTTCACCCGCGTTCCCACAGGAACTGTGCATTTTCCGGGATAAAAAGTAGCCTATGTCACTCTTCGGTCCATAAACTATGTCTATGCCAAAAATCACGTCGATCCGTTGCTCCGTTGCTGCGTGAAAGAAGGACAAACCAACAGACGTACAAACACACATATATAAGTAAAGTAATAAGTAAATATAGCAATATGCTCTGCTTTTAACACGTAAGATTTTAATTTATATCTTTGTGTTTCTCTCTCTTGATAGGTGACCAGGTGTACTTGTACTATTATTCCAGGAGATAGCTAGCCAGGTGAGTACCAGAGAATGTCCAACACGCTTACAAAAGTTTGGCGAACAAATTCGCTATTCTTTACAAAACAGTCTCTAGCCACTTTGAAATTCACCCCGCATATGTTAAATGTAAAAGCCCCGAACAGCTAACACGTAGGTATTCATATTGTATGTAAATTACTAACTCCCTTTGCAAAAAGAAAAAACAGGAAAATAACCTCATTCCAGTAACATTTGCGGAACAATACGCTGAGATTACAATCGAGTGTAACACTAAAAGGAAAGCTCAGTTTTCCTCGCACTATACAAAACCGCAGCCCTTGTCGAGCTCTATCCATACATAATAAAAAACAGGGGTTCGAATTGTCGCCTTTGAGTATTCCTATCACGTAAAGACAATGAAAGTTAAGTTCCTATGTGTGAGGCACTGACGTGTGTTGCCTGGTTACAGAGATAAGTAACACTTAAAGTGAAGCATGCGTTTCTCGTGGATTAGTTACAGAGGTGAACTAAATAATCAGTTTTTATGCGATGTTGTTACAGTGCTTGTGACGTCGACTGCCGATCTGTAGGTTCGAATTCTATAGTAAGCTTAAGTTTTTGTCGAAGAAAACAATCATAGAATCATATAGGTATACTCAAATATATACATCATAAAAATTTCGCTTCCAACAGGATTCGATGTATATATTTGTGTGAACATCCGCTAGTGTTGGTTAACACTATAAAATATATTTCATATAGGTATACTGTTCAGTATAATAACTTAAAAGTTTATACCAACCGTACATAAAATAGATAATTAAATATTGAAAAACAAAACCATGCAAAATAAACTGAACACAATAAAGAAACAAAGTTAATAATAACCAAATCAGATGAGATAAAGAGAACAACTTTTGGAAAATAATAGAAGGACAACAACGACCGAAAGATAAAATATAACTGGAAGCATCGTCCAATTGAATTGAAAGGGAAAACCAAATAAAGGCCCAAATGAAAATGAATAAAAATCTGCTTTGACACAATGAAGAGGTAATGAATTTTGAGTTAAATAAACAAAGAGATGACGAATGACAACCAAACGAAACAATTAAATACCACGATAATGAATTTTGAAGTACGTAAACGGTGAAGACACGTCCAGATGTGCGATATTTGGATATGGCATCGTACAGGAAACTGTGACCGTACAACCTACGTAACGATAATCAATTATCTTTATCTTTTTTAAACAAGCTTTTTTATTTTATTTTTTATTCCAACTATATAAAAGCTTTTCACCCGATTTTGCACAGGAACCGTGCTTTGTTTCGGGTTAAAAATATCCTTGTTATTCTCCGGTCGCACGGACCATGCCAAAACTGCAAAAAAATCAGGTCCATCTGTTGCTCCATATCTGCGTGAAAGAACAAACCAAAACTACAAATAAACGCACTTTCGCATTTAAAACAATAGGGATTACGTTGTCTTCAGTATATGGAAGCCTTATGCAAAATTTCACCATAAAGTTATAAGTCAAGTTAAGTTATAGTCAAAAATATCGATCACCCAGATTTATCCCTGACAGACAGGAATCGAAGTTACAAAATATAAAATATAATTTTGTATTCAGTGTTTTGTTTTTGCAAAGTACTTAGGTATTTTTGACACGGTAACAATATCCCATACGTAAGTGATATAGGTACATATGTGAACAAAATTTGACCACAATGAAGTATATTGCCAGCTACACCATGCATATGCTGATGATGATAAGAGTGAGCGTGATTCGGTGAGTTAATACGAACGGAAGTACCAACAGGTTGCTTATGGTTCTCGTGGGCTAGTTCCAGGTCCTCCTCGTGCTGGATGCGGTACTGCCGCTCTAGGTAGCCCTCGTAGAGAGACGCTGCCAGCATCAGTGCTGCCACAATGATGGATGCCGATCTGTAATTAAACAAACAGGTGTAATTACAGATGGATAGGAGTAATACTTTGAGAGTCAGTGGGTGGGTACTGCCGCTTTGCTCGTGTAGTCTGCCGCACAGCTGTAATGTGCAAGAAATACTGTGTACCGGTTTAACGAGCAAAGTAGTCAGTAAAATTACAGAGCTTATGAGACTTAATATCTAATGTCAGACTAACGAGAGCACTGAGAGCCATACAGGCCTTTGCGTTTTAAAGTTCTGAGTGGCATGCAATTGTTTGGTGTGGCGTGCGTCGCTTATCATCAGGCAAACGCCCCCGCTCGTTATCCAATAGAATTAATAAAACGACAGTTTTTCTCAAGAAGTTAGCGTAAACAACAAATGTCAAGAATTGTTGTTTGAATAAATTGCCTCGTAAGTAGCGTCTGTCACTCTTATCCCATTTGTTGCAGACTCAGTGACACATACCCCACTTACAGTATTGCTCGTTGTTTATTTTTATCAAATGCTATGCGAAAAAGCTGACTGATAGATAAAGGTTTAGCGTGTTCAGTTTAATGTTAAACTATCTATCAAAAATATAGCCACGTCAAAGATTTAAAAAAAGCAAATTGGGTTTTACACCTGGAAAGTAATAACTTTATAAAGGTAATCTAGTAAATATATTGTTGTTATCAGCACAACCTAATTGCTCTGGAAGTTTCTTAGTTTTCGTATAAAATCGGCTTTTAATCTCGACAGACGAACAGTTCGCCGACGCGCGGGGCTTAGTCGTTACTTTGAACTTCAATTTCGTGAAACTTAATAATGTACAAAATATAGTACCTAATAATTACCTACCTAATTTTGAAACTATTATAGGAACGGCTGAGTAGATGGCAGGCGTAAAGGCAGTGAAAATCTTAAATTAAGTTCATGATAAGTTTATGTTATTTTTGTGTATTTTATTTTTATGGATCATTATATCTTCTATCCTCTGCAGGGCCGCAAAACATTTCATCTAAGACAATGATGGCTTAGTGGTAGTAAGTTATAAGATTACGATGTATCACACGCGCAAGCGCGGCTTGAGGTAAAACCATCAAAAATCCACAAAACAAATAAGAACAGCGATACAGCCATTACACTATATACTTCACTTGCGCACCCCCGCTTATTTACCGCGACTTCTGCACTGAAGACGCAGTGGTTATGAAACTATTATTTTAGTAGAGATCGTAGAAGCGGCTTCGGTATGGTTTTCGCGTGGTCTGTGATTGATGCTTATCCATCGTGTATGGGCCGCTTAAATGGTATGTGAGCATATATGTTCATGTGTAGAAGTATGTGTGTGTAATGATTTATTTTCTTTATTATTTGTAATATTTTTCTTTATCTTATTAGGTTATTGTAGACTTTTGAAATGTATAAAGTAGTACCTACCTAAGTAATATTGCCTACGTAAAGTAATAAAATAATTCAATTGAGTTTTGACACAAAAGGCAAAATTAACCCAAATTTCAAATAGATTTACAAAAACATTTCATCCTCAATTAAGGCCCAATCAATAGTCTATTTCGGTTTGAGCCAAAGCGAAGGAAACTAATTGGTTATTACCGAGTTTGGGCCACAGTTCGTACCTCCAAGCTAGGTGATTAGCTGTCGTGGAACTAGCCAAGAATCGTGGATTGATTACCGAAATAAGCACGTCTTCGTTTTGGATGAATCCAGGAATAACCACGAAAAAATACAACTATCTCGTGACCACGTATATTGCAAATAAATACATCGAATCGCATCGGTATAAGTAATTACCTACCAGTCTGCTCAATGTAGACTGGTGTACCTACAATAAAAAAGTTAGATTTAATTAAAATAGTGTAGATAGGTACTGTTAAAGATTGCTTAATACAATCTATTATATACAAATAAATAAAATTAAAGTGTCTGTTTGTAATATCAAAATAACAGTTTTTACTAAATGTATATGAAATTATATACGGTACCAATAAAAAACAAGCATTTTTTTTTAATTTTTGTCTTTCTGTCTGTTTGTTCCGGGTATTCTCCGAAACGGCTGGACCGATCGGTCTAGCTATCCGCCAGTGCAGATAGCTGCATATTACGAGGAGTAACTTAGGGTACGTGAGCGAAGCCGTGGGGCACAACTAGTCTGTAATAATCATGAAAACCTAAGAAAGTAATATACGTATGTGTTTAGTTATTATCTTATATAGAAGATACTAAAACGAAAAATTAGTATTGTAAGTGGAATTATTGTTTAGGGTACGATGGGGCTGGCATACCTTTGTTAGGTAAAAGCCTCAAAATAAAGATGAATAAAAAAAACCAAAGAGAGTACTTAGCTCGGTGATTTACTGCTATTCTCTCGAGAAATAAATAGTAATGCTTTGTTGCAGCGTTTTATTAGTAAACTGGTTTATCTCAATATCTAAGCAATTTTCCTTCAACGTGCAAATCCAAGATTATGGTTCACAGTTGATGATCCCAAAAAGCTACTTTCAATATCATAAAGCCGCGAAGCTTACGAAATGACTGTGATTATTTATGATAATGGATAAAGTTGCAAACTGAAAGTCACGTTAGAAGTTAATGGGATTTCCTATTAGCTTAGGTGTTTAATAAACATTCACGACTATGAAGGGACTCGGGGCCCAGCCGTCTGTATGAATACTTGAACGAGTTCCTTGTCAAAATGTGAGGATTTCAAATAGGATTGAGATTTCAAAAGATAAAGAAATGAACTGCGCAATTTTGTTTTGTTCTTTCTTCGGCCAGCTTTTATGTTTAGCCAGAATTTAGTAACATACTAGCTTCTGCCCGCGGTTTCACCCGCGTGAAGATATTGGATTTCATGGGTTTTATTTTTTTTGCGCGGAACCCTAATTCTTTTTTTTAAATTAAAGTAGCTTAAGTTACTCCTTGTAACATCAGCTAGCTGCCAGTGAGAGTCCCGTCAAAATCGGCCCAGCCACAGACAGACAGACAAAATAAAAAAAAAATGGTTGCTTTGTTATAGGTACCGTATATACTTTCATAAGCATTTAGTAAAAAGCTGTTATTTTGATATTACAAACAGACACTTCAGTTTTATTAATTTGTACCTATAGATAAACAGGTTTAGGTATTACAAGGAAGGAAGGCTACCGGCTAGAAGCACCTTACGTCTTCTCGCAGTACTACGAGTAAAGCTCTGGAACTTTACTAAAACTTAACGCGAGGTTTAAAGGTGAAACAATATTGTTTCATTTTCTTATAATTGGGGCCCGAAACGGTTTACGGTAACGGTATAATAATCGCCAATATTGCACATAAACATCAAAAGGATTTGGGTTAAACATCTGATTCCCCGTTTTAGAGACGACTGCCGCCCGACCTCTGCATACCGCCTCTCTGCCGAAAATTCGATGTTTGGCTCAAAAAAATAGGCCTTTTCAAAAATTTTAAACGTGTAATGCAGACCGTAGACGCTTATGCAAACGTACGTTTGCTTGTCAGAATAACAACGCTTTTGCATCAAGCGCGGATTTCGTGATACACGAGTGTCTACACTGTCCCTAATAAATCAACTTTCATTCACTGATGCTACATTCGTTCCCGACAAAGATTTCCAGTTAAAATGAATTTTTTTTAGTCGGTCTTTTTAGACTCCTAATTAGGTACCTACTCGTAGTTTTATATACTATAATGGCAAGACGTATAATATTATTGAGAGCCTCTTTTAAAAATAAATAATCTTTGCGTTCCCAAACCATGAACCCGCATCTAGAGGAAATGGCTTCATAACTGCCTGTCTTTTTACACGAAGGCCGGTTAATAAATTCAGCTTACAAAACATCCTTTGATGGGAAACCAACGTCATTGAATTTTTTAAAGCGCTATTCAGAGTCCACTTCAAAAAAGAGGTTTTATATGAAGGCCCAGGCTCCGGTTTGTAAAGGATACAAAGTACACAGGGTACTTTATAATTATTTATAACTCTGAGATTAATTAAAAAATCATTTTTATTTAATTTTCATTCGCATAAAAATATCGAGAGTATTTAACGGCAGCCGTGTAGGGTCAATACATTCTAAGTTGACCGTGGTTACCACACTTGAATACAAACCTTTACACAAATAACTTGTTCGGCTCGACTTGTAAATTGTACTACTGCTTGATCTGTGGCTCCTACATGCATTTATTTATTACTAGCTGCTGCCCGCGGTTTCGCCCGCGCGGAGATATTGGAAATCATGCGTTTTATTTTTGCGCGGCACCCTAATTGTTTTTTCTAAAACAAAAGTAGCCTAATTTGCTCCTTATAACATCAGCTATGTGCCAGTGAAAGTCCCATCAACATCGGTCCAGCCGTTTCGGAGATTACCCTGAACAAACAGACAGACAGACAGATTTTGTCTGTCTGTCTAACTGTTTAAAAATTGTGTTTTTGCTGTAGGTACCTTTACCTTTCATATGCAGTAAAAAGCTTTTATTTTGATATAACAAACACACACTTCAATTTTATTTATTTGTATTGCATGTATAGATAACAATTACCATGGAAAATATATTATACTTACTCATAATACCGACACGATTTGAATCATCAATAACAATTCCAAACAAAAAGCAATCAGCTGAATATATTTACCAATGATTATGTTCTATTAATGACATTGACTTAGCAATAAATCACATTGGTTGCGTGAAACAGTGAGATTAGGCCCCAGCATATTTGGGTAGCGGGTTACCGCGGAACGATTGGCAAATGTTTGCGGACCCACTTCAATATTTTGATACTAATGAGTTACCGCCGGCCGAATCCACAAACATGTGGAGTTAGCGTTAAACATACCTATATGAGTTAATCTGGGAATTATTCTGCCGATTTATAAGATTTGTATAATAGAACTTTCTAAGTCCGTATTTATAGAGTACGTTCCGTTGATTGAATTGTGTACAGCAATAGTTATAGGTTGAGTTTTTATTAGTACTAACTTTTTAAACTTTCATGGTCACTAGCACAAGAATTAAATTTAGTAACGGGATATTTACCATGTATTTTATTTGTTTTGAGCACTCGATATTTCGGCACTGTTGCAACCGCCATGTTCACGAGGAAATATGAGGAGGTGTTCACGGGGAGGTTCATGTTTCCTCATGAACATGGCGCTCGCAACAGTGCCGAAATATCGAGTGCTCAAAACAAATAAAACAAGTAAAGTTAATTCTAGTACTTACTTTCCTAAAAAAGATTTATTTTGACCTTCTACTACAAGCCAGAAAAACAGATGGACAGTAAACCGAAAAATGACACCTAGCTATGACATGCTTTCTTCAGGTTAATAGTCATAATACCAACCTCAATTAAACCTACGTGTCACCGGCCTCCAGTAAATCATTCCGTATCTCACAAGCAAACACACAATAGTATATAGGGTGGTTGGTAAACTCCCTGGAGCCACAAATCAAACCGGTGACGTGCCTCAGGTCACGTCGGTCGGGCAGACATCAAGACTCACCATTACTCGCCATCACGTCATTGACCATGTCATGCGAGAATGAATAACGACCGCATTCGCCGGTTGCTGTCCCAAATTAATATGTTTAAAGTTATGACGGTGAAAATATGGTTAGACTGATATTACAGCTATAGATATGTTTTTTGTTTTTGTCTTTCTTTAGGTTCGATTTTACTATCTCATACCTGCGGGTCCAGACAAAATCAACACGCTATAAAGATAAAGCGATAAAGAATTATCCACGCACGCCATCGAGAAACTATAGAGACGCAGTGACGTTTGGTTTGCACGTAATAAATTCCACCATTTTTGCCTAGATATAATCCGCTCTGATTGGCTAAGCCGCCGCCTCGCACCGATTCCCGTGCGCTGATATACTAGCGCTGATATTAGTTAATGACGTATCCCATTGTTGTGCCATCGGGTAGTACAGTATTTCATCTCTCAGGGTTAGTACCTCGATGGCTCACGCTAAGGCCAACAAAATGTATGGGAAACACATTAACTTGCGAGATGTCACGTGATTGTTTTTAATTTATGGATTGTACCACGGTCGTATTGGATTGTTTGTGTTGACGTTAGCGTGAGCGGAAAAAAGCGTGTGATTTTGTCTAAGCCCGGACTTAACTAGCTATGTGGTCAAAGATAAATCGCTATACCTGGAATGAGCTGGCACTCAAATGCAGCTGCTGAAATACAGAGGGTGGTGCTGTTCAATTTATAACCTTATATGCAGGAGAATAGGAAATGCTTCCTTAACTGAAAGCTCAAAATACCTATGAAAGTAATATTGTATTACACTGCTATGCTTCGCCAAGTTCATTAGCTTAAGTATACCTGCATAAAAGAGAGATCGACACGCGAGGATGTCATTTGTATAAACCTCTTGGCTTTCTAGCCTTTCGATGCAGTAAATAAAATAGATGTTGAGAGTGGTCATACTATGTCACATTGAACTTACCCCAGTATGTGCACTTTAGGATCCTCGTAGATGTTATATCCGCCGGGTACCGGGCGTACGTGCACGGTGCGGAAGGAAGCGGTGAGGCCGGCGGCGGAGGCCTGCGCCGCCGCTGACGCCTCCGTTGCGCTCAGCAAAGCGGAAAGGTCGCGAGATGAACACGCTGCCGGCACGCACTCTCCCACCAGCATCAGTCTGCTCTACAAATAGAAAGCATCACGGTTAATTCTAAATTATACGTAAGTACCTACAACTGAGGTTTCTATCTGTTTTTTTTTTGTTTTATTCTGTACTATATCATCGTGATTTGACATTAAAATAGGCGTACGTTCAACAGTGTATCTATTACTTAGATAGGCAAATGTGTGCCAAGAAACTGTGGGAAACTGTTAAAACTAACTGTAACTAAAACAACCGAGACAAACATTAAAAAGCTGTGACTGGGTTATTTATTGCACCGTTCTTTGTCAACACGTCACCGCATTGCAGTTTCCAACACTTTTGGACAAATCAAAACGAAGTTTTTATACTCTAGCCTCATTCTACTATTAGTCATTAAATGGACGATTATATTAGGAGCAGCTTAGACGCTCATGCAAACGTACGTTTGCTTGTCAGAATAACAACGCTTTTGCGTCAAGCGCGGATTTCGTGATACTCGAAATGCGCGCTTGACGCAAAAGTGTTGGAAACTGCAATGCGGTGACGTGTTGACAAAGAACGGTGCAATAAATAACCCAGTCACGGCTTTTTAATGTTTGTCTCGGTTGTTTTAAACATTTTTGTAGCCATTGTCGTACAGAAATATATTGACAAAATGTAATGGGATACTAATAACATTCATTTACTAACACTGGACACTGGATTAATGTACTATACACAATTGCAAACCCAAAGCAGTAAAGATACTAAAATATATATCAAAAAACACAAGCTAATTCACTTTCATGGGATAAATTAATACCGCAAAGACCAAGTTCTCATGCAACCTGCACACGCATTGTTATAGCTCCATCTAAACTCATAAATCCCAACGGCCATCAATTTGTGTCCCTTCCCCTTTTTAATAAATCACTCTGAGATTTTCCTCAAGGTATAATAGGTCCGTCATCAATAATAAATCTTCGATTTTCTTGCAGCCATTCTTGTGATTGTGAAAAATTTGGTGGCCAATTTATTTTGATGCCCGACGCTGTTTACATTAGAGATGAAATATGACAGGTAATTTATATATTATTTTGAAGAGACCATTTGTTTTTATAGCATTTTTTTATTTTTATTGGTACCTTGTTTAGCTGATTCATCAGTGGTGAACACAAGTATTACTGGTAGACGGTAGTAGGTATAAAACTTTACTTGTGTTAGAACTTACTCTTCTGCGAGAGTATGTCCAAGAGGTGATACCCCGCTTTGCTCATAATCTACTACCAAGTAAACTATGTAGTATTTTGCAAGCATTACTACCGGTTTGAAAGCCAACATGGTATGATGTTGGTGGAAATATAAGTACAGTAAGATAAATATTATATTTAAATGCGCGTGTTTTGTTTCTATGAACAGTATTTTGCTTATTTTATCTTTCTTTCTTTTTTCTTTCTAGTTTCGTCATCTAATTGCATAAAAATGTGAAAGCTGTATTTAACGGCAATAAAGAGAGAATCACTCTGCGGTAATTTTATGGTTAAAGAGATGATTTTTTTGTTTTGAACGGTCATTTACGCGTTTATGGAGCATATCGTCCTCAAGTAACTCTCAACATCCAAAGTCAAATCAGTCGAAAAGTGGTTTTAAAATTTACGTTTGAAATTGAAAAAGCTTCCATTTTGTTTGGTCTTTGCACACGTACGTTGTACACTGTAAGTAATTGCCGCGGTGAGTCAATGTGACAAGCCCACTCCACCTTCTCGGTTGTTTGTAGATTTCGTAGTCTGAAGGCACCATTGTTTAAGAAGATTGATGTGCTTGTATGTCGCAAACTCTTGCAATACAAGAAACTAACTTTAAAAGGATTACTGTCTGGATATAATTGATTACATTCAATAAATAAATACTGCAGTATGAATTACAATCATTATCAGGTGTGTTACCTTTGTTTAACTAGAATTATTTTGTCTAGATACTAACTAGACATTAGAACCGGGAAACACATGTTATTTTTTTTGTTTTATTGCATAATATCTGTTGTTACGGTGCGGGGTTCGAACCCTTTTCGCAATTATATGTTTAGGTGTCTGGGTAGATGACATGGTTGCTATGACTGAGGACTTGCGCTTCATAACATGATTTTTTTATTCTATTTGATCGAGGCGAGCTGGTCGTTTGCCTGATGGTAAGCATAACGCCGGCCCATAACAATTACAGTGCCACTCAGAACTTTGAAATATAAAGACGAGCGCGGCACCGGAGTGCGTTCGTTACCCTGAGACATTATTAGGTATTAAGTCTCATAAACCCAGTAATTGCACTGGCTACTTTGCTCATTAAACCGAACATGGAACACAGTAATGCTTGCACATAACTGCTTGGCGGTAGACTTCACGAGCTAAGCGGTGATACCAACCCAGACGGGCACTCGCAGAAGAGTTAGTCCTACCACCCTATAATAGGAGTCGAGTCACTTAGAATGTTTAATAAAAATGTTGTTATTGTTGAAATTACACTTCCATGTAACTTAAAAGTGCAGTCCCTAACGGGGACGTCGGCAATAGACAGTTCATTGTTTTTTGTTCTGTAAGAAAAAACTTACTTGAGGCAGGTGGTTATTGTCGACGGTGAGGTTGATCTTGGCCACGAAGAAAGTAGTGGCGAAGGGCGGGATTTGTGCATGGTATTCAGCCAGCTGCAGGTCCTTGCAAGAGTTCAGTGAACCCAGCCAGTACTCACTGCCAAAGAGCACATTCGAGCTGTACTGGCCTGACGCGTCGTACACTGGAAAGAAAAAAGACGATCATAAATATGTGGCGAAGAAAGGTTCTCGAGCGGCGACCATGAACCGGAAGACGTAGCGTGGGACAGCTCCCTTTTAGGCGGACCGAAAACCTGGGTCGCAATTATAGGTATACTACACAAATGACAATCGTTTCGGCCCAAAATGATTATAGGCGACCACAGAAAAACGACTGTGCTATAAAATGCCGAAAGTGCTTATTATTTACAGTGATCATTTCGAAACCATTGCCATTATTAAACCATTTGTTTAGTAGAATTAGGGCCCTGGCTTAAATCGCGGGTTGCCATTGGATCCAAGAGAGAAAGAAAGAAAATACATTTATTTCAGGACATCACCACAGCATTACAGATATACAAAAATATACAAAAATTAAAAAAATGAAAAGAAGGGACAGACAAGTAGATAAATTAAAACCTAATGTTGGGTGATGCCATGATAAAGGTTCCGACTCAGCATGCAATTAAGGTCCAAGGACTTTAATAACTGATTTTCAGTCGGAACCCACACCTATAACATCACGAACCTCCAGACAGTAATACTCCAAATAATTCAAATTTCAAGAGGCAAGTAACCATTCAAAGTGGCGTAGTAGAGGATAGGTCTATGTTATATAATAATGATTGTGATTAAAAAAAACATTGTGTCATTGACAGGCTATTCGTCAGCATTATTAGTAAATGACATTGACGCGTAGCAGAAATGTTTGCCTAATGCTATGTTTATATAATTTTGACAGCGTTTATTTTATTTTTCCGTTGTTAAGAAAGGTGGCTAGGTCATCGAAAGTTCCGACATATATAACATAACTATTAACTCGGTATAGCTCGAGGTTTCACTTGCGTTAGTTTTTTTGTGGTTTCAGAAAACTGTTTCTAAAACCATAAGACGGTTGAGGTGGTTTTCAAATTTAATGTTTCTAGCACTTCGATTTAGACTACGTAATTAAGTCAGTAACAGACAACTATATGTTGACACTCAAACAAACAAACAATAATGGTCTATGCCTCTAGGTCCATTCACTTTTAGATTGGGCAGTGGGCACCATTGATTAAGGAAGTATTTTCCTCTAAGTTAGGCACAGACGCAAAATCAATCCGATTTAGCATATTTAAATAAAATATTTTCAAGACTTTCTTAGCTTCTTAACTGAAATTCAAATTTAAATTAAAAAATATTCCTTGTCATGGATAACAAAAGAGCTTCCCCAGATGACTACACCGCTGATGAAAGTGTTCAGTCATGCTGACGCTGATAAACAAAAAAAGTTACAACACAAAAGCAATCCTGAAGAGAGCGGTTGGAAACCGATACACGATTTTAAACGTACACGCTCGCAGTACATTCGTGTTCTGTGGATTTGCGGCTCCGTTGATAGCTTTTTAACCAAGTTAGTTGGATATTTTCCACGTATTTACCCTCGTTTCTTGTTTCCGGACCCCGTTTCCGTTGCCTGTGGGCACCGGGCACTAACTCGGAATCTCGAGACCACCGGAGAGCTGCACTTACTCTGATTTATCACTCTGGTTATTAATTCTTTGAAATATTACCGCTCGAGATGAGGCCTCTCGGGAAGATTACTTGTTACATTGTGCAGTTGTGTTGCGTAGAAAGAATTCCAACATTGGTTTATTTATTAAACGCTGAGAATGTCTTTGTAGAAAACAAAATGGTACCAAATTCGTAGTGTAACTAAATAATATGTACACGTGAGTAACTATAGAGTGATTTCAAGTACACAGCATTTGCCTGTAGAGCTACTCTAGTATTCACCAGAATAGTAAGCGAAACGTCTTAGGTTGAAAAGTTACCACCAATTGGTTTATTCCGGTAGCAGCACTTGAGGACAAATTCCGATCTAGGCTTACTTTTGAACTCAGTTATGGGCTTATAGGTCAAACTTCAGCCTATCGAGACCAAAACAAAGATCTTGTATCGTGCATAAAGCACAGCAGTTAAAACGTTTCTCGGTTTCACCCTCTGTTTTACGGGGAAAGGATTGATGTCACGATATAAAACGTGTTTGTACAATACGGTTGCCAACAAAAGGTACAAGGGCGGCAGTAAAACAGACGCGATGATACTAAATTATGCACGGAACGGCGCTGCCAAGTTAAATCAATTTGTGTTCGCGATTTTTCGCTGTTAACGCTTTCATATTTTCTTCAGAATGAACGTAACGGTTGTTAAATCGTGCCTAGAGGCTTCTAGTAACTATAAATAATAAAGGTAAATAGGCAGAATTAATAGACAAACATAATGTAGAGATCGTAAATATAAAAGAAAATAACTTTAGCGAAACAAAGCACAATGGATGATGAAAATTAAATTACTTACAATTGTCGGAGAGCCTGTGTTGGAGTTAAATGTAATTTTCTCAATTTGGTGTAAAAGAGAAAGAAAAGTATTATAAGTACGCGACTGAAACGTGCCTTTTTTGTGCGTAAATTCTCTAAATAACTGAGGGCTTTTTTGTATTCTTTTATAAGGCTCGTTTGGTCTTCTGAGCATTAAAAATGCGCATATCTGGAGAATACAAAGGTCGCACGATACACATACTTTAGAAACCCTTGTCAACGTCGGTTACATTTACAATTTAGCGTTATTTAGGTGAACAGGAAAGAACTGGATTTCGTAGCTTATAGAGCTCGTTTTGTTTATGAACATCAAGGCCAAATAAGCTTAAAATAGCGCAAGTGACCGCTTTGCTCGTGAAGTCTGCCGCCAAGCAGCAGTGTGCAAGCATTACTGTGTTCCGGTTTGATGAGTAGAGTATCCAGTGAAATTACTGGGCTTATGAGACTTAATACCTAATGTCTCAGGGTAACGAGCGCACTGCAGTGCCGTGCAGGCCTTTTTGTTTCAAAGTTCTGGGTGGCACTGCAATTGTTATGGGCCGGCGTTATGCTTACCATCAGGCAAACGACCAGCTCGTCTCGTTACCAAATAACATAAAAAAAAAAAATCCTCATACAAGACAAGTCGATACAAACCCCCACCTGTAGATTAATTAATTAATTGTAAATTTTGCCGTGGCGCGCATGTTAGCCCTGCTGATGCCACGGTGTCCATACACCGCATATGGTGTGGTAGGGGAATTAACACACTCGAGGCAACGACATCGACATGGATGTGCAACCACCCATCACGTCCATATTTTTTTTAGTGTCTTTTGCAACGACCAAAATGTTCTTCTTCTTATTCTTTCTTTATTTCCTGGCTTCTATGGAATGTTAACCACAATTTCGCCAATGTCAAGTAGGTGACCAAAATGTTGTTCTGTCCCGTAAAAAGATGATATTTTGTTTTTTTTAGTCTTGACGTTTGATACAAACCGCGTTACGAATTATAGTAAACTCATTTTTTGCAGCTCTCAAATTACGCCAAAGCAAATTAAACGCTGCTCAGTTGTTTCTGTCCAAAGAATGGCAAGGAGACAAAAGGAATCCGTATTATCTCTTCAATCTTCACGCTTCGGTACTGTCAACGTCAATTATGCTGCAGCATGGTTGCGCCGCCTGCACTGCGGGTCACGGTCGGTCATCGTCCCACATAGCGGTCAATTTCGCACTTACTTGAATATTTTTCTCGCTAAGATTACGTAATTACTTACTTACGGAGTGGTTCTCGTTCAGTAGCGATTTTACGTACATACTACGTTACTAGTTCAGCTTTCTTTTGTTACGTCACTATAAGATGCTGCGAAAATGAAAACGATGCGATAGTTCGATGTTAAAGGTTGCATTTTTTGCAAAACTCACTCAATTCTCATGTAGATAAATATGTCATTCAACACTACGGGGATTAAATACTTATTTGAAAGTCAAGTTAAAGTAAACGTGACGTAAAAAACTAGCGTGACGACTTACACCTTTCGTACTGGCCTAAAACAGCTCATACCTGCAGAAAAACAAGTTTTTTGTGGAAACATATTTTTATCCGGACAACTTTTTATAAAATACGTATAATTAGTATCTTGCGACCGTTTTCCGGCTCCATTTCCAGGATCCTCATCATTATCTAGGATCAGAGTAGGTACTTGTAAAGACAAATCAAACGAGTCCAAACTTGATGAGGTTACGTCATTTCGTTACAGAGTTCCTATGGCCACCATCCGGCTTCATCATCAGACCAGCTGTGTGACATCATTATATTTAACTGTCATCCAATTTACATATGTATGTAAAATTCCGGCTCAATTGCACACCAGGAGGTGGGTCAAATTTAGCTTGCAAGATTTGATATAAACAAATATACAAACATTGCAAAATAAATAAAACAGGGAGGACTTTTACCCAGAGAGAAACAAAACAGAGAAAAAGTTTGCTTTCCGTTTCATGCATCATTATCAAGTGGCCAACGCGCAATGAAGTTGCTATACCCGTTTTGTTGTAAGTGTTGCCTCATGCAGCTTTCATCACGGCAATACCTAGTAATATAACTTCATATTCCTTATAGAATGACGAAGCGTTAATTGTTTTGAAATGTTTATTAAGCAATTTCCTTCGGGTCGCGTCCGTTGATTGATTGAATTGGTCAAACAGCGTAGCGTACCTATGTAGGCAGAGGCGTATTTACCCTAGGGCCAAAAGGGCCATGGCCCGGGGCGGCAGGCTGTGAGGGGCGGCGCAAACAGAACAATTTATAAAACCCTACTTAACTCTTAAGGCTCTTATTAATAAACAGTAGGTACCTAGACCTCTTATCAATAAACAGTGTTGAATGTTATAAAAAGTGTTGAAACGGTTGAATACTTAGTTAAAATGTGTTTTGTCTCTTTCGATTCAGTTTAAAATTGTCAAAAACCAATAAAGACAAAACATAGTTTAACTAAACCACCGTTTAACACTGTTTATTAATAACAGCCTAAATCTAGTAAGGTGGTCGTGGGTGTGCGGCAGGGCGGCGGGGCTTGCAGGCCCAGAGCGCTGAATCCTTAAATACGCCACTGTATGTAGGTAAACGTCACGTCAGAGGTTCGTCGTGTCGTAGCTGTTGCAATTTGAAGTGGAAGGTCTACACGGCCGGGTAGCAGTTTATTGTACACCATAAACAGCTGCTGTATGTGCGCGTGTTTGGAAGCAGTTGATTAATGGTATATTAAGACTGGATCAATCACGTTTATTATCTTTAGGAGTAAGTGTGTGGTGGTGGAATCAATCAAACATGGTAAGCGGTGCGAAAGTTTTTAAGCGCACTTGTCATATCATTACATATTTCTAATCAATTACTTTTAACATTCTGTAATAAATAAACAACTTCTCTCTGACCTTTATCTCGGTCGTAATCACAATTCTTCGATCTCATACAGTATCGAAGTGCACGTGTTCGAGCTTTTGCTAGTTCGATAATAATTAATTATAATTGCTCAAATGGTATTCGATTTCAAATAGTGCAATGAATCCATGATTCCCCAATCCCTGTATCTATTTTATGGGGCCTAGTAGATCTAGTGTTACGGCCAACTTTGATTCTCGTTTTTGACGTTTCTAACGTTAGATTTTCAGTGTTTTCGATATACGAGTAGACATTTGATTGTCATGAAATAATGAATTGATTGACATCATAAAAAAATGTAACTAACATCCCTATTTCAAACGGTGGAAAATACAAATGATAATACAACAGTCAAGCGAAAATCTACAGTTCGTACAATGTGAAGACATCCATTCTTGTACTACAAAATAAGGCTAACGATGTCGCACGCACCTAAAATTACCTATCATCAAATTACCATTAAAGCCAGCCTTCTGTGCGTATCACCGTGCGTGACGAGTGACGACATTCGATAGGTATATATGTAGGTACATTTCACGCCTACTCCTACAGTTAACAAAGCGCGAATGTCACTTGACATAATAAAATTCATCAATGCGAAAACTCGCGTTCCAATGGGTACAAATATTCTACCGTTTCCGGTGTACAAATGCTTTCTTACTCAAAAAAAAAAAATATCATTACAGTACATATTACATAAGAAAAATTATAAACTAAAATAAATTTCAATTTTAAGTTTTAGGAAAACAGTCAAAATTAAAAAGATATTAATGTCAAAAATAGAATAATGATAGGTAATGTCAAGAGTAAATAAAGAAATCCCAGTTTTGTTTTAGTTCAACTATGCTCTGCAAGCTCCAGGGTTCGCAACCTTGTTTGCTATCTGAATGCGTATTTACCACCTTCGACTACCTACATACAATCAGATAAGATACGTATGGGCCAAACGATAGCCAATTCCGGATAAAAAATCATTATATCTATATATATAAAAATTAAATGTGAACACACTGCGACAATATTCACATTTACACACGCGTGGATAACGTATACCACGTAATATACAAAGAGCATTACAATAGGATTAGGTACCTACTACCATGGTACCTACTACTACATACGGTAATCAGCGTATGCCGATTTCGCAACGAGGCCTGAAAGTATGGTATGTCATTATAATAGGTCGGGGAAAAAGTTTCTTCGCATTTTTTAAGAAAATTCAAAACATTTTTTAATATAGTTTATTTACATTTAACTAAAGTATGTAGGTACCATTTTGTTCGATAACTTTTTGCCATCTTGTAGGTAGGGACATGATCCCATTGCTATAGAAATTTTGGGACTTCTGATCAAAATACCGCGACAAGTGGTTTTGGCAGTCCTCTCGTGATGTTAACCTGACACTGCCTAAAGAATTCTGAAGAGACCGAAACAGGTGGAAATCTGAAGGTGCAAGGTCGGGACTATACGGCGGATGCATTAACACCTCCCAGCCAAACTCTCTTAATTTTTTCTGAGTGGCTAAAGATGTGTGAGGTCTAGCGTTATCATGAAAAACCATGAAATGAAAACCACACCCCTTCTGTTGATTAATTCCGGCCGCTTTCTCTCAATTTCTTGCTTTAATCTCATCAGTTGTTCGCAGTAGAGTTCAGAATCGATGGTCCTGCCTGGTAGTAACAGCTCATAATGAATAATGCCCTTCCAATCCCACCACACACACAGCATCACCTTGTTGCGAGTTAACCCGGGTTTCGCCACAGTCTGTGAAGCCTGACCGGTCTTTGATCACGACCTTTTTCGCACGTTCTTGTCGTACGTGATTCACTTTTCATCACCAGTTATCAGCTTCTTCAAAAATGGTTCGGTTTCATTACGTTGTAGTAAAGAATCACAAATGAGTACACGGTTCATTAGGTTTCTTTCAGTGAGCTCGTGAGGTACCCAAATATCGAGCTTTTTTGTGTACCCAGTTTTTTTCAAATGCGCCAAAACTGTTTTGTGGTCAATTCCCAGTTCTTCAGCTACGTCGTAACTACTGATATGCCGATCTTGTTCCACTTTTTCAATAATGGCATCCATTTTATCCGTAATAGGGCGACCAGAGCGACGTGTATCTTTGAAATCAAAATTTCCGGATTGAAAACGCTTAAACCAAATTTGTGCTACTCTCACAGACACTGCACTAGGTCCATAAACATCGCAAATTTTTTTTCGCGGCTTGCGTTTCATTTTTACCTTTTTTGTAGTAAAATTTTAAAATGTATCGAATTTCTTCATTAGATTCACTCATTTTGACAGTACGAAAAACAAATGAAAATCACACATTTTCCTAATTTGAATTTGGAATTATGTTCTTTAAAATTTAAACTTTCATATGATACCAAAACCAGCCAGATACAAATAGTATAGCCAAAGAGATTTTATTACAAGTTCATACATACTATAATGCGAAAAGACTTTTTCCCCAACCTAATATTACTGCATGTAGGTAAGTATGTACTTCCGTTATCGGTTAACCCCATGATCTTGTTGTTGAATGTTCGGGGGTTTATCTGCAAGAATACCAGCGTCGAGTTTTTACACTCAGATTATTTGCTAAGATAAATCACTTTTGGCCCCACACAAAATATGTATACCTATGTAGGTATGTGTTGTTGTAAGTACCATTTAAGATTATAATTAATACGCTTCAAATAATTTTTCTTTCTTTCTTTCTTAGTTTTTACAGTTTCCGTATCTGGTGCAATTCCGGTAGAATAAACCAATAGAGTACGTATTACAGCCTCGCGTATACAATGTTGTATATACGTCCAATTATACATAGAGGATACAATGGACGCTGTCGCATTTGAAGGTTATTTGAAGGTTTCATATTTCGAGAATTCGCGTCTAGAATTTACTGCCAATTCTCCCAAGAGTGATAATTGACATCTAAAAGTCATTGTTTGTTTACTTGAGGCGTGAGTGTGTAGGTACATTACGTCTCCTATTATTTTTGCCCAATGTAACCTGAGGTTTCGTTTGACTGATAAATTCAATAAACTTTTCAATTTACGACACTCTTGGGGTGCAAGCGCGACGCGAGGTGGTGCTTTTTGGTTTCTTCCTAACAAGACAACATTATCTATTATTTTGACTAAACTTGAAGTTTTTTTGTCTTATATAGAAACTAGCTGCTGCCCGCGGTTTCGCCCGCGTGGAGATATTGAATTTCATGGGTTTTATTTTTTGCGCGGAACCCTAATTCTTTTTCTAAAAGAAAAGTAGCCTAAGTTACTCCTTATAACATCAACTATCTGCCAGTGAAATTCCCGTCAAAATCGCTCCAGCCATTTCGGATATTAACCGGAACAAACAGACAGACAGACAGACACAAAAATTGTTTTGTTATTTGTACCGTGTATACTTTCATATGCATTTAGTAAACAGCTGTTATTTTGATATTACAAACAGACACATTTTATTTATTTGTATAGATGAATTCAATTCACTTAATTTAAATAAGCCTTACTGTTAACGTACTAACTATACCATTTGCTTTCAAAAATCCAAATACCTACCAGTCTAACGAAAGTGTGTAAGTATCTATGCAAACAAGAAACGTCACAGAACAAAATCTTTTATAGAAAGTCACGTATTATATAGCACATTTAGCACTTAACGACCGCAACACGATAAGCGGATCTGTCCATCTAAGATCAACAGTGATTATGTCACCGGAGAAGCTTGTTTAACAGGAAAGTGTCGGTCAACATTACCGCTGGTCTACTGTACGCTCGTGCATTCATCGCAGTATTTTACCGTCACTTGCTATCAATTTTGAAGAAGAAAATCTAAATAGAGCTGTTTAAAAAAGCTGACCTACTTATCTATACAAATAAATAAAATTGAAGTGTCTGTTTGTAATATCAAAATAACAGCTTTTTACTAAATGCATATGAAAGTATAGTATTACGGTGCCTATAATAAAAACACAATTTTTGTCTGTCTGTCTGTTTGTTTCGCGTAATCTCCGAAACGGCTGGACCGATTTTGACGGGACTTTCACTGGTAGATAGCTGATATTATAAGGAGTAACGTAGAATATATGAGCGAAGCTGCGGCGCAGAGCTAGTCTGCCATATAAAAAACGTATTTGCATAACATGTTTGTTCGAGGAAACCGCCCATTTCTAGCCTACCTTCGGAAAAGTATTAGAAAATACGTCATGCTATTTTCATTTACGTTACCCTTTAAATCGTAAACCAAATTCTTTTTGGAGCACGCATCAAAATAAAACACTTCCGTACCTACTCTCGCGCGCAACGCACGCCAAAGTCTTAGCCGCATGTAATGTATGCTACCCTTCCATGCCAAGATCAAACTCTGTAATACAGCAATGGCGGCGCATATGAGTGAAATGAATCGCATACTTTCACGGGCTACTTATGAAATTTGCGATTTACTCGTTATGCGCGAGTTTGCGCAATAACTCGTGGTACGCTCGTGGTACGTTATGACACAGGCCGCGAGCACGTTGGCAAACTTCACGCAGTTACCAACTATTTATAAGGTAAACCACCAAGTCGGAGAATTTAGACGCTTCACGCACGATAGCAGCTGGTCGAGCGTCACGATGACTTGACATGGTACATAATATCCTACTCTACATATATTTAGCGTGTCACCGTCTTAGACCCCAATTAGGTGCACTTCACATCGGGTGCAATAATAGTGGTCAAACATTCTATATGTCTATGGGCGTATCACCGGATCGAAAATAAAAACAATAATAGTAAACAGTAAGACAAATAGTCGTGATGCACAACAAATATTTATAAAACAATACCAAGGTGCTTTGGTAGAGGTGAAATGAAGACACAATAATTTCCACTTTTTTCACCCAGGTGAACATAGTGGAATAAATCGGTTGCAAGATGTGCGGGACTGATTGATATCACTGGAAGAAATCTAGCATCATATATTGACGCCACTGAGCAAGTTATATAGCTAGTGAATACAAGTTTTTTTCAAAGTTATAAATATCATCAGGTACCTATTAGGTATTAATTATTTTAGACATTATGATCAGTATTTATTAGGTATCAGGGAATAAGAAGCCATGTGTCTTTTGAGTTGACTTAAACGATAACGGCACGCGGCACTTTGTACAAGTCTTTATACACGAAGTCATTATTACACTCATATTCTTGATCGTAATACAAAACGTTCCTTGCCTTCAGTCCATCATACTCAAGGAAATCGGTAGTTTTAGTCGTAAATAAATTCTTCTAAATACTTGACGGCTTTCCTACTTCGAGAGTAGTAAAGAACTGTCAAACTCAAGGTAGATCGCGACCTACCTTAAGGAAGCTTCGTTTTTCTCCCAGCCATACTCAAATCGGTAATGATAAAAAAATGGTTTCCGAATAACCTCAATGGACATTTGAAACACTATAAAACAAAACATGACGTTTTTGTGTTTTTGTTATCATTGACTTTGGCTGTTTAAATAAAAAAGAATGAAAAATGAACGAAAACATGAATGAAAGCTGACGTTCCGCCAACATTAAATACCAATTGCCTGCACGTCATAACGTCATGCCTCAGCCGCGAAATAGCGACAAAAAATATCGAGTGTGAGAATATTTGGAGAACCCCTAAAGTTAGAACGTTTTGTATTACTATCAAGAATATGAGTGTCAGTCACTTTTTCATGCATTAGGTTAGGCCGACAACTTCTTATAGCGTATTATGATATAATCCACTTAATAATTACAAAGCCACTTCAAACAATACCTTCCCAAATATTCTCCTAAGATACGTACTGCTCCAACAGACAAGTCATACGTAAGACATATGATATTAAAATTAATACCTCAGGAACGTAATTAATGTCTTAAAATGTACAACATGTAATTTACATATGCTCCTACTTCACTGCCATAATATTAGAATTGCTCGCGTACAATTTCAGGCGTCAGCAATGTTATTTTGTACGAGTGTACCCAAGGCCAAGAGGGAAACGAACGTGACAGAATAACTGTTCGCGTTATACAGACTCGCTTGGGCCTGAATTACGCCCGATGTGATTTCCGCCCCGATGCAGTCCAATCTAAATTTAGTGAGCTTCGAATGGTACGCCTCAAAGCATTTTAGTTTGTTACCGCTATTAGCTCTTGCATGTAAATTTATTAAAATGTTGTAACAATGTTTTACTATAAACAGTTAAGAAATTATAATTATTCAATCTCGGAAAAAAGGAGGACAAGGTAATCATATTTTTACTAAACATTAACTTTATAGCTAAATAACTAGACGCTTCAATGTCTACCTTTTTGTAATTGTAATTTAGCTAAATACATTTTAAGTATAGCTCTCCATTTTTATTCTTAAGTCGAAATTGTTTAGCGTATTATTTGCATTGTTAATACGAATTGTTGAAGATCCTTAAAACATAATGAATCAGTATCTTTCTACAAACACATTGTTCGACATATAAACATTTCCTCTTCACCATGGTTTTATCTATACAAACCATATAAATATGTATTCGAGTTCCTCACGTTGAAAGAGCTAACATGAAATCATAAAGTAATCGTCCTAATGCTGAATTTTTGCTCACTCTCTGAGTAGGATAGCTTCTGCAGAGAGACCCGAGGAGCGTGATGGAATAGCAGTTTTCATTATTCAGACGTTAGCGCTCAGAGACGTTCCAAAGCAATACGACAGGACTTTAAGCAGAAATTGAACAATGGCTTAGATGGATGAGCACTTGAACAGAAGTGAAGCTATGCATTAATTGAGACAAACACAGCTTCATATTGCAAAACAAGAATACAATGAATACAGTATAGTAAATGTCACTAATTTTAATGTCTAGCCAAATATAAGTTGTTCAGATCTTTAAATGACTTGTCTTGATCTTTAAGTCAGTTGTCATTAAATGAGATAGTGGTCAAACAGACCAGAAAATTGCTCTCAAGAATTTAGATATTTATTTATTTATTTATTGATCGTCAACATAATGTACTATGTAGAATATGTATGTAAAAGTAAGTAATGTATTACTAAACTATTGGTTTTGCTGTTATGTACATGTATTCTATAGTTCAATTTTATTTACATGTAAGTATATATAAAATACACACTAATTTATTTACAATCTTAATCTAATAATCCGCTACCAGTAGGCAACGTTCCCAAAAATCTTTGACCTAAGTAGAGGCCAGCATTTTGGTCACGTGTGTAATGTATATGTTGAATAAACTTCTCTACTATATAAAGTTTAAAATAGCAACAGCTCATTTCCTAAGCTATATTGACTTCAGAATGTAATCCTAGGAGGATAAAGTCATCAGCAGCGAGAGCGTCCGACGCACAATATACCTATAGAAAGTAAACAGCAAATCCACTCTCAAGAGGCGACTTGAAATGACTCGTATCACGTACGCTCCTTCAGCGACAACGTGAAATTTTGCCAATTTGTAACATGCCGCCTTAGATAAAATCAGGCTTTACTACTCTCTTTTTTCCGACTGGTATTATCTTTTGCTTTCCAACACATCCATTATTATTTGCAAAAATGTAAGAGAAAACCTATCAAAATATAAATCGTCGTTTGTCTACATTTTGTTTTAGTAGTGTGTGTGCGTGTAATTTGGTGGAATTTCAATCAACGCTGTATCTCAGTTGTGTATTCCCAGTATATATAATAATACTTATAGTCCTACTAGCTTTTGCCCGCGGTTTTCACCCGCGTTCCCACAGGAACCGTGCATTTTTCCGGGATTAAAAGTAGCCTACGTTACTCTCTGGTCCATAAACTATACAGTTTATCTATGCGAAAAATCACGTCGATCCGTTGCTCCGTTACTGCGTGAAAGAAGGACAAACCAACAAATCAACAAACACACTTTCGCATTTATAATATTAGTAGGGAAGGGATAGTAGGGATTGTTTTCATTACTTTTCAGTTTATAAAACGTATCTACAACTGTAATTTAATATAAGTATTCTAATGTCCGAGATTGAAGAAGACGTGGTGAACTTAATTGCGTCTTCAGTGTCTGTACTGTGGCTGATGGAATAACAGTTTGCATTATTCAGGCATTAGCAAGCTACTATGCAGAGACACGCGCCTGTAGTGGGGTGCCGCCCGCCCACGCCCCCGCCCCTGCTCTGAAACAATTCATCTTCCCGCGATATGCAACGGAGACAGCAGATTTAGCTGCGATGACGTAGCTTAATTAAGTTGCAAAGGATAGCGTACCTACACTGTGATCCTGATGGAAGAGCAATGCCAACAGCAAAACTTTTGTTCTTTTTTAATTAAAAGTTTTTTTGTTTTTGGTTATAATTATTTATTAGTACGTGGAATTCAATCTGGCAATAAATGTCATTTTAAAACTTAGTTTCTTGTGTAATCTAAATAATCAAATAATATAGATCTAAATAAGTTTTCAAGACACAAGTGGACAGGTATCTTCTGGGCAAGCGTGCTAAATCGTCGACCGCATAATATAAAATGCAAGCACAGATTATACAAAATAACTTTTATTCCTGTGTGACGCAGAACTCGTTCTTCTCGCCAAAGACTTAAGTGCTTAAGTCCAGTGTACTTAGCTTAATGTCGACCATCCAGTCTCAAAATTCGCAGTACCTACAGTAACTATTGAAATGTTACGAAATATGTAATGAGGATAAATAGCAGTTTGCATTTGTGAAACACGCGATCGCGTCATGTAATTCCACAAAAACGACTCTTTTCCGAGAAAGCTCGGGGCGTGGTAGTAAGTAGATAGGTACCTACATTTATTATTATGACTCTCTCTTGGAATGCTAGTGGCTTCATTGACCTTTCCAGCTGATATTATGGACTGAATATTTAGAAAAGGTTACAGTCAGACACACAGTGAGAGGTCTTCTTTCTTCGTTTAGACACACGTAACGATCGTTTTATGGTTTAGCAAAAAAACGTTACGCCTCTTAATTATTTTCTTAAACATATGCTCGTGGCTGGTTCGGGGTTGAATATACCCAGGGGCGTATTTACCCTAGGGCCAAAAGGGCCATGGCCCGGGGCGGCAGGCAGCGAGGGGCGGCGCAAGCAGAAGAAATTTAAAAAAGCCTATCTAAGGCTCTCATATTAATAAACAGTGGAATACTTAGTTCAACTGTGTTTTGTCTTTTTCGATTCAGATCAAAATTGTCAAAGAACAACAAAAACAAAACATAGTTTAACCAAACCATCGTTTAGCACTGTTTATTAGTAAGAGCCTAAATATCGTAAGGCAGTAAATAGGCAGAAAATATGGACAGTTATACACCTCAAGTCTCAACACGTAAACCCGTTACTAACACAGCTCAAGACACCAGAGCCAAGTTAGTCCGGCAATATACCGAAGACATCCCGGACATCAGCCTGTACGAGATTAGAATGGCTCTCAAACAGCTTAAAAACAACAAGGCGGCAGGCGAGGGCGGAATTACGACTGAACTTCTGGTAGAACGGTACTTGTAGTCCTCCAGAGGTTATTCAATTCCGTCGTCCTTGAAGGTACAACGCCAGAAGCGTAGTACAAGAGCGTGGTGGTACTTTTCTTCAAAAAAGGTGATAAAACCTAAATAATAAATTATAGGCCCCCATCTCGCTTTTGAGCCACGTGTACAAGCTGTTTTTGAGAGTCATTACGAACCGTCTCGCACGCAGCTTTGATGAATTCCAGCCTCCTGAACAAGCCGGTTTCCGAAAAGGCTTTAGCACCATAGACCACATCCATACGTTACGCCAGATTGTACAGAAGGCTGAGGAGTATAATCGGCCGCTATGTCTAGCGTTTGTGGACTATGAGAAAGCCTTCGATTCAATCGAGACTTGGGCGGTACTGCGGTCCTTGCAGCGATGCCAAATTGACTATAGGTATATTGAAGTGTTGAAGTGTTTGTACAGCAACGCCACTATGTCAGTCCGACTACAGGACCAGAGCACGAAACAAATTCCATTGCAAAGAGGCGTGAAACAGGGAGACGTTATTTCTCCGAAACTGTTCACAAACGCATTGGAGGATGTTTTTCAGCTCTTGGACTGGAAAGGATTAGGCATCAACATAAATGGCGAGTACGTCACTAACCTTCGTTTTGCCGATGATATAGTCAGAATGGCGGAATCGCTTGAGGGTCTCAGTACCATGCTCAACGACCTCAGTAGCGTTTCCCAACAGGTTTGTCTTAAGATGAACATGGACAAGACGAAAATCATGTCAAATGTCCATGTTCCACCTATACCTACCGGTAATTGTTGGGAACGATACTCACGAAGTTGTTGACGAGTGTGTCTACCTAGGCTACCTAGACTGTCCAATTCGGTAGGTCCAACTTCGACAAAGAGGTCGCACGAAGAATCCAACTCGGCTGGGCAGCGTTCGGGAAGCTTCGACCTATCTTTTCGTCCACAATACCGCAGAGCTTGAAAACCAAGGTTTTCAACCAGTGTGTGTTGCCAGTGATGACTTATGGGAATGAGACGTGGTCTCTTACTGTTGGCCTCATCAGCGAGCTCAAAGTTGCACAACGAGCTATGGAGAGGGCTATGCTCGGGGTTTCCTTGCGTGATAGAATCCGAAACGAGGAAATCCGCAGGAGAACGAAAGTCACCGACATCGCTCTCAAAGTTAGTAGGTTGAAATGGCAATGGGCAGGCAACATCGCTCGCAAAACCGATAACCGATTGGGAAGAAAGGTGCTCGAGTGGCGACCATGAACCGGAAGACGTAGTGTAGGACGACCCCCCACTAGGTGGACCAATGACCTAGGTAAAACCGCGGGGAACCGTTGGATGCAAGAGGCGAGTAGTGGATCCAAGTGGCGTTCTATGGGAGTGGCCTATGTTCAGCAGTAGTGCACATCGTTAGTGGGAGGACTAACTCTTCTGCGAGTGTCCGTCTGGGTTGTTACCACCGCTTTGCTCGTGAAGTCTGCCGCCAAGCAGTAGTGTGCAAGCATTGCTGTGTTCCGGTTTGATGAGCAGAGTATCCAGTGAAATTACTGGGCTTATGAGACTTAATACCTAATGTCTCAGGGTTACGAGCGCACTGCAGTGCCGCGCAGGCCTTTGTGTTAAAGTTCTGGGTGGCACTGCAAATGTTATGGGCAGGCGTTATGCTTACCATCAGGCAAACGACCAGCTCGTCTCGTTACCAAATAACATAAAAAAAAAAAGATGCGGGGCTATCGTATATAGCTACTGACCGGCGCGTGGTGATGGCAGGGCGGCGGGGCCTGCTGGCCCGGGGCGCAGAATTTTAAAATACGCCACTGAATATACCTGGTTGGACCTCTGCCCCGTCTCGAATATTTTAGTCGGAGCCAAAAAACTTCAACATGATTTAACGAGTCACAGTCTTCTAATTAAAACAAGCCGAATATTTTTGCAAACATAAAATGTCCCAAAAATTAGCTGCCAACTTGATTCAAACCTGTGTCTCTGGCCAAAAGCTGTTCCAGCCATATTATTAGATGATCTTTTCATAAAAATCTGTGAGGTAGGTATATAGTATGTACACTCGAAGCTAGCTTTCAGCTAATGCTGAGAGTGCTCGTTCAGATATATCTAATTATTTTTTCAACACGTCATCTACATAACTGGGTCAATTATAATTTCATTCACAAGTGGAAAACTAGTTCCCTGCAACAGGATGATGTAATGTCACCAGGTCCATGGCATAAGTAGAATAGTTTGGAAAGTTGCGTAGTGAACCGGTCTCCGTAGCCTTGAATGATGTAAGGATAACAGAAGAAGAAAGTGGGTATATAAATATTTCTGTTGAAAACGGATTTCTTCGTCACTAGTTTGCGAAATACAGCAGACTAAAGTTTATGATTGATAGGTATCTTCCAACGTCAATCCGGGAGTGTGCTTTATAGATCACTGCATAGCCATATATTTTGCTGCTAAACAAGTACTACTTATGTTGGGCTTAAAGATGATGTATTTGAAGACGAATGAAGTGGACGCTGGACTGTGTCAATCAAAACTCTGGTTTCAATTACAGCATATAGTACTTCAAAATACAAAACAAAATTAGGTTGAAAATTTATCAGCACCACGGATATAGTCAGTAGGTGACGCTGACCACATTAAATCAGGGCATGTCATGAGCTTCTTCGTTATCTTACAAAAAAGCGGCTCTTTATTGTCCCTTAATAGTACCTAAAATACTAGACTAGATCCCGTTGCTGAAAGCGAAACGGCTATTCTCTCCTTACGTCCCACAAAACAAAGAAAACGCTCAGATTTTTACAACAGAAACGCGAGACTGTATAGACAATTTTGCATTTCGTTATCGGAAGTTTAGCAACGCGATCCGGTTTTATGGATGCAAATTGAAAAATGCCAATCACTCAGCAAGAGCTTAATTTGAAATGCCGTCACCAGGCGCGGAGTTCACATCTTAATTTTTTTCATTATTTAATCATTTAATGCTTAACACATTATGAAAGCTGTTACTATAAAACGTCAAGGATTTCAAACCTGTGATACTGTTAGTCAAAGACTATAAATCCTGTTGACTAATGATACAACTTCCCCTCATGCGAAAACGAACTATTTAAATGCACTACTCGCCACTGCGAGTACGAGTGCAGACTTATAACTTATCGATATTCAATGTATACTTTACAATTAATATATATACTATTATTAATTATTTTGGAAAAATAATAACCTTTCGTTTGGATTTGTTAACCGACTTCGAAAAAAGAGGAGGAGGTTAAATGTTCGACTGTATGTATTTTTTTAAGTATTTTAACTGATTTCTCCGTCAATTGTGGACCGATTTTGAAAATTATTTTTGTTGTTTGAAAGTGTATTATCTCAAGGTGGTCCCATATACATTTCATGGAAGAACATCTAAAGATGAAAAAATGGTACTTGAATTTTTTCATATATCGCGATATTTTCATCGAAGTAGGTTCCCGGTTTTTTTAAAGTATTTGTGCTTTTTGTTGTTAGATTTCCAGACATCCCAGAAATAAAGGAAAGCGAGTGGATAGAAGCGACTCAAAAAGAGAATTGGTTCCATCCATCGCAAGTCATGGAATCCATTCAGTAGCTTCGACGTGATGCGTGGCCAAAATACAGACAGACAGACAAAAATAAAAATACAGCTTTGGCTTCAGTATAGATAGGAGTGTCATCCAAAAAAAATGTGACCTGGAGTTTTATTATAAGTAGTATTATAGATTAATTTATAAAGTAAGTATGTATTGTCTAAGTTTTCCATATAATAATTTATTATTAATCGTATATGTCAGGGAATCAAGAATGCGATGCTAACTACCTATTCAATTTTATCGATATTATTCTGTTCAGTAGTAGTCGTACCACATCACTAAATTACGTCATCCAAATGATCGGCCAATTGCAAGCATAGAATATTACCTCGCCCCCTGCCCGCGCCGGTGAGACATGTTTGTATGAGGAATAGTGTTTATGAGCTATCAACAGGCTAAATAATCTATGCTGTTAGTGATACTTTTAGATAGATACTTTTCTGCATAATGCAAAATCTTAGGTACCGTTAAAGGCAAACACTCAAATATAAAAAAAGTTCCGCGTTGCTTCGCCGTTACCGACCCGAAAATGGCGTATAAATAAAAAAAGAGTCATTTTCCACGTAGCATGGTCTCTTGCCTTTAGGAGAATAATTATTGCGAAGTAAGGTTTGGGATGCAAAGAATAGCGACAAAGGTCGACTCTACGCCCTCGGCGGAAAATAAATTACATTGAGCAATGACTGTAGGTAAGAACCAGTGGATTACGTATTCGTATGCGTTATATGAGTATATGTACCTAGATATCTGACTATTGGTACTTGTACTATTATCTATTCTGTGCTATTGGTTAAAGTCCTTAACGTGGTTAAATGCCTATGTTCCTTTTAGATGGATCTCAGGATCATTTCAGGTTTGGATGGATCTGAACTCGATATAATCCACGAGTAGATGACGCGTATGTATACAGGATGAGGCGTAAAGAGTACCAGCGGGTGGGGGACATTGTGACTGACCAGAAATATGAAAATTGTGTTAAGTAAAAGTCGCATGGTTAAATTTTAAAAAATCAACACATTTGCTCATTCGGTGTTCTGGGGCCTGTTTCATAAAAAATATTAGTCTAATATTATGAGTATTAGCGTCACATTATATATGAAAAAAGAAAAAAAAAGCTCATAATATTAGACTAATATTTTTTATGAAACAGGCCCCTGATCACAAATTAAGGAACTTTTTCAGTTTGTTTTATGAGTTGTATTGTTTGATAAGCGTGCTATCAAATGCTGTCTTCCAGTTTTGTGGCGCAGGTTTAGTGTTTGTTTAGTTAACTCTTAAAGTTGAAATTTGTGCTTTAACTAATTTTTCTATTGTAAGTTTGTGCTGTCGTGGTGTGAAACGCGCTGTAAGCAGACACCATTTACAGGAATTGAGACTACTCGTACTTACAGTATTACGATGGCGCACCCCTTTCCCCGCTACTTCAGCTATTTGATGCGCGTTCCGCTTGCTTTTGTATTGGCGATAAAGTCGCGTTTCAAACGCACTAAAAAGGTAGGTAAAACGCAAAAAAAAGCCTAATGCCGTGCCGATTCTACTTTGCGACATTCTGAGTATACTTAGCGTGACTTAACAAAATGGTTGAAGCTTTAAATAAGTTTGCGTAGGTGCTTAGGTAACTTCGAGTGGAATGGACTCCTCTTAACACAAACAAAGGTGGTGGTCGATCTCTTGAATGTACTAACCATTGTTACTTAACAACGTAAGTATAATAATTATGTTAGTAGTAGGATAGGCAGTGTATTTGAAATTACATGTTTACGATTTAAATTGTGGAAGTACAAGTACGTCTACGTATGTATATGAATTTTGAATAGAAATACTACTAATGTATCTAGAAGGTTAATGTAAGTAGGTAAGGCCAACAGCTTATTTTATTGCTACGATCTTTATATCTGTAGTAATTTATATTATTATTTTTAGTCTCCATGTTTTGGAATAAATTTTCCTACTTTAAAACTTAAGACAGCAAATATACTTTATATTTGCTGCCTTAAGTTTTATGGTAGGCCGTTTTTATCCACGGCGGAACGGAGAAGGTATATGCATTTATCTATACAAAATACAACTAATTAAAATTGAAGTATCTGTTAGTAATGCCCAAATAACAGCTTTTTACTGAAAGTATGAAAGTATAAACGGCACTTATAACAAAAAACAATTTTTAAAATTTGTGTCTGTTTGTTTCTTTGTTTGTTCCAGCTAATCTCCGACATAGCTGGACCGATTTTGACGGGACTTTCACTGGCAGATACCTAATGTTATAATGAGTAACTTAGGTTACTTTTACTATGTGAGCGAAGCCGCGGGGCACAGCTAGTTCATAATAAAGCTGACGATTTCCGTATCTATGCCCCATGTGTCCATTTGAATTTATAAATCAATAAAAAGGTTTGTCGGAAAGGCAAGACTACAAACTGCTGTTTTGTTCCTAAAATATGTATACCAAAGTCGACGGTTGAAAGTTTAGAGAGCCCAGAAGTTAACCAAAGACAAACCTCGGCGACCTATGTCATAGTCAAACAGGGTTGCCACATGCCAGCTTTCAGGAAACGGCGGGAAATTTAGCAAAAGCAAGCAGGTGCGCTAAACAAACAATAAACTCTCGCTTGCGCTACCTGAATGAATGAACTGAGAGGTTTCGAAAAATGGAATAGTTTATCACGTGAGAAATGATACTGTTGTCCCTTGTCAAATTGTGGGAGAAGCGGAAATGTTTCGGGCTTTAGGACAATGATATAATAATTTAAGCATGAGACCTTTCATATAACTTTGTAAAATTATTTTGACACTGAATAGATTGAGTTTTGCGTGTTGTTATTTTAAACTATTTTGTTTGAATACATTTTGCAATTTAACCTTTTGATAGAAACCAAATAGCATGACGTTAAAAATTTGTTTCTAACCACGTAAGGCTAACAGTTGCACACATGGGAACCAGCTCCAATTATTGGATTAACGGTAAACACGATCACATCATGATAGCGGAGCGATGGATACAAGGACCAAGTTGGAATTTTTTTTCACGAGATTATTACTCAGTGATTCTATGTACTCTAAGTACTTTTTACCATTGACTGCGAGGAAACAAATACTATAGTAGTACTATAGTATTTATATTTATCAAATTATAGCTCAATGCAATAGCTCCATTCAACCAGCCAGTATGTACATTCAGTGCGTTTTATGTATTTTTTTACATAAGTAATTCGATTAATTCGTCCTTGTTCCAAATTCAAAATGATTTTATTTTCTTGTGAGTAAAAGTGAGTTTATTCACTGTTATAGATGAATCATACACCCTTTTTCGAGTGGTAAAAAATAATTTACGCTTTGAACTGAACAAATAATCTTAATCGATTAAGCATTCAGGTAAGGAGCCAATAGCGCAGGCCAAGCAAAAATAGAAGACATTGCAACGTCCACAAAGCAAATTATTAAAATTGAATTCCAAGATAAGGGCACAGGGCACGGCTGCGCACCTGAGGTCGGTCGCCTCTTGCAGACCAAGGAGAAATAATGACAGAGACCAAACTAGAAAGCCGATTACATTCCAATTTCGAATTTGGCTTTTTTAGTGTTTACGGTTTCCATCACATTGCCAATTTGTTGCCAATACCAATAAAGTCGTGTAGGATTACTGGAACAAT
Organism: Crocallis elinguaria; assembly: GCA_907269065.1. Classification (NCBI taxonomy): domain Eukaryota; kingdom Metazoa; phylum Arthropoda; class Insecta; order Lepidoptera; family Geometridae; genus Crocallis; species Crocallis elinguaria. The sequence continues at coordinate 11,760,263 of OU026078.1, forward strand.
ATAATGTTATTCGCCAAACAATTGGTATTTATTACCCAGTGGGAATGTTCGTATTTTCAATAATCTGAGATCGTCTATTACATGAAAATTCGTGAGCTTTGTACATTTTTATTTGTCTTGATTTTTTCAACCCACAATATTGTATTCTATAAAATATTTACCTACAAGAAGTTTAGTGTGTTCATTTCTTGTTGAGATAACAAAAAATTGACTTATCACTAGACGTGGATTCTAACCTAAGAAAATATGCGCAATCACCAAAAATATCTAGTCAGATACAGCACAGAGAAACAACCAATTTTAACATGTAACAAATTATTATTATATAAATTATTTATTTGTATAAGTAGATAAATAATATTAATTTATTTAATTTTATGATTTTGATTAAGCACCTACCTACTAATTAAAATTGTATCGCTAGGCAAAAAAAAAACGTAATGTATAATTATTAGAGTAGTCACCAGGAGTCCCTTGAAAAGGTGGCCTCTATTCATCTTTGTCATCAATTTTTTTTCTTTTCTTACAATTTTTTAATTAAATCTCGCGGACTTTTTACATATCATTATCATATGACATATCCATGGTGCCTAAGGGGCACCTTAGACGCTCATGCAAACGTACGTTTGCTTGTCATCATAACAACGCTTTTGCGTATCACGAAATATCGTTTCGAGTATCACGAAATCCACGCTTGACGCAAAAGCGTTGTTATTCTGACCAGCAAACGTACGTTTGCATGAGCGTCTAAGGTGCCCCTAAGTTGAAAATCAACATGTTACGCGTATATAAGCAAAGTACTTAGCAGCGAAATATATAGCGGCGACATAGCAAAACTCCTTCCTTTTACGTCAGCTTCATAAATAACATGGAAAATAACTGTTCAACGGTCCCCAAGTATGGCCGGTTAGCACTGCTGCCGCAATTCATTCATCTAAGCACACTCATTTAGCTTCATTTACTCCGGACCACTACCCAAGGACCTTAACGCTGTACTTGTAGATATGATGTCCCAAACAGGTCCGTAGTCTAATATACGTGATGGGCTGGTTTTTATTAGGGTTTCGTAATAAAACAAGTAACCCTTAAAATATCATCTGGTCCGTACGTTGCTGTCTGTCGCAGAATCATAACTTCTTCATTTATAAACCAAAAGTGTGTTTGGCATGAAATACTGTAATAACATGACGATAATAATAATAATGACGTTGGACAATATATAGCATATAGCCCACCAATGTATAATTGTATATAGATCAAAGTGTTTCCTTGCTATATGTATAGTTTTTAATTTAGAAAATTGAAATCTATTCTCAGTGGGCCATAGTGAAGACTCAATGAAAATTATTCTACCTATGTGCATTTTGAGATGAATTATAGGTACTTTGTGAAAGAGAAAACTTCGGAATCTTACACTATGCGTGGCCTGACACGCACTTGGCCTATTTTATATCAAAAAAAATACGGTTAGATACGTATATTTATTCCTATTTCGATTAATATAATTAGTAAACGCTAATCCATCGAGAATACAATGAAAATGTGCACAAAAAATGTCAGGGGGGCGTTTTTAGCCCTAAATGCTTCCCTCTACATGCGACTCTGGACCCGAAGTATCTGTTAATGAGACACCTAAGTCTAAGACTTTTATCGCGAGAGACCTTCCACCTCCGAAGTTTACTAACCGAACTAAACATTTATTTATGAAACAAGTATTTAAGACGCAAACTTTTTGGTCTAATTACGTTTTCATCTAAGTAATGAATTTCTTTGTAAGTAGGACCTCTATCAAGTGAGTTTTTGGATAGCTGGGGACAGTAAATCTTTTCTGGACTTAGCACTAAGTAATCGCCTCTTTCAATTATGCCGCTGGGAATTAAGCACAGACCAGTAAACCTAGACGCCGCGTAATCCAAGTTTCGCATAAGAACACAATCGTAAAATGTTGGCGGGGGACGCGGGAAGACCGCGTGTTAAGTAAGGTCAGATTAAAATTCATACATCAGACGAGGAAAGACAGCGTGTTGTTGCGTGATTGGTTTATAGCAGTGATAATGCATAACCTTGACCTTGCGGGGTGTCCGGCTAAGCGGAGTCTAGAATTAATGGTCTGTGGAATTAAAACACACTTTTTAAAATAAATTAGGTGCTAAGTGAGTTTACGCTTAGTGTGAATTGTTTATTTATGTCCTTCATCATCATCATCATCATCATTTACAACCTCTTATCTACCCATTATTGCGTATAGAGACATTTACTGAAGCTGTGGACAAGAAACGTTCAAATGTTTTTACTCGAAATTGACACCACACAGAAACCGTGTCTGCAATGGCCAGAGAAAAAGAAAAAAAAACGTTACGCGATGCGGAATGCGGAAAGCGAGAACGGGGTGAGCAAAGAATTATAAACAATATAGAAAACTAAATGGTTTTTTTTTTTTTTTTTCCCCTCTTCCGGGGCTTTGGCTTCGCACGTCTTATGCATTCGCCAGTGTCAGGTTTTCAAATTCAATTCTCTGTCTTCTGTGTGTTCTCAGGTTCAGCCTTTTCAAAGCTTTGCTTCAAATGGTCGAATCAATTTTGTAGACATCAGGCAAAATATTTACATAACATGTAGTATATACAATTTATTTACAATGAAAACGGGGAAACGATAATAATTAACAAAAATTGGATTTAAGGAAATAAGGAAGGATAGGGTCAGAGGAACAAGGATATAGGTTGAAAATAAAAATAATAAATACAATAAATAGGCATACTATAGTTATATACATATAAATTATAATTTGATGTCATTAGCTTCGATAAATGAAGCTAAGACTGTGTAAATAGAAATGTGATTAAATAAAAGTAAACAAGATATATTCGTAGGGAGAGGGACTTTGAGGTCAACTAAAGCTTTATATAATGAAGTGTGATCATATAGCGGGCAGTTAAGTACGATGTGGTTTATGCTACCCACATCTCCACATTCACAGTTTGGCGAGTCGATAATGCGAAGTCGAGCAAGATGTGACGGGCTACACGAGTGACCCAATCGCATCCGTATGAGTACTGATGTAGCTCTTTTACTGAGCCTCGCCTTGAAAAACCAAGGTTTGGCTGGAATTAAAGGTTGGATATGATGATAATATTTCCCTTTTGTCGTGGCACTGCTCGTCCAAGCCTCATTCCAAGACTCTTGGAGATGAAGCTTTGGAAGAGCAGCAAGATCTTGAGTAAAATTTTTATATGGAAATAGGTCTCCACACCCTATTGCTTCGTTAGCAAGTTTATCGGCTTTTTCGTTTCCCTTTATTCCACAGTGACTGGGAATCCAGGCAAACGAAACAGAACAACCCCTGTCCATGCATTTGACTAATTGTTCCCTAGCCATGATAATTATGGGAGAACAGGCATTTCTTATAAAAGGAAATTTAGCAAGAGCCTGTAAAGCACTAAAAGAGTCAGTAAAAATTATGGTATTAGGAAGATTCATTATTTGTATGTATTCTAAAGCTTTAAATAAACCAAAACACTCAGCTGTAAATATTGAGGTTTGTGGAGGAAATTTAACCTTTTCTACTATGTTATATTGTTCATGGTAAAGTCCAACACCAACACAATCATTAATTGAATGTTTAGACGCATCACAATAAATATAATGCGCTTCGGGCCAGCACTCAATCTTTACTGAATTAAAAATGATGTTTGCATTTACATCGCCTTTGGAAATACCTATATTGAGATACATGTTCGGAGAAACGATTAAAGCTTTATAATTTGTTTCAAAGAGAGGAAGATTAGGTGTGCGATGAGTTGGAGCCTCTATGGTTTTATATTTTTTGTAACTAACAATTAAATGTGGTGTGGATTTACGACTCCAATATTGAGAAGAGACAATTTGATCTGAAAGATTAATGAGTTTGGAAACGAGCGGGTGTGTAGAGAATTGTAAAATGCGGAAGAAGAACCTATCTGCCAGAAATTGCCGTCGGAGTAGAAGAGGAGGTTCAACGCATTCGACCTGTAGAGCATTTATTGGGCTAGACTTCATGGCACCTGTTATAATCCTCATAGCTTTAGCCTGGACGGCATCCAGTTTCCTCATTGCAGCCAAGCTACAAGGCTCTAACAAAAAGGTTCCGTAATCGAGGACGCTTCTGATCAGAGCATTATAGACCAACTTCAAAGAAAAGGGATGCGCGCCCCACCAAACGCCAGAAAGACATCTAATGATGTTAAGTGAGCGTTCACACCTATCAACAACATACTCACATTGAGGCATTCCCGATAGCTTTGAATCTAGAATTAGCCCTAAAAATTTGGCTTGCGTTTTAACAGGAATAGGCTCTTCATTAAATTTAACAGTTATGGGTGGAGGCATACGCTGTCTGGTGAACAAAACCACGCAACTCTTGGGCACAGACAGTTCTAAACCATTTCTGTCCAACCAAATTTTAAGGAGGTTTAGGGAATTTGATAGTGAGGAACATGCGTTATTTATATCTTTATTTGAATTATATATTACTACATCATCAGCATATTGCAAAATAAAAGAATTTCTATTGAGCGAATTATCTAAATCATAGGTGTAAATATTGAACAGGATTGGACTGAGCACAGATCCCTGTGGGAGTCCTTTCCATAATGTTCTACTTAATGATTCTATTTTAATTGAGCGTCCCGACATTAAATTGATAACAAATCTTATTAGGTTTTGAGGTACTTTTAATTGTTCCAGTTTATTTCTTAAAATATTTATATTTACATTGTCATATGCCGATTTGATGTCTAAGAATGCAGCCACCACTGATTCTTTTTGAGAGAATGCCAATCGGATATCAGAAACCAAAATGCCGATGCTGTCCAGAGTACCCTTACCTTTCCGGAATCCGTATTGAGACTGAGGAAGTAAATTTTTGCTTTCAATAAACCATTCGAGTCTATTTTTTACTAAACGTTCAGTAATTTTTGTTATGACTGGTGATAACGCAATAGGTCGGTAGGAAGAAACTTCTGATGGATTTTTATTTTGTTTCAAAATTGGCAACACTATCTGAGACTTCCAAAAAGCTGGAACGTCACCTGTCATAATTACAGAGTTAATAACCTCTAAACAATAATTTAAACTTTTTTCTCCAAGATTGACAAAAAAGGAATAAGGAATTCCGTCTTCGCCGGGAGCTGAATCCTGGACGCTAGAAAGAACGCCTTTGAGTTCGTTGAGTGAAAAAGAAGAGTTTAAATCTGTATTAATAGAGTTTGTACTACTAAATGAATATTGAATAGGTTGGACTAATTCTTGTTCTGGAACAGAAGGAGGGGCTAGACAACTCAAGAACTCACTATACATGGATTCTGGAAGTGTACTAAAAGTGCTACTGGACATGCCTAACCGGAAACGTTTGATGTTATTCCACACTACTGTGGATGGAGTATGTGGAGAAATGGTGCTGCAAAATTTTCTCCAACTTAGGAATCTTTTTTCTTTAACTAGTTTCTTTGTTTCATTTATTAAGTCTAATAAATTTGTAAAATTTTCATCTGTCATATTTGTGTTGTAATTTATCTCTGCCTCCTTCCTTTTTTTAATAGCATCTGATAACTCACTATCCCACAATGGTGGAGAAGGTTGTTTTCCACTGGATGCATTTTTAATGGGAAAAAATGCATCTGCTGCTTCTAACATTAATTTAGTAAATTCTAAAGAACTGTTTTTTGTAGATGTTAGAACTGGTAAATTATGAATATTATTTTCCACATGATCTTTATATTTAGTCCAATTCTCTTTTAATAGTCTGTATTTCATTCGGGGTATTGATATCTTATTACAAATTTTATCTCCAGGGAATGTTATAAGAATTGGATAGTGGTCACTACCAAATGTTGAAGGAAGGGTGCGCCAAGAAAGTGAAGATGCCAAAGTTGGAGTTACAATTGATAGGTCAATGGCACTTAAGTTTTCATTAGGATTGGTTCGACGTGTTGGTACACCTGTATTTAGGATACAAAGATTGTGTAGATCCAATAATTCTAACAGTTCTTCTCCATATGAGTTAGATAGGGAACTACCCCATGACCTGTGTTGGGAATTGAAGTCTCCTAATACAAGGAAAGGTTTTGGAAGAAAGTTTAATATGTCATTTATTTCCTGGAATGCAACAGAAGATGGTTGAGAAATATATATGGAAACAAAACATATATCAATAATAAGAGCAGCAACTATAGAAAAGGCACTATGTTGCGGAAGAGGAATAAATTTAACTAAAAGGCTATTTTTGACGAGTAAGGCTACTCCACCATACCCGTCACTTCTGTCTTCACGAAGACAGGTGTAACCACTTAATTTAAAGGCAGATCCTGGGCGAAGCCAAGTCTCTGCCAAAGCGATTACAGATGGTTCATACTTATTGATTAAATAACTAACTTCAAATTTCTTACTAATCACACTCCGGCAGTTCCACTGCACCACCCCATGTGGGTAGTGCAGTGGAACCGCCACAGTGTGATTATTGTTGTTCACCATTTGTTGGTGTAAATCCATGATGGGCATGGATTATTTTTTCTAACGTTTTAATCATAGGGGCAGCGTGGTTCGGTTTTATTAGGTTGGACTGAGAAAGAGTACTAATTAGGAGAATGATAATGTCTGTTAAAGACTGTTCTTCATTATCAGAGGAAGTGGATCTCAATGCACATCCATCAACAGGAGGTGGCATATCATATCCCTTAATGAGTTCTTGATGAGCTGTACGATCATAACCTTTTTGGGGCTGATGTGGTGAACGTGGTTTTAGGGCAATTGTTTTCTTATAGGACATATTGGTTGAAGATGGAGGGGGCATTCTACCAAATACATTGGTTGGTCGAGAGGTAGCAATTACATCAGCATATGATTTGGAAATGAGTGGGTGTTGTTTATTTGCTTCTGAATATGATATGCAACATTCAGCCATAGACTGCTTGATTCTTTTTTGTCTCTCAAGCTCTGGGCAGCATTTGCTAGTTGCAAAATGAGACCCAGAACAAAGACAACAGGTAGCACAATCTTCTTCAACGGTACAGCTGTCTGCAGTGTGTGCTTGGCCACACTTATAGCAGCGAGGCTTGGACCTACACTGGACTTTAGTATGACCAAAACGACAACAACTATAGCATTGTATGGTTGGATATGTGTAAAGTTCTACTGGTAATGCATTGTAGCACATGAATATTCTTTTTGGTAAAACCTGACCATCAAAAGTTAATACAACTGTCTGTGACGGTTTCCACGTTGGGGATCCTCCCTCTGTTGATTTATAATTAAGGCGCCTAGTTTTCAAAATTTTGCCGCAACCTATTGGTACATTTATGTTTTCAACGATTTCTTCAGGAGACCATTCAGCTGGCACCCCTCGAACTATGCCCATGCGTGTTAGATTAAAGGATGGGATGAAAGCTTTGAACTTATCTTTACTTAAGCTATCATGGCTTAGGAATGTATTGGCGCTATCGAAATTTGTAAATGCAAGTGCTATTCTGTTGCGGCCAATTCGTTTCAAGCTACCATTCACTATATTTTTGAAACATTGCCTCTGTAAGAATTTTCCAAATGCAATAGGGTGTAGAGTGATTCCATCATCAGCGTTTGTGTATTCTCTTTGAACATGAACTATGTAAGGAGCTACATCCATAGCTTCATATCTTATTCGACCTACTGGAGGCGGACGGGATTGCAGTTGGTTTGAAATGTCATTAGATTTAGTGTTGTTAGTCGGGACTGTAGTTGTGTTTGGTTCAATACTATTTAATTGATGTTTCACAATAGGTTGAGATTTTTCATCAATGTTGTTGATTGGATCACATGTGCAATCAGTATCTTTTATCTCTGAAGTAGAGTTACGTTTACGCCTACGTTTATTACAATGTCTACACATCCTGCTCGGACGACTACGCTTTAAAGAGCGGGTAGACACGGAACCATCAGTCTCCATGCCCGACTCGTTTGATATTACCGTCACAAAACATGCCGCCGGAGGAACTGAGCCCCCCGGGTCGGGGGGCTCCTCCATCCCGAAAAAGAAGCAAAAATGGACTTACCAACAGAAATAAGCACTAATAAATAAACTATATACAAAATAGACTATGAATATTTACAGTTTTAACTCCCCTGACCACTATTTAATACCTAAAAATATTTTCCAAAATTATTAAATTGAAAACGCTCCCGCCTAGTTCAAACGTTTCCCGCGCTTTTCAAACTAAATGGTTGTTAATTCTTAACCTTTATATAAACCTATTTTCTTTGTGATATTGCTTTTAATTTTCGATTTGTTTTTAACATTAACAAAGAAAAAGGTTTTGTTCAATTTTGTTTTTAATTGATAAATTCTTAGTTTTTTAATTATCTTCTTCTGCATGTTATACTTTTGTTTCAATTTTTATTCAATACAAAGAACCCTTTAATAATTTAAATTGGCAAAACATATATTGTCATGGCCACAGAAGAAAAAAACCCCTATTTTTTACCTACATATCTAGTTTTATTTTCTACTTATGTTTGTGGCCATTTCGTGGTTCTTCTTCCTTCACTTCTTATTACAATAATATTCAAAATTGTATTCTAGCTTGACGCAGGCTGAGTGTAGTTTGTACAAACAACAAAGAGTGTGAAGCAAAAAAAAATATAAAAAGAACAGCCGAGGGCATTTAATACCGAGTACAGATACTGCAGTATAATTTAAACCTCAGTCACGTTCAATCCAGCGGAAAATAAAGAAGACGCCATATTTGTGAAGTGGGTGCGAGTTGCGACAGTATCGTAAAGGAAAATACTGTACTAGATTATCCAGAAATTTATGGATGCAATCGAGCGACGCACCCTCCCTAGAGAGGTAAACCTATCGTGCGATGGCGGATAAATAGCTATTTTATCGAATAATAAATCTAAACAATATTGCTCGTAGGTTTTTTATCACCCTTTAGGTTTAGTGACTTAAATTGTAATGTGTAAACAAATCTTGACAATCCGTTGTGATCGTGTGAAGTAATAAGGATTTGCATATTTGGTACAGTCAGCTGCAATAATATGTAGTGTTTATAATGTATACACACTTTCAGATTTACAAATTAATTAAATTTATTTTATTTTGCAAAAATTAGTATTAGTTACTGAGTTATGTTTCGCAATTAATTATGTACGTATTCCACAATATGAAAACGTAACTTAGGTAAAACTAGGGAAGTAGTTCTACTACGTAGGTTGTTATTGCAAAATATGTTATTGAAATTGAACTGCCTACACCTTTCATATGAATTTAAAAAAAAATAACTCCCAAGCTTTCAGTACTTATATAGAGTAGTACTATAAGTTTCAGTAGCTGATAGTCTTGCTTACGCGTTACATTTATTTCACGAGGGAAAATAAAACAGATCTACTTGAGATTGGAGAAACCTTAGGTACCTATATTCTATTTTTTCAAACTAAAAAAATATATAATAGGTTTAAGTCCTCTACCGAGTGAAGATAACATCGGTGGATCTAGAAACTAGTCTGTATAAACAGTATAATTTTATTATGTTCGAGTTATTCTAGGCAACTACATATGTCATCGACTTGAGATTGTGTAAGTCATCAACTTGATATTGTGATTAATGGACTAAACCTAGAATAAGAACTGCTCTTAAGTGCAGCTGTCCTAATAGACGTCTACCCTATGTACTTGGCGACAGATTCTGAATAAAGCCAGCAGAACAAAAAATAATATTTATAGGTAACTTGCTTCTGCCTGTTTCACCCGCGTTCCCATAGAAACTGTGAATTTTTCCGGAATAAAAGTCTATGTTACTCTCCGGTCCATAAACTATATCCATGTCAAAAATCACGTCGATCCGTTGCTCCATTGCTGCGTTAAAGATGGATAAACTAACAAACGTACAAATACACTTTGCGTTTATTATATAAGTAAGTATGGAAGTATGGATGGCTATAGTTGAACACAGAACCTTAATAATAAAATAATGATACCATCATGCTATGAATACAAAAAGATAAGCTACCCTTAATTAGCCAACAGCCCAACAACATACCATAAGTAGCTAGCTCAAGTATTATTCGCTAATATGAAGCAGATTTTGACCCACTTACGATGTAGACGAGTTGGCAGCACCCGACGCCTGAGGCTCTACATTTTCGCTTATTACATAACATGACGTTGGGAGATTTTAACAGCTATAACAATTGCGGCTCGTACCCGCTCGGTAGCATAATATACAAGAGTATGGCTATATGTTCCGCTACCTAGTTTTATCTACTCGTAAAACACACATTAAAACGGTAGCTTGATAGGAAATAATGGTTGTATTGTTTCCACATTAAATTCAGAAGCAATAAACGTTTGAAAAGTACGGTAATGGAACAGTTTGTTTATTTAGTACCGAAATTATTATGGTCCGTCACAAGTTTGAAAACCAATAACGATCTATAGAGCGTCTGCTATTCAAAACGTTTTAAACGATAATTAATGAAGAAAGGAAGGGGAGGGACCATTAAGATATTTAGTAAGTTGTTGGGTAAATATTTTCTCGCTCAGTTCTACTTTAATTAATGTCCAAAAATGTATGAAAAATTCGAAAGGGTGCGTCGATCTATACTTTCTTAAATACGAAAAAAGAATTATAAACAGTACTAGCTGCTCCTACTACTTTACGTCCTTTCTTGGAATGTCTGCCAAATTTAAACTCAAACGGTTCTGTAATTTTCTCGTGAAGAGGTAATAGACCCGCAGACATCACTTTCAGACTCCTTCATTTGCAAAAGTATTATCTAAATAATACTAAAGCTATAATATTAGTATGAATAAACTTACTTCTGGAAGCCCACAGTTTTCCACTGTTCAAGGCTGTTAAGTACGTCTCGAGGTTTTCCCGGCAATGCGGTTGCAGCGTCAGATTCCCATTGCTGATGAACTCCGTCCAATCATGGTGGTCGAGTAGCGCCTTCATCCACGCCATCCTCGAACCTCCCTCCTCCACATTCAAGTTCACACTCCCACTCACCACACTCACTACCACCAGCACTAACACCAACATTGTCCTATAACCACTTGCCATTACGCTCATGTCCTATATCTTGTCTATGGAAACTGCTAAAGTCCTTTAGTTGGTCATTTCAAAGTACCTGAAACAATTAATAAAAGTTTAATAGAGTGCAGTAGCGAGCTGCAAATGAAACAACCCGGAGGACATGGACTCGGAAAGCTCTCGTTTTTAAAAGCTTTATTTGTAAAAAAGGAAGCGCGTTTTAACAAAAAAAAACTCTCAAATCGATCGTTTTCCATATAAAGTATATAAAATATCTCTTTTTGTTGTGGATATACGATAGCGTTTGATCTCTTGGTACGCCTATAGAAAATTTGGCTTAGAATTTATAGAAGCCAGAGTCAGTTATATGGCGAAGAGCTTCTTTTCCGGAATTCTTCCGAAAATACAAGAAGGGAAACAAATCTTCCCTGACTTATTTTTCGTTTTCCGCCCGATATTAAAAAAACCCGTGCAGATTTGTTTCCCCTCTTGAATTTTCCGTGTCCGAAGAATGCAGGGCAAACACAAAGAACGCTGGGCACAAAGGAGTGAGATAGCAAATTGTTGCTGTTTGGTGAGACTGTAGCGTTTGCAATTCTTTACAGAGCAATATTTTTCAAACTTCTCCACTGTCTGCGCTATAAGAAACACAAACCGTTCACAACGTGACCTTTTAATTCAATTTTTTCAACTTTGATCATATTCGTTGTACACACGGGGACGTTTTGCGGTAAAACCAATTAACGTAATCCCTCAAACGTTTTTCATTTTCCGAAAAATAAAAATTCATAATAACTTTCGAGCTCACTAACATGTCGTGTTAGCCGGGCTTATACTGTCACAAAGTTAAAGCGACGTGAAAATATCCGTGTAATGCGGCATTTTTAGCCCCACAATGCCTCGATTTTTTTAAAGCGAATGAGAAAATTATACCGCACAATTACTTTAACGATTAGCTATAACGTAAAATAGAATTTTCTTCTGAAGTAGGCTTTTAGGAGCGATTCAATTCCTTCGCTAGATTTCCCTCATTATATATGTGAATTAGATTGAAGCTGCATTATCTCTTGTGGCGCTAAAAGCTTTGCAGAAATAACCACCCTATACGGCGCACCCCGAGAGGGCGATGATAATGCGACAATCGCCGAGCCCTCCCCTATTTATACCTACTAATCACCACTGATACACCTGTAATAGCGGCGAATTAGCATCAGGGACTCCCGCTTTGCATTAAATTAATAGCCCCATTATATTCATGCGGCTGTAGAACTTGTGCCTCTCCTCACAATAGGATAGCAAAACACGAACGGCTCAATTTAGAAAAAGGTCCCAATGAAGCACGGATCGAATAAAAGCTTCGAGAACAATGGCTTTAAAACAAATGGCTAGCGTTGATTAACAACACAAAAGAGAGTGGAAAACCGAAAGGCAATTAGACGGTATTGAGAGACTATAAATATATGAGATTATATGGATAGACTAGCTTCTGCCCGCGGTTTTCGCCCGCGTTCCCACAGGAACCGACAAACCGATCTGTCAAATTAAATCAACTTGTCAACATCATAAAACTTTATTGACAGCTGTCAATGTCAATTTTATGTCACACTAACTTCTGCCCGCGGTTTTCACCCGCGTTCCCACAGGAACCATGCAGTTTTTCAGTTAAAAAGTAGCCTATGTTACTCTCCGGTCCATAAACTATATCTATGCCAAAAATCACGTCGATCCGTTGCTTCGTTACTGCGTGAAAGTACAAACCAACAAACACACTTTCGCATTTATAATATTAGTATGGATAGTATGGATTAGGAGTTTATCGCTCGCAGGTAGGTATATCGAGTCTGAGTAACTTATTGAATTGAATTATTAAAATGGTCAGAGTGATTTCATACTTAGCAATAATTCTAGTTCTGTTTGAGTTGTGTAATTGAGCACGATTGCGTTGCTGTAGATGGACGGTTGATGTAGATGTTACGAACATATTACACGCGTCAATTTTGTTTCGTGAGAAACCAAATATTGCGTATATTGGCTCAGCGAATGATAAGCTTGCTCATCGTATGTAAATACCTTTTACGCTTGTTCTACGGTTACATTAAAATTTATTGCACCACCAAGAATTCATTACCTTGAAATGTGATGGTATTTTCCTTTATACGTGTAGGTAAATAATATACTGGTAAAAGTAAAACAAATTGCATACCTTACATTATATAAGTAAGTAGGTTAGTATAACAGCTAGCGAGTTGTTAGATAATTTATTTTAAAATGTGGGAAAAATGCGTAATTTTGTAGTCATCATTCGTGATTGCGGTTTGTTGAAATAATGAGGTCTGTTCTAGTGCCATAATGACCGTTATGTGGTTAAATCCGGAATATAAATTTGTACAAGTTTTAGCTAGTATGTGTAGGTGCGAATTTTCTGCGTGTTGAGTGGTGTGAACTGGTTAGTACTTAACTACTCACATTTAATTATTCTTTAGGGCCTAATTATATTGTATTTTATTTACTTAAGGGGCAGCGTAGACGCTTATGTACGCTTATGTACAGCGCAAAATAACGTTTGCTTGTCAGAATACCACAACGCTTTTGCGTCAAGCGCGCATTTCGATTATCACGAAATCCGCGCTTGACGCTAGAGCGTTGTTATTTTGACAAGCAAACGTACGTTTGCATAAGCGTCTACGCTGCCCCTACCACAGCGAGGATGCAGGCCTATAGCACTCAGGGATAACGTAGCGTCCTATATTAGTGGGAGAATTCTAAAAATCATATTAGCATATTAGCGGTAAAAAACAAACAAACTTTACAGCTCTTAATGATATTAGTATAAATTGAATCTATATGTCTATTAGATTGCACGTCGCTAAAGTAATTACCCGGAATTGCAAAAGTCAGTTAAAAGTGAGTAGGGTCGGACAACGCAGTGTTCGTAAGTAGCGTCCTCTCCATAAATCGAAAAGTTTTTCATTACAGAATACCTGAAATAACTTACATTGCTCATTCTCACTATGACCCACACACACGAGTTTCAACTTTCTCGATAACAGTTTGTAAATTACATGTAGGGATATTGATATATTCCAAAAGGTAACAGCTAGTAGAAAAAGGTGTACGAAAATACCTCACTTAAAAATTACAATAGAAAAGGTACAGGTTGCTTAGAACTTATTTTACATATTATATTATTCCATCAAATATATTATATTATTATTATTATTTATGCTTTACAAGTTCCTAAGCTAAGCAATTCTGCAGTCTTCCAAACGGTATGGCTAATAGAAAAAGTTGTATGGTATAGAAAAAGGCAAATCTGTAACTATCAAATTGTTCCCATGGATATTTCTTTTTATCAAAAATGTAGTTGTATGGTGCTGACTGTACTATGGCAAAACGATCTAATCCCTGGCATAAAATGAAACAAAAAAAGGTGCTAAGTAACCATTGCCCGTTTTCCGGTTGGCACAAAATGCACTCTCAAATAAGAGCAGGCATTTTGAACTATGCTTATATCTTCCAGACAGGTCCGTAGTAGGTGGGGAAATGATTCCGAGGGTCAAACAAAGTTTTTATTCCTATAGTGACTAACAGGTCATCTCGCTAATCTTTCAGAAAATATCCAAAAACCGATTTTATTATACTCAAAAGAATGCTTCCAACCTTAGATAAAGTTTTGTCATTTTTGATGACAGACGTAGGAACTTTTTAATTTTGTTTTTGATGAGGTGCTGATGACGCAAAAATAACCTCATTTTGCGCAAGCTCCTTCCATACCTTTTTTCTTGTCTGTAAAAAGACTCCCTCAAAAGTCCTTACTCGCGAAGAATTGATTCTGTGGTCCACCCGGGACCGTTGCTCCTGGCTACAAGCCTGCTTTCAGGTACGTGTGTCATCGCGTAGCGGAATCTTCGGCGAGGCAGGTATCTTGGCAAGAGTAGCTTTTTGTCTTGGCATCCCGCCCGGTCAAGTAGAAAGCATGCTTGGTATACTAACGGCTGCAATCACAAGACGCAGCTAGTTCTTGTTTTTTATTATAACGGTTATCGTACCTCGAAAAAAAGACGCTTTTATTGTTGACGAATCGTGAACTATCACGACTACACAAATACAAATGTCGCCGATGGTTATAGCACATTTTATTTCTGTCTAGCTTCGAATGGTTCGTTTTTAGCCTTTGCGTTCTTCTCGTTTCTTCATAGTGATGTTTCTACCAACGCACAAGACTTCACAGCGCATTCTACTATCAAACTATACAATAGCTTATCCAACCGAGATGCATTAATTAAAACCACGCCAAGTATTTAGCTGTCCTCGAATATCAATAGCATATAGTAAGCAACTAGCCACAGCGTTCTGGCAACATCTGGACAGCGTTGCAGAACAATGGATTATGTCTTTATCGCCTCTATTTCAAAGATGTAAGGGATAAAATAGCTTAATCCACTGCATAAACCAGCCCCTGTTGGTATATCGGAATTCCGTGGAAGTGCATTTCCCGACGTTTTGCGGTTTCACTAACAACGGCAAACTACATGCCTTTGACCGTTCTAGCCTCGTATTAGGTATTAAATTGAACACCAATGCCTTTTAGCTGTGAACCGCTTGAGCTTTATGTAGTTTCAAAGTGCTCAATGAGAACCTATTTTTATTAATTAACTAGCTGCTGCCCCGCGGTTTCACCCGCGTGGAGATTTTGGATTACATGGTTTTTATTTTTTTGCGCGGAACCCTAATTATTTTTCTAAAATTAAAGTAGCCTATGTTACTTCTTGTAACATCAGCTATTTGCCAGTGAAAGTCCCGTCAAAATCGGACCAGCCGTTTCGGAGATTACCCGGAACAAACAGACAGACAGACAGACGAAAATTTTAAAAATGGTTGTTTTGTTATAGGTACCGTATATACTTTCATATGCATTTAGTAAAAATCTGTTATTTTGATATTACAAACAGACACTTCAATTTTATTTATCTGTATAGTATGTATAGTATGTATAGTATATGGATATAGCAGCTTGGCTTGTAGGAATTAAGGTGGGACTAAGTGGGAACTAGCTGATTTAGCTAATTTTAAAACTAAAATAACAATTATAATTAAAAAAAAATCAAGACTACCCTAGCCAGCGTCACTCGGGATGATTTACGGATTCTATACCCCATACATCCAAATCGAAACGACGTAACCCCGTCGAGTTTCGGCTCATGATTAGTTTATACGTACTCTGCTCCTAGATGATGTCCAGGGTCCTGATTATGGAGCTGGAAGGTGGCCACAAGATTACAGTGCCAAATACGTATGTTTTAAAAGCTTGTCTGGAAAAACATATTTTTCCCCAATAAACTTATTTAACAATTTTTTTATTGGAGGTTCGTACATTATAACAAATAACACTATACTTTTAAATCATGATGTACAGATAACCTGCAGTAAGTAAATAAGTTATAACATTTACAATAATTATTCGTTTCATTACCTTTCATTACTTGTTTAACCTACTAACCGTGGTTTAAGCGCGCTCGCTAACTAACTTTCTAACAATTTGGCACGCACTAGTCTCTCGTTTGATATTATCTGGTAGGTACCTAATAAATTAATTATGTCTACTCATTGTCTGAGAAATCGAAGCGAGTTTCCGAAATCTGTGTTACGCAACATCCGATTGATAGACATTCATTGTTATAGTATATAGAATATATTATGTTTGATTGCTGCTAGGTACTGTTGTAGCGACAAGCCTCTCAAATATGAATCCGTTTAAGATTGGATTTTGGGCTATTAGAATAAAATAGTCTAGCAACACGTCAAAATAATTGGCGACTCTAAGGCTAAGTTGCTTGTATATGGGTTCGATTCCCGACCGATGTAAATTTTGTTTGTTCTTTGGTCTTGAGTGGTTGTGTTGTGTGTATCTGTGCGTGTTCATGCCACATGCGTCACAGGGAATCCTAGTGAAGGGTATGAGTGTGTAAGTGTTTATCTTACGGTTATCATTCGTTTCATAAGCATAGTGTACTTTGAAAATTATCACTAGAAACGGGATATTTACCATGTATATTATATAAATCCTATATAGTGTACTTTTTTCACTGTTTACTCGGATAAAAGTATAACCTACCTACTCTTGAGTAGGCACATTTTAATTTGTCTCCTAACCTTTTCACAACAAAGTGTATATAAATATATTTTTAAAGTATTTACCGACACTAGCGGAAGTTCATGTGTATAGATAGTCTGTTTATCTCATATTTCATCAAATGCTATAATATATAAGGAAAGAAAAATATGTGATAAGAATACGAACCCGCCTGTTTGTCCAATTTATACCGCTTTCATCTTTTTCTGATTTTCTCGAACAAAGACTTTGTGATGGTCATGCTCGAGTCGTTGACAACAGACAAGATTAGGTTAACTCACACACAATACCGTAGTAAAAGATAAGTACTTATAAAATTTAATATTTCTAGAAAAACTTATTATGTTCAGCACCCAGAATGAACACCTATATTTTTAATGAGTAATAATCTAATGTTTCTTAAGTAGTGTTTTCTAATTAAATACAAAATAAAAAGTCCATGGCTCAGCAAGAAGCTGATTGACTGTGCATGGGGAAAAACAGAAATGCATTTTAGCCATAGGAAATTACGGTTTGCAAGCTACGGGGAGAGACTTTTTTTTGTTACTCAGGATCAGGATGACTAAAACTGTTCTCTCTGCATTGCTTACCTTCACGCCACCGTTCGAAGCTCACCAGTTAGTTCTTCTACTCGCTTACATTTCATCAAGATATCAAATTTATACATACGGTAAGTATACATTTATATACAGCAAGTATGTAAATTTGATATCACTCGAATGGAAACGGACAGAAGTGTGATAAGAGCCCAAGAAGATGACCTGATGTATCGGTTTCTTCACCGTGCATACCTTAGACTTACATTACTAATGTCATAATAATAATAGACGAACCAGTAAACCACAACAGCAAGCACTCCAAAATGAAATAGTTGACTTATTCATCCATAATGAAAACCGCAGATAAGATCTAAGCACAGAAATCGCTCAACGTTTTATGGTTACAAACCAAAAGCCGCTATTTTGAAGATGATACAATAATATCTACGATTTGCGGCAACGCGGGCGGCAGACGAATTTTGGAGCTATTTGTCACTAGCAGGCTCAACCCCTATCAACTGTGGTGAGCCGTGATTATCACGTCTAATTGGCTATAACTGCGCCATTATAGTCAAACTTCATCGAACTGTTAAGGGAGCTTAGAAATACACTTCCACTTGGAAATAATCATAAAAGTTCTGATAGTGCTTCCCACTTTTTACCCGCTAAAGTTGTTTGATTTTAATAAAAGTCATATTTGCAACGCTACAATATTGATTTGAATATTATACCGAGCAGACAGCTTTGCGCTTTCGTATATCGTTAAAATACGATCTGCGAACGCGGGCGAAGCACTTAATAAAACTGAAATATTAATGAAAAAGATCAAAGCCTAACGCATGGAGCCAGACTGAAATTAAAGCCGCTTTATTATAATACATGAATGTTTCATGAGAGCCTGTGACGTCAGCTATGCCTTCAGAATGAGGGATGGTCGAAATATAAGCGATCCCAGACTAACGGAACTAAACGGACGACGCTCTTGAAACTTGCTAATAAAACTATCAAGCCCTGCTGCTTATAAATACAAATCTTGACCGTTTGCTCAAGGAAGGACGGTGTGATGGCTAAAATAATTAATTCTTTACAAAACAGAGGTACTAGACACACAGATACTACCATTGCTTAAAAAATTAAAAAATCGAGTGTTGTTCTTTTCATAACTTTATCTTTTTAATCTATAAAACAAAGTACCTTAGTACCCGCGTCTGTGCTTCTCAAACAAGAACAGACGCGGGTGGTGAGAACAAAGTGAAAATGTCACACTATACGTGCCTACTATAATCCATGGCGCCAACCTCCTGAGGTACCTAGGTACTCAAGTACACTTCATTTACCTAAAACTATATTACCTATATATCACATACATATTTCAGGGGTGGTTTAATTAAATCCAGTCGTCAGTGTAGCACGGCATCATACATAACTTGGAATTTAAACCCTCTGAGTAAAACTAATTTGGCTGGATGAGCCTCGCTCTACAGTTATCATAGAAATGAGACTATTTCACCCTCATTGTGATATCAGTAGAAATGACCCAGTTCTATGCGTATACTTAACTATAGATAACTGCTACTAATCACAGCATTATTAAGAGCTTAAAACGAAAAACTGTTTCTCTCAATGAAATACTTGATTATACGTACGAAATGTCCGAGATTTAAAGTTAAAATAGTCAAACTGTAAATATACATCTGAAAAATTTCGCTGCCAACAGGATTCAAAACAGAAAACGCAGGTTCGGTCGGTTAACAGTTTCACATAATATTTAATAATGTTAAAATAAAGCGAAATCATTTACCATTTCATTGAACTGTAATCTAGTGAACTGTAAAGTATCGCAATGGAGTAGGCAATCGCTACAAAGCGAGGTTTGCTTAATGGGGCTACGGCTTGTAAGCCGAAAGAAGTTATCATCTCAAGAATTTCGGAGTCAACATCGATCGCTCGCATACCCTTGGCCTAGATAACCAGAAGATGCTTAATTAACTTGATCAAAACATGTATTTAATTATACAAAACTTGAAATACTAGGCACATAAATTGCAAAGGCCTAGACTAAAGAAGCGTGGAGACAGAACATTCATCAAACGAAACCAAAAGCTCCTGGAGAGTTTTTCACACACGCACTTGCAAACAAGGAGAAATATCTAAAATAAAGCCGTAAAAGATTTATATACAAAAGAAATTTTCTAGTACACTCAGCGCGACAAAAACACAACACCTACATGACAAAAATGACACGGTTTTTAGCGCGACGCAAAAATTGAATTTCCTTCGAGGCCTTTATCACCCATGAGCAGAGCACACATGCTTGCTTCCTTTCGCAATTAGGGTTGACATCCGTCCTTTTTTACCTCGGATATTTTGCTTCTATATGCCGGGTGCCGGGTGAAACCCCATTCTTTTAACGAGTTTCAATGGTTATGAGAATTTTCAAAACTTCTAAAAGACACATTCTAAAAATGAAATGGTATTTTTTGTTTTGTCTGTGATATTTTCGGTCCCTTAACTTTATGGTAACCCTATTTGAATGCTTTCACAGTGCGTATCTACAAACCTTTTAGCTGTTTATTGTACTTACTACTCAAAAGGGCTACAGAGCAAACTTTGTGAAACATTACAAAGGCGAGGAATCACTTTGCTAACTTCGTGAGTGGACTGGTGGATACATTCTTTGAACGGCTACATAAGTTATTTTGGTAACAAAGAAGATCATGTTGAAGAGAGAGAGATGATGAGATACGTTCTAACTTCATAATAGTTACATCAGTAAATTAACTTTCTTCCTTCAATAAATTAACTGTCTTTCTAAAGAACAAACTTTTGATTGGTTTAGTGCAAGACTGCAATGTGATATATTCAGATGAGTATTCTATTAGATACTTATCTAGCCTGATGATAAGAGATGAAGTAATTGAAACTGGTAACGCACTAGACCAGAAATTAGGAACCCGCTCTAAAGTATGCTGCTGGTACACACCGAATGACGACAAATTTCCACTTGAAGAGAGCGCTACAAAATACAACATGCTATAATTATTGCTATAATTATCTCAATGTAATTCTTTCAGTAAAGCTGAAGGCTCAAGGTCATCTTCGTAGCACTAAACATAGATATCAAACTCTCGACCTGCAACAGATCGGCTTTAGTACCGCTGCGCCATCAAAAATAAGAAACTTGTCTCATTGAAAATACGTCTGAGGACTGACCTTTCTAAGAACAAGTGCTGCACAGACTACAGAACTTGGCAGATTTGACTGATAATCGGGTTCTAGCGCTTTCCCTGTCTCTCACACTCAATCAAAGTCGGAAAGCTTCGACACCGACTACAAAGACTATAAATCAATGCCTAAAATGGCCTATGGAAGTCCAACAGCGTTTTCTAGATTAGCTGTGGTATATTATGTAGTAGCTGATTTATAAAAGCGTTTTAGTTGTTAATGAAAGTAATTAATTAGGTCCGTCTATGGTACAGCGTGGGTACAGCAGTACATCGTGTATCGTGAAATACCATTATTACAAAGTTGGGTAAATAACAAATTCCAGCCACTTGTCGAGTTAATGAATCGTGTCGGCCGGCCAAGGATGGCTAGTGGACGTAGTCGAGTTATTCGGCACCCTTGTTATCGCACCCCGCAAGGTGCTTAGGGAGCTCATGTCGGGAATAACTATGTCGTCCCACGAAATTGTCAACTAGCATTAGTTAAAACTTAATTAGCTAAAAAAAGCAGCAACTGTTGATCATCGGGAATTCTAATCTATCTATACAAATAAATAAAATTGAAGTGTCTGTTTGTAATATCAAAATAACAGGTTTTTACTAAAAGCATATTATTATGAAAGTATATAGGGTACCTATAACAAAACTCCGATTTTTTAATTTTTGTCTGTCTGTCTGTCTGTTTGTTCCGGGTAATCTCCGAAACGGCTGGACCGATTTTGACGGGACATTCACTGGCAGATAGCTGATGTTAATTAAAATGTAAATTGAAATGTAAAAAATATACCTTGAAATGTAAAATCTCCACGTGGGTGAAAGCGGGGCAGCAGCTAGTAGGAATATATAAGTATAGGTGACCAGATGTGGCTTAGCTATGCAACAGGATTCTTGATAGTTAAAATATATATACGTTTTTCTTTTTGACTTCAGTAAATGTAAATCTGCTTGACAATTAAAATTAAGAACCTTATTCTTTTAAGAAATCTTCTAACGTTAATCTCCGGTCCGTTACCACTCTATACGAGTATTATATTGTTACTAAGCTTCACAGTTTGTAAATTTCCTCTAGAATAAAATGGACTCGAGTAAAATTACCTAGAAACTAAAATAAGCTTTAAAGCCGTGATTAATTCCCCTCGAAAGACGAAGTTTTACCGGAAAAGGCCTGCTCTTGTGTTTTTTTGTTTCAAACTTGACTTGTACCTAAAGTAACTTTCTGAAAATTATGTGAAATAGGTACCTAGCCGAGTTCTTGAAAGAATTTACATGGAGTATCAAGTCAGACGACAAGTATGCAAGAACGTGAAGGGAATAAGAGTTTACACAAAAACTCATACCTATTAGGTACATCAACCATAAAAAAGTCAACTATGTTTAAGATACGGAAGGCGACGAACTGTTTGGGACTATGAAGTGCGGAAACCATGACGTTTCCCGCATGCAATTTTCATACACACCAACATTTCATAATTATAGACTTGACGGCCGTATGGTTAAGTTAGTAAGCCCTGCCTGTAAAGCCCCTCGCTTCTCCCCGGGTTCGATTCCTAGCCAGGACAAACTTTGCGAGGTAAGCATACATTTTCTCTCGGGTTTTGGATGTTTGTGTTTTGTATCTGTGTGCCCATGACACCTGTGACACAAGGAATCCTAGTGCAGGGGCATGTGTATGTAAGTGTTTATGTTTATTTATAGCAAATTAATTTATCGTCATAAATCATTGGGAAACTGTAATGCTCACTCTGAGGTTATGAATAATAAATAAATAATAAATAAATAAAAAAAAATTACTATGTAAGAAGCTTAAGAGGCGAAACGCGGCTATACACATACACATTAGCTATAGTAGCGTTTAGGATAGATATACTGTGTACTAGAATGTGTCTGAAGTATGAGTGTCACCTGAATGCTCGTTACTAAATTACATGCAGCTATTTTGTACTGAGAAAGCATAAATTTTTTGCGGTTTTAATTACAAATGACTGTGCGTATGCTACCTATATAAGAAGAGCTAATTCAAATTTCGGGGTGAGGAGTCTCGCATCAGACTTCGTGAGCTTGACTCTGCAAATGTTATAGGCAGGTATGACATGTTGGCGGATAATCTATTCGTTGCCTAATTAAATAAAAAATAACTGTGAATATACTATATAACATGTATCGTCATGCACTTTATACCCTGCCTTTTGGCTGTAGGCACATATCTCTGCCTGTAGCCCAACGGCATTAATTATTTAATACGTCCTAAAAACGTATTTCTCTTGTTAAAAATACAAACACAAAAGGTTCCCGAGATACAAATGTTAGTCAAAGGTAATGCATGAATATTTCGGATAAAACTGCGACGTTCGTATGAGACCCACCGAATTTCCCCAGACGAAAATGAATTTATCATTCATCTGGTCCCTCTAAATTGCTGGATGTAGGCAGAGGTAGAATAATCTCGGTCACGTACATACACGTGATATACATGCTATGCAGACACTAATAGGAGTACTACAATACCTGTCTGTTGTCTATATTCTGGTACACGTAAGGTGTACCAGAGAACAACTACGCGATCACTAACTTACAACTAACAACTAACTTTACTAAGCGTTCATTTAATATCAGTATTATTCTTATACGCATTACCAATATACCACAGTACGTTACTAAAAGATACATATTTTACCTTCACGTTAACGCTTTCTTAGCTTGCATTTGTTTGGAAACGGTACATTAACCATAACAAAACAAAGAATGTGTCAACAGTGTCAAGTCAATCTCATTAGTCAAAGTTAACTGCACGCGAGTTACGGGGTGGGTTGTAAAGGAAGTGGGGCACAGTCTCAGTGGGCGGGACAACGGAACCGCTGAATAGTGTGCTTAACCTGTTAATTCTCTATCGCTTTAGCGTGATTCATAACCCCGGCCAACGAAGATCGATGGCTAATGGGGTCAATTCCTCACCCGAATTCCCGAACCCGGCCTTCCTTAACCGACGCTCCCTCGTTACAAATGTTCCGTTGAAAATTTTAATTAAACCCTAGCTTTCCTCGTACCGGTCCGTTGCAATTACTGCAGACTTACATAAAAGTGCGCACCTTGTTAGTCGCATGGTGTGACGCAACATGACATCTCTGTCGGAGGCAAAACTAACAAACGGTGAAAGTTCACAGCCGCGCGCTCGGTCACTGAGTATCTAACACCAAAGATCACTCTCTAGACTCTACGCCTATCTATTATATGTCACGGCCTTTTAAAATGTTATTGACGTTTGACGAAACACGAACGGATATACCTACACACGTATTGCGAAGGGTCGTTTCCTAACCCAAGGCTGGTGGTGCGAGTGTGTTTTCCAAGTTTTGCTGAAATGCGTTTCGTCTGAAATGGAGCGGCAACTCGGGACCGGTTTACTGTACCACTTTACGCAACATATTGCATCGGTTGTTGCTTGAATTCCGCCGCTGTGATTAACTCGGTTATTGTAAAGACGGACCATTTTTTACGCAGTGTATTTTAACTAGTGGAACGCTGAATTTGTTCGAGATTACATGGATGGGTCATGATTATGAAAGAATTTTCGAAATGTTTCGCACTCAATCAATTTAGTTATATAGTCGTTTGTAGCTGCAACGTCAACGTAGTGTTTGTGTAACACGACTGAGCTTGCCAAGTAACGAGTGTAAGTACATGTTATACAGGCTCGTTCAGTTGTCAAGTTGTGAGGCATAAGCCGCACCAAGAAGCCATTAGGTACTCCGATGTTTAATAACTTCACTAGAGGCAGTCACTTCTGATCACGCAATGTAGCGGATTGCCAACCTGTATATGCTCTTCAACCACTCATGCCAGTACTCTTAAGCCACTGAGCAAAAGCTTGAAGGTTCAGTCTTAATTCTTCAAGGTCTATTGCTTTTTAGTGTGTAATAAATTTTAATATGTAAATAAATCCACAAGCAAGCTATTCATTTCGTCATTCGGATTTATATCGCAAGAAAAGAAAGGACAAAAAGTCCGCACTTCTGTTAGAATTTGCGTGAAATTGTAATTTGGAGAGGAAAATGATTAGGAAAGTGTTTTAATAGAACGGTTACGCCGTCGTTCTGTATATACTTTTAGACGTCTTTAAATGGCTACAGACAGGGTTTTTAGTACAACGGTTCTGTACTTAGAAAAAAATTTCGAAACCAATTTTTTTTATGATCATGAGTTTTTGTTTTTTTTTATTTGAACGCAAACACCCTACAGGGTTTAGTATATGTATAGCAAAATAGCAACATTTTCATAGATATAAGTATCATTTAACATTCGTTTTGAGAAGTTTTGAATCAGTACACATTTAAAATATGGTCTTATTGCGTATGGCTCTACATCACGTATTTATTTAGTTTTATGGAACCTATGCCTCTACGCTTCTGAAATTCTTATATAAATTTAACCTTAAATAAAAAACATTGATGTATATAACTGATCCTAAGAACTATTACTTGCACCTAACTCATCAAGCTCCTTAAGGGGTATAGGCAGAGGCAGGACGCCACTAACATTAAGTTGTAGATAACAACAAATACGAATAGTTACCACCTACTTAGTCTAAAGTAGTTTAGGATACACCTTTCATCCTACATTGGTGATTGTGCGTGTGGATGCGTCTACAATTGCCACCACCGTGGAAGCAAATTCATAATTCATAACCCAATAGAAATCATTGACAATATCCTAAAAACCTTTGCAATATTAATAGAGAAGCAAATATATAAATCCATAAAAAATGTAACAAACCTTAATCACAAAAAATAGGATCCAAAACTAACTCGTAAATTTCAAAGCACCACTTCGTGAATCACTACAGTTGCTGTTCTTCCTATCAGGAAAATCCACTGAATAGTGTATTGTGTTTGGTTATGTTCGCGGTTGCCCTGAGAGCAGTCGGGGCTCGGTGCTGCGCCGGAGTCGACGGCGAGGCGGACACTGCCGCCACCCACCACCAGCCGCCATGAAAGTGTGCAATCAAATTAATATCACTTACTGCGTTACATCAGATTGCCTCAGCATTTACCACTTATTATGTCAACGAGTCTACGCAGAACCTTTACGCACTCCCATCTTATGGTAGGTGAGCATATGCTATTTGCTATAAATAAAATGGCATAGTGTGCACTGTGCAGCGCAGGGAGAAAGCTAACGGGTTGGTTCAAAGTGCGCGTGAAATAGGGAACTGCATGTGTGGACCTTTTCGTCTTTGTTTTTTTGTTTGTTTGAATGAGGTGCCATTGGTGATTTAGCGTCTTTTACAGTGATCCAGTACGATAACAACATACCAGTCGCAAAACTACCATACCATAAACCTAAACACATTGCCATAATGCTTACAAATTCATACTTTGAAAATTATCATTAAAAACGGGATATTTACCATGTATATTATTTGATCTCCCGTTTTGTTCTCCCGTGATCATGGCGTTTGCAACAGCGCCGAAATATCGGAAACTCAAATAAAATAATATACATGGTAAATATCCCGTTTATAATGATAATTTTCAAAGTGTTGATGACCATGACAGTTTAAAAACCTATATTACAAATTCATATCCTTGCACTGCACACAGTCATAAACGTCCAAGAGACGAGAGTAAGCTTATGTATATTATTCATATGTTAGATTATGAATAAATACGTTAGTTCTATCGTAGTTCAATTAAACGTAGAAAGGTTATTCAACCCTATAAGTCGACTAGCAACGTAGAGGCATTACGCACTCGTACGTGCCACAAAGTAGAGCAAAATCCTAGCTATACACATTTATAGTGCACTCAGCTCGCTGAAAGCCTAGCTCATAACTCATGTCATTCAATTACCGCGTAAATCGCGTTTCAACCTCCAACCACCCTTTATTTGCAATTAAATTGAACGCCACTGATGTTTCATTAACTGGAAGCGGGTGAGCCTGGAATAACAAAGAAGCGTGATGATGACGCCAGCGCCCAATATTTAGGGGCTGACAAATTACAGCTTGTTAGTATTCCCCACCAGAGCGCAAACGTAATTCTATTCCTAAATTGTTCCGACAATGGCCCGGCTGGCGACGTTTCCATTTCATCACAAATAAATCATACGATTTTAGAAATGTTTTATAATGTCCTCGATAATATCTATTACTTAATTCGAATAATTTCGTTTCCTTGGTGAATTAATTTTGGTTTGCTCCACCCGGCACCGAATGCGTTCGTGGAGAATCATCGTACCTAACTCGATAAATTCAGCTTTATCATGGTTGGGTTTCTCTTTTTAATATTCTATTTTCGCGTTTTGATTCAAAAGGAGATTTATTATTGTTTACTTTCCTACTGCTACCCAAAAATATATGACTCGGAGGATTTTTATTATTGGAAAAAGCTCTCAGTTTAAGTAAGTAGCTAATTTGCATGGGATCAGTGGAATATAATTTCTCACATTTTTGTGCTTAAGTTGGAGCTTTTAAATTTTATTTTCCAGCGTGTGCTTGACATAGACTAATAAAACAATATAGACGGTGCTTGGACTCGCGAAAAAAGCCACCAAAGTACATATGACAATACAAAAAATACATACCTACTAGCATTACAAGTACCCGTACGCACATGGACTATACGCAGTCGTACTGCGACAATGCGGGTGCGACTCTAGTGTGCTTTAACTAAATCTAAAATTAAGAGGACATAATATTCTACTTTCACACGTCTATTTATCTTTTAATATGTCACTAAGATGCCATTATCCTACTCCTATGTGTAGATCTAGTTTGAAATGGTAAACTAGAATCGCACACACAGTTTTATTTTATTTATTTTATTTTATTTATTTCGATAATCCAACAGCGTTAATTACAATTTATTTATATTTTAACAACATAGACAACAATAAGGCCAAGAAAGGATTACACAACTAGAATACATGTACATTTACATTTTTTTTTTCTACTAAGCCATAATCACAAGCTGACTCACCATCATAACTTCATTATCCAGCGAATGCCAATCGTCCCGTCTATATTTTTGGTTCAGTCTATGAAGTGGTGTATTTGTCCATGCCCCCATATTTACAGCCAGCGCTCTGATCGTTTGCGCTGGTGGAGCTCGCTCAGGTGTACGTAACGTTTCTTTGGCACAGTAAATCCCCTTAATCCTCTTGTTTCTGGTGGCTTTGCCTGCAGACGCGCGCAATATGTAGAAGGAAACATGAACAGAATACAAAAATACCTCTAACTTGGTCGAGATTTAGGAGATTATTGAGGGATAGTCAGGATTCTTTTGAAACCCTTGGACTAAAATGACAGTCGAAAATATTTTGCGTTATTTTTAGCATGAGAATATAATATAATAATAGAGCTATTCTTAGGGTAGAGTCGGGTAAGCTCTACCTTCAGAAAGTTACCGGGGTAAAAGATACATCGTTTTTTTTGTAGTTGCGCATAGGTACACTTGTGTGGTAAATTAAACATAGGTAATAAACACCAAGTGGGTACCTACCTAAGTAGGTATATTTTATAACTTATATGTGTTTCTAGTATTCTAGTTCTATACCTAATAATGCTATAACTACTTACCTATTAATAGATATTAACAGCGTTTTAAGATGTTCGAAATATAAAACTACTAACATCAAACTGTTGAAAGCTAATATCATCATCGATATCAACTGAACGCTATGCTAAAAGATAAACTCGTAAAAGCTTTTGTAAGTACAATGACAATTCAATTAAGGCTTTAGATGGAGCTGTCACCGCCAATTTTCGTTTTTATTTGAGATTCCGTGTGTGAGCCACGTATATCTTACTGTGTTATTCATGATTTTGTCAACGAGGTAAGTATGAACTGCGTAAAAAATCTTGGGATTTTTTAATTATTACTTACAGATCAACAGAGTTGTCATGGAACACAGCGATGCTTGCACACCTACTTGTTGTACAGATTAAACCAGCAAAATGGTATGATATAAGTCCTACCCATAGAGATATAGAACCTACCCAGAAAGATCTGTGGTCCTACCACTAGTGTCCTGTGATCACTGTTCACCGCCCCTTTGCAGACTGTAGTGCCCGATGACCTTCCGAAACTCATAAATGATTGATACATTTCTATGCAATGATTTTACAAATAGTTCAGTCGTCAATGGCTACATAGGTAGTATATTTAACTGACCTGCTCTACGCAGGACTATTACACAACAATCGCTATTTCAGCCAAAGCAGGAAAGTCGTTTAAATATTTGCACAATCCCGACCTCTGGATCGCGTACCCGCACAAATCCCGCAAAACGAGTTTTGCTTAGGACTTGCAGCGTCCACCGCTTTCAACTTTACACCGTTAGCTTTGGTTCAAACTTCGTACATTGACGGACTAACTTTAACGGAGTGTAAAGGAGAGATAAAAGAGCAGGCAATGTACGCTTGTAAGAAAATTGGTTGTTGAAGAAATGTATTATGCAATGGTTGCGTGGCTAGATGCGGAAGGCGGTGTACTCGGCCAATGGAGCAGCGAATGCAATGTAAGCACGTCTCATGCAAACTTAAAATTATGTGGTGAAGCATGTTTTGGTAATTATAATTGTGTAAATGTTTGTTGTGTTGCAGTAATCGTAATTAGACGTCATTACAATATAATAATAAATGCAAAAGAAAATTTAATGTTCAACTTTATAGTAAACTAAACTTATTGCACAACTGCTAGTAGGTAGAATATTAAAATATTAAGAGCAAGTACCACCCATATCGGACGTGCAATATTTAAGTAATTTTCACAATAATCAAAATTTATATCCTAAATGCAATAAAATTATTATTTATGCTTAGTACCTCATGTCGTACCGCAAAACGCAATGCATGTAACTTTGTCCTTTTATTGTACACTCGGGTTGAAAGTTTAAAATTACCTAATTTTTTTTTAAATAGTATGTATGTTCTGTTTGTCTGAAATTCACCTGAAATATGAACTATTTTGACCAATGCTGCCACCTCTCGTGTTTAGTGTAAACCAATACGTTTCGGTTCTTACCCGAACCGAACATAGCAAAGGTACTTATTCTGTTTGAATTCAGAGGACCGAATTGACCTTGGGTAACCTCGCCTCTATTAACAGCGCATGCCCCGGGGCCTTACTTCGAGAACCTAACGTCGAAGCTTCGGCTAACGGATTGTACCTATTTTCTACCATGAAAGACAAAAATGTCAAGTTACGAAAATTAAATCTAAATTAAATTAAAATTAATTTAATTAAAATTAAATTTTAATTTAATTAATTAAATTAAAATTAAACGTCGTATCCGAAACACATTCATGCAAAGAGAATATAACGCTATGCTAGACTTTCATGAATAGAAAAACTTCGAACCGTCAGTCGAAGCTTCGATGTTCGACTGTCGGAATAAGGCCCCTGGGGTAGAGCAAGAGGAGCAGTCGCTCTAGGCACCAATTAGCAAGGGGCGGCAGATGTGAATGAAAAGTCCTACATGACGGATTTATATTCGATATTACGATATACTATAGACTATTATAATTTATTAATAACTATAGTACCTACATCTTCTATACAATAAAAATAAATAAATTGAAGTGTCTGTTTGTAATATCAAAATAACAGCTTTCTACTAATTGCATATGAAAATTTATACGGTATAAAAACAACCATTTTTAAACGCTGAAATTTCATGTTTATCCACTATACCATTATGTGTGAAGTGCCTAAGTAGGTATGATGCCTACGACGCTCTAAACATTTAAATTCATTTTAAAGCAAGTCAAGGCATTCAATTAATTTGGAAGGTGGCATTATGAAATTTGTTCGCGAAACGAATTGTGAAATTTCAGCACCTGAAGTCAGTCAATAAAATTACATACATTAACTATCTTTATTTCCACACTAGAGGGTGAATTTAAATTGGTACATTTAATCACGGAAGAGGGTAATTAGGACCGTGGTTGCCCCCAGCAGCAGATTGAGCGTTTTCAGGATTCAAACTCAGGTAGGTATATACAACGACAAACGGACGATTTCTTCCAGGCCACCAAATGGAGGTATTGCTGGTATGGCTATTGAAGCCAAAGAAGATAGTCCACCGCAGAAATTAGTACATATTAGCTATAGTAAATAATTACAAACTTACATAGGTATATTAATAGTTGACAAAGACAAAGATTAAAAAACAGAACAAAGCAAACGACCAAATGGGCTAAAAACAATGATTAAAAAACAGAACAAAGCAAACGACCAAATGGGCTAAAAACAATCCAGCTCCGGCATCCGGCATGAAAATCCTGACTCAGAAGATGCGAAATTTATGTTCTGTAATAGGCAATTTTCTAAAGATATCCACTTGAGGAAAAATCTGGATCAAATGCCTCATGTGTGGATTCTGGGCGCATAATGATTGCTATAATTGTACATTGCAAACGTATATATACGTTTGTTATGTTTAAATCTCTAAGGATTGCCCAATGCTGTACCTATCAGTTGTCTGAAATCGCTTGAGCAGCTTCAACGCAACTTCATTAACTTAATTAAAATCTAATTAGTGCCTGGCTAAATTGTTTATGTAAATTATACCTATTTAGGCTGCCTAGTTCACGACCAGCCACACAATTAGACGGGCAAGGCCTTCTGAGGCCAATACTCCCGCATTAAAGTACTTGTTACCTCCTATAATTAGAAAGGAAGCCTTGCAAGGATCTTGCTCAAGTAAGCAGGCGCCGCTTGAAATAGCTTTTACGGAATCAATATGCTTGAAGATACCTATTACACAATTTTGGTTCGATTTCTGCATAATTTTATGAGCGATTATACGATTGCTATCGAGACCGAGACTTGACATTTCGCATATTGATACGCTCATTAACCTTTACGTAAAATTCTTTGTTTCTCAGGATCAGGAGAGATTTTGGAGAGTGTGCTATATTGGCATACGATTTAATTCCACCCCCACTCCATCATCGGACGACAAGACACGGCGTTTCGTCGTCAGCCATAGGTTGACATACCTTCTATCTGCACCAAATCAAGTGAAACTGCTTCAACATTCATAATGCGGACAGCGAAGGAATGGAATTCTTTGCGGGGTCTGTATTTCCTGAATAGGTACCACAATTTGGAAGTCTTCAAGAGGAGAGTGAACAGGCATCTTCGAGGCAATCGTGCTACATCGTTGCTTACCATCAGGTGAGATTGCGGTCAAATAACGTAAGTAGATTGCGGTCAAACACAAGCCTATTGATTATAAAAAAAAAAAACAATAGCAAGTATCCTATTTAGATGATGCGATCACAGCACTGCTTTGTATTGAACTAGCAACTTGAATTTTGTACAGCACTATAAAGCCATTCATGCAGGTGAGAGTGGAATATTAATTTCAACCAGATACCTCGTAGCAGTGGCGCAAGTACAGAACTTTACGATTCATATCGATCGATAAGATAAAATTAGAAATAGGTAGGACGTTGTTGATTTTTGTCGAAAACGAAACATCCTTCCTTTTTCTCGAGAACGGAAGCTAATCTTCGAAACTAGTTTTGCGACGACGACAAGTTTTACTTGTAATCTGTTGTCGATTGCATTTCCTACACAATGACGTTCAATTTTCATTGCATTGACCGAATAACTAATTTCGCGAAGTAATTTTCGTGTGAAAACCGTGGCGAACGACGATAAAACCATTCATACATTTTTATGTTAAAATAGTGTTCGTTCCATAAACCAGTCTTCGAATTGTGAGATGCGAATATTCACTTGATACTGAAGAAAGTAGATTCGGCTTCGTTTCATTTTCGAAAAAATCAAGAACTACCTTTCTCTAATTTTTTTTTATGTTATTTGGTAACGAGACGAGCTAGTCTTTTGCCTGATGGTAAGCATAACGCCGGCCCATAACAATTGCAGTGCCACCCAGAACTTTGAGTGTTTTTATATAAAAGGCCTTGATTAACAGATATACAAATTGACATCAACGTGATGATGATCCCACAGCCCTTGTTTACTACGTAGTAGGTACGAACGAAAACCTAAAAACAAAGAGCGAAAACACTGAACAAAATGAAACAAACAAAGTCCTCAATATAGTTTATTTTTATAAGAAAATCATTTCCATACATTCATCCTTCTCCACCTATATATATAAATACATTGTAGTTACGCGACTCCGGCATACAGCAACGTCTCAAAAATAGCATTGGCTAGTCATGAAATTTAGCTAGCATTATAACTACATAAATTCAATAACTACAGATTTATTTATATAATACATTAACTGTAACTGGATCTATAATTCCATTGTTAATAATATAAAGTCGTATAAGCGGTACATTTTATTATTTTGAGATATTTGTGAAGTACATTGGGTTTACAATTTCGAATTCTCGGGTTCCGTAACTAGGGACTGGCGATTTAAAGGCAACCTTACGTATCCCTAATATTTAGTATAAACTAAAAAATATAATGATTATTACTAATATGTAATAAGAATTTCGGCGATAAAGCGAGCAACGTAATATGATTAAAATACTTTTCATAATCAATACCCACGGCTCAATCATAAATGCAGCCCACATTAAGCCACCGAACTGCCGCCATTAACGCGGCCACAACCTGCGGACAAGATTTTTCACCCATTTATATGACATCGGCGCACACTGAGCGTTCGAGTGGCCGCGTCCGAGTCATAAGCTGAAGCAGTGGCCGCGTTTGTGGCTCGCTTCCCACGCAAGTTCGACCACAATTTTCGACCACATTCGCCATTCAAAGAGGATGGCTTAC
The DNA here is from genome assembly GCA_907269065.1 of Crocallis elinguaria. NCBI lineage: Eukaryota > Metazoa > Arthropoda > Insecta > Lepidoptera > Geometridae > Crocallis > Crocallis elinguaria. Next base: position 11,793,968 of record OU026078.1, read on the forward strand.
ATATATTTAAAAGAAAAATGTTAAATTTTTTAATGACTGAATGTTAAGGGTTTTTTGAATAATAGTAACTTAGTAGACATCTATTTGTAATTCTTTGACATTAATATTTTGATCATTTTTATTAATTTTCACATGTGTAATATTTGTACGCCTATGAAGGCAGAATTTTGTGGGGCACCTGGTTATCTTAGATTATGATTCGGGCAAAGTGGACTATTTAGCCCCGCTGGTCTGTAGGACGGCTATGAGCGCCCGAGCGCCCCTTCTGTTCTCTCTATGTAGTGGCTACCAGTGGCTTGGACTGGATGCCACGCCCAGCCACTAGTGGCCGCATCTAGTGGCCGCGTTCTGTGGCTCAATCTGCTGCAGCACTAAGTTGCAATGGACGCCGCAGCCCTAGCTACATCCCCTATACTATTTATTTATAGTAAATATAAACGGCACAATTACATAAAAGCAAGATAACAACTATCATAAGTACGAAAAAATCTTAATAACGTAAAAAAAAAAAACAAACAGCTGGCACAATGAAGATCTAGACAAGTTTCATAATATTACAATAATTAAGGTTACTGTATAAACCATACATGAAAAATATGTATGTCATTATAACCAACAATATACACAATAAATTAGATCATGGAATGTTATTATGAATTTTCCATTTTTTTTTTTTTGTTCGTTAATGGCCTGGACAAAGACTCGATACAAAAATAATGCTATCACGTTACGAGAACCTAAGAGTAAATTGTATGTGTTTACTATAAGTAACTGCATAAACATAATTATGATATACGAGTATGCCGAAAGAACACTGCAACAGCCCTACACAAAGCTATTTTCTACAAGCGTTATGAATAGAAAAAAAGTAAAAAATCTATGGAATAAACAACCAAGTCACAATATGGTAACTTAATAATTTGTTATGTTAATTCCATACATTTTATAACTTATCTAGGTACTAAGAATCTATATAATGCTTGCAGAAAGTAACTTTGTCTAGGATTACAATATGCATAAATACTATAGAAGAAAGTAATATTTAGTAAGTATTTACAGATATTGACCGTTTCCATACAAATCTCTTTTAGATACAATTCCGCTCAGGATCTTTTACTGTTGAATATCTGTTACTGTTGAAGATCTGTTACTGTTGAAGATTTGTTACTGTCGTTAGTTTTTAAAGATTACTATACAATTTATTTTTAATTTTTGCGGATTATGTGAACTCGAAGTTCAAAGAGTACATAGACACTTCTTGTCTCTACTAAGATTACCTGCCGGAAACGGGAACTACGAAAACCAATGATACCAGGCACGGAATAAATATTTGTAAACCCCCACTACACTATATCACATGGTGTTGTGGGATTTCAATTCCATAGCGGCAAAAAGATTTGTGAAATAGAGAATAGTGTAAAATGATTGTGGTCTGTGGAAATATCGCTGGACGGTCTTAACTATCAGTTAGACTAAGTTTCCTAGCAGCCTGGTATATACTTTACTCTTTATCTTTAAGCTTAAAATTACAATTTACAAGTTTCCTAAAAGAAAATCAATTCATCGCTTTCCCTTGCAATATGCATCAATAAATCTAAACGAAATATACCCACATAGATTTGTTCAAAATATTATGACGCCATCTTTAAACCTGGGATTATTAAAATGGAAAAAAGATTTAGTAAGATCTTTTTAAATACATTAAAAAAAACTTATATTTCATAAGGACCGCATAGGTGGCCCTAGAATAATATATCTGTGTGTCAGTTTATATAAGAGTTGCACATATTACTTTTTTCTATAGAATGTATGCACTATAGCTTTAAAAAAATTACATTCGTGATTCGCGCGGGAGCGAAAATATCTACAAAACGGAAGACTTCTGTTAAACTTTTCCACGTTAAGCCCGCTCCGTGGCGTGAACATATTGCATGCATCCTTTAAATTACGATCCTCACTTTTTTATTTGTCAAATAAAAGGGGATGCAACAATAAACTGCATAGCTCTGTCTCTTTTTATTTGGGAAAAAAGACCGAGGTCGAAAATTTCTAGCTCCGCTCCGCACAGCTTCAGTGGATAGGCAATATAAAAGGCAATGCTCACGGGAGTGTTTGCAAATCAGGCCAAATACGTTAACGGGCTTTTCATACGCAATAAGTAGAGCCAAGTCGTTTCAAAGCTTTTTCGATGCTATATTTGTAGCGTATAAAATTGAATATTGATGGGACAGAGTTCTACAAAATGTTGCCATACATATTATTGTAGAAAAACGAAATGCAATAAAACTAATCTCCCATTCAGTCGTTAGTCTGAAATAGAGAGGCGACATTCCCTCTTTATTGAGTAGTCGGTATCATAAAGACACGGTCCCAATTCAATCTGAAACACTGTGCCCTAATAAATGAACACAAGATAAGTTAAACGCGTTTCAAGAAAAGTTTGCTACGCGACAGTACCGTACATAGCAAACTCTTATTCAGAAAAGTATAAAACGACTCTCAAACCAGTAGCTACATTATTTTTTGTCCCTTTCACGCTGTCGTAAATTGTTACGTGCGAAAACGAGACAAAACAAAGCCAGATTTGGCATTCGGGTGGCTTACATTTGTGACAGCAGTGCTCGCCACACGCCTCTATGAGAAGGAAGGAAGCTACGTTTGAGAAATGTTACATTTTTCTATGAATAAGAGTGTTATCATAGTCAAAACAGAAAAGTATGACGTTTTCTTCATAGACAGGCCCCTTTCTTGTCAGACGAGCAACCCATAAACGGATATTATCGATAAATAATAATAATATCTATTCATTCAATGTGGGTTATGAAATTAAAATAAATCTAGAATTTTGCTTACTTACTCCTTTTGCTTGTTATTTATAAAGTAGCCCTGTATCATATCATAATCATAGAGGCCCTATTCTCCTATAGCGCTCAGGGCCTCCATTAGTTTAAAGTTAGTTTAACACATCTTGTGTGTGTGGGTGTCAGTACAATATCCATTCACGGCACAATCTTGTCAGACTGAGAAGCTTTGTGGCTCGCACACATACAAGCTGCTCTACGAATATAACATACTTTTCTGTTTCTACTATAATAATAGCGTTACAGTGATTCTTTTTATTTCCCGCGCGAATTACAGCTAACAAGCGTCCGAAGTTATCTATCTAAGTCGAATAAGAGGCGGTGTTAAGGCGCGTTCACACGTCCGCAGGTCACGTGCTCACCGCGAATCTCATCAGGTCAGTCGGCACTCCAGCTTAACACCCGCGGAACAGCGCTTACGTCTATGCCAGTGGTGCATCTGGAACAAAAGAAATACTTAGAGAAGTTATAGACTAGTATAACATTTGAATCGCAACTTCAAAGAAAACTTACGTCTTAAAAGACCATGAAATCAGCCTGAAATATAACCTTAAAAAATGTGATAAGATATAAAAGCTGTCAGATTATCTTACTGTTCTGGAGATAGTATACTATGGTATAGTGGAAAATGGCATAGAGGTAGGGCATTTTTGATGCTCGCCTATCTAGCCTCGAGTTGCAATTCTGTCGCCAAGCACCTATCTTTGGTCGCGGCAGCTATTTTTCATTTACGCTTTAGAGGGTACGCGAGTTAGAGCTCTTTCTTGAAGTGCTACTCGGGAAAACTAATTGAGAAACAGTGATTTAAATGGTTAGAGGACCACTTGGTTTCCACACTAGGCTCAGGAACCCAGAACTCTTTCGACGTAGTTACACGGTTGAAGAAATTCTATGTACGGTACGTACAGCCGCAGTAGCCGGCGGGCTCCGCTCACGCGTCGGCGTACAGCGTGGTGGCGATGTAGGTGGTGGGCACGAAGCCCTCCTCGCGCGTGTGGTGGCGCCGCACGCGCGTCCAGCCGTCGCCGCGTCCGTAGTGTAGTGTAGTGTATGTGTGTACGTACAGCCGCAGTAGCCGGCGGGCTCCGCTCACGCGTCGGCGTACAGCGTGGTGGCGATGTAGGTGGTGGGCACGAAGCCCTCCTCGCGCGTGTGGTGGCGCCGCACGCGCGTCCAGCCGTCGCCGCGTCCGTAGTGTAGTGTAGTGTATGTGTGTACGTACAGCCGCAGTAGCCGGCGGGCTCCGCTCACGCGTCGGCGTACAGCGTGGTGGCGATGTAGGTGGTGGGCACGAAGCCCTCCTCGCGCGTGTGGTGGCGCCGCACGCGCGTCCAGCCGTCGCCCGCGTCTGTCTCCAGCACCAGCAGCCGCTCGCCGCACTCCATACGCATCGTCGATCCACTACCGATCCCTGCAATAATAACATTGCCTTTTATTTATTTACTAGCTTGTGCCCGCGGTTTTTACCCGTGTTCCCACAGGAACCGTCAAACCGATCTGTCAAATTAAATCAACTTGTCAACATTATAAAACTTTATTGACAGCTGTCAATGTCAATTTTATGTCACACTAACTTCTGCCCGCGGTTTTCACCCGCGTTCCCGCAGAAACCGTGCAGTTTTTCCAGAATAAAAAGTAGCCTAAGTTACTCTCCGGTCCATAAACTATATTTATGCCAAAAATCACATCGATCCGTTGCTTCGTTACTGCGTGAAAGAAGGACAAACCAACAAACACACTTTCGCATTTACAATATTAGTATGGACTAGCTTCTACCCGCAGTTTTACTCGCGAAGAGATTACCAAAGAAACCGTGCATTTTTTATCACCAAGACGTGAAAAGTGATGCCGTATTAATTATAGGCGTGGCCAATATTCAGCAGTGGACTCCACGTGATCGTGGCCGTAGTTCTCTTATAACCGGTACATCCCTTCAAAAGCATACATCGTCTTGCCTGTAGATCCAGCTCGCAGTAATAGAAGTATCAGACTCGGCGTCGTGATCTCTGTTCGCATGCTGACTACGCAAGCACTATCGCCAGTACATACCTTCAAAAGCATACAGCGCCTTGCAGTACCCCACTGGCTGCAGATCCGGCTCGCAGTAATAGAAGTTGTCAAACTCCGGGTCTTGGTCGTGGTCGTTCTCGTGGTCGTGATCGTTGTCGTGGTCGTGGTCGTGGTCGCCGTTGGCGTGGTCGTGGTGTGCGGCGGCCAGCTCCCCTCCGAGGCCGGACTCGGGCGAGCCGCCGGCCGCGCGCGCCGCCACCACGTTGGTGCCGGTGCCGGTGCTCACTGACGACTCGGACGCCGATCGGGATAGGGACTCGCTGTTGTTCGATCCGATACTGGAAGAACGGTTTAGTTTGATTTCAGGTTTAGGTGCAGATAGCGCTTTTATCGTATTCTGAGTATTTGGTATGAATAAGCCAGTGTTGAAACTTGTTTCGAAAATAGTCAATAATCCATCAGAGAACGAATAAGAATGTTGACTCCATTTTTGGTGATGTCAATCAATCCCGTTTTCTCATGAGAATCAAATGTCTATCTACATTGAAAAAACTGGAAGTCGAACGCTATAGAAACGTCATAAATGAGAGTCAATGTCGGGCGTATCTACTGAGTGCTAAAACGCCCCATACAAATTGGACAGAACATCTGACGTCACTTGTTCAACGTGGGCCGTAAACTATACTAAAAACATGCATTTTGTAGATTTGGCCTTGAAAAACTGCGTTTATGTACATAGTTGTCATACATGTTTTTATTCATTAAAATGTAAAGAATTTGATGGTATCATTTATACCTATTACTAAAATTGTTGAATTCAGGAAACTTTTAGATGCAGTATCTAAAAGAAGAAATTTTATATTTTTTTGCGAATTTATTTCTACTGTATTAACATGAACTTATTGAACCTGTACAACGGCAGCAATTAAGTATTTTGCAACATCCCTATTGCTTAAACGCAAACCGTTCCATTATGTTACATTTTCCGTTTCTTATTGTACCTGGTAGCCTGCGGCGGCGGCGCGCCGTTGGTCCTCGCGGGTGGATGCAGCGTGGGCGCGCTCACTTGGCTATTCGCCTCCGCCAGCAACTCCTCATACTTGTTCAACTGCGCTCGTAGCTTCTTCAACTTATCGCAGCACTCGTTCAACTGGCCTGCGTGGTCAACACATTGCCATAAAACATCAAGGAACTAACCCCTAGAGATGCCGTGACGTTTCATGGTTTACACAATATAAATTCCACCATTTTTGCCTAGATATAATGAGCTCTGATTGGCTAAGAAACCACCTCGCGCCAATTCCCCGTGCTCTGATACGCTGAGTGCTGATATTGGTTAATGACAGATCACGAAATTGTTGTGGAATCGGGTAGTACAGTATTTCATTCTCTTTGGTAACGAGACGAGCTGTTCGTCTGCCTGATGGTAAGCATAACGCCGGTCCATAACAATTGCAGTGTCACTCAGAACTTTGAATCACAAAGGCAAAGCGATAAAACCCACTTTATCGATTTGAATTGTCAATTTTATCGATCGAAAAAATTCCGTACGTGCGTCGCTGCTGCCAGACAATTCCCTATTCCCCAGATATGGTATATGTCTGCCCTATTTAGGAAATAGGGGATGTGCGATGACCTAGATTTTTTATTTATATTTTTACAGATAATAAAGTCAATTTACAACTTCAATTTTTTCTTGTTGGTACAGATTACCTTATAATTAAAAAATGGATTTGTGAGACAATAAGCAAACTTCTTGACGCATTCTAACCATCACAAGTACAATAGACTCAACATCCATTCCCTTTACGGTATCGCCAACAATGTTCGCCTTGATTCAATGCATATTGCTGATACAACGCGTCGCCAAAACTAGAGAACTATTGAATGATAAATAGCAAGGGACTTTGCCAATGTCATCATTTCTGTGACATTGACAATTCATGTTTAGTTTAGTTGATAATTGTGACAAAATACTAACCCACCAAGTCCATCCAAAACAGAAATTGCATACTTTCCTTATCTGTTTAATTTTTTAATGACCCGATTTAGGTTACAATCTTGCCGTAAATTGGGCTAATGAGTATGTAATTTAAATTTAACTTATACTTCTAGATCAACTATCAAAGAATGTGTCCAATAAAACACTTATCTTTTTGTCTTTATGAAAGAGAAGATGCTTCGTTCGGTTTTGTTCTTTTTATTCTTCTATCCATGATAGGTAAATAGACTTGTGATGTCGCATTCTCTTTATTATTTTTGAGAATATTCTAATGATCTAATCGCACTATTATTTTTATTTTATTGTTGTTATTCAAGCAATCCATCATTATTTAGTAATTTACATACCTTCTACAGTCATAGGGTCGCCTAACGCTGGACTGGTTTCGTATACACCTTTCATTTTCATTAGGCCTTCCATGGCGGCTTGCTCCTGGGCCACCTGAAGCGAATTTTAACACAACTATTAGTAATTATTTATTTATTTTATGCTCATACAGGGTTTATTTTTGAGAAGCCTCTTCTCAGAAATACATTCTGTATAACTGTGAGATTTTTGAAAAAAGTTGTCAGCAAAAAAAATGCAGATAAAAAAATTTATGAAAAATGTTGCCAGTCGATCCTGTATCCTATAAAGTAAGGATCGAAGATAAGGACCACATATATCACTAGATCGCTAAATAGCATTTGTTTACATTCAAATATCATAGACGACAGAGTTTCGATGCTAGATCATTTGAAATTGGAATTCAAATAAGAAAATATGATGGAATTTCTTAGTCTGTAATCTTTATGGTATGGAACTTCTCCTTTTTCCATCACAAAGATCTACTAACCACGTCCCTATTAGCAATAAATTTGTTTATTTACCTGTTTACTTAACTCTAGCACCTTAGCTTGTAATTTCTTTTTCTTTTGGTTCGGTGGCAAATCTGAATAGTCCTCCTTTCCATCCAACGACATATTATTCTGAAATTCAAATACATCATTACAACCAACAGCTGATAATAGCATGCTACAGATTTCAAACCACTCCCGATCACCAAAAACAAAAGCGGTATAAGGGCTAACAGAGCTATAACGGGCTCGTATTTTCATAAAGACTAGTTTTATAACTAGCTATATAAGTTTCTAAATAAATGTACCAAGAAGTCATTCGTACATCGGAATCACATTTTAAATTCATTCAACCGTTTACTGTACATAACGATAATTTTACTGTTCATTTAGAACATTGATAAAGTTATGTTAGCCCTTATTAAATTTCTAACTAATGAAGTTAAATATTTAAATTTGATCTTCAATATTTTTTTTCCAAAAATTACCTCAACAAGAATCAAATAAGGTCTAATCTTTTAACACTCTCTGTTATACATGACAGTCATACTTTTTAATAAATATTGTGAGACGATCACGTCATTGTTAGAATCACGCTTGCCCATTACAAGTTTAAGGAAAATATGATAGTTTTTTTTTATTATTTGAAATAATGTACATTACTGTAGCTATACGTTTTATACCTTTAAAGATCAGATTCATTAGTCCATCCGTGCTAGCATGCGCATTGTGACAAAATTTTATCGATGCTTATATTTGCATTTGTCTTGTATTCGCAGGAGAAAGAGCGAGACAAAACAGTAGACAAAATTTTGTTGTGGTGCGCATGTTAGTCTGGCATAAAACTTCAATCGAAAACATTACCCTGTGTCTAAGAGACGTTTAACAATAAGGTAAGTATTAAAAAGTATAAATCACATTTTTCACATATAATCACAAAATTAAAACATAAACAAACAACGCTATATTAATTACATAATTAAATATCACACACGAATATTTATGGCATTGCGGAGTGCGCTGAAACGTAAAACGTGGTAGGCCGTGCAAGCATGGTCCGTCGTTAGATGAAGCAAAGCCAAACAAGAGGACGGGTTACCCAATGTTTCTGTAAGCTATCGGTGACACGATTGATTCATTGATAATTTGTAGTAAACAATGCCAATACTTGTAGTAAAATAACACTGTAATAGAAGTTATGCGAAACTGTAAACACCCTCTAACGTAATGTGGACTCAGTAGGAAACTCTTTTTGTTAATTTTGATAATTCCCGTTGTTATATTATTGTATCTACCATTTTTAAATATCTAAGTAGGTATCACATTTGCCACAGGATTTTGCTTGTATGCAGTCAAAGTTAATGGAGTATACGCGTTTATAAAAAAAACTAGCTTCTGCCCGTGGTTTTCACCCGCGTTACCACAGGAACCCTGCATTGTTCCGGGATAAAAAGTAGCCTATGTTACTCTCCGGTCCCTAAACTATATCTAAGCCAAAAATCACGTCGACCCGTTGTTCCGTTACTGCGTGAAAGAAGGACAAACCAACAAACCAATAAACCAACAAACACACTTTCGCATTTATAATATTAGTAGGAAGTAGGATTATATGCATTGCGTTTGAAAGAGGAAATCGCGGTCTACTTTTTCGACCTCTTCGTAGTTGTATTTGGAATGTCCACTTAGTACTATTTAAATTACCCGAGCGCCCTCGTTTCTTTCTATACAAATAAAATATGTATTTGGAATTAGCGTATCGACTCTCCAAAGAAATAATTTTTATTCATCCTTCTCATAAACGCAAATCTTCAGAGAAAGAATCGATTTTTAGACCCGCCGCAGATTCCCTTGACGGTTTTCTAACTATCAATTAGTACAATAATTAAGAAACGGGACATATGGCCCCAGAAATACGGAAACGCTTTTGAAGTTGATCTTAGAGTCAGATTCAATTTTCCTTGTTATTTTTTAATGAAGTAGGTATCTACTACCACATTCACGTCACGCCTCGTTGTTACTCAAGCGATACGTGCTCCAAAAACCTAATTACTCGAACCACAATGAGTCACCGCGCGAACAGTTTACAGAAACATTCAGTAAGTCGCATCCCGCTACACTGACCTTGATCGAGTTGCACGCCTCGACAATCTTCTGCGCCAAAGCGTTAGTCGGCGGACGGGAAGCAAACAGATTGTATTAAACAAAGGCTTAGACACCACCGCTTAGAGTAGAGTCTGAGACGCAAATTAAACATATGGCGATTTGTGTCCAGCGATCGCACAGTAGCACACCAACTCTCTTATTCATAAGAAAATTCAAACGTCTCTTAAACCTATCACGTCAGCGATAAAAACAAAACACATTTTAGTTAGGTTTTAGATATAGTACTTTTTTATCATATCATGAATAAGAGGGTTGATGTGATCTGTGGCGATAGGCTCTACTTATAAACGTTATCAATTTTGACATATAAGGGTGCTGGGTGTATAATACAGGATAGAAATTCCGAATAAGGCAGTAAGAGCAACTTACCCGCGTTTAACAAAAGAATGTTTTAGCAGATCGTCCATTATTGAAAGTGTATTATTATTTTTCTGCATACACAGATTATGAAAAAATAATAGCGGCATTATAGATAATTAACAACAGTTAAAGTATTGGCTTTTGTTACCCCATTCGAATTTTCCACTCTGTAAGTCTTGTCTTGTCTTTACTTCGGGTCAGCCGAGTAAAAATTTAAGTTGAATTAAAACTGGAGATATAGATACATACTAAAGATGTATCAATACATTTGTGCCCTTTGTACTGTGTCTAGCTACATTTGGAAACTTACTTCTGTCGTACTGCTGTTGAACATAACAGCTGAGCAGAGGTTCACTGTTATTCGCAACAGAGAGATGCGGCGCAAGGACGGATCTTTTTGATAAATAAAATTCGATAAAATTGACAGTTAAAATCGATAAAGTGGGTTTTATTCGATAAAATTGACAGTTAAAATCGATAAAACTCACTTTATCGATTTTAACTGTCAATTTTATCGAATAAAACCCACTTTATCGATTTTAACTGTCAATTTTATCGATTTTTTTTATCGAAAAGATCCGTACTTGCTCTCCTGTTGTTAATATATATTTACAATCAAAATTGTATTTACAAAAAATTTTTAGTTCGCGTTTAATTTACCTGATATTAACAATTAATTAAATTCCCGTAGTGATCAGTGTATTATTAACAATGAAAATAACATTTGTTGGTCTCGAACTTTATAACACTCCCACACTTTCTAGAGATCTAGTACCGCCAGCTGCACTTGAGATCTTGGATCTATTCTAGATTTAGCATTTTCAACACTGCAGTCACTTAGCATCAGGTGAAATAACGGTCAAACGAGAATCATTCAAGAAAAAAATAAACACAAACTCAATTTATCGTACGAAATTCCCCATCGCAGGAAACCGATTAGCAATTTTTTGACATATTTATAACGCTGTTAACTAATAAATAGTATTTAGATTGGTATCATATTAATATAGAATATTATAATATATTGGAGAAGCAGCCCCGGTGACCCCACTGTTCGTAAATGGTCGAATCAACCAATTTTGGCTGCATTCTCAATTCTTCCTAATCTTCTATATATAATTAGTTTCGGGTGTACAAGTACAAAAGTTTCATTATAGCTGACCAAATTATAATTTGTGTGTTGTTTGCTATCTGAAATTAGTATTATATTTTAATTTTGGTATATCATAAGTACACGTGCTAGAAATAAAGTTAACGAGTAAAGCACACGGTGTTAAGGTTCAATTGAAGTTATATTAAAAAAATTAATAACATAGTAGTCATAATCATAGTGATAGTAATTGCGTAACAATAACATGTGCATTGTTTGATAAGTGACAGAGGTGAGTCATGCTGTATCGTCCCCTACCACCTTGGGTTAACTTACATTTTCGTGTACGCCGCCGCCAGCCAATATTATATCAATTGTACCCATTGTTAGGTGGGGATCGAACGGGGAGTTGAAATATAAAAACAAATTAGTACCTCGAACATACACAAATAAATATGGACTGGCGTATAGTCACAGTTCAAATTCAAAACAGTGGAGTCACTTCGTTGAAACTGTATTACTAACTCATTGTCTAACGTATCTAATGTACTTATACCATAGGTAACATGAGTCACGCTTCTTCACGTTACACAGTAGCAACGGATTTACTTTCCCTTAATCGAAATCGTTGGCAGATTTTAAAGGAAATATAGGTGTGTGGTACCTAGTGAGATGACCCACCGCGGTCCGCAAGAGTTCGAATCGCACTATGCGCTTGAGAGTTCTTAATATTTTTGGTGCATTTTCACGAAAAACATCACGCAAAACGGCAAACGAGAAAAAAAACAATATTTTTTTATATAAGTGTTGAATTTTCCGGTAATAATTAATATTTAATTTGTGACGCGTGAATTTACGACCACGTTGAGTACGAGTCGAAGCCGATTCTACTATGCCACCCCACTGTTTGATACACTGTGACACCATGTTTCCAGAGCAAACAGTAATTGATTCATACGATAGGTATGTATAAAAACCAAGACCATACGCCAATTGTTCAAATAATAATCGAAATAAAGCAAACAGAATTCTAAATATTACGTAGATATCAAATATCGACCTAATGTAAATAATAAACAATCCCATTCAGCATGCTTCTATAGAAAAAAATATAATTAAAACTGGTAGTAAATAGAATAATAAAAGGCATTCTAAAAAGCCTCGTAACATCAAGCAAACAGCCCGATTGAGTCATTGGGATGCTAATAATAAGATAGTTCACTGAATACGTAATCAAACTAAACAGGACTTGCAATATGAAATAAAAACTAGCAAATAACGATAATTCAATAACGGTCTTCCACATTCAAATGTAACAGGTAAATAAAAAATAAACAAAAACTCTACAACCAGTTTGTATTCAATTCTCTTATCCTGTATCACACCTCTTGAATGTGCAAGAAATGTAACTTGTTTTTTAAACATATATAATGGAGCTATATGACATAAAACCACGATATACCGCTTCCCAGATTAAAAATTGAAAGCGCCTAACCGAACCCAAGCGAAGAAATACCCTTGACATAGTAAAAAGTTGATTCACGCTGAACGATACAAGGCAAAAAATTTGCAGTAATTTTGATCTAGGTCGAGATTTGTTAAAGCCTTTTCTTTTGCCTTGGCAACAAATGGAAAGATCGATTTCGTCTCCATATGGAGAATACCTACACTCACAGAACAGTCATTATCAAATTCGAGAACGGTAGGTTAGCTTACGATAAAAAAAATCGAAAGTTTTGAATTGCAAGCATGATTAGATTGAGAAAGAAGCCGAGATATATTAATATCTCGGCTGGACACATAGTCATTGAAAATTCAACCATCACGTAGCGATATTGCTATCCATCACAGTATCCAAAGTATAATAATTTAGTTCGGCCGTAATCGAACCCTACAATATCTCAAATATTAATAGTTTTCTCAAAAATGATAAAATCCAAAAGAACCCTATCTGCAAATTTATTACCAAGAACGCAGCGCAAACCAAAACCCGACCAACACCTCAAAATATCGACATTCCACGCTGTCATCACCTCACCTTATTCGAACTGAATATCGCCAGTAGACCTGTCCGTTTTTTTTCTCGCTTCCCCGAGACCGTCCCTCTCGCGGCCGTGAGGTGGTTGTATGGGTGGTGCTTGTGCGTGGCGGCGTCCGTCGTGTCGCCGCCGGACGCTGCCTCGAACTGGAAGTCTTCGGGGGGAACGAAGCCAGATTTATACCTGTCTATCACTAATTTTGTGTCCTGGAAAATAGGGGAGAAAGCAATGTCAATTTGTTGTATTTTATCTAAATAAAATGAATTATGAGGAGCGAGTGTGGAGCGAGAACTTGTACGACTTTCAATCCAACGCACCATAGTTCGAACCTCGACTCGGCCCGCACCAATGACTAATAGAATTATTCATTACAAAAAGGATTTCGGGAAGGAGAAGTTGTGTAGATATTTACATGATTCTCATGTAGTACCATACATTTACAAGTTTTACATTTACAAAAATTTTAAGCTAATGAAATTGCACACAATTTATTAGAACTGTGTGTATTAGTTTTGGCTAACGGTCAGCAAATTAAAGAGGTTTTGGTCAGCTTCAAAATGTGTTTTGTCAGCAGATAAAGTGAATTGAGCTGCTAGTGGTCAACAAAAATAACTAAATTGATCAGCAAGTAATGCGATATTGGGCAGCTTTAAAATTGCTGTCATAGGAAACTGAATCTGCAGCAATATTAGTAATAGAGCAGCAAATCGTTTGTAGTTAATTTTACCCAGCTACCACTTAACTTCAGTGGACACTGCTTTAACAGTGTTTTGACTTTGACAAAGCCACAAACATCGACTATCAATCATTCTCATCGTTTTTGCGGATTGGCATAGACATCCGTCAAATTTTACAGTAACAATGCTGTCCTAAATAATAAGCTATAAAGCCATAATACATTCAAACATTATTAATGCTGCCGCAGTCAATAGGAATCTTAATTTAAATGTGTGCATATCACTGTGTTTAATTTATAAGCAGCAAAAAATATGGGTCACTTTCAAAACTTAAGTCTAAACACTTGTTTTACAGTCGAATCATGTTATTAAATGAATTAATGAATAATTACTTTGTGTGACATTGATATTAAAAATCAAAAAACAAGTAGCTTGAATAATTCATACAGATTTTTACTCACAATAGCATATATTTTAGACTAAAAAATTAAGTGGGGCTTATAGGCAACTGGTATATCTAGCTAGGCAAGTTTTACTTTTTTGAATGGGTATTAAATTCAAATTAAAAATTCATTTATGATTTTCGAAAAATAGGTTCGATTCAATTTTGGATTTTTTGTATTCAGTTATGTTTGATAATGTATAAAAAGTGATTCGATAGAAAGCAATCTTGATATTAAAAAGACGGCCTACATGAGGCTGCATGTCTACTATCATGCACAAAATCTTAGGCTACCCGCACTTGTACCAAATGCGACAGCGTATTGATCTAGTTGTCGCTGACCACTAGTGGCGGTCAGGAGTGGCCAATGTGCTGGATATCCTTAATAATGGAAGGAGATTCGAATTATTTGCAATTCGATTCATAAAATATTCTAAACCACGCAAAAGTTCCGTTTCAGTGGTCAGTTAGCCACTATATGAAATATATTTTTATAGTGTTTACCGACACTAGCGAATGTTCACGCAAATCACAAAAATTTCACTTCCAACAGGATTCGAACCTGCGTCTTCTGGTTATCTAGATCAGACGCCTTAACCAACTAGGCTATGGGAGCAATCGATGTTGATTGCGAAATTCTTGATATGATGTTTTTCTTTCCGGCTTAGAAGCCGTAGCTCCATCTAGCAGCCCTCGCTTTGTAGGTTCGAATCCTGTTGAAAGCGTTATTTGTGGGAGTTAGCCACTAGTTAGATATTTGATGCGGATTTAATTAGTCAGAAATATTTCAAGGATATTTTATGAATGCAGATGACATTTGTCCGAGGAAGTCTTGACTTCCTCTTCCTTCTTTGGTCACTTGGCACACAAAGAATTACTTCTAACTAATAAAACATTCAAAGCGATGATGGTCCATTGAAAGTGACGCAAACCATTTGATCTTGTAGGTTGAGGGTTAAAATCCTACAATGAGCTACGCTCATAAGCTCAAGCTTACGGTGAAGGAAAATATTAATGAATTTATGACGAAATGCTGGACTGTAGAAATTTTCAATTTCTAATCTGCTATATGAGACTAAAAACAATTTGAATAATGTAAATGTAATAATTTAGAACGATGAAAATTAATTGCTGACAATGTATGTAGGTATAATGTATTAAGACAAGCCTAATATAACGTACTATGTTATAGTGTGGTCAATTGAACAAATAAATAAATAAATATTGTTATATGCCATTATAGTATATTCCGTAGGGAATTTTCTAGTGCTCGGCGGGTTAGCTAATACCCTTAACATGAAAACTTGACACGTATCAGTTCATTCTGGCAACCGCTCATGTGAACCAGTCTCTATATTAGGTTTAGAGAGTCAACACGACCAGGATCAGGCGAGACTGTGGTCAAACGCTAACTGGAGTATTATAAACTTTGCCTCGCAAGTTTGTCGTCTATTTGTGATACAAGCTGTTTGCGAAACCGGCTTAAGCTGATTCCGTAACTAAAAAAAGTAATGAATATTCAGACTGATGATAAGCGAATTATCACTAATAATATCAAGTCAACGACTGCTCTTCTAGGCTACTCGTGCACTATCCGGCACTATGTAGCCCAAGCCAACTGGACGGCACTTTGAAAGGCAGGTATTACAAATGTTTTTGACATGTTTAAATATCGGTGCGAATCCTGCTTAGTCTAGCTCTAATAACGAAATGTACAAGAGTGAGAGCAGCGGAGCGGTCATAAAATTTGGTTATACGTATATGTACGTGGCGATAAAACGCTTTATTACTTTTGTCATATTAATATTGATGCAGATATAAACTGCGTATATTCGCTTCTATCGGTATTAGACCAATATCCAGACTAATCACGACATAAATGGTCATCGTGCAGTAAACATTGCTACATTTGAAATCAGCGGCCAGTTGCCTTGTTATCGGACTACATAGTGCGCGGCAACTCTAATATAATTTGCATACGAAGACAATTTCTCCGATTAAATATTACTTATGTGTAATATTATATAAAAAACTTATCGATAAAGATAAAGTTTTAAAGATATACAGAAGTAAATGTATTAATACTGCATAAACTATATTCCACTCAATATTTAAATCGATCTTTAGTAACAAGTTCCATAAATTCCATGCGGTTAAACCACAAAAATTTAAACATGCCCTAAATAAGTGTTAGAAAGATAAATCCTTGTCTAACTACATGCCTTAGTCGCGCATAATATAAACGTTGTCTAACTCACTTCTGTTATGAAATTTCTAATAATTTTACTCTTGTCAAAGTTGTGCGTTGTTTAGATATCATCTAGCTAAACAGGCGTCTAAACGTTGATTTTTGTGTCAAGAGCGTGTAATAGCTATGTGTAGGTACTGGTAATTATTAACATACTTACTTCTTTCTCGTTAATACTATTCGCCGCGTGTTCCATACCGTCGAGGCATTGCATTATAATAGGGAATACTTTTCTTTCTACATCCACAGAACTCAGCATGAAATTCTTTATATTCTTTATTCGCTTTTCGTCCAAGTCCTGTAATGAAAAAAGTAATACTCTGTTAGGTACAATTGAACACAAAATAAAAGTAGAACACTTATTATAATAAGGAACAGTTTACAATCAAGTCGTGAATATTAACGTAAATCTTTAGATTTATGTGAAGTACTTATATCTGTTATAATTGAAATTAAGTATGTCTTTAGGTAATTCTTTTTTTTATTTAATTGTACTTCAATAAAAATTAGCGCTAAAAGCTGTATGCCTAACCTAATAGCTAGCGCAAGCGATAGCTCACCCAAACTTGGTGTCTAGACAGTCACTTTCTACAATCGTTAGCGATAATAGAAAAGTAAGAAATGTATGCAATTGACATAAGGATTCGTTAAGATAACATGGTAACCATGATACCATAAAGTATCCATAAATAAATAAATAAAATAAATCCTTATACCATTCAAAGAGAATACAATACTACGTAACATCCATTAATTCCGATCTTTACATATACATAGGTGTGCGTTTAAATTTAGTTTGTAACAAACCCACAAACCATTTAATATTAGTTTCTTAATACAACTTTAAAAATGTTATAACGACGTTTACTAAACACGCGCTATTGACACACACCCCAGCCAGTACCTACCCTTACATCTTCACAAATATGCACCTACATCGTACATACAGGATTGTGTAAATTCTAATGTCAAGTACTCTAGGGACTGGTCTCCCCTTTCGTCAGGACCCCTTTTAGAAATGAGTTTTTGTGTATTAAAACTTCACGCCCCGGTGACTTAGGGCCCTATATTGAATATGCATAAAAATTAAAAAAACGTCTCTCATACCTGGAATCACTGAAACGTGATAACGTATTTTAAATTACCGACCTATACTGGGCTATCTGCGGCTGGTACGCGCTTTCGACGTGAGCTCAACTTATACCAGCCGTGATAGTACATCGAGATACTAACCTCGAGAGGTGCATTTGCACGAAATAAATTATGGCATAAACAATACCTATAAGTAACGTCTAAAGTAGAGCATTTGATTTTTATGTGGTGACTGGTGGGTGGACCGCATTAGCTGTCACAATACCTACCACTATATGAAAGTATACTATAGAACCTACGATATGAGTCACTCCGGAGACCTATACAATAATTGTATTATTCCTTTGAATGAATGTAAATCTAGCCATACCATTGGTGGGTTAGCTGCTATCTGCGACGCAGATCAACCAATCAACGGACGACAAAGCTTCATTAACTATATACTCTATATAAGAAGAACTTAGGTCTTAGATTCGACAGTAAATAAATATGATCACCGGCCTGATAGAAAGTGCCAAGAGCTATATCGCAAGGCAATGCCAACAGCATGCTGTGTACACTGCTAACTGGTAGTTGGCTGAAACATTTGGATTATCTATTGGTCTACAATGGCATGTAGATTGTATAGCTAAGTTAGATGTAGTGTTTATGTAGTTCCCAGCTAGAATTATTTTCTAAGGGATCGGATTTACAGGACTAGCCTATCAATCCTAAACACAGTGCTGTGAATATTGCTTAGTGCCTACTAGAGTAATTTATATGTCATCACAGGATAGAAGAGATCTGTGTCAGTCCATCACTCTCAAAATTGGCTAAAACGGCAATAGAAAACGCGAGACGATGGGGTAACCATCCGAATTCACTAAAATGGGAGTCGCTTCAAAAATATGCGTTCTAATTTGACCCAGCTGGCGTATCGCCAAGTGCATTTGGAGCATTCGTAGATTAGTAGCTCTTATACCAAACGTATCATGACTCTGCACACAAACGCAGAGAAAGTTTGCTTCTTAACTTCTAAAGTATTTAAATAAACAAATATTCATAACACCATCTTAAGTAGGCAGATTACGTAAAGCGGTAAGAAAAAAATGTTCGTATGACATAAAAAGTTAATCTCGAAACTCGAAAGGCATTTTCATTGATCATAATTACGTGTTAAACTCGAGACGGTATAACCATAAAGTATCATTAATTATTTCGACGTCAATTTCACTTATAAATCTAGTAAATCCACACTCTGAATCTGTTATGTCATGAATCATCTGTTTATAAACAAACTGTAGACAGGTTTAGTTTTAAAAGATTAGTCGATCGATGGAGTTAGAAATAACAGAGACGGGTACAGTTCTATCGAGAGAGAACGAACGACGGGTAATGAGCAAACAAATTTGGTAGTTTGAAAGCAAACGTACGGAAACGAGCATGGCATGATCCTCTTTCGCTTGCGCTTGCATTCGCTTGGTGTGATGTGAACAGGGGCCTTACCGGCTAACAATCTCGTGTTCATTTTCGACTCCAAGCCAATTAAGACCAGCGGACGCTAGGTCTTCGGTTGGAAGGAATAGTCTAGAATTTTCGCTGGTTATCATTTTAGAACGAACGTTATTAAGGAAACAAGTTCTTACAAAACGAAAAGAAGCGAAAACTCTTGACAGCTCCTTCCACACGAAGACTAGTGACCGCTGGTTTTAATCGGTTTGGAATCGGAAACGAACAGGAGATTGTTAGCAGAATAGCTTAAAAGTCAAGAGCTTCCGAGTTCCGCGTGGTGCTTATTATACGCGTTCGTCAGCCCGTCAGGTTTGTATTAGCCAGCATTAGTACAAACAGGTTTATTAGCTACTTTAAGGAAAATACTGACGGCACTAATATCTATGAATATTCATAAGGTAGGTAATTAACATATTGCGTAGAGAAGGCTCACAACATTAACAAATGGTTGACTTTATGTTATCTTATGGTTCTGTTTTACTATAATTATTATTACCCATTTTGAATTTTAATTTTATGGTTTAAGACTGTTTAAGACTGTTTCGAGATGTACTATAACTGCACGTGACTGTTCGAAGACGTACGGTATAGTTACCCGTGAGTGTATGGAAATACTGTATGACGTTTGAAGATGTGCTGTATACGCTTTTCCAAATGGTCTCGGGATGAATTACCGTGATTGTTCAGAGAAGTTCAGACTTCTATCAGTATAACTATCAGTAGTTACCCGTAAATGTTTATAGAAGTCTGATAGTTACCGTAACTGTTTATAGAAGTCTGATAGTTATCCATTACTGTTTAGAGAAGTCTAATAGTTATCCGTTACTGTTTAGAGAAGTCTGATAGTTATCCGTTACTGTTTAGAGAAGTATGATAGTTATCCGTTACTGTTTAGAGAAGTATGATAGTTATCCGTTACTGTTTAAAGAAGTCTGATAGTTATCCGTTACTGTTTCGAGAAGTCTGATAGTTATCCGTTACTGTTTAGAGAATTATGATAGTTATCCGTTACTGTTTAGAGAAGTCAGATAGTTATCCGTTACTGTTTAGAGAAATCTGATAGTTATCCGTTACTTTTAGAGAAGTCTGATAGTTATCCGTTAATGTTTAGAGAAGTCCGATAGTTATCCGTTACTATTTAAAGAAGTATGATAGTTACCCGTTACTGTTTAGAGAAATATGATAGTTACCCGCGACTGTTTGGAGAAGTGCGGTAGTTACCTGTAACTGTTTGAAGACGTGCGGTAGCCGCTGCTCGTAATGTTGCCGCTGTGCCTCGTTCGTCTTCCTCAGCTGTTCCGTGTATTCGTGCTTGGCCTCTTCACACGCTTGACTCCGTAGTTTCATGTTCGCTTTCTGTTTCTCCACTTCCGCCCGACTACAGAAAACAATTTTTTATAGCATTAATTTTGAGTCCATTAATATGTACTTATAATCGTAAACTGAAAGACGTCCACTGCCTAGCAAAAGCCTACCCCATAGAACGCCACTTTGAACGGCTGCTAGCCGCTTGTATCCAATCTTTAGTATATCGATATTATGCTACAGCCAGGTTTAGCAAGGCGGTCATTATGGGCTTAGATCAAATTTACTTAAAACTGATATAAGAAATATTTAAGAAATAATTGCACTGTCCGTCAGCCAGAATATAACCATATGTAGTAAGAAATAACCTGGACAGGGAAGTAGAAAAGAATAGGGCAACTATCTATAGCAGTGACATAATGAACTCATTCGGTATAACTATTAAGAATAATACAGGAAATGACAAATGATGACCTTGATAGAAAGCGGTTGCGTACTCCAATATTACCATCCTTGCAATCCACTATCTAAACCTACACAATTTCGTTGCTCTAATTTACTAAACTAAATAAATAAGTAGGGACGGAAGATACAAATAGTAGTGATTGTTAGCGACATCTCGAGAGGCTCCAATTCTACAAAAAGCCAAAGACCTCCTTGCGATGACATAAACGCGCCAATTGGGCTAAACGAACAATTTGCAATCCTACAGCGATTCGTGTAACCCTATCTTGTATAGTTGTGAATGGGTCAGCTGTCGTTGAAAGCGGAGCATTAGATAATCACCTCAGATTGAGGTCGGCGTCTGCCTTTTGGAAGGTCTCGAGGGCTCGCTCGGACTCTCTCGCCGCGCGCTCGTACGCTCGGCGCGCTCGCTCCAGCGCTCCTATTGACGAATTCAAAACGCCCATCTGTTTAGCGCCTTCGTTTAAATGTTGCTGAAAGTATATCAAACATATTTTAGTAACAAAGCGTTGAAGGTATACGGGTTCGATAAACGGCGAATGGATATTATATTAACAGCGGATGCGGTCGACGTTGCGCCCGATCGATCTGCAATCTGCACATGCGATGAAAGCGTGCTGTTAACGCGAGATGAAAACCACGCTGTGGATTGTAGCTAGGTACCTACAGTATTGCAGTCCATAAAACACGTATTCACTTTCAACGCATTTTTGCTTGTTCACGCTTTTTTAACAGCAGATCTGTTAGTGAGAGGACTAACTCTTCTGCGAGTGTCCGTCTGGGTTGTTACCACCGCTTTGCTCGTGAAGTCTGCCGCCAAGCAGTAGTGTGCAAGCATTACTGTGTTCCGGTTTGATGAGCAGAGTATCCAGTGAAATTACTGGGCTTATGAGACTTAATACCTAACGTCTCAGGGTAACGAGCGCATTGCAGTGCCGCGCAGGCCTTTGTGTTTCAAAGTTCTGGGTGGCACTGCAATTGTTATGGGCCGGCGTTATGCTTACCATCAGGCAAACGACCAGCTCGTCTCGTTACCAAATACCATAAAAAAAAAAGTTTACAGTTTCTGTTATGTTTTGAATGAGGATGAATATTGACATCACCAAAAACGGAAAGAGAAGCGCTTGTCTAAACGATAACTGTAGCAACAAGAGACCAACATAAAATTAGTTTAATTAGAGATGATTTAGGACAGTTTAGGTAGTTCAAACGGCGCCATATGTCATTCTCATTTTTGTTTATTTTTTTAAGTCGTATGCTGAAAGCGATCCTTCTGCAGACTGATAAATATAGCTTTAACCGGTCTCCGCAACGCATAGATACTAGTATAATATTTAATTAATCTAATTTATAGTCAATCTCATTTTTTACCTTCCTCTCGTCTCGCAACTCTTTGGCGAGTAGATGCAACTCTCGGACAACATTCGACTGTAAATTCTCAGCGACAACCTCGCGCTGTCCCGCGAAATCGCCCAACTCTTGCAGCAACTGTTTGAATGCTTTGCATACTGTGTACCTGAGAATAACAAAGTCGTCAGTATCATGACAACGGTTATATTAATAAATTATGATTTTTGTACGCGGCTTCGCTTTTCAATTGTTGTAATATAACTAAGCGTATAAATCTCTATGTTACCATAGTATATCTTTCACGCCAGCGGCGCAAGTACGGATCTTTTTGATCGATAAAAATCGATAAAATTGACAGTTTAAATCGATAAAGTGGGTTTTATCGACTTTTTATATAATTTATCGAACCTCGATACAATCGACAAAAGTTATCGAAAAGCTAGGTCGAATCCAAAGAGAATATAGAGCTTCTACAATACTTTACGATCAGACTTCGGTACTCGCAACATTCGATAAATTTATCGAGTTTTTCGATTCGACAAATTTATCGAACCGACTTCCGTACTCGCGCCGCAGTTCCGAAAATACTTTTACATAGATGCGTCAAAATAGAACGCCTATAATATAGGCCATGAGCTATAAAAGTCTCAAGTGCATAATCCCTGTTATAATGTATTTAGAGGTGAAAAAACTTACTGATATTCGTCTTCGTCTTTCTTTTTTGGTTGATAATTTTTGACCAGCCTCCTGCAGACAAAAGCAAAAGTTATTATTTATTATCACAACCTGTTCTCTCACATACCTACTACCGATTACACAATAAATTACTATTTCGCCAATACTTAAATATATATTGTTGATCTTGTTTAAAATCGTAAAAAAAAAAGCTAAATTTAGCACAGAAAACGAAAGCATTATGCATTCACCGTCATCAGGGGTCATCGATCAGACACTACTAAATTACTTTAAGACGTTTTGATTGCAAAATATGTTTATTTTTACAGGTTAATAGCCTTTATTAACTAGCCAATACCTACATAAATAAACACTACATCTGACCTAGCTACAAAAACAGTTGGATAATCTACAAGCCAAAGTAGGCCTATAGATAACCCAAATGTTCTAGCCCACTACCAGTTAGAAGTGGGCCAGCATGTTGGGTATGATTTTGAAAATATGTTAAAATAAAAACATACAAATACACTAAGCAAGACTTTTAGCAACAACCAATAAACTACAGCAGATGTTTATTTGGCATTATACATTTTACTTCACGCTTGACTAAAAGTAACATCTTAATATTATTCAACACTGTGATATAGTCTCAATGATGATGAGGTAATTAACTATTATAGTAAACAGAAGGAACTCCACAACTTTCTCCGCTTATCTATACAAACAAATAAATAAAATTGAGGTGTCTGTTTGTAATATCAAAATAACAAGTTTTTTCTAAATGCATATGAAAGTATATACACGGTACATTTATAACAAAACAACTATTTTTAAACATTTTTTCTTGTCTGTCTGTTTGTTCCGGTTAAGCTCCGAAACGGCTGGACCGATTTTGACGTGACTTTCACTGGCAGATAGCTGATGTTACAAGGAGTAACTTAGGCTACGTGGGAGAAGCCGCGGGGCACAGCTAGTTAATAGTAATAGCATACATTATATTTACCTGAGTTTTCCTGCATATTCCAATTCTATAGCGCACCTTTCTTTTACGTAGTTACCGTATTTGTCTAAGAATTCAATTCCTCTGTGCGTGTGTGTGGCTAAGTTATCATACTGATCCTGCGGACAAAGAGAAACGATTTATATTAGTAAACATGTTTTATACAGTATACTTATTACATTATAAAGTACAATATTCGTAGTAAAGTGAAGTAATCAACGCAAAGCAGAGAGGAAACGGCGCATGATACGAGGTCATTTGTGCGGGAAACTGGCGAACCAAGTCGATAAACGTATATTGGATTCTTTCAAAATGTAATTAAATGTTTATAACGTTTTATTTAGAGCGAAGTAATCTATTTTGGTAACATGTTTCGTGTCCCAAAGTTAAACAGACGATCGTTTATCAACAAAAATACAAAACTTGATTATCAAACAAGGGCGTAATTTAGCTAAAAACGGCACCTTACGAAATCTCTTACACCTTTATAAGAACTGTCCGTACCCTACATTTGGTTATATAGTTTCGCAACGCAATACTAAAGTTCCAAGTTTTTCACTTTTCAACATAAAACTCAGATATCGACAATTGGCCGAAAGATTCACATGATAACAATGCAGTTAGCTTCCTAAAGATTCTCATTCCCATACAGCTTGGACAATGACGGCAGCCGTAACCTTTGCGACCAGTGATTGCGTGCTTAGATGCGCACGCGGCGAGGCACCTCTGTCAGGCGTCCCTGACTGTTCCGAGGTGATTGAGAGCAACGAACTAAATCTACTTCCGCATTGAGGATCTTCCCAGCATCAATAACATAAAAAGCAGAAGCTCATTACGCTCTACACATAATCGAGACGTCAAAAAACAACTTTGACATTGGATTGGATTCACCGATCCAACTCAGTATCGAGACACTCCAGCTAGCTATCATAGCTCCATTTTCACACGTAGCAAAATACATCTGAAGTGGTGTGAAGTGTAGCAGACGGCTCAGGTCAGAGGAGAATAGGAAAAGACTCGAGTATCTACCCTGACACGTGTCACAGATACTCAGAATTAAAAAAAAAACAAGAATAGCGAGGTGGGCTGCGCACGCGACGACATCGAGACGCTCCCAACAGCCGCCCTTGACTGTTTCCGAGGTGAGGAAGGAGCAACGAACTGGAGCTACCTCCGTAATCAGAACTCTAGGAATGTATTGTCTCACACATTCCACTAAGTACTGCTATTAATTTAGGCGTATCAGACAAGATTCGTGCTCATTCAAACACTTACATTTAAGCGGCCTTAATTGGACATGACCAAACATGGCCTAATTGTTAACCTCCAGAACCAGATAGTATAAAACACTAGAAGCAGCTATACCCGTACTAAATTGATGCAGTCATTATCGCTTCGGATTATGTTTAACGGACGAATCCTACCAATGCACAAGCTCTCTAAAAATAGGTAAAGCCTAAATCATGTAGAGTTTAAAACTAAAGACTGATTAAAATAGTGTAAAAGAGAACTAATTCAAATTGGGTGGTTGCAAATGTTTAGTGATATCAATCGACAAGAACATTCAACATCGGTATGAAAGGTACATACGAAAGCATCGACTGAACGTGATGATAAGTAACAACTATTAACAGAATTAATTGAATGCGCGGTACCAACTAGTGCAACAATCCTTTAGTGACCACGCACATCGTATGGAAATGTGAATGGAATAATTTTAGACATGATGACGCGCGTCTAGATTTGAAAAGGACTCTGGAATTTTAACCAGCAATACTGGGATCACGTATGGAAAAGTTAAAAATAATGACGCATAACTGAATGAAGGACAATATTTTTTTTATACTGGGGAATTTACATTGATAGCAGAGAACAACAATAGGTTAAAATTTTATAATAACTGGACCATTCATCATGTTGTTTCAATAACTGATATTAGACAAAAATTTCGTTCAAATTAAAATTGGAATTATGAAGCGGCGTTTTATAATTTAACTACTTACTGTATATTTAACGATGAAATAATTTATCATCACCATGACATCTTCGCTAACAATAATATAACCCACCAAACGTATAATATAGAAACATATGGTTTCACCATTCAAAAAGAAATGAGGCTCTACAATTTCTACAAGTGGTCAAAGATAATAATGGCTTTTTACCACCTCCTACTAATGTACCGGTTTCGCTTAGAAGCCTGTCATACAGGTTTTACTTTTGTAGTAATTGAACGTCAACTATGAATGGGGTCTCGTTTTCGCGATAATCATTAGAAAATGTACATCATCATTCTCCCTCAATAACATCATCACGATGACAATTCTATAATTTCTAACGATTGTGATTTGATATTACCAGGATTGAAATGTTTTGAGCTGTCGTTGTTCGACATTGGATTTACTGTTAAGATACCTTCGAATGTTTCACGAAATAGACGTGAAGAAAAAATTACAATGGACCATGTGGAAGAGTGTATGTAGTTGGGCGGTTCGTTAACCCGCCAGCTGAAGCAATATCGCGACACGGCAATGTATACGAGCACCGGCCTGGCCGTGGGAGAACTGGATCCTTGCAACTCCGTACCTACATACGGGCGAACCCATTCTAACTTGCAATTACTTCGCGGATTATTAAAACTGGAGCTATTTGCGGAGACATTAACTGAACCCGTTGGACTAGGGAGCGGCCGAAGAGAGCGACGAGAAGTTTTACAAAACTCTAAGAGCGTGCTATTTTTAACCGGTTTCACATCAAAAGCACAACGATGTTTAACCTTGAGAGACATGGCATAAATTATGTGGTATTTTATCTTGGTCCGATGCGTGATCGTTTTAAAGGTGTTCGGTGCGAACGTAGCCTGAGGAAAGGAATGCGCGCACGCAACGTTCGTACCATTAGTATGCGGCCCACGACGAGCGAGACTACAACATGGTGGCTCCCGGTTTTACCTTGACCAATTATTACAATCATACACACGCGCATATGACAACCGTAACGATTCGAATCGGCTTGACTCTGTGTGGCCACAGAATTGTGAGGTGACCAAGCCGACAGATTCGATAACACCATCACGTGGTGTACAAGGAAAATTGCAATTGTATTAATATCATTTATCACGGCAAACATGTGAGGTACAGCTTAAAGAAATTGATATAATAAGAAATAATATAAAATTTCACGTTCCAGATCAGTTCTGTTCTAAACATACATGCAAAATGCGCCGTGAATCACTACGCAAGTGTGTCTAATTTGGCACTCATGTCAAGTGTGTCAGTGAACCCTCCAAGGTGTCGGTCACATCATGGGCTATAGCATACCGAAGACTGTCAACAGTCTGTAATTGGAAACCGACTTCACACATGATAATCAAATACTAACTTAAGCTATAGTAAAAAAGATTAAGTACCTATGTGAAATCTGAGTGAAGAATTTACAAAACAAATTACCACCAGCTTTTGGAGTCAACCAAAACTTATTGTGTTTTCTATCTACCGTAGACAAGAATAAGTGACGCTAAAGTTTAAGGTAAGTACTTTTTTATTTAATTTTCGATGTGTTTTTGTTTGAACACTCTCTCCATGGTGTCATGGTCCATGATGTGGTCCAAGATGGTAAAAAAACCAAACCTGAAATTAGTACTGGCTCTGAAGTGTAAACACAGAAATAGGTATGGCGATAGATTTTCAACTGTCAGACTGACTGGCCAAACTAGCATTAGAAAATGCCCTACCACCATGCGATGCGAATCATGCGATACAATGGTTGACCACCGATAATAGTCTAAACTACTCTAAACTCTTACCACAAAAAAATTAAACACACTTTCAACCTAGTGTTAAACACTTTTTAACTCTTAAACATGCCTTAATCATGTGTTTAAATATGAGCAACCACAAATCCTGATTTAAGTAGTGTCTAACCGTTATTAACACAATTCTTTTGTGAAATTTCTATAATAATTTTTGACGTTATCTTTAGAGACTGTCTAGCTAATCAGGCGTCTAAAATTGGTTTTTTGTGGTAGCACAGTTAATGTTTTATAACCCTATTAGTATGTTTCTAGTCTGCATTTTAAGTACAAAAAGAAATCTTACTATTTGAAGATATGCAATTAGATAGATATTCAATAAGGTTGCCATATTTTTGAGTATGTAATAACTTTTCCACTAACCAGCTCAAAATTTGTGATGACATGCGGATGTGCGGTGCGAATTGGTACCAAATGTACTCATTATGAGATAACGCATACCTACAATTAAACCTAGCTAAACTATGACTAATTGAGGAGTATTTGCACCTCATGTTGTTAGCTTTAATTATAATGCAAGCAGGTATGGCGAATGACCTTGCGTTCTAAGTATATGAACGTCTCAGTTGAATGCCAATGTCACGTCAGGCGTCAGCCAAACCACAACTGCGGTATCGTATTAACAGAATTTACAAGATCTAGTCTCGGAAGCTGCAGCAAAATAACAAAACATCGATTCAAGAGTTCAATCTATATGACCTTTCGCACGTCAATGTGCGATTTGATATGAACAAAGTCAAATTGATGTGATGCAGTCGGGAGAGTCATACCGGAACACAATCTCGTCGGACGTCGCGGTCGTTTCGATCGTGCCCTGGTCGATGAGTCACCCCGGAGGAACGCCCTAGCCGCGTCCCTTAGCTGATTAGCACTCATTAGTCATCGGCAACATAATGAGACAACAGCGCCGCGCCCCGCTTACCTGATAAGATTACGATATACTGATAGAATCAATAACAAAAGTTATGCACTGTGCTCCGATTGTTCGACAGCTGCTATAGATCGATGAGTGAACTGTGGCGCCCCAACACCAGGGGCCTTACTCCGTAAATCGAACGTCGAAGCTTCGGTTGATGGCTCGCAGTTTTCCTACTACGAAAGTGTTTCAGATCCAACGTTCAATTCGATGTTCGCTCTTGACATTTTGTCTTTCATAGTAGGAAAATGCCGATGCGTCAGCCCAAGCTTCGACTTTCGATTTACGGAGTAAGGCCCCAGTTTCCGACTACGTAATTGCAATTAGCAAAATGTTTTGTTGATTTCAGGGGAACGTGTCAGATTACTCAAGTCCAAGGTTGTGATTTGATTACTTCAGAAATAGGGAAGTTTTTCCTCGAGTACGAAACGGCTATTGCTATCTCGTGTCTTGACGCTTGATAGTTCTGTAAACTCTCTATTGCCGGGATACGACTCAATTATCACACTCAAAAGATCATGATACAGCTTATCACGGTGATAATAATTAAAATGATATAGCTCACAAGGTTAATGTTGTCAATTATTGCACTGTCTCTTTCATAGGAGTAAACACCAACAACGTCTACCTTCTCAACGTTTACTACGTCTTATAGCGTGTAATTTGGTTATGTATTAAAGAATTAGTTTCGTGACGTCACTTGTAGTAGTGTAATATCCTACACTTACTATAATATTATAAACGCGAAAGTTTGTGAGGATGGATGGATATTGGATATACCTACATATATGGGTAGATTGATAATTTGTTACTCTTTCTTTCTGAACGAATTCTGATGAAACTATACAGTAATATAATTTATACATCAGAATAAAACATAGACTACAATTTATAAAGATATACCACGCGGGAGAACACGCGGGCGGTAGCTAGTTTATTATAAAATAATCCATGACGACTTATACTTTACAGCAAGTGCTACGGTAAACTAAGCTACACCAAACAATGAAGTTAGCGACGAAGTTCTTAAAGTTTAGAATTTCTATGAATTTCTTTATATGTTTACATCTCTGGAACCTAATTATTCCTAGCCTTTTATGGCGCACCCTAGTACGTTACAGCCTAGTTAATTCTGTGGTAACGTTAACTACAGGTTTAACTCTCACTTTACGTAATTCAAGTCTAGACTTGCATAACGCAGTCCAGTGCGGGTGACATAATTTATGTAGATACGATAATTTCTGAGTTACATGCACCTACGTTTAGCAATAAGCCGGCAGTTTTCAATCACGAAACAATTGACTACGTAAATGAACAGCCTTAAAAGTTTACAGACATTTTAGATACAACTTAGGTACAGACTACAGTGCAGTGGTAGTTGCGAGTTCCATGGAAAACCATCCGTAAAATTGTATGGTACAAAATAATATGTACCAAAATTATTGATAGCTAAATAAAGAGTAAAAGCAACCAAACAATACAAACAGATATTGTAGGAATAAATAGGAAGGTAACACTTACTTATAACTTGAACCAAGAGGTTAAACGTTTCATAATTAGAAAACTAATTTGAAATACAAGTCTAATGGCGCTGTCTGGAGCTAATAGGGTAATTGTAGTCATGCTTAGATCTAATCGGAAGTGGAACAACAGGTAAGTTGTGTTTGTGTTGATACGAGCGAAAAATAATAAACAGGCGAGACGTAAATTGAAACTACGCTGTTAAACAACTAAACATGGGCTTGTATCGGAATAATAACACATTCAATACGAATTTATATCTGTATTTAGTTATTTACTCGATTAGTATTTGTTATTTATTAGATAACCATAGTTTAACCAAGTGTCTCTTCTACTATAAGCGACACGATGTAGTCGAAGATGGTGGTTTTTGGCCGTAGTTTTATTTATCCTTGTGCCAAATGTCAAGATATGTCAAACAAATCTACAAATAAATAAAATTGTAGTGTCTTTTTGTAATATCAAAATAACAGCTTTTTGCCAAATGCATATGAAAGTATATACGGTACCTATAACAAAACAACCATTTTTTTAAATTTTTGTCTGTCTGTTGTGTGTTCCGGGTAATCTCAGAAACGGCTGGGCCGATTTTGACGGGACTTTCACTGGCAGATAGCTGATGTTATAAGGAGTAACTTAGGTTGCTTTTATTTTAGAAAAAGAATTAGGGTTCCGCGCAAAAAAATACAAAACCATGAAATCCAATATCTCCGCGCGGGCGAAACCGCAGACAGTAGCTGGTTAAGAATAAGTGGCCTGTGACGTGAGGAAAGGACGTATAAAACGTGAAATTGTACGCACCGGAACAATCATATTGATGAACCAATTCGTCATATTATCGTTGATACATCTGCGGTCTAATAAAACGGGTGTTAAAAAAGAGGCTCATTAAAAAAACACAGGCCTTGAGCAATATCCCACGTACAATATTTAAATTCATGGTATCATTCCTAAGAGGTTATGTCACGCCTGGTACTGTACATTATATTAAAATCAGTCATGGCATGTTAAAAATGATAAAATCTTGACGGTTAAATTGGTTTGCTTTTAACATGGTATTAACTTCAGCGTCACATTTTGAGCTAGGTTAGCGATGGTTTCAAAAATTTACAAATTAGGTTAATTACTTAGATATTAGAACCATACGTACAGGATAAAAACACTTCTTGTAAAATATCCTTCTATTTCATACAATGACGTGTTTTGAAATGGTCTTTCAAAACTGCGTAATTTCAAATTTGATAGGTGCCCACTATAGAATATGATGTTTTTTTATTTTCTTTTGCCTTAGATAACTTATAAAGACCTTTTAGAGAGATATTTTACTTTGCACAGACGCTGTTTTTTACATTGTAGGAATTCGCTCCCCAAAATAAAAAATTAAGATCCTCATAGATACGATTGTTTTCTTATCCGCCTGTCTATTTTTAATTTTGAAAAACTGCCAGAGATATAAATTACTATAGTTTATAACTTCTTAGCGCTGTTCAAAATGTCAAAACAAAGTATACCTATGTACTAAAAGCCTTAGATGTTCATACAAATTATAGTGTTCATAATTTAATTCTTATATGGTTATAAGTACCAATTACCATTGAACTAAATGAGACGCATCAAGTCTTCATGCAGTCATACAGTTTACCCTAACCACTCATCGGAGTAATTCACATAAAAATAAAATCGATATTGTACCGATCTACAATCCAACGTAAGTCTTTACGCAATCGTAAAAACGTTTGTATTAAAAGCCTAATAACTGTTCCGTTTACGCACGGTATAGATTACATGTGCGTCAACATTCATAAAGTGCATCGATTTCCGTTCAAAGCAGCACGTACAGTCTAATTCAAGTGCTTGCCCCGAGGCACCCCGAAGCCCAATTCTATATTCGTGAGGCGTGAGTCACGTGCCGCGTGACGTCACGGGGTGCGCACCCTTGCCTGCGTCACCCCGTGTGACTCAACGGCGCGACGACCGCCCGCCCCGGCCAGACCATCAGCCAGACAGAAATAAGTATAAATTGATACTAAAAGCGGAGAGCGACTGAGATTCAAGGTTCATCATCTTCTTTAGCAACGGTTCGTATTAATATAGGACGTATGACATTTGTAAATTAACTTCAATATTGAATCAAACAAGTTTTATAATCGACTATTCGTTGCGAGTTCCCAAATAGAATGATCAGAACTTTCTTAGTAGAAATTTTCGTTCTTTCAATGCACGACGCGTCTGACAATGCAATCCAATTTCACTTTCATCGGCATTACTTAAATAAATTAAACAACGTAATTATTTCAATTCACGGAGTCACTTTTTTTTATACTGCCTATAGGTAAACGTTCGTAGATGGAATGCAATCTGGAACACGTAACCTCTGGCCGCACCGGACCACATAACAAAGAATACTGTTACAAAGATTAAAATTACGTTTGATCCACGATGTTTGTATTCTTCATCTTTCTGTTATTTGCTGTGCGAAACGTGCTCGACTACTGTCAAGCAGGTAGAATCTACTCGGAAATAAATCTACCGAGCAGCATCTGAGCACGTACGAATTGGAAGTGTGTCGTCACTTTTGATACTTTCTACAAATGTTTGTTTGTAACACGTTTATGTAATGTTGCTATAGAAAAAGTAAACTATTCACAACGCATTGTGTTTGTATTACGCATAAATGCATTTTACTTAGTGAATACAAATTACTCCCAATTAGTTATCTCATAAGTAACGTCCCTTAAAATATATCGTCATCTACAATATAGGCTTATATAGTATTTCTAAAGAGGTTCTTTTTTTATAGATGCTAGCTGGTGCTCGCGGTTTTATCAGCGTGGAAATTTCCACAGGAACCGTTCACTTTACTAGGAAAAAAGTAGCCTGTATTACTTTCCGGCCTTAAAACTACATCTATGAAAAAAATCACGTCGATCAATTGCTGCGTGAAAGAAGGACAAACCAAAATTATCGCATTTATTTACCATAGCATGGACTTTAATGTAAAAATTATATTAAAATTAAAACACCGTTAGTCTTTGTAAGAGATATTTTTTGTACCTATGTATTTACTACTAACAAGAACAATAGCTTTGTAAAATCGACCGATCGATATTTGTAGAGTACACAACATGAAGCTTTTTTTGATTATATCGTCATGATTCGAGATGCGCTCGCAGACCTCACATAACTACATAAGGGACGTCGCATCGTCAATGGGT
Organism: Crocallis elinguaria; assembly: GCA_907269065.1. Taxonomy (NCBI): domain Eukaryota; kingdom Metazoa; phylum Arthropoda; class Insecta; order Lepidoptera; family Geometridae; genus Crocallis; species Crocallis elinguaria. The sequence goes on from OU026078.1 coordinate 11,827,537, forward strand.
AAAAGTCTTGGAAAGCGGTTCGTGCGGTAGAAAGTGACGTGATGACACCGCCTCATTAAATACGTTGATACAGAATTTGATATTTTATGTAATACTGCAAATGAACGCATCGGTATATATATAACATGTTTACAAAAAAATATAAAGGCCCCATTTTGTAATATTTTATCGGTGAATCGTGCCGCATACATGGACAAGACCTTCATAACAAAACAGTTAAGTTGTGAAAGTCGTACACGAGATCAGCTAGCTGCAACACCTTGTGCCAAAATTGTACCAAACTATTACATAAGGAAAAATCAATTTGTTACACGCTTAACCTACAGGCTTTGTGGCCTTTATTGTTTTGCTGGTTCATACGCCAATGATTTCATTCAATAATCTCAAGTGCACGTAAACACATAAAAGCGTGACTAGTGAGCGTATTTATAGTACCTATTGTTATTGCTGTTGCAAAGTTTTCCGCAGTTTATTCTCTTCACATTAGCAAGTCTATCCCTAACATTAAACCTAAATATTATACCTAAATGCCAAGGTGTGTCTGTTGATTCATACTTCGTGACCCCATACACGAGCGCTCCAATCCACAACATTCCACGCCAACGTTCCAAAACCGCCTGTGTGTGGGGAATCTCAGATGGATTACGTGGAGTGAAAGGAACATTGGGTATCCAACGTTCCAACTCATCGTATGTGGCCAACCGATACAATCCGTTTCGCACTCAGTTGGCAGTATGACCGAAAAATGGAGCGATGGCGCGCTCAGTATGGAGTGACCGTCTATGTGCTCGAAATTGGCCCATCGTATGGCAGCCCTCACACCTAATTCATGATTGATGGATAAGCATCAATCGCGGACAACGAGAAGTCCATGGAAAAACCACGATCCCCGCTTGACGTAATTCGTATCGTCTATTGTGGTTGTGATTGGGGCTTGATGGAAATCTAGTACTTACTTGTTTCTCATATAAAAGTAGAAAGATTTACCAACTTTTTATAATTTCGAGAAAGAATGACGCGCTAATGAACTGCCAGAATTATTATTGTAGTTCCGAGCTTGGAAAAATTGTAGAACGTTGCACTTTTTATCCAGTTTGTATAGACCTACACTCCTACACTATACATATTTATATGTATTTTTACTGTGCTGGAAAAGTACTGACTCATTTGGTTTGCAATTTAAGTAATTTTAAATAACTTCAAATTTGTCCAGAGGATTTAGGTTGGCATAAGGATTGAGGAAAGAACTGTACGTGTACAAACTGTTTCCTCAATTATATTTTTACCAATAACTAAATCTATAATTGCAATGATATGTAACCCAGAATTTTATGCAGATATATCGTCGGACCTATAAATAAATAATGCCGTCTGAGACCCCTCCTTAGTAGAATTCCTTGCAGGGAATCAGGGACTACGAGGGTCCAACAACACCCAGACACGGAAAAAATGCTTACCCTTTTTTCAAGAGCACAAACATTTATTGTAGTATTAGAAACCGAACCCACTACAAAGTTAAGCTAAGTCCATCAACCTAACCTCTACCCCACGGGTGTTCTCAAAAGTCACACACAGTACAGTTTATAGCACAGTAGATGTGTGGATAAAATCATCAAAAAATATATAATATGTATACCCAGTCCAGATATAGCGGAGGTACGTGGGAAGCCTCACGAAGACGACCGCGGGCGCATTGTGCCAGGGCTGGATACTAAAAAAACTTTTTTGTCATTCCATTGCTCATTGTTGAAACACAAAGAGGGCTTGTTACCTGCTATTAAGTTCATATTACATGCACTCACATTGCAACATGGTATATAGTTTAAACACTGATAAGATTAAATAATCTAGCGAAACAGCAACACTAAATAAAATACGAGTTATGCCAACACGTGTTTAAGGTATAATTCTTTAGGTATAATTCTTTAGGTATAATTCTTTTGTACTGAAGTAACGTTGAAAATGGCGATGCGTTTGCTTTCAGTTGAAGGTTATTTCATAGTTTTAATTTAATTAAGAAAACGAGACATAATAAAATTTAAATATTTTACGTACTATGTCTAGATGATTAAATCCCCTTTTTTTGTTACGCAAAACAGGACTTTCGGACGTTTTGCTTTAGCCGCGCCTTAAAAAGCAAGCGCAGTAGGTATATTATTTTTGAATGCACGACATCTTTATTTTATTGTGTGAATGTTATTTAGCCAGGATTGGTACAGGGTCGAGGGGATATATTATATAAAGATATATAAGAATGGTACAAATAAAGTGACTTATACTCAGTAGTTAGATGATAGACACGGAATATACGAATACGATAGATAGGAAATGATGATGATGAAGTAGGTGTATTAGCTAAATGTAGCTCTGTTGTCAATATTCTGGTCATTTTGCGCAGTGTCGTAGGAAACGATGCAATGTGTCTAACGTAGGAAAATAGGATCACCCTTGTGAAGGGATCTGTGATTGGATTAGTATCCCCAAGATATCGCTACCCTTACGAGAAGGGTGCAGGTAAATTGTTCGCTTCAATTCATGTGAAACGTTCCGTTTTCGATTGGTATCAATAGTGAGAAAAAATATATATAAAATATATTTATTTTTCTCAATTCTCAAGTGATTCACGTTGTTGAACAAGTAGTGTATGTTTTTAATGAGTCGCCGTCGATTCCCAGCTAATCGACTAAAGCGTTTGCGTCATTGGTTCAAGACTCAAGAGAGGGTTTTTGATTTGGCATTGTTTGAGTTATGGCAGTTTGTTTTTAGAGTGACGTTTATTTTGAGTTACAATAACCCGTACTCCTGGGCTCGGCCGTCGCAGTATAATGTACTGCTTGTCTCCGTTCTTAGAATAATATACAATGGAGGTACAGAATGTGGTTCAGCACGAGCCTCGAGCCATTGTTGGGACACGCGCGTTTCCGCTTTCTCGTGGAAAAATGCAAGCGCACAACGCACTGTTGGAAAGTAAACGTGTATATGATCCGATTTCAAGAGTAACAGTCGCTTACTATGTGGGCTTGAACTAATTAAACGCATGCGGAGAGATATGGACACGAATTCAATTAAACCTTTCAAACTATTATAACGCTATGTGATTGCAAATCAATAAAATGCAAGAAAGAATTCAGCTACGGATGGTAAATTTTTGCACCTCCCGATGTAAACACAAGAATTCACAAGATACATAAGGCGATTAAAAACATTGATGTAAAGAAACACAGCAAACATGCTCTAACCATATAAAGACGCTGCGCAATGTAGTTATGGAAACTGATTTAGTAATACTTGAAAGCGAGCCAGTGCATGATGCATGCGTCAGACTGGCGCCCTTGCCGCAGCATGGCGTTCTCCGACAAAAGCCCTCTGTTCGTGAGGTTCTAACTTCCAATAAGGGGCACGCAGTTACGGAGATTATCCTTGCAACTGCGGTCGATCAACCGTGCCTTGACCGGTCGTCCGTACAAAACAACACTACAAATAAATAGGAATGATATTTTTTTACAAAACATAGCAAGCTACAACGTAATAAAACTGAACTCGAGGAAATCGTCTGACAAACAGCAATTGACCCAGTTCGCTGACAAATAATGTCTCTGAAAAATTCTCATTGGCAATTCGAACGGAATTAGGTTGGGCACATATTTATGATGAGTCCATGGTTTTCTTCAGCTAGCTTAATATCTCGAAAGAAAGGCAAAAATAAACTCAATGTACACAAAACTGGTATGGGAGTTACATTGACGCTGTATAGCTGTAGGTATGATAGACAAATTTAACTTTGACGGATAGAAGTTAAAAGTGGAGCCATTGAAAAACGAAGCAATAGGATGGTTTTGAATAGCAGATGTGCATAATTTCACAGTAGAGCGGACGCGGGACCGGTCAGTGGAGGGTCGACCGCAGCAGGTGTATTAGCAGCGTCGTTCGTTCGAGTCGTAATTCCTCCCATAACATCGGCTTTAAATTCTATGGCACTTATTTTGTTAAATATATAGATCTAACGCCACAGGAAAACGTGCAACAAAACACGTCTATATAACAAAGACGGACGTGGGTTTAATAGGATAGTGAATCTTTATAGTTTCTCAAGGAGCAACCACTTATTCACTCGCTATTAAAGAACAATAAATAACGATTGTTTATAATTTGTATCTACTCAATAAAGTATGGAAGTTCGAACAGGATATCTGTTACACTGTCCAAATGGCCCCAGAGGTTGACGTCAGCATTTGCCGAAAACCCACTTCGGCCGGCTATTTCGGGTTTCGGCGGGCGCCCATATTACGATGATTGTACAGGCAAAAACATTTTTGGTATTTCAAGTGGCCAAAGCTGCGAGATTAATCAAAGAATCTTAAGACTATTGACTAGGCAAACAATAAAAATTCGAAATAGTGAAAGCGACGTAATCGCTTGATAAGGCTTTAAAGTTATTGAGTAAGCTTGTTCTATTATAATAATTACGTTAACATATTCATTCATTCGCAAGACCGTTTAAAATTAATTAATTTATTTATTAACAACATGCCTTTGGTGAGCATTACAGTCTCCCAATGCGCTCACCAAAAACTCAAAAAACAATGCATGTACTACACTGTAACTTAACATACTAGACACAAGCATATAAATTAAATTAAATGTTTTGGACACATTGCATTGCTGCTATTATTACATTATTACTATTACATTAATCGTATAGGCCATAGGGGCATTTGTTTGGTGAAATCATGAAGCTGAAAGAAAAGGCCAGAATTAAAATAATACCAAACAAATATAACCCGGAAGAATCTGGCGAGATGAGTACGTTCACCCAAACGATGGGCGGTGTTCACAATAATATTATGAACTAAATGTGTACAGAGCAGGTTGCTCTGGCATTGAAAGACGCGTGAGTAAACAAACCAATTTAAAAAGTGTGGAGCTTATTTAACTGGTAGCTCGTGTCACAAATAGAAGCATTTAGGCAATTGGCAGCGTTCTAAAGTTACATTAGATGTCGGTTGGAGTGAAAGAGCCGCTAATACCTCAGAAATGCGACCGAGGCAACATGTGGCTAAATAACGAGGGGACCCAAAACAAGCATACTCCATTTGAGCACGCGACCACATAGCTGTCGACGAACGTGCGTTACAATCATAAAATGTTTGGAAGAAAATAAATAAACCTTCAATGAAAACTTAAATCACGAGAACTTTAGTCAATCGGAGGAATAGTGATTGCACTGCTGAGATTGTAACACCTATCAGAGGACACTTCAACAAGACAATTTGGAATCCCTCAACGAATGCGGTCATACACAATGAAGAACAATATCTAAAAAGCTACCAAACAAGACATTGATTTAGGACATCCGTTCTTGCGCTAGGAGAAGAAGGCGAATAAAGATAAACTCGGTATTTTTAGCGACTGAAAAATATCTTCATTCCAAGCAAACTACAAAGCAAGAGATAATGTTGACTGATATTTTTAGCGACCGGAAAATACCTATACATTCTATTTAGCTTATAAATAAAACACTTACTTCAGTCGAAAATTACAAAAGCAGAGTTCAAAACAATCCTTTAAATGACCACACTAGAAACTGTAACGAAGTTCACTAAACATTTCTGTACTGTATCAAGTTTATAAAAAGCGGGAGAACTGTTACAAGCGGGTAAATAGTTTGAATGCACAATGCGGCTGCACCAACCCATGTGACTGATCCATTCAATCGGCTGAATCCCAAAACAGCACATGTACCTAAAGTAACAGGTGACGCATTCAACAGCAGCAACCTGCACTACAATTTTTTTTGTAATGCAGGTTCAAATAATACGTTTGTATGCATGAAGGGTGATTATGTCTTTCCTTTCCAGTACAAATCTCCATTGTTCATTAAACTGGTGGGAACAGAACCCCGTGTTCTTTAGGTGACAGATTTACAGTGGCATCCTGCGTTGGTTGAAGCAGATAGTTTTAGCAATGTAGTGAGTTCATTGGAAAACACTTTATGATACCAATGATCGTTTCGAAGGTACATTGCCTAAGCAGTAAGACGAAACGATAACCATCGTCAGTTGTCTTTTGTTAGGTTGGTTTAAATAGAAACCAATTAGTAAATTTAATTACAAATTTACATACTATCACTGATAAACTGAAACAAAATATAGAGTAAATTAAGAGATAGTTTTCAAAAGTGTTCGTATTCGAGGATTAGGCACGTGACAAAATCAGGTTTCCATCTTACGCAGTTTCCATTCACATTGAACCTTGAACGTAATCTCGCTAAGCCATTGCGCGGACAGGCGCACTTGTAAAGCTTAGCTATAAAGATTAATATAAAGTTGGTATTTGAGCACCAGTAATTCTGAGAAGCTCAATCGTTTGTAGGCAAATTCTCGGTTCTCACGCGGAATGCGCGCAATCATAATAACCAACCGTACGAGCAATTCCCATACTCGCCACTCGCACATGGCATTGTTCATCGAAAAACAGAGAACTGTATTGAAAGACAATATCGCATAAGAAAAATCTATAAACATAAATAAGTTGACAAAAGATATTATGGTGGATGTAGAACCCATCTATCTACCTATAAAGCCAACAATAGTCAATTGCATTTACCTGGCGAATGTGATGTGAATGTAAAACTCGGCGTCACGAAGTGTGATTGATTTTATTGCCGTGTACAATAACTTCACAAAGAACGTTTGAAGATAGAACCTTTCACTAAATAAAACATTGTACATAACGAATAAATCAGTTAATGTTATGTCATCGAGCTTATGGGACAGTTTTATGTTCCTATCTATCGTTTTTTTTCGTAAAAATTTCGTAGTTTGTAAAACGCGAGGTCGTCCTCGTATGAAATCATAAATATGAAAAATTCCAAAAGAACGACTCAAGTGTAACCGTTGCAGAGCCGAGTGAAAATGGAGGTGGAGCGAGACACATCACCCACTTGCTTACGATCCGGGTTGCCTGTCAGCCATCTTTATTATAAGACAGCGAAAAAACTGAAGCTCAAAAGGTATCAATTTTTTTTTTAATCGTTTTTATTTAGAAACGACCTACTCATGTCTTTATCTAACAAAAGTATAACAAAAACCAGAAATGAAAAAGAAAGTAAAACTACGGAAACTTAAAAGATTTGAGCCAGTCACAAAAAGGAGAGTAATGATAATTATTATACAAATTAAAAATGCAGGTTGTCTTTCCCATTTACAATTCCGGTTACCAATTTTTGGACTTGCCAGCAGCCCTACTTGGCCAAGAAGTCCGGCTCGCTACGACGACGCACCTTCGCTTCGACACTTTCGCTCGCAGCTACAAGCACATGCTAACCAACAACTGGCGAGAAGAGAGAACTCGTCTAGCAACGGCCAAAGACATTGAATTATTATCAGCATTTGGGCGGAACATTACGTTGGTAATATAATAGACGAAAACAAGGTTCGAAATTCTAGTGACCTTGATTCAATCCACGCCTAGCAATTTTATGCCCACCGAAATTCCATAGGTACCTGATATAGAAAGTTAATTTCATAGCAGACGTTTTGAATTCGAAATAGCGTGACGAATTTTGGCAGGTTTGTCTCTCTGTATTCCGAATTTCGAATTCCGAAAAAAGTTCCGAATTTCGAACATCGAATTTTTCACACTGAAATATTCTTAATCGGTCTTTCGTTTGAATTAAACTCTCGAAATAGAAATCTTCATACATTAAAGTGTTAAAATTAACACAGAACTAGAAAATTGTGCAACCGACACGTCGGATAAGATCGTCGTACTCAAAGGCATTCGTTATGAGCCGCAGTATGAAGATATTATCTTTACAGTACCAGCTGCCGTTGGTATTGCGAATACGAATGAACCGTCCGTCGCAAACTCACAGCACAGTATGTGTTCCTAGTAGATACAGCGTTTAAGATAACCTTGGTAAAGTTGGTATAAACGTGGAATATTCTGTTTTGACTAATTGATGTTTTGATAGGTAAGTATAATATAATTATGCGTAATAATTGTTATATCGCCGCTATAAGGAATTCAAACAGACTGCAATTGGACAGGGCCCAGGACGTACTCGAGAAACTAAAAGTAATAAAATAAGTGGATGATATAGCAAATCTCGGCTGCAATAATGATGATGACAAGCCGATTTGTGTACTTAATCGCAATGGAGATGCAAGTGAAATCTTGCTTAACAATGATGTTAAACCGGTCGTCTGTGTTTAACCTCTTGCAACATCGTAGAGTAAGCGAAAATATCTTTATGATAAGGCCTCACGCAAAACTAATATGTATTAGTTTAGCGTATACTTAGTATTAGGAAGTAGAAGATTTTAGCAAACATTCTAAAGAGAAAATTACTGAATGGTTTACGACTTTTATCTAATCAAACGAATGTGGCTTATCGGCTGAAGATTCTCACGATCGATTGAATGATAGGGAAGTATCAGTCAAGTTTGCATGAACGTGTTCCATAAATCAAACAAGTTTTATAACAGTAAACGCTAGACTAAGAGTTAAAAATGTTGGACCTTTAGAAAGCAGTTATATTATGACGGTTTTAATTGCAGATCTGCAATACACGATACGACATATGCAATTATGAAATGCAAAATATTTAAAAGTGATATCCGAATCGCTAAACGCAAACCAGTTCTGCATAATTGAATTACCCAGATCGAATCAGGATTAAAAAAGAGTAATTTGGATTAATATTATTTTTAATCAATATTTCTAGTTTCGACTATAATTCGACTAGGCAATAATTATAATAGTTGGCCATTTGAGTTGAAACAACAAAGTTCATTTTTATGAATGAATTTATAATGTGCCAAAATGGACCCAAAAGCGCTCAAAATAACAAAACAGCTCTATTTACAATATTTGGGTCAGGTCAGAACCACTTATCGTAAAATATTTTGACTAGCAATGTCGAGGCTTATCTTGAGCGATAACGACATGTTTATATAAACAAACATTGATATTTCTAACGGACAAGGTTTGGATTGCTTTAAAAACCGTTGAAAGTAAAATACAATCAAAGCCAAAACGTAAGAGAAGTTCGACACAACCAATCTCAAGAAAGCAGAATTTTAAATTGGCGGTCACTATCTACGGGGAATAAAGCAGAATAATATGTATTACGTCAAAGCATAATAAATAAAATACTGCATTTGATATCGTCATAGAATATATCACAATGTTAAACGTGGAAGTTGATAATATGCAAATCAGCTAGCAGTTTCGTCAAGATAAAGTTGCTATATAACTGCGCTTAAAAATATTAAGTTGCTGACGTGATTCCAACAGCTTCCCGCCCTCATATTGTATATAATTGTACTATCTGAATGCAGACATACGAGGTTCTTTACTTACCAATCCACAACAGACATGATAATTGATTTACAGTTCGTACTTAATACGATAAGCGTATGTTTACCTTATGAGGAACCTGCAGTATGGCGTATTACGCAACTGATAACTACTCACCTGAAACAAAAACAAACACTAAATTAGCAAGTGTATGTACTAAATGTTCTTGTGGAAAACTATTCAGGATTGTATAAGATGATTTGAACGGTGCGTTAATCATGGGAACATTGGGAACCGACAATATGCCAATCAATGTAGATGTGTTAACAGTTCTACGCCATGATCGTGTCATGTTTGAAACAAAAAATGCGACCAAGGCCGCAGACCGGTACGCCTGCCTTCCTAACAAGACATTTGTTCAGACTAGATTTTAATTCTCAATCTAGTGCCACTATTTTGCATTTTGCTTATCGCATTGAATTTGTTTTAATATCCGAGTAGTAAATACATTTCTACCATAACAGAAGACTATCGGTGTAAGAAATATCATGGACAGATAAAGTAAATATCGTTCTCACTTTCATGAGGTAACCTCCCAATTAAACAGTACACGCACGAGAACGTGAATAACCTCGAACTTGAACGGCCGAATAGATGGCATATGTAAACAGAGTCGAGCTCTGGCAAGTGAGATGGCCAGTGAGCCGACGAAAGGCACGCTTCCGCGTCTGCCGGGCACCAAGCAACGCGCCGACACGTGCCGAGAGGAGAAATCCGGCGATTCCCCGATACAAGATCAGATTTATCTCAACACAGCACGCTACTCAGCCAATAACCACATTTTATAACCACTTTTACAGCGCGCCTGCCATTCTGCGTTACGATTATAGCCGTAACGTAAACTAGCATAGTTTATACAGTTAAAATATCTTAAGACGTTATTCATGTTAGAATTGTACGAGTGCATGTGTTACCGCAAATAGGCATCCGGTACGGTGAGTTCAGGGAAGCAACACGATCTGTCTTACGAGAAGACAGTTCAACGGGGTCGTAAGATAAACCGAAGACACGCTAACTGCTATAAGGTAACTACCCAGTATGATTAACCCAACTCGTTAGTTCACAGAAAACTTCCTGTTCGGAGGGGCGATGCGTCACTAACGGTTCCGCAGCAACTGCTTCTCTTCACGCCCCCGAACTGAGATTCCGTTAGTTCAAAGATGATGATGCTTTTTCATCTGATTCACTCGCATATTTCACAATCAAATAATGCTGTTTACTACGTTATTCATACAGGATACGAACATCGTAAATCTATCAGCAAAATGTTAGATAAGTGAAGACAGATTGAAGCTTTAGACGCCAAAAATAAAAAAATATTAGTATATGTATATTTTTTTAAATGCTGATGCCGCATTTTTTGTCTAGGATACTAACTTATTAAGTAATGGCCACCATTCACGATCGTCCCAAATCCATAGCTCGTGCATTGAGTGGAAATGGTGGTCCAATTTCGAGTACACAGACGGCCACTCGATTCCAGGAGCCCCATCGCTCCATTTTTCGGTCATTCTGCGTTTCGATTACCTACTGCCAACTGAGTGCGAAATGGATCGTTGTATCGACACGATGGATTTGGAACGTTTGGATATCCAATATACCTATCCACGTAATCCATCTGAGATTCCCCAGACGGCCGGTTTTTGGAACGTTGGCGTAGAATGTTGTGGATTGGAGCGCTCGTGTCAATAGGGGCTCTAAGCCATCAAAATTGATTAAATTCTGCTGCAACAATAATTTCTTTAAGATTTTTATTCACTAGATATTGGTTTGTCGATAAATCGCATATTAAAATAGGCATTCGACCTTCGATTCTGCGCTAAGCATTTGCGTGAGAAAGTCGTTTTACAGAATAACATTGACGTAGAATTGAATTACAATAATTGCCTAACAAGACATAATTCATGACGATATTGTTTTATTATGCAAAAAAAAGAGTGATTCGAGAGAATCATTTGGACACGTGGAAGAAAGTATATTATTTATGATAAATTAACATTTTGAACGAACATAAAGTAAAAAATGTAAGCTGCTGTTGATAGATCTATAAAAGATGCGCTTACTGTTAGCTGCTCTAATAAATGATAAACATTATCCAATCATTTCAGGTGGACCATAAAAATGATATAATATATGTAATGTTAATCATACATTCTGCTATAAATTCACCAAGCTCACCGTCCGACCGGCATGAATAAGTAAGTTGGTGAAAATGCGGAACTTTCACACGAGACATTTCAAAAAATTTCGACGAGCACGCAGTCAGATTCTCAGATTACCGCGGGGTTACATAACAGCATTTCTACAAATGTTTAAGTTCGTGGAAGTGTAAAATATCCTCGTTTATGCACGGTTATTTTAATTATTACTAGGTTAGTATTACAGCTATTTTTCAAATCGGGCAACATTCCGAATACTACCAAGTAGTAGAAAAATGATCGAGCATCAAGGGAGATTAGAACAAGTTTAATACAATATGTTAGTTATTGTGGAGCATTGTTTGAGTTGGTTCAAGCGTATGTTGCTAGTACGTTCAGAGCTTACCTAACTCCGCATTTTTGAGGAGGCAACGGGATTTATAGGTGCGCGCTCGGATCAGTCATAATTGCACCACCGCCTTCTAATTGCTCGCTTCACATCCATAAGACTTCATGCTGACTCGCAGCACATATTTTCTCAGGGCCTCGCTAACAAGCAGCACCGATTCGTACCGAAAACCGTGTGGGAACGTTTTGAAATTTGCGCGCTCGGTCAAAACTTTGTTAGTATGCCTATAACGTTTGCTTCAATTGCATTGCATCATATTTATTATTTACGGTAATCGTAATCAATTATTTAAAAGATAAAGGTCGCTTGGAGCATTCACAGAATGTTAGAACAACTGATATTGTTGTTTTACTTCGTATATTTTTCAGGCTGCAAACACTAATTCGGAGTGAAGAAGAACACTTTACGAGATATTTTTTTGCGTTAAGGATATTCTGTTTTATTTAGATAAAAAGGGAAATGTCCTCAAGTTGATGACGCGTGTCACACTTTTTAGCTATAACTCATTTCCAGTCATCAACGATTCGTCATTAAGAACGTCCAAAATGTAGGTGACTTTCAAAATGACTCACATTTAAGAATCGTTAGTTTTTATGACAACAACATAGGTTAGTTTTTTATCTATAGCTTACCCTTTGGGAACAAAAGCTTATGTAAGCGGCGTGCAAAGCGCGGGTGGGCCCACAAAGTGCCCCGCTTAATTAGACTGGTCTCGAATTACATTTAGGTGTGACAGTGTGACCTTTAGGCACTATGCCCTCAATAATCTTGATGGCAGCCGCACCTGTGCAATTTGTTACTTTATGTCAGACTTTTAATGCCTAGCCTCTGCTTTAGCCATCTGCTCTAGATAATCGATTTCACCGTTTATATGGCTAGTGGTTACCGACCCGAAGTCGGGCAACTACGAGTCAGTACGGCAGTGTCGTGCGTAAGGCTTTTATCTTCAATAGGTTTTTATGTTCAGTTTCCTATCGTAATGTTGGTGTAGGCGCGTTCACGACTCATTTGGCGAGCGGTAGCAGGTCCACTTCGAGTCTCGGGCGAGGAACCGGTTCGACCAGAATACTCAGGACCGCGCCAAATAATCGTAATCATGATCAAGTGAACAGAACACAATTCTAACGTGTTCAGCTTACGGTTTGAAATTGCTCATTACTACAGCTACACCGGAGATTTATTTTTGAGTTCTTCGAAGGATTCATTACATACGACGACCGAGTTGCCATAACCGTCTCCTACGCCTTCTTCGTAACGACTACGTCCATACAAATAAGTACATAATTCTTCGCAGCATATTATAAACCTCCATATTTAAATCTGGCTTTAAAACCACGAAACAAGTATGTTCAATGTACGTGTTTTACAGTAGGCACTGAGCTGGGGAATTTTTCCGAAGGTATTAAACGTCATGTCGATGAGAAGGGAGCTTTACAGCAGTTAAAAAAGATGTGAGCACCGAGCAGATAGATTTAAAAAAATAACGACTGCATTATCTTGATAATTCCTCGGACAAAGGTTAACTTTTAGTAATGTAACAAAATTCGTCATTCGTACCGTACGCCTGTTGTCGTTAGTACCTACCTATCGATCGCAATGAGGGTGAGAAGTTACAACCACTAGTTGCCTTGACAGCTGACTGTTAACCAGGAGAGGGCAGTTATTCCAAGCGCTATTGCTTTTACAACCTGTCTTGATATAATAATGCGCTAAATAGCCTCAACATTGTTTATGTTAATTCTCGACGCGACTTATAGTTTTGCAATTGCATTACAACTCGTTATGATTTCTCAAGCATCTTGGCTCCGTGATAGTGGCTTAGAAGCTTGTACCTTTGTAACAGGTAACTGAAACTATTTGAAACCAATCAAGCGCAACGACGATTATCGAGAACGTAAAATAGCTTGTTACTGCATTATAAGCAATACTAAGATTTTGTATTAAACATATCTGAGGCTCAGGAAGATTGGTAATCTAAAGTAATCTTATAGCCGAATCCAAACTAAATCTTGGTTAAATTGGTAGCTATCATTGGCTGATGCGTCAATCAGCCTTAGTTCGGAGTCGGAGATCTCTGAAGGAAATGTGGTGGCGAGTTTGTGGGTTCTTGAAAATGAGTTTGTATTCGACATTGATGATGATATAAGCTTCTTTATCATAATTAGAATAAGCATCTTTCTTATCATAAAGTAAATTGTAACATTTTTAGTAAATAAAGCATTGATTGATTGATTGATTGAATCACCGCAAATTTTGGCTAACCTACCCACAGCGTGGCGCCTTCTTTATCTATATTGAGGCTTAATCCAGAAAATATTTGTTTTCAAGGTTAAACATTTAGTAATAAATGAAACAGTGTGGATGAAGTATAGCATGTACTATTGGGCCTGTGGTATTACCAATTCGCAACAACTCTAGTGACTAGTGAAGTGACTAGACCTTAGCTACTAGTTAGGTAGGTACCTACTTCCAGTTAGTAAGCAAGGACGCTTCTACGACTGCCTTTGCGTATAATAATCGTATTCATAGCTAACATGGGCAGCATGGATCCTACATTTAGTAAGCAGCCATTGGTTACGTGCCAAGCTGCCAAGCGTATAACAATCGGGAATATTGATTTTGCAGAATGCGCGAATTATGTGTTTAGTTCACGAAGCTTGTGGCAAGGTGAATGGAAACTTAGGCCTATATATTATCTATCTGACGGTCGGTATCCAGGTCGCTTGCGAAACTATTAGAGAACTGGTTCAGGGACAATGCGAAACTGTTGAGCACCTAATTGAATTGAGTAACTAGCACCTGCCACACACCAACTTCTGGAACTGGGTGACGAATGATAAGATTACATTTTTAGTTCAATTACATAATTAGATCCTGTGTTTTCTTTTGAATATCATAAGCTCATTTAGTGATAAAAACTTAATAGACATTAAATACGTAGTACTACATGAACTAATTTCCGTGACACTAGAATTTCAATAGAAAGTAGAATAAATTGTATTTGCCAAGATGATAATTTAATTTCACTTTCACGTAAAAACTGAGTATTAAAGCGCGGAATGTGAATAGGACGTTTTATCTCCGTATTGATGGACGGTAGGTAACAAATGGGCTCATTTCACAAGTAGGTAAAGCAAGTCGAGCGGAATGCGGGCCGCACCGGCCTTGCAGCTTACCAGCTCTGACCACGGACCACTCGCGCACACTTCTAGTTACAAATAAACAGTGTCGTGCGTTGCGATATGGCGTTTATGTACGTGTGCCCAGGTCAATGACCGCCGTTTAGCTTGCGAATAAAAAATATCACAGCTGCGAAATAGTGAGCTCACAGAGCCGTTTGTCAAAAAGCCCGAGATGATGACGACACAGCCTGTTTAATGAAACAATCCACTCTTTACATCTGCAGGATTTGAAAAAAGGACCTCCTAGTGTCTTTGCTAAAAATACTTTGTATTAGGTATGTCTGTAAACATAGTATAAAGACTTTCTTGTGCTGCATGATTTGGGTTAGTGCAAAGTCTATTTAATGTTCTTACTTATTACTATAAACAACTAACTTACTATAAACAGAACTTATAAACATACAATAATAATTTTAATAATTATTATCAACTGAATTTGTTCAGTGAACATTGAATTACAAACAACATGTTCCATGCCATTAATATCAACGGTTAAGAATGTGGATCTCGCAAGTAGATGTTACAGACATGAGGATTAGCACACAATAGCCACATGGATCGACATTTATTGTGCGGCACAGGGGCCATTGTTTGATGAGGATGGAGCAAATTAGCCGTGAATTCTGTACAACATTTGCAGCATAATATTTGGCAGGTTCAGTTTCATAATTATCATTAAACTAGCTTCTGCCCGCAGTTTTCACAGCCGCATTCCCACAGGAACCGTGCATTTTTCGGGATAAAAAGTAGACTATGTTACTCTCCGGTCTGTAAACTATATCTATGCCAAAAAACACGTCAATCCGTTGCTCCGTTACTGTGTGAAATAAGGACAAACCAACAAACACACTTTCACATTTATAATATTAGTAGGATTATAATCAGCAGAAATTATAAACAGTGGAATATATAAAATATATTATTTATAGTTATGTATGTTTATAGTTGTTCTTTAATTATCCAGTAGTTCTTCAATAATTTTCCTTAATTATTAGTTAAATGAACATAAAATGAATATTATACAGAATTAAATAATTAATTGCATATTGGTAACATTAATCATAATAAAAATCAAAGAAGATTATCAAAGAAAAGAAATGTGGACATTTCATTTTCTGTTATTCAATAATACTATTCATTAATTTTAAATCAAAAATGAATTAATTACCTTTTAATTTAATGCTTTGCCATCAATGTTCATCTTAATATTAAAAAAATTATATGGGTCAGTCCTGGGTTAATTTCCCATTATTTTATAAGGAAAAAAGTGGTCTATAATTATATCAGAATAATTAGAAAATAATTAAAACAGGTCCATATGTAGCTTCATAAATAATTATGTAACAGCTCTCTGATTGTCTTGATTAGTTTTTTTTTATGGTGCTTAATAAAAGTCTGTAACTCTTCTGCGAGTGCCCATCTAGGTGGCTACCACTGCATTGCTTGTATAGTCTGCCGAGCAGTAACATACAAGCATTACTGTGTTTCGGTTTGATGAGCAAAGTAGTCAGTGAAATCACTGGGCTTATTCCTAATTTATCTGGGTAATGAGTTCACTGTAGTGCTGCGCAACCCCCTTGTGAGTCAGAGATCTGGGTGGCACTGCAATTGTTATGGGGTAACATTATGCTTACCATTAGGCAAATACCCGCTAGTCCTATCATCCAATAGCATAAAAATATCCCTATTTTAAAATCGAGCACATTCCTTAAAGTAGGCATATTATGGCAATTTATTAATCACCAGTTCATATTAAGTATAAGTTAAATAAGTAGGTATGTTATTAGTAAATTACCTAAATTAATAACTAGCTGTGTAACTTAGCACTAATATTGCTTATCAAGAAAATACTTCAGTAATTCTACAACTCATTAAATTACAAATTCTTTTTACCATGCAAAATTAGCCCCTATAAACCTACTGTAAATTATTGTAATAAAAATGTATGACACCTATGAGTGAATCTCTAAATTTTTATATTTCGAAGAATCAAGAACTAAGAATTTCCATCTAAACAAGCATATTCACACTATTTAGAGTGTTCACTATTCACCTAACTAAATTTTTTTTGTTTTGCAAATGATGCATAAATTATTCAGTTATATAACAAGCATTTATTCCTAGATCAGGATAGGTAATCATTGTAATTGTATAATGATAATACATAAAATAAGAGTAATATTCAGTATTTGATCTACATCTCTAAATTTTATGGGTGCTATGAATGCAGATAAGTTTTATAATTTTTATAGTAATGCAATTAAAGTTTTTCCCATATAAAATAGATAACTTGGTTTTGGTGAAACATACATTCAGAACAAACAGGTAGATACCATAACATAGCTATTTAGGTAATTTTACCTATAGTAATTTTTTAATTCTGAATGTACTTCAACAGAAAGTAAAACTGAAATAAGTGAAGTATGCGGGTCTGGTATCTAATATTTCCAGGAAAACAAAGTTACTAATTTACGTAGTTACTAGGAAAAGATTGTTTTGTCTAGACTTCTAGAGCCAAGAAAAACCAACAAGGTATTTTACAAGTATCTCAATTTCTTAAATGTTTTAATGGGATGATAGAAATAGTTATTGGTTTTAAACAAGTTCATACATCGAGAAATGCGAGCGTTAAAGTTACAAGAGAATAAGGTAGCCAACGGACACCGAACATTCCCATTCGCGAGTACAACTTACCCAAAGCTCAACACCCCAACTCATTTTTGTAGCGTTAGTAATCACTTAACTTGCACAAAAAACACATTTAAAATGCACAATTTAAAACAGTTAAGAACAAAAATTAGGGGAATATTGACACAACTTTTATATTTTTTATCACTACCACCATTTCAAAACACATTCCTCAGAAATAAACATGGCTGACTGACTGTAACTGTGACAGTCTGACAGACCGCTCCGTTCATGACACTTCAAAGAACTGATGACAGGGCCTGACAGGCGGACATAGCCAAGACAGAAGACAAACGGAAAACGGTATTTGTATCGTCTATGAAATAAATGTTGCCAGGAAAAGAAATTCACCCTTAACTAATGCAAACAGAATCAAAAGACAAACATTAGATGATGGTCACAAACTCGCAACCCAACTTTGATTTTTATGATAATTATTTTAAAAATAATTTATTTTAAATAAATTAAACCATTTAATGCTGCCATTTCATTTTCATTAATATTCAGTTATTCATAACGAATTCGTTACCTAGGTATTACCTAGTTATTGTTATAAATATAAATAGTTAATTCAATGACTATGACGTTTTCCTGTGCCACGCATTGACAGGTGGCGCCGCCTGGTGGATATTGAGCTGAACAAATGTCGCTGGGAGCCAATGAGAGAAAAGGATGTTGCCGCCACTGAAGTGGCGTCATCGTGAATATAATTTGATGCCTTGCGAGTCGCCATTTTAGGCTCAGGCAGTTCTTCTTTGAATTTAGAGTAAGCCAGATCGGCAAAGAAGTCTGTATGGTTTTTGGATTATATAAAGCTAAGTATTCTTCTAGTTAGGTAAAATTAATGTGCTAAATATCAAAAGTGTACCTATGTAATTATAATGTGTTATCGTGTATTGAATATAAATTAGAAAACAGTTCCGATGAGTTTCTTGCCCGTTCTTCTCAACCGGACTAAATCTTTGGAACGGGCACTTAGAATCAATTGCCTAATCAATTTGAAGTGAATTATTGGAAATACAACAATATTATGTGATTCAAGCTGTTTTATTTATTCTTGTAAGTAATGGTTGTAACAATTTTCAGAAGTGGGATGAGCTCATCCATTTCTGCCCGCACATGCAGCCCCATAATGTGAGAGCTGCCTGGGAGTTTTAACACATCTTGCTGTACTTCGAGCAAGTACGCACCGTGGCATCCGCTGGAATCTGCGCTTCGGGATACCTGCCTGCATAGAGAAGCTGGAATAATCTGGTAGGATCTATTCATGTTATATCAAGTAATGGGTAAAGATGATTTTAAGTATATCTATGGTCACATTAGACTGAGTTTAATCCGGCAAATATAATTGGATGTGATACATGGTTGGAAAACTTTGAATAATAGTGTGAAAAGTAACGTATACAGGCAAGGTTGTTTAGGTTACAAATAGGCACAATACTTTACATGGCTATGAATTCACGTGGTTTAAATGGAAGCAGACAATTTAAGGTTATTTTGGTACATGTTTGTCATGTTTGGTACATGCAAAGAATGTTTCTTTTTTCTTTCTTTGCTGAGTTTTCTAAGTGTTGGCTCGTACTTAATGTTAATAAGTCGATGTAACAATAATGTAAGGATTCTGACGATACACCGTGCATCGATATTTGTTCCGGTAATTAAGTTCTGGTGTAATAAAGAAACGTGCATACAGACATTCATATATACACTAATTTTTATTTTGAGCAGTTGTGTAAAAAAATAATTGAATAACTTTTCCGTGATTTACATTGATTTGACTTTATTGTAAATGGATTGAAATGAAATTAAAATGTTTTACTACAAAATTGTATTTTACCACATCAGGCTCATTTTATACTTAAAGAAAACTTATGTAGATGTATCATTATGAGCTGCAGTATAGGTAATTACCTATTAAGCAAAAACTCTGTTGCAACCTACCCACTTCAATTATACAATTAAAATATAACAACTTTTCAGTACCTAGTTTACAATTCTTCGAATTGAGTTTAAAACAACAAGAAAAGAAGACCAAAGTTAGTCATACTGGCCAAATAAATTTACAATTACCTTCCAAAGTAGTGATAACTATGAAAAGTACTCTGTGGTGATAACTGTATGACGGCAGGGCGTCTCGCTGTACTTACGTACAGAGCTTGTTATTTTCTGTTAACAAATTTGTTAATAATTAAGTATTTTTAGTACTTGTTTCATTATTATTAGATTAGTTTTAAAAGAGATGTAGGGTAGGAAAAAGGCGTCCTATTCCTTCCTTTTCGTCAAGACGAGAAAGCACATAGCTAACCCTGGTGTCAGAATTTTAAATCATCCCAGGGCTTTCTAATTTCTAGCTCTCCATTATAACAACAACTACGGGAAAGCCAATAACAAAACGAAGTATTAGTAGAATGAAGTATTGTTGTTATTGCGTATATATTAAAGTTCATGTGAACCCTTTGACTTAGGACTGTGGTTGACTAAGTTTGGGTTGGTGTGTATTTTGTTTTCTATTTATGGGTTTCAACAGTACTCCCAATAAAGACTTAGACAAAGGTCAGTGTCAGTTGTCTCGTTAAGTTCAAAATAGTTACATATGCAGTTATTAATACACTGTAACATTGAACTAGTCTCAACACCAATTTCTCGAGCTTCACGAGTAGGATGAGAATTTTATTTAAACATTTAAAAACAAACGAAAGTAGAAC
This sequence comes from Crocallis elinguaria, assembly GCA_907269065.1. Taxonomy (NCBI): domain Eukaryota; kingdom Metazoa; phylum Arthropoda; class Insecta; order Lepidoptera; family Geometridae; genus Crocallis; species Crocallis elinguaria. Next base: position 11,848,022 of record OU026078.1, read on the forward strand.
TTGACACGGAAATCGTGGTGATGAGGACCGCCTGAGGGGCGATGGAGCAAATAAAGAGTCACCACGGAAATCGTGCCGATGAGGGCCGCCTGATGGGCGATGAAATAAACAAGGGCCACCATGGAAAACGTGGTGATGTGGGCCGCCTGATGGGCGATGAAATAAACAAGGGCCACCACGGAAATCGTGGTGATGTGGGCCGCCTGATGGGCGATGAAATAAACAAGGGCCATCACGGAAATCGTGGTGATGAATCAGGGCCGCCTGAGGGGCGATGAAATAAACAAAGAGTCATCACGGGAATCGTGGTGATGGAGGCCGCCTAATGGGCGATGAATAAACAAAGGTCACTACTGAAATTGTGGTAATGATGAATATGATATAGGAAATGAAATAAACTTAGGTCATTATGGAAATGACCGGATGTACATTTTGTTAATAAAAATCTTTTTAATTATGGTAACAGACCGTCTTACTGGACGATGAAATAAACAGCTTACATAATGTAACAATTTAGCTGTCTTACTGGACGATGAAATAAACAGCTTACATAATGCAACAATTTAGCCGTCTTACTGGACGATAAAATAAACAGCTTACATAATGCAACAATTTAGCCGTCTTACTGGACGATGAAATAAACAGCTTAAATAATGCAACAATTTAGCCGTATTACTGGACGATGAAATAAACAGCTTACATAATGCAACAATTTAGCCGTCTTACTGGACGATAAAATAAACAGCTTACATAATGCAACAATTTAGCCGTCTTACTGGACGATGGAATAAACAGCTGACATAATGCAACAATTTATTTTAATTCATGATTAATATGGAAAAAACAACAGAAGATAAGTTACTAATGATTCTGTTTAAACAAACGCAGTATTAAATTTTTCATTAAAAGTTAGCAAGAAGGAAGCTGTACATAGCTTTAGCATAGCGAGTCTCGAACAAGCTAAATAAGTGAGGTTGAATTGATAGTTTGGCAATCATTTTAAAGCTGTTGCAGATTGTGTCAATTTTTATCAAAAGGATACATGAAATTTATAGTTGGGGTGTTCATGTTAGTGACACAAGAGTAAGACATGAAAGTTGAACATAGTCTGCGCCAGTGTTCCTTTAAGTAAATGTCGCTATACCGTTATTTATTTCAGTTGGGTGGTATGGTATGACCTTAAAATCAATATGAGACTTTTTATATTAAATTAAGTTGGATATGGGTAGCGAAATATTGGATAGTAAAACGGAAAAACGGATATTGGATAATGGTTTACATAATAATAGACTAAATTGTAAACAATAGCGAACAATAATAGTACTTAGTGGCTCTTTTCAATAGCTATACAAATAAATAAAATTGAAGTGTCTGTTTGTATCAAAATAACAGCTTTTTACTGAATTCATATGAAATTATATATGGTACCTATAACGAAACAACCATTATTTTAAAGTTTTGTCAGTCGTGTCTGGTCTGTCTGTTGTTCCGGGTAATCTCCGAAACATCTGGACCGGTTTTGGCGGGACTTTCCTAGGCAGATAGCTGATGTTACAAGGAGTAACTTAGGCTACGTGGGCAAAGCCGCGGCACAGCTAGTAGTATATAATATAATGTTTTGAGAAAGTATTTATATTAACCTTGATATTAAATTCTGGGTTCGAGCAAATAAATAAGAATAGCTTTCGGTTTGTTGGGATGACTAAGTTTGCCCTTAAACTTGTTTCTAAGTGCTTGTTTAGATTTCCTTTATGAAAATAGAGTAGACCTAAAAGGAACGATAATTTGAAGGGAAATGCTAAAGAGTGCTGAGGAAATAATAATTGGAAAAATAAAGTTAAGTAGTTAGACAGTCAATATTCAAATTTTTGTGTTCAAATATCAGATTCTATTAATCTTGGTATACCACCTAATAATGATTAAAATATATGGAATTTTATTTAATGGAATTACATATAAAGTAAACTTAATGAAAAAACAAACAGTTGTTAATTGATAAATATGGAGAAGTCCTAAGGAAAATTAAAGATAAGATAGATACATTTTAATTGTTTAAAACATGAGTATTATGCCAACTTAAAATTATGTACGTAGGTACATTGATGTTATAGTCATTAGAGGATCATCATATTATGCCTAATATGTAGGCGTACAAATTGATAGGTGGAGCTACTTATCTGTTGTTATTAATTTACAAAATCTGTATTAAAATTCAAACTAACAGATAATTTCAAATTAAATATAGAAAATGAAAATCAGTTCAATAATAAAAATAAACTTGCCATTTAAATTAGTTATTTGACATCTTTATTACAAAAATAAAAATGTCAAAAAAAAAAAAGGAAAATTATAATGTCCAAAACAAAGACTTCCAATTAAAAAGTTAAAACAAAATGTCAGTGTTATGTGATAAAAAGACTGCATATCAACTTTAATCGTTGCTGCATACAATAATAACTAAAGTCATTGTTAAAATGTATCCTTGAGAAAATCTTTTTATAAGTTGGTACCTGAATCTGTAGCTATAAGGAATTTTATTAAATATAATGGGTTCTACTATATTACGAATAAGTGCAGTCAAATTTATTTATTATTAGCATTATGTTCTGATAAAGACAGCATTAGTTTTAGTCTGTGATTCGAGTAGTCGAATGTTGAAGAGGCCCGCTTTTAGTCATTTATTTTAACTTTCATAAGTGCTCCTTTGGGGCCTATTTGAATAAAGCATTTTGAATTTGAATTACATTTAAATAAATGTAACCTGGTCATTCTTAAAATTATTTATGAAATGAAAGACAAACATTAGGTAAACTAAATAGGTTTCATTAAACATTATTAACAAGTTAACAATTACAAAGGGACGCAATTTTGGAGAATACATAATTAATATTGTTAGTTTAGTCCGTACCCAATAAATATTGGTTAATATTACTTTGAAGGAAATTTAATTTTGCTTACACTATTGGTTGCACTGTGGTTGCACTATTGGTTGCACTATTGTTGCACTACTGTTGCACTATGGTTGCACTTATTGGTTGTTTGCGTATTATGTGCTTATAATACTAATTATGTTTGATAAAAGGAGTGACTAGATGTCACATTGGATATTAAATGGTTGACAAAATGGAACATAAGTAATGAATGGGTGACATGTTACATTGATAATAAATGGGTGACTAGATGTCATAATGGGTATTAAATGGGTTACAAAAGGTCACAAATGAGTAAAAGTAACTTTGGATTAATTAGTTGATCAAGTAATATTTTTTCAATTGCATTTCACAGATGTTGACATTTTAAAATCTTGGGCAAAACATTTTTAAATTGTGATGAACATTTTATTGAATTTAATATTTTAATAGTTGTATAAAATGATGTAGTTTATGGATTTTGCTTTTTGATGAAGAAGTTAATAATTGGAATATGATTTTAGGTTATTAAATTATAGTTAGATAGCGTTATGGAACCTGTGATGCGCAGCAAACCGAGTCTAATAGAAAGAAATGCCATCATTTAGGTCTTGTGAAATATGTATTTCATGTGTCAAAGAATATAATACGTATTGCTATAGTAGGCAGATATTTATACGAAATAAAAGTAATAAAATATATTGTACTAATTTTTAAATATTTACTAACAATATAGTAATTTTATTGATGAGGATTTCAATTACATGTTTTCTTGAAAAAGGTTAAATATTTTTATGTACATATGGGGACTAGTTGAGTGTACTTTCAAGAGTTCGGTATTATTAACCGGTTCTGATGCCACACATACTTGTCACATTGGCTTGTAATTAAATAACAAGGTGTCACATTGGGTGACCGGTCATAATCTTGGCCTGTCATATTTTTGGTACATACATTTCTTTTAGGAGATGTTGATAATTAAAATGTACTGACATATCTGTTGCTGTTGACTAAGTAAAATGTTGCCTTAACTATATATAATGAATATATATATATACACATAACTTTATCCTTTGCAGGGACGCAAAGCTTGTCAGGATGGACGAACTGTTATAAATATAAATAGTTAATTCAATGACTATGACGTTTTCCTGTGCCACGCATTGACAGGTGGCGCCGCCTGGTGGATATTGAGCTGAACAAATGTCGCTGGGAGCCAATGAGAGAAAAGGATGTTGCCGCCACTGAAGTGGCGTCATCGTGAATATAATTTGATGCCTTGCGAGTCGCCATTTTAGGCTCAGGCAGTTCTTCTTTGAATTTAGAGTAAGCCAGATCGGCAAAGAAGTCTGTATGGTTTTTGGATTATATAAAGCTAAGTATTCTTCTAGTTAGGTAAAATTAATGTGCTAAATATCAAAAGTGTACCTATGTAATTATAATGTGTTATCGTGTATTGAATATAAATTAGAAAACAGTTCCGATGAGTTTCTTGCCCGTTCTTCTCAACCGGACTAAATCTTTGGAACGGGCACTTAGAATCAATTGCCTAATCAATTTGAAGTGAATTATTGGAAATACAACAATATTATGTGATTCAAGCTGTTTTATTTATTCTTGTAAGTAATGGTTGTAACATTATATGAAATTTACTCTAAATGCATATCTACTCGTAACATGAAAACAAATTTATGGAATCAAATTATAAGGAAAAAGGCAACTACTACGTACTTTGTAGCATTAATTCACTTTATTAAATGTAGTTCGAAAAGGAAATTTGTTACCAACTACAAGACTGTGGATCATTTGTGGAAGTAAAAGAAAATACATCTATTTCAGGACATCACACAATATTACAGTTTTTACAAATACAAAAAGTAAAGGACAAACAAGTAGGTATGTAAACTAAAAATGAAATGTTGCGTGATGCTATAAGAAAGGCTTCTACCACAGAGTACATTAGTCTATAGATCTATACTTTTATGCTTTCTATTTAATATTAGTAGCTAGGACCAAATTTTACATTGTAGTTAAGTAAAAAGTTGGTTTCTTACTACCACTCTTATTTAATACATAATTATGAAGAATAATATAAATCATTATTTATGACACAAATATTTTTATGTGGCGCTGAGTGTTCTCACTGCGTGGTTGTAAAAGGGAGCCATCAGACCCACGACGTACCAACACAGTTTTTCGAATCTCCTGTAAAAGAAAATGAAGTTAAAATTATCTTTACATATTGATTGAAAATTTTAAAATAATATTGCATACATGACAACTTTCTTTTCACCTCACAAGATCGGTAAAGATTGAACCTTTTCTCGCTGTGGTGAGGCGAAAAATTATGTTTTTCACTGGGCAGCAAAGTTATTTTCCGTCTCGTACATTTGAAACCCTTAATTCTATTGCTCCGCGCCAAATAATAACTTTTCAGCCTTGCGTAACACATAACAGCTGTTCATTATTTTAAGGTAGAAATGTATGAATAGTAATATTAATGTGAATATTAGTACCATGAGTGGTTCCAAAATCATATGATGACTAGATCTTCGTGAAGTAGGAGGACCGGTTATTGAAGATCCCCGCGACGACGGCAAAGGAGTCTATAAATTCAAGTTTTATTAGTATATTAATGATTATTTGTTTGGTCAGACGTTGGGGTAAGGCTTTGTTCAGCTAAATAGGGGGACAGCAAAAGATAAGAACAAAAACACTAGAATCATTTATATTCAAGTAAACAATTCAATAACTCACATGAATTGACTACATTGATACTAAATTACTAACCTTAAAAGCTGGGACAAAACTGAAATCTGATGGCAGAGGCTGAGTTTGCATGCTGTAAAACCCTTCTTCTGATGCAACAGATACAATAGAAGGGCGAGCAGATAATTGCTGAGCTAGCAACATAGGATCGGCATCTAAAGAAGAATAAAAACATTAATTTACCGTGTTTATATATCAACTGATACTCAATCGTAATTCCTTGTTTGATCTCTTCGTAATTTTTTACCTATATTCATCCCCTTAACGATGCGTCTTGCTTGTAGAACTCTACCAGCGCTCCTTCTGAACCTTATGCCTTTATCAGCTTCTCTACGCAACCTCTGTGCTGCAGCGGCGGCTTCTGCTATAGCTACTGGCAACGATCCCATGCCTGAACGTTTCAAATTAACATCAACGATATAGCTGAGGCAAATGGCATTTGACAGAATAGTGTCTCCAGGCTAAAATACAATATAAATGAGTAATCATTATTATGAGGAGGTAGATACTTTACAAATGATATGAAGTACTTATTTATTTTAGAACTACAAAAAGAAAGCTGGTATAAAATAAACATACAGAACCAATATCGTTTACACTTAAATCAAGAGAACGTAATGGTGTCTTGACTAATCCTATCGCCCGTGCTAAAAGTTCCCCACAGGTGGGTGGATTCTCAGCACTTGTCACTGACCAAACTCCACTTGGTGCTTTTGTTAATGGCCCAGGTTTTATACCACATCCAGACAAATTGAGACTGTAAATATGCAAATTCATTGAGCACTTCAACTAAAGGAACGCAATAATTATATTAAATCACAATTCATAATGAATTAACAGATATTACTGAGTTAAATTGCATCCTCTGGCTATAGAAACAGCGATGTGGGCAACACCTTCTGAGCCCAATTTACTGTTTAATCGCAAATCTAAGAATCTTATGGGGCATCCGGTGTGATTCAATGCGTAGGAGATATTTTCAGCACCCTCAGGACCTGTTAATATTTTTGTTATTAAATTAAACGTAACCACATAATTTCTATCAAGAAAGCCCTGAAAAAATTACAATTGTTAAACATTAGTTGTTCGCAAAATTATTTAACTAAATTATATAACGTAAAAAAGCATAGGTACTATAGGTAGGTACCTAATTATTATAAATACTTATAATAATAGAACACACATACATACATATCTTCACAAAGTACGTTAATAACGTTTAAGACATTTCATAATTATGATTTCAGTTATTATGGGTACGAACTCAATCTTTTGAAATTTTTTTTTATAAAGAGCTGTCCTATTTGTCTAATGACCTTTACAGCTTACCGATCGATACAAAATGCTTAGCAGGTAGTAAATAATTTCAAACCGAAAAGATTATCCACTAGTATGATATTGCGTAAATTGTCTCGTTTTGACATAAATTTCGCAATAGCAGAGGCGCCTTCATCGCCGATTTTACAGTGGCTAAAATCCAAAGTTTCCAGATATTTGCTGTCAGAAAGACCACGGAGAATATATTTCACTCGTTGGCAATTCATATCACTTCTGGTTATTCTGAAAGGAAATAAAATGAATTAATATAGGTATTATGATCAATAATATTAAAAAATGGATGGAAGACCTGTTTACCTAAGAGTTTTTAGCTGTGAACATTTTTCCAAAGCTCGTGCCAGATTTTTAGCGTCATTATTCGTAAATTGAAATTGATCTCTTCGATAATCAACTCCAATGGAATGAAGTTGATAAGTTATGTGTAGTTCTGTCAAATTGGCTAAGCTACCAATCGCAGCATGTAAAGAAATATGATCTGAAATTATTATAAATTATCAAACATTTTTACAATAATTACGTACCCGAATTTATATTAATATTTTATTTTTATTTACACATAATCTATGGTTTACATAACGAAAATCAGTATTAAAAAATTACATGAGGTATGATTTGATATCTGATGGTAAGTATCATGGTTTTCTTGGTGTTGATTTTCACCTACCTCTTGACAAAATTTCACCATTACTTGTTTGTTGTTTAATACTGACGTTGGCTAACTGGCTAGTGACTAGGTCAGCCATTTCAGGTGAAGTCATTCTAGTCACAGGAATGTCTGATGGAATAAGGCTTCGAATAGATAGTGATTTAATATATGGCCCACAAAGCTGTACTAGTGCTGTAATCTTAAGAAAATGGTAATAATTAGTAATAACAAAAATTTTGATTTAAACTACATTGATACCAATGAACTTAGTATAAATGTAAACTAAAAACACTGACATAGCAATTGATAGCTGAAATTTTTAAGTGACGTGTTTTTGATTTAAAACAAATCTCAACCATCTCATGACACGCATACCTAGATCTCAACCACAAAAAGGATTTCTTGTAGCGAACTTGAATATAGGTAATATTGTTAATTAACTATCTTTATTTAGTTACCTAATTCATTACCTTTTCAGGGTCATAATTACGTGGATTCATATTTTCTAAGATATCTGCAAAATGTCGTTCCATAAAAATATTTATCCAACTTCTGTTGATAGATGTAACGGGAACATCTGTCCATTTTGAATCATAACACCTCTTCCAAAATATGTCACTTTTTATATTGTCAACTAAGATATGCAGTGGAACATCGGTATTAAGAATTTGAATGAAAAACTCTCTGTCTTTTGCAATCAACTCATGTAACTTAGGGTAACCTGTAAAAAGATAATAATATTTTAGATAACATTACATACTGTTTGTATATTGTAATGCGTATCACAGCCATAAAACAATTAAAAAGTTGTACAAACCCATCCAATTTTCTGTTAATTTTTCAATACATAGAGATACAAGCGGTTTTGGATGATTAACATCCCAATCAAAATATTCAGATTTCAGTTTCCGTTTAGGTTCAAGATTGTCGCTCGGTTTATATGCCAAATATGTACTTAGTTTTATACTTGCTGGTAATTTCATACTGTCCATTTTAATTTTATTCAATAATGCACAAAAACGTAATTATAGTATAGTTTTACTGGTAGGCAATATGTAATTTGTTTACGTGAAAAACTTTTGGAGTCATAAAAGTAACGATTATGTTTTATCAATACCCCTGAGCAACGACATTATTGATGAAACTATACCAACCAACTGTTGCACCGTAATACCCGTATATTATCTCTTAGTAGTTTGTGGTGAATACTCTTGGACATCGTTAACACACATGGACCATTTCAAAAATAGCTATGGCAACATAATAAACGGATTTTGTCAACTTCCTGCTGATCGGTGATTGGTTTAAAGTTTTTCAGAATAAGCCTGACTGTTGTTAAGATGTCACTTGTTTGTTGCTGTCAAAAAATAAGTTGTCAATTCTCAATTTCTCATGTTTGATGTTTTAATTTCCTTGGCGTTGACAGTTGACATCTAACATCTGGTAAATTGAAATAAATTGGCTTGGATTTTATTTCATCGTAAATAGTTTCCAGGAATTTCTTTATTTTTGTTAAATTAGAAATCAAATTCAATCAAAATGGATAAACACAATAGTTCGGAAATACTTATTTCTGACTTTTCTTTGTCAAAAAACGCCAGCTCTGACTCCCTGGATTCTGACTCGAAATCAAGCTCATTGAATTCTAAACACGGGCAGGACTCCGTAAGTTTCCTAAATGGATTTAATTTATTCTTATCGAATATAATGACTGTTATGTGTTATGTGCTTTATTTCCTGTAAGTTTAGTTATACTTGTGGTTCCGTGCTGGTCTCGGGTCTGTTGTTATCATCCTGTCTGTCCAATTGTTGCGATGAGTAAAGAGAAATCCACCCACACCTGCCTGTTTGTGCATCGAATTCATAGTCATAGGCAGCATCGTGATTTGTTTAAGGCTGGTATTTGTGATCTATGTACAGAATTATGTATAAAAAAATCTCCAAATCGAGTGTTATGAACATTTACCTAATGTGGTTTTTATTTGGTGTATTTTGTCTATTGTTGTTATCAAATAACTTCTAACTATTGCTGAAGATCTCAGCCCTTTTCAGGATATATTATTTCTAAAAGAGGAACTACAAAAGGACATAAAAAATAATATATAGTACTTATTAAACAATAAAAATATCTTATCTTAGGAACTGGAATCTTATAAACATAAAAGATCTTAGTTAATAATTTTAAATGAAAAAGGCCTCAAATTTTATGAACTTTGATTTTAAAAAAGTATTTTTTGTACATTTAGATAATATGTTATTTAGTAAACTGAAAAGATCTTTATTTATTACAGCCTCATGTCTTAGGCGATATCCACCTACTTGATGGGGAGAAGGTAATGAGTGTTGCCAGAGATGTTACTTACCTGTGCCCTTACAATGGGCCATCACGAGGGGTTCTCAAAGTGACAAACTATCAGCTTCACTTCAGGCCTACAGAGTCACCTGCGTTGCAGGGCACCCTGAGTGTCCCGCTTGGAGTTGTGAGTGTTTTATTAGCTTAATACTTTTTAATTTTGAAGTAGTTTTGGATGCTTGTCAGTGAATGGTTCTAGTCCTATAATATTAAACTTAGCTCAAGCTTGGTGTAGAAAAACATTATAATGCAGCCTTATGACTTTGAAACCACACTTTGAAGCTTCACTTGTCATTTCATATCGTTGCTGTAGAGTGAATACTTCATATGTCAACACACATACTGTTTTACTATTTTTGTAAAAATAGAATTTTCATGATACAGCAAAACCGTGACCCCAAGTTAAACAACTACTGATGCCAACTATAGAGTAAAAAGAAAATGTTTTATTTATTAGTTATTACTCATATTTATTTAATGTCACTTTACCTCGAATGTAATATAATATAATGAAATAATAACAATAAATAAATCTTTTTTATCAAAAGTGCATAACAATATTTTATCATTTACAAAATGAACAACTTTTTCGTTTCCTGTAAAGTTTGGATCTCAGGACATACAATGTTATCCTTCTACAGCAACAATGTAAACTGTGATAACAACTAGTGTTGCACATCACTTGCAGAGCTGCCACATGGTTTTAAGGTGTACCTTTAGTATGTTTTTACATTTTCTGGTGTGTACCTGATTAGGTTTTACCTTTAAGTTTAAAGCACTCATTGTAGCTAGCAATAATTAATTAACTGTCTAGGTTTATTTCTAAATAACAAAAAAACTAAGTTAAATCAAAACTAGTTTTTGAATTAAAATGGAACTAATAACATAATTTTATAGGTATCCCGTATTGAAAAAGTTGGTGGTGCATCATCTAAAGGAGAAAATTCATACGGCATTGACATATTCTGTAAGGTAAAAATCTTAATATTTGGTCCTCTTCACACAGGCTCGCGGCATGCCAAAGATTCCTGAAAGTTATTATACCTGGACAAACTGCTTAGCAACCTGAATTATTAGTTATTTATAAAATAAATTTATATTCAGTTTGTTTTTTTTTTCTTTCAGGATATGCGAAACTTGCGTTTTGCACACAGACAAGAAAACCATTCCCGTAGAGGAATATTTGAAAAGCTGCAGCAGTTGGCTTTTCCACTGTCACATAGGCTACCCCTCTTTGCATTCAGCTACTCCGAGACATTCCCTGATGATGGATGGCATGTTTATGAGCCTGTTGCGGAACTCAGACGAATGGTATATCGCCAAGTCATTACAGTATCATTTACTCATGGTTCATGGGTCTCCTCATGCCAAGTGCCCCACCTAGGCCTAGCAATTTATTCATATTCATATTCAATCATTTATTGCATCATATGTACATTACAGAAAGGTCTTATATTAGTAGGTGAGCTTACATATGACCCTAGTTAGGGTATAGCAACATAGGTGACGAGCGGGCCGGTCCATTTTACAAGCATAGTAGCAAAATTTTCTTTATGAGTTGTTACTATTTAACTGTGGGTCATTAAAAAAATCCGTCAAGCTATAATAACATTTGTCATTTAAAAAGTCCTTTAATTTTTTTAAAAAGGTTGTTTCTTTTTCTTGTGCTAGTATTGTTTCCGGAATTTTATTATATATTTTTACCGACATTACATTAGGACCTAGACTATGCATTTTTAATTTTGAGCTCGGTAGAACTAGTTTCTGTTTATACCTAGTCGCATATCGTCGAGGTTGGTCAATTTGTTTTGTAAAAAACTGCGGATACTGCCTTACGAACTTACATACTTCCAATATATAAATACATGTAAGAGTTAATATTTTATATTTTTTAAAATAGGGGTTACAACTGGTACGTTGTTTTATATTGGCCAGTAATCATGTACTAATCCTTTTGTCTACTTCAACTTTACATGAAATTGCAATACTATTTTATACTAGCGATCCATCTTGGCTTTGTACAGGTAGCACTGATAATCGATCTGTATCTATAGCCCTATAAACAGTCAGATGAGTTATGGACGTCCTGGTGGATGCATGGAGTCATTGACGCACCCATCAGGGGAGGCCACGGCCTCGCATCCCACTGCGGTTCTGCCGCCGCCCGCGCGCCAAGGAGATATTATTTTGTTGCGTGACTTATTTTAATTCTGTGACATTTAATAAGATTTTCATTTAAATTAAATGTGGTTCAAACGACAATTTTGGTCTAAATTAAATACTAGAGATGACTTGAGGTGTTGATTCTGTCATCTCATACCTAATCCAAATTTTAGTTTTAATCTCTCTACATGAGAACACAAGAAAGAGAATTTTAGACCTGTCAAATTAATCCACTTTCTTGTGTCTAGTGTACATTTAACAGCATTGAATTTAGTGGCATCTAATTTCTCAAGGATGGAATATATTTGACAGCTCTAAAACTAGGTATATTTATATCGGACAAACATCTTCCATCTCTCTCATGTTATGTATTGGAAAGAGAGGGTGAAACTAAATTTAGGTTTAGGTATGAAACGACGGAATCGACAGCAGTATTCGGTAATAACACTTTCTCAAATAAAGCATTATTTTATACGAAATTTGAAAATCAATAAATGGTTATTGTGAGTCAACCTGAAAAGATAGACATGTTATTGCGAACTTTTAGAAGTTTTTAAGTGGAACAATTCCAACAACGCAGCGCACGCCACAGAGACCCTCGCGGAAAAGGTAGCTTTTTTTCGCAAATTATTCATAAATTATAGCCTTCTCAGATAATCCCTCTTTCTATTGTTGAAACCCGTATGAAAATCCTTGCAGTAGTTTCTGCGATTACCTCGAACAGAGACGAAGTAAGCGCAGCGGAGGACTTTGATGTATAATATGTAGTGATAGTGATTTTTTTATATTTGCAGGGTGTAAACAATGACATGTGGCGCATCACCCGTATAAACGACAAATACGAAGTATGTGACAGCTACCCGTCTGTGTGGGCAGTGCCGGCTGCCGCCAACGACGACCTGCTGCGTTCAGTTGCGACGTTCAGGTCACGAGGCAGGATACCAGTGCTTTCATGGATACATCCCAGTTCTCAGGCCACTATCACTAGATGCAGTCAGCCTTTAGTTGGGGTAAGGCTTATTTACTTATTGATAAACATGCAATTCGAGTTAATACCTAATGTCTCAGGGTCACGAGCGCACCGCAGTGCCGCGCAGGCCTTCGTATTTCAAAGTTCTGAGTGGCACTGCAATTGTTATAGGCCGGCGTTTTGCTTACCATCAGGCAAACGACCAGCTCGTCTAGTTACCAAATAGCATAAAAATAATGCAATTTGAGTGCAGTGTGCATCCATGTAGTACACAAAAGTTTGTAAGTAAATTTGGCGACGGAGATCCTTTATTTACTATTAAGACCCTACTACGTGCCAATGGCCTTGCTCGAATGGGTGGAGTCAATCCCACTTCACCCGCGCGGTCCACACTTCGTCTTTCAAGAACATCGCAAAACCTAACGTCATAGAATACGCGGATGAACGAACGCGCGTGCGAGTAGCGCGCACGGCATCTTCTTTGCCTATAATTCTTTGAATTCATTTAGTGGAAAGTTCTTCATTGAAAGTGAAGTTTGATCATCATTATCCATACTATCTATACTTCCATACTAAATATATGCTATATCCTACTCTATTATAAATGCGAAAGTTTGTTTGTTGGTTTGTTAATTTGTTGGTTTGTCCTTCTTTCACGCAGTAACGGAGCGACGGATCGACGTGATTTTTGGCATAGTAATAGTTTATGGACCGGAGAGTAACATAGGGTTCTTTTTATCCGGAAAATGCATGTTTCCTGTGGGAACGCGGGTGAAAACCGCGGGCAGAAGCTAGTTATATTATTAATGCGAAAGTGTGTTTGTTGATTTGTTGGTTTGTCCTTCTTTCACGCAGTAACGAATCAACGGATCGACGTGGTTTTTGGCATAGATATAGTTTATGGACCGGAGAATAACATAAGCTACTTTTTGTCCCGGAACAATGCACGGTTCCTATGGGAACGTGGGTGAAAACCGCGGGCAGAAGCTAGTTCGTAAATAAACGGGACGGACGCACATGAGATCATACAACGTTGAGATTTATCTCAAAACATCGCTCTGGACTATAATAAAAGTACAGACAGCCAATTTGCTCCGTAACGTTGAAATTTGTAAACCTTTTGACCCAAAAACGAACGTGTACGTAAATAAATGATTTTCGGGTTATTTTTTACTTTTGTAGTCATGTTTTTTATATTGATGTCATTTACGAGGTATCGAGTCATCTGCGAGTGTCCGTCTGGGTTTCCGTTTTGTTCATGAAGTCTGCCGGCAAACAGTAATGTGCAAGCATTATTGTGTTCCGGTTTGTTGAGCAAAGTAGCCAGCGAAATTACTAAGATATGAGACTTAGTTATGAGCATACTGCGGTGCCGCGCAGGCTTTTGTGTTTCAAAGTTCTGAATGGCACTGCAATTTTTATGGGCCGGCATTATGACTCCCATCAGGCAAACGTCCAGCTCGTCTCGTTAACCAATACAATATAAAAAATAGACAAGTGTGGGTTGGACTCGCGCGCCGAGGATTCCGAACAGACTTGTAAGCATGTAAATAGTTCGTTCAAGACTGGAATCGTTAGGTCCTTTTACAGCTACATTCAACAAAATAATTAACCCTAAAAAATTGTACACAATACACTCATTGATAATGTGCGTGTGTGTGAGTGCGTGCGTGCGTGCATGCGTGCTTGCTTGCGTGCGTGCTTGCTTGCGTACGTGCGTGCGTGTGCGCGTGTGCACGTGTGCGCGTGTGCGCGTGTGCGAGCGTGTGCGTGAGCATGTGTGTGCATGCGTGCGTGCGTGCGCTTGCGCGAGCGTGTGCATGCGCGTGCGCGTGTGTGTGTTATACATAATTAGTTTTCGGATTTTTCGCTTTACTTGTGGTATAAGACAATACTTCTTGCCAAATTTAATGATTTTAGGTCTCCGTGAACCACCCTATAGGTCTTGAATGGATTTGAAATCGTTATCATTTTCGATATCAGCACCTCGAGAAACCTAGAAAATGGCACCCATATTATCGATTTCCTAAAAAAATGTCATCTTGAATTTAAAAATGGTTGTCATTTCTGTAATCAGCACCCCGAGAAATCTCGAAAATGATACCCATACCATTTTATTGAAAAATAAAAATGTCCGATATCTTGGATTTTAAAATTGTTATCATTTTCGATATCATTTTTACTGTAGATGGCCCTGATCGTTTGGTGGTCGTTTGCCTGATGATAAAGATAACGCCGGCCCATAACAATTGCAGTGCCAATAAATACTTTGAAACAAAAAGATGCAGTACCGCATTGTGCTCGTTAACCTGAGTAATTTTACTTTTCAATTTCATTTCCAGTCTTTCTTAAACAGTTCTAAACCTCCCGATATTCCTGTAGCTGCCGCTAATAATTTGTTTACCAATACATATATTTTCCACTCGTAAAAATGATGTAAGTACGTAAACAAGAAATTGTAATAAAAAATGTAACCCATTCAATATGTATACGAGGAGCGTCCACGCGCAAATCACGGAATGAATCACATTTCACCGCTCTAGACGCTACTCTTTGAGCAAGCTTCAAACCCACACGAAAACAAATACTTGTATTGTATATCATTCACGCACACAAATATGTAACGTCGGCGGACAGCGTTTGCAGAGCAACGAGCGACACAACCTCCCCGTCTGAATGCCAGTGCATGACTGCCGCGCGCGCCCGCGCAGAGCACCTCTGTGACTTGTACATTTGGAATTCAGTTTTTTGATAATTTCTTTGCGAAATATTGCTCTATGCACAAATGAAACGGCCAGTTTATAGAAAATTTTCTTCTTTATTTTTTGGTGTAAAATTAATCCCAAACGTCTAAGTCATTTAGAAGCTTTAGGGAAAATAGTTTTAAAACAGCATGCTGTTAAATATTTTTTCAAGCCATAAGTAATGGTAACACAAAAAAATCAATCAGTGAAATTAATGCCCTTGAATTGATCATTCAGGTAGTATTTTTTTCAAGTCGTTAAACCAAGCCGTGTGGTAGTTTTAGGAGGAGAAAGTAGTCGTTTTGGCGATCCTAGCCCCTTAAGCTGACAGATTAAGAAACTTGCTTGTAGCTTTAGAATTGCATTATATTATGTATGTTAATCTTTTTGGTCGGTGTGAATATTGTAGCGTTCTCGCTTTGCAATACCTGTAAATAAGTCAAAAAGCATGGCTTCTGTTATAGTCTATAAGGGAACAAAGTGTATGTGTCTAAGAGCGGAAAATTAAAAGCATCTTCATAAAATTCCCTAGGTTTTTGGTTTTCTTTTGTATCATTCAAATTATCTTCATGTAAAATCGTGCTGTGCCGGGCCGCGGTAAATTAGCACTTATTTTATCTCTCCAATTTAAATAATTTATTGGAAACGTTCATATCAATTTAACCAAGACTAGATTATAAGGATATCCAGATTGTCCAGTGCAATTAGTCGAAGTTCACTATAGGTGGTATAGGACTAAATCTTCTACATACCTGTTGTATAAAAACATCTCAAATACTGGAAAGACCCCTAAAAACCAGTTTAAATCTTTATATTAAACTAAATATAAGCAAAATCAGCATACGCGATATTAATCTGCCTTGTTTTTTTGACTGCATGATGCACGATTATCACCTTGTCGTCTAAACACTTTCATTGCCGACTGTACATTCGGATATGAATTTGCGACCTTTAAAATCGAATGATGTCATAACTAATGTGCGTGTGATGATTTCATGCATTATGGGTGAATTCCATGTAAATTTTAGCTTCCGCTGATTTGCCTACCTAATGTAGGTAGGTACAAAAAATTCCTAATTCAATGATAACTAGTACCAATTTGTCTACTTTAATTTTAACTTTACATTACCGCACTCGTGTTTTATGATATAATGATGCGAAGGCGGGGCGAGTCGCATAATATATAACACTAGTTTACATGACGATATTCGTTTTCCAGGTGAGTGGTAAGCGAAGCCGCGAAGACGAGCGGTACATACAGTTGATAATGGACGCCAACGCGCAAGCACACAAGCTGTTCATAATGGACGCTCGTCCTACTGCCAATGCCGTCGCTAACAAGGCGAAAGGCGGAGGGTAAGTTTTTATCTAATTTAGTACTAGCTAACCCGGGGCCTTACCGGCTAACAATCTCGTGTTCGTTTTCGACTCCAACGCGATTAGCACCAGCGGTCGCAAGGTCTTCGGCTGGAAGGAATAGTCTAGAATTTTCGCTGGTTATCATTTTAGAACTATCGTTATTAAGGAAACAAGTTCTTGCAAAACGAAAAGAAGCAAAAACTCTAGACAACTCCTTCCACACGAAGACTAGTGACCGCTGGTTTTAATCGGTTTGGAATCGTAAACGAACACGAGATGGTTAACCGGTAAGGCAGCCGATCGACGTTGTCTTGTACAAATTGTAATAGATTTGAGTTGTGGTCTTGAGTTCATACAAAAATCCCAGATTCTCAGTTTTCCCAAATTTTCCTATTTCGGGCAATTTTTCTAAATCTTTTTTCCCTTGTACAAAGAGCGGATGACTGAATTAAGTCCTCCTTTTGTACTTTTCTTATTGCAGTAAAGTTTTAAATAATAATAAATAAAATTAAAACCTTATTCGGACGAATATTTAATGAAAAAAAAATTAAAATAGCCAATTCGGTATAGCCGCGCTCAAGTGATGCTCTTTACCAACTAACAGCATTTAATTTTTAGTTCATTTATATAGATTTAAATGAAGTAGATACTACTTGATTTGAAGCTCTAGCTAAGACATGCACACTCATACTGATGATCAGAAAAATTGCATATAAAGATAAAAATTTCGCAACTAAGTCCATGATCCTACCGCACACGCGACAAGTCCTCAACCAACGCCACAAAATATTTACTCCAGAAACTTCACTACGAAAAGGAAGGAGCGAAATATACCTCTTGGAGACCTTATTCGTTTTATCTCTCCGGAGTTAATTATATTTCTTGTAACGCTGCCTGCCTTAAATTTTGCTCAACAAATTATAAAAGCATTTTATCATATTCAACTTTTTCAGCTATGAATCAGAAGATGCCTATCAGAATGCCGACTTGGTTTTCCTTGACATCCACAACATTCACGTTATGAGGGAAAGTCTGCGCAAACTGAAAGAGCTTTGCTTCCCGCAAATCGATCAGACGAGGTTAGTACATCGTACGTAAGGCTAATAAATGATCTATAGAGGATATATTCAGAGCGGTCGGTTAACTTTGCAGAATCTACCTAATTTTTCGAACCACGATTGTATAACCAGTTTAAATTAAAAGGTCTTTCGTTAGCACTTGATTCGTTGGATATTTCTAAATTAATATCTGGCTGAACGAGCTTTGTTCGGTGTTTTAAAAGAATTATTTTTTGTGTAAAATTGCGTGTTTACTTTGTTGTAATTATTGTTGGTAATTATATAGTTAAACGAAGCAAAACCTTATCTAAATACAAAATTTCATCCAAATCGATAGAGACATTTCCTAGTTAGCCGAAAAATTGCTCGTTTAAAGTTATAAGATATAGGAGCGCCTGATTAATGCGAGTTGTGACCATAATGCTTATGCTTATTTGGATTAACGAATCAGTATTCTATTTCGACAATAGTAAAATTTATTTGAATTTAGAATTCCAAGTTTAACCATAGATGTAACATGTAGCAGTTCAAAGTAGCATGCAGTTTGACAAACCTTAAAGTATGTGGTAATTTTATAAGTAAAGGCCTAAAATAAAAAGACATACCTATTCTAGCTAATGGTTTTGTTACAGATGGTTCAGTGGCATAGAAGCCAGTTGCTGGCTCAAACACATCAAATGCATTTTGGCAGGAGCTGTCCGAATAGTAGACAAGGTACGAATAGCAATGAAGTTTTTTGTTTAATCGTTGGGTAAATTTTCTTTACTAAATTTTCGCAACTGTTGAAGTCATAACTATAACGCTGTTACAGATTTGAACGGAGAAGGGACTGGGGCCTATTTCATACAAAATATTAGTCTAATATTATGAGAATTAAACATGCCCCTGGACGATTGTATAGGGTTTCTTGTTTTATTACGGAACACTAAACAGCGCGGTGATTTAATGAACATAACACAAAAGCTTTCACACTCATATCCCCTGCACTAGGAGTTCCTGTTTCGCAGGTGGCATGGACACAGATACACAGCACAAGCATCCAATACACGACAGCAAACTATGTTCACCGAACAAAATCTGCACGACCAGGAGTCTAACCCGGGACCCTCGTTGTAGGCAGAGTTATTACCAATTTAAGCATGGATCCGTTTATATAAAAAACCTTTTTGAAGTGTTTGGTGTTATTTATTTTTATTGTTTTGTAGGTAAGAAAACCGCAAAACATCCTAAAAAGCGGCACCATGTCATCGAGGTAAAATGTAACGTACTAGAGGAGCTATGTGAAAAAATGTCTTGTTCCATTTTTATGTTAGGCAAAGTCCGCTGCAGCGCTTTTACCATAATTATGTCGTCTTAACAAACAAATAAAACATATAGCGCTAGATTGTGTCTAAGGTGTAGTTTTTCGCGATCAAAAGGTCGAAAGCGCCCCTAATTTCACGGCGCTTACGCGTTTTGTTCAAGGAAGGACTGGGATAGTTGCGGTCCACGGACCGCAGTGTGGCGCAAAATATGCCTTTGCGGTGTCGACTCTATTGTATCTGTGCACAATTATTAGTTCAATGTAAGGAATAATATATTTGTTTTACAGGTGGAAAATCACAAGACGTCAGTGCTCGTCCACTGCTCGGACGGGTGGGACCGGACCGCTCAGCTGAGCGCGCTGGCGATGCTAATGCTCGACCCCTACTACAGGACCCTCAGGGGCTTCCAAGTGCTGATAGAGAAGGAATGGCTGTCGTTCGGACATAAGTTCCAATTGGTAAGGTTTGAAAACTACTCTTACCAGTAGGCCAAGGTGCGCGCCGCGACAAAATTTTTCAACGCTTATGTTGTGCATTTGTCTCACATTCGAACGAGAAAAAATGTTGTCGTGGCGTGCATCTTAGCTCTGCAGGTGGACTAACTCTTCTGCGAGTGTCCGTCTGGGTTTCTTTTTCTGGGTGTGTTGTCGCTTTGCTCGTGTAGTCTGCCGCCAAGCAATAATGTGCAAGCATTACTGTGTTCCGGTTTGATAAGCAACGTAGTCAGTGAAATTACTGTGCTTACGAGACTTAATACCTAATGTCTCAATGCTCCCGAGTGCAATGCAGTGCCGAGCAGGTCTTTGTGTTTCAAAGTTTTTAGTAGCACTGGCATTGTTATGGGCTGGCGTTTTGCTTACAATCCAGTCAAACGTAGCGCTCGTCTCGTTGTTGAACTGACGATCACGTTAACGTCATTCATTTCACAATGGGGAGACACACTGCTTATTTTCTCTGCTAGGTCGCGCATTATCGCTGGTGTTGGTGGCGCCATCTGAGATCAATTTAGTCTGTGCCTCCCCATTGGGGACCTCCGATCTAAATGAAATATAATTTTAGCGCATCGGTCACGGCGACGAGCGTCACTCGGACGCGGACCGCTCGCCGGTGTTCGTGCAGTGGGTGGACTGCGTGTGGCAGCTGCAGCAGCAGTTCCCGACTGCGTTCGAGTTCACCGAGCGGCTGCTCGTC
The DNA here is from genome assembly GCA_907269065.1 of Crocallis elinguaria. NCBI lineage: Eukaryota > Metazoa > Arthropoda > Insecta > Lepidoptera > Geometridae > Crocallis > Crocallis elinguaria. The sequence goes on from OU026078.1 coordinate 11,868,826, forward strand.
GCGGTAGTGGACCATCTGTACTCGTGCCGGTTCGGCACTTTCCTCTTTAATACGGAACGGGAGAGGGTTAAGGAAGGTACGTCATAATAATTGTGTTGAAGCTATGAAGTAATTGTATTTTCTTTCCTTCTTTCTATATACAAGATGTTACACGGCCACGGTACATGGAGGACAAGTTCTTTAAATATTGAAGTTATGGAAAGTTTTATGTAATCGAGACTCCTTTATTATTTAAAGTAATTAATACTACATTCATAAAATAGATAGGCTTGTATAAACAGGGACACAAATCTGCAAATTAAAAAAAAAAAATTATTATACCGCTTAGTTGGGTAAATCAAATGTAATAGTGTTAGTTTGAGTGGCACATCAGTCAAGCAACCTGCTCGTCACGTTATGCAAAAGTACTAAAAAAACACAAGAATCAATCCATTCTCAATAACACACCATGAAACAACATTCAAATTATTCGTTTCATTCATTCATTGTTTCATCAATATTTTTCCATCAATTCCAGAAGTGAAAACCAAGACGGTTTCCCTATGGTCCTACATAAACAGCCGACAGGACCTGTTCCTCAACCCCCTATACTGGGGCCCGCTGGCCTTCGGCGCTAACACGCCTCCGTCGCCCTACTCCAGGCCACAGGTGGTTCTGGTACCGGTGGCCTCGCTGAGAGTCATCAAACTATGGAAGGCACTGTATTGCAGATGGAACCCTACTATGAGGCAACAGGTAGTAAAAAAAACTGATTTAATTAATGGATCCGTCGATATAACTGTAATAGCTATCACTAACACTAGTAATGTTTATATAAAATATGTATATGTATAAGTCACTTTAGTTAGGCCTTCGGAGTAAGTACACTTGTTGATAATCAAGAAATTGTAATGTAAAAATAATTGAAATAGCAAAAAACAAAAGAGTGCGAGCCCTGGAGCGTGTAGAGAATAACAGCAAAAATAATGAAATTACTTCACTAAAGCGACTTTAGTGACAAACTACTGAACCAATTTTGATGAAATTTCTATGGCACCAATGTGAAAGTATGTTCTTTCAAATAAAAAAAGAACTTTCCAAATCGGTTTATAAATGACGGAGATCTGAGATTAACAAATATATAAAAATTGAGAACGTTCTCCTTTTTTGAAAGTCGTTTAAAAATTGTGTGTTGGTATGTACAAGTGTCACTATAGTAAGGCCTTGGGAGTATGCATACTTTTGTATGTTCTGATAAAGACAGCATTAGTTTTAGTCTGTGATTCGGGTATCGTTACGGAGACCCGCTGTTAGAGTCGTTTATTTTAACCTTCATGGGAGGCCTATATAACAAAGCATTTTGAATTTGAATTTAACCCGATAATATTTTAAGAAATTGTAGTGTTATAGTTTTGTATCTAATACTTTCCAGGACCCGATATACCAGCGCACACGAGAGCTGGTAGCACTAAGGGCGCAGCTAGAAGCGGCTGCAGCGGCGGCGGCCGGTGACCACGCGGCGAGGCACCGACTAGGGCTCACACCGCCGCGCGTCGCCAGTCCGCACCACGTCTGAAAACGACCACTTTACACCACGAGACCACGCGCACAGGAACTAGGCCGGTCTGAACATACAAACAGGTGTAGTGGTATGGCATTTTAAACAGCTCGCCTAGTTATTATCCTCAAGTTGGAAATCTGTCGACAAATAGATTTGGTTCGGTGCATTTGAGAGCCATTCGTATTCCAGTTTTACGGTGTTTATAACATTTGCAACGGATCTAGACCGGTCTGAACATAGCAACAGGTGTAGTGGTATGAAGTTGTACGCTGGTCGCCTAGTTACGATCCTCAAGTTGGAAATCTGTCAACAAATAGATTTGGTTCGTTGCATTTGAGAGCTATTCGTATTCCAGTTTTACCTTGTTTATAACATTCGCAACAGATCTTGGCCGGTATGAACACAGCAACAGATGTAGTGGTGTGAAGTTTTACGCTGGTCGCCTAGTTACGATCCTCAAGTTGGAAATCTGTCGACAAATAGATTTGGTTCGGTGCATTTGAGAGCCATTCGTATTAACAATATAATATAAACTGCGTGCAGATAATTGCTTATTCATAAGGTTTAGGTGCCGACTGAGGCAAGAGCAGCTTTATGTTGAAGCAAAAACGGTTAAATGTTCTAGAAAAAGAATGTTTGATATATCACGTTTATCTTCTAGCCCTGTCAACCAAATGAACGGTTAAATTTTCTACTAGTGGCGGCTGTGTTGTAGTATAATATACTACCTATTATTGTTATGTCCGAATCCGCCTTTGGGGGGTTTACTACCTCTATTATTAGTTACTCTGTTGCTAAACAGTGAATACAAGCTTTACTATACTATATATTCCGGATTTGTAGCCACAAATAATTTGTGTGAAAATACCTAAAGCGACATTAGATGACGAAAGTTACCAGTAGGTGACAACAATAATAAATGGTAAAATATTTCACACTGGTATTAAAAAAAAAATTATGACATATTGTTTTTTCTGTTTCACATTTTCTTGAAAGATTTTGTGTAGGTACTTATTGCATTTATTTATTAAATTTAATATAAATTGTGTTTTTATTATAATTAGGACTGCTAAATTTATTTTAATTTTTTTTTGTTAATAGCTTTAAATGTAAAAGAGTAATAATTATATGCACATCCATGCTCGTTATAATCAAAGTTAATATTAGTTAAGTTTAGTAAATTTTTGATAGTTTACTATATTACAATAATCTATATTTAAATTATATTTTGCATATTAAAAAAACCCGTTTTATTTGATATCAAACTTATTTTCTTTCCATATGCTCACGTAATAAATAACTGTTATTCCAATTTTAGGAGCAAGGATTTGGATACTGTTGTTTTTATTAGTTATGTGATATTGAGAATTCCAAAGAAAATAGTATTATTCACAAAGTTAAGTTTCTGCCTTCTAACACAACGTTAGTGTGCATGCACACTTTTGAAGGTACCATTTTAAATATATTATTTATTATTATATCTTGTATTGTGGTGTTTCAATAGAGCTTATCTGTCTGTTTAGTAACAAGAAAAAATACTAGTATAACATATCTAAATTTTAAATAAATTATTTTCATCTCTGCTATTGAAGGTACCCACCCTTTTAATAAAAAATACAGTGTTACCAGCAAACAAAACTGTGTCCAATGTTATACTTAATAATGGTTTGTCAAGGTAAGTGTGGTAAGTAATTTATTTTATGTGTGTCAACTACACCCAGTATCGTTGTGGCACGCGTCTTCTCGACTTCAAAAAATAATTTTGTCATCACTGAACTTTATTGATAGGTTAGCATTTATCTCCAATTTCACGGAAATAAGTGACAGTGTAATCAAAGGTTAACCCTAAACATAAATTGGAAACATTAATGAACATGTCAGAGTCACCAGTTCATCCAATAAATGTAAATTATATTATAGCTGCTTATTATACTGTAAGTAATGTTATTAAACTTAATTTTGTAATTAACTTTTGTTTTTCTTAATAAATGTACGGTCATTCGTCCCCTTTTCATTCAACCAACGGACTAAAATGACATCGTGATAAACACATCAAATCTGTGTGAACTATGACCGGCAAAGGTTTAAAACGATAGCAAAAACGATACTTAGTTCTTTATCAATATCTAAATGTTAACAGTATGGATACTCAAAATAAACTGCTTCTTAGGGCATGCACACTACGTTCACGTTTCTGTATAATCAAATTAAATTTCCATTTCAAACGTGTGTTCATTATACAGACTCGGAGAGAATAGACAGCAATATTTGTGTAACTAATAAATTTGCACATTTTCGATACCAAAATGTTCATCTCAACAACAATTATATAAACAAATTTTTAAAAATGACTATGCTTTCTTTGCTAACTGATAATTTTAATGAAGAGCGTACGAAAATTAGCGATTTTTTATTAATGACCGCCATAGTCATAGGCGACCATAGAAAGATGATTGTGCTATAAAATACCGAAAGAGCCTAAAGTGATCATTTTGCGACGAAATCTTTGTCATTTTTAAACGATTTGTTTAATAGAATTAAGGCCAGAGCTATTCACTTGGCTAACTATTTATCAATTGTAAGGATTTATTATGTTGTCGTTTATGTTTTACGATAAGTAATTAATATTTTCCAGTCATCTCAAATTAAAATATAATTATTGTCAACAAGCCAGAACTTGTGCGAACTTCCCTTACTGTTAGAATGTACCGTAGCGCCTACTTGTTGTAACTAGGAACATTCAATAGCCAATTGTGAATGGAGTAACTGCCTCGGTGTATTTATTAGTGAGTGAAAATGTTCAAAGTCGTGAGAGATGGCAGCATTAGAAATAAGGTAGTTAACTATTTAAAGAATGTGAGACAAGAAAAAAGGTTCCTGGCGACCAAGCAAGAGGTGGTAGCTTCTGCAGATGTTGTTATTATTGGTAAGTCCTAATAATATTGTATTATAATGAAGTAATCTTCAACGGTTCGCCACGTCTGGGCAAATCCACACGAGACACAATTTTCTATTGTATGTGAAATCCTGGCAACTGAGCGGTTAGGGTCGTAGGGACTCTCTCCGAACCTGCGGCGCGAGTACGGATCTTTTCGATAAATAAAATTCGATAAAATTGACAGTTAAAATCGATAAAACCCACTTTATCGATTTTAACTGTCAATTTTATCGAATAAAACCCACTTTATCGATTTTAGCTGTCAATTTTATCGAATTTTCTTTATCGAAAAGATCCGTACTCGCGCCGCTGTAAATAAATGATGTACACAATCATTTCTTGCAATCATATGTACCTACTTTGTATGGAGATGTTGTCTTATTAGTGAAGTTAGCGTATGACCCTGGTATAGGGTATAGGGTGGGACTTTCGTATTAATTACTTTTAACAGAGACTTCGTTGCCTCATCGTTTTTATCTTTTCAGTTATTGATACGGAGCAGTTTGTGACCGGGTGAAACCGAATCCGCGTTGACCAGTGTCAACAAGTGACCTTTAATCATGATATTCTGAAACAAATGAAGAAATCGTATACCTATGTGTACTAAGTAATAGGTACCTACCTATAACTGTTATAATTAGGTACCTATTTATCGAGGCAATCTCAGGAATCTCAGGTGTTTGTTGATCTGTTAGTTTGTCCTTCTTTCACGCTGTAACGGAGCAACGGATCGACGTGATTTTTGGCATAGATATAGTTTACGGACGGGAGAGTAACATAGGCTACATTTTAACCAGGAAAATGCACGGTTCCTGTGGTAACGCGGGTGAAAACCGCTGGCAGAAGCTAGTGAGTAATAATCTCTAAAACCTAAGGTGATTTGAGCCTGCGCGGCGTGGTAGTTGCTTTTCAATGTGATACGATATAGTTTAGCTGAACTTGATCAGATCTAGAGGTGTTATTTATTTCGTCATCACACTGTATCTAATTTGGTTATTTTATACAGGTGGAGGTATAGCGGGCTGTAACACTCTTTATCAGCTCACCAAAAGGGGAGTCAACGCAGTTCTTTTGGAAAGGGCGAAGTTGACCAGCGGGACTACATGGCATACCGCTGGTAAGATATTGATCCTTTCACACACCTTGTGAAAGTACTTAGTTACAACAACTGTGGTTACTTAATCACTGCATCCACTATAATCCGTACTACTTATAATAAATGCGTATGTGTTTGTAGGTTTGTCCTTATTTCACACAGCAATGGTGCAACGAATTGACGTGATTTTTTGCATAGATATAGTTTATGGGCCGGAGAGTAACGGGCTACTTTAGTTATAATAATTTCTTATAATTGGTATACTTCAGCCGGTACAATCAGTAAATATATGGGTCCTTCCTCTATTATTGGTAAAGTGATTCGACCTATTTATTAGAGAATGGACTGAAGTATGAAGGTCTAACATAACTTATTAACATTTAGAATGCGATCGCCTATTGTAAGATTTTGCTTTGCTCCTAAGTCACCTACCATTATTTAAGGAAGCTTTGAATTTTTACGTGCTAATTGTAATAATATTACCTACTTATTTGATTGAAAGAAATAAACCCTGTTAATGTAAATTATTATAATAAAATATATCGCTAGCAAATTAAAAATGAAGCTGTGAAGTTGTAACAGACATAAGTGAAGATAGACGTTTCGAATTATGCCTGTTTCGGCCACTGGTTTCAGCAAAAGCAGTTAGTAGTTTCGATGAACAGAGTAACAGTAATTTCATTTGATAGGTATATTAGACGTCGTAGTACGCTAAATTTTATCCTGATTTCACGCGTGCGAATCCGTGGGCAAAAGCTAGTACTATACCATGTTTCAGTGAAATATGTGCAGTGTAGCTTTGACGTGACTGTGTAACAAACAAAAATAAACACACGCATTTAAACCTTTCCATTTATGATATTAATATTTATAATTATAGGAAGTAGGAAAAGCGGTTCCTAATAGGAAGCTGCAATTAGTTAACTCTCGTCTCATGTCTATTTAAATTTGTAATAGGTAGGTAAATAATCAATCAAACCAAGTTTTCAATACCTACTATTCAACAGTTTTTAAAACATTCGCATTTATTTTATAGGTCTAGTATGGTCACTTCGACCGTGCGATTTGGAAGTAAACTTGCTCCGAGATTCGAGGACAGTTTACAATGATTTAGAAAAAGAAACTGGAGATAATGCTGGTTGGATCAACAATGGTGGAATGTTCATCTCAAGAAGTAAGGTAAGAAAACACGGCTAAGGCGCCGGCTTATTTAAGAAACAGCGATGCACGAAGCGTTTTCTTTTACATGAATTATGTAAAATATCGGGGTCCAAACGAAATTCACGTGATCGGCGTTCAAATTCCCAAATTGAAGTTTAAAATATTTGCTGTTCATCACACAACTTTGATTATATCGGCGATTCACGAACTATTCAGAACTAGGCTTGCACATACTTCCACCTTCATCCTCAGAACCTCGACACTAAGTGCAATCTATTGGAGTCGCCAAAACGAATCATACGAGTCCAAACTAGAAGGGTTTACTTGTAGCCACTTTGAAACAATAAGGTGTGTACGCCAATCCAGTGGTGCTCGTTACCTTGGTAATTTCACTGACTACTTTGCACAGCATGCTGGCGACTGCTTGCCGGCAGACTATGCAAGAGACTCGTATTAGCATTAATCCTACCATTTGGTAGCTATTATTTGTTTTAATTAAAGGTCAGTTGAATGCCTTAATAACAAACGTGCTTACGTAACTGTGTTCAGGGCGAAAGTAAACATTGTGAAGTATTTATAAATGTGTACTTCAATCCTATACATTATCAGACGTAGGTTAAATGATAACCTTATTTATAATTTGCTTGTATTGTAGGGTACTACTATTAATTCATTTTGTAAATATGCAATTAGATACGATTATGTTATTATGGCAATGAAGCGATGATGGAGCGGGTAATAATTACCGCTGATCCGTACTTTGAGGGATCGAATCCTAAAACAAGCTTGAGCTATTTGTGTTGGAAAATATCGTGAAGCCATAGAATACATTTCTAGTGGTCTAGCTAGCTAACATAAAATCTGTTAAGAAGCACCTAACTGTGGGTACCGGTACGTGCATTTAAGAGTCGGCTCCATAGCGACCATAGCGTGGTGGTAGGATAATCTCTAGCTACGTGAAAGTCTAGCGACTTGCTGGATGTCACAACATGGCCTCGAATTATTTTTTTGTTTTCATTTACTTTATCAGCCTCTTACGCTCCCTCTGCGGGATACCGGCCTTCTCTCAGAGAGGTAGGTTTGGGCCATAATCCACCACGCGGGCCCAGCGCGGCTTGGTGGATATCACATGTCTAATTTTTTTAGTTCTTGAACATGCCGGTTTCCTCACGATGTTTTCCATCACCGTTTTAGAGCGTTTGTGAATAATCCGCACATAACTTGATATAAGTCATTGGTGCGGGCCAAGTGAGATTCGAACTATGGTGCGTCGGATTGAAAGTCGCAAAAGTTACCGCTCGGCCACACTCGCTCAAGCTCGTCAGTTCATTACCACTTATATAATATTCTCTCAAATGCAGGTCCGAACACAAGAATACATGAGGCTACATACGCTAGGAAAAGCAATGGGAGTACCGAGCCAGATTCTTAACCCGGAGGAAGCCCAGAAGCTGTTTCCACTGCTCGATCCATCAGTGTTCCAAATGGCACTATACGCTACTGAAGATGGAACAATTGACCCAACGATGGCTTGCAGTGCTCTCGTGAAGGTCGCCACGAAGAATGGAGGAAAGGTAAAATTTATTCAAAACCGATATAAAAAAAGTAAAAAATAATTTGTAAAATAGTTTTTTAGTAAAACGAAAAGTAGATAATTCTTTAAGGCCACACAGCAAAACAAAAAGCTTTTTCCATCTTTTCAGGTATATGAAGAATGCCCAGTGCTAGACATTCACTACTCTCACAATATACTAGGGAACAAGGAGGTGACAGGTGTGCACACTGAAGGTGGATTTATCAAGACTAAATGCGTGGTTAATTGTGGAGGTGCGTTTTAACGTTAGACATTTGATTCTCATGACAAAATGAATTGATAGACATTATAAAAATATGGAGTCAACAATAATATTGTACCAGGTAGGTAATCTAATGATCTATCCAGATGGAACACTATCGGGCTGTCTGAATTTATAAGAGATTGATAAAGTTAGGTTATAATATATTGATTCGGTGCCAGGCGCCAGCTCTCCATCCTGTTAGAAATACACTTAACTGATTTACAAATTTCAGTTAACTGATATGACCATCATCATTTGGTTAAAGACGCTGCTAAACATACGCCTCCACCATACAGAATTTGCACAACGCAACACGTTTGGCAGGCGTTCTGGTGATCGCAGTAGATTATGATGTTCATTAAGATGAATGCTGTTCCCAATTTTCTGCATAATTTCTTACCCGGCTGTAAGAGCCGGGTCGTCGCATGCAGGAAGAGATGGGGCGGGGGTCATACTTCGGGAGCAGAAGCAGAGCTGATGCCTTATCAGCTAACAATCTCGTGTTCGTTTTCAATACCAGACTGATTAAAACCAGCGGTCACTAGTCTTCGTGTGGAAGGAATAGTCTAGAATTTTCGCTGGTTATTAAAGAAATAAGCTCTTACAAAACGAAAAGAAGCGAAAACTATTGACAACTCCTTTCACACGAAGACTAGTGACCGCTGGTTTTAATCGGTCTGGTATTGGAAACGAACACGAGATTGTTAGCTGATAAGGCAGCTGATCTGATAAATAAAACTAATTTTTTAGGAGCCTGGGGTCCTCGCGTAGCCCGATACGCTGGTGTGCCATCATTACCCCTCATTCCATTCAAGCACGCATACGTAGTGTGCGAGGCGACTCCCGAAGTGCGCAACAGTCCTAACATCAGGGACCATGATGTGAATCTCTACATCAAAATCCAAGGCGAGACGTGTAATGTGGGAGGCTACGAGGCTAACCCGCATATGTTGGATCAGGTATGTTTTTGTGCTATATCTTCACTCTTTGGTAATGTGTGTGCATGTGTCCTATTGGATGGAGGAAATATACGGACCTTTGGATGGAAGGTGGCTGGGTAGACCGTAGAGAACGCTTTGAGAAGGCTGGCTATGTAGCACAGATAATATTGTTTCCGTACTTCAGAAATTTGATGTCCATCCAATTCTAAGGCGAAGATTACCGATATAATAGAATAAAAAAACTAATTTCACAAATATGATAAACCATTTTTGAAATAAGAAACCTAAACAGACAAACAGATGGATAACAAAATGATCCTAAACGTGGCCTGTTTTTCATATTGAGGTACGGAAAAGAAATACATTGAAATTTTTTTTTCGTTGTTATAGGTGCCAGACAATCTACAGTTCCATCTCTATGAGCTCGACTGGGACGTGTTCGGGGTTCACTTGAACAGTGCTGCCACCTTGTGCCCAAAACTGGGCAACGTGGGGATCAAGAGCACAGTATGCGGACCGGAATCTTTCACGCCAGACCACAAGCCTTTATTGGGAGAGGATCCTAATGTTTTTGGTTCGTTACATCCCATGATCTATTGTTATTTATTCTAGTGGTCTATAATAATGGTAATAGTTTCGGTTGTACCCTATGATATAGAATAGCGTAGCTGATGATACGCAAATTATCTTAAAGCGATGTTGGCACAGTGATTGCTCCCTAGCGAAATAGTTCGAATCAGCTTTAATGACGACCGAACCTCGAGATACAACTGAATGAAAGAGTGAAAGAAAAATGTGTCGGCACGGTGGTTAGGCATTTTGTACCGCTCGTGGCTGTGGTTACTATATTTTAAGAATCAACAGTTTTAAACTCGCTAAGCATATTTTTCTGACGTCAATAGGTTAGCGTTTCACCACTATTTCATCTGATCTTAAGTGACGTTGTGGTCGAAAAAGGCGGAGAGAGCTGCACCCTGTATCTAGAATACCTACCTAGGAGTCTCTCGTGCAGCAGCCTGAACACAACGATATTGTGTTTATTGCCAGATTTTCAACTTGAGCCGATAATAATTACAGACAGAAAAAAAATATCCTACTAACCTGCTGTGGGTCTCATCAAAATTCACCTTTCGACCTTCAGATCGATGGCCGACATCACTACCATTGAGCTAACATCGGACTGGCCTTCGCATCATAGACAAGTATATTTGTCTATCAACAATTATTATATTTGTCTGTCATCGAACAAACCTTCAAATCATAGACAAGTATAATTGTCTATGCTTTAAAGTTTAAAATCGCAATAATCACATTCAATATTTCCGTGGTTTAGGTCTGTACCACAACTGCGGTTACAATTCGGCTGGTATGATGTTCTCAGCTGGTTGTGGCATACAAATGGCGGAATGGATCGTCAGTGGAAGGTAAGCATATCACATGTCAGTACATAATAGTTCATAATCATACTACTTAGGTACTTAGACGCGGATTTTGAATTTCACCGTTTTTAGATAGCTCAAAGAGTATATGGTTGTCTAAGCTTTTGGAATGGAAGGCACTTTTAATAAAAGTTTTTTTTTTTATGTTATTTGGTAACGATACTAGCTGGTCGTTTGCCTGATGGTAAGCATAACGCCGGCCCATAACAATTGCAGTGCCACCCAGAACTTTGAAACACAAAGGCCTGCGCGGCACTGCAGTGCGCTCGTTACCCTGTGATATTAGGTATTAAGTCTCATAAGCCCAGTAATTTCACTGGCTACTCGGCTCATCAAACCGGAACACAGTAATGCTTGCACACTACTGCTTGGCGGCAGACTTCACGAGCAAAGCGGTGGTAACAACCCAGACGGACACTCGCAGAAGAGTTAGTCCTCCCACTATCAACAATTTTTAAAAATTTTAAAAATTAATTTTATTAATTAAAACATTCTCTTTCAGACCACACTACAACATGTTCACATTCGACATCCGCCGTTTCACGCCCGGTCAGATGGCGCGGGCGCATTGGATGCGGGAGAGCAGCCACGAGGCTTACGTCAAGAACTACAGCATTGTTTTCCCTCACGACGAGCCGTTAGCAGGACGGGACGCGAGCCACGACGCGCTGCATCAGGAGTTAGTTGATGATGGAGCGGTGATGCAAGCGAGGGCTGGCTGGGAGCGGCCGGCGTTCTTTGTACCCGGAGAGAAGGTAACACAGATAACATCACATATTGTACCTAATTTGTTAGTGTTTGTAAGTTTTTTGTTAGTGGGAGGACTAACTCTTCTGCGAGTGTCCGTCTGGGTTGTTACCACAGCTTTGCTCGTGAAGTCTGCCGCCAAGCAGTAGTGTGCAAGCATTACTGTGTTCCGGTTTGATGAGCAGAGTATCCAGTGAAATTACTGGGCCTATGAGACTTAATACCTAATGTCTCAGGGTATCGAGCGCACTGCAGTGCCGCGCAGGCCTTTGTGTTTCAAAGTTCTGGGTGGCACTGCAATTGTTATGGGCCGGCATTATGCTTACCATCAGGCAAATTACCAGCTCGTCTCATTACCAAACAAAAAAAAAAAACTGCACTGACTACCCAAATTTCTATCACAGAAGTACTCAGGCCTATGTAGTGTCGGTCTTTTTTGTACTTGGAGATACGAGGTTTCTCAACCTAATTGTAATTACGTATATGAAAATTAATTTAAAATATTTAGACTTCTTACTTGTCATAATAATAAATAAATAATTATTATGTATATTATTTGTGTTTTAGGTCAGAGTACAGCAATATGATTGGGGTGGCACTCACGACTACCCTCGCAACATGGATCGCCGCTACGAAGACTTACTCAAGGGCGACTATACGTTTGGGTTTTCGAAGCATCATGATTTAGTAAGTAAAATGTATAATAACTTATTTTATAAATAAATAACCACCAACGATTAGACTTACATATCTCTCTCTCTCTCTCTCTGACCCCTAAGATTCCGCATAATAAGGAACTACGAGGCTATGCTCCTAGAATATATGATCAAAATTTTAACTATTATCTATCAATGGGTGCCCGGGGAGGTCCTGGCAAAACTAATCTCAGATGGCGCCACCACCGCTGGTGCTTGTCCTTGATGTTTACTTTGGAGGTTAATAAATTAAACCAACCAGTAAACTTTCTCGCGTCATAAAAATCATTAGATTTGATCACTAAATAACTTTGAAGAAGAATATGGTTTCCAATAATTTTTAATGCTCAATGCTTTGATCCATAATTTCCGTTTTTCTCGTCAGAAGGGAAGCGTGTACACCTTTATTTTTACACTAAAATGTATTACACAGAGCCGTACTTTAAAGCAGAGATTTTTTCCTACTTCCTAAAATTCTATAATGAAGTTTTACAGCGAAACAACACCAGCTATATTGCGCCACCTAGCGGGATAAATAAGCAGTGTATCTCCCCATTATTTATTTATACGTAATACGCTCGTGAAGTTTGAAATCTGTTCAGAATCACAGCTGAAAAAACGTTACGGCTGCCCAAACTTTCTGAAAACACAAAAAAGGAGGATAATTTTTTTGAACGTATGCTTATATGTGTCTGTTTTTTTGGCACGCTCTGTAGCTTAAACGGATTAGTACATTTTAACATATTATAAATTATATGTGGTGTCATTAGATTTGTTTTAATTGTACGAGTCACAGGATATAATATTTCTCTTTATTTTCAGTTTTTACTACGCAGCCGCGTTATTGTTTTTATAATGATATTGCTTACACAAATATATACATCACGAAAATTTCGCTTCCAACAGGATTCGAACTAGATTAGCATAACAGGATTAGCCTAGTGGTTAAGGCGTCTGGCCCGGCAAGCCAGAAGACGCAGGTTCGAATCCTGTTGGAAGCGAAATTTTTGTGATGTATATCACATCATCATCATGAAATATATATTTATGTGAACATCCGCTAGTGTCGGTTAATACTATAAAATATATTTCATAATGATATTGCTTGTTTCAAAAACAAGAGTACTTCTGAAATGCCTACTGTTTTACATGCTTTGATATAATTATTTTGTGTTTAGATTGGCGAAGAAGCATTATCATGCCGGAATGCGGCAGCTCTATTCAACATGTCGTACTACGGCAAGTTCTACTTGACTGGGCCGGACGCGCAACGCACAGCCAACCTAGCATTTACTGCAGACCTTTCAAAGAATGACGACAGGTAATCAGTTTATTTGATATATCATTTTGTATTGCTGGATGCTAGCTAACTAATAACTATTTTACAATGGTGTCGATTCTTTATTCTCACACCTAAACCTAATTGTAGTTTCAATCTCTCTTTATAAATGAGAACATGAGAAAGAGATGGAATATATTTTAGACCTTGTGAGTCGTGAGAGTGAGTGTCGTGTATGTGAGTGACGTGATAGCTCGGTACTAGCTATAGTATAATTAAAAAAAACTTGCTTCCTACATATTTTCCAGAGTGACATACTCGCTTCTACTGAACGAGAAAGGTGGAGTGGAAGCTGACGTGACTGTCAGTATCCTTGACGGCGGCAGTGGCCAATTACACGAGCCAATATTCAAGGTAAATAATTAAAAAAAAAACCCACGAGGATTTAGCGTCACACGTCTTTTGCATTTGCCAGGTAACTCCATAGTTTTTATTGTGTAGTTAGATATAATCATATCGTAAATTTGAACTGGATCTGTGGAGTGATGTGTCCATTTTTAACCGACTTCAAAAAAGGAGGAAATTTTCAAATAGGTTGGATTTTTTTTAATGTTTGTTACCTCATTACTCCGGTATTTATTAACCGATTTTGAAAATTCTTTTCTTATTGGAAAGGCTATTATAGTTTCAGATTGGTCCCATAGAAATTTTCAAAATCGGTTCAGTAGTTTGGTTTTTAAAACAAAATAACTGAAAAAATTTATATCATCCAAGTAAACAAATTTTTTTTAACTTTTTAGTGCAATTTTTCCTTGCTGACTTTTCGAAGTCAGTTTTTTTATGTAACTTTTTATTCATTACTTTGTTTTACGCAGGGTCGCGGTTACTATGTGGTGACCAGCGGTTTCAGCGCCAACCACGCGCTAGCGCACCTTAGGAAATTGATTAACAAGCACAAACTGCGCGCCACCATCATTGACGTCACCAAACAACTGTGTATCCTCAGCGTACAAGGACCCGACAGGTACTCGCTGAACTTAGGCTATGATTTAGAGACGGAGTCTAACCTCATTGCAAACTCCAACCTACCTCGACTCTGTCAATAACTTTCATCAACTTTATTTATTAATTTCTTTAATACTTTATTGCACACAAGAAATGTACAAAAGAAGGTTAGTATTTTCTACCAGTCATCCACACAAAGTAGAAGAAAGAAGCATGTGGGCATGCCTCTAAATAAGGACCAAATAAACAAGACTAGCGGTCGCTAGGTCTTCCGCTGGAAAGAATAGTCTTGAATTTTCTCTGGTTATCATTTTAGAACGAACGTTATTAAGGGCAAACATCTCGTGTCGCTAAGCAACTTATCCCACGAGATGGCGCTGTTTCTCCAAAAACATGTTTTAATTTATTTTACTCTAAGTAGCGAGAAATAAACTCATTTTAGGTGATTTTGCCGTATTATCAATTTGTTCTTAGCACATATCAAACATAGTTGAACCCATTGATAACTACACTTTTGAGAAAATGTTAATTAAAACCGCACTCCTGTATATGTAAATGAACGACACACACACATGCAAATGGGAAAACAGTATTATCGGTATATGTACTAAAATTGGCCGAATTAGCGCAGTTGTCACAGCGGCAGACTTGCGATTTGAAGAACCAGAGTTCGAATCTGGAATGCTATAGTCTCATTTTGTGCTGAAGAATATTTTTTAGACATTTTGGTTATCTATTGCACTTAGTAATAATAACAACTACTACTATATTACAAATCTGTGCAATTACCTAGTTTTTGTGCTAGATTGAAAAGTAAAATGAAAGACTAGGTAACGTTTAAAAAAATTTAATGCGTGTGTCCACTTTGGAGATGAAGCATGTCGCCTATTTTTGCTACTATAAATGTTGTTTATTGTTATTTAGTTTATTACATAGATTTAAGAATAAGTGAGACAACCACCGCCAGGATAAACTCTTCATCTCTCTCAATTTCTACTACTCTTGTGGGTTGGGCTGATGAGATAAAGCACTCCAAATAAAATCTATTCATTTTGACTCTTAGCTGGCTCTGTACCTGGTAATAATAAAGTGTGATTTTTTTATCTTCCCTCTTTGAATACAAGTGGATTTTATTTTCCTTGGCAGCGCTTTCGATATCTTCGATCAACCATCAACGAAGGAAAGCACTTTCATTCTAAAATCGCTTCTTCATTTGTAATCACGCCATCTCGGCTTGTTCCTAGAAACCCATATCCCTCGTTGATATAGAATCCAGAAGGACGAACTGCTTTTGAAAATTTTCAGCAAAACTAGTTCATTTTAGATTCATTTTGCTGACCGGACACCATATCCGTTGACAATTACTTCTTGGACGTTTTCAGGCATGGTTTGCTGTGTTACTGGTCTATTTTGTGTTATAGTCAACCTCAACACGGATCCGTCTTGATTTTCTAGCATTTTTTATTGTCAAAGGTAACACATCAGAACTTGAACTGGGTTTGACAAAAAAATCTAAGCTGAGCTTAGCTAAGATGTTTTTCGCCATGCGTCTTCCCGTCTGTAAAAATGAAATAAGTACCTGCTTAGTATCTCAGAATTCAAAAAATTTGTTCCATGTTTGTTTACATAGGTTCAATACTTACGAAACTTCGTCGCCATGGAAACGCTTGAGCTGACCACGAACCTATTTTCGGTTTACTTTTAGGACAGAATGAATTTTATAACACGGTTTTGATCTATTAGGTCTATTAATTTTGCTGTTATAACAGCTGGATGATGAATACAAACATTATGCTGTAAAATACAAACACTAACCTAACCTAAAAACTGCGAACTGAGAACACAACAAAATTTGTATTTTGTGTTGCCAGTACGTTACATTCAATTTGGCCAGTCTACTGCGGCCAAAAGTAGTGTCTTGATTGATTAGGTTCGCGTACTGAGTATTGTTACAGTAAAATAAAAAATACTATTGTTATTTAAGTCACTTGAGCTCATAGATGTGTTTCCCGATAAAGCTTGCTAGGAAATTTTCTTTGATAATAATTAGTTACTTATTATCCCCATCATCACCCTGAACGTGTTCTTTGTTGATAAACTTGAAACCCCCTATTTTTTTAAGCAAACGCGTCTATGATACAAATTAATGGTAATCTCTATGAAAAGGTCCTAAATAAAACATTCATATAGCAGGAGAAGAGTTACGCGATAATGTCATAAGTTACTCAAAATGTTACACTCACAAGGTCTGGCAGCACTGAGTTGTATTACTCTCGCTTATTTGAATTGTTGTTTTTTGTGGTTTTGATTTTATGTCACACGGAGCGGCAACGTCGCACGTTGCGATATAGCGCGGCTCTGCTCTCGCAAAGTAATGTATTCTCGCTTGCACGCACAATCTGACAACGCACGTTGCACGCACATCATGAAAATGTAACTCACACTACGAGCGCGTGCTATATAATATTGTACCACTACAATCGTAAAATATTTCGAAATATTAGGCTAAAAAAATGTACTTCCAGGCTATTAAATCATAATATTACTGATTTTGCGGCTATATAAGCTTAAATTAGGGCTATGTTAAGTCATTATCAGTTCAAAATAAAAGCAGGACACGTAAGAAGGTCATGCAAAGTTTGTATGGTAAACATTTAACCTTAAGGAAACAAGTTCTTACAAAAAGAAAAGAAGCGAAAACTCTAGACAGCTCTTTCCACACGAAAACTAGTGACCGCTGGTTTTAATCGAGAACCTACGAATAATAATAAGTCAGGAAATGTAACTATGTAAAAAAAATGACCCAACAAAAGTCGTGTCCAAAGGTTCAAGTCGTGTCCAGCACGTCATCATTCGGACATTTTCCTTGCAAGCGAGTACACGTCAAATCTTCGCTTCAATGACTCAGCTGTCATAGCAGACATTGCAGCACGCGCGCGAACCAATCCCTGCTTTCGTTTGAATTTAAACCAATCACCAGACAACTCTATTTTTTAACGGAAGTCTATTTTTTGAAACCTCTGAAGCGATTCGTATTTTGGTTCATACGTCGTTTTGGTTTGAAGTAGGGCCATTTTTTGTGTGGATTTTGTTCTGAATTACACTTCGTGACTTATTATTTGTTGGTAGTCGAGAACACGAGATTGTTAGCCGGTATATACAATATTTACGATATGAATTGCAGCCAGAGGATCCTCCAACGCTACACGGACGCTGGCCTATCAAACGACGCGTTCCCCGTGAACTCTCAGCGCAGCATCCACGTGTCCAAAGCCCCGTACTCTCCCGACAACAAGCGCTACACGTGCCGCGCGCTCCGCGTGGCGTGGGCCGGCGAGCTGGGCTGGGAGCTGCACATACCGTCCTCGCACGCTATACAGGTCTACAAGTACTTGAGCCGAGCGAAGGGGCTTAGAAATGCTGGCTGGCGGGCGCTTACCGCGCTTAGCGCTGAAAAAGGTAACCGTTTTTTTTTTAAATTTTGTTTGGCAACGTGACTAGCTTGTCTTTTGCCTGATGGTAAGAATAACGCCAGCCCATAACAATTGCAGTGCCACCCAGACTTTTAAAACGCAAAGGCCTGCGCGGCACTGCAATGCGCTCGTTACCCTGAGACGTTAGTAGTCTCATAAGCCCAGTAATTTCACTGGCTACTCTGCTCGTCAAACTGGAACACAGTAATACTTGCACACTACTGCTTGGCGGCAGACTTCACGAGCAAAGCGGTGGTACAACCAAGACGGACACTCGCAGAAGAGTTAGTCCTACCACTAACAGATTGATTCGTGATTCGAAATACGATGTCCTTACAAGGGGTTAAAGTGTAGGCTACCTTAAACACGTCGTTTTTACACATAATAATTTCCGTTTTTAACCGACTTCCAAAAAAGGAGGAGGTTATCAATTCGGTGGGTATTTTTTTTGTTTGTTACCTCAGATCTCCGTCATTTATAAACCGATTTAGAAAATATTTTTTTATTTGAAAGGATATACTTTCATATTGGTCCCATATAAATTTCATTAAAATTGGTTCAGTAGTTTGTCACTGAAGTCGGTTCGTCGCTTTTTTAAAGCAATTTTTTTTGTGTATTACTAGGTTACCACTTGTGGAACGCCGATCTGAGGGCAGACGATAATCCCATTGAAGCGAACTTGGGCTTCGCGTGCCGAAAGGACGGAGAGTACATTGGCAACGAACATGTGACGTTAGCGAAGAAGAACGGAGTGACGAAGAAATATGCTTACTTCACGCTCGATGATAAGGTATTTACGACAGAACCAGGCAGACATAAACAACAGCTAGGTATAAACACTCTGCTGCGAATCCTGTTGACTTGAGCCGTTTTGTGAGGTTTTTTTTATTTATTTTTTATCATGTTATTTGGTATCGAGACGAGCTGGTCGTTTGCCTGATGGTAAGCATAACGCCAGCCCATAACTACTGCAGTGCCACCCAGGACTTTGAAACACAAAGGCCTGCGCGGCACTGCAGTGCGCTCGTTACCCTGAGACATTAGGTATTAAGTCTCATAAGCCCAGTAATTTCACTGGCTACTCGGCTCATCAAACCGGAACACAGTAATGCTTGCACACTACTGCTTGGCGGCAGACTTCACGAGCAAAGCGGTGGTAACTGGTAATAACCCAGACGGACACTCGCAGAAGAGTTAGTCCTCCCACTAATAAAACCCTGCCTGCGAAGCGAGAAGTTTCGGTATACCATAAAGTGAAGCAAACGAGTGACACCGGCTAGGGCAGTCGTGTTTTTATGTAACTTTGCATCGACTTGTTGAGCTAACAAAAAATTTGGGATGTAGGCATTATAAGTAGATAGAAAACTTAATTTAACCCAATTTTTTTGAAGATTTTCGACGAAAAATAAAGGTTTTTCACAAAATGTCTGTTTGTATCAAAAAACGAGTCTAGATACACGGATATTTAACGTAATAAAAACCGTCGAAAAAACACGTCTCTTGTATGGGCACAGTTTTACAATCCATAATTTTGCGATAGGTCTAACTATTGAAGGATAGTTATTTGCAAAGTTTCATCAAAATCGACAACTGGTTGATAACTATTTTTCGCCCATGCCTCTGATTACTGGACTATGCGTGTAAAACTGCTTTGTATCACTTAGCGTGGAAAAGGTTTTTTTAACGAATTTTAATAACCTTTTCTACATTGACGGGAAAAAAAGGACGCAGAGTTTGCGAATTATAAAGAAAAATTTTCCGAGCTTGTAAGTTGAAAACAATATTTTTATGTACTTGTTTCAGGTGCCATTATTCGGCCAAGAAGCGATATTCAGGAACGGCGAACCGGTTGGCTATCTAAGAAGAGGCGAGTATGGTTACTACCTGGACAAACCAATTGGCACCGGATATGTCTCTAACAACGGCTCTCAAGTTACGAAAGAGTACTTAAAAAGCGGTAGTTACGAAATAGAAGTCATGGGTCAGAAGTACAAAGCAACTCTTAACTTAAAATCTCCATTTGATCCTAATGGGCACCGACTGCTGGGCAACTATGGCGGGCTAGATGAAAACTTACATGAACCTCATGCAGGGCAAAATGAACGAGCCGGTGGCAGCGAATAGTTGCAAGTTTTTGATCTCAATAAAAGGTTTTACTTTTATCATCTGTGTTATTTCTGTGAACCCTTGGTGCATTTTTTAATTTTGTAAGAAATTAGAAACACATTTAAACTCTTTAGTGATTTATGTTGTTCATTTTATGCAACTAACCATCATCTAGTATGATAAAAAGTAGTTATTATCTATATATTATATTTATAAATTAGTGTTCTTGTGGTTTGAACTTTTATAGTTATGTTTTACATTTTTTCGTCTCCACCGTGAAGTCTTCATAACCCAATGATGATAGTAAAAGATAATTGGATTGGGCATTAATGAACTTGAAATTGCCGCCAAGTGCCTTCTATACTTAATTCTATCATCCATCTAACGCGCTATATTTTTTTTTGCCCTCTTCCGGTGCTTTAGCTTCGCATGTCTTATGCATTCGCCTGTGTCAGGTTTTCAACAAAGAGAATATAATATTCTCTGTCTTCTGTATGTTCTCAGGTTCAGCCTTTTCAAAGCTTCGCTTCAAATTGTCGAATCAATTTTGTGGACAACGCGCTAGTTAATTTTTAATCTGACAGTGACAGTTCTGAGTTCACTAAGATTATCTTGGAGTTTTGGCGGGAATGCGAATATGTGCTGTTGTTGATTTTATGTTATTTACTAAAAACCCATGTTTTATCGAGTGTTAATGTGTAATAATAGTGGATTATTAACCATGAAGTGTTCGTAAACGTGCATGAGTGAAAGGCAAATAGTACAAAGACAAAAACGTGTATTTTCGTATTCTATCCAAAACTCTATAGAAGCATTCAGTAAAGTATCCACCGCTTTACTGAAGCGACAAAAAAAAATAGTATTGACACTTGGCCACGCAAAGGGCGTGGAGAAAAAAAAAAGATTATCTGACATTGACAACCACCTGACTACATATGCTGACTACTATTTAATATTTACTCGTGACGTGAACACTATTCTAAATTCTAGCTAGTATTTTTATTTACTTTGTTACTATTTACACGATTCTAGTCTTCTTCTTCTTTCTTCTTTATTTCCTGGCTTCTGTGGAATGTTAGCCACAAAAGCCGTCATTCTATTGTAAAAAGCATAAAATGACAACAATATTGTCATTTTAAAAGCTTGTACCAAACAATCCAAACATGTCAGTATCTCTTCACACCGATGTTGGAGATATAAAAATCGAATTGTTTTGTGAGCAGTGCCCTAAAGCTTCAGAGAATTTTCTAGCACTTTGCGCAAGTGACTATTACAATGGTTGTTTATTTCATAGAAATATAAAGGTAAGAAAGTTCAATTACTATTAGAATTTGTCCTATCATATCTGGGTGTTCTGGGACTATTGGTTCACAATTCACATTGTTCCTCTTATTCTAGATGGGGGCTGTCATTGTTCCTCATAAACAATAAGGGTTAACTTCTTTAGGAAGAGCACAAACTACTAAGAAATACTACATATCAGATGGTCATGTTACCTGGGCCTTACCGGCTAACAATCTCGTGTTCGTTTTCAATTCCGAACCGATTAAAACCAGCCGTCACTAGTCTTCGGCTGGATGGTCTAGAGTTTTCACAAGTTTTGGTTTTGTAACAACTTGTTTTCAGTTAATTTAAGTATGTTAATTTTTATATTTATTTCTATATATGTATTTACAGGGTTTTATAGTACAAACGGGTGATCCTACTGGTACAGGAAAAGGTGGGACATCAATTTGGGGAAGGAAATTTGAAGATGAGTTTAAGGAAGAGCTTAAGGTATGGATGTATCTGCCTTTCACTTGTTTTTGACATCTCTAGAATTTGTGAAATTTTCCTTTAATTAAGACCTTATAGACAGGTATTTCTACTTGTAGATTTATAAAACGCCAAGCCTTGATTTGATTTATAATTTTTTATGATTTACAAGAAACAAAATGATAAGTATGTACATTTTTAATAAGTACACAATTTCATTTTACTTGAGGTAGGATTAAATTGGAATATACTAATTTAGAGACTAATTGCTTTAGAAAATTAATACAGATAATTTTATTGTTTTAGCATAGTGCAAGAGGCATCGTCAGTATGGCCAACAATGGGCCTAATACTAATGGCAGCCAGTTCTTCTTCTCATATGGGGAGCAACCACATTTAGATCTTAAATACACTATATTCGGAAGGTAAAATTTACTTTATTTTATTAAGCTTGTCTGTTGGCTAGCTAAAGTAGACCATAGACGCTTATGCAAGTATGTGTTTTGCTGTCAATATAACCATGCTTTTGCAACAAGGGGGTGGGGGGAATTACGAGATAAGACACTCGCTAGCGGTTCCGGTACCTGGATACAGCAAAGTACTTATTCTGTGCTAGTTACCCGCCCCCGCCGCTTATGAGAACTATCCCTTTTACTACATCTGTTTTCTCACTCTCACTAACGTAAATATTTATTACCAGTAAAAGTGCATCCTATATTTATATTGGACTTGATACCTATTATAATCATTGAAGATAATTTGAAATATATTTTTTTATTTTTCAAAACTCCCCTATGGGACGTGTGTAATACTTTGTATGGAAAAGTTCCTTGGTTTTCGATTCACTCAAAACTCGGTACGAAACAATAAGAGTAGTAGGGTAGAGTAGGTAAAGTCGGAAAGAGTAGCATAATATAGAGTACAGAGGGTAGAATAGAAAAATACTTTATTGGATAACTGCAAGATACAATTTACGCAAGCTGTTTATTGTACATTGGATCATTTTATTTTACTGAGGAGATGTTTCTTTGTGTAATTGATTAATGCTCTTGATTTCAGAGTAATAGATGGCTTCGAAGCACTAGACGATTTAGAGAAAATGGCAGTGAATCCGAAAACCTTCAGGCCAGTCACAGAAGCGAGGATAACGTCCGTGACCATTCATGCCAACCCCATAGCAGGATGAATAAATAATTAATATAAAACATGTATTTTGCTTTATATATTTTCATAATCTCGAATAGCTTTTTTTATGTTATTTGGTAACGAGACGAGCTGGTCGTTTGCCTGATAGTAAGCATAATGCCGGCCCATAACAATTGCAGTGCCACTCAGAATCCTACCTTATCATGTTGATTCATCTGCAGTGCAAGTACCGATGTTTTCAATAAATAAATTTTTAACAGTTACAATCACAGATTATTTAGCCTGTTGATAGCTCATAAACACAATTCCCCATACAAACATATCTCACCGGCGCGGGCAGGGGGCGAGGTAATATTCTATGCTTGCAATTGGCCGATCATTTGGATGACGTAATTTAGTGATGTGGTACGACTACTACTGAACAGAATAATATCGATAAAATTGAATAGGTAGTTAGCATCGCATTCTTGATTCCCTGACATATACGATTAATAATAAATTATTATATGGAAAACCTAGACAATACATACTTACTTTATAAATTAATCTATAATACTACTTATAATAAAACTCCAGGTCACATTTTTTTTGGATGGCACTCCTATCTATACTGAAGCCAAAACTGTATTTTTATTTTTGTCTGTCTGTCTGTATTTTGGCCACGCATCACGTCGAAGCTACTGAATGGATTCCATGACTTGCGATGTATGGAACCAATTCTCTTTTTGAGTCGCTTCTATCCACTTTTCCTTGATTTCTGGGATGTCTGGAAATCTAACAACAAAAGGCAGAAATACTTTAAAAAAACCGGGAACCTACTTCGATGAAAATATCGCGATATATGAAAATTCAAGTACCATTTTTTCATCTTTAGATGTTCTTCCATAAAATGTATATGGGACCACCTTGAGATGATACACTTTCAAACAACAAAAATAATTTTCAAAATCGGTCCGCAATTGACGGAGAAATCAGTTAAAATACTTAAAACAATACATACAGTCGAACATTTAACCTCCTCCTCTTTTTTCGAAGTCGGTTAACAAATCCAAACGAAAGGTTATTATTTTTCCAAAATAATTAATAATAGTATATATATATTAATTGTAAAGTATACATTGAATATCGATAAGTTATAAGTCTGCACTCGTACTCGCAGTGGGGAGTAGTGCATTTACATAGTTCGTTTTCGCATGAGGGGAAGTTGTATCATTAGTCAACAGGATTTATAGTCTTTGGTTACAATGGTTAAAAATATTAGAAATAGGTTGTTCTACATTTTTTTCGAAAACGAATCGAAGCCGTTCTTCAATATGAATAGTGAATATTCGATTCACACAATTCCAAGACTGGTTTATGGCACGAAGACTAGCGTATTTACCCTAGGGCCAAAAGGGCTATGGCAAAAGGGCGGCAGGCTGCGAGGAGCGGCGCAAGCAGAAGAAATTAAAAAAATAGCATACCTTATGAGGCTCTTATTAATAAAGTGTTAAACGGTTGAGAATACTTAGTTAAACTGTTTTTCTCTTTCGATTGTTTCAAATTGTCAAAGAACAAAAAAGACGAAACATAGTTTAAACTAAACCACTGTTTATTAATAAGAGCCTCGTAAGGTGGTCGTGGGTGTAAGTATGATAGAGTGTTCTCTATGAGATGCGGGGCTATCGTATATACTGATCGGTGCGGTGACGGTACGCGGCAGGGCGGCGGGGCCTGCAGGCCCACGGCGCTGAATCTTAAAATACGCCACTGGTGGACGCGAGCAATTTAAAGTAAATCGAAAAACGGTTTTGTCGTCGTTCGCAACGTTAAAATCAACGAGGTCGTTGATTATTAATTTCTAGGTGCCTACTTCGAATTTTTTCTTATCGATTTGTCAATTTTATCGATCGCAAGTCGCAGCCGATCACAAAGTTCCGTACTTGCACCGCTGTTACCTAACTAAATAGGTACATAATATAGGTGTGCGCAATGCGCATACTCCGACCGGCCATAATATTTGGCCGTAGGTATATTTGGAGCAAATAATAAGCAAAAAATATTAGATAAGTAGAGGACAACATTTAATGCTCATAAAATATTTACAGTCATTTCAAAATCGAAAGTGCCTTCTTACATATATCAAACTTAAAATGTTATTGTGATTATTATGGGTACAAGGTTAATTATAATGTTACAAAGGGAATATGTAAATTTACATGAAATGCTTACCCTCAACAAGATAGACAAGTTTAGTAGGTATGGTCATTTTAAGGACTCGCTTTTTATTTAAAAACAAAAATTGCCTTTGATTTAGACAAATAATATGTCTAAATCAAAAGCTATTTTGTTTGTTAATTATCGAGAAAGTTTTTATTTAAACACAGATCTAGGCTGTCTGGAAAACTAGCTTAGTGATGTTCGAAAAGGAAAACAAACTTGAACATGTTGAAGGCCAAGGTAAATTCCAACTTCACACCAGTCTAGAACCGTTGCGCGTACCCATCATAATAACTTATTTCGCTCATTTCGTGGCATACCATACAATACAGCCCTTAGGTTTATTTTCCTGCTACATTATAGATAAATTAAAAATTCAATAACCTTCAACATAAAACTCGGGTATGTATCAAAGATACAACCCACATAACAAAAAAAAAATTGGTTCAGCTTCACCCCTAAAAATTATCCTCTAATCTGGAGGTTATTAGTCATACACAACATAAAAACTTTTTGCAAGAGATGTGCACACATCTAAATAATGTGGTAAAACAAAGATGCATTTCGAGTCATAAAGTAACAAATATTTTCCTATATTAATATGTAATTCTTTGGATAAAATTTTAATTGGATATTTACAAACATTTCCTAGCATCAATATTACCTAATTATAACACAGTTTTGTTTATAATAAGACCTCAATGTTGCCCCAGTTCAACATTTACTTTTAATATAATGAGAAATTTAACAGTTACTATAAAAATAATTAGTTTAGATTTTAAAATCAACTATGATTTTCACATTATTATTTGATTACATATATAATTAAAATTTTAAGTTTGAGAAATGATTAACAAGTAACACAATATAATGGTAAACTGAAGCTCTACAATACATGAAACTTAACCAAACCATAATACATTAAACAATATAGCCAAATGTCTGCACTTAGTGAATTTGTTTTACTCTAACACACAATCAACCACATTACATTGATAGGGAAGAGGGGTTTTGAGACACAACCCAAAGAAAAGAGACAGCAGAGGTGAAACTTAATGACTTGCTAAACGGTCACATAAGTCTATGGCACCTGCATCAGGCAATATGGGGAAATATTTCTTTTGAAACCGTCTAAATTACCTTGATTCAAGTGAATGATGTAGGCTCATGTGACCATTTAGTGTGTCAAGTATTAAGTGTTCTTTCAGCTGTCTCTCTGCTCTGTGTTCAAACTCCCATCTCCCTTTTCCACTGATTAAGATTGGCATTCCCATTCATAAGAGAAAATTGATCCCTCAAAACAATAACAAACAGATCCATGCCCACAATTATAATACTTTTTAGTGTAGACTTATTTATGTAGTTTTATTTGGGCAGTGTCATTCTCTTTGCTCATTTTTTCACATAATTTAAACAGTTAGTCATTTAAAATCTAGTATGTACAACATTATTTCTTATTTTAGAAACAACAACACTGTATAATTTTCATAATTTGTACAATATTAGGTAGGTAGGACAGTTCAAGATATATCCTAAAAATATCACTACTATACATAATAAGACATTGATTAAGTTGCATGAAACAGTTGTCTAATTAGATATATAATTATAGTTTTAGTAATCAGGTAGCCTTTGAACTTAACAGAAATGATACAATATAGTCATAACTCATAATCATAATGTAACATAACAACCAAAGTAGTATTATAATATCTAACTAGTTTTTTTTTTTTCAGAATTAAGTACAAACTACAGTTACACAGTTCCTAACTGTAGTGCCACAAACATTGAAATTTGAAGTCTTTAGAAGTATTAAGTAAATCTCATGTTTCCAAATCGTAAAAGTTATCATCTAATGAAAATTCAGGTTCATCTTCCTTCTTTATTTCAAGTGTTTTATCATCAAAATTATCAGTGAAATGAGATTTAATGTGTGCAACCAAATCGGCTTTTTTTTCAAATGTGGCACCACACTCTATGCAAGGCATATTCACAACCAAACATTCGTGGCTTTGCTCATGTTTGTCAAGTTTGTCCTTTCTAGTAAATTTTTTATCACACTGACTGCAAGAAAATGGCTTCATCCCAGTATGAAGAGTAGCATGCCGATCAAGATCTCTTTTCCTAACAAACTTCTTAAAACAAACTTTGCATTGGAAAACTCTTGAACCAATGTGAGATATTGACACATGAGTCTTATAAGCATCCAAAGATGAGAACCTTTTTGGACATTGGTGACACTTAATATTTTTAGGTCTGTTTTTAGCAAGAGCTTGCTTTGATTTTTGAGGGGATGTTTGTACCGGTTTTCTAGCTGGATTCTTCTGTACTCTACTAAAACTGCTTTCCCCAGAGATGTGATCTGGCACTCTGGGCAGATCATACTCAGCATTCGACCCATCATGAAGTTCAGAGGGTGACGTCATTAGATTACTGAATGGATTCACATTAACAACCATGTCATGCATATCTTGATCATTATATTCATTCTTATGTTCTGGACTTACTGGACCATGTCTGACTTCATGTTTAAGTAGTTTATCTCTTCGGCCAAAAGTCAGTGGACATTTTCGACATGCATAAGGTTTCTTACCAGAGTGTACTGCAACATGCCGTTGAAGATCTCCTTTTGCTACAAAACTTCTTGGACACAATGGACACACATGTGGCTTATGCCCTGCATGTATTCGAAGATGTTTACTCAGGTTAGTATTACGTGAGAAGCTCTTTAAACAATATGGGCACTTGTAAGGCCTTATGCCTGTGTGAACAATAGAATGTTTTCTCAGATCTGACCTGCGTCCAAAACATTTTGCACATTCAGGACACTGATATGGCTTATCATTACCATGCACTTGTTTAGTGTGCTGGATGTATTGGGAGCGCTCTGCAAACACTAAGCTGCATTCAACACATTTGTATGGCAGGTTCGGGTCATGGTACATTTGCTCATGCTCTTTGCATTTCTCTTGTGAAACAAATGCTTGGTCACAATACTGACACATGGACACATTCTTAAAGAATGATTCTGACATAGGCTCTCCTTCAGGAGTGTGATCTCTCTCAGCCACTTCTTGCTCGGTGGGTTCCATACTCTCAGACTCCTCTGATGAGTCATAATCAAGGCTTGGGTCGACAACCATGACAACACTATCTTCCACAATGTAATCCTCAGGTTTTGGTTTCTGTTCTTGGCCATTAGTATAGTTGTAATTGCTCAGCTCTGACGAGTTGGAGTTGTCAAGCTCATTAACCCGGCTGGTTATCTGTCTCAACCTGTTCTCATTTTGAATGCACTGCACTCTGAACTTGGAGCACTTGTCTACTTTTACCAGGCATTTGTAGCAGATTTTTCCTGGTAGACCATCATTGGGATCAATCTGTAACAATATGGTTAATGGTTATGATAAATACATAGTGCTATTCAGTATGTGCAACTAGAGGAAAAATATTCGAAATACATACTTGTAGCTCAAAACATTCTGCGATTTTGGAGGTTAGCGAAATGTTGGCCTCGTCGTCGGGCGCTGCACCAAATATCGATACCGAGAGAGTACTTTTGTTCAGGCACAGCCGACACAGCGCGTGGAAATTTGCGATGATGTAGGAATCTTCCATTTTGTGCAATCAATATGACATCGCTGCGGTAAGCCCCCGTGATTTGGACTGTGGCACTATTGACAGGATATCGTTATTAAATTGTTTTTCTACCTTTCAAATGCGGATTCAGAACGTTAGGATAATGTAAAATTGTTAACATGAGCGCGGGGCGACGGCCGTGAGGCGCGACTACGCAACCGTTCGATCCGAAGGGGCAACTGGGGCGATGTCCGCCAGGGCTGCGCTAGCGGAGTGCCCGCCGCCGCCGCCGCCAGTCTCGTCACCGGCCGCACCAGGTTTTTTTACTCCACATTTTGCGAGCAAACAGGGATTCACATGTTTTGTCTCGTTTAAAAACATAAATATTTCATTGATTAATCCTCGGTGCAGGTTTCTTCCCGCAATTACAAATTCAAACAAATTAAATCCGAGTCCAAAAACCGCGCAATTTTCGCAGAAATAAAAATCGTTCTCAACTTCTCAGTTGATAGATATTGACAATGACAACTGACATCAGGGCTGCGTTCATTACAACTTGTTCTCTTATTAGGTTGTAACGACTTTGAAAAAAAATGTTAATAGGTGGTTTATGTAAACTATGTTTTGCCTTTGTTATTCTTGGACAATTTAAAACTGAATCGAAAGAGACAAGCCATTGTTTAACTATACCAACAATTTAACCGGTTTAACTCTGTTTATTAATAAGAGCGTTAGAGCGTACGGTTGTACGTGGGGTGTAGGCAGTGAACGCAGCCCTGATATTCGTTATTTGTAGAATTGCTCTGGAATTGGATAAAAAATGTGTATCTACAATTCAGCCAATAATACACGTTACATAAAAGTGGTGACTTGTGAGAACATACCGTGAATGTTGCCACTTGCCAATTATGGTGCCATGTACGTAATTCTAGTCGTAGAATAATATTTTAATAATTAAGAAAAACAAAAACAGTTGTTGCATAATTTAATTATATTATTCTAATATTTTTTTTCAAAAATTAATTTATTACTAAGGAATGCATCTGACCATGTTTAGACTTCGGCTAGGTACCTTACAATCCGACATAGTAAAATATCAATGACAATAATATATATTTATCCGGTTCAATTTGGTGTTTCGGAGGGTTACGGTCTATAACTCTATACCATTTACTACCACAAACTACTAAGAGATAATAATATGTACTACGTATTTACTACTACATTCTACGTACTCGTATAACCCGTGATGACAATGGACGACAATAATACATTCGATAGGTACCTACCTACTCAAATAAGTTAATAATTCTTATCATCAATGTTGATATATTTCTGCACAACCCTCAACATAATCCGATTGGATGCAAAGTTTTGATTTCTCATCAAAGGATAATCCATTTTCGCAGCTCAATAACCGCGGATGTCCTCTTTGGCAAGCAATGTAATACTTGCAATCAGAACCATACCTGAAAAAATATTACAATCATATTAAGAGGGATGCATTAAGAAAAATACAATATTTACCATCCAATAATTAAGTTAAAAGATTTTTGTGAAAAGATCTAGGTACCTAAATATTATTATATACTGTACCTGCCTACCTATGTATTCTTTCAGACACATAATTTTATTTAGGTTATTTCCTACATGCTTTCTCACACCTAAGTCCAACTATCGTTGAAAATTTTTTCAAATAACCTATTATGGGTCAACATCATAATCATCAAACGGAAGACGTCCACAACTGAACATAGGCCTCCCCCGTAAGAAAAGTGCCTTAAGAACCCGAAGTATAACTCGCCCAACTCCGTGATGGGCCTAGCGCCGAGCGGTAAATATTGTTCCTGTTTCACCACGAGCAAGACGGGGCGCGGAAAAGAGCAAGACAGCACGTCTAGTCAAAGATCAAGAAGTTGGTGAAGCGCAGATGCGAATTGGGTTGTTGACTGTATTCAAATAAAAATATAATTTTGCCGCGAAACGGTAGTTTTTGTGACTGAAATCCTATTAAACACAATATTTTTGTTTATTTTTAAGGAATCTAATTTAAATTAAATAATCAAAATGTAATCACATCACTCCGAAGTCACGTGACATAAAACGCCCGTGACGTCACTGTTTCAATCGGAAGGAGTATATATATTTTTTTTTGTTTTTTTTTTGGCTCCACGTGATTTGCGCATTTAACTTGTGTCAAGTTATATAAATAATAATATATAATAAATCTCTAGTTTTGGTGCATGAAAGTCGTCAAAGTCACGTTAAAGTTTAGTCTAGGCGCGGTCGAGTCGAAGTGACGCTTCAGTAAATTGGTGGATAGTTTACTGAAGCTTCTATGGAGTTTTGGATAGAATACGAAAATACAAGTTTTTCGTCTTTGTACTATTTGCCTTTCACTCATGCAAGTTTACGAACACTTAATGGTTAATAATCCACTATTATTACACATTAACACTCTATAAAACAAAGGTTTTAGTAAATACCACAAAATCAACAACAGCACATTTTCGCATTCCCGCCAAAACTCCAATGAGTATATAGCTCGTTGCGCTTAACTGCTTAGTATTTTAGAGTGATTTCTGTGATTATTTATCTGTGCTGTGAATTCCGCGCCTATTTTTCTAAATTTATTTCGACTCTTGAATATTCTCCCATGATGGAAAGTGGCTTCATAAAGGCAAATAATTCCAATTTGCCGAGAATTGATTGTTTTACGGTGGCCAATTTGTTCTCGACAAACGATAATTTCTGCTCTGCTGAATTTAGAAATGTGAAGACCTCCGTGTAAGTACCAACTTATTATACCAAAAATCATTATTTCTATAACCAACAATGAATATATAACAGTCATCGTAGATTCTAAGATCCAAAGTGTATTAATTAACAAAAGCATATACTTATATAAATCAATAAGCTCAAAAAACTTAGAACTCATATTTTAATACATAACAATACATACACAGAAAGCATCGAATGAACTTGTCACTAAACGTAGCACAGACTAGGTAGTAGTGGTTATATTCTCTTTGCTTGTCACTTTACAGTGTTATAGAAAATTACTCTGTGGTAATTGAACACGTGACGTCACTGCCGTTTTGGAGCAAAATTTAAAACGGCATTTTAAATACATGATAATTAAAATATTAGTTGTTTTAAAAAGTAAATTTAAATATTTTGGGTTATATTAGGCCCATACGCATCGTTTTAAACACTTTCCCAAAATCAGTCAACATCCCAATTTGACAGACAGGCCATAGAGTAATAAATAACCTACGCCTATGACGATGACGACATTATTATAATTTGACATAATGGTTACCTACTGAAATAATGGTTAGTCATATATTGTAGGTATATTAATACTCTACTTATTGGATTCTACCTATCCGTTGTCCACCATGGAGATACAATGACACATTGCTTTTAATAAAATTTTAAAATTAGTAAGTATATGGATTTTTGAAAAAATCATGTTCATGTCCGTGACCTGGGAACTACAGTTGCTGGAAACAGGACTCGAAAGCTGAAGCCCCAGCTCAGTGGCGTGATCTTGAATAATTTGCCTTCGTTCAGCAATCGACAAGAATATAAGTTGATGGTACTATACCTATAATTCATGCAACATTCGACAAAGTTGAATCATGAATTCATGACCCACCTATTCGATTTTTTCATATATCAATTATCGAAGTATAGGAATTATAGGATAGGCTTCGGATTGCTTCTGACCGATTTTGACCTTCATTATGGACGTGTTAGATTAACAAATTGGCTGTAAGATCATTCAAAACTTTTCCGATGAGGGAAACTGAAAGATAAAGTCCAACTTGTCAATTATTATTACGCTATAAAGAAAATAAAATAAAACCTTTTTACAGAAATAACGTTGACTTTTTTGATCGTGAATATTTGTTGTTTTCTTCACCTGACTGACTTGACACTTATCACATCTATATCAATACTAGCTTCTGCCCGCGGTTTTCACCCGCGTTCCCACAGGAACCGTGCATTTTTTCGGGATAAAAAGTAGCCTATGTTACTCTTCTGTCCATAAACTATATCTATACCGAAAATCACGTCGATCCGTTGTTCTGTTACTGCGTGAAAGAAGGACAAACCAACAAACACACTTTCGCATTTATAATATTACTAGGATATATAGTAGGATTACTAGGATAAAGAGATAAAATTTGTTTGTTTGTGAAAGAAATTCCACCTGGCTACCATTCCAGATGCACTCCGCAGTTTAGGTATAAAGCTACAAGTACGCGGCGCGCGGGCTCGTACTGTCGGGACGAATTCAGCGTGTTGCCGTGCGGCCGGGTCGCACGTTAGCAGTACCTACGTAATCACTCACGCGGAGCAAAAGCATATCGCTTCGCATTCAGCTGCGAGGATCCAAACCGCAAGTTTTTGCAGTTTTAGAATTTTTATCGACTTACAATGTTTTTATGTACAATGTACATATAAACAACACAATATTTGTGTAATATAAAAAAATAAACTATTTTATCATCAGTCTTATTTAATAAAGTTAAATTAATCACTTCAAATAAGCTATTCTTGCATAATTATACTTTAGGGGATAATGTGAAATGAAGACGCGGCGGTGGCCTAAGGCAGCCCTTACACCTAATTCATGATTGATAGATAAGCATCAATCGCGGATCACGAGAACACCATGAAAAAACCACGATCCCCGTTTGACGCATATCGTATCGTCTATTGTGGTTGTGGTTGAGGCTTGATGGAATGATCTATTCCGAGCACGGTACCCGCTTCTACCTATGCACCTAAGCTTCTACGACCTCTATTAAAAAAAAAATGGTTTCACAACCACTGCTTGCTCAGTGCAGACGCCGCGGTAAATAAGCGGTAGTGCGCATGATATGTATGTAGCGTAAAGCGGAGCAGTCGTTGCTTTCATCCCAGGCAGAGCTTCGAGACAGACGTTCTTGTTAGACGTTCGCTGTTAGAGTCATTTTAACTTTCATAAGTGCTCCTTTGGGGCCTATTTGAATAAAGACTTTTGAATTTTGAATTTTGAATATTGAAGTTCTTGTCTATTTAGTGGTTTTTTGATGGTTTTACATCCAGTCGCGCTTGCTCGTGTATTATCTCGTAATCTGCGCTGGATGCAAAAGCATGGTTATTTTGATACCAAAACGCATACTTGCATAAGTGTCAACGGTCTGCATTATGATAGCGCGGACTAGTCAGCTGCCGCACCCGTGCTGTGCTTGCGTTATGTTTGGTACGCTCAGCATAATAAACGGAATAATGAAATTTTGTTATCTAAATACGAGTAGAATAGATGTAGTAACTTTTATCCTGATTTCACATGAGTAAAGCCGCGGGGAAAAAGCTAGTATATAACGCATTAAAAATATTGAAGCTAAATTCATTCTAATCCAACCAATCCTACTTCCTTATAAATACGAAAGTGTGTTTGTCTGTTTTTTGGTTTGTCCTTCAGCAACGAAGCAACGTATTGATTTTTGGACGATTTTTGGCATATATATAGTTTATGGACCGGAGAGTAACTTAGGCTAATTTTTATCCCGGATAATGCACGGTTGCAGTGGGAACGCGGGTGAAATCCGCGGGCAGAAGCTAGTATTATAAATGCGAAAGTGTTTGTTGATTTCTTGGTTTGTCCTTCTTTCACATAGTAAAAGTGCAACGGATTTACGTGATTTTTGGCATAGAAATAGTTTATGGACCGGAGAGTAATATAGGCTACTTTTAATCCCGGAAAATGAACGGTGCCTGTGGAAACGCGGGTGAAACCGCGGGCAGAAGCTAGTTGATATTGTACAGCCTTTGATTATCTAGTTTATCACATAAAATAGCTATGCAAAAATAGCTATTTATCTGGGTCAGGATTCACATTTGTTACTGCTCCCTGTAATGTCTCACACATTATACACTTATCAATCGTATATTATAGCGTACCCATACACGAGCACACTGTTTGTAATATCAAAATAACTGGTGTTTCACTAAATGCATATGAAAGCATATAGGGTACCTATATCAAATCAACCATTCTTTAAATTTTTGTCTGTCTGTCTTTCTGTCTGCCTGTTTGTTCCGGGTAATCTCCGAAACGGCTGGACCGATTTTGACGGGACTTTCACAGGCAGATAGCTGATGTTACAAGGAGTAACATAGGCTACTTTAATTTTAGAAAAAGAATTAGGGTTCCGCGCAAAAAAATAAAAACCATGAAATCCAAAATCTCCACGAGGGTGAAACCGCGGGGCAGCAGCTAGTCTATGGAATAAATCTGAAAGTGTATCCTTTCAGACAAAAAAAATGAATTTTACAAATCAGTTTATAAATAGCGGAATATACATTAAAAAATACAACCGAATTGAGATCCTCTTTTGTTTTGAAGTTGGTTCAAAATAAAATAATTTATTTTTTCCATAACATCGCAGTGGAAACGAACCGTAGCGCACAGTCTCTCGTGAGCAGTTATCGCTTGCCTCATATTATTATTTGTGTTCTGTTTTAACCGAATTAAAAAAGGAGGAGGTTCACAATTCGTCTGTTTTTATATTAGGGTTTATATCATGGGTGGTTTAATAAATTTTATGAAAGAATACTCCTTAGAATGGAATTTAATCATCACGATATTTTTAGACAGTGTCTAAAGATAAACATCTAAAATGATTAGAAATATCACAACAGAATTAAGTTAGACAACGGTTAGATACTACATAAATCAGGATTTGTGGTTGCTCATATTTAAACACGTGACTAAGGCATGTTTAGGAGTTAAACACTGTTTATCACAGGTTTAATGTAATAACAATATTTTTTGTGGTAAGACCGTAGGTAGGTTTCTACTCTCCAACTAGTCATAGATACTTTCGCGTTGAATCATCCATTTTTCATACCTCCGAAGTCCGAGAAAGTACCTAAAGGTTGAAAATGTAACTTACTGATACAAATCAATAGGTTCCTAAATACCTACCAAATCAACTGTCAAATACGTCTCTATAACGTTATAAATATTACCTAATCTGTGTCTCAGTTACAGAATACGAGTTGATAACTTCATCAATAGATACACTCTACGAAATTCGAAAGAATAAACGAACATGCCGCGTACAATTTGAGTTGTGAATTATTGTGTTCGAAGCGTAGACAGAGAATAGTCCGTCGACGGTTCGAAGACTGTCAGGGCTAGATCGGCAATTGTCGGGACTCGGGAGTTTCCGTAGCCTCACTGCGTCTCCCCGTTACCTCACCCCGCGTGTGACGAAGCGGTTGCAAAATGTCGACAATATTTTACATGTTTTTGATAACTTTTCGAAGTTCCTTTTTCATTTTGAATGTACATAATCTATTTCAATTATTATGTATTATTTTCAAAGTTGACTATATTACCGAGGGGTAAGGTGCAACAGTTTTTTGATTAAACGAGTTTATTATATGAAAATAATCAGTTCAAAACGAGTCGTTTTAGTGGTGGAAATATTGAAAATTCACTTCGCTCTAATTTGATTTTAGTTGTGTTTGAACCAAAACGAAAGCGTTTTGCCCCTAGATACTGCTTATCCGCTTATACATGCAAAATTTCATTTAAATCTGACCTGTAATTTTCAAATGAACAGGGAAGTTCGTTTGTATGGGACATTCGGTTTACGTACCTCTGTTAATCTGTGTTATAATGTAGACTGTTTTAATTTTTGACGGTTATTTACTAGTTCATACATTGTAACGGGATATTGACCGTGATTATTTACTGAGCGATGAGCGCCCGATATTTTGACGCTGTTGCAAGCATCATGTTCACGGGAATACAGGCGAGACTGCATATCGGCTGATCATCGCTCAATAATAATCACGGTAAATATCCCGTTACGTTAGTGGGAGGACTAACTCTTCTGCGGGTGTCCGTCTGGGTTATTACCAGTTACCACCGCTTTGCTCGTGAAGTCTGCCGCCAAGCAGTAGTGTGCAAGCATTACTGTGTTCCGGTTTGATGAGCAGAGTATCCAGTGAAATTACTGGGCTTATGAGACTTAATATCTAATGTCTCAGGGTAACGAGCACATTGCAGTGCCACGCAGGTCTTTGTGTTTCAAAGTTCTGGGTGGCACTGCAATTGTTATGGGCCGGCGTTATGCTTACCTACCATCAGGCAAACGACAAGCTCGTCTCGTTACCAAATAACATAAAAAAAATTTGTATGAATTTTATAAGTACCTACCTACTTAATGTAAAGTTTGCAAGGTACCTAGATATTTACATGCAACATTTATTGCTATCGGCCTTATAATTTGCGAGTATCTTACGTTTATAATTTCTAAACTGTTTGATTTTTAATTTCAATATAAAATACTACTGAATTAGGTATTTCAGGAATAGAATGGTAAGTACTTACCATGTGTATTTGTATAGTTGGTCATTTTCATTGTCATGAACAGGTACCGACGGGCACGAAAAGTCTTTGAATGCTAGAAAAAAAACATTATTTTATGGACAGTACACTTCCGTTAAAAAAACAAATTTCAAAACAAATGCCTGCTGCGAAAAATCTATTTTTCAAAATTAACGTTTTCTGCAAACAATCTATTCAAATCTGCGCACATCCTATTTCCTTTTCATTTGTGACTAAAATACTAGGTTGAGCCCTGAACCACAGAATAAATAATAGAGTCCGGCCGTGCTAACATGCGCGTCGTGACAAAATTTTGTCATGCATTTATCTCGTATTCGCAGGAGAAAGAGCGAGACAAATCCGCAGACAAAATTTTGTCGTGGTGCGCATATTAGTCTGGCTGAACGTCTGTCTGCGTCGCGTTATCGCGTCATGGTCTCGCTCCAGAACAGTGAACCAATATTTCAACGCAATTTTTTTGTTTGATACCTATAGCTATTTTCAATGAGATAAACATATGATTAACCATAGTTCTGATGGCTGCTTATAGTTCTGATAGTTACCATCAGGGTTGCACTGTGGCACGTTCACTGGCCAATCGCAGATGCTTAGCTTCTGATTAAACACCAATCCTAAAGGACAATGCATAAGAGTGGCCTTCCCTTCTTGGCACATGTGGTACTGGCTGCATTCTCCGTCAACCACGTAGAATCCATACCGCTGAGGACATTCGTCAGTGGGCTGAGGTTTTTCTGAAATAAGAATAGAGGAATTAAAATATTACCTATATACTTTTAAAAGCATACAATTCAATTCGCTATTTGGTACGTCACAACTCACATAAAATGCCTATAAATAGATAATTTTCAGTGTTCACGTTGTAGGGAGGTGTCTGTCTACTTTTGGTTTACTCCAATTTACTTTTATGAAACTTATACATATAGCTTGGCGAGTAGGATAGATCGCGATGCGAGCTGTTGCTTTTTGAATTCGGTTCAAAATTAAAATAAGGACTTACGCTTAGATAGCCCTCCTTTGCAGTCGACTTCTGATGGATACGAGCAGGGATATTTTGGGTACCGTGTTTTACGGTTGAAGAGAAGACCATCTGGGCAGACGTATCTCCGCGGAATGTAACGCTGAAGTATTAGAAATAATACAAACTAAATATCTCTACATCAAAAAACTGCAAATCTATGGCCTAATAAAATGTACCTACTTAGAAATTAATTAAATATCTTGTATGTATTTCGTGCAGAAAGAGCAGTGAATTATTTATTAGTCTCTCGGTTCAGAGTCAGGGAAGACCGTTTTGAAGTTATTATCTGTAACCCTGTCCTTCCTTCTTCCTGCCTCTAGGTAAAGTAAGCCTAACCTCAGTGCCGTATATAGGGCGGTGCCAGCGATGCCCAGGCACAGGGCATACCCTGGAAGGGCACAGAAATTACTAGACCTGGGTTAAATTAGAACATTAGGGCGCAGTTATAGAGCTTATTGCACCGGGAGCACGCAACGCCATTAGGGTGCAGTTATAGAAGCTCGCACCGGGCGCAGAAAAGGCTTCTTCTTTTTCTTTCTTTATTTCCTGGCTTCTGTGGAATGTTCACAAAAGGCTAGTAACGGCACTACCTAGTCTCTGTCAAATTTAAACTCAATAGAATCGATACAGTAGTTTTAACATTAACATGAAGAAGTAACATAGCGTCAGACATAATTCCATATTTACTTATATCAAATTAGTATAGTTCATAATTCTCGGTATAACTGGGTAATATATAATTATATCGGCCCTCGCAATTCTACTAAACAAATGGTTTTAAAAATGACAAGTTCGTCGCAAAATGATCACGTTAGGCGCCTATGAGAATGACGGTCGATCATTGTTAATTTTCGTATGCTCTTCATCAAAGTGACCATTTTCCGACGAATAAAGTGACATTTTTAAACCATTTGTTTAGTAGAATTGGGGGCGCCCAATTTCAGAGTTTACGTCTGAAATAGCCATGAAAATAACTCTTTCATAAGGATTTACCTATATCTTAGTGTTACTGGGTGTAATTTGGTGCTAGTAGTACTAGAATAAAATCTTTTCTTACCTGACATTTAACGTAGGTATCACATTGATCAATAATGCCATAATATCCGTTTCGATGATGACAGGTGAAGTTGCCTGCAGGTTGAAGTGGTTTTAACGTGGTTGTAACGCGCGGTGGGCGCGTACCCGGTCTGCCGGGTCTGGGTGGTCTTGGACGAGGTGTGTTTGGTTCACGGTCGGGTATAATTGGAGGTTGTGTGACCGGTCGGGTAGGCTCCGTAAAAGGCTCTTCAGGTCTGGTGGCCAGTGTAGGCTCTGTGTACGGCTCTTCCGGTTTAGTGGCCAGTGTAGGCTCCGTAAAAGGCTCTTCAGTTATGGTGGCCAGTGTAGGCTCGGTATATGGCTCTTCAGGTCTCGTGGCCAATGTAGGCTCTGTGTACGGTTCTTCAGGTCTAGTGGCCAGTGTAGGCTCCGTAAAAGGCTCTTCAGTTATGGTGGCCAGTGTAGGCTCTGTATAGGGCTCTTCAGGTCTCGTGGCCATCGTAGGCTCTGTGTACGGCTCTTCAGGTCTAGTGGCCAGTGTAGGCTCCGTAAAAGGCTCTTCAGTTATGGTGGCCAGTGTAGGCTCAGTATATGGCTCTTCAGGTCTCGTGGCCAATGTAGGCTCTGTATAGGGCTCTTCAGGTTTCGTGGCCAGTGTAGGCACCGTGTATGGTTCTTCAGGTATGGTGACGAGAGTAGGTTCTGTGTACGGCTCTTCTGATAAAGTGGCCGGTGTAGAATCCGTATAAGGCTCTTCAGTTATGGTGGGCAGAGTAGGCTCCGTATACGGCTCTTCAGGTACAGTGGCCAGAGTAGGCTCTGTATACGGCTCTTCTGGTAAAGTGGCCAGTGTGGGCTCCGTATATGGCTCTTCAGGGCTCGTGTTCAATGTAGGCTCTGTATACGGCTCTTCAGGTCTGGTGGCCAGTGTAGGAACCGTATAAGGCTCTTCAGGTCTGGTGGCTAGAGTAGATTCCGTATAAGGCTCATCAGTTAAGGTGGCTAAAGTAGGCTCCTCAGGTATGGTGACCAGAGTAGGCTCTGTATACGGCTCTTCTGGTAAAGTGGCCAGTGTAGGCTCCGTGAACGGCTCTTTAGGTCTAGTGGCCAGTGTAGGCTCTGTGTACGGCTCTTCAGGTCTAGTAGCCAGTGTAGGGTCCGTAAAAGGCTGTTCAGTTATGGTGGCCAGTGTAGGCTCTGTATATGGCTCTTCAGGTCTCGTGGCCAGTGTAGGTTCCGTATACGGCTCTTCAGTTACGGTGGCCAGAGTAGGCTCTGTGTACGGCTCTTCAGGCATAGTGACCAGAGTAGGCACTGTATATGGCTCTTCCGATAATGTAGGCAGTGTAGGCTCTGTATACGGCTCTTCTGGTAAAATGGCCAGTGTAGGTTCGGTGTATCGTTCTTCAGGTGTGGTTGCCAGCGTAGGCTCTGTATATGGCTCATCAGGTAAGGTTGCCAGTGTAGGCTCCGTATATGGCTCTTCAGGTAAAGAGGCTAGTGGAAAGTCCGTAGACGCCTCATCAGGATTGGGATCCCGTGTAATATTCGGACGCAATCCATCAGGATTGAGATCCAGAGTAAGATTGGGTTGTGATACTGATACATCAGGATTTAAACCCAAAGTAACATTCGGGCTCAATACGTCAACATTAGGAAGTAATGGACCATTAGGCTGCGGTACGCTAGGACTGGGAATCCGTGGAAATAAAATAGCGTCGGGCTGTGGGAATAGCGATGGGTCGTAGGGAGGTAAGTTTAAATTCGGTTGCGGGTAGCGTGATGGATCAGGATAGGAGACTGGCGCAGGGTTCGGCTGAGGGAATCCAGATGGGTTGTTGGAACGTGGCGCTAAGACTGGCTGTGAGCTTATCGATGGGTCGTAAAAGCCTGGCCTTGTGTTTGGCTGCGAGACCAGCGATAGGTTCCTTAGACTTGGCTCAGGGTTTGGCTGTGGAAATACCAACGGGTTATTGGGGCTTGGCTCAGGGTTTGGTTGTGGAAATACCAACGGGTTATTGGGAAGTGGCGCTAAGTTTGGTTGAGGAACCAGTGATGGGTTGATTGGCTGTGGGAATACTGATGGGTTGTAAAGACTTGGCACTGAGTAGGGTTGCGGAGATATCGACGGAACAATTGGCCCCGGTCTCACGCTCGGTTCCGCTGCTATAAATTCACTAGATGGGGGATATGTAGTTCTCTCTGAAGCAATGCTAAAAGTGGGTCGAGAAGAAACAGTAGTTTCATAGTAAATAGGACGCACTGATGATGGTCTTAAAGGACGTGGGGGTCTTTGGACTTTTCCCGCAGGTCGATAGTCGTCCGGCCTCTGATTGACAGAATAGTTAGGTTGTGTTGGGTTTGTCAAGGGTCTGTTGTAATTATTGTATCCGTAAGGTCGGTTGCGGCCTGGAGGGTTTACTCTGAGTCCAGGAATCGGTCTAGATCCTGACCAACTTTGGCGACGGACATATCCGCCATTGTATAATATGCCTTGAGTAGCAACTGCAAAACAAAGATGATTTATATTTTACAGCAATAATAACTACTACTAAAAATTTTAATTCTTGGCCATTTTTAGGCAAAACTCTACTTAGACTTTGCTCAGCCTTAACTGATGTTTTTTTCAGATTTGTCAGCACACAGTGAAGACAGATTTAAAACACCAAAATCGTTTCCTTTGATTTTATAAATTAAAATTATTCAACTTTGATCAAACAGCAAATACGAGATCTATAGAGCAAATTAAAACTTGCTCAGACTTTCTCATCTTTAATGTTGTACAAGCATGTACAACATTGAGTTATGAAATATATTATATAGTGTTAACCGACACTATAGATCACAAAAATTTCGCTTCCTACAGGATTTGAACCTGCGTCTTCTGACTATCCAGGCCAGAATCGATGTTGACTGCGAAATTCTTGATATGATGTATTTCTTTCCGGCTTGTAAGCCGGAGCATTGAGTTGAGTAGTGTGAACATTGAGTTAATTTTTTTAAACTGACTAGTAATAAATTTCATAAAATTGCTTAGCGTTGCTCTACAGCCCAACATAAGTTTGGGCTAATCCAGGACAAAGTACTACTACAGCCTGAGTTTGAATTGGTCTATTATCCCGAAAGGGGATCTATGTACTGCTGGAGGTTAACAGTATTTGTTTAACTAGTTTATGAAAATTTGGAATTTTTCATTCAAGAAAAGGCAGTTAAAATATATGTCAAAATTCTACTACAGAACTTCTGGGTAGCCCTAGATCAACTGATTCACTTGAATTATGTTAAACTTAGTTGATTAGATAAAAATTGTTTTAATTCTTTGAAATTTTGAATTTTGGAAATTTTGAATGAGGTATTTCAACAACTCCCTTGTTGTTGAAATACCTCATGTTCTCCAACTTGTCCACAACCATGGTTCTAATCACTCCTTTCCGGGTCCGAGATAACATACCAATTCAAACTCACCCTGTGTAGGTTTCACCCTAAATTAGTTTTTCTTGAAGTCTATTACTTTATAACCTTTGAAGTGTTTAATCTAAGATTAGCTATATAGTAGCTTTTCCAACGCGTAAAACTGCACTGAAATATTTGAGAAAAAGATATTAAACATAATATTAGCACTTACCGTAAGCAATCAGACAACATATTACTGGTAAAGTCCGTAACATGTCGGCTTTCTAACAAACCAACAAACAATGGTATTCCGAAGGAGAGTGACGCTTATAAATGTTCCTGTGCTCTGGCGGTTTTTATCATAATTGACGAATAAGATGTAAGAATAATATGTTTTCTCATTATTAATTTCATGGTTCATATCAGTATTGTGGTTGGTACCAGCTAATTGGTTTGACAATCAGATATTGAGATGTATTTTGAGACTACTAATAGATCCTAGAGGAAATAGTAATTTTTATTGGGGTATTTCAAGCTAAATGTTTCGCCGCCCCATTAGTATGTCGAGTGTTC
This sequence comes from Crocallis elinguaria, assembly GCA_907269065.1. NCBI lineage: Eukaryota > Metazoa > Arthropoda > Insecta > Lepidoptera > Geometridae > Crocallis > Crocallis elinguaria. Next base: position 11,912,204 of record OU026078.1, read on the forward strand.
CATTCGTATTGAATTTGAGTTTTCGGTGAAGGAAAATGTCGTGAAGCCATATCGTAGTTGTACGGCATTTTCTAGTGCTGTTTCTGACGCACAATCTATTGACACCTCACCGTATATATTTTCATATATATGCATTCAGTAAATAGCTGTTATTTTGACATTACAAACAGACACCTCAATTTTATTTAGTTTAATGTATGTATAATATGTAAAGATAGGTACCTAAGTGCGTTATCGTACAAACCGCATCATTGCTTGCCAGCAATCTCAATTTTCAACATAATCTGTATACAAACAATAAGTAATAATAATTTATTTTTTTTTGCAAAAATGCCACTAACTTACCCTAGGTAACGTTTGCATACACTACATTCACTATGTAGATAACTTTTTTCCAGACAAGTTTTAAAAGAATGCGTAGGGGAGACCAGGGATGAAAGTAACGCGGGATGAACGTAACAAATGAGTTTCTGAACAAACTATGTTAGCTACATTGATGGGTGGTACCACCGATATGTTCCAATTTGAACCACCTATTACCTCAGTTGCCCTCTTGGCACTGTGCCGTCAGGTTGTGGAGGTAGCAAGCTGGTGCTGCAAAAGTACCCCCAAAGTAAGGTTTGACCGTTTTTTCAACGGTGTTTTTTTTATTATGGGAGGTTTCTTGCTTGCGTGTCTAGTGACAGTAAAGTAGCATAAGTATTCGTCTTTCTATTTTGGCGTTCAAAACGATAGTTTATTTAGGTTATAGGCATGTATTTGGCAAATTGAGGGAAAATTTATAGTTAGGGATGAAAGTAACAACTTGTTACTTTCATCCCGATTATGATCGTGATATCTCGAAACGATTTTATTGTGTTTTTTTATATTTCAAAGTAATACAGATTTATTTTCATTCTCCTGAATACCTAACATATATAAACGAACGACTAGCAGAGGTTTAGTTACTGCAGAAATAATGGATTTGGCTACAGAAGTACTTCATAGAAATGTATCATTTTGAGACGATGTGAATTCATATCAGCCATAATTAAAACCACCATTGGTAGCTTCACCGGCTTCGGTAGCTTCACTATTACTGCCAAGAACCCCTCCTGAATTAACTTTGCCACCAGTAATGGCTTTGCCATTGAAAATTATTTCAGAAATAGACATTGTTTGATAATTAACAGCTTAATTTGACTCCAAACAAGCTTGAAATTCAAGAACAAGAAGAAAGAAAGCGTAGAGCCAAAGAAGGTAAGAAACCTATTTTACAAACTGCTAAACAGACAAAAAAGCCAAGGGCTGCAGTTGTTAATAAAACTAGTGAAAAATTGAAATTAAAGACTAAAAAGGAATAAATAAATATGTACCTACTAAAATAACTAAGAATAGTGATCATTCAGACAGCGAAGATTGCTTCTGGTTAATTTGTATGAAATCCTTTTCTAACAGTAGGTTAAATGAAAAGTAGGTAGGCACAATGCTTAGTTAACGATACTAAGCATTGTGGCTACCTGCTTTTATATTCAACATATATTAATTTCTAATCAGCGTTTTAGATTTTACCTTAGAATAAGAACAATAAAAAATCTAGGAAACAACAATCTTCTTTATTTTTAAGTAATCAACATTATTTAAAAATGAGATCTCAATCATGAGAATGCCCACAGCTGATAGTCTATGAAACTATCAGCTGTGGGCTCAAGTAGATTGTGCTAATAACGAAATAAGTTACCTACGCCTTAATTGTTTACCAGATTGAGATCTAATTTTTAAATAATGTTGATTATTTTTATAAATGAAGAAGATTATTATGTTTCCTAGTTTTTTTAAATTGTTGTGATTCTAATGTAAAATCTAAAAGGCTGATTAGAAATTAATATGTTGAATATGAAAGTAACTTTGGTTTTATTTACAATGTTACAACCATCCCCTTACACTGTTACAACCAACCCTAGGGGTAGGGATAGTTGTAACAATTTCCACTTTTTTTGTTTGGTCGTATTTCTCAAAATCTGTAATATAGGTTACATTTAAGCTGGTGTTAAAAGATAGTTAAAAGACCAATCTATCATGTGCACGGATTAGAATTTTGATATTCAAAAAGCTTTGTGAGATATTACGAGAAATATGAAAATTGTTACGTTCGTCCCTGGTCTCCCCTAATAGGGATGTTGACTTCATTTTTTTATGATGTCAGTCAATTCGTTTTCTCATGAAAATCAAATGTCTATATCGAAAAAACTGGAAATCGAACACAAGAAACGGCAAAAATGATAGTCTAAGTCAGGCGTATCTACTGAGTGCTAAAACGCCCCATATAAATTGGACAGAACATCTGACGTCACTTGTTCTACGCGTGCCGTAAAGCTGTACCTAGTAAAACATGCATTTCGTTGATTTGGCCGTGAGAAACTGCGTTTAATTACATAGTTGTAATACATTTTTTTATCATTCGTATGTAAAGAATCCCGTGGTATAATTTGAATTACTAATGGATGATAAAACAAATTGTTGATTTTGGGGAACTTTTAGATTTTTTTTTTTTTTTTTATGTTGTTTGGTAACGAGACGAGCTGGTCATTTGCCTGATGGTAAGCATAACGCCGGCCCATAACAATTGCAGTGCCACCCAGAACTTTGCAACACAAAGGCCTGCGCGCCACTGCAATGCGCTCGTTACCCTGAGACATTAGGTATTAGGTCTCATAAGCCCAGTAATTTCACTGGAAACTTTGCTCATCAAACCGGAACACAGCAATGCTTGCACACTACTGCTTGGCGGCAGACTTCACGAGCAAGATGCAGCATCTTTGTGAAAATTGTATCTTTTTATGAATTTAATTTTCATCATGTTAATGTGATATTCTCAAAGGTGTATAACGACAGAAAACATATATTTTGTTTTTCATGCAACATCCTAATTGCTACACTGTTATCTTGTGGCCACCATCCGGCTCCATCATCGGGTCCATGGATATTATCTAAGATCAGAGTACCTACTTATAAAGACCAATTTAATATTTTCTCTGATGAGATGCTACCAAAGCTAGAAACGCGCTAGACCTACCATGCGATATAGTAGACTATATGCACTAAGGCAGCATGATTCAGATGATTCAGAGATGATTTCAAGCGTAGACTTTGGCTTCCCTATGTCAAAACTGTATAGAATTTTGACGTATGGAAGCGTGAGTCCACGCTTAGATTCGTCTCTGAATCTCAGCCTAAGAGGCACGCACGGTTATTTAATTTAAAAGTAACTTCGGAGAGATTTAGCATCGCTTCGTCTTTCCAATATTTAATTATTTATTTTTATTGCATACATTCAACTTATACGTCTTAGGCTAAGATCGAATCTAAGCGTGGACTCATGCTTCCATCATTATGTCAAAATTGTATATACAGGTTTGACATACGGAAGCAAAAGTCCACGCTTACTCTCGTCTCTGAATTTTAGCCTTAAGTGCTTTATTTCAGTTTTCAGAACGGAGAGTTATAATAATTAGGTATACCTACTTATAATGTTACTACTCTAGTCTATAGCAGTGTGAAGACTACCTGAAGAAAATAGGTCCAAAACTGGTAACATCTACAAGACTCGCACGAAAATAAACGTATCAAGACTTAGTCAATTTAAAGTTTTATTAAAATTAATAATTCAATTAAGATATTGATAATCTATTTTTACAGTATAAATTGAATGGGAGATGGTCACTGAGATTATTCGAGAAGTTTTTTGAGCACCAAAAGGACTGAACGGGAGACTAATGTACTATTACTTTTGCTTTGTTCTGCTGTTCGTGAGCTGTAAGTAAATTATTTTCATTTCAATAGTAGCTGATGCCCGTGATTTCAGCCGCGTGTAGATATTGGAATTCAAGGGTTTTAATTTTTTGTGCGGAACCCTAATTATTTTTCTAAAATAAAAGTAGCCTAAGTCACACCTTATAACTATCTGTCAGTGAAAGTCCCGTCAAAATCGGTCCAGCTGTTTCAGAGATGAGCCGGAACAATTAGGCAAATAACAACAAATTAAAAAAATGTGTTTTTGTTATTAGTACCATATTATTCTATCATATACCTACATTTAGTAAAAACCAGTTATTTTGACTTTAAAAACATCAGACACTTCAATTTTATTTATCTGTATAGATAAAGAAAAAAAAAAAAGATAAATCTGTAATTTTTCATAGCGAGCGGTTTAGAGCACTGTTCCGCAGTGTTTCTTAAACTTTTGATAGGCATGGACCACTTTCAGAATATCAGAATTATTACGGACCCCTATTGAAAATAAGTTTAGGTAAATAAAAAAACGCACTTAAACAATAACTTTTATAAGGGATAGTGGAACTGTTCACAACAGTTGTACGAGTACTGCAGTTGTGCAGTGGTAAACCCATCGACTTATGTCACATACTTACAGTCTCATATGAGTTAAGTCGAGTTAAGTCTCATATTGACGAGTCCAATAGATTGCACTTGGCGTCGAGGGTCTAATGATGGAGCCAGGAGGTGGTGTGTTTTTTAGTTTTTTAAACTACATATTATAATTTATTTTTAAATTCAGGCAATGGCCAGGCAAGTCGGCGGAATCTGGCACCATTGAGCCCACCCCTTCCAAGCATCAATGCCTTGTCCGGGAACATACCGGTTGGGAGTACAGCTAACCCTACTGAAACACCTATTAGTGATGAGAAAATAGTAGGCGACAATAATAGTGAAGTTTTGCCTCTTCGGGAGGAAGTGTGCAAGAGACGGTTTGGATTCTACAGGATCGAAGCTAAATGCGACGGTTATGTTGAATGCCAGGTAAGACAAAATCATGCCGTGTTACCACAAAAACCAACTTTTAGACATCTGTTTAGCTAGATAGTGTCTAAAAGGCAAATAACGCAACACAACTTTCACAAGTAAAATGATTAGAAATGTCACAACAGAGTTAGACAACATTTAGACATTTCTGAATTGAAGGTCTCGACAGTGTCTAAAAGTTATACGTCTAAATGATTAGAAATGTGACAAAAGAATTGTGTTAGACAATGGTTAAACATGAAAATGGTTTCATAAATTATGGTTTGAAACCACGCAACTAAGATATGTTTAAGCGTTAGACGCTGTTTAACGCGTGTTTAAGGTTTGTTAAACAGAGTTTAACTCCTAAACATGCCTTAGTTGCGTGTTTAAGTACGAGCGACCACAAATCTTGATTTAAGTAATGTGTAACCGTTGTCTAATTCGATTCTGTTGTGAAATTTCTAATAATTTTAGACGTTTATCTTTAGACACTGTCTAGCTAAACAATCGTCTAAAAGTTGTGTTTTTTGGGAAGGTGGCAAATGTTGAGCCACAGCTCTTTACACAGCACTTTGGCATGGTAGCCTGTATCACATGCAACTTCTCACTTGCATTAATAGTTCTATAGAACTATTTTTTATATAATTTAAATAATTTAGCTTAGTAACACTCGTCGTTATTATAACTAACTATATGATGTATATATATGTATGTATGTATGTAAGACTGCGCTATTGTAGATTAAATTTTGATTGATACTTAGAACTACCGTGCAACTGAAAAGATGTGCCCTGATGGAATGCACTTCAACGAAAACGCACTCTGGCCCGCGTACCCTTGTGGTTACCCCACGGACGTCCCCTGTCTTGGTCGTGGTTCTGTTCGTAAGTATCCATCCGTACCTTTATGTTTAGCTCCTTTTCACGTTAAGAGCATCCCCCACATGTGCTAAAAAAGATTGAACTGTACCTACCCGTTAAGAAAACTATCCTACCTTCGGCTTCATTTGCTGTGTTTTGCCGATGAGGATGCGCGTTTCAGCAGCGGAGCTGATGCTTTTAAGCACCGCATTTTATACAAGACAAGTCAGTTGTGATAATGCTGCAATTATCGTTTGTGATTACCTAATATAGGTGAAATGGTTCTGCATAAAAGACAAGGAATCTTTAGCAGCAGATTCATCAACATCTTAAACCAGATATATGAGCAAGCGCTTGTGAAACTTCGAATATGTACCTCGTTTCCTACCTAATTATTTGAATAGCGTTAATCTTAACAAATCATGAACATCCAGACAACAGGTACCTACCTCCATAAATAACTTCGTAACGCCAAAGTATCAAATTCTGGCCAAACAATCGGTTGCTAAACATATTTTTCTTTATTTCTATATTCTTGATACCTTATAGATCATACGGAAGAAGCCAGCTAACTATACTTACCACAGATAAACTGATAGACTAAAACTGCTTTTTCAGAACCACCTAAGCCAACAGCCGAATGCCCCCACCAGTTTGGCTTTTTCCCCGTCAGTGAAGCTTCCATGTCCCAAGAAGAGAGATGCAGCCGGTACATCATGTGCGCGGAAGGCCATGCTGTCGTCATGGACTGTCCTTTTGGCCTGGCGTTCAACACTGCGACCGCGCGATGTGACTGGCCTGAGCAAGTCCCTTCTTGCAGGAGTTTGTTTTTTGTATTACCTTTTTACTTAGATGGATTATATTTGAGTATATATATATCTCTAATGAGATTCCCTGTATCGAGAAAATCAAGAATTTCAAGGGCATTAGACCCCCAAGTTTCCAGAAACAAAATAACAATAAGTCCGATTTTATAGGGTTTTATTAGGACTTTATAGGGTAAAACGAAGGCTTGTTAATAACAGATATTAAATCCAACCACCTATATGTCAACTACTTATACAACGAAAGCTATCAGAACACAATTTTTTACACTGATGTTGATGATGTATGCATATAATTATACAGTTCTCGTCACTAGCTGTTCCTGCGGCGCGAGTACGGATCTTTTCGATAAGAAAAAAATCGATAAAATTGACAGTTAAAATCGATAAAGTGGGTTTTAGTCGATAAAATTGACAGTTAAAATCGATAAAGTGGGTTTTATCGATTATAACTGTCAATTTTATCGATTTTTTTTTATCGAAAAGATCCGTACTCGCGCCACTGTAGCGGTTTCAAGCGCGAATTGGTTACCACCACCAAAAAATTGCCGTGACCCCAAATAAAATATAGTATAGTAGTACATACCTAGTTAAACAAGGTCTCTAATATTTTATGATTTTCGTCAAAGGCTTCATAGGGATAGTTATAGCTATAAGTTACCACTATACTAGCCCTGCCAACGATGTTGCTTCACTTCGATGGAATCATTCATCATAGAGATCACTATAGAGTCGTATCCTCAAACTGTAGATCAGCAACTTCAAAATCACATTAGCGGTATTATAACATGAAAAAATACTGTTATATAGCTGTTTTATAACTACAATTATTATAACTTAGGATATTTTTATTCCCTATATTCTAGGTATTAATCTACACAAATTGTTACAGTCATGCATATTTAGAAAAGATATTTTTTATAGAAAAAGGAACAGCGATTTTTAATGATTTGATTATTATTTACCAACACATTTCAGATTACCTTGGATTCAAGTGTCCGGATGCCCCGCTTCGAGATGGAGTATCAGACGAAGACATCGTTATAAATTATCCGTAAGTTTATTCTAAGATTTGATCAGGCACTTACGTACATTATTTCTCAATCCATATATAATTTATTTACAAAAACAAGGAAAGGCTTATTTTATACCAAGTGTCCCTGAAGGTTTGGACGTGGACCTGACAGCAAAGACGTAGGTTACGTAAAACCGTACTAATAAACTTCATTGGAGTAAGCAACAAGGTAACTCTTAATTTAAACGCCTCCACGAACCCTTAACTATAAAAAAAATCCATTAAAGTCATTTACCAGGTGGTAGGTATAACTCTTCTGGGTATAACCGTCTGGGTAATAACCACCGCTTTGCTCGTTTAGTCTGCCACCAAGCAGTAATGTGCAAGCCTGACTGTTCCAGTTTGATGTGAAAAGTAGTCATTGAAATATTACTTGGGCTTATGAGACTTATTACCTATTGTCTAATGTGTAACGAGTGCACTGCAGTGCTTCTCAAAGTTCTGAGAGTCACTGCAATTGTTACGGGCTGGAATTATTCTTAGCAAAATGGCCTTCTCGTTCTCCAATAAAAAAAACTATTATAAATAATGCCATATAACGCCATTCACGGGAATACGGAATACCTCATAGCTCAATAATAATCACGGTAAATAGCCCGTTATAATGTGTGGATCATATTAACGTTTTGCCTGTGCTATTTCCAGATACAGCAAAGGTGAGTGCTACTACTTCTGGTCTTGCCAGCAAGGGCGGGCTCGTGTGCTGTCCTGCGACTTTGGATTAGCGTTTGACCCCAACCTCGGCAGGTGTGTGGAAGAAGATCTGGTGCAATGCGATAATTTGAACGAACCGGAGCCCACTCCTGAGATCTAGTCCGGCAGCTTGCACCTTCTGTGACGTCCACGAATGTGGTCTAAATTTCGGTGATCCACGAATGTAGCCCTAAGTTGTGAATAAGAAGTTGTTTATCGTTGAAATAAATGTTGTGTTGTGCAAGTTAAATGTTTTTTACTAGACATATATTAACTTAGGGGGCATCAATTCATCGAAGATCGAAGTTGTTCAGTAAAATCTCACCAAATCTCATTTAAACTGAAAGGGGCATCATTGAAAATCTCACGTCATCTTTTAAATAATACAGAATTATAGATCAATTATTTACATCAGATTAATCAAAATTAGATCAAAGGTTAGTCAAAAATATTTTAATTTTAAATATTTAATTGAAATTTTTCTTTAATCTACTAACGCATAAATCCCATATGAGGAGGGGCAGAGGAGATTCCACTTAATCTGACCAAAGGGGCAACGGGGTCCAAATTAAAAGAAAAAAATCGTATTGCTACCTTACTAATTGCGCCTTGAACTATTGTAGACTGTGTTCTTTTATTCCAGGGTGATGATTGAGTAACAAACATCAAAACTTTCACATGTATATATAGGTATATAGTATTATAAGTACCTACGATGTTGTAAGGGTAGTGGGGTTATATTGGGTTATATATCATTAAATAGATCTCCAGCGTCATAGCTAGCTAGGATCATAATGCTTTTAGCAAGATTTAAATTTTGCACCCTTAAATACTTATTTTCTTTGAAGAGAAACGACACAATATTCAATAACTTTGAAAGCGTGGTTAATTTAAGTGAAAAAAAATAGTTCTATTATGTAGGAAGGGATACAATAGGTACAACACGGGTTTGTTCAGTAAACGCATCATGACATCTCTTAAATTACTCTTACTCTTCTGGCTTTTGGGTGCAAAGTGCGCCCCCTGAAGATTGCACCCTTGGCAGCCGACTGCCTGGCCAGCCCTTAGCTACGCTGGACTTCCATTCTAACACTAGGTCAAAGAAAAAGCCAGATAACTTCGGCATCTCTGTAGTAAATATAATAAACAGTAGGAACAAGCGCAAAAAAAAAAATTTTCGTGTTTTTTGAAATTCGGAATTTTTCATTGAAGAAAAACTCAAAATGCTAGCAGCTCCATTCACTTGAATTGTGTTGAAATTTGTTAAATAATTATGTTTATTATAAGAGACTTTGAAAAAATTCATAGATATTAACGTCCGATAAATACTAGTAGTGAAAACATAGTGAAAAACATATTTTATAACATTGCCACTTGAAAGAGGCCGTTTGATTAATCGATAACAGTGAATAAAACTCAGTTTTACGCACAAGAGAGTAATAACATGTTGAATTTGAAATTAAGTACATAAAATAAATAAAATGTACTGAATGTATCTACTATTTTCAACGTATACTTTCGAATGCTGTTTTCAAAATGGTTTTATCCCAGTGCAGCGAACAGTGTCATTATTTTTAAGGTTTCTTTAATTTCGACTTAGAGATTTATAGAAAAGTTTGTGATTTGTGTGGAAAAATATTAATAAGGCAAATTATCTCGTAGGTCTCGTGTGGAAAAAAGGAATTTATCTTCGTTGGCATTGCAGGTGTTGACTAAGAAAAATCATTTATTTTACTTGTAAAAGAAACATTTATTTATTACATTATATAAATAAATGGCTTGATCGGTTACAATCGTGGATCGTTTGGTCCTAGAGCTACAGGCACCTCGGTTTCAGGCGCAACGGGTCCAGGTGAAGAGGTCTCAGATATGGGTTCTAACCCATGATTGTCTAGATTATCGCATTGTACAAGGTCTTCTTCGACACACCTGCCGAGGTTAGGGTCGAAAGCTAGTCCGAAATCGCAGGATAAGACACGAGCTCTGCCAGATTGACAAGACCAGAAGTAGTAGCATTCGCCTTCGCCGTACCTGAGAATTGTATAGATAGTTAAATAGTTTAAAAGTTGACTGTTGTTTGAAATTAGATATATGAAATGGGGTAAGTTTTTACTTCTTAGGAGTAGAACGCATCTTTAAAAGAAAAACGTCTTGCTTTCTGTTTATTATATGAAATGCGTCATAAGGTACAAACTGTTTTTTTTAATATCTTGCATGACAGATCCTTTAGGTCAAACTTACGGATAGTTTATGACAATGTCGTCAGCTGGTGCACCGTCTGGGGCATCCGGGCATTGAAATCCAAGGAAATCTGAAGTAAATAAGTAATTAGTACAACGTTAAAGCTATTTTTCATAAATTGATGTTCTGTTTGCTATGCTACCTAAAGGTCGGTGAAGCATTACGTAGAAGATAGTGATAAATATATACAAAGAGAATCTTACATGTACACACTTAACACGTGGTTGCACTCATATTGTGTGTGTGTGTGTGTTTGTGTGCGCGAGCGCATACGCGCGCGCGCGTGTGTGTGTGTGTATTAAGTGATATGGGGTCATTGATTATTTTTCAAAGGATGGAGGGGAGTTTCCTATGACAACCTTGTTTTTATTATAAAAAAGTGATAGTACATTCGCCAATTCTGAAAGGCGAGATATTCCGACATTACCATTTCAGAATTACCCGAATATACCTAGAGTATTTTTGAGCGCTTTATTAGCTAGGTCGTTTGAAAATTTCGAATAGTCTTTTGTCAGTTATGACTTAAAGTAAGGGAAGCCATCTTTATGTCCATGTCAGTAATTACTACTAGAAACCAACTTTTGCAAGATGGGACTTGTTCAGGCCAGTCGCACCGCCCGTTTGCAGTGTTGAATGCCAGGCCAAAAGGACAATCCATGACCATTGCGTTGCCATTCGCGCACATGATGTATTGGCTGCATCTCTCCTCTTGGGTCATAGATGGATCGCTGACGGGGTAGAAGCCAAACTGATGTGGGCACTCTGCTGTAGGCTTAGGCGGTTCTGAAAAAGTAATTTTAATGTGTAAGTTTACACGACAGCGGTAAGTATTAGCGGCATTCTACTTAGGGTCGAAGGTCTAATCTTTGCTAATTTTATCTGATTTACCCGATCGTTTGGTCTGAAATTTAAACGTTACGAGGACAGTTTTGGATTTACTACACAAAAATTGTATGAAATTACGACCAAGGTAAGTTATCATCAACTTTTCCAAGCGTTTGATCATGAGAAGTGGTTAGTAGATCTGCTAGTGAATTTTCTTTGCCCATCATACGTAGGTAAATTGCTTAGGTAATTCAGTCTCAGCGTGTTCTTGCTGTACCTATAAGCAGTGTACATGTGAAAATATTCGACCCAATTCACCCGACGGAAACTCATCACATTTTAAAAAGTTGCTTGCCTGTTTTTAAGTTTTTTCGAACCCATGACCCCGCTTACCATAATTACAGCAAGAACATAGAACAAGATACGGATGGATACTTACGAACAGAACCACGACCAAGGCACGGGACATCCATAGGGTAACCACAAGGATACTCGGACCATTTTGCGTCTGGGTTGAAATGCATCCCATCAGGGCATAATTTTTCAGCTGCCCGGTAGTTCTACCAAATAAAACGAAGTTATGTAATGTGTGCTCGCTAATACAATAAATAAACTTATAAACATATGAAAATGCTAATAGTTTTTCTATTGTAACTATTATCAGAAATGAAGAGAACTCTTGTTCTGTTTTTTAAATAATTCGATTTTGTATTTGTCTTACCCGACACTCTATATATGAGTCACATTTAGATTCGATCCTGTAGAATCCAAACCGTCTCTGGCACACTTCGTCCCGAAGAGGCAGAACTCCACTGTCATTGTTGATTGGTTTATATCCTTCATCAATCGGATCAATCGGGTTGTGTGTACTTTCATCGTTAACAGTCAGTCCTGAATCATTAGGGTCAATAGTTTGAGGTCCTTCGTTAGATTCGGTCGTAATTTCATTAGGATCTCGTCCAAATCCAGAATCATTTGGATCATTAATATCGGGTATTTCATTAATTACAGGAAGAATTCCACCATCAATGGGCTCCCCTCCGTAATTTGGATCCACTAGTCCACCATTATCGATAAGTCCTCGTCCAAATGACGAGTCATTTGAGATTGGATTAGGTGCAGGATTGTTGTTAGTTATCGGCCGAGGCAAATTATTGCCAGGCAATGGATATGTTATTGCTGGAGAATTCCGTAAAATCTGGCCATGGCCTGTAATAAAAACGTTAAATAAAGTCACACTATTTTCTATTTTCCTGAGATCACAACATTACATTGTCTAACGTTACTTTTCAATTGTGTTGTGTTATTTTACTCTAATGTAATGTTGTGTTGTTCGGAAATAAATGTATTTTCTTTCTTTCTTCACTATCACAAGTGGTTTCTTATCATATTTAACTTTTTTTAGGAAAATAATTTTGTAATTATTTTTTAGATGAACAAATAATAATCTTTGTAAATTAAACGACTGTACAAAACAAACAAAAATCTTTAATTTTCCTCAATTGTAACTATTTTAAATTTAATTTACTTACATGCGCTTACGTACAGCAGTGCAAAGCAAAAGTGGTAGAACATTATTCTGCTGTTCTTGTCCTCTTGCTTCTCCAAAACCTTTGAGAATATTGCTAGTGTCACCTTTCATACAATTTATAACAAAATTGATCATCAAAATCAAATTTACCTTAACTTGCTAATACATTACCTGTAGTGTTGGTTGTGGTGAGACAATAAAACAATGATATAAAAACAAGTTTACTTAAGTTTAATGAATATTACATTTAACTAAAGCATATAGGTAAGTACAAACAAATACATAAACAAATACGAAGTTCTTATTTCTTATGGTTAAAAATGTCAAACGTAGAATAGTTTAACTTTAGTGCATCCTCTTAAGAATAATTAATTAACTCTAGCTTTAATTACTCGTGTAAAGTTTAATTTTATGAATGTGGTTTATCTTATCTTACTTATTTACAAAAGTTCGTGAATTGTGTTGTTAATGTGCTGTTATGGCAAAACAAATATAAGACTAGACATAGGTTTTAATGGAGGACACCTGTTTACAAACTACGAACAAATTAGGCCCTGCTTATACAATTATACACAGTACCAGAATAATATCACCATCATTGAATCAGAAAAAAAAGCGTAAAAGTAACATTAATTGATGCTGATAAGTAATTAAGATTCCATGTAGGTACTAAACAGGAACTACACAAACTACGGTCAAATAAATACTTGGCTTACTTCGTGGCATCTATTCAGTTGTACAGACCGAACCGTCACGCGCTATAACAATTAAATTCATCGACTTAATCACTATGGATTATAAATTGAAGACAGACACAATTTGATTCGTATTAAAAGACGCTAGGAAATGGCCCACTAGGCACCCAGGCAGTTATCTAACTACCGCTGTTCTTCAGTACGTACTAGTTTTGGTATGTGGTCGTCAGAAATATTATACTGGTAAATACGGGCTATTTCCTTTCGATCAAAAGCTTAATTATATTTCCTTCTGGAAAGAGATGGCTTCTGAGCGTTAAACTTCAGTTCTCTCTCTAAGAGCTGCTTTTCTTCCTCTCTCGCGCGGAGAGCTGCAGTCCTGAGCTCCTGAGGGCAGGAGGCGACTTGGTCAGCCGAGACGCAGGAGGAAGTCAGTTCGTCGTAGGCCGCGTCTCCGCCGCAGGCCAAGGCGCGCGGTCTGCCGTCGATGCAGAGGAAGTACTTCTGGCAGTTTACGTCGGACCTGTAATTATAAGGATATTTTTTATGTTATTTGGTAACGAGACGTGCTGGTCGTTTGCATGATGGTAAGCATAACGCCGGCCTATAACAATTGCAGTGCCACCCAGAACTGTGAAACGCAAAGGCCTGCGCGGCACTGCAGTGCGCTCGTTACCCTGAGCTAATGTCTCTCATAAGCCCAGTAATTTCACTGGCTACTCTGATCATCAAACCGGAACACCGGGCCTGAACATTACTGCTTGGCGACAGACTTCACGAGCTAATCGGTGGTAACAACCCAGAGGGACACTCGCAGAAGAGTTAGTCCTAGCACTAACATACTGTTGATATTTAAAAAAAAGTTATAAGCGCGTTTTATGAAAGGCGAACCTTGATGCTTCGATTCTGATCGTATTTTTCCTACCACGAAAGCGTGGAAAGACAAAATGTCAAGTTACGAAAATCGAATCGACTGTCAGATTCGAAACATTTTCACGGTAGGATTATTGCGATCCGACAGTCGAAGCTTCGATAGATTTTCGAAAAATTTACATAACACACCTAATATCGACAGGACAGCTACTATACTTACTACAACTAAAGGTGACATTGCTACGTTTGGTTTTTGTTTTTAAGAAACCTTTTTGGTTCCACATTCATGGTGCAAATGACTTAGAAGTGGATCAGAATAGGCAAGCGTGCTTTATCGTCAGCCGTATTGTCGCGTATAACCAGATGAGAGCTGGTAATCAAACTATAGTCTATAAGTAGTCTGTGTAAAAAAAACATGAGCATTAATTATTTTGGTCACGCGTTGAATCTTACAGGCGTTCGCAATTGTTTTAGAACATTCAACACGATACAAAAACATGTTAAAATACCAATCTCTACGGACTCAATGTTTCAACATAAACGTCTACCACTAACAACTTCTGTGGTCAGAGAACTTGCGCCGCTTGAGCTACTCTGATGAAGTAGCCACGGCGCCGGCGCCAGACTTCATTTACATCTCACAATGATGCTTAATAAATAAAATTGGTATGTAATCCAAATAAAATAATACAATCACAATCGGCAACAACTAAGGAGTATAAGTGTCAAAATTGCTTTTAAAAAAAGTGGGAACCAACTTCAATGAAAACATTGCGATATATATTATGAAGTTTCATCCCCCATTTTTCCACCTTCCTTTCTTTCATAAAATTTATTAATCATATAGGTAACCTCCTCGTGAAAAAAGATTAATTCAAATCGGTTGTCAATTAGTGGATATATCGAGTAATATCGCCATAAAAAAATACACGAATTGAGAAAGCCATACAAAATGTGTTCAGCTAATTTTTTTTGTCTAATAACTGCTACCTGGCGCGCGTGCCCTTTGAAGCACGGTAGCACTTATAAATTGTCAAATACCACAGAACGCGGTTGCAATCAGGTATTAAATTAGGTATTAAATCCATCCAATTAGGTATTAAATTAATTTCCAAGAATAGATGATGATCATTCTAAAATCAATCACAATTCAAATCATCCTTGAACCAAATCATTAAACGGATCTGAAACGTGCAACATGGGCTCTAACATATAGAATATCATTAGTACATCAGAGTACGTTGGCAAATCTCCGGTGTTTCTAACAAGAAGGTTATGTAACCAAGGTCGGCGCTCATCTGCTGACATTTAGACCGCTGACCGGTCGCACATTACCTAACCTGTTCTTGGAATCCCGAGCTCTATCACTTTAATGGCATGTGGCATTATAACTACAATTATTGGTATCAGTACGGGTTATTAGATGTTTCCTCTGCGAGTTTGCTCACCTTCGACTTCTATGTTTCTATTTCTATCCGGCCAGTATGTAAAGTTTTGAAGAGCCGTGGAACAAGGAGGTTCTAATTCATATCTTTTTAAATGTGACGACAGTGTGTGTCGTGAAACTGTTAAATTTGACCAAGTGTCCCACCGCTGCAGTGCAGAATGCTGCTCCGTCTAATGCAGCCATTCCTAAACTAAGTCAAAGTAATATGAAGTATAACATTACTTGTAAAATCTGAATCCAGCGGGGGGACCAAGCTCCTTGGTGATCGGGACTTCAGGGCAGCGGAAGCCGAGGAAAGCTGAAATGAACGTTAGGTCATAAATACAACATTTTTAAACAATATCGGTGTCGTCGTTAGAACACTGCTTTTTTGCATAACCTAGGTAAATATTTAGGTATCCGATTTAGGCGTCTCCTAAATAGGGTTGGCGAAAACGGGCAGTAAACTCGTCTCTGAATCTTAGCTCACTATCATAGAAGAAAAAAGGATCACCTACGTTTAAAAAATATCACAATTAATAATACTACAAATATTACTATCTTCCACTTAGGTTGCTCGGAGCCGCCACATATTGTCTGTTTGAGATTATATCATATTTCTGCCAAATTTTCTAACTATGGCTTTGAATTGCAGGATCACACCCAAATATTTTTGTAATTGGTTCAGTTAGGAGTAACAAAACACTTGGTTATGAAGTATTAAAGTAAGCAGGTAGATAAAACTTGGCAAGATGAACCCTACATACCCTTGACCTAACGTTTCAATAATTAAAGGTTGGATCGAGCAATCTTACGAGTCATAAAAGTCAAAAGTTATAAACGTTATTTTTATTGCAAATACTTTTCTGCATTTACAAACATGTGGAAAAGCAAGACAAATTGATTCATAAGCGCCATAAAACAAATAAATTCTTGTTAGCCTTGACTGTATGCCACCGAGTAAACACCCAGCGGAACTGGAATATTCGAAAACTCCACAAAAATCAAGTCCAGCTCCGTCAGCCTTGTCAAAAGCATACTACAATAGTCTCTTGTTATACATAAAAAAATCTAATAATACGATTGATAGTTTGTATGTTTGTTACCTCAAATACGCCGTAAATACTAGTCCAATACTCAAAATAAACTTGTTATGGAGATGAACACTTATGCATATAATTTTAATGTCGATTGAAGCGGACAAAGCCACGAAGCTTCACTAGTATTGAATAAATGCTAGCGGCAATAAACGATAGTTATTCCTGGCATGATCTGTCACAAGCAAGCTGCGAAATTCTAAAGCAACAATAAGGTATCAATAAATATAATCACTTTAGTGTATATGATTCGAGAAGTTTCTAAGCTTTTACGACATAGTTTAGAGCAGGTACCATGACTGTATGTAATGAAACATGCAACATGTACAACAGTATTGGGGTACTTATTATGGTGGGCATTTTTTGACCACCGTCCACGTGTTTGTGTTATTCAATGTGTATCTGATCCTTTATTTACATATTACACTATGAACTAAATTTTAGAAGAAATCGATCTGACTTGATCTGAGCACAGCACAACTAGCTTTTGCGACTGCACGCTTGAAATTAGTATAACATTAGCTGTTTCCCGCGGCTTCGCCCACGTAGTCTAAATTACTCCTTGTAACATCAGCTATCTGCCAGTGAGTCAAAATCGTAATCGGTCCAGCCGTTTCGGAGATTACCCGGAACAAACAGACAGACAAAAATTGTAAAAATTGTTGGTTTGTTATAGGTACCGTAATATACTTTCATAAGCTTTTAGTAAAAAGTTCTTATTTTGATATCAAAGAAGTTCAATTTTTGTTTTGTATCTATACAAGTAAAGGTGACTTACCCTCAGCATCGCAGTCAGAGACCTGGTCGGGCCACTCGCACCTGTAAGTTTCAGGGTCGTAGGCCAGACCGTCTGGGCAGGAGAAGTCGTATCCGACTCCGTTGACACAGTTCCTGAAGTGGCTACAGTTGGCACGGGAGTCTCCCAGCTTGAAGTAACCGAATTGATGAGGGCACTGTTCGGTGGGCTCGGCTGATTCTAATAAATGATATTTAATGAAATTATAGATTACATTCAAATCTAGGCTTGCAGTCATGATCATCAGCCGGAAGACGTCCACTTAGCATTAGATCTCCTCGAAAAGGAATGGGGGGTTGTCCAAAAGGAATGGGGGGTTAGTGGGAGGACTAACTCTTCTGCGAGTGTCCGTCTGGGTTGTTACTACCGCTTTGCTCGTGAAGTTTGCCGCCAAGCAGTAGTGTGCAAGTATTACTGGGTTCCGGTTTGATGAGCAGAGTATCCAGTGAAATTACTGGGCTTATGAGACTTAATACCTAATGTCTCAGGGTAACGAGCGCACTGCAGTGCCACGCAGGCCTTTGTGTTTCAAAGTTCTGGGTGGCACTGCAAATGTTATGGGCCGGCGTTATGCTTACCATCAGGCAAACGACGAGCTCGTCTCGTTACCAAATAACATAAAAAAAATTACAGATTAAGGTTGAATTGGCATGTTATCCCGGATGGGGGTGATTAAGACTATGGAGAAGAATTCTGCTGCTCATTCTGTGAATATTTTCTTAGCTGGCTTTTACTGTATCCACGGGAAAAGGACGTTCTGCCAGTCAGTAGTGCGTTACCTAAACATGAGTTATTGGAAAAATGCTTACAACCTTTTAAGGGAGTTCTATACAACATAAACAGTTTTTGCTCTACGACTTGCATGCAACAATGTTTCTAGCCCATACTAAATGAACAATCAATTTAAATAGTAGTAGGTACTTCAGTAGTAACTTTATGTAAGGTGTTCTTTGAACGACTAGGTGTTCACAGAATAAACAATAGGGCACAACGCCAACTGCGCAGTTATGCAGTCTCAAAAGAAACTTCAAAAGAATTACGTTTTAAGAAAAATCGTAGTTCAAAAGGTACTCTTTACTCATTTGCTATAATATAGATGTTGCCCTTAAGAGGTTATTAGCATTTTTGAAATAGCTCTGTATACCTAATCGCATTATAGGTTCTCCAGTCAGAGACAGAAAAAAAGTTAGAACACGGATCAGTAAGAAGGCTTGGCGAAAAAATAAATAGGTAAACAATTTAAAAATTTAAGCACTGATAGGTAAATTCCTGTGATTTACCCGACCAACAACATCCTATTAAACCATGTCCTTGAAAACCTATCAAATAAGTAAATGGATAACCGACTCAGTTTAAAGCAGTTTGCTAATTTCGCAAACCACTCACATATTCCAATCGCCCAGAATCTCATCGCGAGCTATTCGCAACTCATCTTTATTCCAACACCGTATCATGTATCTTGAATATGAAAAAAAAAATACAATTTTAAAATCAGCGATGACAAAGCGTCACTGCTGGTGTGAGGCTTGCAATCTGTTGATCCACAGACCATATATGTAACTACGTATGTTGATCTTACGGATGGGCCATTTTGGTTCATTTGTATGGAACTCGCGAGTCGCGGCGGGCTGAGACAAGAGACTTCGTTATTGCTCAGGACTGGAGATCAAATAGCGCGTGTATATTGTCATGATGTCAGCCCCAATAATACGTAGACTGTATACACTTTCAGATTTTCAAATTCAATTTCGAATGTATGTAACTAAATGATTTTGCTGAAATATAGTAATGAGCTACGTTTTACAATTAATAACTTATTCCGAAATCTTATATTCGTAAAGTCATACAGTTACATACTTTTTAAAATCTGAAAGTCTATACATATATTAGGTATCACAGCCGTCTGTACCGACTGAATTTTAGGTCTAATTTTACTACAGGCATTATTTATAGCATCCTAATCCAAAACATTAATTGCAATATCAATTAGACGCGATCTCTGTTTTACTCTACGAGTAATATGCCAACTGCCTGTTTCTTTTTTTAAATTATTCCGCGATAGTGTTGTATCGTTATTAGATGACAGAATCTTATTATATGTGAATGTGACTTAATAGTCAGTTCATGAGTGCTCTCCTGGGCCAATCAATAAAGAATTTTGAATAGGTGAATATGGTAAACCTAGAATAGGGTGGGTTTTTAAATACAGTTGCTGAAAGTAAAAACGTTTTGCTTGACTTAAAACTCGTAAAGGTATTTAACTTACGTAGAGCGGAGCGCTCGAGGCAGGCGACTTCGTTGGGGTACTGGCAGGGGTACACGTTGAAGTTTAGGTTGGGGTTGAAACGGAGACCGTCGGGGCACGTCTTCTCTTCCGCAGTTCCGTTCTGTACACAAGATAGTTTGTACAATGTTAAGAATGATAACATAATATTAATATCCTAAACCGGTAAGTGGAGAGCGAGTAGGAATAAAAAAAAACTCATTCCCAAAATAGTGGCGGCATCACCACGTTGAATATTATTGGCTTATATTTTACCTTTCATTTTTAATAAACTATTTTCTTTACTAACCGAATTGAGAACCTCTTTCTCTTTCGGAAGTTGGTAAAAAAAATAATCGACACTACGGCGCAAGTACGGATCTTTTCGGTCGGCAAAATTCGATAAAATTCACAGTTCAAATCGATAAAACCCACTTTATCGATTTAAACGGTCAATTTTATCGAATATTATCGAATTTTATCGACCCGAATAGATCCGTACTTGCGCCGTTGGCGATAATGGAAATGGCGGGAAAATCCACAACCTGTGGATTGGCTTACAACATTGCAAATAGTTGCCAGCGGAAAAAAAAACATTATGAAGTTTTATTCCCTCTACTTTTTTAGAAATATTACTTGAGATTGGCACAATACATTTTACATGAACCGTATGGCTTTTTTTAAAAAAAAAACATCGAATAAATGTTGCAATATTATAAATCACTTACAATGCATTCGATGTATTTATCGCAGCTGCCTCCTACAGGATACCTCTCGTTCAGCTCTTTGCACGCGCCGACAGACTGGCGAGGTGGTGGCGGTGGCGCGGGTTGCTGCTGGTACTGCTGATACCTGTTCTGTGACTGGTATTGCTGACCGAATTGGGCGACCGCTGTTGGAAACATCAACATTTGTATTCATTTATTTTGCGGCATAAGGGATATATTTTTATGCTATTTGATAACGAGACGAGCTGGTCGTTTGCCTGATGGTAAGAATAACGCCGGCCCATAACAATTGCAGTGCCATTACGGACTTCGAAACATAAGGCCTGCGCGTGACTATATATTGCGCTCGTTATACCCTGAGACATTATATATAGGTATTAAATCTCATATAAGTCCAGTAATTTCAATGTATGGAAGTTGATAAACGCTTTTAAAAAAGAGACTAAAGGGGAGCACTTATATAGTGCACTTAAGGGGCAGAATCCGGCGCGCCGCTATCTCGCTCGCGCATCTTAGCATTTTTGAAGATAAATAATCACTTAATATAATTATGAAAAATCGCACTCGGTGAAATTGCTGGCATTAACATTACAAAGGTACGGCAAAAGTATCATTTTGATCCGATCAAGTTTTCATACATGAAAATGGGCAAAACATAAAATCCCATTTTTAGGTTTGAAAACCTGAATGGAACAAAATGAAATTTTTGTGTAACCTTTGTAATGTCATTGTCAGCAATTTCACCGAATGCGATTTTTCATAATTATATTAAGTGATTGTTTATCTTCAAAAATGTTGAGATGCGCGAGGGAGATAGCGGCGCGCCGGATTCTGCCCCTTAAGAATGGTAAAGAAAAGTTTTAAACTTAACCGGCGATAGGGCTTGAAAATAGGTATTAATTCATGTTCGTGTTCTGAAAGAAGTGCAAGAGGATAAAGATGAGCTTGCTTCTCTCTGTCTACTTCAAAAGGGACCTCGCATTATCTAATAGTAGTAGAATTAGTAAAAAAACATGTTTATTTAGTTATCTATCTGTATACGTATAAATCTAACTATACCTACCAGAATTATAAGCAGTTTTATTAATGTAAGTGTGTATGATTTTATTTATTATTTTGTCTATTTTCGTTATTAGAGGTCAAATGTGACGTAGGAAAATAATATCGAGATGCATGTTCTTTTCCTTTTAATTTTTTTAAGTGCTAGTATTCTATAAAAAGACAATTGACTAATGGTAGATGTACCTTTCAAGAATAATTGGAAGTGTTTAAAAAATGTATCGCCAAATTTTGCCCCTAACAAACAAATGTTAAAACCGAAAGGAATCAAAACTTGAAAATAAAATGAGGTGAAGACAGACGCTTCTCCTTTTTGAAATTAGGTTCAAATAAAATTAAAAAGCTGGTTGAATTGTAAACATCCTTTTTTTCACCGCTTCCTAACAAGTCTTATTTATTCATTTATTTGTCCGAGTCCCAGGGACCTTCACAGATAATTTAATTTTTCAAGCACGAACCCGGCTCTATAAGTGTTTCTAATTGAATACTTCAATTAACTGGAACTAAAGTCTACATTGTTAGAGATAATCCCAGCTATTGTTTAGAAGAGGCGACGCGTGAAAAACATCTCCTTGGTACTAATTCATTCAAGAACGTGTCTTTATTTACAGATTTGGTTTGACCTCATAACATAGTTGGATAAATTTAACACTTCATGCTTTTCTATGGGATGCATTTGGGTGAATGCTCTTTGGAATTATCTACACAATTTCCTGACCTTGATTTACATCACCGGATGACCAGACTAATGGAAAAGCGGCAGCGTTGGCCCAGACGCCTTACTCTGTACATCGAACGTCGAAGCTTCGGCTAACGGATCGGCATTTTCATACTATGAAAAACAAAATGTCAAGAGCGAACATAGACTTGAACGTTGGATCCGAAACACTTTCACAGTAGGAAAACTGCGATCCGTCCAACGAAGCTTCGACGTTCGATTTACGGAGTAAGGCCCCTGGACAATTGGACATGTATCATGATCGGGCGAGATCACTGACGAGATCACTATCACTTTCTTCAGCACCATTCGATTGATACATTCAGATAAATTATATTTATGTTTTTGGTAAATATAATCGTAATAAGTTACAACTAATTAATAAAAAAAACATTACCCTCCTCTTTGTGCAGTTATGTGTATTACCGATTTTTTTTAAATTACGTTTTTTCGATTCTAGCTCTGAAATGAAAAGTACTTTTCTTTCCACTCCACTTTACTTTCCACACGCTCCTTGCAACTTGGTGCCTACGACTACTCTTGCTCTACCAGGGGCGCCGCAAAGCGGCATCGATGCGATGATACAGTGCTATCACTGTATCATCGCATCGATATTTCACTTTTGCACATGAAGCGTTGCTGATACTACCCTCTTGCGCCAAAAGGATCAATATCGGAGGAGTAAAATTTAATGATGCAACACAAAATGGTAAATTATTCCCGTGTTAGCTACTAGGTAAAGATAATTCGGGCTGGTGCAAGCGGGGCTGTATGAAGTGCAACTTCCATCTTCAAGGCACTTCGGTTGATGTAGGAAATAGATTTTTGGGCGGAACGAAAAGTATTATTTACGTTTCAATTTTTTCGATTGTTTGTTGAATTTTTGGGAAATTGCACAAGTTCTGGAAGATTGTATACGTTCTGGAAAATTTAATAACATCCTATAACATTAGGTACGTTTCATGTATTTTCAAGATTCGCGAAGCCAAATTTTCGTATCCACAAAGATTGTCTAAATATTATTACCTACCTACATATATATATATCGGGCCTAGTTTTTAACCAACTCTGTCAACCATGTTTTGTGTAATTATATGACTTTATCCGAATCCGAAAAATTAATGGATAATTAAAAATAAATATCCGTATTAATAAGTATACCATTAAAATAAGGTATGTATAAAATAAACATGCCGTCATTATTAAACTCTGTAGGTTGGTATTTGACTACAAACTATGTACCTCGACGAATAATAATAATTCATAATATTAAGATTATTAATTATAAGTTATACTAAACTTCAATCATTATGTCTTTTTAATTTAGTTTTGCCTACTCATACTAATAAATTAGTTTGAGTTTTATATATTAAGGTCGAATTTAATCTATTCTATGAACTAGATAATTACCTACGTAAATTTAGCTTGTTAGTATTCGAAACATAAGGAGTTTATCACTTTACTGACATTATGATGACTATGAAAATTTAAATTAAATGTCATAAATTATTTGTTTAAAATAATACAATTTAATTTAAAACATATCATTAATAAATATTTTAAGAATTACACAAATAATTTTTTTAGAGCACATCATCCACTTAACAGGAAATCCCAGTCAAATAAACAGCAAACCACAGCTATAAAAAAAATGAAATAAATTTAAGATTACTTTTTTTTTAAATCAATTAAAAAAAGAGATGTTCACTCACCGACAGCGCTCACGCACGCAAGTACAATCAATATCCTGTTCATGTTGCTATTTCCGATGTCCAGTCTGCGCGAGCTTCACCAAAACACTGACTGCCTCGGCCTGCCCGACGTGGATCGAAACCTTGAGGACCAGGTTGTGAAACGAGAGATGTGTGCTGCGCCTCGTGTTACATCCAATCCTACTGTTACATCAGGAGCGCTTGGAAGGAGGCGCGAAAGCTTCGAGACTAACCTGACAACCACGCGGTGGATTTGACATGTCGATGGACTTACCTTCTGTAGCAGAGTTTCGGTCCCTGCTACGAGACACATATGATTCTTTATAATTTTTGACAATGAGATGGTTGGTTAATAAACACCAGCCCTTAACAGTTGCAGTGCCATCTAGCAATTTGAAACGCAAAGGCCTGCGCTGCACTTCATTGCGGTCGTTACACTTGAGACATTAGATATTAATTCTCATAAGCCCAGTAATTTCACTGACTAAACTTGCTCATCAAATTGGAACACTGTATCGCTTGCACTGATCAGGAAACATAGAGGCTAGCAAAGAATTCCAACATAAAGCAGTTCGCATTGTAAAAATCGAGGCAAAACACTTATGCCCGTTTTCACCAACCCTATAGGGGACGCCTAAATCGGATGTCTAAATCATTAGGAGTTGCCTAGGGTAAAAAATGTTTCACCAACCTTTAGGAGTGTTCTAACGGTTTATATTTAGGACTTTGCTTACATTAGGAGTGTAGTACATGCTCAGTTAGGAGTCGCCTTATTCGTCGTTAGTGAATACGGGCATTAGTGTGAGTAGGAGTGGGATAGCAACCATGAATACAGATATATACATGTATGTAATCCTAAGTAATTTTATTAAATCTATTTGCATCAATCAAGTATTGTCTTCACAATTATTTGAAGAGGAGCTCAAGAAAGCGAATTAATGCGATATCAACCTTGAGTTCGAGAGTTGTGAAACTTAAGTGTAAACACCTTGTGAGTGACTTCTCCGATGAGGAAGAGTGATAAATAGTTGCCTGAACGGTGCACGGTGCTAGAAAGGTCACGCACTGTTTTGTAAGGCATTACGTGTGTTATTGCAGCTTCTTATGAGGCAAGTTTGTGTGAACTCAACAAGACCCAGAAATAAATCATCGTTTTTAACTCAATCGATGTGTTAATTAGGGCCTGCTCCTGGTTGTGAAACGCTAATAATTGTCAAGTTGTGCATGGTAGCGCATGTTTCTGAAATGGCTAGGTACCACCGTCAAGTTGAAAATTTGATGCAAGGCACGTGGCCTTGTGTTCCGGCACCTCGTTAGGCGAAATAGTAGTCGAAAGCAAAACTTTAAGCATTATAACACAATACAAATATAGGTATCATAAAAATGCGAGAAACCAGTTTTTATCATCTTTGGAGCTCATCATCTAATATTAATCAAATTTAAATTTAACCACGCTGGGACTTTATTGTACTCTTTGCACAAAAAGGCAAGTATGTTTTCTATGTGTGGGTTATGCTCCCACAACTCCCGGGACTCACCCACACCCACAACAATCAGAAAGGATGTCCTAAATGCAGGGTATCATAGAAGTATAGACCCAGATATACCTACAGTATATAAAATAGGTATGGCATGACCTTTGATCTATTGATATAGTAGTATTACGGGTCTGTGACAGTCATGTATAAGGTAAAAAAAAACAAAAATGCCAGAGATAACATTAATTATAGATAAAAAACAATAGGGTCGTATAGCAAACCTCCTTTTTTGAAACATTATCACAACTTGCGCTGTAGGTTCACGGCTGACGCTCGCGGATGTACCTTATATAATGATATTATGTACGTGTGGACATTGTTCGCAGGTCAGGTCATCAGACATCCCGCGTATTCTTTGGAATGTTGAATCTTTGTGTATGACCATTTCGTCATACAATCAGGTTTTTATTGCGTTCATAAACATGCGTTTTAGCGCATCTTGGCTTTACGTAGAGTAAATAGCATAACTTATCACTTGATTTATGTTAGATAAATACTAGAAGTTACCCCTAATACAAAAACTGTTCAACTATCTACAGACCTATATATTTATTGGATCTTATAATATCCACTGGCGTCAAAGTGGCTATAAACAATTCATATTCTTCTTCATCTTCACCTATAACTGCGATGACATTTATCTTTTATCTGTACAGTGTTTCTTTTATATTGCTTGTTTTAATGTACATCGTGTTGGTGATCAATATAATAAATAAATAAATATAACCCAACTTTGCTGGCCACTACTTAGGTCAAAGATTAAGCATTGCCATTCAACGTGGCAATGCTGCCAGCATTTTGGGAACTTTGCCTACTGGTAGCGGATTATTAGATTAAGATTGTAAATAAATTAGTGTGTATTTTATTTAGTTATTTTAGTTTATGTTGTTTAGTTACCTACTAATCTACACAACTTACTAATTACCCAACAGTCAGCGTGTATATTGCAATGCTGTATTGTTGACCCAAATAATCACTAGAATTTCGGCCACTCGAATATTTTCTAAAATACAAGGAGTTCCCGACCCGCATGGTCCCATGGAACAATGCTTATAAAAATACAATGTAACTCAGAGCTTTAAATGAAACAAAATCATACGCGGCTGTGAGTTCAGCTCAGGACGCTCTGCAGTATTCTTACTAAGCACTTTGTTCTTCGCTTCAGAACACATCCAAGCCTGCAGTATTGCGCTTGACTGCAGACTATAATACGAGCGAAGCGGTATCTTCTCGAAGAATTACTTAGTAGGTAAGCCGTTTCGGAAACGATAACTACTTGTTGTGTGTCAACTCATAACGACTTGTGCTACTTTTAACTAATCTGTTATTTTCCACCTATCTCACCTGTTAATAGTACCTATTTTAAAATTATAGTGTCGATGCGATCAAAGGCCAAACCAAACATTTAATGAACGATGTGAATGCGAAACCGAGAGCTAATTGTATATTGTAGGTCCAGCGGAGATGTACAAGAGAGATACAGACAGAGGGTTCGGAAAGTTCGTAGGGTTGTACAACGATACTTATATAATAACTAGCTTCTGCCCGCGGTTTTCACCCGCGTTCCCAACGGGAACCGTGCATTTTTCCAGGATAAAAAGTAGTTAATGTTACTCTCCGATCCCTAAACTATATCTATGCCAAAAATCACGTTGATCCGTTGTTCCGTTACTGCGTGCAAGAAGGACAAACCAACAAACACACTTTCGCATTTATTATATTAGTAGGATTGAGAAACCACTCCAATCAATGTATATAACACGAAATTCTTTACTGAACACCACATGGTATAAATGCATTAGGAAACCACAATTTACCCAACAAAATGAATGGATCACGACCCGTATACCCACTGGACTGCCTCACTCTTGGGTGGACGGGTAATTCACATTTAAACCTCCACGGTCCACCAACTGCGCATATATAGTATTGTTATCAATAAAATAAGGTTGTATTGTATACAAAGAGCGGCCTTATAGCTATAAGGAATTTTACAGACACTTTTAACAAAGTACGGGACGCTAAGTTAGTCACTGAAATTACGAGACTTATGAGACGTAACACCTAACGTCTAAGGGTACGCCCACTGCAGTGCCGTGCAGGTCTTTATTTCTCAAATTTCTGAGGGGCATTGCAATTTTTAGGTGTTGGCGTTATGCTTACCATCAGGCAAAGGATCCGCTCGTTTTGTTATCCAATAAGTAGTATAAAAGAGGACTGTGTAAATACTTATAGTTCTCAGACATATAACAAATAGTTAATTATAGGACTCCTAGTTTCGGGCGCTTTCTGAACCAAAACGACCTGTTTTTCTTCACACAAATGTCCGTGTCCATACATATTAACAGCAAAAAAATACTTTAGTATAGCCAAGTATATTTAAAATAAAGATATCTACGAAAATATTTAAAATTACTGGTCTCTTTTTCTTAATTAAAAAAAAAACTACGAAATAACTTTCAACTAAAAGAAAATCCATCGCTATTTTCAACCTTATTTCTTTACAAAAGGATTATACCCAATGATGGCTTACTTCAGATTCTATAATAACGATTTTGAATATTTTTGATAGCCTCAATAATATTTCATTCAAATTTGGAAGCAGATTCACTTTTAACATCCGTAAAATGTCAAGGGCAAAGTTAATGATCACAAAACGTGTAATATTAGATAAAGATGTAAAAAATTGCGAACACGTAGGCAGGTAGACGACCACAAAATAAAGATTGGGAGAGATACGTAGGTACATTAAATAGGTAAGTATACAACTACAATTCTGAGCACATTAGACACCTTCAAATAATTAACATACGTTTTTAGTTTTGGACTGGCCGTGTGGTCCTAACTAAGAACAGTACCATCCCATCTCTTCCCGTGGCTGCCGTAAGGGAATATCCAGGGAATTTACAGCAGTTTTCTCCTAAGTTAACACCATAATCTACTGTGATTTACCCTAATAGTCTGTGACTGCGATTACCAAGATGCCTGATGCCAGGCATGGTGTATTATAGCAAAATCTGCCCTTCATGGGAGAGTTCCGAAGTTTAGCTGCGGACATTTTTGGCTGATGGTGATGGTGAGATTTGGACTTGGCCACTATCTCGCTATTTGCAATGACAATTTGATTGAAACACCACAAAATAGCGAACTACAACATAGCAAACTAAACCTATTCTTATATATTTAGTTTTTTCTTTAGGTCTTTCCGTGCAGGCGTAAGTTCAGGTACGGCCCCCGGCGGAGCGGTTTGACGGCAGATTTTTTAATTGAGGGTGATTAACCAGCCAGGCAAGCCAATATAGCTATAAGAATAGGCGCCCTACCACCGCTCAAAGTTAATTCATAAGACTTGTTTTTCAGTTCTGTAATAGCAGTGTACGAAGTAAGTCTTTTAGAGGCTTTAGGCGTGTATACCTCCTACATACAGAATTATTCTTCCAGATTAAGTTCAGCAGAAGCTAAAGTACTCCAGCTCTTACTCCGCATGCAGGTCACGTAGAGTCTAGAGCAACTTCACCGTCATACGTGTTTAATCTAAGAGCCATACACTTAGATTAAACACGTATAGCACTCTAATTTGTGCGTAAAAGTGATGCCGAAAATACTTGACCAAAGTTGTTTTATTGTATAGACAATACTTATTCTAATATTTTACAAAACTACATGTGTTTCAAAAGACTTTTCTCATGTAGTCTTCCGTCATTTAATTTCTCCGTCAAAATATATTTTAGGTAATAAATGCAAAAGTGTGTTTGTGCGTTTGTTGGTTTGTCCTTCTTTCCGAAAGCAACGGAGCAACGGAAGGACGTGATTTTTGGCATAGATATAGTTTATGGACCGGAGAGTAACATAAGCTACTTTTATCCCAGAAAAATGTATGGTTCCTGTGGGAACGCGGGTGAAACCGCGGGCAGAAGCTACTCGTTAAATATACAGTAAATTAATATTTCTCTTTTTACTATAGTATTTTTTGTAACATGAAGACATCACTTCATGTTACTAGTTAATTAAGATATGTATATTTGTATAATCATTGTAATCGGATTTTAGAGTTACAGTGTTCCTTTTGTCTGTAATTACTGTATCTATATTAATTAAATAAATAAATATACATTCTTGTCGTTTAACAGATCACCCGTAAAAAACTACGCGTACATCGTCCAATGCAAGGTTGTATTATTGTGTGGCATTTACTGTTTGTTGGCATTTACTCAATGTAAAAATGGATATTATTACTATATCACATTTGAAGAATCGCCAGAAGTAAAAATGTTAAATCAAACAGCTCTCTCACAAGTTTATTCATTTCATTTCAGTAATGTAACTGAAATAAAAAGACTATATTATAAACGCGAGTGTTTTGTTCGAGACAATTCTTCTACTTCTACCTGTTCTAAGCAATCTGTTCATTTTGTATGCAACGCATTGTGTGCCGTGTTCGTAATTTGGGATTTCACAGTTGTTGTTTAACTTGCCTTGGTATTTCAATATTTTCCGTTGATATTCAATGAATTCGATTGCTTTATTCAAATATTTGGATTTAACCAGGAGGTATGACTCAATTAACTTCCATAGGCATGACTGGTCTGACATCCGTCTGGGTGGGTACTGCTTTGCTTTTTTGTTCTGCCGTTTAGTTTTGAGTGGTAAGTAATAGGTACGTGTAGGTATTGTACACAACAATATGAGAGTCTTCAAGACACAAGTTAACAGGTATCTTCAGGGCAAGCTTGCTACATCATCGACCGCAAAATAGGTTGTACAGAGTAGTACTAGGTATACTTATACCCCGCACCACAGGAGGTGGTGCGGTGGAGACGAGATGCCAGGAGAGCGGCTCTGGCGTCCTGGAGGGAGCGGCTCCTCACGGGGCCCGCACGGAGGGGGGACGGCGCCGTCCGGTTTCTGGAGGCGATCCGTCCTGTACTCACTAGGTGGGCCCAGCGAGGGCACGGAAGCCTCACCTTCCGCCTTACACAGGTCCTCTCGGGGCATGGTTGCTTCGGGAGGTACCTGTGTAACGTGGCGAGAAGGGAGGCCACCCCAGCATGCCATCAGTGCGGCTGCGCGGAAGATACTGCGCGGCACGCACTGGAGGCATGCCCGGGAGGCGAGGGACCGCGACGAGCTCTAGTCGCGGTCGTGGGGGCAGACCTCTCGTTGCCGACCATCTTACGAAAGATGGTCGACAACGAGGAGGTCTGGGAGGCAGTGGTCTCCTTTTGCGAAGCCATTGTTTTGCAAAGGGAGGCCGAGGAGCGGGAGAGAGAGAGGGATCCCCTCTCCCTCCCTCTCCGGAGAGCAAGGAGACGGGGGCGAGGTAACCATCGCTTCCCGTCTCCACTGGGAGGGTCTGGGGCGCCGGATGTGGGGGCATCCGGCGTCCCGCACCTATCATAGGTAGGACCCTCCCGAGGCGGAGGCGATGCGCTCGTGTTCCGGTGCATCGCCTGAGCCGTGCGGGGGAGCTTCCTCTCCCCGCGGGGCGGGTCCGTCCAAAAGGACGGACGACGGCTGACGGGGTCACGAGGAGTGTGTGTACGGGCCCGTGACCTCGTCCGTAGCTGAGCCGACAGGAAAAATCCCCGGTGGTTTTAGTGGGTAGGACACTGTGCAGTGGGCAGGCGGCGAGTCCCACACTATCTCCGCACTCCCCCGGGTGCGGAGTTGTGCGTAAAGGCATTTCCCCGGGTTACAAAAAAAAAAAAAAAAAAAAGGTATACTTATACCCGGGGTGCTCGGCCACGTAACCTCAACTTGGTGACCCTGGGTATCTGCCAACAACCTCTCCTGTTTGCCTGGAGAGGTTGTTGGCAGATAGCAGAAAACCGGGCGAGGTGGTGCCCCCCCCCCCCCCCCCCCCCCGCGTGCTCCTCTGAAAGGATCAGCAGAGGGCTCAGAGGACGGGGCACAGGGGCTGAGCGGAGCCCGAACGCCAAAGGGACGTATAGGGTGATGAAGAGGTGGGGCGCGCTGTCTTTCAGCGTGAGATCAGGGGGGAGGGATCCTACCTTGCTCCCGCTGGCAGCGCACCAAGAAAAAAAATTGACGTGACCAGGTGCAGTGAACCCCCGTCCTGACCGGCGCGCCCTGCCCGCCACTTAGGATGGGGGTTAAAGAGGTGGGGCACGCCCCACCTCTTTAACCCCCATCTCTTTTCTCTTTTCTCGCAAGAAGAGCATCCTC
The DNA here is from genome assembly GCA_907269065.1 of Crocallis elinguaria. NCBI lineage: Eukaryota > Metazoa > Arthropoda > Insecta > Lepidoptera > Geometridae > Crocallis > Crocallis elinguaria. The sequence goes on from OU026078.1 coordinate 11,944,126, forward strand.
TAGAAATGGAGTAGCAACCTAGAAGCCACATACCTAACTGTAATGAGTTTGATAGGTACAGAGATTGGAATAGATCACAGAACAGTCGTTACCTAACAGGTCCTGGCTATTACACACGTAGTATAAGGCAGTTGTTGATTAAACAGTTGTTCCGATCACCTTGTCAGAAGTAGGTAGCGTTTACTACTTTTTATGTGGCCAATTTAGTCGTAACGTCACAAAATAATTGGTCCATAACTATCGACTTTTTATTGTCTGTTTTACATTTTTTTCTATTCTAATAGTATCCAGCCTTTGACCATTATTTAAACTGTTATGAAAAGTGGATGACGTTCTGAAGCGCTAAAATAGGGGCGGCCTTTCCGGTGCTGGCTTGCGGTTGGTGCAATTAAACTGAACTTGTTTAAGTAAGGCACTCTAGAGACATGTAATTTCTTTTCGTCTAAATTTTTGTTAACATTGATATAATATAGGTACAATATAATTCAAACCTATCAAAACCATAATACAGCCTAAGTTTGAATTGGTATGTTTTCCTGAAAGGGGGTCAATCTACTTCTGGAGGTCAACAACATTTTCCGGGTCAGATCAGCTGATTCATTTGAACTATGTTGAACTTTGTAAAATGACGATGTTGATTAGAAGAGCCTTAGAAATATTCCAGAAAATGCAGCGCGCTTCTCGATTGAAGTTGATTGGAAATATGTCGATGACTTATTTCCAAGGGAGGTTCTCACAACTTGTGGACAACTATGGTTCTAATCACCCCCTTCCGGGATAACTTATAAATTCAAACTCAACCATTTCCTTTTTTTATTCTGTTTGATAACGATACGAGCCGGTCGTTTGCCTGATGGTAAGCATAACACCGGACCATAACAATTGAAGATCCACTCAGAACTTTGAAACCCAAAGGCCTGCGCGGCATGCGGCACTGCAGTGTGCTCATCTCTGAGACATTAGGTATCAAGTCTCATAAGCCCAGTAATTTCATTGGCTACTCTGCTCATATAACCGGAACACAGTAATGCTTGCACATTACTGCTTGGAGGCAGACTTCACGATCAAAGCAGAAGGACACTCGTAGAAGTTTTTTTTAAGGACCGTGCTTTTGTCTTTCGATCTTTACAGCGTCACCCACAGAGGAAATAATACTACGTAGAAGAGACGGAACTTGGAACAATTTTAAATTTTTTAAAATATATGGGCGTCTGTCCATAAATTGCCAACACCAAAGAGAAAATCCACTACGTTACGCCAACATGAAGAAACCAAGTATTTCGTTGGATAGTGATGTGACCTTCATATATCGATACTAGTGATATCTTTTATCGACAAAATTATCGATGATTGGGCCTATAATCTCTACTATTATGTAATTCAATCATTCATAAAAATATTTAACTGCATGTACAAATGTATTGTGCATACAAACTTGTAGTAGGTTAGGAAGTCGGAGGTAAATAATTAAATTACTTCGTGTCTTATTACATTTTTTAATTAAAAATTACACTTTAAACGTTAATAACTAATCATTATTACATGATAGAATAAAATGAACAAATATTAGCAGTCTTAAAATATTAATACGGTGTTGTTTACTATTTACTTATATTTAGTTTAATAAGAGCTACTACGTAACTTAACTAGTTAATTAGTTTTTCGATTCGACAAATTTATCGAACCGACTTCCGTACTTGCGCCGCTGGTCAGCTTAAAAATATTTCCGGATTACTGGAAACATCAATACTGGTTGTGGCAGATTCTGTGGAAAATTGGGAGGGCTCTTCATTTTTTGTCTCTTTATTCTTATTTTACTAAACACTAAATAATGAAAATCTGTCATAAAATCATTTGCATCTTTTTGGACATTTGATCCTCTGCTGTGTGGTGCAGTTAAACCTGACCTGATACAACCGAAGATTTTAAAGCACCAATAAAATTGGAGCATGTTCCATGATTGTTTGTTGGACTGTGTTGGCGCAAAATACTGGCAAAGAAGCCTCCCCGTTGGCTTTATCTGATAACGCACTCTTCACACACTCATTTTGAGACAATATCACTGATAATCTCTTATAAATACTAATCCACACAACACAGAACTTAGGTCACAAAACTCGTTTCAAACTTCAATACCAAACGGCAGCACCAAAACGGAGAAGCCCGGATGGGCTCTACTTAACGTTCTGGTGAGGAATTTAGCAGCAGATATTTCTTACAATGTAGGTACTCCAAACAAATTAAATACAAACTTGCTGTGAAACGTGAATGTGAAAATTTCCGCCATGTCTGATGTCACCAGTGTTGCCAGCGCGTATGAGCGATTTCGGACGATAATCTGTCTGAAAAGGGACGGTTTTGATGGTTAGCGGACGGTTTTAAAAAAAAAGTGTTATTTTATATAATCCGTACACAATAGTGGTACATTCATAATTGATAGTCGGTCATACATCTTTTAATTTTATTTGCAGTAACAAAAAAATGTAAAACCATTATTGGCTTTAGGTAACGTATATAAGTAATGTTAAGATTTTTAAGAGCTGTGGTTTTTATGAATAAATAAATAAAATAAATAAATAAAATTACTGTCGAGGCCATTATTTGCGGTTTCGTCCGAGATTTGTTTACGTTGTTTCTCCAACTTGAGAAGAAACTATCAAATTAAAATCCTCAGTTCGGTATGAAACTTACATTTGCACCAAATTGACCGCGCGCGTTTTTTGTTCTTTTTTAAACTTTTGAAAATGATTGTGTATTCAGCCCTCATAAAATAAATAATACTTTAATTTATGTTAAAGTGTGCTTAATGTGTATGTTTTACAAATTCCTGTTGATCTGAAGATTCGTCCTAAAAGGGACGGTCTTGTTGAAGGGACGTCGATAGGACGGACGAACATTGAATAGGACGGTAAACCGTCCTAAATAGGACGATCTGGCAACACTGGATGTCACAAACGAATTTTTCAATTTGATTTTGATGTTTGGTTAACGCTTATGATGTTGGCTAACCTGGCGAGTTTGAAGGTTGGTTAGGTTGGCTAAACGCGGACAGAATCCAATACAATAGTTAATCAAAAGCAGTTTCGACAGACTGGCGTCACCGAACGCTACAGCGTCACCGAACGTTACAGCGTCACCGAACGCTACAGCGTCACCGAACGTTACAGCGTCACCGAACGTTACAGCGTCACCGAACGCTACAGCGTCACCAAACGATCTTGTTGAAGAGTTAGGCTGAGATTCAGAGACGAATCTAAGCGTGGACTCACGCTTACGTCAAAATTCTATACAGTTTTGACATATGGAAGCCAAAGTCTACGCTTAGAATCGTCTCTGAATCTTAGCCTTAGTCCTACCCATCGAGCTATGTAAAGTCAGTGGTCCTACCACCTTTTTGTAGAATGTAGATCAAAACAAAACATATTGTCATCAAAGAGAAATAGAGAATATAAAGTTACCACAAACTACAAAGTCAATGTTGATGGAACGTTACGCTAACGAATTATATAGAGCTATGCGAAGCGTTATATTCTCTTTGCTACGCTAGTCATGTCATACCCTATATAATTTGTGATGTCATTCTAGCTACATATACGAGCCCCGATGCAAAATAGTTCGTCTAGTGTGAAATTTTCTCTGTGAGATTTTTTCTAACTTCATTATTTTTGTATATCGATATAAAATATTAAGCTGTTCTACTATCACATGACGCGTTACTTATGCCATTTTTTATTTATGAACCAATAAACTATTTTTGCTTTTTAAATTTATACATATCCTGTTTTAAATTCGAAGACGTTATAAGCAAAATAGTTCGTCTAATTGTTAATCGATGCAAAAGAGTTCGTCTATCGGTGAGTTAAATAAGATTATTCCGCTTTGCTCAATTATGTTGCATAATTTAAATTTGTAAAAGTAATTCTCTATCATTTGTCCAATGAGACAGTATAAATTCTGAAAATTTTAGGTTTTTTCATTAATTTTCAAATAACAATGGGTCGTGGCAACCCGATTGTGAAGAGCTTCGAAAGCGAATAGTTTGTGGGGTCGATGCTGGCAAATCATGTTACCAAATATCTAAAGACTTGATACTTCCCATGTCTACAGTCCAATCTATCATTCAGCACTATAAAACGAATAAAACGACTTCTTGTTTGACGAAAACTGGTCGACCACGCATCACAACTGCAGTAGAAAACAGAATCCTGAAGAAAATTATCAAAAATAATCGTCGTGCTCGAGCTGGAGAACTCACGGTGCAATGTTAGGACATGATTCACAAAGACGTCTCAGTTGATACTTGCAAAAGAGTCCTTAAAAGAATGGGTTACGGATTTTACACCGCTAAGGAGAAACCACTGTTGACTGCTGTACAAAAGAAAAAGAGGTTGAAGTTTGCTCGTGATCATTTAAATTGGACTTTCGATCAGTGGCGTATTATCATTTGGAGTGACGAGTCCAAATTTGAAGTGACAGTCGGTGATGAAAGGAAAAAAGTGATTCGGATCAAAAATGAGTCATTTCATACTGATTGTCTCAAACGCAAAGTGAAGTTTCCGGCGTCTATTATGATATGGGGCTGCATGTCTGCACAAGGTGTTGGTGGTATGCAGTTTGTGGATGGTTCTATCAATACTGCAAGGTATCAAAACCTTTTGGAAGAGAATTTACTGCCCTCTATTATGTCACTTAAGCATCAAGATTCCTTCATTTTTCAACAGGATGGTGCTTCCTGCCATACTGCAAGGACAACAAAGACGTGGCTACTGGCGAAAAGCATCCCTACAATCGAATGGCCATCTAACAGCCCGGATTTGTCGCCGATTGAAACCCTATGGTGGAAAATGAAAAAAGTTCTCCGTAAAAATCCATCAAGATCGAAGAGCGACTTAAAGGCTAAACTCTTGGCTGTCTGGGAGTCAATTACGCCTGAGGAGTGTGCAGCGTTGGTTGCAACCATGCTTCTTCGTATTAAAGCTGTCATTGAGAGCAAAGGCGACACAACTAAGTGGTAGACGAACTATTTTGCGTGAGTGACAAGGGTAGACGAATACTTTTGCGTTATGTTTTTTGGAATATTTTTTTAAATTTTTATGTTATGTAAAGTCATGAAAGAATTTCAGTTATGTTAAAATAAACTTTAAAATGTTCCTCAAATTGTGGTTTACTTTTTATTAAACGTTCTTAATTATTTTACCAATATTTACTTTCTATATTTTACGCTTTGTACTACTTTCCATACTAGACGAACTATTTTGCATCGGGGCTCGTATAGTAATCAGTGATATATAGCTACATATATAGTAATCTGTGTAGTAATCTGTGATGTCATTCCAGGGACAGGCAACGTTCCCAATCTATAGCTTAATATTAATAATATTGTATCAAAATGCTTCGGTTTGGTTCAGGTTTCCTCCGGCCAGACTTCCTTACAATAGCTTCGTGAGATTTTATCATTCAAATCAAAACCTATGGGAAGATATTGTAAATATTAACCAGCAAGTAAACCTAGACGGTTTCTATTTCTCCAGTGAGAGCAGATCAGATAATGATAAGAAAGAAGATGCTAAAGAAGCAGAGCCAATAGACCGTAAACAAGAGGACGCTCAGCCGTCTGAGGATAAACCTTCCGGTGAAAATCCTCCTGACCCCTCCGAAGAGACGCCCCAAGAAGAGAGGCCTCGTGAAATCGGATATCAACCTAGCAGCCGCATACCTACCTATAATGAGTTTGATAGGTATAGAGATTTGAATAGACCACCGGACAGTCATTACCTAACAGGTCCTGGCTATCATAGACGCAGTGGGGGTCATCAGGCAGATGTTGATTTAACTTTATTTGTGATAGTAGTAGGGGCTATCTTGGTAATGTAGAACTGTATTAAATGATACCTTTGGTAAGGAAAGGTCATTGTTGAAATCTGACTTGGTTATTTACTTTCCTATCTTTCATGTATATTGGTTTATATATAGAGAAGGTGCTATTGAAATTGCCGTTATTGCCGACACTGCACGTGTAGACAAAGAGAATATGTATAGACGCCAAATTTAAATGCACCTTTGAAGTTAATTATCGTGTGGAAAATGAGTTTTAATACAAAAGGAATTAGTTCTATTGCTATCTAGCCCCCTCGTTATCTCTAGTCATATTCCCGTATATTGCGTCCTAATTTGAAAACATGTTGTGATACTATCAAAGAAATACCCAGTCGACTGAGCAATCTTTACTCAAGGCTCGAACGATTGGTGAGACGTAGGTCTTCTTTTTTGTTTCCTTGCCCTAAAGTGTTTAGGTTGATTTGAATTACCTAAGTCACTGATCAGACCTAAGCGTTATTCTCTGCAGCCTGTGGTAGAACCGGAAAAAACCGACTGGGCACGAAACTTCATATTTCTCTCTACCCACATCGGTAGCGAATAAAACTTAGGTTTAGATAGCCTAGAAACATATGGAAAAAAAAACTTAGGTGCAAGAAAAAACACAAGTTAGGTATACTTTTTTATTTAAAATTTTAGACCGATTACAAGTTGTCCGCTGAAATTTCTCAAATTTAAATTTACGTATAAAATGTAAAATACTACGTATACTCGAACATGTAATATCGATAAATACAATTTTTTGCGTAAATGATCACATTTATAGACTTTTTATTGCCCTTAAACTAGCAGGCAGATCTGCCTCACAGTGCAAACTCACCACATGCGCATACCAAAACCAAACCCCATGGAAAGATAGGCACTACACTAATAATTACAGGAAAATACACGAAGTGTCGAAGGTTCTCCCTAACGCTACAATATAGAGAATACACAGAAGCACCACCTGACAACCGTAGGCAAATTAAAAGGCCGGCGCGGCGCTGTCTATACACGTCAAACCAAATAAATCCAGACAAGAGTAAAGTATATAAACAGAAACCCTGAACCCAAAATGGGATTTACTATATATCATAGGGAATCAAGAACCATCACCTCCTAACCAAGAACTACAAGGATCATTACCCTCTTGTCCACGTTGTCGAGAACGCAAGGAGCGATGATAAGTCAAATCAAGCCAAAGGTCCAATTTAGATAATTGGCTATATACCTTATTTTTAAGTAAGCAGATTATGGACCCATTTTATAACATAAAGCAAAGAGATTATTGCTCGTTTTCACCAACCCTAGGAGACGCCTAAGTCAGATGCCTAAATATTTAGGTGTCGCCGAGGGCAAAAGTCTTTTAACCAACCATTAGGAGTGTTCTAACAACTTAATCTTAGGACTTTGCTTACATTAGGAGTTACTTAGTTAGGCGTCGCCATATTTGTCGTTGGTGAAAACGGGCATATAACGCTACGACGTTTGGAGAGCTTTGACGTACCGTCGCTACGTAGAGTGCGTGGGGCGATTGACACAATTTCTTGGGACGTTGGGTTGGGAGTGGCACTTCTAGTATATTTTATGACGATGCTCATTTTGCTTATAGCGCTCGTGTCTTCCACGAGCTAGTTATATGGACGCGTTTAGAGACTCGATTGTGATCAATGTGCGTAGAATAGTGTACAGCTAGTTCTTAATAGAGAAACATGGTATATTTAACCAATAAAACAGATAATCGAAATTGAACAATCTACGTATGAAAGTATCATTATTAACTACACTAAATTTATACATTATAATTTCAAAATTCAAAGTTTTAGTAATTTTAGAAAATTACGAATTTACATTTTCATTTTCTCGTAGATAAAATCATGTCAAATATATTATAAAAATTGGGTATATATTACTGGAAGCTTTGAGTATTTACATATATACTACGACTACAACTAAATATTTTTTAATAATTATAATATGTTATTACGCCATTAAAACTAAGTTTAGGACGTGGTGAGTTTTAACACTGATAATGTATTACTTATATAAGTGAATTAGGTATATATTTACCATGCTAGTACACAATAAGGCCCACACTTCTTACATAAGTTGTAAAATATATTTCAATATAATGTACGACCTAAGCTAATTTGACTTTTAATTTTAAATCGTGAAAAAATATTTTGTTATATTCTGAAAATACATTCTCATTATGAAAATAGTTTCCATGCAAAAATAATCGACGAAATGTGTCTTCATTTTGTTTAACTCTATGTTTTGTGACATTAATACAAAAATAAATGCTTGTATGACATAAATATACAGATAATTACAGGGTGATTAGAAATACGACGCATTCCTAACAAGGGGTTAAAGTAGAGAATATTTACAGCTAATTAGATAATGTAATACCATGTAGGCAACTTGAAGAAACCGCAAGAATTTTCCATTTTAGTGAATTATACGGCATTTATTTATTATTTTGTGGGCTAAAAACTAAGTGTTATTTTACGAATAAAATTATGTGTTGCGGAACATGGTATATCACATCACCAAATTAGCTGCAAATATTCACGTCTTCTACCCCTTGAAGGAGTTTATCATACTTTCAATCACCCTGTATGTGAACGTACTTAAGAAACTATAAAACATTTTAAATAAAAGATTCAAAGGTAACATTCCTATAAAATAGTTGAAGCAAAAATAATGGACTATCAACCTTATAACAATAATCATCATCATGAAAATATAAAGTTTAAACTGATTGAACACTAGTTTCATAATGTGAATTGAAATATCAAGTTAAATTATAAATTATCATTTACTTAGAAGTCATAGAACTAACGAAAACAATTATAAAGTTAGGACATAATTACAAAAATCGTTGCTTAGTCAACTTAAAGAACACTTAAAAGTACATAATTTAGAATGATACAAAATATCTAATTACTAAACTAATATTTATTTATAAAAGATATGTCACATTTTATAAAGTAAAACAAAATATGCATTGCGTTACAGTACAAATCTCAATGGATCTTACGCTAATATTCAGAGACGAGTCAAAAAATTTGTCTAGTTAAATCTTAAATTTTCCAGGAGGAACCAAAATTTCAAAGGCTAAGAGCGAACTTAAGCTTAACTTAATAAAAAATAAAACTATAATACAGGAGGACTATAATATGATAAATTAAATCTAACCTGACTTAAGTATAAAAAGATACTTAAGTACTTACATGTAGTCAAGTATCTTCTTACATCAACGAGTCAAAGCAAACCTTTCAGTCGCAAACAAAGAATAAAAAATATTTACACTAAAACCTAATAAATGATAAAAACATGTTGGAGCAACTAATGCGCAGTTTTTTACGTACAAGGTTATTTAGGTTAAAATGAACTCTTTGTGTGGAATCCAAGTTGTATTTGGTATTTTTTTATTATACCTATGTTATTAAACGTATGAAAATAATAGCATTTTTAAATAAATCGGACCTGAAATATCTAGGCGATAATTAAGGCATTATAGTTTCAAAAGTCAGACTTGTTTTATGGAACATAAACGTTAGCAAATATACAATACATTAATTTGACTTAGATTTACAGCATTCGGATTTTTTTAATGGGGAGGCACAGGCAAAGCTAATCTCAGATGGCGCCACCTCCGCTGGTGCTTGTCATTGATGGTTATTTTGAGGGATAATGAATTAAACTATAACCAGTAAACATGCTCACGTCTTAGAAATCATTAGATTTGAAATGGTCACTACATAACCGAGACGAATAATTGGTTTCCAAAATTTTTTGATGAGCAATGCTTTTTTGATCCACAATTTACGTTTTTCTCGTTAGAAGAGAAACGTGTGTAGCTTAAGTTTACATTGAATTGCACATTACAGAGGCATACTTTGTTGAAAAGACGATTTTTTGTTCATTTACTAAAATTTTATAATGAAGTTTCATAGTGAAACAGCACCAGCGATAATACGCCACCTAGCGGGATAAGTACGCAGTGTGGCTCCCCATTGCCGTACCTTAGCATTACTTTCCTTGTTTTGTAATGCTAGGTGCATATAATCATATAAATATCATGAAAATTCCTTACAAATATAAGGAGCATCATCGAGCATATTAAACATGCAAGTAAGTATGTGACTTCGTTTAATGATAATATATGCACTGAAGCGACACATATACTCCCATTCTCAATAATATTAATAATTTATTAGAGCTTCATTTTCAAAATCGAGCAATTTCTCTCTCAGTGATGTTACCTAACAATAATGATATGTGGGATTCACATGCAGAAGATATAAATACATACATACTTAGCATAATTTCTTCTTCAAATATTTTCAAAGCTCAGGCAGTTATTTACACCCTGTCAAAGATGTTTCCAGGTAAGAATACATATAAGTATTTTTCGAGCTTAGGCATTCTGTATAGGTTGAAGGAAATTCCCATCAAAAATTAGAATTTCTCGTACACATGGAAATTTCCCATTATAATTCGGAAGAGCTGTATGACGACTTGACGATTGTAAAAAATTAGATCTTCTGAAATAGGTAATCACTTTATTAAACGAACTAAAATTTCTCATTATCCTCAAAAACAAAAGAATGTTCAAAGCAATTAAACGTAGTTTATTAAATATGCATTTCTCAATATTATTCTGTGACGTTGCACTTAATAAGATTGCATCAACCCTTCTTCCGAACAAAACTCAACCATGAGGTTGAGTTATGTTGTTGTTGTGAAGAGACTGTGAAGTCTCATTAGATCTAGCATGATGTTATGTTTGACGAACTTTTGTTGATGCTTGGCGAGTAGAAAAATCGTAATTCTAAGAACTTTGACATCTTCATATCGTGTACATACAAGATCCCAAAAGTTCAGTCATGATTACATTTTAGCCGAAGTTTAGCTCGCTTGTGCGTTATTACGCTCTCCAGGCACTTCTGAAGTAAAACTAGTTTGTAATCCTAAAAATCCTTTGCCTTCGTCACAGCTTACATTCGTTTTTAGTGCCGAAGAGTTTCTTCAATTCTGGCATTATGACTTTCTTGACGAAAGCAGACTGCCGGCTGGCGATGCCGTCTCGCTTGGCGTTCTTGACGTAATGCTTGATGCCGGGCTTGTGAATGAGGAAGGCATTGTTCAGGATCATGAATTCGTAGTCCTTCACGCATAGAACGTAGCCCTGGAAGTAAATAAATAAATATTATTTATAACCAGCTTCTATAAACAGACACAATACAATTAAATAATGACTAGTCTGGTGACTAGCACACAATGGGACATTACAATTTATATACGTAGCAAAATTTTAATGGTTCCACTGTTTATTAAGTAACCAGTAGAATGAGACCTCCGCGTTAATTGCAATCAAATCAGAGCACATTGTATTACTGACAAGAATTTGACAAGTGAAGTTCGCCGTGATGTTTGCCGTTTGCCGCTCATGAAGTATACCGCCAAGCAGTAATGTGCAAGAATTACTGTGTTCCGGTTTGATGAGCAGAGTAGCCAGTGAAATAACTGGGCTAATGAGACTAAATACCTAATGTCTCAGAGTAACGTGCACACTGCAGTGCCACGCAGGCCTTTGTGTTTCAAAGTTCTGAGTGGCACTGCAATCGTTATGGACCGGCGTTATGCTAAACATCAATGAAACGACCAGCTCGTCTCGTTACCAAATAGCATAAAAAAAGTAAGGCTTTTATGGGTTTAGAAACAACCTATAAAGACGCGCTAACGGAATGCTATTACAATTCAGAATTATTTGGTCTCAAAGGATTTGTATTAGAACTGACCTGAGTCATCTTATCCTGCTTCCCTTCCCAGCTGAGCCGCTCGTCGTAATATGGGTCTTGGTTCGTGCCTATGAATATCGGCTCCCAGTGCACGAACTTGCCGTGCCGTTTACCCACGTGGAACACGTCCATCTCTGTGAAAGGAAACACGCTGTTAACTTAACGGCCAACCGGCATCCATCGGCAAATATGTTACGCAAGACGCAGTTTCATGCGGAAAGTCTGCGATTTTGCAAATTGGCGTAAGAAGTGGAAGCGGGCCGTCTGGGAACGGCGGGTCCGCCGCGGTCGTTGAACCATAATACGCAATTAGAATGCCCCATACGACGGCCACGCCATGCTGCAGACGGCATAAATAGCTCACGACACTAACAGCACGGAGATTAATTGCGACTGCATCACATCTGGACATGCGAACGCGTTTTTGGCAATAAAAACGCCGTACAATGCAAATGTGCCTGAATCCCGTTAGCGAATAGCTATCAAGATGGCTAGCACATGCGACATTCCACGCTACATCTTAAGGAGACGATCGCGATGGCTTTGGGATGCGAACTTCTGGCATAATTTTGCAATTATGAGCGTCATACAACAGGAAAATCAGCACCAGGGGCGTATTTACCCTAGGGCCAAAAGGGCCATGGCCCGGGGCGGCAGGCTGCGAGGGGCGGCGCAAGCAGAATAAATTTAAAAAAGCCTATCTAAGGATCTCATATTAATAAACAGTGGAATACTTAGTTCAACTGTGTTTTGTCTTTTTCGATTCAGATCAAAATTGTCAAAGAACAACAAAAACAAAACATAGTTTAACCAAACCATCGTTTAGCACTGTTTATTAGTAAGAGCCTAAATATCGTAAGGCAGTAAATAGGCAGAAAATATTGACAGTTATACACCTCAAGTCTCAACACGTAAACCCGTTACTAATACAGCTCAAGACACCAGAGCCAAGTTAGTCCGGCACTATACCGAAGACATCCCGGACTTCAGCCTGTACGAGATTAGAATGGCTCTCAAACAGTACAACAAGGCGGCAGGCGAGGGCGGAATTACGACTGAACTTCTGGTAGAACGGTACTTGTAGTCCTCCAGAAGTTATTCAATTCGGTCGTCCTTGAAGGTACAACGCCAGAAGCGTGGTACAAGAGCGTGGTGGTACTTTTCTTCAAAAAAGGTGATAAAACCTAAATAATAAATTATAGGCCCCCATCTCGCTCTTGAGCCACGTGTACAAGCTGTTTTTGAGAGTCATTACGAACCGTCTCGCACGCAGCTTTGATGAATTCCAGCCTCCCGAACAAGCCAGTTTCCGAAAAGGCTTTAGCACCATAGACCACATCCATACGTTACGCCAGATTGTACAGAAGACTGAGGAGAATAATCGGCCGCTATGTCTAGCGTTTGTGGACTATGAGAAAGCCTTCGATTCAATCGAGACTTGGGCGATACTGCGGTCCTTGCAGCGATGCCAAATTGACTATAGGTATATTGAAGTGTTGAAGTGTTTGTACAGCAACGCCACCATGTCAGTTCGACTACAGGACCAGAACACGAAACAAATTCCATTGCAAAGAGGCGTGAGACAGGGAGACGTTATTTCTCCGAAACTGTTCACAAACGCATTGGAGGATGTTTTTAAGCTCTTGGACTGGAAAGGATTAGGCAACAACAAAAATGGCGAGTACGTCACTAACCTTCGTTTTGCCGATGATATAGTCAGAATGGCGGAATCGCTTGAGGATCTCGGTACCATGCTCAACGACCTCGGTAGCGTTTCCCAACAGGTTGGTCTTAAGATGAACATGGACAAGACGAAAATCATGTCAAATGTCCATGTTCCACCTATACCGGTAATTGTTGGGAACGATACTCACGAAGTTGTTGACGAGTGTGTCTACCTAGGACAGACTGTCCAATTAGGTAGGTCCAACTTCGACAAAGAGGTCGCACGAAGAATCCAACTCGGCTGGGCAGCGTTCGGGAAGCTTCGACCTATCTTTTCGTCCACAATACAGCAGAGCTTGAAAACCAAGGTTTTCAACCAGTGTGTGTTGCAAGTAATGACTTATGGCACTGAGACGTGGTCTCTTACTGTTGGCCTCATCAGCAAGCTCAAAGTTGCACAACGAGCTATGGAGAGGGCTATGCTCGGGGTTTCCCTGCGTGATAGAATCCGAAACGAGGAAATCCGCAGGAGAACGAAAATCACCGACATCGCTCTAAAAGTTAGCAGGTTGAAATGGCAATGGGCAGGCCACATTGCTCGCAGAACCGATAACCGATTGGGAAGAAAGGTTCTCGAGTGGCGACCACGAACCGGAAGACGTAGTGAAGGACGACTCCCTACTAGGTGGACCGATGACCTAGTTAAAACCGTGGGGAACCGTTGGATGCTAGAGGCGAGTAATCGAACCAAGTGGCGTTCTATGGGGGAGGGCGGAGGCCTATGGAGGCCGGATGGTGATGATGAAATATCGTGAGGTGGCGGGGGGGGGGGGGGGGGGGTCGGGGGTCGTGGCTGTAAGTTTGATACACATCAAGATGCGGGGCTATCGTATATCGCTACTGACTGGCGCGTGGTGATGGCAGGGCGGCGGGGCCTGCTGGCCCGGGGCGCTGAATTTTAAAATACGCCACTGATCAGCACAAGTGTTAAATGAAATGGAGCTGATAACTTACGATTGGTTTCCTTCGCTTTTATCCACTGCTGACCCTGCGGTATGTTATGGCAATTGGGGCAAACAAATTTGTGGAATGGTATGGCGGTTTTGTTAACCAACATCGCTTGGAGCTCTGTCTTTGTTGATGGCACCTGGAAGAACAATCAAGATTTTTCTATTAGATATGTATAAGAAACGTAAGCGTATTTGCGAATTTATGCACTGTTTTTAATCTATGTCGTGACGTGAAGTAAATGAGACATGAAATAGATTCAGTTTTTTTTGTTAAAGGGATTGCTATTACCGTTCTAATTACAAAGCAATAAATACATTTGAATGATTTTGGTTTAGTACTTACTTGGGATTTGGCGTCAACTTCGAAGATGCTTATTGGAAACACTCTAGGCTTCGTTGAATTGTTCAAGGGCTTATTATTCCTTGCCAGCATATTTAAGAACCTAGGTATTACGTTCGGACTAGGATAAAGTTCGATGTCTGAAGGAAGTATAAAGTGCGTTAAGGCTGCATCTCTTGCGATGTTCCTCGCCACATTGACGGGGTATAGAAGGTTCATAGCTTTCATGTATGTACTGGAAGCGTTGACTACATACGGAGGATTCAAGGTGCAGTTGTATGGTGTCGCCATAAATTTTTCAGGGTCAGGGATCTGGAATTTGAAAACATTTCTATCAACATTCATTCTTTACATACTTAGTCACAGTCGCCGTCACGATTTACACAATTTTAACATAAGTTTTCAGTTTCAAATTAGTATTCGTAATTAATTTTTGACTAGCCCACAATGTAGTTGACTAACAAGCTTCATGACTATTGACCTGATCAACAGTCTTAGAAAAGGACCACTTATATACGCTGGTAAGAAAAGAGCAGGTAGCAGATAGAACTTATAGATGACAGCTTCAGTAAAATTACAGGGCAGAGACATTGATATTGTTGTGGACAGGTATTGTGCTTATCATCAGGCAAACAACCTACTCTTTTCGTTACCTTGTGACACAAAACAGATCTTTGATCTGTGCTTGTGTAATAATAAAAGCTCCAGGCAAGTTTTTTTTAATACCGTCTTGGGTTTAGCCCCAATCTCATCTGACGCTAAGCGACGTTGCGGTCCACGATGTAGCACGCTTGCTTAGAAAATACCTGTTCACTCTTGTCGTGAAGACTCTCCAAATTGTACTATTCAGGAAATACAGATGCGCCGGTAAAGAGTTCCATTCCTTCGCTGTCCACATGATGAATGTTGAAGCAAAATGCTTGGAGCGGATAGAAGGTACGTCACCTATAAATAGGTGATGAAACGTCGTGCTTCTTGTCATCCGCTGATGGAATGGGGATGGTAGAATTAAATCGTGTAATGCCATAACACACATTCCAAAATATATCCTGTAGAATACTGAATAGAATGGCAGTCCTGGGTCAAAGCTCTAGGCCAGAGCCTCTAGGCTCTAGAGCTAGAGCTGTAGGCTAATCTTATGGCTCGTCTTTCAATAGTTTCCAAGGCCTCAAGCTGGTGGCCGGTTTGTCTTATTAAATTGCAATACATATCTTCAGAACCTACCGTTGGTGGAATGTGCTTGTTAGAAAAGAACAAGTGGAAAGTGACGAATTGGCGCACGAGGTCGTTGCCCAGGCAGTCCCGAAGGTACCTGATGCTGTTCACGGTAGGAGCCATGTCAGATCCCGGCGTGTGGATTGCCAGGCTTATAGGCGCCATCCACCTGGAAACAACGAGAAAATGGGGTTAGTTATTGTCTTAACAGATAAGACCGGAGAGGATTACTGGAAAATTTTGGATGTGCTTAGTTTAGAACGGAATAAGCAGCCTATTTTTGAGAAGGGTCGGCAGTCGCAAGTCGATACATGCTTAGTTTAAAGTGCTTTACTTTGTTTTATCGATAAAAATCACACGATTCTGAACTTATCAATACGCATCTTTTTTCGGTGTGGTAGGTAGTCTATCATGCTGTTGTTAGTAAGTGTATTGATTGCTATCGATCAATTTTCCACGTAATTAAGTAATCCCTGATTATGTTGACGATATATTTAATGAGAAAGATGTGTAATCTTATCTTCTATGTTATAACTTAGACAGTTGCAGCCTACCGAATTAATAAAAGCAATTAGCCTGAAGATAAGCAAAAAA
The DNA here is from genome assembly GCA_907269065.1 of Crocallis elinguaria. Lineage (NCBI taxonomy): Eukaryota > Metazoa > Arthropoda > Insecta > Lepidoptera > Geometridae > Crocallis > Crocallis elinguaria. The sequence continues at coordinate 11,960,616 of OU026078.1, forward strand.
CGTGTATATTGAAATCCAAATGAAATGTTCTTAGTATGTGAATTATTGGAATAACTTTAGGCAGTGTCTGGAGCACATGGTTGTAATACTTATAATTATGTTCTTTTAATCCTACTAGTCCTACTTCCTACTTAATATTATAAATGCGAAAGTAAGTTTATTGGTTTGTTGATTTGTTGGTTTATCCTTCTTTCACGGAGTAACGGATCGACGTGATTTTTGGCAAAGCTATAGTTTAAGGACCAGAGAGTAACATAGGCTACTTTCTATCCCGAAAAAATGCACGGTTCCTGTGGAAACGGCGGAGAAAACCGCGGACAGAAGCTAGTAATACATTCATTTATTATATAATCAAACATAAATCTTAAAAAAGTAATGGACACCAGGTTCATGGAGAATTCATTATATTATAATTTATAAGGAAAACATTATTTTCTATTGTATAAAAAAACTGAAATCGTATAAAACATTACAGCAGTCTGTCATTATCACGAAACAGCGATCCAGACATAAAAATATTTTTCCATATCACCTCATTTAATTAAAAATGTCATTTCAATAAACTACCGTGAACAACGATAATTAAAAACGAAATATGAGCGTTTATAACACAGAAAAACGGGAAAACGTGAACGGTAAAAGAACTCATTAGAAAACTAGCCGCGGTGATAAATCACTCACCCTTATGGATAACTAAAGATTTACGATTGTTTCAAAACTTTAATGTCGAGCGACGTGAGGAATAGCGTCACCGAGAAATTTATTCGGCAAAAATGTTTCAAACATTTTCTGAGATTTTTTTTAATGTTTTTTTGTTATCGAGACGAGCTGGTCGCTTGCCTGATGGTAAGCATAACGCCGGCCCATAACAATTGCAACGCCACCCAGAACTTTGAACCACAAAGGCCTGCGCGGCACTGCAGTGCGCTCGTTACCCTGAGACATTAGGTATTAAGTCTCATAAGCCCATGCTTGCACACTACTGCTAGGCGGCAGACTTCACGAGCAAAGCGGTGGTAACAACCCAGAGTCAGACGGACACTCGCAGAAGAGTTAGTCCTACCATTAACGAGATATTAGAAATGCCACCATCTCTATAATTTGTTTACTGTCACGTTAAGGCAAAACATGTATATGGACCAACAACGTACACATTACACAGCCTCTTTACGTAGGTACGTCTAAATAAGGGTATATCGTACTTGAATATGATTATTTTTTGATTATATGTACTGTAAACAAATCGTCGATAACGTGTGTAAGTTATCAAAATAGAATGGCGTCATCGTAACATGTTAAATTAGTAGATGAGTCAGGTTGATAGGATCGAAGCACGAATATTATATTAAAAGGCAAAAAGCGATGGAACGGACTTTCCATAGCTGCGGGTTCAAACCCTACTTCGTGTACGAATTGGATTCCTAATCATTTATATGAATTACATCATGCGTCAGGGCTGTATCGATTGAAATGAAAGTTTCCTCATTCTAATATAATAAGGAGTAAAATGTAAACAGGCATTTATTTTGTGTCTATTTTTTTGTACAATGCTAAATATAATCGAATAATGTGAATTAGTTTAGGATTCAATAAGTCTGGAAGCTCTAGGCTATGAGGCAACAAGTACCTACCTTAAAAGTTATAAATCAACTATAATATATAAGAGTTTATAAAAACATATAAGTTAACCTACATTTACTTTGCACAGGAGTTTTTATGTAGATTATAATTTATAGATATTTAAAATTTTGTAAATTTTATATTGACAGGTAGGCTTTTCACAATAATCCCTAGTTCAAAACTTGAGAATAAAAAACGCAATGTACCTAGGTAGGTTATAATATATTTATGGTTATAATAATTTTAACTTACTTAAATTTACATAAAAAACCCTCTAGCTGAAGAAAATTCGATTACCCTGCCAGACATTTGCCTAACAGGCAATACAAACTCAGTAGTACGACTTCTGAAGTTCACGACCTCAGACCCGGGAACCCCTACCTAACGAATACCTGCAGTAACTCCTAACATGGTATCGGCTATTACCATAGTAGAAACAGAAAAGTATGTTATCTTTACAGAGCGATATCGAACGCGGCTTGTTATGTGCGCCAGTACGCACTATTATATAGATAGGTACATATATATATAAACATTTCGTGGGCTGCCAAGATTGCGTCGTAATTCGTAAAGTAATTTCTAGATGTAGTTTGTTAATTAAAGCTTGATACGTAGGTCAGCTGACAGCTGTCATTATGAGCATGACCTCAAAATGTACGCAAGCAATGCAAACTTTATTGGTGGTGAATGGTGTCTTGTGAGGAATGTTCAAAAACACAAGCTGTACACGTATCATGTATACCTACTACACTACGCCGCCCAGGCTGTAATAGATTTTGTCCACAGAATAACTAATAATAGTAAAGGTAATATGGTGCGCAGTAGCGCGCACACATACAAGAAGCGTTCGGTACTCTAAGAAGATAACGTACTTTCCTGTCTCTACTATGCTATTACGCAGGTAAATAAACCGAGGATCGGTAATAAAGGGGGCTGTGCCAAGTACGCTGGTCTGGTAGCCCTGGCTACTGCGCCGGTGCTCCATCAATCAATGTCCGAGCTCGGCTTGGCAGCGAGGGAGTGTGTTCGAAAATTTATGAAAATAGCAATATTTTCACTGAATAGTATAGCGAAGCAATATTACGTAGGTATACCTTATAGAACGATGATTAAAAACTTGGACAACTTGGATGACACTATTGCCATGTTTTTACACTTTACTATGGATAATAATAATAATAATGTATTTATTAGAATCAAAGTAAACAGGCAAACTTAACCTATTAACAATATTTTATTTATTTCTAAATAAAACTTATTAAATACCTGCAGCAATTGGTCACTAGTCCTCATACTAGGATTCCCTGTGTTATGAGGATTAGTTTCTCCCAGTGTTTTAATAATATATTTGCAAGGTAAGTAAGGTATTATAAAACATAGGTAAGCTTTTGACTATTGTCTCGTCTGATCGTAACTGTGTGGTTGAAGAGTGAATACGCTATAACCTAGATTAGGACGGACCCTCAAGCTATTCTGTGCCTCAACATGCAGTGGTTAGAACTCACCAATAGGTGTATGGTGTCAGAATTTCAACTTGGTGGTAACTTTCCATGCAAGTACTGAAAACATGCCCTACCAAGCGAAACTATAGCATTTTGTAAAAACGTGTAGCCGAAAGTTTTCTAAATAGATGTAATATGCTAACAGGGAATAGGGAGTTCCCAGTTGTTTGTAAGCTCACTAATTATATTTAATCAATATGACGGCGTCCCAAGAGGGTGGTCGCGTGACTTGTGACATTTACACCTCTGTCACCGTGAGCTGCTCACAGCCAGTCGACGCTGAATAAAAACAACGCCTTGTCAATGAAAACATCGCCCAGTTCCATACCTACCCAGTTCACAGCCATCCGAGGCCAATGTGTCGTGGAAACGTGGTGAATGTTTTTGTTACTTTTAATCTGGTCTATCTAATCATTGTTGCTATATATGAACATTATACTGAATTTTGTTTTTGTACTACGTACTGGGTGGCGGGACGAGCTAGTAGTTAGGCTTGATAACTATAACGTCGGCATATATCAATTGCAGTGTCATCCAGTACATTGAAACACAAAGGAGCGTGGCACCATAGTTTGGTCGTTACCCTTAGGAATAATAGATAGTAATAATAATACCGATAATAACAATCGACCTACAAAGATAATTTCTGAAAATAATTTCTGGGTGAAGCGCAAGTATTTTATCATCTTTGATCACATCGTCATAAGATAAGGATAAGACAACTATAAATATCAATGTAGGTTCCAAGACAGCATGAAGTTTGGTGGAATGGACTCAGTTCCTGTAGGTCAAGGGTTGTGGGTTCTATTCCCGCTACGGGACCATAGTTAGTGCAAGTAATAAAAGAAACACAAGTACATAGTACAAATATCTTTGTTAAGTCTAACCAGGAATACACTGGAATTGTAAGTTGTACATTTTCAACAGAACAAATAATATAACTTCGATACACTTAATGATATTATTTTTTTACGGGCTAAATGCCTTTATTAACTAGCTAATACATAAATAAACACTACATCTAACCTAACTACAAAAATAGTTGAACAATCTACAAGTCAAAGTAGATAATCCAAATGTTCTAGCCCACTACCAATTGGAAGCGTACCCAGCATGCTGGCGGCATAAAATATACTCGAATCTAATTAGGAACTTCCTCTTTCTATATGTTTTTCTTTAACTTTCCTTAGTATGGGTCAAATTTTGTAAACTTATTTTGCTCCCTTCCCGGTGTTCGATAGAGCCAACATTTTACATACCTAAGTACATATGTAAATCGAATGACAATGAAATGTAAATGGTCTGATGATCTCTTTTACGAAACGATGTAGCCCCATCGAGTTTGGGTTCCTGTCATTTGTCTTTACAAGTACCTACTCTTATTCCTATATGAAATCTGGATATCATATAGGAATAAGAGTAGGTACTTGTAAAGACAAATGACCTGACACCTGACTTCAGGACCCTGGGGTCCTGATGATGCAATTTGAAGTTGACAAGATTACAATACCAATTACATATTTTATAAAAGCTTGTCTGGAAAAATAAATTTTTCACAAAAACTTATTTTACTCAAATACTTTCAGAAGCGAGAGCGGCAATTGCGCTGGTGACTTAATAAATTATGTAAAACTAAGTTCTCGAGAAATTGGTGTTTTTGGAACATTATAATCATAACCTACGACCCGACAGCATTCCAAATACCAACCTAATAAACAGCACAAAAATGTCTGGGGGAAATGTCATGGAGCGTGGATACCGTGACCTGGAAACCTGGTTGTGAAGCGCTTTGTGGGTTTTGTGGTTTTGCCATTATTAACGACGCCTTTTGTCGGGATCGTCCCGATCGATGGTACAAGGTGTAGGTATTGTACCAATAATTATTCCATATTATACGAGTATACATTTATTGTAGAATGTACCTACTCTTTTTTTTTGCCGTATCTTTATCTATCTCAACTGATCTTTAGTGATGAACAAACTGGCTGTCAAGGGAGCTGGTGCTTGGGTCGGATTTTCAAATATAGGGTGGTAACTAGCTAGGCGAGTACTAAACAACGATCATGATATGTTTGCATGACGACGTTTTCCTTCACCGAAATTAAAGTTGAATTCATTATCACTGCATCATTGTTTTTTACTCCGCTTCACGTTTTTTTTTTTAAAAGAGTTTAATAGTAGGTATGTGGTACTCACAAAGCTGTATTGAGGAGACTAGAATGAAATAATTGAATGTCACCCAATGGGTTCCATGACCTAGCCAAGTGTTCCTGTATCTAGTAAATAAGGAGAGGATCAACCCACTGCATTATACAATTGCCGGCTTTAGCATTCCGTAGAATCCGATGAGGCAAATGACCTACATTGTTCACTTGCATATAGAGTAATCGAATGTCTAACACTATGACATAACGAGAAAGGTTACGAAGGTTACACAACGAAATTGTGCAAAATGCCACGAGTGTCGTGAAGCTCCGATGCCAGCGATAAGTAGATGCCGTCGCGGTGTCCCAAATAGCATATATTGCAACCAGACTCAGTGAACTACTTGATAGGAAATCTATTCGAAGATTTCTAAGTAATGTTTGCAAGCCAATTTTGAACGTTTTCTTAAGAAAAAAAATATTCTGAATTTGTATATTATATTCCTCAATGGCTGCTATAAAGCATTTCACACACGACTTGTCGTTACGCTCTAGTCGTCGTGACGCACGACAAGATGCTTTTTTATGCGGAGGCTATAAGTGCGTTGACGTTGTTTTGGGTGTGGCAGAGTTTATACGCAAAAAGTACGTATATTCGTACTCTAATAAATGCAAAAGGTATTTTCTTTGTTGGGTTGTTACATCACAATTGTAGTGCCACTGAAAATGTTGAAACGCAAAGGCCTGTGCGGCACGGCAGTGCGCTCGTTACCCTGAGACATTAGGTAGACTAATCTCATCTGATTATAATATCTACGCACTGGCTATCAAGTATTGCTATAGGAACACACCTATGGGTGGTAATATAAAGAGACTGTTGACTTGAGGGTGCTAATTAACCAGGTGATCACTAAACACCGCTACTACCGTGTTATGGTGCAATGCTTTTTTTATCCACGATAAATATACTCTATAGACACAAAATAGAGAGAGCCAGATTTGCAACTCTCAGTGTATTCAGCGGAAAACAAAAGACGCCAGCAAGGAGTTCCACTCCTTCACTCTTCGCGTAGTAAACGACGAAGCGAAATGCTTTGAGCGAAAATGAGGCTTATCGCCAATGCCACCAAAAGCTATTAATGTCGAGTTCGAACTCTTGACATAGGTACATATTGACAGGCAACCTAACTCCTCACTTCCACTGAGCAGTCGAGAGCAGGGGCTGTGCCAACTCGATTTTAATTTCCAGACTATACAGTCTACATACACACACAAACATCGATCAAGCGTAGGGTTGTCACAGTACAAAAATCAAAATCCGCACATATCACGTATAAAATGTATGTGGTTAAATGTGTGTGTAAAATGTTATCGAAAAATATATCGTACTTTGTAATTACCGTCAGCTTTCACGTGCATACTAATATTATAAATACAATTATAGGTACATATCTTTTTAGGATACCTATATCATTATGATGCATGAGATATTAATTCAAGTCAAGGGCGTTAGTGCTGTGGCCCCGAGGCACGAATAATGAATATACCTAATTTCCATCTAATCGATAGCATCATTATACCAGCGCAACTCCAAAATAGGTTTCATAATGACGTCAAAATCAGATAATAATTTTGCATACAATGAATATCGACTAGTAAGTACTTTCTGCGTATGGCAGTCAGTGAAACAACTGATTGTATGAAAGCTATAAACTTATAATTCAGAGATCTGAGACGTCAGTTTTAACATCCGGCCCTAGCCTGATAGCCAGGGTGACGAGTTTAGTACTCCGTAGGAAAATATTGCTCAAAGTTCTGAGTGGCAAAATTATCGTACGTGGTCGTTACCAAGAGCAGAACGAAGACGACAAAAAAAACATTGCACCAGCTTTTACGTTTAGTACCTACTGCAATTTGATCAGATTGAGTCCTGTTTAGACTTTTCCATTAATCTGTTGTTAGTCAATCAAAATTTTGATTGACTACGACGACTAGTCGAATAGCCATTAAAAATATATTATAATGTCAGGTATTGCATAGTGGATTGTCACCAGAAATAAAGGTGTATGCAAAATTTCAGCAGAATCGGTTTTGAGAGGAACTGGTACTAATTCAGCTTGCAAGATTTGATATAAACTAACTAACAAACATTGCAAGTTAATTGAATGCTTGTAAAAAGTATGCAACTAAATAGAAGCTGTAAAAGTTGCCGTTCTTTTTACTACCTAAGGTTAGGTAACCCTAGCCTGTCTGGGGGTGGAAGTCGTTTGACATTCGTGAGCTCGCGCCAGCGGCCGGGTGTTTAATCAGGAGGGTGCGACAGTACCGCGTGGCGGGAGGTACACTCCACGTTACTTATTGAGTTATGGTATTTGATTGCGTATTTGCATTGCCTTTGTTGTTTGGTGTTATAGATGACTGCGAGCCATCTGCGGCGCGAGTACGGAAGTCGGTTCGATAAATTTGTTGAACCGAAAAACTCGATAAATTTATCGAATGTTGCGAGTACCGAAGTCTGATCGTAAAGTATTGTAGTAGCTCTATATTATCTTTGGATTCGACCTAGTTTTTCGATAACTATTGTCGATTGTTTCGAGGCTCGATAAATCCCACTTTATCGATTTGAACTGTCAATTTTATTGAATATTATCGAATTTTATCGACCGAAAAGATCCGTACTTGCGCCGCTGTTTAGATACAGTAGAGAATAAGAAAAAGCGCTTTGAATCAAAGACTTGAAGAAGAATCTCGTTATTAAAAGTCAAAAAGATTTGGCTAGGACAGTCCTGTTTTTTATGTAACTTTTGTTACATAGACTTGTTTATTTTAGTTTGGCTCCATTTGATTTGCGTATTTAGGCAGTGTCAAGTCCTTAAGGGGCTAGGATCGCCAAAACGACTACTTTCTCCTCCTAAAACTCCCACACGGCTTGGTTTAACGACTTGAAAAAAATACTACCTGAATGATCAATTCAAGGGCATTAATTTCACTGATTGATTTTTTTGTGTTACCATTACTTATGGCTTGAAAAAATATTTAACAGCATGCTGTTTTAAAACTATTTTCCCTAAAACTTCTAAATGACTTAGACGTTTGGGATTAATTTTACACCAAAAAATAAGGAAGAAAATTTTCTATAAACTGGCCGTTTCATTTGTGCATAGAGCAATATTTCGCAAAGAAATGATAAAAAAACTGAATTCCAAATGTACAAGTCTCAGAGGTGCTCTGCGCGGGCGCGCGCGGCAGTCATGCACTGGCATTCAGACGGGGAGGTTGTGTCGCTCGTTGCTCTGCAAACGCTGTCCGCCGACGTTACATATTTGTGTGCGTGAATGATATACAATACAAGTATTTGTTTTCGTGTGGGTTTGAAGCTTGCTCAAAGAGTAGCGTCTAGAGCGGTGAAATGTGATTCATTCCGTGATTTGCGCGTGGACGCTCCTCGTATACATATTGAATGGGTTACATTTTTGATTACAATTTCTTGTTTACGTACTTACATCATTTTTACGAGTGGAAAATATATGTATTGGTAAACAAATTATTAGCGGCAGCTACAGGAATATCGGGAGGTTTAGAACTGTTTAAGAAAGACTGGAAATGAAATTGAAAAGTAAAATTACTCAGGTTAACGAGCACAATGCGGTACTGCATCTTTTTGTTTCAAAGTATTTATTGGCACTGCAATTGTTATGGGCCGGCGTTATCTTTATCATCAGGCAAACGACCACCAAACGATCAGGGCCATCTACAGTAAAAATGATATCGAAAATGATAACAATTTTAAAATCCAAGATATCGGACATTTTTATTTTTCAATAAAATGGTATGGGTATCATTTTCGAGATTTCTCGGGGTGCTGATTACAGAAATGACAACCATTTTTAAATTCAAGATGACATTTTTTTAGGAAATCGATAATATGGGTGCCATTTTCTAGGTTTCTCGGGGTGCTGATATCGAAAATGACAACGATTTAAAATCCTACATAGCGGACAATATTTTTTTTTCAATAAAATGCTATGGGTGTAAGTTTCGAGATTTCTCGGGGTACTGTGTACAAAAATGAAAAATTCTTTTATAATCCAAGATGGTGGACAATTCTTTTGTAAAATGATATGGGTGTCGTGTTGGAGGTTTCTCAGGGTGCTGATTTTGAAAATGACTACTATTTTAAAATCCAAGATGGCGGACAAATTTTTTTAGTAAAACGATATGGGTGTCTTTTTCGAGGTTTCTCAGGGTACTGATAATGAAAATGACAACGATTTTAAAATCCAAGATGGCGGACACGTTTTTTTTTTTCAATTAAATGGTATGGGTGTCATTTTCGAGATTTCTAGGGGTGCTGATTACGGAAATGACAACCATTTTTAAATCCAAGATGGCGGAATTTTTTTTAGGAAATCGATAATATGGGTGCCATTTTCTAGGTTTCTCGGGGTGCTGATATCGAAAATGATAACGATTTAAAATCCATTCAAGACCTATAGGGTGGTTCACGGAGACCTAGAGCAATAGACCAAGAGACTAGAATCATTAAATTTGGCAAGAAGTATTGTCTTATACCACAAGTAAAGCGAAAAATCCGAAAACTAATTATGTATAACACACACACGCGCACGCGCGTGCACACGCTCGCGCAAGCGCACGCACGCACGCATGCACACACATGCTCACGCACACGCTCGCACACGCGCACACGTGCACACGCGCAAACGCACGCACGTACGCAAGCAAGCACGCACGCACGCACGTACGCACACAAGCAAGCACGCACACAAGCAAGCACGCACGCAAGCAAGCACGCATGCACGCACGCACGTACTCACACACACGCACATTATCAATGAGTGTATTGTGTACAATTTTTTAGGGTTAATTATTTTGTTGAATGTAGCTGTAAAAGGACCTAACGATTCCAGTCTTGAACGAACTATTTACATGCTTACAAGTCTTTTCGGAATCCTCGGCGCGCGAGTCCAACCCACACTTGTCTATTTTTTCTATTGTATTGGTTAACGAGACGAGCTGGACGTTTGCCTGATAGGAGTCATAATGCCGGCCCATAAAAATTGCAGTGCCATTCAGAACTTTGAAACACAAAAGCCTGCGCGGCACCGCAGTGTGCTCATAACTAAGTCTCATATCTTAGTAATTTCGCTGGCTACTTTGCTCAACAAACCGGAACACAATAATGCTTGCACATTACTGTTTGCCGGCAGACTTCATGAACAAAACGGAAACCCAGACGGACACTCGCAGATGACTCGATACCTCGTAAATGACATCAATATAAAAAACATGACTACAAAAGTAAAAAATAAAAAATAACCCGAAAATCATTTATTTACGTACACGTTCTTTTTTGGGTCAAAAGGTGTAACAAATTTCAACGTTACGGAGCAAATTGGCTGTCTGTACTTTTATTATAGTCCACAGCGATGTTTTGAGATAAATCTCAACGTTGTATGATCTCATGTGCGTCCGTCCCGTTTATTTACGAACTAGCTTCTGCCCGCGGTTTTCACCCACGTTCCCATAGGAACCGTGCATTGTTCCGGGACAAAAAGTAGCTTATGTTATTCTTCGGTCCATAAACTATATCTATGCCAAAAACCACGTCGATCCGTTGATTCGTTACTGCGTGAAAGAACGACAAACCAACAAATCAACAAACACACTTTCGCATTAATAATATAACTAGCTTCTGCCCGCGGTTTTCACCCGCGTTCCCACAGGAAACATGCATTTTCCGGATACAAAGAACCCTATGTTACTCTCCGGTCCATAAACTATTACTATGCCAAAAATCACGTCGATCCGTCGCTCCGTTACTGCGTGAAAGAAGGACAAACCAACAAATTAACAAACCAACAAACAAACTTTCGCATTTATAATAGAGTAGGATATAGGATATATTTAGTATGGAAGTATGGATAGTATGGATAATGATGATCAAACTTCACTTTCAATGAAGAACTTTCCACTAAATGAATTCAAAGAATTATAGGCAAAGAAGATGCCGTGCGCGCTACTCGCACGCGCGTTCGTTCATCCGCGTATTCTATGACGTTAGGTTTTGCGATGTTCTTGAAAGACGAAGTGTGGACCGCGCGGGTGAAGTGGGATTGACTCCACCCATTCGAGCAAGGCCATTGGCGCCTAGTAGGGTCTTAATGAAGTTCAAGTTTAGTATCTAATATATCTAATCAATGTGCATTTTGGAGAGAACACGAAAACACGGTCTACACGCAGAAAGTACTATTAAGTACTATATAAGTACATAGTGTAATCTTCCAGTCATATATCGGCATAAAATACCATAATAGCTAGGATAAATCGGGTGCCTCGGTTGAAATGTAATATTACCAGACAAAAAGCTAGATTCCCGACAGCCTTCTAGTGATTGTGTAGTATTTTCTCTCCTTTGTTGTCTAGAGCTTAAATGTCTGGCAAATACGATTTCCCTTTTGATGTTGCTGGAATAGTTTTGGCAGATGGCCAGGAAGAATGAGGAAGTATTAAGGTGCAGTGGTTAAGTGGTCTTTACTTCGAGCTCCTTTGTATTTCAAGTATGTACATTGTACATACCAGTTATATCTGATCCATGTATGCATATTTAAGGTCTTCTACCAGTTCCACCGTCAAGTTACTCGATTTCCCGCGGAAATAAATGCATTAAGTATAGCACTGCATGCGATAAGTAATGCATCAAGTAAATTAAGTAAAGTTAAGGGTAGGACCAACTGTTTCTGCAAGTGTCCTCCTGGGTGTTGATCACTGATTTGCTTGTGTAAACTACCGCCAAGCAGAAGTGTTCTGCATTAATGGGTTTTTTTTATGTTATTTGGTAACGAGACGAGCTGGTCGTTTTCCTCATGGTAAGCATAACGCCAGCCCATAACAATTGCAGTGCCACTCAGAAGTTTGAAACACAAAGGCCTGCGCGGCACTGCAGTGCGCTCGTTACCCTGAGACATTAGGTATAAGCAAATACATGCTTGGAAACGGGTTGCATTTTGATATTTAGAAAAAGATTTAGCTTTACTATTACCCAAGTATAATTAGTTGAGCTTACGTGCAGTATCCATGTAGCTAATTAATAAATAAAAGATTAATTAAGTGTATTAGTGTTGTGTTACATAAAACATAGGACTTTACGAGTCTGAACGTAATTAGTTCGTACGGAAATATGCGATCGCGTGCTAATAACCGTGAGACAGAGCTAATCAAGTGAAGTCTTCTAGATTAAAATTGCTTAAGGTTAGGGTATCTACTAAACGTCAGAAATTACTAAAAATACGTTAAATACCATGTTTTGTGACTCTCTCCGCACTGCGGCCAGCCCATCCAGGGGCCTGTTTCATAAAAAATATTAGTCTAATATGATGAGCTTTTTTTTTCTTTTTTCCATATAAAATATGAGACTAATACTCATAATATTAGACTAATATTTTTTATGAAACAGGCCCCAGAACAAAGATATTAGGTACACAACCGTTACACGGTCATTATTTGTAAGGCCCTTAAGATCAATCTGGATTAGTGGTGAATCGCTAACCTGTCCTACTAATATTATAAACAAGAAGTGGCTGGATCGATAAATGGACGTATTTTACTCTTTCACGCAAAATTGATGACACTTTATAATAATATAGCTTACATATCAGAATAACACATAGACTGCACAATTTATAAAGATAAATACCGAGCGGGCGAAGCCGCAGCTGGAAGCTAGTCGAATATACAAATACAAACTACAGATCACCACCAAATAGCGTTAAACGAGCAGCGATTGCAAATCACGATAAAAAGCTTGATAAAGAAAGAAAAAGTCCCGTCCATTTACGATTACGGTAATAACTAAGTACCCAATAACAATAAACCTGTGGGGATATCTGTCTGACACGTAATATTGACTATAAAGATACTTGGTCGGCACTTACTGATTTTTATTATAAGTGTAAGAGCCAGTGACGTCAGTTAAGAACTGACACTGAATTGAAATTATTGCGTTTCCCTTTCCCTTTACTGCTATTTTATTTATCATAAATTATTATGTTCGTACAACATCTAAAATAAAAGAACATCAACGGTTTTATCAGACTGATATGGGAATTTAAAAAAATCAAGAAATGCACTCACATAATATATCCTACTCGAATTCAAAGCAACAATATATAAAAAATAATCAAACCACAACAAAAAATATGTAAAAAAATGCGTTTCGTTAAACGAAGATGCATTTCGCTTGCACGAAAATACACTTTACATAGCCCCAATAACACTGCAAAAAGAAAAAAAAAATGACTACTCTTTTGTCGGACTTTTTCTTCTTCCTTTCTTTGTGGCCACAGCTGTAAGTCTTATATAATGCCAATTTCAAATAATTTAGAAAGACCTAAAACAAGATAAAAGAACGAAAAGTTAAAAAAAAAATTGTTTTGACTTGACTATTTTTTTCATTCTTTTGTGACACGGTGCCAATATTAAATAAGGACTTAAAATTAAAAAAAATATTCAGAAAAAGAAAACTCAAATAGCGTCTTAGCGACGTAAATGAAAAACAAAAGCTGCCAGTCTCAATATTAACTCATATTCCATAACAGTTCTGCGTAGTTACCTGTAAATTAAGTAACGAGTCAATGCAGTCACTGCTTCACCTTGACATAACACTGTTTCATTGTTTTCTTTTTTTAGGTCAACATTCAGACACATAGAGCAATTAAAGCGAGATGTTTGTTCGGTGATAAGATTCAAGAAAACTGCGAATGCTAACACGCCTTGATAACAGAGCTTAAGTGTAATTAATGTTCTTCATGCCTTGCCACGCGCAATTACTATAGCATCTCGGGGACCTTCTCGTTGGATGGAATTTTACATTTCCGTTTAGCGGCGAGATAGTAATTGGGAGAATGGTTATTGCGAAAAGGTTCTTTAGCGTTAATTGGTGTTGGTACGGTGTAAAAATTATGTGTTTTTAGGTGTGGGTACGGGTAAACACAAACAGCGTCATTTCCATGTTGTAATCTTACCTATTCTAAGTTTAAATGTTTACCGTAAACTTTAATTACTTTAGTGGCACTGTGTAGACGAATTCAGTGATTTTTATTTATGTACAATTGTACAGTCATGGTAAGAGTACCTTAGTCAGTTTTCAAATTCTTTCCTTTACCATGTAACAAGACTTAGTACCGTTTGATCTTACGTCAGTTAGTAGACTACTTTACTTATAAAATACTAGTATTTAATACAGTGATAACAAAGGTTAAAATAGCATTCACCTTTGACCAATGTCTAGTTTACATCAACATAAAATGTTCTTAATGGCCTGGCTATTTAGAAAAATAAATCTTATTTGTTTTATTTAACTGTCAAAGTCAGTCCCCATAAATTTTTTCTTTCTTCATAAATCTTATAACAGAATCATTGTCACGGTAACGCAATACTGGAATAGACTAGACAAATACGTTTAAGTAAGGAGTCTCACAAAACAACAATGGCGCAAGCAAAAACAGACCTTAAGATGACGAACCTTTTCTTACTATGACTGTACTTATATGAGGGAAACGTTTACGCTTGATGGCATTTTTTAGAGCCCGCCTGGTAGCTACCACCCTCAAGATGATCACCATCAGTGTGTCCCAGCAGCTGCCCTTGAGAGCCAGTTTTACATATACACCACCTACGAGTTCGACCATTAATTAGCGAGATACTGGTCAAAATGCTAAACAATCAATTTAAAAAAAAATTAAATCTTTTTTAAAGCTACAGCCTGCGTGTTTCCTTTTCCCACGTCCACATTAGGCTTTTTTGGTCCTCATTTCATCGAATGCTATTCCGAACGGCCACTCTGGGTCGGTACTGTTTCCATGAAACCTAAGGCTGTCAGATGGAAAGAGCACTATCGCGCTGGTTTTGAGCCATTCAAAACTAAGGGTGATATTGTGAATTGAGATTGTTATGTTCAAGTTTAATGTAGCTTTACACGAATGAGATAAATTACTCTTCGCAAATTTGCTCCTAAAAAATACTATTACCAAATATGTTCCGTAACTTTTAATAGGCATTAACACCTGATAAAATGGCTTTAAAAAAAGCGGGAACCGACTTCTATGATAAACTACTGAACCGATTGTGATGATATTTCTATGTGCAATGCTTGGGCGCCACATATGGAAGAGTGAGAATGGAGGGAGTCTAAATACCTCAGGGTTGGAGTAAAACAGACTGTACTTATATGAGGGAAACGTTTACGCTTGATGGCATTTTTTAGAGCCCGCCTGGTAGCTACCACCCTCAAGATGATCACCATCAGTGTGTCCCAGCAGCTGCCCTTGAGAGCCAGTTTTACATATACACCACCTACGAGTTCGACCATTAATTAGCGAGATACTGGTCAAAATGCTAAACAATCAATTTAAAAAAAAATTAAACCTTTTTTAAAGCTACAGCCTGCGTGTTTCCTTTTCCCACGTCCACATTAGGCTTTTTTGGTCCTCATTTCATCGAATGCTATTCCGAACGGCCACTCTGGGTCGGTACTGTTTCCATGAAACCTAAGGCTGTCAGATGGAAAGAGCACTATCGCGCTGGTTTTGAGCCATTCAAAACTAAGGGTGATATTGTGAATTGAGATTGTTATGTTCAAGTTTAATGTAGCTTTACACGAATGAGATAAATTACTCTTCGCAAATTTGCTCCTAAAAAATACTATTACCAAATATGTTCCGTAACTTTTAATAGGCATTAACACCTGATAAAATGGCTTTAAAAAAAGCGGGAACCGACTTCTATGATAAACTACTGAACCGATTGTGATGATATTTCTATGTGCAATGCTTGGGCGCCACATATGGGAGAGTGAGAATGGAGGGAGTCTAAATACCTCAGGGTTGGAGTAAAACAGAGTATAAAGTTAAAAAAAGGTCTAACTTTAAACAACACCATATGATTATTTGATAAGTCATTTTACAGTGGGTTCCATGTCCACATGGAATTTACATGCACTAATAATAATAGGCCTTCGCGGCGGAGCGGCAGTGACGCGCGCGTGTCCTTTCAAATAAAGACAAAATTTTTCGAAACGGTTTATGTTCTAAATGACGGAGTTCTGAGGTAACAATACAGACGAATCGAATACTTCCTCCTTATTTGGAAGTCGGTTAAAAATATGGTACTTTTTTAACAATTTTCCTAACAATGGCGACTTGTAAATTACGTATTAATAGATGCTTTGTCATCCCCTTTATTCACCATATTGGGGTGCGGCGCAGTCCCGTAGCAGGGTATGGTTATGGGGGTTCAAACTCACAATGCAATAGATACCTTGGATAAATTTCTCATTAAAATAAGTACTGTTATGTTCAGAGGCAGTTACGGATGTTTATAGACGTTGCGGGCGATGTGAAAGCCACATGGTGGTTATGTTAGTACCTAGTCAGTGAAATTACTGTGCTTATGAGACTTAATACCTAATGTCTCAGAGTAACGAGCGCAATGAAGTGCCGCACAGGCCTTTGGGTTGCAGTTCTGAGAGACACTGCATTTTTTCTATACAAATGGATAACGAGATGAGCTGATCGTTTGCCTGATGGTAAGAATAACGCCGGCCCATAACAGTTACAGTACCACTTAAACTTTGAAACACAAAGGACTACGCGGCACTGCAGTACGCTCGTTACCCTGAGACATTAGATATTTTACTGGCTACTTTGCTAATCAAACCGGAACACAGTAATGCTTGCACACTACTGCTTGGCGGCGGACTACAGAAGCAAAGTGGTGGTACCGACCCAGACGGACACACACAGAAGAGTTAGTCCTACCACCTAGTAATTCGACCAGCTATAAAAAAAAATGTAGGACCCAGCTACTACTACTACGAAGACAAACTAAAAAACAGACGACGTTCCTCTTTGACGCCACAATGCGGGGGCTATGGATCAATAGACTTATTCAAATATTCATCCGTGGCCCCTGGATAGGGTCCTGGGGTGGCGTGATCGATAGTTGCACCGGATTATAAGTGATGGATGGGGTCCGGCCCTCGTCGGGTGATCTTCAATGAGCACCTTCGGGAGTTTTACAATAGATTTGTAATGAACAGCTTGCTTTAAAGATTGATGTACGAAATAGTGGTACAATTAGTTGCAAGTCTTCTTCTCGTACAGACGTGCTTTTAAGCCACGACTTGCGACAGTAGGCCGAATTTTTACTGCATCGTCTGACAAGTGACAGTACAAGAACGATTTCTATATGTATTCAAATACTAAATGCTCGTGAAGTCTGCCGCCAAGCAGTAGGGTGCAAGCATTACTGTGTTTCGGTTTGATGATCAGAGTAGCCAGTGAAATTACTGGGCTTATGAGACTTATTACCTAATGTCTCAGGGTAACGAGCGCACTGCAGTGCCGCGCGGGCATTTGTGTTTCAAAGTTCTGGGTGGCAGTGCAATTGTTATGGGCCGGCGTTATGCTTACCATCAGGCAAACGACCAGCTCGTCTCGTTACCAAATACCATAAAAAAATGTATAAGAAGCATTTTCATGCTTTATAGAAGAATGTTTTGGTGACGGTGGGTTATAGAAATGATAACCACATTTAATCTAGAATTAAAATTGGCTGAACTGGCTCTCATCGCGGCTACCAGAATGCGGCTAATATGATATGTATTTGGTGATAGATTTTCAATTTAAAAAAAAGAAACACAAAAAACAAATTTAAAAAAAGCTACAATTCACCCTAAAGCCGCAGAATATATAATAGTACAAGGTAGAGCTTTACGTGGCAATGCTTGTACCACGTATTACAATCTGTGGCTATATTACAACGCGATTAACCTGAGAAACTAGCTCTCGTGCAGTCTCATACTATCTCTCTTTTTCTCTCTATCTTCAAAGAACCTGTACCTATTTTACGCACACAATTAGTTGCAATCAAGAAGACGACTCTATTACATTACATGCCGGAACATGGCAACGCTTTTTACAACATCAGCGCTCGCGCTTTATACGGAGAACAAAAGTTTTTTTTGTTTCGTAAACCGAAATAAGGAGCGAAATAACTTGAATGCGTCGGTTGCGTTACTAGACAAGCGTAGTAAACTAAAAAACCTTCAGGCCGGTTTTTAAACGAAAATAAGGAAATGAAGGTTTTCAACCTTTTGTAACCTTATAAAAAGTAACTTAATATACTTACTAAGTAACTATATAGTGTGCAAGCATTACTGTGTTCTGGTTTTATGAGCAGAGTAGCCATCAGTGAAATTACTGGGCTTATGAGATTTAATACCTAATGTCTCAGGGTAACGAGCGCACTGCAGTGCCGCGCAGGCCTTTGTGTTTCAAAGTTCTGGGTGGCACTGCAACTGTTATAGGCCGGCGTTATGCTTACCATCAGGCGAAAGAACAGCTCGTCTCGTTACCAAAAAAAAATTGTTATAATACTATACCAACTTATAAATAACTTACAGGAAGGAAAGTGCAGTTCCAGGTAAATAATTTCATCTAAAATACAAAATCCTAAAGATCCATCCTTTAAAAAAAATATACTTCATATATCAACTATTTTAGTCCTTCTAGAGATTATTTTAAAGAACACTAAAGAACTCTTTTCATTGGTCACGCTAGACAAAAACCGAAGTTACCATCCCTATGTTTAAAAATGCAATATTAACATTTTTCATCTTATAATTACCCGTTAGATGCTATCTTACTCGGCTTTACATGTTCCCGTAACGCCGTGGGCCCGTTTCGACACCGCGGCTTTTATGACCGGCATTAGAGGCATTACGGCTGATCCATCATTGGCAGCGATACACCCGCAATTAGCTTCGGAATTCCTGAACGTAAATTTAATTTGACGTTGGAGTTTGGCCTACATGTGACCACGGAGAGCAACTATGCGGATAACCGTACGTAGAGCTAGTGATTTGAACGGGCAGACACCGGTTTTTCAACTACGGTGCGGCTGGATGAACGTGTGTTGTTTTTACGTTAACTTTTTCAAAATTTTCCTTTTAATTTTCATAGATAGTCAAAAAATTGTTTGCAGAACAAAAAAATTTGTAGTTTGCGTAAACTGAATGTATTATCTTCTAGTTAACCTCGGTAGTGCAGGTAATATTGCATGAAAGGATATTTAAACAATTTGTATAAAAAATTGCAACATCTGCAGTGCGTTATGGATCGCTGTTTCGATACCAGCAGCGCGTGAACCGAAAAAAGTATTTGGGTTATGTGGGGAACATAACCGTCTAATTTCTAAGATGAGCAATTTCTTTGATAGCAAAAAATAAATGTGTGGCCTCCTATAAGTAATTAATATTATGCTCAAAATGTGTTTCTTGCGTGCAGTAAGTCTAGTTTCAGATCACAGATCAGTATATATGTAGCTAGGTTTCAGATTCCGCATTGGTCCTTTATTGCTTTCAAGTTGTTTTTTATTTGCTGGCGTTTTATTTTGTATGCGTAGCAATGAGTTTTTACGTTCGATTTATTTAAATGTACAGAGATCTTTTTCTTCTTTTTCACACCTTATTCGAGGTGTCTGTCTGTGACATCTCGGCTGCAAGTAGGTGGTGAGTGGTGACCACAACCTCGCGCACCTGTTTGTTAATGTACCCGCAACGCGCAGTATGAATGCGGCGCGGCATGTTGTAGCTGCTATTTGTCATATTCTACGAGCGTCTGGATGTTTTGCTAGACGTTTTGTTTAACTGCTTTTTATTTACTTTTGTGTAATTCTGAAAAGATTTAGTTTTAAGAAGAATTTAAGTAAATCGTTCGCATGCGTTACGCGTTACCTCGCTCTAACTGTTTATAACGAAGTAGTCTCACCTAAACCTTTGAATCAAAGTTTGACATTGTCTTAGTTTCTCACTTTCCCTTTTTAATTTCTTTCATTCTAAACCTAGACACACTTGGGTCTCGAGTAGGTGCAACTACAGGAATACACCAATAGGTGTTTGGCGGTAGATTTTCAACTTAATTGAGGGTTATCATTCTACCGCTAGCCAGGTGCGATGAGCTAGAAGTTTTTTTACCACCATGGTTTAGTTTCGAGGTGTACCATCACCGAAAAGTCTAGCTCATTGTAGAATTTGAAACATGAACCTTTATAGGATCGGCGCGCGACCTTACAACACCAAGCCATTATCACATCAAGAATAAACTTTACCAATAAATATCTGAACAACAATTTTGCCAATTATTTGTTCATAGAACATTCTCATTACCCCTCAATTTAAATTTAATTAGACTTACATAATAAAAACTAACTACTGATTAAAGAATGCGTTGATGAAATTCTGCTGCAATTTAGACATCTTAATTCTTGGCGTGCTAAAAGTTAATTGACTAGAAACTACTTGTAAAGTTCCTATAATAACGTAGTGAAACGTCGGTTTGACTTCACGATTGGTGCACTGCAGTATAATGGGGTAACTGGGAGACAAGACGCGATATCACTTTGAAGTCAACTCCCGATGGTAATTCATGACTTGATTGTCACTTGTTATTTTCTTTTTTACAATCTCTTTGATTAGCATTTGACTACTGTCTCACTTCTGTCTCACCCAGATAATATTTGGGGGCAAAGTCATTTTCTATAATCGTTATCGCTAGTAGAAAAGTTTAAAATACTTAATTATACTCCGTCCAACCGTTCATTTAATTTTCGACAGCTCGAGATAGTGATGTCCTAGGTACGGCCGCAATTTTTACACTGAATAATTCCTCTTTACAAATATTAAAACAAGATTAGCCCCTGACAGACAAGAATCGAAGTGAAAATAAAAGCTTAAAAATGATACCAATACCGATCCTTTGGCGTCGATTTCATTTTGCAATGAGTGTGAAAGGAGATTATTCTACAACATGTAGGCACACTAGACAATTGTTCTACTTTAGTAGCTGTGTGCAACACACTGGATGAATCACGTTTGGCTTGTAGCCGATGTAGGAAACGGATAGTTAGCGGAACAGTCTGGAGATCTCGCAATAAGGCCGAGAGATTGAGTCTAGACTCGACGGCGGGTTTTGAATAAATCGAGACTTGTGTAGCATTAGTTTGTATGAAGACAACCAAATAGCAGTAATGTCGTATGTGCGTCTGGATTCTTATTACGATTCTGGATTTATAATCTTATGGATGCGTCGTCAGAAGTTTTATATTTTGCAACACATTGCTTGTCGACTTCCACGGTATACCTTTAATCCTAAAAATGTAAATTTTGGACTATTACCATTACCAGTCTAATTAACACAATATTGAAGAATAATTAGGCCTTTCTTAAAATTTTTTTTTAGTGTCTTGTAGATTAAATCTCAACTGTTTTTGAATTAAGATGTAGTTAACAGTAATAGTGGTGTGTATATGAGCTAGTTAATAAAACATTTGGTCCGTTTATTTCTTTTTTTACTACGATGTACGATGTTTATAACTTTTTAGAAATGGCAGGCCAAAGTGTTCAGAAGTTGACTACTTACTCTTACAAGTTCTGAGCGGCACTGTAATTGTTATGGGCCCGCGTTATGCTTACCATCAGGCAAAGGACCGGCTCGTCTCGTTCTCAAATAGTATTAAAATATATAACAGTCACAATGGACGTTTGAATTACTATTCTCGCACAGTTACCTTATCCTATGACATAAATTTGCAGATAAACACCATTATTAGCTAAAAGATGTCCACTGCTGAACAAAGGCCTCCTCCATTAAGGGGGATTTGCACTATTATGGCCGGCGTTATGCGTACCATCAGGTAAACGACCAGCACGTCTCCTTATCCAGTAGTATAAAAACTAACATAATGGAGTTAGACAATACTTGAAACAAGTTTTGTGGTTGTTTGTATTTAAACTCGCGACGAACGCATGTTTTAGCGTTAGACGATGTATAACACATTTTTAGGGTGTGTTTAAATTTTTTGTGTTGAAATTCAGATTTTCTAAGCGTTTTTTTGTTATGACAAATGTTACTTTTTTGTGTTGAAATTCAGATTTTCTAAGCGTTTTTTTGTTATGACAAATGTTACTACAATAAGAAATATAAATATTTCAGTACAGTATTCAGTTCTTTGAAAATTTTCATGGAAAAAATCAATTCTTAACTCCGCTGTTGCATGGTCAAAATAAAAATATCTGACTACCACAGAGTTTGGTTATTGCCTCATTATTATGATTTCTGAGCGGATTGCTTACATTACAAACGTGCACATTCACCGTTAGATAACTTGAGTGAACTTATTAAGTCGGCGTCTAGAGCTTCCTACAAAAATCAATCATATTTCAGGTTGCATCACGGCGCAGCAATAGGTATCGTACAACGGTCGGCCCACATAGAGTTCATTAAATAAAACACGTCAATTTGAGGTATCTCTGTGTTCATTATTCAATGTCGGAGAGCACGCGATCCGCTCCTTAATTCTCTTTCCCCTGGCAACGTTGTCTATTTAATTCGTGTAATTCAATGTTTGTAGGACAAAATGCGTAGGAGGGGAACACTTTTGCAGAGTTGCATCAAATACTGTAGAACAATAGCGATATGTATCTTATGGCAGTTATAAATAATACGTAAGAATTGAGTCAATATACATTCTTCAACTCCTATTCCATTTTGTCCACTTTAATTAGAGCAAGTGTGGGTGAAAGTTAATTAAGATGAGTCTTAAAATATGTCCATTCCAATTATAGGTCCGGTAAAGCTGTTCAAATGATCTCATCTATTTTGAAATTGTATCACTTGCATAACTTTTGTAATTGGAATTAATGTTTTTTTTTCATAAAATTTTAATTTCGTTCTTGCCAGTCATAGGTATGTAGTTATAATGACATAGAAGGTTTTACCAATACCAAAAAACGCCCACATTCCTTCCTCTTTTCTTGTAGGATAATGATAATGCATGTGCATGGCTGCCACAAGTATCTACTAAAAAATGAAGGATGGGTAAATATCCAAAACTATAAATCTGATGACAATGGCATCTGCAGTAAACTTTATTATACCCAAGGAATTTATACTTTCTTGATTACACCTCTCTAAAGTCAAGTCAAAATTGTCTTTGTCAAAAATATTATTTTGAATGAAGGAGCATAAATTTCTAGGGCTATATTTTTTACGTTCTCCCAAGATTACATTTATCAATCTAGATAATTAAGCTCGAGATGTGTAACGACGGAAGTCATAAAATATCACCGTGGATAAGTGCATAAGTGTAGCCAAACATTTGTTATGCTATATTGCATAATTAGGAAAATAGCTTTACACTGGCAGGTGTTTGTTTAATAAAACTAGGTATTTAAAAGTCTTCTATGTCAGTATTGAAAATATGGTATCGTATTCACATGTTACGAGTTGCAATCTAGTTTTAAAACTGTATTTGTAGATACAGGGGCCTGTTTCATAAAAAATATTAGTCTAATATTATCAGTCTTTTTCTTTTGTTTTTCATACATAATATGAGATAAATACTCATAATATTAGACTAATATTTTTTATGAAACAGGCCCTAGGCCATATACTATACCCCGCAGGGCCTGTGTAGTGTATTGATACTTTTTAGAGTTGAATATTAATGTAAACTCTTTAGTTAAAATTCAAAAGGAACACGAGTTTCCGTCTTGTGTTTCTGTTCTGTCATTTTTGTCTGAAATATAAAAAGCATTTGTAAAAGGAATACAATGTTTTGTTTGAACAAATACGTATATATGTTACATATAGTATATATATGTTACGTACAGTACGTATAATAATTATCGATATCCTGATGTAATGAATGAATGCTGCACTGCAATGGGCCTGCGTAGTGCAGTATGGCCTGTACTCGGTACCTACTCTCTCAGAGAGAACGCTTATATTCCAGCAGTGGGACGCGTAATAGGCTTATAATACTATATACTATATCCTATAATACTATAGGAGTTCTAAAGAAAGATCGGACAGTATCGTTTGAAATTAATCTAAATTGTATTATAAAAATAGTTTAATTTGTAATCAATATTCGTATCGCCAAGAAAGAATCTTACTAATTTACCCAATAAACTATACGAGCGTGCGCGTAGCTTCGACTTTATTCTTTACTCAAGTGGCTCTATAAATACACCTACATAATAAACTATTATGCATTCTGTGTTAATAGGTACTTCATAATAACATAGCAGCTTTAAACGGCCAGATATCACGATAATTGGAACTTGAAGAACTGGCCACGTGGTCCAGCAAACCAGTTTGAGTGCAGCTATGTCCGCCACGTGCGATAATGTGCTGATGTAAACGCGACTTTATTTCATGGTAACTAAGACCAGTTTTACAAATAAACATCTCGAGTTGATCGGAAATTATTCGTATTGAATTGTGATAGTACTGTAGTAACCGATCGAGCGTTGAATTCTAGGGAAGCGAAAGTGGGAGGTGAACTGGAATTCTTTTGAGGATGATGAATGGGAAGTGTTCATTGTCAACTGAGTAAAAAAGTTTGAACTTCCCAGTCTGAGTTTCTCTCCTAACCCCCGACCGGTACTCTGGCAACGGCCCAAGCCAATTGAGTAGAAATCCAAACGGTTCAAATCCAACGTTCCAACTCATCTTTAGTGGCCGATATGACATCCATTAATTGGCAGCACACAGTTGCCACTATTCGAGACGCAGAATGACCGAAAACTGGAGCGATGACGCGTTCGGAACGAAGTACCCGTCTAGGGGCTCGAAATTGGACCATCGTTCCACTCAATACACGTCGCGTGGAGCGATGGATTGGGAACGCTCTTGTATGGTGGCTATAATAGTCGCTACTACACGGACATGCATGTTTGCGTTTTGCTGTCACAATAAAATTAAGAGAAAACAAAAAGATAATGCAGCAATGCGTCATCTATGAGACCAAACGAATAGATGAATCCACTGCGATGCCGTATTATTTGCATTGCAATGGACTTCACATGGATTCTCGCTTCAGATTACCTACATTGAAAAGTTTATACTATTAGAAAATCTATTGCCTAATAGCTGTACAAAGACGCATGTGACTGAGCAAAGAAAAAGTAGGTTTGTGTAAACACAGCTATAAGCATGCCTTACGCAATATTTTCGTTTTCAATGACCCAGACAAAGCGTGACCGTCATGTTTAGCTCGCAAGGTTCCGTAGTTCAAATTTAAGTGAAAACGCTTCGAAATGAAAATGAAATCTTAAGAAAGTCTTTACTTTGAGGAGACAATTGATGTAATCAAAAAGTTAATGTAGTAAATATTGTGCCGTGTGGAATATATATATTTCCATTTGTAGGTTTTTTGAGTTTTCTCCAGCCTATAAGTTAGCTCTTATCGACATAATTTTTTAAGTTTCCTGAGTCTATGTAGGTGGGTAGAGATTTCTCTTTCGTCCTTACATTGTTTGTAGTCTAGCACTTGTATTTGCCAATCCTTCGTATAGTCTCTCCACTTTCGTCTGTAATTATTATAGTTACTGTACCAGGTACTTATATAAGCAATTTTAGATAGAATATTCGTAACTGGTATTTTTTTTGATGTAAACCATTTAAATGTTTTAAATAAAAAAGTGATCTGCAAGTATTGGTGCAGGTAGGTAGTGATGGTGTAGGCATTAAAAGTCCTTTTTAGGGATTATTCCACAACTCCCCATTGACATTCCCCATCAATGGGGATTTGTGAACTTTTATCCAAAAATCCCCATTATAAGCTCTAGGAGACGTTAATCAAACAAATCCCCATTCATGTATCATAGAGATTATAATGGTGATTTTTGGAAAAAAAATCAAAAATCCCCATAGGTTTAAAATAATTGTAGGTTGTTGATGTAATAGTATGTTTTGATAATATCAATAATTTCTTACTAATGTAATAAAAATAGATAGCATTATCAATATAACTAGTAGCTAACGTGAAAGATAAGTTTTTTAATTAGTTATCAGTAAATTTAAGTATTAGCTATCGCAAAAGAGAATAATAATTGCTGTTTTGATTCCCATGGCCTATATATTATAATCTAATCTTGACCAAATTTAACTCCATGTCATGTGGGGACTAGATGAAACTATTCAAATCGGTCATATATTTTCTTGTGTTCGAGCTAGCTATCGCTATCAGGGTCACATATTTGTCCCCATGCAACTACCGCTGCACTTGCTGGGCCTATTTGTGCACCTTCGACTACACCTCGATATAGTGATCTCTTAAAAACTAGCCAATCAAAAAAAAGTGATGAAAATACTAATCACTTTTTATTACTCGGAGTAATAAAAAGTGTAGTGTAGTATTTTCATCACTTTTTTTTGTTTGGTTGATGAAGGGATTCCCACGCAAAAATTTTCATTTTGAACCCTAAAACGTGAGCCGAACAGATAATCTTATATTTTAAGAGTCGGTTAAAAAGCTTATTTTAAATGAAAATAATGTATATTATATTTGCATGCGGTACCCTATATTTGAGCAGTCAGTAGGTAATATTGAGCAATTTTAGGAAAACAAAAATTTGAAGTCATTTCCGTGGTCATTATGCATGTTAGCTGTCCCCATACAAACATCGCCTCGGCGAACGTATTTTCTAGAGATGCGCCGAATATGGATTTCTAAACCGAACCGAATAACGAACATTATTGCTAACGGGATACCGTTAGCAATTTTAATCATAATACGCGAGTGTTATCATTATGAATGAATATTCATTCACTGGTATTGTACGAGTAATTATTATCATCATTATCAACATACCTAACAACAATGTTAGTAATTCAAACAAATTTGAAATCATATTTGTCTGATATTTTTAGCATTTGTTTTTTCTTAGTATTTGAATAATTGGGTCGTATTGTAATATTACTTAGTTAACACTCAGTATGTATGCTAAATATTTTAAACTATAATAGATGTTGATGGTATTTAATCTTTTTTATAGACATCTATTAAAGCAGTAATATCGACACAACGCAACGGTAGGTCCTACAATGTCTTTGAAAATCAGCGCTGAATGTAATTTGCAATCAGCTTATTGCTGATCTACTGCCTTTTCAGCACCATTTTGCACTAATTTTTAAACTTTTTTTGTTTGGCAAGTAGGTAAGCCACAGAAAATTCTTGCGGGCTTACCACAAAAAAAATTAAACACAGGTAGTGTTTAAACAAACATATGTTAAACAGCATCTAACGCTCTAATATATCTTAGTCGCGTGTTTAAATATGAGCAAACACAAACCTTGATTTAAGAAGCCTCTAACCGTTGTCTAACTCCTTTCTGTTGTGACATTTCTAATAAATTTAGACGTTTATCTTTTGTCTAGCTAACTATAAGTGTTTTTTTGTGGTAACACCGTTAATTTTAAGGTAGGTCATCTAACTATTATTTATTGTTATGGGTTATGTACTTGTTTGTAGTCTAGCTAAACAGGCCTCTAAAAGTGTTTTTTGTGGTAACACGGTTAATTTTAAGGTGGGTCATCTAATTTTTTTGTTATTATGGATTAGGTATGTATGTCTGTTGTTGTTATGGATTAGGTATGTACTTGTTTACATGTTTCACTAAAAGTGCTCAATCCTACATGTTTTTATATTCCATACATGATGCAGACCGTAGACGCTTATGCAAACGTGCGTTTGCTTGTCAGAATAACATCGCAGAACAACGCTTTTGCACCAAGCGCGGATTTCGAGTATCTCATAATCGACGCTTGATGCAAAAGCGTTGTTATTTTGACAAGCAAACGCACGTTTGCATAAGCGTCTACGGTCTGCATTAGTTAAATATTCGGCACTCCATCCGAATGAGAATTCGGTGCATGTCTACTATTTTCACTTTTCGTAATGGGAATTTTACTTTGACAGACCGGTCCGCCATTTACATAGTTATTCGTGTATTCTAAGATATTCGACATTGCGTGCCGTTCGACCATTCTTAACGACTATGATTAGAGCTATGATTAAATTAAAAGCACTCGTCTACGTGTAGGTCGATGGAAATGGACGCTAGTTCTGACGTTTGAAATGAAAAGTAAACCGCCAATTTTTTTCTGTGATTGTGTTTACATCTATATCCTATTTATTATATATCTAATGGGTAAAATAATATTTGAATATAGATAATATCTATATTCAAATATTCGCTACGTGCAGCGCTCTATTAAGGTGCCAGTTTCGGAAAAATTAGAACATACTATCGCCGTGGTCGTCCAGGATCTTTTATTTTCCTCTCATATCACGAGATTTCATTGCAGAATCATATACAACGCGCCAACTGTATTTTTATCGGTATATCATTTGAGAAATATAGATCTTGCAGACAGCCTCACTATATGTGTGATCCACCTATTATTACTTAATCTGTAATACATACAATTCTAAACGCGTCGCTCTGTTCCCTCAGCAAAATTTTCAGAATTTCATTCGTGATCAAAAAATACAGGTGGTCCTTATTTGTATATTTTGTCATGGTATCTTATAGACTTAGTTATATGTAGGTATACATATATGCTTGACTGATTGTCATGTCTGTTTTATTTGATAAGAGCTTTAATAGCACAGGATGTATATCCGTTTGAGGAAAATAAAACGTCTATAAAATAAAGTACCTGAGTCTAAAGACAACAACATTTTAAGCCTACGGCTATATATTATTTTTATGGAGCTTAATTTCATCGCGGTAATTAATTTAAGATGGATAGAGCGAGTCCATCGAGACTTTTCTTTTTGTGTTTTCCCAACACTGCAGTTAACTGATGCATATCAAGCGTGGTAAATAGCCTTGACAACAGTATAAATATACGAAAGTAGGCACACTCCCGCGTATTCATCCGTAAATCCGTGCAATACTCAAACTGGGGCAGTGCGCGTACGAATGGACCACGCTCAGTTTAAAAGCAGAAGTATGCTACCCTTTTTCGACACTATTATAAAGTGTTAGAGTTTATTTTGGAATGTTCAGTTTTCAGGGATTTCCATCAGTGTCGGAACGTTGTTATCCAAGTACCGCATCCGCTGATATGCGCAGGCGCTTGAATTGGACCGTATTTTAATCTTTTCGATTCGCTATTACGGCCATATGATGATAATTTATACGAATTCATTTGATTTAAATAGCTTTGAAATATTTTATCAATTCAATCGTTGTTAAAAATCTTCGTAAATGATTTTCAATTTACAAAATATTAATATACTAGGTTCACTCTTGTGCTCCAAAGATATGTCGAGAATCTATCATAAAAATCAAATGCCACATATATTCGTATATGACGGAGCAACAATTAAGAACCGCTCAACCGAATCGGCTGTCTTTTGTTTGTGTTGTAATAGTCAGGAAAAGGTTTGTATGAAAGAAATTTATCCCTAAAATTTATATCCACGAGAAAATCCGGAAAAATCGGAAATTTTTATAAGAAAAACATTTGATGTATGTATGTATGTATGTATGTATGTATGTATGTATGTATGTATGTATGTATGTATGTTTGTATTGGTGTTTTGGTTGGCTTCTGTGCCCTTCAAACTGGATCACTTTATATTTATTATTTGTCCTGTTACCTTGACTGAGGACATTCCATAACTAATAGAAAGGACACTGTTTAGTGTCGATATGTTACTCGATGACGCATTATAAGTCACAATGTCGAATCGTAAGACTATGTCGCTGTGAATTTCCTCGTATAGATGATCGCACTGCAGAAGTCAAATCAATATTGGGTTTACCTACTTTTGAAGACGTTCTTATCAACAGTATAACATATTGGTTTTTTTGGGTAAAATATTTTGGTTATTCTGAGGTCATACAAGTTTGTAATTGGGTTTTTCTAGACTGGGCTAATCAATTCCCAGTATTTTGAACGGAACTCGTCTACGATCACAGAAATGTATCACAACACCTGAAGTATTAGTTTCAGAATAAGCTCCCAAAGCGACGAAAGGGATGCGAAAAAAGCTTATAAAGGCGCTAATCGAAAGTTTACTACCAGCTTTTATTTCACTTGCAGTGATTGTATGATTGTTTGCTTAGGTTAAATCTTGCTAGCTAAATTAAAGGCACTTCCTGGAGTTCGCTTATTTTTATAGCAAACTAGCCTATGTTACTCTGCGGTCCATAAACTATATCTATGCCAAAAATCAAGTCGATCCGTTGCTTCGTTACTGCGTGAAAGAAGGACAAACCAATAAATCAACAAACCAACAAACACACTTTCGCATTTATAATATTAGTATGGATTTCAAACAAATCCTTTCAGTAGTTTAGGCTTGATTGAGCAACAAGCATCCAACCTTCCGCGTTTATAAAGAACTACTAAGTCTTGATTATCTGCATACTCCGCATAGTATCATAGTTTTCATAGTACATGATAGTCTAGGAAAACAGCCTATTAAGTAATTAACAGCGACTTAAGTAGGTACTACCTACAGTGAGAATTCACAGTCCGGCGCGTCGGCGTCGGTCGGTTAGCTGGAAAGTAGAGTAATGTCTCTCTTGATTCACATCTCGCGCATGATCATGCAAGGCCATGTCGGTTATGGGAACACCTAACGCTACCTCCAGTTATCCGATGTCTTTATGAGTATTGACAGCAATTGCTGCTATTTTATTAATATCATAAGTTAGACTGAGACGGTAAGTCTAGGTATGTCATAGTTGTCGTTCGTAAAGCCGACGATTTATTGGGGGGGTAACGGATTTCTATTTATAGACACACTTATTTTTGAATAGTAGGTGTGTGCGAAGACTTGCCAGACTATGGGTGTTACCATATAAAAAATTCAACACACCCTAAACATTTGTTATACAGCGTCTAACTCCTAAACTTGTCTACTAGTCAAACTGTCGTGTCTCTGTTATATAAACAACCACTAATCTTGATTTAAGTGAGTACCTGGAGTGCGTGTCGAGCGAGCAGCTGGTGCCCAGCTCCAACAGCTGGCGCTGCTGCCGCTGCGAGACGAGGCAGCCCGCGCAGACCGCGCCTCTAGTTGACACCGTCAGCGCTTAATGCTTTGTACTAAGGGAAATTGTGAAGAAATAAACGTGTTTTGTTTTTTTTTGTTTTTGATGTCTAAACGTTGTTTAAATCCATTCTTTTGTGACATTTCTAATCGTTTTAGACGTTTACCTTTAGACGCTGTCTAGCTAAAAACTCGTATTCGTCTAAAACTGTTTTTTGTAGGTACAGGATTTGTGTTTTTTTATAATAGGAATAACACCTGTTTATCGTTCACCTGATGGTAAAAGACACATTTACTTAAATTGCAGTGTCATGTCACCAAGACCTTTGGTTAAAAAAGAAGGAACCATGGGCGCTTGTCACTTTGATTTTGTTCTAATATTCTCTTTTGGTCACCGTTTGACCACTATTCCACCTGATCGTTAGTCACTAAATACCCGTTTATACTAAAAATAGGATAAATATAAATCGGAGGCTTAAATATTGAGGAGTTGCCTAGGACAAAAACACTTCACCAACAAATAGCAGTGTTTTAACGACTTAGGCATCACCTAAAGTTACGACATTCGGCGCGGCGGAGCGTAAATGCTAAGCAACACCTACTCATATATAATTACAGGCCTCATATACTACGAAATTTCTCTGTTTCTATCTTTGTCTAACAAACGAAAGACATTACTGTCAGGCATATAAAATATCACGAACAAAAATCGTGTAAGCATCTTTATAAATCTAAGAAAATGTAGCAACTGCAATTGCAGCCAATGACTGAACATTACCTAACATAATAACCTATCCTTCCGAGTTGTAATGAACCACTTGATCCAGTTAAATGATACATCACGTTGCAAAATATCAAAGTGGATTATTCAATAGTCCGTAATTAGGAGATTGCAAGTTT
Source organism: Crocallis elinguaria (assembly GCA_907269065.1). Lineage (NCBI taxonomy): Eukaryota > Metazoa > Arthropoda > Insecta > Lepidoptera > Geometridae > Crocallis > Crocallis elinguaria. The sequence goes on from OU026078.1 coordinate 11,992,717, forward strand.
ATTGTTGTCAGTTTTGCAACAAACTCTGTCCGGAAAGTAGACTGACGTGGTAAATGTGTGCTGACATGACGTAGGTTGGGGTCTTGGGGTTAATAGCAGTTTAGCAAACAATCCCTATTTCCAGGAAAAATGAGCAGTTCCTAATAGGAATCTCCACTGGGTGAAGGCGTGGGCAGAAGCTAGTCTATACAAATAAATAAAATTGAAGCGTCTGTTTGTAATATCAAAATAACAGCTTTTTACTAAATGCATATTATGAAAGTATATACGGTACCAAACACAAATCAACTATTTTTTTTTAATTTTGTCGGTCTGTGTTTGTTTTTTCCAGGTTATCTCCGAAAAGACTGGACCGATTTTGGCGCGACTTTCACTGGCAGATAACTGATGTTACAAGGAGTACCTTAGGCTACATGGGCGAAGCCTCGGGTCACAGCTAGTACAAAATATACGCGATAAAGTTGTTTAATTCTGTCTGTTTAAGTTCTGGACGGACAATAACAAAAGCATAAATCTTATCAGAGCTCTTCGTCGGTAAAATAGAGTAATAAAAGGTGTGGTGGGTTGTAATGTAAGGCAGTTTTGTCAGCGTTTCAAAGTGAAATAAGTCTTTTAAAACACCCGTTTTTAACTGACCTCTATAGCTATCTTGAAAGTAATCTTAATATTTCTTTTATTTGCGGATAAATAAGTAACCTTCAGGGTGCATTTCGAGATTTAAAAGTTACTACTTACTAAAGTGGTTAACCTTGTTGGTATTTGGAACAAGTCACATAGACATACATTTCCAAAATAAGTAATGCCTGAAAAATCACAGACTTATATATTACATATCTGTGTGAAAAATATACCTTTTTCATTTTTATTTTTTATTTTTCAAAGATCCAATAAGTATAGATAAAAAAATTAGGCAACATTCACTAACAAATACGCTGTCTAGCTAAACATGCGTCTATTTTTTTTTAGTAAGACGGTATATGTTTAGGTAGTACCACAAAATAGTCAATCATCATCATCTCAGAGAGAGAGAGAGAGAGAGAGAGAGAGAGAGAGAGAGAGAGGGCACCAAGCAGGCTTGCGGCTTGGTTGAAGTCCTGGAATTTAATTATTCATTGAACATGCGAGTTTCCCCACGATGTTTTCCTTCACCATTTTAGAGCGAGTGTGGTAAATCCGTAGATGCAGGTAAGTCTTTGATTTGGACTCTGGTGAGTCGCATTGAAACTCGTACGAGTATATCCACTTGGCCACGCTCGCTCTCAGTAAAATAGAAGTGCTAATTGCTATTTAACTTCTGTCTCCCTTTGTGGAAACAAACACTTTCGTTTTCCATAAGAAGGCAACACAGTGGATCGTGTTTAACGTGCTAATGGAAACTGCAAACTTGGGAACTGGACGTATTAGCACGAAAGTAGCAGGTGCTATAATGTTATGTAAAACATTTGTGCGAAAAATCAACATAGAAATATTTGTGCGCGAATAAATAACTTTTTGATATGAAAATAAGTAATTTCACGGCTCCGTGGTAGTTATAATTTTTCTGTGCCGTGGCTAAGCAGTAATGCTTGCAAAAGCTTGGGGCTCCGGTTTTGATCCTTGGCCGAACAAATTTTGTGTAGGGAGTATAAACAAATTTGTGTAGTGAGTATAAACAAATTTTGTGTAGGGAGTATAAACAAATTTGTGTAGTGAGTATAAACAAATTTTGTGTAGTGAGTATAAACAAATGTTGTGTAGTGATGCCTACATGAAAACTTCGTTTAGGCCCCAAGTAGGTGCACTATTATTTTGTGCACCAACACGCCATTAGGCTTGAATAAACCGTTCGAATACCGTTGAAGACGTTGGTGTTGTGTTCCAATACGTTTTTTACTATTTGTACCAAACCCCATTTTACGCTTCAAGCTTCGATGAAAAGTAATTTCGATAAGTGTTACAGTCATTTGAGATGTTTAGTTATGCTCTATATTAGTCATACCTGTCTGGTAAACCTGTCTGTCAATAGGTAACAGACATTATTCAAGAGTTGACATGGAGTGCCAAGGTTGTGGCACGGTAAGGAGTCGTCGCGCTTCATAAAACTTAATTATAATACAAATATCTTATCAACGTCTAGCGTGTCACCACCGTGTAACTATAATGTGGTATTATTCCACTCGTCAAAGATCTTTGTCCAAGTTGCATTTGATTAAAGAACTTGGATGACGTCATCAAAGGTAGATCAAAGTTTGTAGGAACATCAAAGTGTGTTCAAATATACAACGGTAATAGCAGCACATAAAGTCGCAATTCCTCTTTCAAAACTTGGACAACGATCTTGGACGAATGGAATGGGCTTCTGTCAAAGAACTTGAATCAAATAAGGGACACAGAACTCGGACAAAAATCTTTGATGAGTGGAATATCAGCCTTAGTCACCACTTTACCAATAGACATCAGTAAGGCCTAGCATGAATAATTTGTCTAATCGACAAAACTGATAAATTTATCGAATGTTGCTAGTACTGAAGTCTGATCGTAAAGGATTGTAGTAGCTTTATATTCTCTTTGGATTCGACCTAACTATTCGATAACCTTTGTCGATTGTATCAAGGCTCGATAAATTATATAAAAAATCGATAAAACCCACTTTATCGATTTGAACTATCAATTTTATCGATCGAAAAGATCCGTACTTGCGCTGCGGGCTTCACAAACCTAAAGTTAATTTTAGTATCTCTCTCTCATTCCAATAAAAACATGAGGAAGAGATGGAAGATGTTTGACAGGTCTAAATTTAGTTTTAGAGATGTTAAATATCGTCCATCGTTGACAAATTAGACACCAAATTCATGGCAGTTTTTACACTAGGTACAAGCAAGTAGATTAATTTGACAAGTCTAAAATATATTTCATCCCTTTCTCATGTTATTCTTTAGAAAGAGAGAGTGTAACGATTTATCCCGGAAAATGCATAGTTCTAATCTCTACCAACTGCGGCAGCGGCCAGTCCATTTTATTAGAGTTTAGACATAATCTAAAGAGAGTCATCTTAAATACCCCTCCAACGGAACAGTCTTGTAACAATATTTTTAGTCGACTATATTATTGAATGGCCCGAACGCCTTCGTGTGTGGCAAACCGACTACTTCTCCCGATGGGGCACAATTTATACACAATTGTGGCGAGCACAATAAACACTGAACACCGTCCATCATTTTAGCTCTATTGCGTATTGTTGTGTTGAGAGATCTGTCGTCTCTTATGTGCGTACAGTCAGCGAAAAAAAGACAAATTTTATAATTTGATGAAGCTGTATGGAAATGGCCTTTTTTTTCGTTCCGCCGGCTCCGTGACTAAATAGGTAGCAACTCTATCTGCAAACGCTTTGCATGGCCCTAGGTTCGATCCCGGCTGTGACGAATTTTGTGCGGTGACATTTGTTCTCGGGTCTTGTAAGTATTATCTAAACATAATTTAATAATTACCATTATAAAAACAGATAAAACAAAATTTTAATACTTAAGATCAACCGAGATGTAAAGATATACAATTTGTAATAAGGAAAGTATATAATAATAGTAAGTAAGTAGTAAGCAATACTTTCATATGACGTCATGATTTTTAGCAGTAGCATGTACATGCTACTGCATGATGCTACGTTTAGGCAGCTCGATGGGGATATATAATGTAATGAGCTTTTTAGTAGAAAATCATAAAAGTGATTCATGTGTTACAAAATCTATAATTTAAAACGTTCCCTTTCAGGGTTGACATAAATAAAACTGAGAGCAAATTAATTTATTATACGTCCTTTTCAAGGTGATAGTCGAAAGTAACTCGAAATTTTGCAGAGCTACCTACTAATAAATCAGCTTTAATATAAGGGAACTTTTCAACTGGTTCGTATATTATTATAGTACTAGCTGCTGCCCCGCGGTTTCACCCGCGTGGAGATTTCGGATTACATGTTTTTTATTATATTGCGCGGAACCCTAATTATTTTTTTAAAATTAAAGTAGCCTATGGTACTCCTTGTAACATCAGCTATCTGCCAGTGAAAGTCCCGTCAAAATCGGTCCAGCCGTTTCGGAGATTACCCGGAACAACAGACAGAGAGACAAAAATTTTAAAAATGGTTGTTTCGTTATAGGTACCGTATATACTTTCGTATGCATTTAGTAAAAAGCTGTTATTTTGATAATACAAACAGACACTTCAATTTTATTTACCTGTATGGATGTAAGTGAGATTTAGTATGTGCTCACATTTTCGACTACATTTATTAGATATTTATGCGTCATTCTTGCACATAAGTACACACTTGTATATTTTCATATGTACGTAGATATCGTTTTGATGAAAATCACAAATATTAGAGAGCGGATTCAATCTCTGAAGGCTACATAATCATCACCGAATCTCGGTTTTCGAGTACCTGTTTGATAAACATGGCTCATAAGCAAGATTTACCATAAATGTGTTATAATTCCTGATTAAAAAAGTTTAAAAGATAATATTGAGTAAGAAATAATCGAAGCCGATCCAATGACTAATTGCAACGCCACATCGAATCAACATAAATTACCAAAACAAAACTACTTAATACAATTAGCTGTATTGTATTGTTGTACCGCCAGACACAAAGTCGGCTGACCGTTGCCAAACAAATCGTGAGAGGTGTGACGCCAATGACGACACATCTAATTATGTACGTCTGCAAAATAAAAGCGTTACAAAATCCCGAGACACTTCACAACAATAACAGGGCCACTCACCTTTCAACTAGAGGCTGGACGTTATCGAGGAACTCGAAGCCGGCGTGTGTGGTGTAGGTGACAGTTTCGTGGCACAGCACCGTCCCGTGGTCGGCACGCACATAGTTCTTCAGAACCCAGAAATCTCCACGTTGCACAGTTTGCGACAAAAAATCTTTTTCCGTACAAACGAGCATAGACCGCAAACGCGCGAGGGTCGCGTCTGACAACGCGTTCTCGTCAACAATGTCAAGCGTTTCATTCGATATATCCATATCCGATGGCACAGAACTGATCTTCTTCTCCAAATCGGCTAAAGACGCGGTGCTTGAGGCTGTCTTATTTGTTGTCGACATCGTTGAGGGAGCTGGTGTTTTAGGCGAGGTCGATTCCTCTAATGTCCGTAAGCTGGAATCGACCAGCCTAGTTTCCGATTCGTTTCTAATCTCCTCTCGGCTGAGGTAGCGTAGCTCGCCGGTTCTCTCGGAGCCGTCGGCAGTTACCGGCACCCACTCGACCCCCGGAGCGTTGCTCACGGACAGATGCATCGCCGCATATAAAATCACGGCGATGTTAATCACGATGCTCACTCTAAATATTAAATTCCGACGGTTAGCCACCATTATTACACCGGTATAGGCACTTGCACTTATGGAACTAGTTTTTGAGGCTACAACGTCCTTCGCCGTCCTCTAGGACGCAGTTTCCTGTAGGGTCCTGTTCGAGCCAGCATCACAATTTATTGTGTCATCAGCAGCGACGTGCAGGTGGGCGCCGAACTGGCGCCACGATTTGTTCTCGCTCCTGAAACAAGCAAACATGACCATTAATAACCAGCTTGCGGTACACTTAATGGTCTACTATCCTGTCTTGTACATTTGCTTAACTACTTTGAGTTACCTTAGGGTTTCCACGTCAGATAGGACGATAAATATTCTGCGGTAATGAAAGTTTGTTCAGTAAAGGGAAGTTCTGATTGGCTTTTAAAAGTTAACTACTAAACTGACACCACAATAAAATATAATTTCACGTTTATGGCACAAGTAAAGTTAGAATAAGGTTTAGCGGAGAGAGAATTCTTCAAATCGTATATTTAAATGAATGAGGAAGCTGATAGCACATCATTCACTTGTACCCATAAAATATGCAATCAAAACCGAGAAAATTCATCTCATTAGAATACCTACTATTATGGATCGTGAAATTGTAATTAAATGTTATTAAGCCGTGAATAAAATTCATATATAATTGGTTCTATGTTTATATTGTGTAATGTACAGCAAAATCCAGCTCGTAAGGGGCTTGGGGCATTGTAAGGGTTTGAAAGAATAGTGGATATTTGTAATAACAGTTTTAGTCTGTATTTTTCTAATCTGGGCGATATGATCTCATTTTTTTTTAATTTACCTCAAACAATATGTAGTATTATAATAATAACTACCTATATATTCTAATATATTAATAAGGTCAGTTTACATATTAAGGTGATGAAGCTGCCTAAAAAAGTTAGCCACTTAAAAACTTTTTGCAAGCGAAAATCTGTATAAAACCGCATTATATTATTTAAAAACTAATTACTAAGCTCCTGTTCGGATTAGTCACTATCGTTTCATACTCCTAACTCGTTAGCCGATCCTTATCAGCCGTCTGTGGGATAAATTATTATAATCTTATCTACGTCTATTCGTATGGCGGCGGCGGCGGCGGCAATATGCAAACTTCTTAGCATTCAACCGGGTTCGATTCGCCTCCCACTAATTAATATAGGAGCCAATGAAGATAACTGGTAGCAAAATACGGTACTTGAACTCTTTAGAATCTGTCGTTGCAACTCGCCGGCGACACGCACGCCCGACGCGCCGCCGTGTTTTATTATGTCACCCTCAGTAACCTACGTAACCCTCACTAGTTTAAAAGTACTTCATTCGCATAACAGGCTAACAATTCTCATTGTTATTAAAATACAAGTTAACTGCCTACCCACTAAAAATAGGATAGGTACCCGTCACTTTAATTTGCTTTTCAATTTAAGTACCTATATGCCTCTACTTTTAAACCGTACTTCTATTGAACATGGAGTTTACGTATTCGTAAGGTCCATGTTTTCTATAGTGTCCAATAATTATTAGCAGCCTTATTTTATAACGTTATTAGCCTGTTTAAAAAAAATTGACGTTTCGTTGAGTGTGAAAATAAGCGAGAATTGATCAACATAACTTATTTCGTACAACCTTCAAATGTCTCATTACTGGCCAGTCGTGAGTCGTGACATATAAGTAATCTCTAGTTTCATCTTCAACGTCCCAAATCAACGTGAGCTTCTTGCCGTCGTCGTTCGTCGATCGAACCTCAACAAATTACCTTAATAGCAAAATCGTTGGTGTTCCACGACCTTGTTCCGGCTTATGAGTTATACAAGAAAAAGTAAATTTGTGCCAGTAGGGTGAAGTGCTAACGATTTAAGTTTCTCTATAAGGCATTAGAAGCTCAACCATGAGCGTAACTGTTCAACACGACATACCGTCGAGGTCTTAAGGGTGACCGACTGGTATGCCATCTAAGCAAGTCTCGTACATCGCTAAGCCTTCCAAGCTTTTTATTATGAAGATTGCAATACAGTTACGATCCCATGTCGATTGGATAGTAATTTATATGTTAATGTTGCTTGTAAAATAATATAAATTGATTTCCTGTAATTCAAATCGATTGAAGATTACAATTTGATGGGTAGAGTACTTACGTAGTAATTTATCTTTCGTTTCCGTGATTTGAGCTTTCTTGTTTGTTATGGTAGGAGTAGTTCTTTAAGACGTTTTATGTGAATCTGCAATGCCTAGATCGATCTAATTTTGCCGTCGTTCTAAAGCCGGCACAGTACCTAGTAAAATAATTTCGAAAAAAATTGTTTATGAAAGCGAAAACCACTTTGATGACAATATTACTATACACAGCCTGAGTTGAAATTGGTATATTATTCCGAAAGGGGGTCAGTCTACTCCTGGAGGTCAGCAACATTTGTTTTACGAGTTATTGAAATTCGAAATTTTTCATTGTAGAAAAGACATTTAAAGTTTACGTCAAAATTCTACTACAGAACTTCCGGGCAGCCCTACATCAGCTGATTCACTTGAAATACGTTAAACTTTCTTGAATGATGATGTTGATTAGAAGAGACTCGAAAAAGTTCCAGAAATAGCTGCGCACTTCACGTTGGAAGTGTTTTTTTTATTGAAATGTTGAATGACATATGTCCAAGGGAGGTTCTCACAACTTGTCGACAACCGTGGTCCTAGTCACCCCCTTCCGGGATAACATGCCAATTCAAACTCACCCTGTATAAATTCCATTTCACTTTTTCAGCCTTAGTGTATAGTGGTACCCCCTAGATCGACCGGTGATCCGCCGAACAGGGTGGTATCCATAAAAAATATTATTATGATGTAGTTTGTATTATTATTAAAGAGCCAGTGATGTGATACATATTACCTCATACTGGCCAACGTGGTGGAAATTTCGTACCGAGAAATAGCGTTGTTCCTAAAAGAACACCAGCACCGGAAAACATTGGTTTATAACCTGTTATTGTGTGGTAAGGGATTCTGTAAAAGTTTCCTGGCTAGCTACCAAACATCGAACTGAAAATCTGTCGCTAATCATCTATCGTTAACCCATAAGGTAGCTTTGAACAAATGATTATTTAACATCAAGTAAAGATAGGTCAAACCTTCTTAATTTATCTTTAAAACATAATAATTTTGAAATGTATATGGTATGCCACTAGTACACATAACATACATTAAATATTGTCGAAGGCTTTCGTAAGCTGTCCTCTCAATAAACGAATAAAAAAGCAACTAAACCTTTTACGGCTGTCTTCCATAAATACTATTATTTATTTCTATTGCTCTAGTTCTTCATAGAAACCATCAGTGCGTGTTAACAACACGGACGCTGGCCTTGACTCCGATCGGAGCAATCGACCGTGGCCACTGTTTGGTACTCGATTTGACCACAAGCTATCATGTATTCTGTGCCACAAGTATTCGTAACAGGGCAAACGGGTCTGCAAGCAACATTTCCTTGTATTTAGTAGAAAACTGGTTGAATAATACAACGGATTATTGAACGGGAAACATTTTTCGCACTATCCGTATGCGATATGATGTGCTAATTATTGCTTTGGTATAAACAAACAAGTCGCTGTAACAAAAGTTACGTAAAAACACGACTGCTGTAGCCAGTGTCACTCGGGATGATATAAGGATTCTAAGGATACCCCATAAATCGAAATCTGTTCAGGTATTTAAAAGCTACATACATCTCTATAAACAGCCTACATGGTTGCCTGAAAGAGATCGCTGTTTAGTGATAAGGCCACCGATTGTACTAATTTGTAAAAACTGTTGTAATATTTTTTATCCATACTTCGAATGTGAATGTGTGTTTGTACGTTTGTTGGTTTATTGGTTTATCTTTCACGCAGCAACGGAGCAACGGATCGACGTGATTTTTGGTATAGATATAGTTTATGTACCGGAGAGTAATACAGGTTACTTTTCAACCCGGTAAAATGCACGGTTACTGTGGGAACGCGGGTGAAACCGTAGGCAGAAGCTAGCTGTGCAATAAAATGTTATGTAGGTAACTATGAAACGAAAATTTTTGCAGTGGTCAATTTTTTACACCCTAAGTCTCAGAGCCATATTTCATACAGTTTTATCATAATAAATCAACAATTCCCAAAGCCTATACAGACTTACACGTCCGTCCGGCTTTACTTTGTCACAATCTGCGTGAACAATGCGTCGTAAGTCCACAAGGCTTGATACCAGGAATGGTTTGTGGAATCCATTGAGTAGAATAGCTAACTATTCTGTTATCATTAATGTGATAATGTCTTGTGTCAAGTTTCTTCCCTTTCTGCCCTTCTTCTCGATGGTTTTGAACGAGGCAACTGTAACTTTTATGAACGTCCATATCGGGTACCTACACTTGAAGTAGCTGCAGCTAGTCTCAGTCCAACCATTTATTTAACTTTTGACAGCTCGAGTTAGTGATGTCCTAATGTGTTACAGATTCGATTTCTTACAACATTCCACATTATTTATGTAGAAATTTTAATTAATTTAAAAGATCATCACGCCAGAATCCGACTAGTCTTTATAAGAAATTAAAATTAAAGTATTTTAAGGACTTAGTTATTTTTTGCATAATAATATACTCTTTTCAATATTTAACCTTAATGTCCTATCTTATTGACAATTATTTACGGGGTGTATATACTCAAAAGTTTAACGGTATTGAAAATTCGTCAAAGGCTTATAAAAAAAATTTCATAGAAAATTCAACTCAATAAATATCGATATCGACCAATATAGGAGCTAAGGTGTACATCGCTTCCATAAAAAAAATAGCATCCATGGAATATTGCATTTTATTGTCTATGGTAGCTTGTTAATAATTATGATTATAGGCGTACATACATCAAAAGTTAAATAAATGGTTGGTTAACTATAGATTAGGGTTCACTTGAAAATTTTGAAATACAGATGAATAGCAGAGAGAATATGTCCAGCGAACGAGTCGGGGATATTCTGTCCTTCAATGTGATTATCTTATTTCATAGACGGCTCAAGCCAATATTCGTAAAGTATAGTACATCAGCTGAGGTAGCAGCCACAGCCAAACACGATTATTTTAGAGCTGAGCGCCTTTTGTACTCTCCCAATAGGAAGCTATATAAAGGTAAGGGTCAAACAGCGCGGTCCTAAAAGTCATGTAACTTTTTAGGCACATAGGCCAGTTTTGTCTATGTCCCGCAGAAAACTTTAAACGCTTTAATATTGCCGTAGTTGCAAAGAATTTGATATGGGCTATCTGGCTCGCGCAATCATATTAGTCATACGTCCTGTTTCTGCTACACACACATCTGTGATAAATTATAAAGTATCTAATCGCGCAGCAGCTAATGTTATCAGTGGCAAGTAAGTTTCGAGTTGTATCGATGTTCATTTCTCGTCACTTCCCTACTAAGTCGTGCGCAGTGATAAGTAATAATTATCCGTACTCATATGAAATGTAACGTAAACGTATCTTAGCACAGAATAAGTTAGTAATAGTACACTCTTTACTGTCATAACTCCTACATACTCACATTAGTAGTATGGTCTACTACTATATTTTTACATTTTGATTATGGTTTAATCGTTAGATTTTTTAGGCAATGGGAACTGCCAGACCATCATGTCAGATCCTTTGAACTATCTTTAGACCATTTTGTTTCCTAAATAGTTCTAACAATTTTTAATTATTTTCTTACTTTTTTATGGATAGAACTTATAGTTTTTTTTCTATAAGTACCTTTAATAATAAGAATAAAATAAACAATCGATCGACTAGGACCATATTTATAACATCTATAATAATCTATATACAATATGTTCATTATGCAAATAAATAAATATGAATTAAAGAAGGGTACGTATGACTCGCCCAACTCCGTGATGGGCCTAGCGCCGAGCGGTAAATATTGTTCCTGTTTCACTTGTAACTGGCAATTGTCGGGACTCGGGAGTTTCCGTAGCCTCACTGCGTCTCCCCGTTACCTCACCCCGCGTGTGACGAAGCGGTTGCAAAATGTCGACAATATTTTACATTTTTTTGATAACTTTTCGAAGTTCCTTTTTCATTTTGAATGGACATAATCTATTTCAATTATTTTGTATTATTTTCAAAGTTGACTATATTACCGAGGGGTAAGGTGCAAAAGTTTTTTGATTGAACGAGTTTATTATATGAAAATAATCAGTTCAAAACGAGTCGTTTTAGTGGTGGAAATATTGAAAATTCACTTCGCTCTAATTTGATTTTAGTGGTGTTTGAACCAAAACGAACACATTTTTCCCCTAGATACTGATTATCCGCTTATACATGCAAAATTTCATTTAAATCTGTCCTGTAATTTTCAAATGAACAGGGAAGTTCGTTTGTATGGGACATTCGGCTTACGTACCTCTGTTAAGCGGCGCGAGTACGGATCTTTTCGATAAATAAAATTCGATAAAATTGACAGATAAAATTGATAAAGTGGGTTTTATTCGATAAAATTGACAGTTAAAATCGATAAAGTGGGTTATATCGATTTTAACAGTCAATTTTATCGAATTTTATTTATCGAAAAGATCCGTACTCGCGCCCAAGGTTGATATAAGAGTGCTGAGGACACGAAATCGCGCGGGTAGTATTGTCATCTCTAGGTATGGCTGGAGTTACGGAACGGTAGCGCATGACGGCGCATTCAAAGCAGAATGTGACGACCTTCACTGGAGAAAGTGTTTTACTTAACCAGAACATAACGTCTGGTTAACCTACTGTTACAAATGCCCGTAGTAGTATCGCCGCTTTTGGAACTAACACAAAATGTATGCAAATGGAAAATAGTATGTATAATTGTATATATATGATGGATATGAATATATCTACAATCTGGTCTTTAAGGATAGAGGGGATTGGTAGACCCACGTGCTCCATCTTCGGGGCCACATCTTCACTTACCATTAGGCGAGTTCATGATCAAACGTATTATATCTATTTGTGGTAAGAAAAGTGTTTTATTGCTATCTTCTTTACCGTGTTGTAACTTTGCGCAATTTTCTAGAAGAATTAGGGTTAGGTTACACTAAAAATGTATTATGTAGATTCTCGCAAAGCCTGAATCTATTAACTCGTGTAGATATGTATCATTTTAACGAAAGTGTTTAACATAATATGTAGATTAAAGTGCATGCATAACTCAGTTTATACGAAATAATGTTGACCTTTGCGAGCTTGCTTGCTATTTCAGATGGTGCAAGGATGGTACGTGATGAAACATCAGATACAAATTAATACTAAAACTTCAGTAATTATAAATTAACTAGCTGCTACCATCGGCTTCACACGCGTGTAGAAAGATATCACGCGTTTTCGGGAAAGTAGCCTATCTTACTCTTCGGCCCGTAAATTGTGTCTGCGTGAAAGAAGAAAGTGTACATTACTGTCCATGTTTCTAAAAAAAACACATTTATGTTACTGTGTGTTTATAAAACCTAGCATGCAAGCCAAGAAAAATAAAAAAATAAAACTCTTCGGCAATTTCTCATTATTGTCGTGTTTGACATTGCCGGCCCGTTACTTCGAAATAGTATCGTTCAGGACCGAAAAGACTATTGTGTATAAGTACTTTTTTTTTAAATAATGAAGCGATATCTGAGCATGTGTGAGAAAACATAGGTCATTGCCAGCCATTTATGTAGGGGGTTCAAATCTGGGGTCCAACAGGAAATAACGATAACAATCGGTAAGGATAGCCCCGTGTAAAAATGGGACAAGAGTAGAAAGGAAGAGTAGGGATAACGCCGAATGATAGAAAATATGGGACAGGATGGTATTGTCCTGTACATAGACCGGGATCAGACGGCCCAATATAGCAACATTAACCTAGGTATCAAGAATAAAAAAACGACGCTCTGTCTAATTTCGCTCGGTACAACATAAATATTTTAAACTAACTTTTGACCGCGGTTTCACCCGCGTGAAGATTCCCACAGCAAGTTAAAATGAAGCCTATATAAAAAATCACAATTGCTTCATAGCTCCGTTGCTGCGTATGAAAGAAGGCCAAACCAACAAACACACTTTCGCATTTATTATAATACGGATTAACTCTGTATGTAATTGAATTAATTAATTCAACGTACCTACTAACCTGCGCAGATGCAAATTAAACTGACTACTTTATTCATCCGAAAAGTATTAATAATTAATTTTAAACAGTGGTTAAAGATTCATGACAGGTTCGCTTCGTGCAGATGTCAAAGTGAACCGGTGGTAGGGCTATCATATCGCAATTTGTAGTGTGGACATAATGCTCTACATTCATAAAAAATTGGCCGGACATTATTATAAATTATTATTTTTATCATTGAAATACAATCGGAAATCGTTGCCTGTTCGCTATTTAATTATTTTCAGTTACCCTTTGGTTTGGAATTGATGATTATTTTAATTTAATCTTTGAAATGAAATGTAATCCATGTTTTGATCATATTTTGTCTTTTTATTTCTTTAAAAATCGATCTACAAACGACTCGGAAAAAGTTCTATTGTAGAAAATTTCGGACTGATTTCCAGGTATGTAGCAGGTTTTCCAGTACGCCAATAAGAAAATTAAAAAAGCAATATCGGAATAAATCTAGATGTATGATAACCCTATGTGGCAGGATTATGGAGAGACGTCTTTTAAAATTGTTCATTACTCACTAACGCTTAGCTTATGCCTCTTCTATACCTGTGTCACTCACCATGAAGTTTCGTATGTCGCAATAAATTTAGATGTGGGAAGGCATTATGATATTGCGTTACGAACTAACTACGGGATGCGTGGCAATAGACGCAACACCTTGACGGGTTTTAACGCACACATTAAAGGATTTTAGAGGACGCTAATGTCAAGTAATCAGGTAGCGCTTCGTCATGCTGTTGGAGCTTTTAAACTGGATCTATAGCGCGACAAGATTGAGCGTTAATTTTAAACCGACTAGTGGTTGAAATTTCATCGCGCAGTATGCTCTCTAGCATTATAAATATAGGTACAATGCGGTAATCTGATCTTGTTAGGTACCTACTAAGAACTGGAGTAGGTACGTAAGTAAAAGGAAAACCAGCTCGAATTGAATCGAATCGAGACAATGATGTTTTGACACTTTAATATTATGTGCTAAAGCGATCATCGTTCTTTATTTTCAGAAGCATTTACTGGTTGAAATATACAGATTAAGTTTTAAGGGTGCTTTTATAATGTATAGGTACCGTTAAAAATCTTACTGTCGTAGTCGTAGAGTGAGTGTGGCCGAGTGGGAACTTGTGCTAATTTCAGTCCGACGCACCAGATTTCGATTCCCAGCTCGGCGGCGCACCATTACTTGCTATGTGCGGATTTCCCACATTCACTCTAAAACGTCGACATCGAAAAAAAGCATCTTCATCATCAGATTTTTTTGACCGCTAAGACTTGGCCAAACCATTCAGTTACGTAACAAAATCAATTCAGCTTAAACTAGGGTGCCTATGTTGCAGCTGTATGACCTGCCCTTGTGAGAACTAGTACGCGGCATAACATAATGCCTACCAATGCATTATTTACTAAACTTAAATATATATTTTTAACTTCATAGATTGAATTATGGTATGTTTGCGAATGGAAAGAACTTAGTCAAGGCTTTTTGAGACCAAAATCAATGAACGCTGTAACACACCCAGACAAAAACTTAATTTTTTTAGAAGCAAATTAAAAAAATATGTTGAATGGTAAAAATATGAACAGTTCCTGATGATTTCTAACCTAGAACGCACAATGCTAACCAAACCGAGGCACTGCAGCGTGTGCAGTGCGCATTAGTTACCCTGGGACATCTCGAGGCATGCAAATTCCGATGAAAAATAGTCAGTAAAATTACTAGGCTAATGCCACTGACTATTTTTTCATCAAACCGGAACTTCGAAGGTTCTACAGAAAAGAGCCTAGGAAAAGCATCATTCGTCGTGTACATTTCCAAATCCGTAGCATGTGAAGCAAACGAATTGCAAATGAGTTCGCAATGTGGGTAAACGACACGTAATAACGGTAACGATTTTGTTACGTCCCAGACAGCTGTAAGTACTTATCCAGCTGTTTGCACATACGAGAAGATTGCATTGTCTTTTTAACGGGTTTCAAAAGGAGGTTCTAATTTCAATTTTTTTTTCTCTTTGTTAGTGTTCGGTGGTGTTGTTCTACTAACTGAACTTTTTTTCCTCTGTTCTAGCTGTGGAAAAAGTAGCCTATGTCACTCTCCGATGAACTATCTCCGTGAATCCGTTACTTTACTGAGGTAACTGTAAACAAGGATAAACCAACAAACATACCTGCGCATTTTGAGCTGACGACAATGTACGTCATTCCTGAATTTTGACAGCTCGGATAAGTCCTCACGATTAAAAGTTGCGCAGGAATTAAAGGAATTAAACCGTGTTATCACAAAAAACCGCCTGTTTAGCTAGACAGTGTCTAAAGATAAACATTCAAAGTGGAGTAAGATAACGGTTAGACACTACTTAAATCAAGATTTGTGGTTATATTTAAACACGCGACTAAGGAATGTTTAGGAGTTAAACGCTTAGCATAGGTTTAGGTTTTTTAATTTTTTTGTGGTGAGCCCGTTCTTGTTTCACTTCCAAGGAACCTAACAGTTCATTATTACGAATTCACCATGCAATTTATGCGGCACGGATAACTGGACTATTACCATAAATAATTAGTACCTACCTATTAGATTGCTGTATAATATTGGACTCTCATTTTTTTCTAGAAGAACTAGCAATATTATTTAAGTGGATAAATAGGAATCTGCAAAATCATACCTTATAATAATCCCACAAAAAGTTTACAAAGTGGCTGTGACTCTATAAAGCTCTATTGTTTTTGTGGCGCTTTTTAGTAGCAAGTTTGTCGAGGTTTTTACAAGCATTAGTAATTATCTGCAAAGAAATCTAGACAGCCTGATTTAATATGACGGTAGGACGCTAGCGTTAGGTATAATATTCTCTTTGGTAGAACGTCCGCAATCTGTAGCTATTCTGTTTGTTCCGGGTAATCTCCGAAACGGGTAGACCGATTTTGATGGTACTTTCACTGGCAGATAGCTGATGTTATAAGGAGTAACTTGGCTACTTTTATTTTAGAAAAATAATTAGTGTTCCGCGCAGAAAAATAAAAAATATGAAATCCAATATCTCCGCGCGGATGAAACCGCGGGCAGCAGCTAGTCTATAATAAGATCAAGTATTCGAAAAGATCGGGAATTAAAACAACTTAGGGCCGATCTTTCAATAGCCAGTTAACGTCCTGTTAGACAATTCCCTGAATAATCTAAGTCTGTGGTGAAGACAGACGTAAATAAATTTTATGCCATTCTAAAGAAATAAACCTTGGTTACCTAACGGTTCATTAATTTCGGCATGAAAGACCCGAAAAACACACTAAAAACACGAAAATTTATTGATTCAGTTCGTTAACGTGCAATTGAAAGATCGGCCCTTAAAATATAATTTGTAGGTGGTAGAGACTAATAAAAGTAACCAATGAGTAATCGTGAAAACTAAGGCATTATTAATAACTTCAAACGACTGAAATTTTAAAAAGCTCTTGCATCCCCGATTTAGATTAGTGATGTAACAAGACCTACTCTTTGTGTTGTTTACTAAACATATAAACTGTTCTTTGTAATACGTTCCGCATGAATTTAGGCGAAAACGTGATAATTTTTCCGTTACGACATCAAATTAACACTTGTAAGCACACTAACTTGGCACATTATAGATGCTTATTATAACACTTTCTTTAGCTTAGGCAAAGTGACGTTTTGGGACATTGTTTCATGGTGGTTAAGCATTGACTGGCTAGCTTTTTATGCTTTAAGATGAGAGGTTTTATTGGCATCGTTACCTACTGAATTCTCTGGTCAATCTGCTAGACTGTTATTTTGTAACTTAAGTCGTATACAGCAGCTAAATAGCATCAGTTAAATGATTTTTTAGCAGAATCAGATGAGCTTCTGGCACTGGAAAAATATTATATTATGTTATTATACATCATATTACCGATAATCTTGTTGTGATCAAAACAACATTTTACCAAATTTACACGATCAAAAAAAAATGACAAAGTTACCTCGAAAAATAAGCTTGCAATGAAATATCACTGTTATTTATAAATGTATATTGATAGAATTATCACGACTTACGTATTATATAGTACTTAACAAAGAACTTGGTTGTGGTACGTTTTCGTTTAGGCATCAAATGAAGTACTTACGCTTTTTTTTTTATTTTGGCTTAAGTTTAGTGGCTTTAGTCTTCTTTCTCTTTTACATGAACGCAAACTGACAGTATGTGCAAAGAGGACAGGATGACGAATTGACTCGGGATACCGCCTTAAAGTCCTTTGTAAGATTTGAAAACTAAACAACTATTTAAACATAAATGTCCGTGTATATTCACTTTGAAAGAGCATGTCTAATTTAATTCGATACCTCAAGGGTAACAAAAAAATAACCTACGTAACTGAGCTTTGTGTGAATTACGAACGAAACAAAATCTTTACAAAGAAAATGTTACTCATCGTGGTTTATGTTAATTTTAAGTAGTAGGTACATTATTATGTGTGAGACAATGGAAACACGTGACGATGGCAAAAAGTATTTAAATGTTTCAGACATGGATTGTTTCTTGTTTCAAACATAGTTTGAAATAATTTCAAGAAAATCAGCAACCGAATAACAAAAAGCAAGTGAAACATTGATCGGTTCATCTTTCTAGAACTACAATTAATACCTCATATAGACGTACGGTTCCACGTAGACTGACTGACCGCAGCTTAGAAACAGTTTCAAATAATTGAACAAGAAATCAAAACCTGATATACCTTAATGTCGGAAGCGACAGTCTTGATCGTTTATATTACGGAATCGCATCCCGCCAGAGAAACTTCCCGTTTAGATTCGACCACTCAGCTGCGTAAACACGGATATAATCCCGACAATATTTCCGTGTCGGGATGCGTTTCCAAGATAGAAACGATTAGCAACAGCCGCTTCCGACACGGAATCATTCCAAGTGAATTAAAATCACTCTGATCACGCTCTGATGTCAGTTATCTAAGTCTACTTTGTTGTACCACAGGTTTGAAATTCATACAAGGTCGCGATAGATTCATTAGCTTACCACGACTGTTACACATAACCAAATATAACCCGGCTCCAGCCCACATAGCATTAGCGGTTGACCGAGCGGTCTGCCCACCGAGGACATGATAAGAACAGGCTGCCCGCTGCCGAGTCATTAGCAGGAAGTGAGCCACGCGCTCTGCATACGCAATAGTCCGCTATGCCGAACTAGGAGCAATGCTGCGCTGCCAGTCACGACATGCAAATGCGGCTAGATTTTATACTTTGTAAGTGGAGTTGGCAAAATGTGGCTTCTTGTACGGAATCGGCCGGTTTGTTAGTGGGAGGACTAACTATTCTGCGAGTGTCCGACTGGGTTGTTACCACCGCTTTGCTCGTGAAGTCTGCCGCCAAGCAGTAGTGTGCAAGCATTACTGTGTTCCGGTTTGATGAGCAGAATAGCCAGTGAAATTACTGGGCTTATGAGACTTAATACCTAATGTCTCAGGGTAACGAGCGCACTGCAGTGCCGCGCAGGCCTTTGTGTTTCAAAGTTCTGGGTGGCACTGCAATTGTTATGGGCCAGCGTTATGCTTACCATCAGGCAAACGACCAGCTCGTCTCGTTACCTAATAACATTAAAAAAAATAGTACTTAGAAGTTGGGAGTGTTTGATTTCTCGTTTGCGTGTCGTCGCTACAGTCGATGGACGTCCACGGTCTCATAAGATCTCAAAATTCAAGGTTGCAATTCTTAAAAAGAGATAGGACTTACAAAACCAGTTTTCGTACAAATGATTGCGTTGCAAAAATCTGCAGGAATAGTCTTGTTTTAGCACTACAAAGGAGTGTAATGTTTTTATGGTTCATGTGTGTATACTCCACCATAGCTTTTAAATGCCTGAACAGATTTGGATGTATATAGCCATATTTCTTATTTATGTAACTTTTGTTACTTTTTTTGACCAACATAAGAATTGTTTGCCAGGTTTGTACTAAAAATGCCCTACCACCATGCAGTAATGCTTGTTTGTCACGACTTCATAATTATTACCCCGCAACGAATTTGAAACGTTACGTAAGTGTTGTATTTTGCTATGTACTCAGACATCAGTTTTTAAGTATTCTCATGGTCAGTTATAACTTGGCGGTAGGTACAACATCTACGTCTACCTACTGCTGAACATGGGCCATAGAACCCCCATAGAACGCCATTTAGATAGGTTACTTGCCTCTTGCATCCAACGGCTCCACATGGTTTGGACCAGTATTCTGAGTGTAAGTTTCATTGTTACCATTTACGCGACGATCGCGTTTGTCATGTAAACGTCATAGTAAAAGAATATGCGATGACAGTTCATAAACGCGCCGCTAGGGGCGCTGTACATTTTTTCATACAAAATCTGCGTAAACGCGATCACTGTAGAACTCGTTAACTTGTTGCAAAACTGACATTTAGGCAGAGTGTGAGTTAGCGTAGTCGTCGGTCGGGGTGACATGCCCAGGCGAATACGCCTTGAACGTGAAAATCAAACCTACTAATACAATCGACAACCGTGCCATATACTTAGCTGTGATTAAGTAACTCTGATTTGTGGTCTAAATTTTACTGTTCTCTGTAAATCGAAAGGTGTGGTTAGTAGTCACGACATACAAATAGCAGAGCTGTATTTTACTCTGAGTGAATGATGTACACTTTGATGTCTAATTGGTTTCCAAGCACACACCGTGCATTGATTTAATTTGATTAACAAGGAACAATGACCAATTATTCCGATCCTAGAGAAAATTTTAAGAAAGTAGTGAGGAGCCGATTTCGTCCCTCAGTCGCAAGCCTTTCTCATTATTTTTACTAGAAATATGCCACAAAAAACCAGCAGACACTAAAAAAAACATTTAATAAAAAGGAAAACAGTAAATAAAAAAATGCTTAAAAAACACAAACCCGACAGGTAGGTACGAGGTACCATTCCTTGTTTTTTTTTTAAATAAAAAAATGTTTTATGTCCGATTAATAATTACAATGATTACCTATAATAAAAAATTATGACGTCAAAATCAAGTTCAACGACCCGAAACCATCTTTCGTTTTCGTAACATAATTATATTATCAAGACGTGTAGTGAAGTGATTCAATCACGTAGTGAGCGGTCGATCTGATCTGAACACTCTATTATGCTGTCCTGACTTCCGACAATTTACTTTATTGCATTCGCTACCGGCATTATATGAGCGTCTAATATTCTACGAGGTACCGATTTATATATGAATATGAAGCTTTTTTTATGGATATGAACCTATTCCACGGGTCTTTATGTACTTCTTTAAAGCTGAATAGCAACTTTAGAGAACGTCTGGTTAGTATACTAAGAAGGTGAGTAGACAAGTAAGTACATATTTGATAACAAGACGAGCTGATCGTATGCCTGATGGTAAGCATAACGCGGCCCATAACAATTACAGTGCCATTCAGAACTTTAGATGCCTGCGCGGCACTGCAGTGCGCTCGATACCCTGAGACATTAGATATTAAGTCTCATAAAATATTTTTTAGTTTTTAACGCCTAGCAACATTACAGTGGTAATATAGAGGTAGGTACAAACCCAAAAAGAAGCAATTGACTTAGAACGTTACTATCTGAATCCAATTTTAACCCAATGTGCATAAGTGGTGATTATTTGAATTTAAACCCGATGTTATTTCCCCTTAGAAGGCTCAAGTGGCTACTAACGATCTATCCCTAGTTATGTCTCAGAGTAACAATCGCACTGCAGTGCCGCGCAGGCCTTTGTGTGTCAAAGTTCTGAGTGGCACTCGTCAGGCGTTATGCTTACTATCAGGCAAATGACCAGCTCGTCTCGTTACCAATTAGCATAAAAAATCCCTTTTGTCTGGCCATAGGTACATACCACAGATCTTTACATTTCATATCCCTTTGTAATGCTGTTTGCATTGAGATTCAAATTCTTTACATTTCAGTGATTAAAAAAAATGTATGACAACTATGTTTTCGTTGCGGCTCATTCTTTACTTTTCTAGCGTTCGATTTCCAGTTTTTTTTTTCGATATAGACATTTGATTCTCATGAGAAAATGAATTTATTGACATCATAAAAATAAATGGAGTCAATATCCATATTCGTTATGGACATACGCTCTGCCCTACGACAAGTAAACAGTATTTAAACGGTGCTTCAGTTAAACTATGTTTTGTCTCATCAAATTGTCAAATAATAACAGAGACAATAGGATAGTTTATGATAAACCATCGCTTAAGACTGTTTATTAATAAAAGCCTTAGGGGCAGCGTAGACGCTTATGCAAACGTACGTTTGCTTGTCAGAATAACAAAGTTTTTGCGTCAAACGCACATTTCGAGTAATACGAAATCCGCGCTTGACGCAAAAGCTTATTCTGACAAGCAAACGTACGTTTGCATAAGCGTCTCCACTGCCCCTTAGATTTCTACTAACAAATGCAAGCTGATCACAAAACTTTATGCAGATATTAGTCCTGTTAACCCACAACGTTTCCATAACAAACTCGCCCGCATAATTTCTTAGATAAGTAGAGGCGAGCCGCAAGCCGCAAAAAGGTAAGAAGGCCGAAGATTTAAGGCAAGGCGTGAATGTGAGAAACCAAGCTACAATGCCTCATCGCGGTTGCGGTAGACAACAATTTGTAGAGAATTAGTTTCATAAATTGTGTACAGTTTCGCAAATTAAATGATGAGGTGGTTCACGACTTTCGCGGTTAGGGAGCTTTGTAGCTGTCGGAGTTTATTGGCTTTTGGTTTGTGTTTGTACAAGAAGAACGAAAGCTTGCATATTATAGTATTTTATTTGATTAAACGTAAAACTACTATACTGTCCAGTTTGTACACAATTATCTCGCCAGCTACGCGAAACGTTTAAAAGGATCTTCTCTTACTAAAATAAAATTAACCTGCAACAGCGGCATGCAGCACTTACTTTTCATACTTTATTCCCCTCGACCTTGTCTATATCCTTCGTTTCACAACATCCTCTGGACTTGTGACCGTTAATTACCGCAACATATCCATTGCGATAATAAGCACGTGTTGAGGGTCAAAGGCTTGGCTAGCCAGACGTCCTCAGTTCGTGACACTGACCGGCGATCGCTTTCCATGATGGAAGGTCATGGAAAAAATCCGTGTTTTAAAAGATTTTACAAATACGCCTAAAGGCCTAATAAGAGGTAAAGGAAAGGTAAGGGAAAGGTTTATTCGAGCGTTCGGTTTTTTAACACACTTTTATTAGCGTCACTTGTAACTATCAAATAATGTAATAAAATTTTAGAAATAATATTAACCTACTTCTAATGATTGTGGTATCAAAATGAAACTTGGAGCTGATTAAAAAACTGGTCCGTTGCTGAACTGAAATCAGCAAATCTTACGTGCTGGCTAAGTCTATTTACGTGAAGCAGTGTCACAATTACTATGTAGTACGTATTAGATTTCGATATGGATTATCCAAGACTTAGAGATACGTACCTGTTATTAAATATTCACTGGCGATTCTTCGATGCGATCGCCAGGGCCCAGTACTGCGAACCCTACATTTCACTAACTCGTGATGTGTGTTCCGTTCACTATTCCATCAAGTCGATTCAATTGTTTATTTAACGACTGGAAAGACAGTCTTTATAGCGTCCCTTAACGTGTAAGACACGAATTAAACGGTTTAACGATTCTATTAACGTTAAGTCTTCGATTTATTGGTCAGATGATTTAATACTTTGCGGTATCTATACTTGGTACTAGGTGATATTTTAATTAATTCACAGTTTGACTATATATTTATTTATCGACCACTCTGCGACCTAGCGCGGAAAGGTCTTTTAGATACGATTCCAAGTGTCTCAGATCGTGCTCGTCATCTTGCAGTTTCTGTGTGGGAATCAGGGCTTTGGTTGCAGACCGTCTCTTCTTTTAATACAGATAACCTATTAGATCCATCTGCTTTTCATCATGCTCTTTGCTTGCGTTTGGGTGCGAGGTGCTATAATGCCCATCGCTGCCAGTATGTTACTCCTGTCGATCAGCTCGCTCGTCATGGCTTCTCTTCTACCAGAAGTGCTGGTCTAATTTCCCATCACGCCAACCTTAACGGCACAATCCGGCTTTTACCAGCGCCAATGTAGCAGCCATTCTCGAACCGAATGGTCTTATCCGTGAAGATGGTAAAAGGCCTGACGGAATGACGCTCGTTCCTGGGAAATTGAGGCGGCCCCTAGTGTGGGACGCTACTTGTGTCGGCTCTTTGGCTCTGTCTCATATGTATGAGACACAAATTACAGCTGGCTTCACTTCGGCTGAGCGACTCAAGTGGCGCAAATAAGCTAACCTCGGGAGCGGTTATATATTTGAGCTGTTTGGTGTTGAAACATTGGGTCCGTGGGGGCCGGGAGCTCATAATATTCAAAATTTTGTCAGAGGCAGTCAGAGCCTTTGATTGATGCGACGCGTAACCAAAATGCTGGTACTTTCTGGCTCAACGGATCAGCATTGTGGTTCAACGAGGCAGTGCCGCCAGCATTCTGGGTACGCTTCCAACTGGTAGTGGGCTAGAACATTTGGATTATCTATAGGCCTACTTTGGCTGTCGATAGTTGAATTATTTAGGATATATAAGCTATATAGCTTTAGAGCGTGTTTCGACATTTAACCGTTTTTCTTTTGTTTTAAGTTTGGATACACTTGATTTATTTTCTTTAAAATCTAGAAAAGCTACCATTTTCTATGAAACAATTGCACACCGAGACAAAAGACAAAAGCGTTCAACTGAAAATATTATATTATGGGCAAGCGATAATAATCCACTCTACACAAACAAGCTGGTATTTGTACATTTTAAATATAACACAAATATTAGCTGGCAGTTATTACTCGAGGTTATTGCGCCATATGTAGCGGATTTCCACGGATAAAACAAATTTAATGACGTAGGTATTCACTATGTGAGTATATTTGCTAATCACATAATATTCGATATGAGTCTGCGTAACACTGATTGTTAAAATTAAAAATATATTACTACATATACCCAGCATATGTAGCAACCATTTTAATTATTTTTAAGGTAAATAAATGTATAAATTGTGAATACATATTTGCATAAACATGTTTTTAATGTACGTAATTAGTGAGAAGACGGAACCGATACACGATTACTTTGCTTTGTGTCTATTATTATGTTAAGGTACGGCAGTTCTTAAAAATGGCTTGAATACTAAGGTGAAATTAATTTTGAAAAAAATTTGAGGCATTGTGATTCTTTCTCACTCGCTCATCGACATATTAGACGGATAGCGCTAGGTTTTGAGGTTTCGAAAATATTAAAATCTTTGGTTTTTTGCATATAGGTTCTAGACCATTAGCACAACCTAATTCCTTAATTTGTGTCATTTTGGGTACTTGGGTAGGTAGATATTTAGGTATTTGTCTTTTCGAACAATATCGGACGAAAAGAATATCAGAGTAGAAAATTTCACTTTCGTGATACTAACGAAGTAGTAGCCGATGTACATATGCATTTTGTGTCATTTCCGTCCACGAGAACACTGTTTTTTTACCGATACCTAACACGTGGCCTAAATAGCTCTAAAAGAATATTCGCCTGTGTTAAATAGGTGTTATGCGTTTTAGATCACTGGTATCTGTTGTTCAAAAGAATTTGTGTCAAATTCATCCACATCTTTTGTAGCAATTTTAATTTTTTCGTAAAACATCCTGTAAAAGCCACAAAAATGTATTAGAGTTTACGTCTTTATTATGACTATAATGTAACGAAACACTATCCAAAATTTGTGTCATTTTTATCCATGGAATCTTATTGAAAAAGAAAACAAACGTTTTGGCGCGCAACTCTTGTGTGTGTGAGTGCGGGGTCAGCGGGCGGTGCCGCGGGGCACACAGGCGCGCGGCGCGTGCTAATGTCGGAGGGTCCCAAAGGGGCCGGTGCGGGGGAAACAGGTAGCCTTAGCAATTTTAATAGCAATTCTATTAGTTCAAGCTATTTTGAACCTTATCACCACTGAATAAGGTCTAACTGTTTTTTTTACCTACGTGGTTCCGGCCGACATTAAGGTTCAATATAGTTAGCATTTTTATTCGATCATAATGGTTAATCTATTTTGAACCTTATCACAACTGAATAAGGTCTAACTGGTTTTTTTTGCCGCCGGACCTACGTGGTTCCGGCCGACATTTGAAAGACTGCTTAGTTTATACGTCTTTATAGTTGTGTTGATAAGATGCGAGTTGCGAAGTACGATGTTCATTGATTTTATTTACGAAAATGGAAAACAATAGGTGTGTAATATGTGACCAGGCACTTACATTCAACAAAGTGATAGTTAAAGAAAAGGGACTCCTAAAATTTCTCCAATCAAGCCTCTCAAGAAATGACGGAAAGGCAGACTATTTTAAGGACCGTGCTGAAATACAATTACATAAAACCTGCCGAAACACCTACAATAATCCAAAATGTATTGAAGCGGTAAAGAAGAAAATGAAAACATCAGAAAGAGTATCAGAATCAATCGGCGAGTTCGACTTCCAAAACAAGTGCTTGTTTTGCGATAAGGATGCGTCATTCGAATTTGAACAACGGCAAAGCAGGCAACCTTCATCTAGCAGAATTTCAATAGGTCAAGTGAAGAAGTTGGATACTCAAAATTCTATACTTCAGGCATGCACCAGGCATGATGATGATTGGAGTCAACAAGTACTAATTTATTAAGTACTACACGAACACTAGTTACGTAAGGTACGAGCATCTTCATAATTAGGTATCTACCTAAATAGTATCTACCTACTATGAGGTTCGCAGTGGGTTCACATAGGAATAGGACTGGTAGGTATTTGACTTCATTGGAAGTAGGGAGGTTAGTTTGCAAAAACAAACAATATTATTTTTACAATGACGTTTTATTGCTACTTATACCCGGATTTACAGCTATATCATCGCAATAAAATATTATATTTTAAATGTTTAACCATACCTACTTAATTACGCATGCGCACATTAGGCTTATGAAAAATATGAAATACCTATTGCTTTTGTACCAACCTTGCAGCAATTTATGCTATTTTTAACCGACTTCAAAAAAAAAGAGGTTTGTTAGTGGGAGGACTAACTGTTCTGAGAGTGTCCGTCTGGGTTGTTACCACCGCTTTGCTCGTGTAGTCTGCCGCCAAGCAGTAGTGTGTAAGCATTACTGTGTTCCGGTTTGAAGAGCAGAGTAGCCAGTGAAATTACTGGGCTTTTGAGACTTAATACCTAATTACCTAATGTCTCAGGGTAACGAGCGCACTGCAGTGCCGCGCAGGCCTTTGTTTTTCAAAGTTCTGGGTGGCACTGCAATTGTTATGGGCCGGCGTTGTGCTTACCATCAGGCAAACGACCAGCTCGTCTCGTTACCAAATAACATTAAAAAAAAGGAGAAGATTATCAATTCGGTGCGTATTTTTTTTTTATGTTTGTTACCTCAGATGTCCATCATTTATAAACCGATTTGGAAAATTCTTCTTTTATTTGAAAGGATGTCGTTTCAGATTGGTCCCATAGAAATTTCATCAAAATCGGTTCAGTAGTTTGTCACTGAAGTCGGTTCGTCACTTTTTTAAAGCCATTTTTAATTAAAATTAATTAAAAATGGCAGTATCACTGGAAACATTTGGATGATAAATAATCTATATACAAATAAATAAAATTGAAGTGTCTGTTTGTAATATCAAAATAACAGCTTTTTACCAAATGCATATGAAAGTATATACGGTACCTATAGCAAAACAACCATTTTTACAATTTTTGTCTGTCTGTCTGTTTGTTCCGGGTAATCTCCGAAACGGCTAGCGGCTGGACCGATTTTGCGGGGACTTTAACTGGCAGATAGCTGATGATACAAGGAGTAACTTAGGCTACTTTAATTTTAGAAAAATAATTATGAATCCGCGCAAAAAATAAAAACCGTGAAATCCAATACCTCCGCGCGAGTGAAACCGCGGGTGAGCAGCTAGTGTAAAATATATGCGGCAATTAAAATATTTACCTAGGTACAGTAAAAGCGAAAGAAACAATAAAACACGCAAAGCGGCTTTTACCATAGTACGGAACAGCAACATTTAAAAATATACTTTATTCATTGAGTAATAAGGTTGCTTTCATTCTGTTTGTTTACATTCTCAAAAACACCGATCGCGACGAAGGCGGCTTATGTCAAAGTCCTCGGCGATATCATTCAACAACATACTTTATGCTATGTTGTAATAAGATCTATTTTACTTTTTTTAATGAAACCTAAAGGACGTAGGTACCTAAAATAAAGTTTATGAGTTTGGTAACTCCATAGAGTAATTCGGTTTAGAAGCTCTGATACACCAGGTTGTCGGGTCGATTCTCGAACTTGTTAACCCACTGAATAAGAAAATTAGGTAAGTAATTCATATTGAGATTACTAGATTCTAAATAGGTACCTACGTCATTATTTTTATCTCTATACCTACCCATTTGTTCATTACGTAAAAGAGTCAATATTCCATACTACGCTATATAAGTAGGTACCTACATCGGCGCGGACGATACGAAAGGAGTCGAGCGGAGCGGCGCGGGCGAGCTGTGTACGTAGGTATTTATACCCCCCGCGCGTCGCTGCCGCCTGTAGCTCTCGTTCGGAGAAATCACAAACGTTTGTTTGTGTTTTTTCATGTAAATCGTGGATGAAAATGACACAAATTTACACTGTCGATCTGTCATGCATTTATGATATTGAATATGTAAACTCTAATAATGGCAATACTTTTTTGAAGCTACAAAAGCTTGGAAAAGCTAAATAATTAATTATCGTCAAAACCTGTGGCTTAATTAGGCACAAATTTATTTAATGGGCATATTTAGGTGATCTGAATTATATCGTGTCTAAATTTTCAAATCTGATTTTATTTTGGCAAAGTTTTTGCATACTGATCGTATGTCAGTTTGTAATTAATGAAACTGACACAAATTAGGTTTGCATACTACTCAGGCTATCTTAGATAGAATACCATTATATTTTTAAACTCAAAAAGTATTTTGACAGTTTTATGTTGATTTAAACAAAACAGTCACAAACCATTGAATTCCTGAAAATGCAAGTGCACGATGTGACACAAAACTCAATAATAAGCTTTTTATGTACAACTGTATCCTCAGGCAAAAAATTAGCTACTCTAGAATTATGGTAAGTTATGACCCCAAAAAGTGCTAGCGCTACCGGACTATATTCGCGATCGCTTTCTCTAAGCTTTTAGAAAAACCTATATTCAAATCGCTCTATACACGAAAAGTCCAGAAGAACAGAACGAAGAGTTACGAAAAGAACAGAAGCGTCCATGCGAACTTTTGTCCGTATTAGAGAGTGCCTGACCTAAAGACCTGTGGCCTGGCCATAAATTGTGACCAATATGGTGCTTAGCAAAACTGTATTTGGATAAGAAGGTACTAAGTACACCTAAGTACTGATAGAGTGCAATTACTAAGAAAAATACTGATTGGGGCTTCAGAACCTATATCCAGGGCGACAAGTTCAGTCTAGTGCTGATGCTTCGTGACGCAATCTAATGGGACTTCAATTGCGGGCAGGCGTGGTGCTTATCATCAGGCAACGAACTCAATGTCTAGTCACTAATTAAAAAAAAGAACTGGGCACTCAAATTAAAACGCTTTGAAGTGGAAAAATCACTCACACTTGCCGTGCTCCAAATCTACAGTGATCATCGAAGCGAAAACTGTTTTCAGCTCGCTGATTCAAAGCTTGAAGAGTCGTTGATTCCGAACCGTTGATTTTTATGAATCCTGTTTAATACGCTTGGATATTGTCGAACAGTTTTAACTTGGACAATATCATAAGCGACTAGACTCAACTCAGCGGAGGAAAAAAAACGAACGATATCTGACTAGTCGTAGATGTTATTTCATCGCAGTAGGTAGTCGCTTGTGTGTCCGAAGCTTTATTTCCTCAAGATAATCGTTGTAAATGACTCACAGTATCGAAGGTCGACGGCCTTCGTCGGGTTTCGACCGACGCGGTAAATCGGCAGATTCACCAAGGAGTTCCGAGAACCACGACGAGCTACAAAAAAGGTACTACCTATACCATCAAATACTGCAAAGCGAAAACAAAAAGCGAATGCGGTTGGGGAAATTTATAAAACAATTTTAATTTTATTAAATACATTTTTAAGTGTTAACTGACACTAGCGGGATTTTCACGACGAAAACGAAACGCTGCCATCAGGAAGAAGAATAAACCGGCAATTTTAACAAAACCTTAATAAAATTAAAATTCCCGTAAACTTACATCTCAAAAATTTGGCTGCCAACAGGATCCGAACCAGTTTCGATCGCTTATAATTTTATTATTAAGGTTTTATTAAAATGACCGGCTTTTTTTTTGCAATGTGCGTGGTTGTATGCGCGTGTTTATATAAACGAGAGTGTTTACATATAACAATTTTTTCTGGTCCGTCTCATTTCAACGGAAATGTCACAACCCGTGCTACCTATGATCTGTGTTTCTTTATTTGTCCGATAATATACACCTAGTTTTTTTACTTATTGTAATAAACTCGGTGCATGTATATTATTGGACTAATAGAGGTGGGTCACCAAATAATAACATAGATAGAAATTAGAATTCGAATTATGTAATTGATTGGTGGTCCGGTCATCATTGATGTCCTTGGTTAGTATTCACTGAGTTTATTTACATTATTGGACAGTTATAGAAACACAGACCATACAATTAAGTCCAGCACATCAGCCCTTCCAATATTATTTGAGTATACCAGTGAGTTCACTGCTATACACAATTATACACACAGGTGACCAACAGCTAAAGCTGCAACACCATTCTGCCTGTTTTCTGATCCAGGGCTTCGCTCCTACTCTTATGCCATCGGACCACAGATCTCTTCTTTGGACGGACTTCTGACACCAGGTCTGGGCATGTCTACATGAGAACAAGAAGACCTGATCATAGACTTCTCGTGGGAGCTTTCTTGCTCCCTTGCTTCCCGACTATGGTCACTACCTTTCCAACACTCAGTTCTACAAACATCATGGATTGCTTATTGTCACTTCATCTTGCTAATTTTGAGGGTTTTATACAAGGAAGTCAGTATGTATTCTTTTACAGATTTTTTTTCATTTTTGACTTGATAGTGTAAAACAAAAAGGATTATATCGGTTTCTGTAAGTCGTTGAGTAACTCAGAGCTATGAGGCCACATGCGAGTTGAAATAAAGCCAGTCAAATAAACAAACACAGCAACTAAACAGATATAATGCAACCATGATCAATATTACAATTGTAACCGGTAATTGTACCAATTGAAATGCACCCACTGTCCAACGAAACGTGCAAATGCATTCAAGGACAAATGTTATGAAAGCGATCGTAACAATTGTCGGGTTTGTTGACTAATACACAACTAAACTTAGAACAAGATCCCGCTGCGGGATTTCTTCTCTCACGTGGCTTTGAACGAATTGAAGATGATGATAAAGTTTTAATGATCGAGGTGCACTTCGCTGCAAACCAATAAGAGCTACGTTCTACCATTTAGACATAGTTAGTCGTATTTCTAAGATTTTATTTGTAGAAAGAAGTTAGTAGCAAAAGTTTTTCATAGCCTTCCTCAGTTAGAGCTTAAAACAAAGGCTTTATCGAACAAAGATCTTTAAAAACCTATAGGGGTAAAAATTACGCATGCAGTCTCGTACTACGGCTGGACTTTCAATGAACCTTGTTGGTCCTTGCTCGAAACAACTCGTACGAGTTAACGCGTCAAGGTGATCAGACGATGACGATTTATGAGCGAGTGAGTCACTCACATCAACACTTACGACTGAGAACTTGGAACAACATAACTGCTCCTGTGCTGCTCAATTCATATGTTCGAGACTGTCATCTTTATTTTTTTGGCGATACGTTTTGGGCGCGGTTTTCGGAACGTGAGAGCGTGCTTTTCCTGCCCTGGGAGCTGTCAAATCGAGAGGGCCATAGCGAAAGCAAGAAAAGTGCAATGGATTACCGAGGAGGACACTATTAAGATAAAGTGACAATAGGCTCTTCTGTGATGGGGTGATTGTGGAAAAGGAATATACGAGCTCTATTATATGTACCTGCGAAGGTGCTGTTTCTACTACAAGGTTTCTGTCAAAGGCGACCGAATAATCCTCAATATTGAATGAAGTAAGAGCCAGGCTCAATTTCAAAGTATTCCATTTACGTATAGTGAACCGTAATACCCTTGAGTCTGACTTGGCATGTACAACCGAATACCGTTTTAAAAGCATCCTTTCGTTCAAAATTTGCAAACTCCACTTGGCAAAGTTCCCAGTATTATTCTTTTCCTACCTCACATTGTTTTCACGTCTGGCATTTTGCACAAATCGAGAACTCTTCGAATGCAATTGCTTAACACAATTTCAGTTTTGAAATCGCAGTTCTTGTTTTTGACGTTAAATAGTCTGGTAACTTGTCAATTATTTGAAAATTATTAGTTTAAGCAAATATAAAATAATATTCAACTATAAAAAATATCATGTTATTTATTTAAAGTAAGATGAGATGAACCTTTAGTGACTGTTAGTCAGAGCTATTTATTTTCTCTGTGGTCAGTACTTAATGCTGGATTTCATTAGTTTCCACTACAAATTAACATTCAATTGTTTTTACGAAACAAATATGATTAAGTTTTTAATTTTTGAAACTGTCATTCATGATCATAATCATCGACTCTATGATGTTATGTTATACGGACTTTTTTATAACGAGGACATTTTGCTTTGAGAACCACCCGAACCGTATCCGAATATTATCACTAGAAACGGGATATTTAAATGAATATTATTAAATGTCAGAAACTCCAATTAATGAATAAACATGGTAAATATCCTGTTTCTATCAATAATATTCGAAGTTTAAATTTTTTTATTGGAAATCAAAAGGGCTGTGGTAATCTGTCATAAGCCACTTAAAAATGAGCTTACTCATAGGTACGAGTAACATTTAGAGCATGGAATTTATTCATTCCTGGAAGTCTTTTAATATATCTTTAATGTCCACGTTATCCTTTTTGTTTCTCTATGCCAAGCAAGTTTTTCCTTGATCTTCTGACGTCTTTGTCTGACATAGAAATATGTATGTCAGACAAGATCAAGGAAAAACTTTATTGTTAAGGGGCAGAATTCGGCGCGCCGCTATCTCGCTCGCGCATATCAACATTTTTGAAGATAAACAATCACTGAATATAATTATGAAAAATCGCATTCGGTGAAATTGCTGACAATAACATTACAAAGGTTATACAAAATTTTCATTTTGATCCATTCAAGTTTTCAAATCTAAAAATGGGATTTTATGTTTTGCCCATTTTCATGTATGAAATCTTGATCGGATCAAAATGATACTTTTGCCGTACCTTTGCAATGTCATTGCCAGCAATTTCACCGAATGCGATTTTTCATAATTATTTTAAGTGATTATTTATCTTCAAAAATGTTAAGATGCGCGAGCGAGATAGCGGCGCGCCGGGTTCTGCACCTTAATACAGTAAGTATCATTGGATCTTTTCCTGTTATTAGGCTTTATCAAATTCGACATTGTTTTGCTTGGTTTCGACGGTTTATACCGCATACCTCAATATTTGTAGTAATAATATTGAAAAGTGATCTTCATCATCAGCCTTATTACACACCCACTGCTGGCCTTCGCTCAGAGAGAGAGAGTATGTATGGGCACCACGCGAGCCCTGCAGTGCGGCTTGGTGGATGTCACATGACCTCGAATTTCTGTGGTTCTTTAGCAGGCGCGTTTCCTCACGATGGCCGTTTTCCTTCACCGTTTTAGAGTTAATGTGATATAAGTAATGAGATATAAGTTGATATAAATTGGTGCGATTGGAACCGAGATTCCAACTATGATGCGTCGGATTGCACAGTAGTTCCTGCTCGGCCTCTCGCTCTATTAAGTTCTTGCTTGGCAGCACTCGTTCTAAATAAATCGCGAAAAATAATCTTAAATGTTCACAGTAAAATATAACAGGTAACAATGGTTTTTACAGTACACATTTTAACTTGGTTGGCTAAATGGTTTTTACAGTACAACTTTTATAGCCCGTTAAGTATATTCGCTGACTATAGCAACATAATGCAAATTGGCGACCAAGGAGATCAACTTTTCAAAGTGTCAAAAAGTGCCGAAACCTTAAGAAAACTTGTGATTTTTACATTTTAATTAAGGTCATGGTTGAGTTTAGTAAATAAGGTGTATTTTTTGGTTAGCTATATATATATTAATCTTTTCACACAACCACACAAAAAAAACTTGTTTTAATCTTGCAATATTAGGCACTACAAATAGGAGTGATTTCTTCTTTCTACCAGTCCAGTGATAAAAAAGTTTAATTTTAAAAAATATTCAGATGTTTTTAATAATTTCTAGCATGAAGGAAGAGAACTTTAAATCATTTATCGAATCGCTGGCCATAATTTTATATCTCATCCGTTTTACTCCCAAGGATGCCAGAGCATTGCAATTTTACAGCTTCCGGAATGGCGGCCGGTAACTTTCCTTATTACTGCAATTTGTAGTATAAAAGCCTCCATAGGCACATACCTGAATAACAATATCGTCCATATTAACGCATGTATTTTTGCGATATAATATATGTTTTTGCTGTTTTAGTAAAATGTGTAATATTTATTTATTAAATAATAATATTATTTGTATTAGGATACATATGATAATAAAAGCTGCGGTCACAATAATAAAGCGTTTAGAAGCAGAACATTTAGTCCACTAACGCATTGCGGTATGTATAGATCTTTATAACCTAGTCTATATCTGGGAGAGCCTCGATGCCTCGATTATCCACTAACGTGCTTATTCATAGCTAACGCATGTAAGAGTCATTTTTTTCTTTGAGCTAAGCTGGAAATTCCCACGATTTTATAGCTGGAGGGCTCAATTTCAAGTTAATAGTAAAACTTATTTAATGACCGGCGCAGTTCGTGTTTTAGATTAGTGCAGCTTTTCTTTAGAAACGGTTTATGACTAATCATGGCTCGGAAGATGGGTACAAAAAGTTTAGATGAAAAAACTTAGAGGCACGACATGCTGTTTCTAATGATATACCTACTCGCGCTGATAGATTTCATGGAAATCTTTGTAATTGTTTCTACCCAAGATGTTTCAAATATTATATTCAGTGTCTACTATATTTATTAAGTACTAGCTGCTTGTTGCTTACCGCGTGCGGCCCACGGTTTTATTCACGTGGAGATTCCCACAGGAACTATGAACAAGTAAGTAGCCTTAATTACTCTCCGGCCCATAAGCAATATCTACGCAAAAAATCACGTCAATCCGTTGGTCTCTGTTGCTACGTGAAAGAATGACAAACCAATAAATATAATAAACCAACAAATATATTTTCGCACTAATAACGAATAGTTCCGAGATTGAATGGAGGCGTATGATGACCAAGACCGTTGGAAGGATGAGGGAGAGATCTTTGCCCAGCAAAACTATTTTTTGTAACAATAAGTAACAAAAAATAGTTATGCGCGGTTTTGAACGCTCGTTCGTAGCTGGATAGATTCGCAACTGGACGGATCCCCAGCTGGACAGATTCTCAACTGGACAGATTCGCAATTACTGGACTGATTCTCAACTGGAATGAAATGGTGAAAGAGAAATGGTGGAGCGTTGGAACGAAAAATAGACCGAGTATAACAAAGAAACATGCTCAAATACATTTTTTTTATTCTATTTGGTAACGAGACGAGTTTTTTTTATTCTATTTGGTATCTGATGGTATATAATCATAACGCCGGCCCATTATAATTTCAGTGCCACTCAGAACTTTGAAACACAAAGGCCTGCGCGGCACTGCAGTCCATTCGTTGCCCTGAGACATTAGGTATTAAGTCTCATAAGCCCAGTAATTTCACTGGCTACTCTGTTCATCAAACTGGAACAAAGAAATGCTTGCACATTACTGCTTGGCGGCAGACTTCACGAGCAAAGCGGTGGTAACAACCCAGACGGACACTCGTAGAAGAGTTAGTCCTACGACTAACAAGACATATATACATAAACAAAAGGTAGATATGGTACTTAAATTTTATACAAAACTACCTTTGAAGTGCCAACGTACGTCATGAGCAACTACAGTTAAATAGAACACAATTTATTAAATTATTTTGTAAGTCTTAAACAAAAGAGAAAAAACATGCATATGTTAATATAATAGTCATGAAAAGGCAATATTTACAGTCGAGTTTTAAATATGACATTGATCGGTCAGTTGTATTTGCAAATGATGGTCCATTAACGCGATCAGTCGGACGGGCAATGCTTTGTTTGTTATCTGCCAAAATACATGAACATTGAACATGAAAAAAACATGTTTATATGTTTAATACCAGTAAATAAGTATGTCTATAAAAATACTAGCTTCCGCCCGCGGTTTCCACCCGCGTTCCCACAGGAACCGTGCATTTTTCCGGGATAAAAAGTAGCCTTATTTATATGTTACTCTCCGATCCTTAAACTACTCGTATATCTATGCCAAAAATCACGTCGATCCGTTTCTCCGTTACTGCGTGAAAGAAGGACAAACCAACAAACCAACAAACACACTTTCGCTTTTATAATATTAGTAGGATTTAGGATTTGTTAAGTACTACTAACACTGTCTAGTATATGAGTCAGGAATTAAAAATCCGATAGAATAGAACTTAAAAAAAGAACAATGTACAGGCCGACGGTTTACGTCAATACTAGAGCCTTCAACACCACAGACTATTATAGTAGCTACGGTATTCAACACATCATTTAGATTTATTTCAGCGGCGTCACTTCCGTGGGCTCCAGCTATCACAGTTGCGAAACTGATAACTGGGGCACAATGCCCCGAACTATTTGGGCCAATAACTTCACAACTGTAATACAATAATAAGTTTTTGTTTCAAATGAAACCTAATTACATTTTTGAAAAGGAATGATAGATAATAAACACAACTTTAATAAACTTTCAATCAAACACTTCAAATCAAAGTTTCAATCAAACATACTTTATACATTGTAACGGGATATTATAAGCTGGTGAGCTCCCGATATTTAGACGCTGTTGCAAGCATCATGTTCACGGGAATACTGGCGAAACTGCGGGTGGATTGTAGACGAAATTATGAGCAGACAAATCTGTCTACCCGATTTCTTTGTCTTTGTCTTATAATAATCACGGTAAATATCCCGTTACAATGTATAAAGTAGTGAATAACCGTGAAAGTCTAAAACAGTGCTCAATCAAACATTTTTAGAAAAGGAAAACGAATATGAAGGGGGCCAGTGAAATTCTGTTCCAAGAATCAATTGAGCTATTCACGCTCTAGCCGGAATTTCTCCGTTTCTTTATTATTGGATAAAATAATTATGTTACGTTACAAAGCATCTTCCGTCATAGAAACGTCCCCGTAAAACACAATACTAAGTAAAATTTTAAGTATCTACGTACGTTTGTATCTCTAAATATACTTAGTATAAAATTTGATTTTGTTATAAATTAAACAATGCTAGGATCTAATGCAGCTAGGCTCTTGTTCCATAATATTTCATTTACATAACAGCTAAGTTTCTCGAGTGAAGTCAGGATATTATTACCTTGGGGCATTGCTTTTATGAGCATCAACTTATATCAAAACAACCGCTAAGTGGTCGCATTAAGATGTAAGGAGTCAGCGAGGCACGCAACGGCGCGGCGCCTCACGTGCTGTAACCAAGAGGAATGTCACTCGGCATCCCGCCAGTTGTCTGCCGCTACGTACAGTAAGGACGCGACATAATGAATGCTTCGATAAAAGAAGTAAACTTCATTTTTGGTGATCATGTGTGGGCTGGATCAAAATTGGTTGTTACCTACAAATCAGTCCACAAATGCTCGAGATATGAATTGAAGTAGGTTTATTGAAAAATGTAATTATGAAAAACCTTAAAGACACTATAGTTTTTTTTTATTATGGCCTACTAACATGAATTTTCAAATGGAAATTCTATTAGGAGCTACACTCACAGGTGAAGCTAGACAGTGCTCACTAGGTATATGAATAGTTTAGCTCATTTCTACAAACTTTGAGCATTTAAAACTATTTCGTTTTTTATTCAGTTCTACATCCACTTAAAGTAAGTACTTACATTTAACTCCATGCCAAATTTCAAACATTTTGAAATGTTGAACTGGTCGATCAAAAGGCATAACAGGTAAAAACCGTAAACAGCCCCATACTGCTTTGTATAATAATATTGTTCTTTACGTACGAGATGCAAATAAACACCGATTTCAAACCGCAAATAAAAATACATTGACTTATTAAAACAGTGCGTAAAACTGCAGTGATGCCAAGTTTATACGAACTTTTATTGATAAGACAAAATACAAAAATCGCATTCTAAGCATGAATTCCAAACGTTTTCGAGCACCCTAACGGTTCGCTGCAGTTTTTGGATTGCATGCATTCGATTTTACGGTATGCGGTTCTGGTTTATTGAGTCACCTACCTATCTTTTAAATCAAAAACTGTTATTTGATAAAGTAAAATTTTGCATCCATGTTGTAAATATTGTCGTTAGAAATTTACTTTTTTGCTGGGTTATAAAGTCGAGTCAAAAATCGGACTCTGCTGGTGATATTCAATGCAAATGCAACTTATTTGCACTAACTTAGTTTTAACGAATCATAAATAATGTTTAAAACCTCCGCTGCGTCCTAAAGCTCGACTCGAGACGAGAGGCGATAGTCTTCAGGCCTAGGAGTAGGACACATCAGCTGTCATTGTGACGCGTGACGTTTGAATTCAAAGGGAAGACACAGGCAAAACTAATTTCAGATGGCGCCACCATCGCTGGTGCTTGTCATAGTAAAGTTGCTCGCGTCACAAAAATAATTAGAATTGAAATGGTTTAGCTTAGAAGAAGAATTTGGTTTCCAATAATATTTGATGCGCAATGCTTTGACCCACAGCTTCTATCAAAATATATATTTTGACACTGAAATGCACTACACAGAGACATACTTTATTGCAGAGACGATCTTTTTGTCTACTTACTAAAATTCTATAATAAAGTTTTACAGTGAAACAACACCAGCGATAATGAGCCACCTATATAGCGGGATAAATAAGCAGTGTTGTCTCTCCAATGGAATGCAATACAGAATATGTAGCCAAATAAAACATTCCTCCAGTTAAAATCTTTTTACGTAGTACTAGGTACATGGTGTAAAAACTGCCTATAAGAATAGATTTCCTATTCTTATAGGCAGTTTTTACACCATAAGGCGTGGTCGAATGGAAAAAATAAGCAATGGTGTCTGAAAAGTAAAACGTTCGTTTCACTGTCCCTATAAATCAATAGTTAGTCTCTCGACTCTTGTAGTAAGCGAAACAAACGGCTGTGTCATTGACAATAAGTACCTATATGAATAGCAAGCAACACAAATTTAAAAAAATGTTCAAAATTTGTCACAAGCTCTTCTGACCGTGTTTCGGCAGCTGTACGTAGGTACACTTGAGAACCATACATTTGGCGTGTTTCGCCTGCTGATAATTTAGTAGTTCTCCCCGCCACAGTAGAGAAATAAAAGTCAGATAGATGATCATTTTATTAGAGTATATTATAAATACTATCATGCGTTGCGTACGTTGCTTTATTTACAACGGACCAATATACGTATCCCTAACTCAAAGCTTTAGCACAGTATTACTATCCATAAACTGTGGCTTTATAGCTTTGCTAATTAAAAATAGACACTTTTTGTAGTGGCAAATACTATCAAATGAGGGTCTAAAATAACATTTTTACGCCAGAGCTTTCACACAAACTTGATCACGGTCTCCGCCAAACAAATTTCTACAAAGGGTCTCAAGATGCGAAGTGAAAAGAATTCCGAGACGATCATTAAAAAGCTAAGCTGACGAGTACACTTCGCGTCTACTTGCGATAATTGAGTCCTTATAGTACGAACATTATGATGGTTAGGTACAGTTAGCTAAAATTATACCAATACTGACTTCTATTTCGTAGACTTATGGTATAAATTAACGTAGATTTTTGAGGATAGTTTGGAAGTAAAATGAGTAATTTAGCAGGAGTGTCCCTTTTGCGTCAATAAGGTGTAACCTGAACCTTAGCACATGCAGTGTTCGTGTACAGCCCCAGCCAAGCTGTAATAATAAGGATGGTATATTACCGCAATCTACAGAGGTTAGTCTGCATGTCACGGTCACTGGCACATAATACATGTTTTATTTTATTTTCTTTTTTTGGCACGGTTTGTGCATATTTAGCCAGTGCAACACACTAAAAAGTTTTGTAATGCATCGAGGACAGCATTAAGGCCAGATTCGGTATCCCCTTATTTGTTATCGTCGTAATAAAGTTACGGGAGTTAAGGAGCGCAAACTCTTGACGACAATAAGTCAAATGACGTAAAACTTAAGTAAAAGTATGCATTTAAAGATAAACTTAAATTATTTTATAAAAATATCGTTGAAACTTTAATAGAACTAATATTTAGCACTACCCTTAGGTACATTTATTCTGTAATGACCAACCGAGTCCGTAATTTTATAAATGCCTAGAAACAAATAAACTATTATGAACGTAAGTACCTACTTAAATCTAAAAGCTCATACTTAAAACGCTTCATTTTATGATAGAACTAAAAACAAAGGTGGATAAGTGAGACTGTTTATTACTCATGGTTATTAAATAACTTGTCTGATTAATTTTAACTATAATTTAATTAACAAATTACTAGTATGTAGTAACGAAGGACAATCTTAGAGCGAATTCGCATTGAAGGATGGTTTAAACTGAACACAATGTAATAATGAAGCCATTTTATTTCGTCTTTACATCTCATCAGTGAAATTATTAGGTATTTATTATATGTGGCCTAATATTTGATATCTCAGGGTAACGAGACTCAGTCTCAAGATAACTGCAGTGCCGCGCAGATCCATGCGCTTCGTGCGGTACCCAAGGCAGCACTGCAATTCTTATGGGCACGCGTTATAGTTACCGTTACTTAAATGACTTGATCTACTCGTTACCCTGTAGCATAAAAACAATCTACACACTTAAATATTTTAATTATTTATAGATTTAGAGCTTTTATTTTAGGATTGGCTAATACTAAGAGATCTGTGGCTAATACGGTTTGCTTATACCACCACGAAGTCATTAATGTTAATGGGAGGACTAACTCTTCTGCGAGTGTCCGTCTGGGTTGTTACCACCGCTTTGCTCGTGAAGTCTGCCGCCAAGCAGTAGTGTGCAAGCATTACTGTGTTCCGGTTTGATGAGCAGAGTATCCAGTGAAATTACTGGGCTTATGAGACTTAATACCTAATGTCTCAGGGTAACGAGCGCATTGCAGTGCCGCGCAGGCCTTTGTGTTTCAAAGTTCTGGGTGGCACTGCAATTGTTATGGGCCAGCGTTATGCTTACCATCAGGCAAACGACCAGCTCGTCTCGTTACCAAATAAAATAAAAAAAAAAATATTTACCAACAGTAGGTAGTGGATCTATGGTAAAAAATAACACTTTTTGAATATGAATATGAATAAACCTTTCCAGCAACTTTATTAGGAGATAAAAACATTTTCCCAAAAAAAAATGTAAATTACAAAAAATGTTGATCACAGGTGTGACTTCAAAAACATGGTAGTAGCTTGGCGGCAAAATAACAACACTGTTTCTGTTTCATTGCGCTTTCTGTGCCTTTATTCTAAGCGCATCTATCTATTACCTGCATTCCAAACCTTAATTACTTCAAGTTAATCGAAGCCTC
This sequence comes from Crocallis elinguaria, assembly GCA_907269065.1. Lineage (NCBI taxonomy): Eukaryota > Metazoa > Arthropoda > Insecta > Lepidoptera > Geometridae > Crocallis > Crocallis elinguaria. The sequence continues at coordinate 12,034,120 of OU026078.1, forward strand.
AAGCTTGGTGTGAAAGCATTGGAACTTTTATAGCAGGCATGGAATTTCTTAAGTGCCAGCGCCGGTCGGCCACTTAGCCTTTTGTTATACAAATGCACTGTGGAGTACCGTTCATACATTCTGATAGCCGCATGGGAACAGGTGTGGTATGTAGAGTGTGACATATATAGGGTACACTTTCGAATGTGCCTTAAAAACAAAAGACTGATAGATTCATCATATTTGCTTTTTGTTCAAAGTCAAAGCTCTACAGAAATTAAAAACTACGTATATATAATAACTAACAAGTATACAAACCTAATCTAATAGACTGCTTCCAAAAGGCAACGTTCCCAAAATGCTGGCAGCATTGCCCCGCTGTCTCTTTGGAAATTGGAAATTCTCAATCTCTGTGCCAAGTAAAGGTAATATTTTGGTCACATCACACGTGTTGCTTCGATTAAACGTTTCGAAAGATCTTCGAAAATGTTGAGAGCACCTGGTCCCCACGGTCCTAGCGTTTCAACAACAAAAACGCTCTAATTAGTATCTAATGTCAAAAGACTGAGACTGCAAAAAACTTGCACCTTTTCGAGGCTTTCTGCTGACCTTTCTAAGAGACAGACAGACAGCCGTACCTACGTCAACATGATCTTATAAAAGTTCAGTTCTCTTCATTTCTGTAAAGGTTGAGAGAAAAAAAAAACCAGTGCTAAAAAAAATTTTTTTTATATGTATAAGTACGTTGTTTCATTACTTAGATTTTAGTTTTCAAGTTTCAACGTACGGAACTCAAAAACTAACATCATTTTCCTTGTATACATTTTATAAACAAAATAATATTATTCCAATGTTAAATGATAAATCAAGCATCCTATACGATTACCCAGGTATTTTTTTTAATAGATTTTTTTAGGTAAAGAGACGAGCACGAAAACCACTCTTTACCATAAACATACCTACTTACACAAACTTTTGTAGCTGGCAGTAATAATCTCAAAATCCATATATATATATTATATATTATTATCCCTTCGTTGTTTCGACAGTATCGAGAAATAACTGACCATAAACGCACAGAATAATGAATAAGCGCTATGATTTCTGACATCGCACGTTTTTGTATATACTTGCTGCATAGAGTGTACTTTATTACTCCATGTAATTTTCTCAGTCACAAAAACAATACATTCCTAAGTCTTTAGAGGGGCCACTACGTGTGTGAACGTCGAGGCTCTAAAATAAGTTATGGCTAATTCCCTGGGGCCTCAGGAATGCAGTTTGCGTGCTGTTCAGTTATCTAAACAGCGGCTGTGCAAGCTGGACATGCATAAGACACGCACATGCAGTACATGTGAACACTTTTAGTATGCAAAGGGTCTGTGGGTTAGGTAACCTTAAACCTTTTTGGATAATAGTGGTGAAAATGTCTGACAGTGGCTGGAGAGAAAAAATATGAACAATGATAATATCCTCTTTGCAATGAGGAGTCTTTTTTTACTTGAAATTGGCACAGTACACATTGATATAGATACATCACCAAGTCTCCGCAATGGCCAATTATGTATCATGCCAACTTAACCTAAGTTCTAGCGTGAGAATTGACCAGGCAATAAACTGATACTTTGTTCCCTTGCGTTTTTTAATATTTGCATTTTGTAAGTTTCAAATCATTGAGAACGTACCATCAAACCTTCTTTTGTTTTTTCAATCAGCAAAGACGTTCTTAATGTTCTTTTTTTGTTGCCTCGTTCATATATTATTATTTCTTTAAGTATATACTACAGAGTTATATAATTTGTATTTCACACAATATTGGATCGCAGTAGATTAGACCGACATATTGTAAGTCTGATTGTACCGCGAGTAAGAGCTTTTACGCGTTGTAGAAATTGAGCTTACCGTGGTTCTAAGCTATAAATCATCGACGGGGCTGCTGTTATTTTGTTCCCACTTCACCCCCCGCTAAGGAAAGATTTGTAATGAAAATAAGTGTACGTTGTAAAATGTTTGAATACAACTGATTTCTTATTAATTATTATGACTGCTTATGTTGTTATACTATCGTGCGTATTGAATATCGATTGTGTTGTTTTTCTTTGTTTGATTGAGATTTTGCATCCTGTTTTTTGTTACTTTTATATTATAACGGTCGAGGAATTCAAAATAAAACTTACACCGTACTAATACATTCAACATGGCTAGCTGTTTCCCGCAGTTTCACCCGCGTCGAGATTCTCAGAGGGACCGTGTATTTTCCGAAATAAAAAGTAGCCTAGATGTTACTCTCCGTTCCATAAACTATATGTATGTATATAGTGTAGTACCAGGGTTCAGATTAAGTTAAATTAATAAATCGTTTAAACAGTGTCGGATTAAATTAAATTAATAAATCGTTTAAACAGTGACAAAGATGCAAGGAGGCAAATAGCTTAAGAGTCTCCTGGCGAATACACTAATGCTGAGACCATGATTAGAAACATTGTGAAAACTATTTTTAAAAAGAATTCCGAGGAATATCTTGTTCTTCTTGGTCGATCTATACCAATAATTAGGAACGGGCACTTAGATTCATTCATTTTAATTTCGTGACTGCTCCTATGGAGCCCATGTGAGTACAGGCTTGAAATTGCTACGTGAAAAAAGACAAAACAATATTCCAACAAACACACTTTCGCATTTACTATAATAGTATGCGGGCGGTTTAGTCTCAGCAACTTGGTAAGTACCTACCTATTACGGTGATTACCCATACTGCAATTAGGTAAAAGCCTAGGGGATTGTAACTTTGAGCCTTCTCATGGCTTACTGCGAGCCACCTAAATTGCAATTTGCAACGTAACTAACTAATTAACGTAGCAAGTAGGCATGTTGTACGTTGTTAAGAATTGAATCTTTAATGAGGTCTTCAGCTTTTGCGATAATTCATAAAGAAACCTTAGCACGGTAGTATGTACTCTTCTAGTGCTCACCGGGTTAGCTACTTACTACCTTCAATTTGAAAATCGGTCGTCAAGAGCTTATTGATGTCTCTTGGCAGCTACCTTGAGACCTACATCGTAGATACTGGTTAAAAACTATCTATACTCTATACATACATACAAATAAATAAAATTGAAGTGTTTGTTTGTAATATCAAAATAACGGCTTTTTACCAAATGCATACGAAAGTATATACGGTACCTATAACAAAACAACCATTTTTAAATTTTTGTCTGTCTGTCTGTCTGTTCCGGGTAATCTCCGAAACGGCTGGGCCGATTTTGACAGGCCGATTTTGACGGGACTTTCACTGGCAGATAGCTTATGTTACAAGGAGTAACTTAGGCTACTTTAATTTTAGAAAAATAATTAGGGTTCCGCGCAAAAAAATAAAAACCATGTAATCCAAAATCTCCACGCGGGTGAAACCGCGGGCAGCAGCTAGTCTACAGTGAAAAAATACACTCTGTTGGAAAAACGTAAATATAATTTAGATTGTAGAATCTGAAATATAAATTCGGACGTGTGCATAGCATGTACGCAGGTAGGTAGTTTATTACAACACCCATCAGATTGTAAATATGCTGATTACGTTTAATGAACAAGTGTGAATTAGACACAGTGTGTTAATTTTAAATATGTTACGTAATAAACAATTGTGTGTTGCTACATGTGGTTTTACATCTTTTATTACAAAAAAGTACGAGGATAGAACTACGTCGTAATAGGAGAAATTTGATGGTCCTATACAGTGTGCAAAAACATGAGTGTCTTAATGCACTGAAGCACATTATGACAAGGTTCTAATGGATCGTGTAGTGGCACATATAAAAGGCCTGTCACACCACGCGATAGATGGTAGGCATAACGCCAGCCCATAACAATTGCTATGCCAATCAGAACTTCGAAAGACAAAGGCCTGCGCGGCACTGCAGTGCGCTCGTTATAGTCATAAGCCGTCTCGTATTAAGTCTCATAAGCCCAGTAATTTCACTACCTACTCTGTTCATCAAACCGGAACACAGTAATGCTAGCACATTGCTGCTTGGCGGCAGACTTGCAGTGGTACCGGTGGTGCCAACTCAGACGAACACTCTCAGAAGAGTTAGTCCTACCACCTATAGACAATACAGGTTCTACAATTTCAAGTTTCTTTTGTCGTCGGTGATTTTTGATTGGAGGAATATTTCCCAAAAAAGGGGGAAAGTTTGCTGCGGCATCGTTTTTACCGGCCGATTTTGATAATATTTGACAGAAATTTTCGTTAATAAAAATAGTAAGTAGAGTTAAAAAAATTATATTGATCATTATAGATCGACCTAGTGCATTGAATAATTACATCTAAACATCATCTTAAAATACAGAGAACTAATAACACTCCATTTACTGTCTAGTCTATTTCCGTACTGTCTAGTATTATTCCCAAGCAGACATTACCATTATTACCTCAAGCTGGAATTATATTAATGAGTGCAAAGGCACTGAGCATCATTAGCATAATTCCAGCTTTTAGCTAGTAGCTTTTTTGTGCTCGCGAGGGCTACCATTCGCAGAACTTACTATTCATATTTAACCGTACCTACATAAATACCTATAATCATGTGCCAGTCTCACGTCCTGACTCCCTTACAGCTTTCGTCCACCATAAAGGGTGCCTCGTCGGCCTTGTCGCCAATTTATGTCGACCCCATAATCCAATTTAAATATGTACGTATTAAAAGCTTTTATCGTGTTTCAAAAGCTCCCTTTAAACTGGTTTAGTCAGAGCGTTTATGAATAGAGGTTGTTCTTTGTGAAGTCCAAAGTATTACGAATAGATTGCATAGACAATGATGAGAATGGCTACGCATGGCTGTGCAAAATGAAAGAAACAAATTCAACATAAAAAATATTGTTACGCGGATCCTTTTTAAAACAATTCTTATGTGTATCTACTAATACCTATAACAATTGCAAAAGTGTTTTGGTTGGTTTGTTCTTCTTAGGAGTAACGGTTCGAGGTGATTTTTTGCAGTCAAATAGTTTAAATGTAACTTTATTTTATACCAATCTGTATGACGAGGGTCAACTGGCAACACTGCCTCGTCAGATAAAAGTTTTTAAATCAATGCAATTACGTCCGAGTTCACCAACCATTTTCATCCGAAAAGGTGAACCTATTGAAAAGAGGCGCGACGATTTTTCAAACTTAAAATTCGGATTATTTAAAAATATTTAAAAACACTCATTTTGATATCTGCTGTCTGAATTGGGAGCTTTTTTGCGTTTGACCGCAATCTCACCTGATGGTAAGCGACGATGCGGTCGACGATGTAGAACGCTTGCCTAGAAGATACCTGTACACTCTTGTCTTAATTGAACTGACGATCACGTGCACTTCGTTCATTTCACATTTGGTGAACTGCGGCCTTAGTAGTTTTTGCATCAGTCAATAGGTAGTGCCAAGGTCGGACAACTTTTTGTGTAGTAGGTAGATTAGATAGCCTATAGCTATGGTATAACGGAAGCATTCAGGCGGTAATTAATAAGGCCTAAATTTCATAAGATAAGATAAAAGTTTTCTTTTTATAATTACTTTAATATCTAACAATCGATAATATAATCATTCAAGAGATTAGGATAACAATTCTATGAAAAAAATATTGACCGTCATGCTAGATAAAGAAGCAACGTAGATGTCACTACTACATTATGTGTTTTAATATTTAATAATAAAACTCCAAGAAAATTCAGCATGAAAATCATCACCGTCAGCCGAAATCGTTCACTGATGAGCACGTTTTACAAATTTTTTGGTCAATTTTTTTGTTCCTTTCAAGCTTTTATAGAATACATAACTGGTACTGTAGTCTTGTGGCCACCTTACGGCTCCATCATCAGGACCCTGGACATTTTTATGAATAAAAAATTTATGACTATGACTCTCATTTTTGACGTTACTAGCGTTCGGTTTCCAGTTTTTTCGATATAGACATTCGATTCTCATGAGAACTCGAATTTATTGACATCATAAAAAAATGGAGTCAACATCCCTATTCACAAGTAAAATAACACAATATGAGAGTATAAATAATAATACTAGGAACTTAACTCTAGTTAAGTTTTAACTCTAGCTAGGGGTTTTCAAATCTGTTACCGTTATCTGTAGATACCTCTCACGGTAGGATACCCTGAGTTTGCAAGAGCTTTTTCTCTTCCAGGTTGCTAGACTTGCCATGTTAAAGCCAAATTATTTATCAAGTTAACAATATAAGCAACGGTACCTTACTCTCTTCGATAAATCAAGATGTATAGGTATTGGTACTATAAAACCGGACAAGGCAGATGCTATAAATAAAGTGATTGAAATTATCGATTATTTACTAGCTGAATACGTATCTATTAATTGTTGATGTCAATGTTCTGTCAGGGAATAAATTTTGTTAGACAGGGTGATGAACCAAAGTAAATGAGTGTGCATTTGAGACAATACCTAATGTCTCAGGTAACGAGCGCTATGTATTGCCGCGCAGGCCTAAGTTCTCGGTGGCACTGCAAATGTTAGAAGCAGGCAGGCGTTATATGTTTACCAGCTAGCAAAAATACAAGACCCGAGAGCTTTATGCTCACCACACAAAGTTTGCCCCAGCCGGAATCGAACCCAGGGCGGATCAGGGTTCCTAATTAGTACTTAATCACAGCTTAGAGAAGTTACCAGCTTAGTCACCACTTACAACCAGTCATACGGCTTCCAAGCCATTTCTATTTAATTTCTTAGAGATACTAAAACATTAACGGCTTTATCGCAAAAAATGAAACATGCCTTAGTCACGTATATAAATATGTAAAATCGCAAATTTTACATTTTTTTTAAATTTTGTTTCCAGTCATTTTTTGTATTGTTGTTAATTTTTATCTTGTCATTTTATCCTTTTGTTCTATTTAGTTTGTTGTGAGAGTGCCGAATAAATGTTTTTTCTTTCTTTCTTTCTTTCTTTCTTTCTAATGTGTAAAAAAATCTTTCTTTGTCTTTTCGCAATAAAGAATAAGTGAATGTATAAATTTTTGTATCTACCTGTCTTTCTGTCTTCTTAGGTGAATCGATAAGTTTTTGCATTGTGTTTAAGTATACCTACCATTATAAAATATCTAAGAATGCCTATAAGTTTCTTGCCTTTCTTCTCGTTCCACCATGTAATTGGAACGGATACCCAGAGTCATTTAACTTTCATGAGCGCTACTCGGGGGCCCATGTGAATAAAGAAAGCAATGTGAATATGACCTGCGTGCATTCAAACTTAGATTGTTAATATCATAGCTTGATGTTTTCTGAGTCGAATGAATTTTAAATTTGCATTACTATATAGATAGATGTTACTTTAACCTGTATTCCCGTGGGACAAGGTTTATATTCAAATGTGCCCTTGAATGCCCTCGGTTTGGTCCGTCTGGACTATTGTGTGCCCTACGTGTCGGTCTATTGATTCAGACCGGTGGGTTACAATATCAACAGTCTATAAGCTTCGAATAACTAATGGGACATATGCTCACGCACACATACACGATCTAGTGTCGGGACCTGGGCGAACTAAACATGTAATTTTAAATGGTGGTGTTTTATGTTCTACGATAGTGTCAACGGGAATAGTAACATGTTGTTTGTTTTGTAGACATTAGTCTACACCAGATGTTATTAGTTTTTTTCTACATATTTACGAATCACGATAAATTTACGTTTGAGCACTATCACGTCTGACACTCAAGAGCAAAAAATGACCTGCCACCGTGCCATCACAATGTTTTCTTTTCCTTCACCGAAAACTCAGGCTACGTGTAGGATTAAAATCATAATTTTGACTAACCTCGAGGATTCGATGAAGTTGCATTGATCGTTATCATGAAAAGACTGGAGTTGTAGCGGGTATTAGCTTCTAGAGGGCGAATAGACACGTTTTTATCAACATGTGCAAGCTCTGATACTGACAGGATTTCTGATAAGTGGCAGTCGACGAAGGGGCGTGATTCAACCGTGACTACCTATGACCACTTATGCGTTAGGGAGGGCAAAGGCGTAACGGAAAACTTGCAAATTGGTGCAGAGGAAAAAATAATTGAGGTAACAAATACATTCGTACCTAACAAGCCACCATCTCTATAAATAGAAAATTTGTGTTAGTGTAAAAAACTTGAAAAAATGCTTTCGAGGAAAGAAAGGAAGCATTAGAGATATTTTTTGATAAGCATTTGATAAGGGGTACTATATGTACTTAGTTTAAACAATATTATAAGCATTTTGGTTTGTTTGTAATATTTCAAGTAAGGATTCCAAGTACTTTATATAGTTACTTTACGTTACTAAATTTTAAACAAAATAGTATGTTTAATATTCAAACAAGTTTCGGTTATCAGAAAAGTCATGTCTTGAACCTTTTATATAAAGCCAGTTTTGAAAAAAAATTCACTGCCTTAATCATTATACTGCCAGCAAATTGATGATACATACGAACCCCTAGAACTATTTTATCAGTCTATGAAAGGGAACATTTAATTATGTGGAGGTCACGACACAGCTAATGTGATGAAACCCAAACTCCTCCCTGGGGGAAACTTGCGACTTTAATTTTGTCACAAACGCAGCAACGATGTTTATTTCTAAATAATTAAGGTGTAAATTAAGTTCAACTCCCAAACGAAATGATGAACCATAATCCTACTAAGTATATAATATATACTTACTCGTATTATACATTTGCAAATTTTTGGATGTTTGTTATTCAATCATGCAGAAACTACTGAACCAATTTATATAGAACTTTGTAAGGAGGTAGACCTTACCCTGGAATAACACATAGGCTACATATTATCATCTCCATTAAAGTGGACTCAGGCGCATGGCGCTGCTAGTTTTGGAATAAATAGAAGTAGGAATAAATAATCTTCTCTTTGTCTAAAAGTTGTCCATCAAGAGAACTAGGAAGTCCTAATATAAAGCACGTGAAGAAAATAAAGAAGGTGACTAAGGACATAATGATGTAAGGAAAATCATTAAACCAAAGAGGTGTGTTGGCTGTTCATAGGAAATCTTTATTAAGGTAATAAAGATAATAATAGGTAATAGGGTGATAAGTAAACTTGCTAGAAACTGATTAATATTTTATCATAAGACTCGACATGCTTATAAGTAATTTTTTGCCAAACAATTCCTTTAACAATATCTACCTACTTATAATAAGCGACTTGTGGTAAACTAAACACATGTGCAGGTCATGATCGAATCCTGACCACTATCTATACACTAAATTTTCCTATGGAATCAACCATGGACCTTCCTATGATGAATTCCTTTGGACCTTCGCCATTTAGACCAATATCAGAATGCAAATATCTGAATATCAGCAAATCTTGCTACTGACGTCTATCGGTCTAAAACCTAGGATACTGTCATAATAAATGATTAGCGTAGTGATTTATCCATGTATCTAAACTTATTCGAATAGAGATCGTTGTCTGAACTAATCCATCTATATTGCCGTCTTGGTTGCTTGCGCTGTTTATTTTTAGAGTAACATGAAGATGAGGCCTAAGCGGTAATTAAAGATCCATTAGAACTAAGTAGGCAATAGAAACTGTTTTGAAATATGTATCTAAGTATATACTATCGTGTTTTTTTTCATACGTAGATTTCAAATAGACAAGTTGCAAAATCTAAAGCCACTGTTGCGATTCGATTACAGGTATTTTTATTGTACCTTTCTATAGTTAAAAATCATTCGCTAAAAGGAAAATTACATGTAACATAAGCTTTGCAAAGCTTTTGTTGTATTAAAAGATCAATTAAATTAGCATTATGACTATAATTGTGTGCGTAATATTTATTATGGCCTTATTACCTTTATCCTCGAATGATGATGAACGGATTAGGGTTATTCGGTAATAGATTTCATTCATTGTAAGTACATATTTCTGCGGAATGTTTGAAACTGGCTACTTACCATGTTATATTATTCAAAAAGCAGTTTTATTGTTTCGTACTAACCTGATTGAATCTTTTTGGCTTTTGTCATTTGTTTCTTTATTTTACTTACTTATCTGGTATTTTAAAATTGAGTAATTCCACTTTGCCCTACCAAGGTATCCCACTAGCGGCAAAGTGGAATGTTAAAAACTTCCAAGTCTACTTTGCCCTACTAAATAATTTTGGTGAGGCAAATTACATTCGGACAAATTCTTGGTGGGCTTTCCACCATTATTAGGGCTGGCAATTGGAAGTATCCGAATATTCACCATATTTTTGGATTTCACTTGGAAAAAATTTCAACGATTTTAAGCTTCCCTGTGGTATAATTCAACAAGAAGATTTTCAGAGACTTCAATCTGCATTTGTAGTTATCAAACCTTATCTAAAAGCTCTGGGTGTTTTTGATAAGCAGGTCGGTGCAATGTGGATACGTGAAGTGCCCACATCATGCTATGTGCTCTGAATTAACAAATTTGAGATCTAAAAGTTGGAACTAATGACCCATCCTCCATACAGTCCCAACCTTACACGCCGCTATTTCTTTATATTTCCTAGAAGAGATGTACGATGTAAAATAGTAACAACATAACAAATATTGTGAATTTTTGTTAACAGATTAAGTATATCCTACGTAAAGTAGGTAACACTAAACCTATTCTCATAATATTATACACTTTAATGATAGCATGACAGCCTTGTATAACTGATCCGCCTTTACTAATGTATATTGCAATACAATAAAGTTTAATATGACTCATTTTCAGAATAAGCAGAGAAATATGACACTTCCACTGAACGATATGCACTGCAGCATCCTGCATACCTACGTAGATATTCATATGTCAAGACTTATTATATTATCATATTGTGGTACTGAATATGTTATGTTTATAACTCATAATGTTTGAAGAACATTTAATAATATTACCTATACATAACGCACAACACCTAGAACTTGATTTTCCAAACAAAATTTATAACAGCAAGAGATGAATGACCGTCAACGAGTTCTTAAACGCTAAGGTCAGGTTCCAAACAGGAATTCAATCACACGACCACGAACGTAATCTTTATCTTCTAATACTTTTATATTATTCAGGTCTTTATATTATCATATTGCTAATTGATAATGATATATTCTTGGACCTCTTAGGTGCTTTGATATAGGAAACTAGATATTTTATAGCAGATCAATGAAACAAAACATATTATGAGGATCACATTATTGGAGCAGAACAAGCTGGACTCATAAAAATGTGGTTTCGCTTTCACTGAGATCTTAACACCACTGCCGCTGGAGATTATAAAACGTTAAGAATAGCAGCATTAGCGCACTTAATTAGCATAACTTGTCGACGGTCTTGACTCTCAGGAGGAGAATCCTGGGAACAATCTCACAAGATAGAAAGCAAACTGTTTAAAAAGATAAATAATAAACTTACCGGAGTAGTATGTTTGTTTTTCCACCCACAAATGTTCCAAGCTCGCATTTGCGTACGGACGCACGCAAATCCGACAGTTCGGGAATTAGTTTAGCACTGTTGTTGAATTAGCGAGATATAGAGGAGTATCACTAGATAAGGTTAGTTGCGGAATTTGTGTAGCGAATTTTATAACGGGGAAGAGCCGACACAGGCGTCACGCAGTGTAGCACGCGGCAGACTGGGGTTTTGTGGCCTGTAGGCCGAGAGCGCAGTCCCCGAACGTCGCACTCGGAAGCGTCAAGCGAGCCGGCCTGAGGGACCGTGAAAGAAGGGCCATAACCCGTCTCGTTTTTTGTCCCGTCTAAGATTAGCAACAAACATTGACGGGTTCACTCAAAGGGGCCTGAGAATAGAGAACGGTTAACTATTACTACTAATATTGACTGACCAATTGAGCGCCAGATCAAGGTCAGAGTGTACGTACTACATACGTAAATAGCAGACGATTTAGTCTAATAGCTACCTAAGTGCATGAGATGTAAAAATGTAAGTTCATTTACTAACGCACATTGGGAAGCCATATGTTTAACACAATTTGTCGGTGAAGATGTTATCCAGATTACGAGTATAAACAAATGCTGTTTTTAATCGCGAATTGGATTTCGGCGAAATCCAATTTCAGTTCATAATAAAAGTCTAGTATAGGCCACTAATGTTGGATTTTATCTAAAATTGTTCACATTTTACTTTTTACTCCTTTTCATTGTCTGGTAGAACCCGCTTAAAGCGATAAGACCTAAAATTTGTTTTCTAGGATGTAATTACACTATGGTTTTTGTTGTGCAATAAAGCCGTATTGTATTATTCTCAAGAATGAATAAACACGAGATTTACAATACAAAAGCTCAAGTCCCTAATACATTTAAAATGCATTATGAAATCTTCTATGAATATCCACTGAAAGAAAACGAATATTAATGACTACCCCATTGAAAGAAACTAAAGGCCATCGAGATAAGGCTAATAATTTAATTTTTGAGCTACTGGTAATGTTCTTTACAAAAAGTTTCCTATTCATTATTGTAGGTGTATCAAAATATAGATACACTCCTTATCCATAAGGAAATGATAAAAATATATAGATCTAAAAAATCGCGATGAGCGGTCTTATCGCTCACTATTATTATTTAATACTAGTTCATATTTTACCAACATTATAATTAATGTTGGTAAAATATGCTTAACTTAGTATCTTTTTTGAGATTTTATGTTAGTCATACAATCGGCTCCAGAAATTGAGAAATTTTGTATTGTGCTGTTTGAATATTACGACATTTAATATTTAAAAAGTATATAAAATAGCAACACTGATTAAAAAGTGTAGAATAATCATTATTCTAAGATACCAGGATACCTATTGTGAAAAATGATGCCTACTCATATAAAATTAAAACCAGCGCTTTTGGCATTTTAACAAAATATGAAATTAAAACTTATCACGTTCTAAAATTAACCTCGACCGTTTTATTTCAGCACAATAGAGCTCATGAAAATGTGTTACATAACGCACAAATACTAAATGTGGATCCGATAAGACTTCCGGGAGCAGATACGAGGAAGCCGCGTGTAATAGAAACTTATTGCACAACTTCCCGAACAAGCCAGGGGCCGGTGGCAGCTAGACCAGATGGCATTTACCTATGTGATATTTGATGCTGAGAAAAGTAAAGGAAGCGGAGTCACGTAATGCTGGCCTTTGAAGGAGGTCGTTACATTATGTGACAATTTCACTATATGATCGTGCCCTACCGAATGTATTTTTTTTTTTATGTTATTTGGTAACGAGACGAGCTGGTCGTTTGCCTGATGGTAAGCATAACGCCGGCCCATAACAATTGCAGTGCCACCCAGAACTTTGAAACTCAAAGGCCTGCGCGGCACTGCAGTGCGCTCGTTACCCTGAGACATTAGGTATTAAGTCTCATAAGCCCAGTCATTTCACTGGATACTCTGCTCATCAAACCGGAACACATTAATGCTTGCACACTGCTGCTTCGCGGCAGACTTCACGAGCAAAGCGGTGGTAACAACCCAGACGGACACTCGCAGAAGAGTTAGTCCTCCCACTAAAAAATAGTATGCTATGCATGGATAAATGTATGATCCTTACTAATAGGTACAAGTACCTACCTAGTTGTAAATTCAAATTCAAAATTCTGTATCAAATAGTATCTGAAGAGCGCTTGACTTCGTAATGGCTAAGATTAAGAAATTTCTTCCATAATTCAAAACTGCAATGTATAGAATTTTGACAAAATGAACTATGAGTTCACGAGACCGCGCTTAGATTTGTATCTGAATCTTAGCTTAAGAGCTCGTTTCAATTATACAACCAAACGAGTATGTCAAAACTGAATAGAATTTTGATATGTGGTTGTGGAAGCATGAGTCCAAGCTTAGTTTCGTCTCTAAATCTTAGCATGTTTGCAACTTGGTTATCTGAGAAGAGTTATTCAAGATACAAGAACGCGGTAGCAGCTAGTATGGTATATCTTTGTAATTTATAGCCTATGTGTTATTCTGATGTATAAGCTTAATTATACAGTATATTATCTTTTTTGTTCGTGTATTTTTCTGTCAAGCTCTGTATATCAAAAACGGTTTGAGTTGTACGGAACACAATATAGCCTCTATACGAAAATCTGTACGTTTCTTCCTCAACGTAAAAAAATTGCTTTAAAAAAGCGAAGAACCGACTTCAGTGACAAACTACTGAACCGATTTTGATGAAATTTCTATGGGACCAATCTGAAAGTATACCCTTTCAAATAAAAAAAGAATTTTCCAAATCGGTTTATAAATGACCGATATCTGAGGTAACAAACATAAAAAAAAAATACCCGACGAATTGATAACCTCCTCTTTTTTTGGAAGTCGGTTAACAAGAAGAAATTTTTCCTTAATTTCAGAAAAAGTCACGTGTCATCATCAAAATAACATCAGCGGGAAGACGTGCTCCTTCTTCGTGCTACTTCCTCACATAGGGCAGGATTTACCACAATAGACCACGGCTGACAGGCGTTTTGAAGAGCGCACTAGATTTTGATGTTGATATAGAAGAATATTGCTGCCCAGGCATATTCCCTTGGCCGACTCCTACGGCACTCATGGGAAATTGGTGTACTGGGACAATACGGCTTACAGTGGACAATATGGCACATTAAAACCTACGGAAATGTATTAATCCTAATTTCTATTTGTTAGGAATAATGATCACACGAAATGAAGTTACACATTAGTACTGTTAGTAGTACGGTAACCATACTTCGGTAAATTAGGGTAGTCTACCATTTAGTACTGTGCTGTGCAAATGGTAAGGAAAAATGTACGTCCCCCTAACAGGTATAGGTACTTTGTATCACAGTCACGGAATTAGAAAGGATGCTAGTCTATTTTTGTCCAGAACATACCCCTTAAACTTGTTTTATAAATTAATAATGATATATGATCTGTATGAACGCCATAAATATTCAACCAATAGCGTGTACGCGTTGATTAAAATCTATTTTTAAAATAACTTAGGAGTACAGCTTTAGATATTATACGTACCTATTTATAGTTCTTGAAACAGATGGAAATGGTTAACAATGTTGCGTAATAAATTCCACATTAAATACATATATAATTATATATATATAGACCTAGGCCCAGGATTTACTGTTTCTAGGGAGTCACTTAGGTGGTAGGCCTAACTCTTCTGCGAGTGTCCGTCTGGGTTGGTACCACCGTTTTGCTTGTGTAGTCTGCCTCAAAGAAGTAATGTGCAAGCATTACTGCGTTCCGATTTGATGAGCAGAGTAGCCAGTGAAATTACTGGGCTTTTGAGACTTAATACCTAATATCTCAGGGTAACGAGCACACTGCAGTGCCGCGCAGGCTTTTGTGTTTCAAAGATCTGGGTGTAACTGCAATTCTTATGGGCCAGCATTATGCTTACCATCAGACAAACACAAGCTCGTCTCGTTACCAAACAAAAAAAAATTCCAGTGAAAAAATTAAAAATTTAACAGCCACAGATAAGATGGAGTGTGAGCTTAGACCTTACGCGAACTTCTTAGGTCGTTTTATGGCGTTGTCTCTGAATATTACCATAAGACATCAGGCTCACATAATTTTTAAATTAGTAGGTATCTATTTTTAAATAAGTGAGTATATTTTATTTTACCAAGTGGTAGGAGGACTATCTCTCCTGCGAGTGTCGGACTGGATGGTAAAAAAGGTGACAAAAAGTTATAGAAACATAAAAAATCCGAATCGAATAAGGAAGAACTTAAACTTAAATGCTAAACCGTGAATAGATCATTAATATTTGAATTGATATGAATGATTGTATTTATACCGTTATACCGTTTTATTACTGGTTTGCCACTGAAACATTTGACATTTTGCGTGTCGTAATTATTTCGTGTCGTCTTTATTGTTAAATTGTACGTACTACTATAGTTACCTAATCTATACAAATAAATAACATTGAAGTGTCTGTTTGTAATATCGAATTAACAGCTTTTTGCTAAATGCATATGAAAGTTTATATAGTATATACGGTATTTACACAAACACAATTTTTAAAAAAATTGACAATCTGTTTGTGCCAGCTAATCTCCGAAACGGCTGGACTGATTTTGATGGCACTTTCACTGGCAGATAGCTGATGTTACAAGGAGTAACTTAGGACCACGTGGGCGAAGCCGCGGGTCAAAGCTAGTAGGTATTAAAATATAGCTTTTTTCGTTTGCCAATTATATAATAGCTATAGCCGCTATAGGCACTATAAGTTTTAACAATTAATTTTAGACTGTACCAGGAACACAATCCCTAATATTATACCTAATATTACAAATATTACAAACGCGAAAGGGTGAAACTGCAGACATCTGCTAATATTTTTTCCCGGTCATTCGAACCCTCGACATATCAATCGACTGGCAACCTTACAACCACTGAACCATTATCGTTACACAAGTCCTAATCCTAATACTTCCTACTAATATTATAAATGCGAAATTTTATATGTGAGAATGTTTGTTACCACGTATCCCCATAACTACTAAACCGATTGTGATGAAATTTGGAATGTAAATAGTTTAGGTTCTGGAATAACACGTAGGCTATAAAGATTATTAGAGAACTAAAACGTGTTAATGATCTTACGCACTGCACTTAATCATCTAACTACAAGATTATCTGCAGGTTCTCCACAGTTAACTCGAGTGAGATCACCCCATATTCTCAGCGTATCATCATCGCAAGGGTATTCCGATGATAACACGGCGGATGACGCAAGAGGCCACGGGCCTCAGGTCTTGGTCGTCACGACTCAACTAAGTTTTTTACATGTTTTAGATTTACCTATTGAACTTTGGGTATTTTTACCTTATTCATTCATGGCAAGTTTGAGATTAAGATGACGCTATTATGAAAACCGGCCCGAGTGTGGATAAACCTTAAGTTCCTTAAGTTCATACTCTAGCTAGAAAGTTTAAACGTATAGTCAAGAATGTATTAATTAAAAAAGCGTATTATAAAATTAAGGATTATGTAGATGACAAGGATGCATGGAGGCAAACAGCTCAGGAGCCTCCTGGCGACTACTAAACTTTAAATTGTTAGTTGTTAGCATTAGAATCATTGTAAAAACTATTTTTTTTTAAATAATGCCGTGATGAGTTTCTTGCCCTTCTTCTTGCTCGGCCTATACAATTTGGAACGGGCACGGTGGGTTTCTGAAAGGTTCGTTGAATTTGAGCACGGATTGGGTCTGTTGGTGTCTTTGTCATTTATTATGTTCTGATAAAGACAGCATTAGTTTTAGTCTGTGATTCGGGTAGACGAATGTTGCAGAGGCCCGCTGTTAGAGTCATTTATTTTAACTTTCATAAGTGCTCCTTTGGGGCCTATTTGAATAAAGGATTTTGAATTTTGATTTTTTTTTAATTTAGCTAGGTAACTATATTAAATTCAGTGTAGTATATCTGGATAATGGTATCTAGATACCACTATGGATTGATCTCAATACAATAATACAAAATTGGAACGTTTACTTTGTGAAACTTTTATGCACATCCTAAATCTTAACTCTCTCACAGTCCATGAACTCTCTGCATCCAAAGTTTGACTGGACTCGTCCAGTTCAACGATCTCTATCGTTGTTAGCGATAGGGCTGCCCATTATACTTTAATTTAGGATGTGTTACTGTGATTAGGTTACATTTTTTGCATAGATATATAGTTTAAGGACCGGAAAGTAACATAGGCTACTTTTTATCCCGAAAAATGCACGGTTTCTGCTAGAATCTCCGAGTGGCCGAAACCGCGGGCGGGCGTTAGTAAAGTGCCCTTAAAAAAGTAAGTATATTTGTCGCGTGTTTAGGTGGCGTGGTACCATTGTCTTCATAGCTCCTGACTAATTGATGCCAAAAAAATAGGCAGACGGTTTTATCAGAATATGTTTGAATTCAACAAGTTTTTTGCAGAAAAATATATTTCTCCAGACAAGCTTTTATAAAATTCGTCATTGGTAGGTACTGTATTCTCGCAGCCACCTTTCGGCTCCATCATCAGAACCCTGCACAACATCTAGGATCTGAATACTTGTAAAGACGAATCAAACGAGCCCAAAGTCGATGTGTTTACGTCGATTCGTTACAGAGTCCTTTGGCCACCTTCCGGCTCCATCATCTGACCAGCTCCATGACATAGTTATATTGCATTATTATCGGATTTACATATGAATCTAAAATTTCGGCTCAATCGAACATCGGGAAGTAGGTCAAAATAGCTTGCAAGATTTGACCTAAAGAAACAGACAAGTTTGACCTAAGCAAGTGGTTTGTATGTATGTACATTGTACATTAGATTTCGTCGTTTTGGTCTTAAAACGATGTAACAAAAACTTTGGCTTCTCGTACTATATTTATTCGATCGTTTGGCGTTATTTATTTACTTGTTGATCTTCAAATAATAATTAACTAAACCCCATGAGAACGGGTTAATTTCCGTGTAATCCATAGACCTTCCTTTATTTATTCTAACCGAAGGCTGCTAGTAATTAATTAGTTTGCAGAAAAAAATATAGAAGACGTGACTAGTTCGAGTTTCCGTGAACTCGCATCACGTTTCGTAAACGAGATAGACGGATTAACGGGTCTATATACATAAGGTACTTCATTTACATAAAGGCCTGTTCAGATTCGCTGTGGATAGAAGACAGAATCATCAGGCGGAAACTTCGGCTGAACATCGTTCTCTCCATGCAAGGGGGATTCTGCCTTGCACCATGCTTGGCAGGCGTCTTGGTAATCGCAGTTGACGATGACTGAGGAGAATGCTGCTGTGCCCATTCTCTGGACATTCTGCAATCTGGATCCATCGAGATACTAACCATGAGAGATGAAATACTGTACTATCCGATCTCAGAACAATGTATCAATTTTGCTATTTTTTATATCAGCGCTCGGGGAATCGGCGCGAGGCGGTGGCTTAGCCAATCAGAGCGCATTATGTCGAAGCAAAAATCGTGGAATTTATTCCGTGCAAACCAAACCTCATTGCACCTCTTGAGATTAGTATCTCGATGGCTGGATCTTACGGCAACCACGTGAAGGGATATGGTGGTACTATTTTTAGCCGCGACCACACGGACAGTGAGAAATATCGATCATTCCCATGTGTTACTGTGCCCCACCCGCTCGTGGGGCACAGTAACACATTTTAAAAAACATTTCAAGTGATAATATTGCCCGTATTTGTATGACTTTTCGTGCCCATTCGGTTCTCTTTAGTAGCGGTAGCGAATAAAGCTTAGGTCTGAACAGGCCCTAAGACATATCAAGAGTGTTCACATTGAGCTCTTAGGCGTATAAGCTTAGGTAGCAAGACAGGCAAGGTCGTAGATAAAGAACTCACTTTTGGTACAAGACTTCGTCTTGAGGATGGTAACTAGCCGGTTCACTAAAAGATGCAATAGAACTAACTTGCCGTCCAAAACACGGTAACGTTTAGAAGTACCTATAAGGAAATCGTACCACGTAAGTAGCTTTAACCATAGAAGTACTGGCCACAGCAATCGTTGTTAACTTTACCGATCGTTTAAGAAAGGTGAGTCGAGCTCAATCAAAGGTCCTTTAAAAAAATCAGTCTGAGCATCAGTATTTATACCAATCGAACAGCTATAGTAGCACAGAGCTAAAAAATAGCGTACAGCTCCGCCCAACTCTACACTAGCGACTGTGCGGCTTTAGTGTAGATCAGCTGTTCTCAATCTTTTTTGGTGACGGAACCCTTTTGGAAAGCGAAATACTTGACCCTACAATAATACAATAGTTTTTATTAAAAGTGTATTCTTTATTAATAAGCATAGTAAAAGTACCATGAATTTTTTTTCTATATTCTTGCGGAACCCCTACTGCTACATCGCGGAACCCTAGGGTTCCACGGATGACGGAACACACTTAGAGTATGGCTGGTGTAGATAAATTGCCACTCTTTTCTCATTTGTTCCTTTTCAGTGGTAGCCGGTGGTAGATTATACTAGTTTTATCAATGACTAGCTGCTGCCCGCGGTTTCACCCGCGTGGAGATTTTGGATTACATGGTTTTTATTTTTTTGCGCGGAACCCTAATTATTTTTCTAAAATTAAAGTAGCCTATGTTACTCCTTGTAACATCAGCTATCTGCCAGTGAAAGTCCCGTCAAAATCGAACCAGCCGTTTCGGAGATTACCCGAAACAAACAGACAGACAGACAGACAGACAAAAATTTAAAAAATGGTTGTTTTGTTATAGGTACCGTATATACTTTCATATGCATTTAGTAAAAAGCTGTTATTTTGATATTACAAACAGACACTTCAATTTTATTTATCTGTATGGATGGATGATGAATGTAAGTTTTAGCTTACCGCATTTGACATTGTCTTGAGCATTGGTTGTAGTTATATTTTATCTTATTGGGGTTCCGTACAGTGCAAAAACATTACACGATCTCTTTATTGACCGTATTTTACCAGGTGGTAGGATTAACTCTTCTGTTAGTGTCTGGGCGGGTACCACCCCTTTGCTCGATGTTGTCTGCCGTCAAGCAGTAATGTGCAAGCACTACTGTGTTCCGGTGTGATGAGCACAGTAGTCTGAAATTACTGGGCTTATGAGACTTAACACCTAGTGGGTAACGAGGGCACTGCAATGTTTACGGATATATTTTATCCTTACCTAGTTGGGTTATAGTTTTTAAAGTAAAAGTCATAATATAAAGTATTAGCAGCGTGGTGTTCATGTTGGACTCCGGCTAATGAGACCGACCTATATAATTATACTAAAACCGAGACGATACTTTCTCCTATCACTTTGTACCTGGGCCTTGTATGCTTCGTACAACTTCTAGAGCCCTGACGGCGATGTTCTTCCGGAGACGACCCCCTCTTCATTTTGATGGGGTGTGCCGTGTGACCCCATTTCCACTTTCAAGGAGCGCGGGGAAAATACCATCGCACGCCACGCACGTCTATTATATAGTAAACGATGAGAACCCGCCGTTCCTGCCACCTATACCTACGGAAACCTGGGACTGAGTTTTTTTTTTTTATGTTATTTGGTAGCGAGACGAGCTGGTCATTTGCCTGATGGTAAGCATAACGCCGGCCCATAACAATTGCAGTGCCACCCAGAACTTTGAGACACAAAGGCCTGCGCGGCACTGCAATGCGCTCGTTACCCTGAGACATTAGGTATTAGGTCTCATAAGCCCAGTAATTTCACTGGAAACTTTGCTCATCAAACCGGAACACAGCAATGCTTGCACACTACTGCTTGGCGGCAGACTTCATGAGCAATTACGCACTTTACAGATAGATCTACGTTTGACTCCCATCTATTAAAGTTTAAGTAAATTGATTTATACATTTAATATGCGTAAGTTTTATTTCACAAGAGTTCAACAATCTATGATAAATAGATAGAATTTAAATATGTAAATAGATAGATAGTCAGCAAGATTTACAAATATTACTTTTCTAAGGGCCAATCTTTCAATTGCAGCGTTAGTGGACTGATTGCTAGTGAACCGATAAATTTTAGTGATCCGTTATGTGCTTGTCATTTTTTTTCGGGTCTTTCAATACGAATTTAACGGACCGTTAGCTACCTAAGGTTTATTTCTTTAGAATGGCAACAATTTATTTACGTCTGCCTTCACCATAAAGTTATTATAGCTCTGATGATTCAGAGAATTTACGACAAGTTTTTTTCTTGGCATTATATTGTTGGAATCCTTTTCTTATTTGCAATAAATACATATAGCCATCCTGTAGTCAAGCGAGCGAGGCAGCCCGGAACATATCTGGTTAAACGTCGTTATTATGTCACTTCTACGTGTTGTTATTTGCATAGCGACCGCTTCTCCTTGGTTACTTGTTGTTTTTTTTGAGTTTTTTCATTGGATTTAAAATATCGCTTTTTCTGTGGCGAACATACCACAGAAGCCAGGAAATAAAGAAAGAAGAATATCGCTTTTACCGTGAGGTTCAAAATGAGTGAAAAACTGAACGCAAAATTACCAAAACGAAAAGAAAAGGGCTGTAAATTTCCTCAATGAACAAAATAAGTTTCGTCCCATTTGCATTCTTCCCAATGATCAGTGCGATTCCGAACAATATATTATGGGGGCATGCGTTGCTGGTTGATATTTTGCAAGCGAGGCAAAACGCGCACTTGGCGCCAGTCACATCACTTCAGCTTCCACATATTATTTATAATGTTAGATTTTTATAAGTTTACAGTGTTTTGTATATAATTATATTTATACTTTTTTACAATTGTGTTTCTGTAAAACTTTTTTTCAAAATGAGGAGTGTTGATGTGGGGTCAGGCGTTGCAGGTTGATATTTAGCAAGCGAGGCAAAACGCGCTCTTGGCGCCAGTCGCACCACCACCCTGCAACCGCGTGCCCGGCAGCCCTCGCTTTTATGTTTACGTGTGTCGTAATAAATGAGCATTAATTAATGTGACTTCGGGCTTATGATTTCCTATCTAGTAGAGTGAGCACATACCTATAGGGACACATACCACCTAGCACCTACAACTAAAATATTCTAATCAGTGATCATCCTATTCCTCAATTATTATCCATTTAACTTCTATAGAAACTGTTATAACCTTACTAGCTTCTGCCAGCGGTTTTCACCCGCGTTCCCACAGGAACCGAGTATTATCCGGGATAAAAAATAGCCTATGTTACTCTCCGGTCCATAAACTATATATAAGTTTCTCAAAAATCACCTCGATCCGTTGCTTCGTTGCTGCATGAAAGAAGGACAAACAAACAAGCCAACAAATTAACAAACAGACAAACACACTAGGATAAGGTAGTTTGGCTTTGACATGACGAGTTAGCGAGAGAATAACAACCTTATCTGGCCATAAAACAGTCCGATAAAGTTATACCTCCGCTACGTGTTTTATTCCTCCGTTAACTCGTAACTGTCACTTGAAAGATTCAAATTTCTTCTATCAGAGCAATAAGTCTTAGTTGATTCTTTAACGCTAGACTAAGGACGTTATCTCACTCTTGAAAGATCCGCCCTTAGTGTAAAAGCGTAGTGTAACAAAACATATTAATCAACTATGCCTATCATAAAAAGTTTGGCGATTAATTATTAAAAGTAACGTATAATAATAGCGTAGAACATTTTTTATTTTGTCATGACAATTGTTTATTTACAGCTTATCCTTGTCGTTCTTTTTGTGTAGAACTTTTTCTTCATTTTTTTTTCTTTTCTCGTCGTGCTCTGAGGCAGACTTTATATTTCAAATAAGTAGCGATCACAGTTATGTATCCTATTTAGTGTTGGACTCCCATCTACGAGCCCCGATGCAAAAAAGTTCGTCTAGTGTGAAATTTTCTCTGTGAGATTTTTTCTAACTTCATTATTTTTGTATATCTATATAAAACATTAAGCTGTTCTACTATCACATGTCGCGTTACTTATGCCATTTTTTAATTATGAATCAATAAACTATTTTAGCCTTTTAAATTTATATATATCCTGTTTTAAATTCGATGAAGTTATAAGCAAAATAGTTCGTCTAATTGTTAATCGATGCAAAAGAGTTCGTCTATCGGTGAGTTAAATAAGATTATTCCTGTTTGTACAATTATGTTGCATAATTTTAATTTGTAAAAGTAATTCTGTGTTATTTGTCAAGTGAGACAGTATAAATTCTGAAAATTTCAGTTTTTTTCATTAGTTTTCAAATAACAATGGGTCGTGGCAAACCCGTGTGTGAAGAGCTTCGAAAATGAATAGTTTGTGGGGTCGATGCTGGCAAATCAAGTTACCAAATAGCTAAAGACTTGATACTTCCCAGGTCTACAGTCCAATCTATCATTCAGCACTATAAAAAGAATAGAACGACTTCTTGTTTGAAGAAAACTGGTCGACCACGCATCACAAGTGCAGTAGAAAACAGAAAACAGAAAATTATCAAAAATAATCGTCGTGCTCGAGCTGGAGAATTCACGGTGAATTGGAAGGACATGATTCACAAAGACGTCTCAGTTGATATTTGCAAAATAGTCTTAAAAAGAATGGGTTACGAATTTTACACCGCTAAGGAGAAACCACTGTTGACTGCTTTACAAAAGAAAAAGAGGTTGAAGTTTGCTCGTGATCATTTAAATTGGACTTCCGATCAGTGGCGTAGTATCATTTGGAGTGACGAGTCCAAATTTGAAGTGGCAGTCGGCGATGAAAGGAAAAAAGTGATTCGGAACAAAAATGATGCATTTCATACTGATTGTCTCAAACGCAAAGTGAAGTTTCCGGCGTCTCTTATGATATGGGGCTGCATGTCTGCACAAGGTGTTGGTGGTATGCAGTTTGTGGATGGTTCTATCAATGCTGCAAGGTATCAAAACCTTTTGGAAGAGAATTTACTGCCCTCTATTCCGTCACTTAGCATCACGATTCCTTCATTTTTCAACAGGATGGTGCTTCCTGCCATTCTGCAAGGACAACAAAGACGTGGCTACCGGTGAAAAGCATCTCTACAATCGAATGGCCATCTAACAGCCCGTACTTGTCGCCGATCGAAACCCTATGTTGGAAAATGAAAAAAGTTCTCCGTAAAAATCCATCAAGATCGAAGAGCGATTTAAAGGCTAAACTCTTGACTGTCTGGGAGTCAATTACGCCTGAGGAGTGTGCAGCGTTGGTTGCAACCATGCCTCTTCGCATTAAAGCTGTCATTGAGAGCAAAGGCGACACAACTAAGTGGTAGACGAACTATTTTGCGTGAGTGACAAGGGTAGACGAATACTTTTGCGTTATGTTTTTTAGAATATTTTTTAATTTTTTAATGTTATGTAAAGTCATGAAAGAATTTCAGTTATGTTAAAATAAACATTAAAATGTTCCTCAAATTGTGGTTTACTTTTTATTAAACGTTCTTAATTATTTTACCAATATTTACTTTCTATATTTTACGCTTTGCACTACTTTCCATACTAGACGAACTATTTTGCATCGGGGCTCGTATTAAAGGTTAAGTAAATTGATTATGTGTAGGTAAGTTTTTTTTACTAGAGTTCAACGGTCTATGATAAATTAAATGATGGATAGATCGATTTTAAGTATGAACATAACTGACTTTTTTAAGTGTTAAAGTGTAGTGCAAAAATATAATATTATAATCAACTATACCTATATAAAAAATTTGGTGATTAGTTACTAAATGATACGATTAATAATAGCGATATCTGTAGGTATATGTATCGAAGTCATATTTGATTTTGTCAGGTCAATTATCCTCTAGAACTTTATTTTTTAATCTTTTTCTTTTCGCACCCGTCGAGCTCTAAAGCAGAAGTCCTATTTTAAATAGCTATCACACATTATTCATTATTTATGTATCGTAGTTTATGCAGTGAAACAAGTAAATTCGGAGCAAGTATATCGGCAGAGCCACGTATAAGTACGCACATACGTACATTTAGTACGTTTGTGTACTACGTAGATGTACGTAGTAGCACAGAATGTATAATATTGCAAGTTTAGTACTTGTACTATTATCTACTTTGTGGTAGTAAGGTAAGGATACTAATAGTAGTATTGAGACATTGTAACGTGATATTTACCGTGATTATTATTGAACGATGAGCACCCGATATTTCGACGCTGTTGCAAGCATCATGTTCACGGGAATACTGGCGAGACTGCGGGTGGTTTGTAGACGAAAATTACGAGCAGACAAATCTGTCTACCCGCTTTCTCAGTCGTTTATTACGCGCACCACCGGAACTCACTCGAAAGTCACGACAAAACACACTCACGATATCACTATTTGGTTTTTTAGAGTCATTGATAATGGTTAATAGTAGTATCCCTACCAATATTTTAATTGTAAAAGTGTGCTTGTTTATTTGTCCTTGCACGCAGCAACAGAACAACGGATCGACGTGATTTATTGCAGGGAGATAGTTTATGAGCCGAAGAGTGCCGTAAACTACTTTTTCCCCTGCAAAAGGCATGGTGCCATGGAAATTTCAAGACGGGTGAAACCGCAGGCAGCAGGCTGTTGTCAATAATTCTATCATTTCACGGTTAATTATTCTTGTCGCCTTGAAGGCGGTTGACCTCAGGTCTTGTGGCAAAGTTTGTGTTGCAAAAATAACAACAAAGTAGGCTCTCAAGTACCTACTATTTTTTATTGGCGTCTCTCAAGTAAAGACAATTTACTTTAAAGACGGCGTCTGATAATTTGTTACATTGTCGACTCTGTCATAATTAATAATGACTAGATGCCTACCAAAATAATCGTTTAGAAAAGATTAGCTGAATAATGAAGACTATCATTTTAACATTTTTGACAACATTTTCAATATGTACTAAGTTAGAGTATTAGCGAATGTACTTATTTAAATAACTGCTGTCATATTTTGTAAGTACCATAACAAATTACTGCAATGTCTAGACGTTTGTATTAAACATAGGTAATGCTTTCTAATTACACTGGAACAAATCAATAATTTATATGAACTTTTTGTTGTATTATATCATTTATAACCAGAGTTAGAAGTTTAACTTATGGCACCTCACATAAATACAAAGATAATACGATCGATCTCTAAATAGGTACATTGTAACTTACTATTAATCTTTGACATCAGCAAAAAATAGTGCAGTTAGACGCCAGGGCAACGAACCTTCGATCTGGGACAGATCGCAAAAAAATCTGGAGGAAGGAAAGTGACTATACCATACTGCCTACCAGACTGCTAGAGCTACGATAACTTAGCACTTTTGTACCTTGTCATAATAACAAGCATGAAATTTATTACAAATTGTTGTTTATATATTCAGATAATTATTGTGACAGGGTACTTCAGAATGTTCATTCGATTCTACACGTCTACACCCACACCTATCGTGATTCATGATAGATCGAGCAAAAAATGCGTTTCGCTTTGATAAACAACTCCGAAAAAACATATTAACCTGGATAGTTGAATTGCAATTAGATTACAGTAAGCAACTGTATTGCAGAATGTCTCAATATAACGAGTAACTGTCGTCCGACAGTCGCATGATTAAATTAAATTTGTGGATCCCGAGACAGATTGAATAGACAGCGCCGTGCCGCCATGCCGCGCCGCGCGGTGCAGTTTATAGGTCGACCGCCGATGGACAACTTTTGAGGCACGTAAGATTTTCAATTTCTGAAACAAAATAAACATTTCATTTTGTGCACTTAAAAAAGTAATAATAATATGGTTGTTGACCAAAAAATTATATACAGTCAGCTGCAATAATAGATATAATAAGTGTATCAGAAATAAATAGACCCGTCGATGGCACAAACATAAAATATACGATGTCAATTTCTAAAATATGTCCTACAGCAAGTTGCATCATTGTTTGTAGAAATAAAACATTTTTTAAATTAGAAAGTGCAAGTATTTTGTTCCGTTTCTGGGGGTTCTGTGTATGTGTGCGTAGTTTCCGATTTCCTCCTCGATACGACGGGAACTCCATCTCCACTTTCAAATAGCGCGCGGAAAAACACCACACGCGCCACCACGAGGCTGTTAGCAGACAATAAGCACCACGCCCACCTCCTAGGCTTCAGTGAGAGCGAGACGCCACTGAGTATCTCCCTATCCAGGACAGCATTGAACCTCCTGTAACTCCTGGAAATCGGAGATCACCAAGATGCCTGCCAAGTGTGGAAAAGTCATGAGGAGGCCAATATCGCAGTGCCAATGTTCAGCAGTGGATTATCCGGCTGATGATGAATACCTATACCAGTAACCTCGTGCGAAATCTCGCTCCCAGATACTTTCGTAGCTATTTGGACTCTCGACAGTATATATTACATCCATTTTAGTTTAGAACATCTTACGTGTTTATCCTCAACGGCGCGGTATTATCACAATCAAGGCGAAACAATCTTACAAACTCATAACCAATTATTGTAACGCGCATACAATGTGATGGGTAAGTATGTGATTAGCCTTAAAAGGCTTATTCCATGACATGTCATGGTTAAAGAAGATTCACCTTCATCGCCAAGGAGGATCACAATTCTTCGCCTATTGTTTCCAATATAAATACACAGGAGCGGTTTAAGGGAAAAGGAGTTGTTGACCATTATAGGACAATCAACAATAAACAATAATTTTCTTATTTGCAAAAATTTACCCCATATTTAAAATTAATTTACTCATGTAACACGTTCTTGTTGGGTTAACAGAAATTTATACGTGTACCAAATTTCTGAGCAAATTGGCTGTGACAGACGGACAAACAGGCAAATACACGAGTGAATAAATATGAATGATCCAATAGGGGTTCCGTTTTTTCGTTGAGATGTGCGGAACTCCAAAATATTATCATTTAGGTACTTATATTGTTTTTTTTTTTAGTTTTTTCAGTAGCAGATATTTTTGTTATTTCATTTTGTTACGTATTAAGTTAATAAGTTTAAGTTATTTATTCTTTTATAAACTTGTTACCTATACAGATGAGGCATGCACGGGTGCGAGTTTTATAATGTACCCCTGGACAAAGCCTAGAGTACGTCCAAATAACAACGCATTGTTTCATTCACGGTAGCACACTAACTAGACCGAGTTAGGACATTCAGGTGGCACTAAGTGTGCTAACAGCATGAACTGAAAAATGGCGCTAAGAGGGTTGAGTAACATGGAGGAATGAGGAGGAGCGATTAAAGTGCATAGTATTATATCGGATAAGGACCTACTGTACGATTTGATAACGAATCGAGCATTTTGAATAGTGATTAATCAACCAAAACAATATCAAAGTTTCTAAGGAATTAATCAACCAAAAAAACATCAAAGTTAAAAATAGTTGTTACTGCATAATTTTAGGTCCCTTTCTTTTATAAAGTAATGTCCGCTTCCTTGAAGTACCTACTACGTGTAAAACCTATAATTTTTTTGTAATTTTAAGACATTTGTTTTTTAATGAATTGTTTTATGAAATGTTAGGCAGATCGTAGGTAAATAAATGTTTAACATATGATTAGCATATTCGCTCAAATGCATAATATTGGTACCTAATGTAAAGGTTTTGTGGTCTCAAAATGCTTAATTTAATGATTTAAGACTATCATAATTTAAAACTACTATGTATTATGTATTATTGTTATCAGTTAATTTTTAACTGTCATTCTTGACAGGTCATTTGTTAGTCTCCATTGGTCAACCATTGGTAGTCTTGTACTATTCATATCTTATTACATGAAATATAAAATAAATACACAGGTACATTGGTTTATAACAAAAGAGGACAGCAGCTTTATGACTATATTAGAGTTGTTGCAACAGTGACCGGGGCGAAAGTGAACGCTCGTTCTGAGGTTGTGACAGAACAATTAGAGCTTGTAATGTGATGTGTGTGACTTATGCGTCGGCCGCGGCCTTCAAACTTTTGATTTCCTTATGTGATAAGTTTAAAAAACGTTCTTTTGACGGGCAGAATGCCTTTGTTTATCTTTATTTGAAGGACGGTTCTGTTGGTGTAGCGACCTTTACTGAATCACCGAGCGTTGGGACACCACAGGCACTCAGCCCAAAAAGATAGTGCTTGGCTGCTCAAGGGCACTACGAGCAATGTCATTACTACTCATTATGCATGATGGGCAGCTCTCACACCTAATTCATGATTGATAGATAAGCATCAATCTCGGAACACGAGAAAACCATGGAAAAACACGATCCCCGTTAGACGAAAATAGTTTCGTCGATTGTGGTTGTGGTTGGGGCTTGATGGAAATCTAGTTCGAGCACGGCACCCGCTTCTATTATGCTTCCACGACCTCTATTCAAAAAATGCTTCACCATCATTACGTGTTCAGTGCAGACGCCGCGGTAAATAAGCGGAGCAGTCGTCGCTTTGAGCCCAGGCAGGGCTTCGAGGCTGTTTCGTGGTTTTTTGCATCAAGACGCGCTTGCGCGTGTATTATCTCGTAATCCGCGCTTGATGCAAAAGCATGGTTGTTTTGACAGCAAAACGCATACTTGCATAAAAGCGTCTACGGTCTGCATTATAGTTACTCTTGATTCTTGTAAGTGGCTCAGGAAAGAAAACCTCTGGCGCATAAAATATGCATCCTGTATGCCTGAACTCGATGTGAATGCTCATAGAAATTAGTGACTCTATACTTGCTTCGCTTAAAGGCTACAAACGTACAAAGGGTACATGGTAAAGGGTGATGGCGGAGTGCTAACTATATCTACTACATAAATATTTTGTCTAATGGCTTTGCTGGCAAAGATAATTCGTTGAGTTATTTCAGTCTTGATTCCTTCTTTTACAGTAGCTACTACTCTATATCTGCCTTTAGACGGTAAAATACATGATTGATGGTTTATCAAATATCGTAAATCTTATAGTTTAATAATCAACTATCGACTTCTAATTATTTAAAACCCGCGCGGCAATGTTTCAAATATTTGAAAGCAAATATTACATTATCCTTGTCCTCCTTTTACTTCTTAAGTTGACTATGACAATCGTAAAATCCTAAACTGCACAATTCAAACTGAACCAAAATAAAGTTTGTTTTGTGTTATAACTGTGATGAGCTGATGTCCTCCGGTTCAAATTCTTCACAATGGGCTTTACCTGTCAGCAACCTCTCCGGGACCGAAATCAGTCAACCAGGAGAGGTTGCTGATAGGTACTCAGGGTCCACCGCGTGGAGGTTACCCGACATATACCCGATGTATACGTGCCGTGACGTCACTAACCGGTCCACACGGAAGATCAGCGCTGGTTGTCAACCAGCATTTATGCTGAGTTTGGACAGATTTGTAACAAATCAAAATCAAATCATTTATTTAGACACAAAAGTTTTACACATAGATATGTTGAATCCATAGCCTCCCGAACTAGTATTCACTGTGTTTCAGGAGTCAGTGGCTACTCTTATTAACCTGCTAGTCTTATGTCATACATAAATAAATGAAAGAATTACAATTTTATATATAATTGCATGTTACATAGGTATGCGTATGTGTGTTATGTTATTGTGAGTTGTGTATGTGAGTGTCGTGTATGTGAGTGGCATGTATGTGTGTGTGGTGAATGTATGTGAGTAATGTGTGTTTGTCGTGTTCAAAAACAACAATTTCCGTGTTGTGGTTGATTGTTACAAATAAATGTTTTTCATTTCATTTTCATTTCATTTCATTTCACATAGCACCCCTGCGGTCTTTACCCTGATTGTGGTATTTCTATAAGCATCGATAATTTTAAAATTCAGTTTACGCAACAAATTATAATAATGGCTCTCATCGCAAGACAATCTCGTCTCCATTACATAATTTGCTCGATAATTCTTTGTCTGCATATATAAAGAGTACATAAAGAGAGTGAATGCAAACAATTGATTTGGGTCAACGATGCATTCGCAAATTACTTATTGCCTAACAATTTCGTGTTCGATTTTGCCGACCGATTGAACATCAGCAGGTAATTTGATCGACGAGGTCATATGAATTAGTTTTGTGGAATGCACCAATGTGGTACTGCGGCAATGATAATATTCTTATTCTCCTTGCGTTGGAAATGTACACTTAAATCTAAAATGTTAGAACTACTAATTACTATTACTAGAATTACTATAATAATATATATATTTATATTTACTTATTATTATTAGTAGTTCTAACATTTTAGATTTAAGACTACAAATTTGATGGAATCAGGCGTTACTTAGAATAGATCGAACTTAGGCCATTAGATTTTTTTTATCGCTGAATTAAAACTATAAATTATCCACATTATATCATCTTATTTAAGACTACATATCCCGTATTGATGTACTTTTTAACTCGTTACTATTTTTTACAATTTAATACCTATGTACCTATTGACCACGTGCCTGTATATGCAACGTAGTACAATAAGAAAAAACAACATTGTAACATCGTCCACACTAATAAAATGCATCATAAATAACTTTATTTTAAAACACGTTTTGTTACATAGTCTGCACTCATCTTTATTATCTATAGGTACTACCATTGGTAACTATAGGTAATAGTGTACTATCGTCAGTCGTATCTCATATCGTAGTTCGAAACACGGTTTTTATCCAGTTAATCAACGTTCTCTGCGATCAGTACTTTACAATTAAGCGCAAAAATGTCACGCTCCCGCCAGTTTAAAAATTAACGCAAAATTAAAATGCCCAAATAACGAAGCATTGCTTGCAAAAATGACCATCGGTAGGTTCAATAACCTGCAGAGCCCTCAAGGATGAATCGAGTGTCGTCGACCGAAAATTTGACAAAGCAATAAAAGTACGGTGAAATCCCATAATTTAGACGGGAAGTGCAAAGAGATAACTAAATTACTTAAGTATAGAGTGCTGCTACATACAAGTCAGTGATTGTGATCTTTAAAAAAGGAGAAAGAAGTGCGAGACTAAAGCTTTTCAGAGCTTATACATCGCGTACCGCTAAGGAGTGGAACTCTTTGCCCGAGTTTCTGATAGCTATAATCTGGGTTTCTTCAAGTCTTGAGTGAACAGGTATCTTCAAGGTAAGCGTGCTACATCGTCGACCGCATCATCACATACCACCAGGTGAGATTGTGGTCAAACGCAAGCCATAAAAAAACCAATGCTCACCAGAATGGCAGCCTAAGAACGTTAATGATTGATGATTACTGATAATGTAATTTTTAAGTCGCTAACGTACGTTGAGCCGACTAGGTAAAACAGCATACCCAATAGTACACATGTATCACCTACTATATTAGTGCTAGTCAAAGTACCTAATTAATGCGTTTATATTAATACATATGCTATAATATGGTTAGGTTTATCAAAAACTGTATCATCGTCATCAGCCGGAAGACGTCCACTGCAACCAATATTTTAACGTTCATTATCTTACTGCTCGTAATCCGCTAAAAGCAAAAAATAATACATCTATGGAATGCATAAGGTCAATCACATGTTATGGCCATGATGGGCCATTCGCGACAGTGGTCAGCGAGAAGCAGCGGTGTGGTGGACTGTAGGTACTTTTGTCTTTCCTTGTATTCTTTTGAATTATATTACAAAGATGTGACGTGGAGTGCGTAATCACCAAAGCTTGTAGGTACTATTTCTATTTTGTGCCAAAGCACCGAAAGCTCTATAGCTAGCGCAAATCATAATACACACATACATTACACCCATACATTCATTCATTACACATACATTCAACCTATAAACGTCCTTATTCCCTCAATATGACCACGCATCATACATCATTTGGGACACAGTAAGTGTAGCATGTAATAACAAGCAAAGTACACGAGTATAACATGCAAAAATATCGCCACAAAACAGCAATTGTGGTACCCATCGCTGCAATCCTTGTTGTGCGAACAAATAGGTTTTTTCTACCTTTATAAGTAAAACCTTCTTTGTGATCTGAGTTATGAAAGCAAAAGAAGGAACTATCAAAAATCCTTGAGCCTGACTTGAGCCTGACGTCTCTGTTATAGTGTCATCACGTGTCATGGCCACGCATCGATATTCACAAAGACAATCTAAACACAGCCTGAAAATATATCGATAGCAAAATTATTGTAAGCTAATTACGGAACCTATAAATCACGTTATTAACAGCTTCGTAAATGGCGAGGGCAGCAAGAATAGCCTTAGATCTCACTTTGAGTAAGTACTAATAAGCTATGCATATGGAAACTGCGCCAAAACAAACGCGGCTTTCCAGTCTTACCATACTTGACTAAACTATACTGAGTAGCTATCCACAATTGTATTGTCTTGCTGCACCTTATGATGAACAAGTCCACGTTTGTTTTGTTTGCAGAATCCTTTCAAATTATACGCCCAATCATATCGGGTGCATGGGGCGCTGCCAAGAACAAGATCTTAGAGACAAAAGCAAAACGTATTGTAGACAATCAAGTGACGACAAAACTAGAAGAAGGCTTAGACAAAGCCACCTCCCTAGTATCAACAAAGCTTACTGAATTGCGTAATAATCAGCTAACGCGAGAAAAGATATATTTAGAGAATGAACTTGAAAAAGTCAATAAGAAAATTGCCAACTTGTCGTCATATCCTCCAGGTGGCGATAGCGGACAAAGCTGTAAATGATATACCATCACCTTTACTGAACTGAAAATATATACCATTTTCAGTTCAGTAAAAAAACTACGCTGATATTACCTTCTTAATGCCACTAAAATACTTATGAGTGATAACAGATTCTGATGTTGTGGTCGTTTTGAATTTTGATCGTGATGTCTATTGAAATTGTAAAAACCTCCAATAGGAAACGATCAGGGCAAAAACTTGGCAGCTTACGATTTCATGATGATCATTGATTGTTGTAAAAGTAGTAATAGTGGTAGTACTTTAGTGGGTTCAGAAATTACTGTTTTAGTTTTGTTTATTGCAAATATAAATAAAATAGTTATAAAGTAGGGCTTACAGCTAAATAAAAGCTATGATATTATCCGTTTTCTTTTATTGTAAATAGTAAAAACACATTCCTAGCGGTATCTTTAGTATTATAGAGATATGGCCATCATTCACGATCGTTCCAAATCAATCGTACCGCGCATCGTGGATTGCGTGGAAAGATGGCCCAATTTCGGGCACAAAGACGGCCACTCCATTCCGGGCGCGCCTGAACTGAGCAAGGAATGGTCAGTAGTATCGGCCACACGCGATATGAGTTGGAGTGGTTGGAACGTTGGATTTGGAAGTTTTGGATATCCAATATTTAACATTTTTTGTAACTATGGGTGCTAAAATAAAAAAAAATGAATAAAAATAAATGAATTTGAATATTCCTATCACTCCACATATGTAACCCATCTGAGATTCTCCACACACGCTCGGTTTTTGAAACGTGTTTCGCGTGGAATGTTGTGGATTGGAGAAAACAAAATTTCTTTGAGCGATAACTATCATATTTTTTTTAAACATCTAAGTATGGACATTAATTATGTAAAAATATGTAAACTTTATGGTGTCTCTTTTTCTTAAAAACTACGAAATAACCTTCAACACATCGCAATTTTCAACCTTATTTCAATAGGAGGGCCTTAACGGTATTTTAGTTCTAAAATAAGTTTCTAAACATTCGTTCTAAATAAGATGACTGATAGTCTTTTTATTTTAGCCTCAAGCCAAGCTTTGAAAGCTAAGACGGGAGTAGCATGGAAATACCTAAAAGTGGAATGCGTACCACCGATGACTTTAGCCATGTTCAATGGACCTATTGGACAGAAAATGGAGTCTGTTGTATCAGGTGCGACGAATACACTCATTGACATATTAAAAACACAAATAAAAAATATTGATACCGCAGCAGCAAAACAATTACAAGAAAAAGAAGCTGCGGTTGTACTTGCGCAGGAAAAACTAAAAGTTGAAAAAATGAAGGCGAAATTAGAAGCTGAGAAAAAAGCTCTTGATGCGAAGCTGACTCAAAAGAAACCCGAACAGAAACCAGCAACTAAAACACCTGAAAAAGCTGTGAAAACGGAGGCTAAGAAAGAAACAAAATCTGTTACAGAAGAGC
Organism: Crocallis elinguaria; assembly: GCA_907269065.1. NCBI lineage: Eukaryota > Metazoa > Arthropoda > Insecta > Lepidoptera > Geometridae > Crocallis > Crocallis elinguaria. Next base: position 12,069,638 of record OU026078.1, read on the forward strand.
CTAAGAAAAAACCACCCAAAGAAAGGAAGAAACCGAAAAAAGAAGCCAGAGTTACGAAAAAAGGGCCAAAAGGTCCCACAAAGAAGAAATAGATAGGTAGAACCTCTTTGGGCAGAATAAAAACAATTTTAAAACAATTTTAATAGTATCCCTTGTCTGTCATTGTACTTGTCAGAAATTAGTTGCCTTTTGTGAGCGAATGTTTTTGATAATTTTCAATAACTACAATGGTTCTAGATGTGAAATCATTAAAATGGACCTCAAATCTGTTTCGTAAGTAATAACAGTACCTATTGCGAGTCGATAAAATCATGTAGGTATGTTTTTATTATTACGGCTAATTATAGGTATTGGAAGTTTGTGATTTACATATAAAATAGGTAATAATACTACTACCTACGTGATTTAGTTATGTAATTTTTTGAGTTCCTTTGATATTATAGGAATATTTAAAATTTATTGAAATAGTACATACCTTATATTTTATAGCAGAAGCTAACAGCTAACCTACCTAAATAGGTAGGTATTTTGGTCCATAATATTATGCCAACTATTTAAAAATACCTACACCTATAAACTATACCTATTGGTATTTATACCTACTAATTTCGCGAATAGAATATAGACTATTCGCGCACAAGCCTACAACTATCTACTACGAATGCTAAGGTAATTATAATATTGATCGATTTGTTTGGCTTTTTAATATGAAGAGAAAAAATATTCACAGGCAGAAGATTTACTTTATCGCACGGAATCCCCGAACTTTATAGACCATCGATAAACGGGCACAGGGACAGACTAATAGAATTGTTGAAAGGTGAGCAAATAATACGTAATAAATATTTTCTATGGCATTTACGCAAATAAATTGAATGTTCTTTCTTCTGGTGTTTACTTACTCGTACGTATTTTAGAAAAGGCCGACGTAGCTTCGCAATCATCTGTTGCAAGAAAATTGCGTGACCTGAAGGGATTCTATACTCTGGAAATTAGCCCTCCTACGAGCTCTGAAGAGATTGCGGTTAGTGCTTTATGCGACGCAAAAAAGGAGTTGTATAAGTTTATTGAGTATATTTGTGTCTGTCTGTGGCATCCTTTATCACGTAAGGATACTTAGTACCTTTTGATCTTACAGCAGTTGGCAGAATATAGATAATACTAGTATTAAATACAGTGATAATAGTAAATAGTAACAAAGTTTAGTGACAAACCTTTTCTAACTAAGTATGACTGTAGGTACAATACAATAACAGCTGATATGATGATAATAAATGATAATGTTATTACTTCAGTAAATCCAACATCCCTTCCTGATATCAACTTCTCTTACCCCCAGAAAATGCAAACCGATTTCAAACTACTAATGGATTTCATCAAGAATAACTGCTGGAAGTACCTGACTATAAAGCAGGCTTGGCTGTTGTTCCTGGTGACTATGGAAGTAGCTTTGTGGTTTTATCTCGGTGAAACAATTGGCAAGATGCACCTTGTTGGGTACAAAGTATAGACAAATTCTCTCAATTTTAATTTTATTTTTGTTTTTTACCTTTATATTCCCCTGCATTTAACGATGATAACAGTTATTTGTTTACAATCGCCAAATTAAATTAAAATGTGTTCAAATGTGTAAATTTATAGAATTATATCACCAAAATAAGTGCAATTACAGTTTTATTTTAACCTCTTAGCTACCGACTGTAGTTTAGGTACTTCATTAAGAAATTGCCTTAAAATTAATAAGCTTATCACAAAGACTATAAATCCTAAATAATCTGTGGCTTATCAGCACCTACACTGAAAACCAAATATGTTGATTCAACCTTTCTTCAACTATTTTTAGGGTTATTATAGCACCTAGGTACCAGACATGATTTGAAAAGTGTTATTTTAATGTAGGTAAAACACTAAAAATTACTTGGTTTTGTTGGAGTTGGAGTTCGTGTTTCATTAACCTGTTTTTAACACACAATAATAAGTTGTAGAAACAACTTATTTCAAATTAACAATTTTTTTCTGAATCAAATGACATGAGACTGTTATTAACATAATTTAATGTTTACTCAACTATAATAGAACTAACTTTAAAAAATTCTACTATTTAATTATAATTAAAAGGTATTTTTTAATATTTGTTCATCAAGAAAAATCAGCAAAAAGCTATTTAGACAGCATACCGTCGCTGTAGAATTATGTTTTTGCCAGCTGTATAAAAAACCACCACCAGTAAGTACCTTTCGTCTCAGCAACTATAGTTCCGCTTTATTCCACAGGACTTCAGTCGTGGCGCGGACTCTAGATAGGTTACCTAACCTACCTAGGGTACCTACCTTCATAGAGTACCTGGGTAGGTACCTAATGGTTTCAGGTTTGTAACAATGCTCATTGGAACAGTAGGTACGCTCGATGTGTTCTAAAATATTCGTCAACTTTAGCAAGATTGGTAGTATAGGTACCCTATTACCCTTAAGACGGATGGTGATTGGTGAGCCGATACAATCATAGTCAAATTAATTGCATACACTTGACCTTAATTTTTGCGCTCTGAAGTTTCTGCCGGCGGTCGGAGCTGGCCTATTCATTCAGCATTGAGCATTTACCGTACAAACCTAGTTGAAGCAGCCGCGTAGTGTAATCATAGTGTAAAATTAAATGCTTTAAAAATATTACATCTTACTATTTGCTATAGTTTGTGATATCAATAACGTTGTGTTTAATATTAGCATACTTTAGGATTCTTAATTGAGCTTTGGGTTACGTCAAAAAGTTTTTGCGACAGCTGTCTATTGTTCCAACTTCCGACAGCTTATTTTGACATATTTTACGTCATTGGTTCAAAATGGCGTCGAAGGTGCAATGCGGTGTTTCCGCGGAAACGCAAAGCAAAGAATTATGATTTAAAAGCAATCAAAAAACTTCAAAAAATGTTACTTATTGTGTCTTGGTAGTGCTTGTGTTTTGTGAATTACCTCCGGCCCCACAGGTTTTTATTAATCATTTATTAGTGTGATAAAACGTGATGCTGCGACGAGTCAATTTTTACTCGATATGTATCGCTTTCGGTCTCAGCGTTCTTTTAATTCTGGCTGGAAGTCGATATACAGATAACATAAATTATCGTCCGTCCTCCGAAACGCACAGGACCCTAAGGAATTATCTGAAAACCGAGGACGGAGAAGACACTCTGCTGCAGCCAATACCGACGAACCCCTTCGATGGCTCGCCAAATATCGAAAAGATATTGGAGAAAACTCGCGCGAAAATTAAATTTGAGCTGTGGAACTACAACTTTACATATTCAGGTGTTCATAAATTAGAAGATTTACTTATGGAATCTGGTGGAAGACCTGTCAGAAATATAATTATTTCGACTTGGCGATCGGGAACAACTTTTCTCGGTGAGGTGCTGAATGCGATGCCAGGTAACTTCTATCATTACGAACCTCTATTAAAATTTGAAATTATACAAATACGAGGACCTCCTCATGCAGATAAGGCTTTACACACTATCAAGAATATGCTCAAATGTGACTATACTGGTATGGAAGACTATTTTGAGTATGGGAAAACTCATTTGCACCAATTCAGCCATAACACAAGACTGTGGGACCATTGTAAATATAAGAAAGAGCTGTGTTTTGATGCTAATTACACATCTAAGTTTTGTAAGCTGTTCCCCTTTCAAAGTATGAAGGTTGTCCGTGTAAGATTACGTCTTGTGAAGGATATATTGAAAGACAAAGAGTAAGTTCTGTTACTTTATATTTTTGTTACATGTAGATGCCTATGGGACTAAGATGTATGGGAGCATCTTTACTTTATCCCACTTACTGATGCACAATTACTAAAACTGGATATGCATAAAATTGCCAGTAGGTTTTGAACTTCATCTATTTATTAATCCACATTACAATATAACTTTATTGTAACTGTACATAGTATACTTTCACTTGTCAATTACAATCAAAAAATGGTTGCTGAAGCATTAACACAGATTGTGTGATATATCTTTTGATGAACTACTTCTAACAATCTTTGGTTAGGTGCTTAATCCAAATTCAAATACAAAATTCTTTATTCACATGGAGCGCACCCATGAATTTTAAATAAAATGAGAAGACCTGAAGGCCTTCTCATTTCTTGGCAGAGTCACATATGACTATGTGAACATAAAAAATATATTTCTTTGTTTAAATAAATTACCTTCTCAATTCCAATCTAAGTATGGTTGAGATTTTCTTAATAGTCGGGGGCACACCATCCAATGACATAGATAGAAATTCAAATTGTATTGTTGGTTGGTATCCACCAAGTTGGTTTACATTTTTGGATAAGTATAAAAAAACCAGAATGTAGTATAGACTGATCGAGAAGAAGGGCTAGAAACTCATGAGCTTTCTTTTCAAAAAGGTCTTTTACAATGTTTCTAATGCTAATGAATTCTAAGTATTAGAATAATCCGCCAGGAGACTCCTGAGCTTTTTGCCATCATTGTATTTGAAATCGTCCTACAAAACAATATATTCTGCTCTTTCAGGCTTAATGCAAAGGTGGTGCTATTGATTCGAGACCCTCGTGGTGTTATGCAGTCACGGCAACACCGTAACTTCTGCCAGCCAGCACCTGACTGCTGGAAACCTGAGTTACTGTGTGCTGACATGATCAGTGATTATGTAGCAGCAGCGCGTTTATTCCATAACTACCCTGATAGACTTATGTAAGTTTAGTGGCTTTGTCATAGGATTAATCCTTCTGCAAGTGTATATTCATGTAATACCACTATGCTCTTGTACTCAGCCACAAAGCAGTAGTGTGCAGGCATAATACTGGGTTCCGTTTTGAAGAAGTCAGTGAAATGGCTAAGAAAATATACAGTGTTTGGAAATATGATACAATCCTTGCAAGGGGTTCAAGTAGAGCATAGTTGCAGCAATCATATGATATTGGTCCGCAACTTGGTTATTTCTCAGTATTTCCAAACACCCTTGTATAATTGTAATGGCTGATGTGGCAGGTTAACAAGCCAACTACAGTATGATGCACTATGCAGGCATTTGTATCTCAGTTGTGAATAGTAATGCAATTGTTATGCTTAAAAACATCAGGCAAACAAGCCGCATGTCTTGTATGTTTTTTTTTTTTTACGGGCTAAATGCCTTTATTAACTAGCTAATACATAAATAAACACTACATCTAACCTAGCTAGCTACTAAAACAGTTGGATATGTATGTATGTATGTTGTATAGGATGTATGTGATTCAAGTGTTGATTATGGCATTTCAATGTTACAGGGTCCTGCGCTACGAAGAGCTTGCATTAAACCCTAACGTGACAACGCTTCAGCTGTTAAAGTTCCTGCGGCTCAGCTCAACCCAGGCAATTGATGAGTTTCTTCACACTCACACCAATGTTGAAGTTGCTGGGGTCAGCTCCACATTCAGGGTGTCCCGAGATGTGCCTTTCAGATGGAAAAGTGTTCTGGATTTTGATTATGTGGAAGAAATACAGGTTGGTACTTTACACTAATAACAGTTGGTCGCACTTGTTGCCTGTGGGTGTGGAATAGACATTCACAAAGTAGGATGGCTAGGGTAGACACTTTTTACCAGGTGATAGGTATGAGTATAGTATGAGTATCTAATCTGCAAGTGTCACTGCTTAATGACCAACATTGCTTACTGCTATACTAGTACAATAATGAAATGAAATATTTTCCAGAAGAATAGAATAATTATACTGTTATAGATGGTACATATATAACATAATATTATTTATTATAAATTTACTATAAACAAAAAATAAAGTACTAGTAGAAAAAAGTATTTGCTAGGGGAATGCACCACAAGTGGAATGTTACATGTACAAAATTAGAATAATTAGTCATTCTTTTTCTGTTACATTTAAAACAGGTTTGGGTTAGTCATAATATGTTGAGGAATATTCTGGATAGAGAAGTAACATTTATGGTAGTACAATTTATGGTTGGTTAAATTAAAAAGGCTCTTGTAAGTAAGAAAGGGTTACATAATAAGTCTATTATTCGGAATTCATAACTATGATAAAATTATTTGTAGAGGTTTTCATAAGATTCAAAAATATTTAGACTTTAACACAATAATCCATACAGATAAATAAACACACACATTACATTACATACATTTTTAAAATTTTTGTCTGTCTGTCTGTTTGTTCCGGGTAATCTCCGAAACGGCTGGTCCGATTTTGACGGGACTTTCACTGGCACGTAGCTGATGTTACAAGGAGTAACATAGGCTACTTTAATTTTAGAAAAATAATTAGGGCTCTGCGCAAAAAAATAAAAACCATGTAATCCAAAATCTCCACGCGGGTGAAACCGCGGGGCAGCAGCTAGTTATTATATAATAACAAGCAATGTGTTCTTATACTTTTTCCACATAAGTAATATCATCTTGAACTGTGAACTTTCACAGAAAAAACCTAACCATTTAAATTCAATGACAAAATTAAACTAACAACATGTTTCACAAGGCTGAATACAGATACATAGGATGTTGTTGTGAATCATTATTACATGCCTGTTGTGAAGTTATCTATTTTTACCAAGCTCAGTGGAATCTGCCAGACGCCTGTTATTAGTTCAGGTATACTGTACCTATTAAATACCTACGATATTTATATAGAAGTTCTAGCAGTATGTGGGAAACATCATACTACATATTTTTATAGTTCGGTAGTAATCAAGGATTTTTTTTTTGAACTAGCTTTTTTGCGAATTCATACATTGTAACGGGATATTTACCGTGATTATTAATGAGCGATGAGCACCCTATATTTTGACGCTGCGCTGTGGCAAGCATCATGTTGGGTATCACTGGTATTCCCGTGAACATGATGCTTGCAACAACGTCGAAATATCGCGTGCTCATCGCTCAGTAATAATCATGGTAAATATCCCGTTACAATGTATGAATTAGTAAATAACCGTGACAGTTTAAAACAGTGTTCTTGCGAATGGGCGTCTGGGTGGGTACCTACCACCGCTTTACTCTTTAGTTAGCCGCTAAGCTGTAGCATGCATTCATGTTTCGATTTGATGAGCAAAGTAGTGATATTTTTGGGCATATTATATCATGTGTCTTATTACTTATCTGATGTCTCAGGGTGCTGTGTTTTTTGTTATAGGTGCTACTGATTATTGTTACGGATAGGGCCTACTACTTGAATGAATAGTCTTTTTTTATAAAAATGATTGCTTATGCTAACTGAAGATGACCATGTTCGCCATAAGGTCAGCGTCACGCGTCATTGTTATGACTGGCATAACAATTACTTGCATCAAAATGACTACCATAATACTAACATGTTTTGAATTATTACTTACTAGCTTTTGTCTGTGGTTTCATCCGCGTGGCGATTCTTTTATGTTATTTGGTAACGAGACGAGCTGGTCGTTTGCCTGATGGTAAGCAAAACGCCCATAATAATTGCAGTACCACCCAGAACTTTGAAACACAAAGGCCTGCGCGGCATTGCAGTGCGCTCGTTACCCTGAGACATTAGGTATTAAGTCTCATAAGCTCAGTAAAGTCACTGGCTACTCTGCTCATCAAACCGGAACACAGTAATGCTTGCACACTACTGCTTGGCGGCAGGCTTCACGAGCAAAGCGGTGGTAACAACCCAGACGGACACTCGCAGAAGTGTTAGTCCTACACGATGTACAGTCATGGTTAGAATAATACATTCGTCAGTTTCCAAATTCTTTCCTTTATCACGTAAGAACACTTAGTACCTTTTGATCTTACAGCAGTTAGCAGACTACTATTATAGCGGACCACTGTATATGATTTTATATTATTTACAATGTAAAGATTTCTTTATAACAAAAGTTGTAATTAGATAAATGTATCTTAAAACGTAAACCCGAAGTAACGTTTTTAACGTACCTATACATATTTAAGGTACATTGACAGGAATTATTATCCTCTAACGGGTGATAAAAATAAATATTTGTCAGAATGTATGACAATTATTATTATATGAGAGAAAAGTCGTAAATAACTATGGAGCATTGAGCGAAAAGATGAAACTGTCATGTGCTTTATAAACTTCAATTTATTTAAATGTAAACATATCTGTGACCTCGACTGTACCCGAAGACAATACTTAATAACTACAGGAAATAACCCGTTATAATGTATAAAATTGCGAGTACTAACTGAGATAGTTTATGCGTTTTAGTTCCCTTATTAAAATCTTTGATATTTATTTCTAGGAGGTCTGCAAAGAGGCCATGGAACTGTGGGGATACCAGCTGGCTCACAACGCTTCGCACATGGCAAGCAATGACTTTTACCCTCTAGAACCGTATTCCGTGACAGAGTGAGACGACCCGCGTTCGGGAAGATTTTTTTACTAGCGGTACAAGATTGAACGCATTTACATTTTGTAAGTATTTGTTAATCTCATTCGTTTTAAGGACGTCTACAGCTGTTGCAGTCACTTACCCCCGTTCCCACTACAGCTGCAAAATGCCACCCTTTTTTTTTTGGTAGCGAGACTTGCTGGTCGTTTGCCTGATGGTAAGCATAACGCCGGCCCATAATAATTGCAGTGCCACCCAGAACTTTGAAACACAAAGTCCTGCGTGGCACTGCAGTGCGCCCGCTCCCCAGATACATTAGATATTAAGTCTCATAAGCCCAGTTATTTTACTGGCTACTCTGCTCATCAAACCTGAACACAGTAATGGATGCACACTACTGCTTGGCAGCAGACTACACGAGCAAAGTAGTGGTACCCACCCAAACGAAGACTTCACAGTCATTACTCTGAAACAAGAATTTCCTGTGTTCAGGGAATTTGAAACTAAATAATACAGGTTTAAAATTACGACTGCAAATGAACAAAACATGATATCTTCTACATGTACAATTGTACATCCCATAATATTATGTTACTTTGTCAATATATCATATTACGAGCAGGAAATCCAGTAACTATGGTACATATAAACTTTACTAGTGACTTTCAAAAGTATTAAACACATGTTTTTTTTTCTTTTACATTGAGAAGGAGTTTACTATGTTTTTTTTTTGTCATTTTTACATAAATATCCAGCCCGGTAACAGTATAAATACTATTTATTATTATCTTTGCCAGAGCAAACCTTATGTTAGGTACCTATATGGTTTATCATTAATTGGTAAATAACAAATATAGCTTATCAACATTATTTAGATTTAATTTTATCAATAAAAAATAATGACATGCGTTTGTTTTATAATAGTTTTGTTACATTATTATTTTTTACGATAAAAGCTGTAGAATTAAACTTGTAGCGTAATAATAGTATTTTTAATCTAAAAAGTTTATCGTTTGGCTTCTATCTCACCAGCGATCCTAGAATGAATTGACATAAGCAAGTACCGATCTTTTTGATAAATTAAATTGACAGTTCGAATCGTTAAAAATTTAAATTAGAGATAGGTAATTTTTGACGTTTTCGAAAATAAAACGAAGCCGAATCTGCTTGCTTCAGTATCAAGTTATTATTCGCATCTCACAATTCGAAAACTGGTTTATGGAACGAAGACTATTTTAACATAAATGTAAATGGTTTTATCATCGTTCGCTACGGTTTTCACACGCAAATCACTTCGCGAAATTAGTTATTCGGTCAATGCAATGAAAATTTAACTTCATTGTGTAGGAAATGCAATCGATAACAAATTACAAGTAAAACTTGTCGTCGCAAAACTAGTTTCGTAGATTAGTTTTCGTTCTTGAGGAAAAGGTTACGTTTCGTTTTTGACAAAATTGCTTTAAAAAAGCGACGAACCGACTTCAGTGACAAACTACTGAACCGATTTTGATAAAATTTCTATGGGAACAATCTAAAAGTATACCCCTTCAAATAAAAAAAGAATTTTGCAAATCGGTTTATAAATGACCGAGATCTGAGGTAACAAACATAAAAAAAAAATACCCGACGAATTGATAACCTCCTCCTTTTTTGGAAATCGGTTAAAAAATCAACAACGTCCTACCTATTTCTAATTTTGTCTTATCGAACTGTCAATTTATTGATCGATATGGATTGAAAAGTTCCCTATTTGCGCCAATGGTTCGATGGTCGATCGACTATTTTATGGATCGGTATCCATTGGTTTTTTTATATATTTTTTATTTTTAATGTTATTTGGTAACGAGACGAGCTGGTCGTTTGCCTGATGGTAAGCACAACGCCGGCCCATAACGTTTGCAGTTCCACCCAGAACTTTGAAACACAAAGGCCTTCGCGGCACTGCAGTGCGCTCGTTACCCTGAGACATTAGGTATTAAGTCTCATAAGCCCAGTAATTTCACTGGATACTCTGCTCATCAAACCGGAACACAGTAATGCTTGCACACTACTGCTTGGTGACAGACTTCACGAGCAAAGCTGTGGTAACAACCCAGACGGACACTCGCAGAAGAGTTAGTCCTCCCACTAACATTGGTCTGAAAAGCCACCACACCAATCGATTGTCAACCGATCGATTGGTGTGGTCAGAGGTGGCACCTCGAATCTAGACTTGTTTTCTGTTGTCGTGTTAATTTATTAAAACTTTATCTTTTACTTATTTCAGGTGATGTTCCATGACAACTGCAACTTACTTCTTCTGGCTGTTTCCTAATACTTAGAGGCGTTGCTATTGCAAGAGATATAATTAGGTAAAGTCATACACACCTTCATGTAAAACAATGAATATTGCATATTCGTTTATGTAATATTCATAAGTAAGCACAACGAAAAATGGCATTTAAAAATGAAAGAAAATTATTGGTACTATGGCGCTTATTACGTTTTCGTACATCTCTAGATCGTAAGTGTGAAAGAGATAGTTTCATCCTTTTTCTCTCTTATATTTATGACTATCATGCTATATGTCTTGCCACGTTACTTTGTAAATGGCATACCTACATGATATTAGTATATTATTTTAAGAAAGTTTGACTATTTTAATCTTATAATACTCATTGGTATCAAAATTAGATTAAGTTACGGAAAAACAAACGTGGATGCGGCGGCGGTCCTGGCTTTGTCACTGCAGTCCACGGTGTGAATGTGGCCTTACATACTACTGCAATTGACTGCATCGCAAGCGCTACCGTTCTGTTATCTTCGAGTCTCAAATACACACGGACCAATGCAAAATAACGAAGAGTTATAGTACTCGAGAAACTTAAATGCGCCTATGGAGTGCGTCATTTTTTTTAACGTAACGACACTTGTAGATCATTCGTTAGAAGTTCTTGTCATGCCCGTACAATTATTGTAGTGCTGCCGGAGATTTGAATCACAAAATATAGCCTTCTTCTACTTTTAAGGTTTAGAGCTTTCAAGCCTCATACGACATAAAGTACATCCAGTACAATACACATGTTGTTAAACTTTTTGAAGTAGAGATAAAAGAAAAAAAAGAGTTGCACAAAACGTGTTTTTTTGGAAGAAGCTATTTCGTTCATGCGTTCACGTAAGTGATTTTGCATCCTTCCGCAATTGTGGCGGACTATACTTACTGATTCATTTGAGGCGCATCTAAGCTTGGCGAGTGTGGACATCGAGTTAGAAATTGCTGTTGACGCACAGCCAGATATGGATATGGGTTTCGTTTGTAACTTTTTGTCTTTTTGTATTGCTCCGTGTGACCTGCATAGATTGTATTTCTCGAAAATGCATATTTATCGAAATGCGTATCTTAATTGATTTGTTTGAAGACTGAAAATATTTCCATTTATCTAATACTTCCAATATTTACTTATAATATAACACTTAAACTAATTTACTTCGCGCTTTAAATTTCTCATCGTATTATTCTATTACTCTTCAGCGTGGCTAAACGCAGCCTGTATTAAAAAAAATCGAGGACCAGATTATTAAAACCTGACCTTTATTGATGTAATCAAACAGAATAAATTTGTGTCCATCGTAAGGATTGTCTAAACGCAAATCAAGCATCAAAAGCTCTCTATCAGAGCTCTGACTGATCACTTTGCTGGCAACACACTAGCTAATGTGATAACCAAGGAACGAAATACGTAGAGATTTTAAGTAGTTACGTAAATCATAACATGGATATGCCCATCAAAAACACTGGGATTACGGGATTTAAAATGTATCTATTAATTTTAGATAATATGCACCTTCCATACTAAGAAAATATTTATTTATACGAAAAGAAAAATTAACGCTGATCCAATTTTGCATTAGAAAACACTGAGAACGTAAGTATATTATACTATAAGGTATAACTATAGGGAGAAGGCCAGTAACCGGTTGTTTTACGCTATTTAGTTTTGCGTTCAATTTAGGTAAAAAAAAGTGTTAGAAAACATAGAAAAGTGTTACAAGACATTAATTTCTTCTAGGTTTTATCTTACCTACATTGAAGGCAAAACTAAATAGCGAATATTCCGGGGATTCCAGGATTGATATTAATATCAAACCTGGAATCCCGGGATTAAATGGCACATCCATATTAAGATTTCATTGTGATTTTGACGTCATTTGGTACTTTAACTCTACCTATTCCGAACCATAGACTGATAGTACTCTAACTGATGTCTTTACGTCTCGTCTGTGCGTACAAATCATATTATAACCATATGGCCGAGTAATGAAGGAATTATTTTACATCTCACTGCTCTATAGAGTACAAATACAAGTATAGGTATATCATATCTCTTGGTTAAGGTTTTAACGATCTGTTTCGCGTTTTACGGTCAATTAGTAACGTTGGTACAATAGATAATTAGGTGCAGAATGATATACATTTTGTAGTTTTGTAAGTCGGGGTTGTGTACAGCACAATGAGTGTGTCATTATATCAAATTGTAAAAGATGGACCATTGAAAAGAGGCCAAAATCGCTTGGACGAACCCACGGAACCTACAATAAAACGTTTTAAAGCTTGCTCGATTGGGTTCAAAGGATTTTGGTCTCTATCATTTATCGCATTTAAATTAAGCTTAGGCGTTTAAACTTTAGCACTAAAGGAATTGACAGAATGTTGATGCTTCCATTGTAGACACGTTAGTTTAGAAGTGCATTATTTTTACATACGTAGTTACGTATAATGACAATTGTATACATACATTGTGTGGAGCTACTCAAATTGATACGAAGTAGTTATACGCAGAATAAGGATATCGTCATCCATGACACCAATTTGCAAAACGCTAACGTGCAGGAAAGCCAATATTCCCACTAACACTAAAATAAATAGATGACTTGAGGCACCATTCGTACAATAAAACCATTGTAGAAGTGTGGGGCTTCAAAACAATCTACGACATAATATATAGGTTCTGTTCCGCTGGTTTCTGCTATAAGTACCTATAAGAGCTTTTTTTTTGTATATAAATCTGCGTCTTTGGTTTTCCACAATATTATAATATGGGACAAAAAAATTGTGGCCAAATGTGAGCCAATTTTAAATATGCAAGTTTTTATAGGTTCGTTTTTGTATGACCGCAACAAATATTTGTTTTGCAAAACGTATAATGTAGACAATCAATATGTACCTATTTTATTGTTATGTTTATGACTAAAGGTGCAGAATTTTTCAATTTAAGCTAAAAAAACGCATATATTTATTCAGAAACCGCGGAACAGTACTTAACTAACAGGAATATAAATTATTTCAAATAAAAAACGCAAAATTGAGGCTTTTGGGCGTTCGCCTATAACTGTGATACTTAAATTTACAACTAAAATAAATTTAACAAGATTTTAGCGCCCAACATGACACGCCCATTATAAATAGGTATGTATATTTTGATGCTAAATTTTACAGTGCGTGGCAAAGCTTCTGGTACGTCACGTAGGACTCGTTTACATACTTAATCTAGCTTAGCTAAAACTGCTTGCAAGTGGACTTTTACGGCAGATCGTGATGCAATTTGCTTATAAGAACATTTCAATCGCTAAACAATTTTTTATGAAATGACGTAAGTAATTTTTAAGTGAATCCTTTTATGGATGCGACCAGTAGTTCCACCGTTGCTACTAAACGCAAGCATAGAAAATATATCTGTACCCAGTAATTTTTGCCACTCACTGTAAAACCGCGTTGCCCTATCGCTCGGATACTCAGTTGATGTTACTAAAAAGTTTACAACTATTGTAATTGTAGTATTTGTTCATAAATAAAACTTGTAGTAAGAGAATGTAATCTCCGTCCATGACATATAAAACGGTCCTTTAATTAACATCCCAAAAAAATAGAAAAAAAAAACTGAGTTCCTGGCGTACGCGAAAATATTAAAAAAAATATACTCAAAGGTAAAGATTGATTGACAGCGAACACCGTAACATATCCTTTAATTTTGTTAGCTTAACATATTTAGATTTAGTGCGTTTATTGTCTACTGTACCACCCCGTTTAAAATTAGAGCAAAACATCGGACTGTAAAGTAGTGACGCTGACCACCCTGTATATAGATTATAGGTATGGTCTCCGGTCCGAATTCACCAACCATTTTGATCCGAAATACAACGTTGAACCGAGGTTCATGTAACTTCAAATTCGGATTATTTTAAAGAGCAGTTTGACATCTGTCAGAATTGGGAATTGAAGTGACGTTCACGCGTGAACACGTGAACACGTGTTAGTTTAATACCTCCTTCAAAACAAATAAAATTACCTTCAGAAGAGGTGATATTATATTATTCCAAAAGTTATGTCGAAGTACCTAGTCTATACGCATTACTGTTTAATTCTATTTTACCATGATGTGTTACGAAGTTCGCTTATCAATGATCTAAACTAAAATAACCTAAATCACGAAGATGTTAGTAACAAAACTGCTAGTCACTTGCTTTTAGACACAATCGGTTGTTATGGAATTATGCTTGGCATAAGGTATTAAATCCAGAAAACAAGTTGCTGTGCTCATGGTTATGATTACCCACGTGAGTATACGTCTTTGCGATGTTTCCTTTCAAGTAAAATGGACGATTGTAGCAACTATTTGACGATGTTACAACACAATATTAACTGGTATTTTAAGCACTGTTTTAAGCTTTCGTCGTTCTTCACATTGTAAAGGGATATTTACCGTGGTTATTGTATTCCCGTCAACAATGTGAATACAGACTTCCCTTAAACATGATGCTTGCTCGAAATATTGGGAGCTCACCAGCTAATAATAACCACGGTAAATATCCAGATATTATTATTGTAATGTATAAAGTGGCATTTTAAAGCTCTCACATCGTGCAGATCCGGCACGCCGCACGGCAGAAACCTTTCTGTTGTCTTGGGTAGATACATTATATGTCCAAAAGGAATTGGCCATATTTGGTTTGGTTTGTTAGCCAGTGTCGTCCCGTATCGCGTTTATTTGTCGCTTTAGACTTCCATAGACAATTATTGAAACATAAAATGCTCAGTCTATAAAGGCTCTTTGGATGCCCAGGTTGCTTGGGAAAAAAAATCTGGCAGAATAGGCAATAATTTAGAGAAGTGATTATTAGCTGTACGTACCTAGATATTGTTTCATAAAAAGATTGACCTATTAAATGAAAGAAAAGATGATGGAAAGTGAATGAAAATTTAACAATTACCTAATACGAAAATGCTCTTTGGTTCTTCCTATTTAAGTATATAGGTAATATGCTCCAGTAAATTTTGCAGTGTTTCGGCTATGCGTCCATTTTACATGTAGGTAACACATAAATTATGACCTTTTTATAGGATAAGAATTTCAATAAAATTCTAACCAGTGGAACGATAAAGTAGTGAGAATTCATAAAGTGCACTTGATTATAAGGTAGAGAAACTTAGTATTAAAGATTTTACTACATTGATTACGATAATATTTGAGTGTATTCAGTTTTTGCAATCGTTCGAGTGACATTTGAGTTCATAGTGTAATGAATAATATTAGTTATGTACTCGGTAATATTACTTAAAAACGTCTCTCTAGTTTTGCTCAATACTCTGAGCCACGTTTGTTGCCGAAGTTAGGATCAAACACGGTGTCGCAGCCGCGTGCGTCCGCTCTCGGTGCTGTCGCAAAGTCGTACGACGACGCCTCAGCAGTGTGTGCTGCACGCGTTACCCTACGGATTTGTGTGATGCTGAATTTGTATTTATGCAGAAGCAAGCGTCACCGCGTCAGTGTGTTTAATCCAACATTTCTAGAAGCTACAGTAAGCGCAATGGGTGTGGGCCGACGTTATATTAGCTACAGGCGGCTTCTATCTCAGTCACTCATCAGCATGTTCGCGTTCTCTTTCTCTTTCGAACGCTCGCAGAGCCTGTATTCGGGTCGGTCTTAATCCATTGCTACTGAATGTAATATGGCATCAAATGCAGATATAGCTAATGGGTATTCCAGGCTTATATCAGTTAGCAAAACTGGGGCGAGTTTAGCGCGATATGTAGGCCAAAACTATAATAAATCAGACAATCTATGCAAGCATGATACATAGACTGATGTAATCAGTCGATCGACTGGATTTCAGATGCTTGCGTAGATTTTTGGTTCACGCAATCAACAATTGTTTGGTCTGCCGCGCTGCCTCGGTTACTCATTGTAAAGTAAGCTTAGATGTCGCCGTCACGCTCGAAAGTAACGCCATCTAGCGAAGCTATAGTGTAAAGTGGCGACGGGCAATTCCTTATTTTGGAATTGCGTGTCAATAATTCGAAATCATCGAACTTATATACGAAAATACTCTTAATTATTACCAATGAATGATATTATATAAATTGGTTTAGGTATATATTTTAATTTATGTCATAGACATAAATGTGCTACAGCTTGTGTAACAATAAATACATGACATTAATAACCTAGTTACTTAATAAATTACGAAATACGTTTACAATAATTGAAATTGTCTCTAATGAATAGATTGTAATTTTTATTGTTTAAGGTAGAACTACTGTCATAGAATTGAATACTCTGTAATATAATAGATAATTATTGTATTGACTAGTTCTCTGTACCTAACTACTTTCTATAATATATTTGTAAATCAAGACCAAAATAACAAATGCCAATGCCCATTACAAATAAGGTTATTGACCTTATTGAGTATTGACTTGCTAAGTATTGATACGAGAAAATATGAAATACTTAGTATCAGGAATGCTGTAGCGTATTACCATTTTATTATCGTTTTGGTATTAAAATATATAACATTGATACATTCTGATATAGATACAACTATATCCTGGGAGACCAAACAGCAAAGTCGCCTAGTTTTTTTGTCTTTTAGGTACGGGAATATGATCAATGCAACAAGGTTTAAGAATTATGCTTTAAGGCCTGCTTGCATAAAGATCTTAGCAAAACCATTTGAAAGGTTGGTTACTTGTTGTTTCTTGAAAAATCGAATTAGGTTAGATTAGACGCAATGGTGCTAGATTTAGTAGTTCTACCTTGACGATATATGCAATGTACATTTCCTGGCAGAAAATGTGCTACATTGGGCTGTTTGCCATAGTTTACGCGTCATAATATATAATGCAAATAATTCTCAGATAAACAAAATACAGACGAAAATCTCTTAGTAAACTAGACGATTAGTCTTATGTTCTTTTGTTTGAGACGTGCTATATTTTCTATCAGGCAATGTAACTTTATTAACATTGCATTCATGTAAGTCTTCGGGGTGAAAACGTCTGGCGCCCAATTAAAAAAAACAACCAGAGGATTGTCACCCTCATCAGGACTATTATCCATCGAAGTGGAGAAATATAAAAAGAGCACAGAAAGGTAACGGTTGTACCCGTACCAAGTATCACATATATTCTGTGTTCATTTTTATCTTCGGTGGATGATGAACCTGTTGAAATAATGCTTACAAAATAACCTAATGTCAATAAAACCATCAATTACTAATTAATAAGATAACATGCTTCCTGATAGATCTGACAATATAATATATTCAGTTATAATATGCCTTAACGAAATACTGGTAGTGATTATAGTTAAGAAGTGCATGTTAGTTCTATTGAAATTATTTATAATGTTAATTCTGGTAGCTGGCTGGTACCAGTGTAGGTTTTTTATCATATCATTAGCATATCATAAGTATACTATATTTAAAAAAATATTAATCAAAGTATTCACTCCTGTGTTGTAATTTTTTTTATTATTATAATCGAATGGCTAAGTGTAATTCTTGTACTATTTTTTTTTAATATGTTATATTGATGCAAATATTACACGCGTGTCTAATGCGGCTTTAAACGTACTCTACTTTTCAAACCTAAATGTGAAGAGTACATTTTTGTCTATGCTCAGATCATTTAGAAACAAAAACCGCAAGTACCTATTTCATCCATGCTGAGTTTTGTGGGACAATCGCCGTTCTTACATTCCCTGATTTCAATACAGAGAGTCCTATGCTATTAGATGTGCTAAAAATGTTGGCATGGCTATGTTTGATCGTTGTTTAATATTGTACGTTATCTTACAAAGGTTTTTAGTATCGACTGCACGAACGTTTTTGTCAGTTTTAACTGATAGGATTTTTAGAAAAGCAGCTGACAGAGGGCTGGAGTCTCACTGCCGGCGAGTAAGCGACTGACCATAGACTAGTTTACTGCCAGAAAGGTACAACCGCAATCTCATTAATCATAAACAAAAGTATGCACTTTTGTGAGGAGCTAAATTTCAAATTTGTATGTATGTGTTTTAAAATGAGGCTGTCAAAATGTGGCTTTCTAAGCCGTTATTATTGTTGTAAGGATGTGTTGTAAAGTCACTGGATATCTACATATATCGCCGTGCACTATTGCTACGAGAAAATCATTATTTTTAATATTTCGTAGCACATACTTTAGCATATACATTTTTTGAAAGCATTCGATAACGCACAGATGTTACTACACAGTGTACTAAGTAGAATTAGTAATATATAAATATAGTTTGATGAAATGGTAGGTAGGTAGTAATTTATTTGCTAAGGTGTGCGCTTTGTTCTCTAAGCGCTTGTTCATATCGATTGCGGAAATTTGCGGGATCAAATGCTTTCGATTGCTCTGTGTGTTGTAAAGAGAAGACTTGATGAGATTTCTGTGAGAAGAAAAAAAATATTCCTAACAACAACATAATGTAATGTAGTGTGATGTAAGAAATATTGCCCGACCAGCCCTCGTAGGTCAATGACCCTAGTGTCTAGTCAGCATACGGATCAATCTAGTAGGCATGTTGACAGTATAGTTATTATAAATCCATCTAAAGTTCTATTTAAACGACTAATGGTAATATTTCAATTGGTACCTAAAATCGTATTTTTTAATATTATAAGAACTAAATTGGAAAACTTTATTTAATATCTACTTATAATCACGTGACTATGAACGCAAATCAGAGAGCATGGAGGCGTGAACAACGGCGGTAAACAACTTAGAAGTAACCTGAGGCCTTAGGGGCACCTTAGACGCTCAAGCAAACGTACGTTTACTTGAGCTGCCCCTTATTGCTTGTAAGCTGCCCCTTACGCCGACAATCGAACGTCGAAGGTTCGGCTGACAGATCGCAGTCTTCCTTTCAAATCTTGTCTAATTTACATTTTTTTCTTTTATTAAAAGTCTATTATAACATAATATTACATATAGTCTATTATGACATAAAAACAGTTCTGAAAGTCAACATCCCTATTAAAAACGCATGATCGCGCAGATTTTCTCTATTCTAGTTGTAATAAACGCTTTACCATTTTTATGTAATTGAGCGGGTTAGTTAGTATGGCTTGGAAATGACACAAACTAAAAAGCAAATAAGTACTTTGTGAGTACCTCTAAGACTGCGGTTCAGAGACGAGTTCAACAGTGGACTTTTGCTTCCACACAGCCTGAGTTTGAACTGGTATGTTACCCCGAAAGGGGGTCAATCTACCCCTGGAGGTCAACAACATTTGCTGTACGAGTTTTTGAAACTCGGAATTTTTCATTGAAGAAAATTAAATGGCATTTAAAGTTAACGTCAAAATTATTTTACAGAATTTCCTGGAAGCTCTAGAACAGCTGATTCACTTGAACTATGTTGAACTTTGTTAAATGATGATGTTGATTAGGAGAGACTTTTATTTATATATTATTTATTTATTTATTTATTTGAAACACCAACGGTACATATATTAAATAATTTCTAGGTTTACATTTATTTATTTCTAATATACTTCTGATATGCATACCTTTAACAGGCGTTTACAGCATTCACCATTAAGAGTAGAAGATAAAATGAAATTTAAACATAAATACTTTTATATAATACTACATACTTTAATAGTATAAAGTATAGTGATACGACATATTACTTTATCACAATTCAAAGAACATTAAAATAAAAACTAATATTAACTGGAATCGCTCCTATTTAAATATTTTTGAATAAATTTAAAGAGTCGTGAAAGATATCCAGCTCGCTCTAGGAAGCATTCATCTCATTGTGTCTCAGAATTTGAAACAATTCCAGAAAATGGCGCGCACTTCACGTTCGAACTGATTTTTATATGAAAATTTGGTATGACGTATTTCCAAGGGAGGTTCTCACAACTTGTAGACAACCTTGGTCCTAATCACCCTCTTCCAGCATAACATACCAATTCAAACTCACCCTTTATATCAAAACTGTATAGTTAGATAGAATTGTAACATATGGAAGCATGAGTCCTCACGTATATTCATCCTTTAGCTCGAAGTGTATTATTTTATGTGTACCGCCAGTATCTGTGATGTTTGTGACCTAACAGGCTAGCTTACCCATTAAACTGTCAAATTAAATTCTTAAAATTTATTTTTGTACTGTTGTACGTGAACTATGTTATGCTATTATTTTAATATTAGATGTATTTATTTTTGACGTGTTTTTTATGTCGTAGCAATTTATGTGAAACTGAAAGATATTAATTGAAAATTGTGACTTAACTAATTTAATTTAACCAATGGCATGCTATGTCGCTAGCGGGTGTTATAGACTATTGTAAAATTATATAAAACTAAAACCATAGATCGGTTAGAAATATGTTTACAATTCATTTTGACCTAAAAATGTCACTTAACTTTTATCAAGACATTGTAATTACCCAAATGGCTGTCCTAATACTCTTTGACTTTTTATTCGACGTCATTCTGTGAAACTAAATGTAGTGATAGTTCGCGAAAACTTATCATCATCAATGTACAAGCTTGACGGTTGTAAAGTGAATCAACAAATCTCAAGTGACTAAACTCTTCATTTATGTAATTTTCACGTCACTATCTTTAGTCTGCCCGCACAGCGGCCACGTGTGACTGCTAGCGGACTATACTTCTCATATATTTTGTAACGACTCGCTGCTCATGTGTAGGTACCCGGTGGCGGCCACTTGTAGGTACACAGTGGTCGCTACATAAAATCCAGGCGAAATAAATGAAATTTGGGTCTTTTTTGCGTTGTACTTAGGCGGTCAGGAAGGGCCGCCTGCGTCCAGTCTCTCTCTCTGTACAGCTGTGACTTGGTTTGATCAGTCGGTTTGACTGTGACTTAAAGGTTAGGTACTATACTAGTATAGTACCTAACCTTTATACATAGTACTTTTCTATGCCTTTAGTCAACCGCTAGCGTCATTCGGTATATGTATTCTGTTATATCTAATGAATTAATGAATTAATTAAAAATAAAACCTATCATGCGTGAACAAATTGTCGAGCAATAAATAGTTAATTATAAATGCATTGGCCCATAATAACATATTAGAAAGAGGTAGAATTTAAGGGTAGCCTTATTAGAGATAAGAGTTACAGTTGAACGAGTGTTGATATTTGAATAATGTAGAATGTAATAAATAGCACGGCCGGCGCGTTAATAATGCAAACAGTTATTATTGTATTATCCTTTTTATTTCAAGTTAATAAAGTTACAATAAACGAATTTGTTGTTTTAATCACGATTCACGATAGTACAATTTACTGATCTACATGTTTTTATTCCCATTGTGTACATAACGCTAAATCTAAAAGTGAGATAGGCGCGTAGTCGAGGTCGATGAGGCATTGCTGCCTCAAAAAAAAAGAAAGTGTACCTTATCGTGTTTAAAGTTTGAACATAATGCTTGCCCAGACCGGCCAGCAGAACTAAATAAGCCAATAGCTTGCGCGTTTCTCGTCTCTTCAGTGCTCGATGCCCGATTCAGGTATATTAGGTAGACTAGCTGCTGCCCGCGGTTTCCAAAGAGTATATAAGGCGGTTTCACCCGCGCGGAGATATTGGATTTCATGGTTTTTATTATTTGCGCGGTACCCTAATTCTTTTTCTAAAATAAAAGTAGCCTAAGTTACTCCTTATAACATCAGCTATCTGCCAGTGAAAGTCCTGTCAAAATCGATCCAGTCGTTTCGGAGATTATCTGCCCGGAACAAACAGACAGACGGACAAAAAAATTAAAAATAGTTGTTTTGTTTTAAGTAGATACCGCATATACTTCATATGCATTTGGTAAAAAGCTGTTATTTTGGTAAGTATTACAAACAGACGCTTCAATTTTACTTGTATAGATAAGCCAATGTTCTTTAATCATTGAGATAAGCCCAGTAATTTCAATACTTGACTATTTTTCTCAAAAGACAGTAGATAATACATTATTAGAAGCACGTAGGTACGTTATATCCACAGACCTAAAATTACATCCTATACCTACCTATGGTTATACCTGCTTGGCAAACTACGCGAGCAAAGCGATGGTCTAGGGGCCGCCAGAAGTATAGGTAATTAAAGACAATAAAGAATTGATAATTATGTGTAAAAATTGAAAAAGAATTTATTTACCGACGCATGCACGGCGCACCGATAAGCGCACTTGAAGAGCGCGCGCGCGAGATTCAAATTACTTTTCGAACATATTTTTTTTTTGGTTTTATTCTGGAATAGAATTCAATATTTTTCTAATGTACGAGAGTATTATTTTTGCTGTCGGCGGGCCACCAGTATTCGACCGGCGCGGGCGGGGGGTGCATGCGGCCCGCGGGCCGCGGTCTGTGCATCTCTGGTCTAGGCCATTACAGGAAGAATTAGTCCTACCATCTCGTAGGTTTCTCAATGCAGCCCTAATCTGCTGTATCTTGGGATTTCAAACCTGTCCCGTTGATGAAGAAACCCTTGGTCTAGGGATGTTTCTGCATATTTTTTATTGTAATAAAATTCGAAAGCATCGCCCTCTGTACAAATGCTCACTTCGTACAATTCGTGGTTTTTTTATTTGTTTTGTACCTACACCATTTTGTTTGACATATTATCAATTCGTATAAAAATGTGGTGCTATTTCTTTGTTTATCAAATTCGTTCAATTAATTGATACGTATGCATTTCGTACAATTTAATAACATACAAATAGTGGCTAAATTGTACGAATTTTTATCTTGTATTGCTCGCATATTCTTCTAAGTTAGGATTAATTCAGTTATTTAACTAAACTGAATTAATTGTGTGCCTCCTTTTTACTATCACCTCCTTATTCTTATTCTATTTGGGGGCGGTAAGGCCTGTACTGACATCCCGGTTTTTTTATTTTATTTGGTAACGAGACGAGCTGGTCGTTTGCCTGATGGTAAGCATAACGCCGTCCCATAACAATTGCAGTGCCCAGAACTTTGAAACACAAAGGCCTGCGCGGCACTGCAGTGCGCTCGTTACCCTGAGACATAGGTATTAAGTCTCATAAGCCCAGTAATTTCACTGGATACTTTGCTCATCAAACCAGAACACAGTAATGCTTGCACACTACTGCTTGGCGGCAGACTTCACCGAGGGTAAGCTTTTTGTACGATTTAAATCCTCACAAGCAGCACGTTTTTATCAATCACACCAACGCGTAGTTCTTATTGCCATCAGAACTGGGGCGTTTAGAGGTCGGCTAGGTGAGAATCCATTAGGTCAAGGCCCAAAAGTAAAAGGCTCGGCCCTTGACTTGACAATATATCTACTTAAATTCCTAGCCTTACAAATTTAAAACAGTTTTATATATCGTTTTCTTTGTATAGTTACTGAAAGTACAAACCACTAGGTACCTAGGTAGAAGGGTATCAGTAATACTCCGAGTGTCGCAGATATCCATAGGCGACGGTAGCTGCTTACCATCAGGCGGGCCGTCTGCTTGTTTGCCACCTATGGCATAAAAAACCTATCCTTGAACAATAAAAACAACTGATTTTAAATTAGAAGCCAAATAATTTACCTTCATTTTACATTTTGGTTTAGCGTCGCTAAAATTCATTAGAACCTAATTTTATCTACCTACGGCCTACCCCATTTCGACCACCCATGGTTTATAAATTTCTCTAAAACGTTTTTTAATTTGAAAAGTTAGTAGTTTACCTATAAACATAAGATTCCATAGAAAATATCTGTCTTTGTCCAATGAAATTGTCCTAATAAATACCTACTCCAGGGGATCCTATTGTGATTTTTGTTTGTCAGGGGATATGTAGAGAAACTTTCCAAACAAATCCCTCAGGGATCCATGTTAGTAAATTCAAATGTATGTAGATGTACACCCATTTACCTAAATCTATACCTATATATAAAAGCGAAAGATCACTCGCTGACTAAACACGAAATCTCGAAAACTATAGGTACATAGTATGAAACTGAAATTTGACAGGTAGTTTATAGGTAGGAGAGGTCAGCTAGGAACTGATTTTGCGACAAGGCCGAATTAAGGGGTCTAAGGCCGAATTAAGGGAGCCATCGTAAGTTTATATGAAAGCCTTAAACTACCGTGCGAAGCCGAGCGGGTCGCTAGTAAGGTATATTGGTATCTATCTAGTTGATATGGTTATTGGTTACTGTGTACTTACCTACCAAGGTGAATAGGTTTAGCTGCATGGCATATAATTAAATACCGGTTGAACAACTAGTATGTTCTAAACATAATATATTATAGAACCGATAATTAAACGAATTTAGTGACACGCATGACAGTCGGCCCGACTGGAAGCAGGTTAAAATCTGTACTGAAAAAAATCCTGCAACAGGACTCTATTTGGAATCTTTTTAATGGTGATATGACACGATGCTGCGGCGAGTCCTTAACTTGTTGTGTCTCGTAATCGGTCTCAGCATCATTTTAATCTTAGCTGGAAATCGATGTCCACAGGACACAGTTCATCGCTCGTCCCGCGTAATTCACAGGACTCTAGGAACCTATCAGAAAACTGAGGATGGAGAAGACTTTCTACTGCAACCCTTACAGCCGCACCCTGACAGTGATTTCTCAAACATCAAAGAAATACTGGAGAAAACTCGCTCGAAAATAAAACTAGAATTATTTAACTACAACTTTACACATTCTGGTGTTCATGAATTAGAAGACTTACTCATGGAATCTGGTGGAAGGCCTGTGAGAACTGTAGTTATCTCTGCTTGGAGATCAGGATCTACTTTCTTTGGTGAGTTACTGAATGCGATGCCTAGTAACTTCTACCATTATGAACCTCTGTTAAAATACCAAATAAAACAAATACGAGGGCCTCCCCATGCAGAAAAGGCTACAAGTTTCCTCAAGAGTATGCTGAGATGTGACTATAATAATATGGAAGATTATTTTGAGTATGGAAAAACTCATTTGGAGTATTTGAACCAATTCAAGCATAACACAAGGTTATGGGATCAATGTCAGCATAAGAACGAGCTGTGTTTCGATGCTGATTTCACGTCTAATTTTTGTAAGCTGTTCCCTTTTCACAGTATGAAACTTGTTCGATTCAGATTACATCTCGTCGGGAATATATTGGAGGACCAAGAGTAAGTATCAAGTCATTTTTTTGTTATGATGTTTTTTAACGAGACGACCTGGTTGTTTGCCTGATGGTAAGGCTAAGGCTAGGATAATGCCGGCCCATAACAATTGCAGTGTCACCCAGAACTTTGAAACACAAAAGCCTGCGCGGCACTGCAGTGCGCTCGTTACCCTGAGACATTAGGTATTAAGTCTCATAAGCCCAGTAATTTCACTGGCTACTCTGCTCATCAAACAGAAACACAGTAATGCTTGCACACTACTGCTTGGCGGCAGACTTCACGAGCAAAACGGTGGTAACAACCCAGACGGACACTCGCAGAAGAGTTAGTCGTCCCACTAACAAAATTAACTAACTTTGTTTACTAACGGTGGTCAATTTAAAATTAATTAGGTGGGAATCGACCTACTTACCTAATTAATCTATTTTTATTTTGACACTATTTGTAACGTACCTAATTGTATTTTTAAGTTATTTACTGTTGTATAAGTTATTGTTGTCTAAGTTATTTACAGCCTCGGTAAAGGTAGTTTTTAATGGTCTTACCACAAAAAATTAAACACTCTTTAAACCTGTGTTAAACAGTGTTTAACTCCTGAATATGTCATTGTATGAGCAACCACAAATCCTGATTTAAGTAGTGTCTAACCGTTGTCTAACTCAATTCTGTTGTGACATTTCTAATCATTTAGACGTGTATCTTTAGAGGCATCTAAAAGTGTTTTTTTGGTGGTAACACGGTTAATGTTTAGTGCAAATAATTTTAGAGGTAAAAGTCCTAATCAGCGCATTGGCCGCGCATCACGCCGAAACTACAGAATGAATTCAAATAAAACATAATGACAAGATTTGAGTTGTGAGGCACGGTTTCCCTTGGGAAAAGGGATGAAAGTCAAAATGTGTACTTAGCTGTAACTCATTAACGCGTCATCCGATTTCATTCATTCTTTTTTTGTTAGAAATGAGGTACCTACTTTAAAGAATGTCCCGTAAATATTTCAAGGTCATCGGTTTTGTAGTTTTCCGAGTCCAAGTTGCCGACCTACTCGTACATACTGACCCCATTGATCGTATCTGTACCTACAGGTTTTATTGTTGGTCGAAATAAATTAAATGATTATTATTTCATTTAAATTCTGTGTTGTAATTTGTGCTGTATCAATGTGAATGTTTTGGCTGATGTAGCCGTAAGTTTGCAATTGAAGGTTTTTATAAATAATCCGACGAAAAAACGAAGGACGTTCCCAAATTGCCCCGTGTATTCTTTTTTATAAATGATCAGTATGACCGCTTGATCAATAATGATCACGCATAACTTTTTACAGAATAGTAGGTAGTCCGATTTTAATGATTCTTTTTTTGGTAGACGGTAGAGTAGATATGCTTCGCAATTATTGATATATAAAAAGTTAGGTACTTACATAAATAAAAAACACGACTGCCCTAGCCAGTGTCACTCGGCATGATGTTAGGATTCTAACGATAATCCATACATCCAGATCTGGGTATTTAAAAATTATGGTGGAATAAAGAAACTCACATACCTACCTACATATATGAATACTAAAAACACTTCTTTTTGTGGAGTCTTGTAAAAATAAACCCTAAATTAATTTTATTATTAAAATAATTTTATGTTACGATATACTTTTTTTTTAAATCTTTATTTTTTTTTTTTTTTTTTTTATTCACACTCATACCCCCGCACTAGGATTCCCTGTGTCGCAGGTGGCATGGACATACACAGATACACATCACAAACATCCAAGACCCGAGAACAAACTTTATGCTTACACAAAATCTGCCCCGGCCGGGAATCGAACCCGGGACCCCTCGCTTTGCAGGCAGGGTTACTACCAACTTAGCTACGGAGCCGTCGTTTTAAAGGGGTCACAGTTACGATTTACCTACGAAACGTTATTTAGTTAAATCTTTGACTTGTATCGAAGTATTTTGTTGTGATGTTTTGCATGACGTAAGTATCGAAGTTAAATAAAAGCTGTATAACATATTTTCCAGGCTCAATGTAAAAGTGGTGCTTCTGATACGAGATCCCCGTGGTGTGATGCAGTCTCGAAGATTTCGGAACTACTGCCGACCAGCGCCAGACTGTTCGGACCCCAAGCTGGTGTGCGCGGACATGATCAGTGACTATGTGGCAGCTAGGCAATTATACAAGAAGTACCCGGACAGATTC
The DNA here is from genome assembly GCA_907269065.1 of Crocallis elinguaria. Classification (NCBI taxonomy): domain Eukaryota; kingdom Metazoa; phylum Arthropoda; class Insecta; order Lepidoptera; family Geometridae; genus Crocallis; species Crocallis elinguaria. Next base: position 12,097,602 of record OU026078.1, read on the forward strand.
ATGTCAGTATACGTTGTTAAAATAGTTTAAACTACCGCTAAAAGTTCAAAAGATACAACAAATCTATGAAACACTTTTTTATATACTATTGGATAACGAGATGAGTCGGTCGTTTGATTGATTGGTAAGCATAACGTCGGGCGTCAGCCCTTAGGTCCATCCATGGTATATCATATAGTACCACAGAGATAATAGAGTCGACACCGCAAAGGCATATTTTGCGCCACACTCTGCGGTCCATGGACCGCAACTATCCCAGTCCTTCCTTGAACAAAACGCGTGAGCGCCGTGAAATTAGAGGCGATTTCGACCTTTTGATCACGAGAAAATTACACCTTAGACGCAATCTAGCGCTACATGTTTTATTTGTTTGATTAGACGACATAATTATGGTATTAGCAAAATGGAACAAGACTTTTGTTTTTTTGTTTTTGTTCCTCTTACACATATTATCTCAATGTATATTACCTATAAAGAGAAGTGCATAAGTAGAGTTGAAGTTAAAGAGAAGTGTTTCGGTAAGTTTCATGAAATGAAAAATATATCATTATTGTGGTTACCTATACAAGCTGAACATCTCAATTTCCACAAAGATACCTACTGCATCTAAAACTTTCGGAGTTTTTTTTATCATCTACGCGACCGTAGCGGAAGTATAGGTACAATATTTTTATCAAATGTCTATGAGATCATGAAACCCGAATCGGCATTTATTTATTTATTGCATACACAGATTTACCATAAAATACTATGCACTCTGTTAGGGCGTTCCACGCTGGCATGGAAATACCACTTTTGCACGCAGATTTCGAATGGTAAACAAAATGTTTCCTTTAGTTTTTTTTTGTTCTATTTGATAACGAGACGAGCTAGTCGTTGCCTGATGGTAAGCATAATGCCGGCCCATAAAAATTGCAGTGCCACTCAGAACTTTGAAATACAAAGGCCTGCGCGGCACTTCAGTGCGCTCGTTACCCTGAGACATTAGTATTAAGTCTCATAAGCCCAGTAATTTCACTGGCTACTTTGCACATCAAACCGGAACACAGTAATGCTTACACATTACTGCTTGGCGGCAGACTTCAAGTGCACAGCGGTGGTACCAACCCAGACGGACACTCGCATAAGAGTTAATCCTATCACCTAGTGTGATTCCAAAAATTGTGTGTTTCGGTCGGCATCAAAGTTATTTAGCGTCTCGCATTAAGTACATCTTTGAAACCCGCGTACGCTCAGGATTCTATTTTTGAACCGTGCACTCGCTATGCTCAAGGTTCAATCTTAGGATCCCTAGCTTCCTCAGATTTCAATACAAGTAGGTACCTACTCGCGCCTTACAACTTTGCAGCCCTGCTTGTCAAGTACCTACTTTTGATTGGATGGTCTTGTAATGGTTACAGGGCACTCCGCTATGAAGATCTTGCTTTAAATCTCAACGCGACTACACAGCAGCTGCTGAAGTTCCTGCGTCTCGGCGCCACACAGTCAATAGACGGGTTTCTACACACGCACACCAAAGTCAACGTTGGCGGGAAGGATTCCACTTTCAGGGTTACCCGCAACGTACCTTTCAAATGGAAGCATATTCTGGATTTCGACTACGTTGACACAATACAGGTTTGCCTGTTTCCTCATTCAAAAGGTTGGCTTAAATTAGCCATCACAAAGCGAAAGCGTATATAATCTACATGTTCCATAAGGCAGGTCCTGTGCAGACTATGCAACGGAATATAGCTTAGGATAATGGATCTGATATTTTTGTTAGTTTATTTTGGACAGGAAAACTGTCGGGTTAGCTATTAGGTACTTAATATGTGCCATAAAAATAGTATGTACCTAACTGTGGTTTTGTTGTTTTTTTAGGAGGCGTGTAAAGAGGCCATGGAGCTGTGGGGGTACAAGCTGGCTTACAACGCTTCGCACGTGGCGAGCGAAGAATTCTATCCTGTGCTACCTTACCATGTTTTGTGACGCAGTGATACTAGATCTGATGATTTTATTATACAAGGTGCATACGAAACGGTATACATTTTTAAGGAGGTAAATATACAGGTGATATATACACGACACGAATTAAGAGTTTCTTTTATCTATACCCCTAATATCATCAATTACATATCAGAGTCACCACGTCAGCCGCAGGCCTGATGCGCGGGCGCGAGGTGCGCGGAAGGCACAGACAGCTGGATCACGTGTCATTGACCGACTAACGTAAGGGTGTCCGTATACTCTTCTAATTACTTACCGTGCTAAGTCTAATGACATTTTAGTAGATGTTTTTTATTGATATTCATTTATAATTGCTCCCTATATTTTTTAAGAACCCAATACCACATTGTGTTCGAATATTGAGCCTGTTTACATGTACATTCTGTATAGCCCGTCAAGGTCATGCGAGATCCGCCAAAGTTGTAAAAATGCTTTGGTTTGTGCCTGTACTAATATTTCTTGGAGATGGTAAGGAACAAAATTGTATAAGTACTTAGGTACCTAATTAATGTCGTGTAGGTGGTAGGAATTACATTACGGAGGTGTACGAATAAGCCAAAGTGAGGATGCGAATTTTGAATGATTTATATTTGTAATTTGTATTTATTAGGTTTCGGTGAAATGAAAGCCGTAGCATTTATACAGGATTGCTTTGTGGTCCGTCTGTATGCACGGCCCTCTATCTCAAATGGCTTGAAGTATCGCATTGACATTAATATTGTATACTTACCTAGCTTTTAGCCTCATATTTACAAAATTCTTGTTTAAAAGTCAATATCACAAAGAGAAAAGATCTTAGAAATTATCTCTATTGGATAAAGTTCTCATATTATCAATATTAATGTAGCTATTATCGTTTGATCTACAAGATAACAAACAATTGTTATAAAAAATACAAAAACCGAGAGCAATAAAAACTGAAAAGAAAGAAAAATATTATAGGCTAACCTAAAATATTAAAACCTAACCTAATCTACTTATACCTCCAACAATTAAAACGAATGGTATATACGCATCTATTGACACGTCATATGTTAAAATACGTCAAACCGTTTAGGCTACCTACATAGCTTGCCAAAGAAATATTACCCTTGACTTCGAGAGTATCGTTCCCAACAATTACCGGTAGGTGGAACATGGACTATGGACATTGGACATGATTTTCGTCTCCATACATCCATCCATCCACCCATCCATTGTTAGTGGTAGGAATAACTCTTCTGCGAGTGTCCGTTTGGGTTGTTACCACCGCTTTGCTCGTTAAGTCTGCTGCCAAGCAGTAACATGCAAGCATTACTGTGTTCCGGTTTGATGAGCAGAGTAGCCAGTGAAATTACTGGGCTTATGAGACTTAATACCTAATGTCTCAGGGTAACGAGCGCACTGTAGTGGGGGCACTGCAATTGTTATGGGCCGGCATTATGCTTACCATCAGGCAAACGACCAGCTCGTCTCGTTACCAAATAATATAAAAAAACTCACAAACTTTCGTATTTAAAATATTAGTAGGATGACATCTACCAATTTCAAACTCAATGTATTCATACAGGCAACAGAGAAAATCTTTTCATCGCACTGTTTTATCGGAGTTTATAAACAAACCTGGATCGCATCCAAGCGGAAGATGCTATGCAAACTATAACGCAAATTTGGTAAACAAAGAAAATAACTTAAGGATCGCCGACCTTTGGCTAGGTTAGGACCATTTTTACATCTACACGTGACGAGGCTTGTGATAACTAGAGAAATAGTTCATAATATTTATTGAAAGACGCATTTTTCCGAGATAAAAGGAATAAGTAGGCTACTTTTAGCCACTCTCCGGCCCATAACTATATTATTTTAAAAATTCTCTAAAAGATACAAGTCGATTCATTCATGAAGATCAAACAAACTGCTCAATTTTGTAATAGTATGAATATGGTGTCAATATTAACAGCAGGTCCCCACAATAAGACACCGTAAAACATAAAACTATGACAATATGAAAAGTACCTTGCCGGCCAAATCTTTCATAGTCCACTCAGAATTATCAGACAGTCCATGTGATTGTATTTCGTTCGTTAAGAAACAAATTGAACTAGACAGACGCATCAAGGCAGACACTAAGAACTCTAAATAATATAAAATGATAGACAAAACAAAAAAAAAACAATAAAAAACACGACTGCCCTAGCCAGTATCACTCGGGATGATGATGTATAGATTTTAACGATATCTCATAAACCCAAATCTGTTCATGTATTAAAAAGTTACGGTGGAATGAACAAGAAAGTCACATACATGCATGAACCCTGAAAACATTACACTCATTTTTGGGCAGTCGTGTAATAAGCATCTTCCGAGGAAAAAAGGTTGAGTGTGGCTGTTATAGCAACAACCGTGTTGTCGTAAGCCATAAGAAGGATTCGCACTTAGCTCTTCAGAAATTCATGTAATTTTGTGTCTGTTCTTACCTTTGTGAAAATTATATTAACTAAAAAAAGTGTGTTGTAAATAAAATCCGTGAAAAATACTTACTGTTTTTTAACAGTTATATTTAATATACAGTAGTAAAACGTTATGCTGCGACGAATTAAATTTTATTTTACTGGCATCGTATTTGGTGTCGGAATCCTCTTATTTTCGAATTGTCGATTATCTGATGATTTATCACAATACATCGAAACAGTATTGGAAAAAACTCGCTTAAAAATTAAATTAGAGCTGTGGAATTATAATTTTTCGTATTCAGATGTTGAAAAATTACAAGATTTCCTCATGGAATCTGGAGGAAGGCCTGTGAGAAGTATCATTATCTCTACTTGGCGATCAGGAACCACTTTTCTAGGTGATTTATTGAATGCAATGCCAGGTAATTACTATAATTATGAACCTCTAATGAAATACGGAGTAATACAAATACGAGGGCCTCCTCACGCTAACAATGCTACCAACTTTCTTAAAAGGATGCTAAGATGTGATCACAGTGGTATGGATGGTTATTTTGCGTTTGGAAAAAGATATCCCAATCAATTCAAGCATAACACACGACTATGGAATGAATGTCAACATAAGACAGAGCTGTGTCATAATGCTGATTTCACGAATAGATTTTGTAAGCTGTTCCCTTTTCAAAGTATGAAGCTTGTTCGATTTAGATTACATCTCATCGAGAATCTATTGGCGGATGTGCAGTAAGTTTTAAGTTATTTTGTTTTTAATCAAATTCAAATCCTAACGAATTTGGGATCATCCTCTAAATCGCAGAATTATCACAGAATGTGAACCCTTAACTTAGGGAGGTTAAGGGTAACCTAGGGAAGTTAATGGTAACCTAGAAAGGTTAAGGGGTCACATTCTGTGATAGGCTGGAGATTTCGATGAGAGAAACCATAGATTTTATACTTAACTTCATTTGCGATTTTAGGCTTAATGTTAAAGTAGTTCTACTGATCCGGGACCCTCGTCCAGTGATGCAGTCTCGCAGAAAAGATTCGAAGTTCTGCGACCTCGCGGAAGACTGCGTGAACCCCAAATCACTTTGTACCGACATGGTCAGTGATTATATGGATGCTCGTCGTTTACTCCACAAGTACCCCAACAGATTTAAGTAAGTCTCATAGAAAATTAAAACCAGAAATATACCTTTAATTAGTATTTAAAGTTTTAAGCGAATTAGAAGATAGGCCATTTTATAATGGTCTTCTGTCTATCCACTGATGGAAGGATCGATGCATCTTGAGCTTTCAGTGCTGAATAGGTACATTACATACAAAAAATTATTAAAAATAATGTTCAAATGCCTCACAAAGAGTAGACGGTATCATCTCATTGCATTTTCATTGCAGGATACTTCGCTTCGAAAGCTTAGCATTGAACCCCAACGCGAAAACTCTTCAGTTGCTCAAGTTCCTGCGACTCAGACCCACAAAGTCTATTAACGAGTTTCTTAATACTCACACAAAAACTGAATCTGGTGGACCTTACGCCACGTACAGGGTCTCTCGAGATGTCCCATTCAAATGGAAGCAAACTTTTCCGTTCAAAGATGTAGCGAAAATCCAGGTAGGTATATATCTATATAATAAAGTTGAGTTATGCACAGATTACTGTAGTGGAGGTTGATACAAATAATGAAATACGAAAATATGCTATATTTTTATGACGTTTGCTTTGTTCATCATGTTTGTCAACACGTTCCGTGTTCTGATCAAGCACTAGATCTAGATCTCGCATCACTCACTATCGCATCGCATCGCATCGATCACTAGATCTAGCATCAGAGCATTCATCGGGAAACTCGTGATTCATAATCCAAAAAAATTGTTATGAGTATACCACCAGGCTCCATCATCAGATAGATAATCTCTATTAGCTACCAATCTATTCGTTTAAGCGCCTATCGGTGTGTTCCGGCAACCACACTTAGAAGCACTTAGCTCCTTATTCTCACATTCGACCATCGCAAAAAACCAGGTCAAAACAGGTGTTAACGTTAAATTCATCGGTTAAAATACTTGCTATATATTATAGTTGATACTTGTGACCATGCCACATCCCGTATGAGGTGAGCCTAATTTGGGCACAATGCAGCACTCTACCCTAGCATGCTACGTTTTATTAGGTCACTAAAGTTAAATAATTATCTAATTTTTGAGGTATACTACCAATTACCATCCTTCAATATCTATACAAATCTCCCTCCATTTGGTGGTCTGGAAGAAATCGCGACTACCTACTACTGGATTAAGTGAAAATAAGTTTCTATTTATTTTTCATTGTAGTGTGCCAAGAAAGAGTTTACCTATCTATCTAAAGTCCTGTCAATCATATAAGTATATACTATATAGGCACCTACGCAAGTCTTGGTTCGTCTCGGCTTCTCCTTCCACAGAATTTTTCTCAGCAATAATCTTTATCGTAATCGTTCAGCCACATCACGAACTCTTCATTACAGAAGGTGTATTTTTTTAAGTACTTATATATATCGGGGCAATGACGTCACAGGCGAGCTTCATGGACGGTGTAAAATGACAACAATCAAAACATGTTAACTTTGGTTTACTAATTAGCGTTTAGAACCATAAATTACTCATTGGATTGTTAATAACTTCACTTTAACTTTGATTAACTAATTAATGTTTGCTAACCGTAAATTACTTATTGAATTATTAAAACTAGACAAATGATTGTTAAACTGAACAAATTCACTGTAAACACAATATTTTAAAAGATTGCCGACAAGTTTCTTGCCCGTTCTTCTTGTACGGCCTCTTATTTGGAATGGGCACCTAGAGTCATTTATTTTAACTATCATGAGTGCTCTCCTGGGCCCCATGTTAATAAAAAGTAATGAATTTCAATTGAAGATTAAAATCTAAAGTAGAATGACAAGATCTAACAAGTTTTATAAAGATTCTTTGTCACAATCTGTTTTGCTATAAATACGAGCTACCGACTGTTGGAAAGATCTAGTATTACGCCTACCGTCGGACCGTTCAGATCTCCCATATAACTTTGCCGCAATAAATGGTTGAGATAAATCGAGCTACTTCGTGTTTTCTTTCTACGAGGGGTGAGCGGTCACCATGATGCTGAAGATGTTGACGTCACCGGTGGTGACGTCACCGTTTTTAAAAAGACCCCTGGACTCGCCGCCCCGTCATCAGAAGTGGGATTGGAACGGAACAACCTAGCTTTCCAATCCTAGCCTTCTCACCCGCTTGTCACCTGAAGGACCAGCACAAATGGGCAATGCAGCCGAGCCCAGTCGCAGCAGATGTCCCCACATCAGACACCAGCTCTGAAGATTATGCTGACACACCACCGTACTGGCGAGAGATGACCCATCACTACCAGCTCCTGAAGATTATGCTGACACACCACCGTATTGGCGAGAGATGACCCATAACTACCAACTCCTGAAGATTATGCTGACACACCAGCCGCGTCCGTGGTATCTACACGAACGGGCCAACACGTGCAACCAAACCAACAAAAAGGCGACATGATGGACACATGACAACAGAATACAGGTGAATCGTAACTTTTTCTACCATATTTTAACTTTAGACTTGCATGCGCATAAACGCAACTTACAACTTACAAATAATCCAAGAGATTACTTCTAATTTCACGAGATTTCTTAGTTTCTTGCGTTTTATTTTTAAAAGTTTTTCACGAGGTACCCACAAATATCAAAAATCTACGAGTTATCCGTGTGCTACCCACTATTTATCACGAGTTATCCGCGAGGTACCTGGTCTACCTACGATCTTCTAAGCAAAGTCGCTTCTTTTAATTGATTTTGATTATTGTGTTTGAAATTATTGCTCAAGGGTCTTCTGAATTTGTGAAAGTGAGTTGTAAGTGACAACAAGCATTCTAATTTAATTTAAACTTATTTTGACGAACTAAATAAAAGGGCCGTCAAATCATTTCAAGTATGGCAGTCTCTTTAATCGACATCACAACTCTTAATTCGGGTTAAGCTTTGTGTGGTGAGCGTGAAGTTTGATTTGTTTTGTTTAAGTTGAACTTCGATGTTTGTGTTGGGAAACTATTACCGTTTTTCCTGTGAATCTGTGTGTATGCTAGTTAATTCTAAAACGCGTCTGCCACTAGCGTTAGCGTTCATAATGTTACTTCTATTCCGGTATACGTAAATGCGCGATGTGGTAGTTACAAAAATTCACTAAATATACTGAGCTTTCATTGTTTGATTGTTTCATAAATTCGCGGCGTTAGCAACAGCGCGATGTGTTCATTTAGTACTGTGTGAGTCGGGAATTGATAAGTAAACTACGCCTACTAATCATTTTTATTATGGTTTCATGTGACTGCTGCATCTATCATCTGATGCCTAAGCAACAGCGCAAGGAGTGCGGTAAAAGGCTGGCGCTTTACATGTGATGGTGACACATGGCTTCTTCGGTCATCAAGAAAGTGGGCTCATCCACTAGTCATCAGCAAGTGAACCTGTGCTCCAAAACTGCGCGAGGAACGTTACAGATAAGTGATATTCGGTTAATGATTCGGGATCCGAATTGTTAAACCTGATAATTTTGAATCGTCTTTAAGACTGTACAAATCATTTTATTCCTTATATCCCCTCCATTTTTGTCATTTTCAGAGCCTCTGTGGACCACGGTCATATTTTAAAGGCCTAGACCACAGCATCGTCCTTTCCCATTTCCTTTAGAGCCCCTGTGGACCACGGCGTAGAAGATCGCCCAGACCACAGCATCGATTACTTGTGAGCTATTTATAATTACTGTCGTAACAACGTGTTTGTTGTTCGTTATTGTTGTATTATTTCAGAGCCTCTGTGGACCACGGTCATAATTTAAAGGCCTAGACCACAGCATCGTCCTTTCCCATTTTCTTTAGAGCCCCTGTGGACCACGGCGTACAAGACCGCCCAGACCACAGCATCAATTACCTGTGAGCTATTTATAATTACTATAACGTGTTTGTTGTTCGTTTTTCTTTTATTACTTTTTTCAGAGCCTCTGCGGACCACGGTCATAACAATAAGGCCCAGACCGCAGCATCAACCTGTATCCCATTTCCTTTAGAGCCTCTGTGGACCACGGCGTACAAGACCGCCCAGACCACAGCAACAATTCCTACATTTCAGAGCCTCTGTGGACCACGGCCATTTAAAGGCCTAGACCACAGCATCGTCCTTTCCCATTTCCCTTAGAGCCTCTGTGGACCACGGCGTACAAGACCGCCCAGACCACAGCAACATCCCTGTCTACGAGAATTTAAAAATAATGCAATGATGCGTGGAGCATTTGCATTGAACCTATAATAAATCTATTCATGCAATGATGCGTGGAGCATTTGCATTGAACCAATAATAAATCAAAGCCATAATGCGTGGAGCATTGGCAAACTACTGCTACTCACATTCCCTTGTAGAGCAAATTTATTTAAGTTTAACTATGAATGTTTGCATGTGAACTGTTATGTTTACAGAATATTATTAAGAAAGTACCTACTAAAAGTTGGCTGATAATTTTGTTACGTGAATATTGTTTCACTCTAACATAAAATTAAATCTTCGCAATTTGAAAAATAAGCAATGCAGCTTAATTTATGCAGTGATGAGAAACAAAGTTAACAGCTAGTGTACCGGTGTACGGGTACCTACCTCAAAACAAAATTTCTAGTTTTAAGAAACACCGTGCCTGGTGCAGGGCGCGCACCACCTGTCAGAATGGCCGAGTCGGCGCGAAGCGAGCTACGTCTACGGTGTTGAGCAGGGCAATAGGAAACAACATGTTTACCTACTTTGATTAACTAAATGTTTACCTACTTTGGTTAGCTAAATAGTTTGCTCATTAGATTGTCGAAACTAGATAACTTCACTGTAAAGATAATTGATCAAAGAAAAGAAAGCAAAAAGAAAAAGAAAAGAAAAAAAAAAAAAAAAAATTTCTTTTCTCTTAAGAATGCAAACTATTACTCTTGCAAACCTAACTGCAAGCAACGGTGGTTGCTTACAGATACCAAACTCAGAAGAAAACGTCTCATTGTTTCAGAACATAACTGGACTGGTGCAGAGCACGCACCATCTATCAGAATGGCCGTATCGGGGCAATGACGTCACAGGCGAGCTTCATGGACGGTGTAAAATGACAACAATCAAAACATGTTAACTTTGGTTTACTAATTAGCGTTTAGAACCATAAATTACTCATTGGATTGTTAATAACTTAACTTTGATTAACTAATTAATGTTTGCTAACCGTAAATTACTTATTGAATTATTAAAACTAGACAAATGATTGTTAAACTGAACAAATTCACTGTAAACACAATATTTTAAAAGATTGCCGACAAGTTTCTTGCCCGTTCTTCTTGTACGGCCTCTTATTTGGAATGGGCACCTAGAGTCATTTATTTTAACTATCATGAGTGCTCTCCTGGGCCCCATGTTAATAAAAAGTAATGAATTTCAATTGAAGATTAAAATCTAAAGTAGAATGACAAGATCTAACAAGTTTTATAAAGATTCTTTGTCACAATCTGTTTTGCTATAAATACGAGCTACCGACTGTTGGAAAGATCTAGTATTACGCCTACCGTCGGACCGTTCAGATCTCCCATATAACTTTGCCGCAATAAATGGTTGAGATAAATCGAGCTACTTCGTGTTTTCTTTCTACGAGGGGTGAGCGGTCACCATGATGCTGAAGATGTTGACGTCACCGGTGGTGACATCACCGTTTTTAAAAAGACCCCTGGACTCGCCTCCCCGTCATATATATTTATCTAACACATATGCTAATGCTTGCACGCTACTGCTTGGCGGCAGACTTCACGAGAAAAGCGGTGGTAACAACCCAGAAGGACACTCGCAGAAGAGTTAGTCTTCCCACTAACTATGTAATAGCTATTAAAATAATGTTGATTATTATTTCTTTAGGAGGCGTGCAGTGAGGCTATGAAGCTGTGGGGCTACCAGATGGCAAACAACGCTTCGCACTTGGCGAGCAAAGACTTCTACCCTATAGTACCGTACTCCATGACGTAGTGACACCAAAAGTCGTATATATGAATTTTTTTATAAAAGTTAGGTATCATACAGGATCCAATTCATAAACATTTCGTTTTGATGTAGCGTACCTACCTATAATAGAGACACAGGGACTTTGAATCAACTGTCTTATAGTTAGGTCCAGAAATGTGAAAACTCGGTTTGAATAATCGACACACGTGTATTTTCAATCGTAGTTCAATGAGGACTAGCTAGCTACATATTATATAGTAATCTGTGATGAGGACTGCTGTCCTTCCCCGCGTCTTCCCCTTGCGTAGCGCTGGGACGACTACGGCGTAGCACTGACTTGCTGACGTCATAGCGTAGCACCACAGCACCACACCATGTTCTACTTTTATTCTTACAGCTGTACATAACATGCTTTTCACTAGATAAGATAACTCTTTTGCGAATGTCCGTTTGTGTTGGTTTAACCGCTTTTACGTGATATTACTGGGTTATGAAACTTAATACCTAATGTCTCAGGGCAACGAACGCACTGCAGTGCCGCGCAGGCCTTTGTGTTTCAAAGTTCTGGGTGGCACTGCAATTGTTATGCAATTGTCTCGTTACCAAATAACGTAAAAAAAATACCACAAGGATGGCTGCGACCTCTTATGCTAGGCATCATACAAAAATGTTATTACCCCTATTATTATTAGCATACCTAGTAAATTTTATTATATATGACGGGGCGGCGAGTCCAGGGGTCTTTTTAAAAACGGTGACGTCACCACCGGTGACGTCAACATCTTCAGGATCATGGTGACCGCTCACCCCTCGTAGAAAGAAAACACGAAGTAGCTCCATTTTATCTCAACCATTTATTGCGGCAAAGTTATATGGGAGATCTGAACGGTCCGACGGTAGGCGTAATACTGCTCTTTCCAACAGTCGGTCGCTCGTATTTATAGCAAAACAGATTGTGACAAAGAATCTTTATAAAACTTGTTAGATCTTGTCATTCTACTTTAGATTTTAATCTTCAATTGAAATTCATTACTTTTTATTAACATGGGGCCCAGGAGAGCACTCATGATAGTTAAAATAAATGACTCTAGGCGCCCATTCCAAGTAAGAGGCCGTACAAGAAGAACGGGCAAGAAACTTGTCGGCAATCTTTTAAAAAATTGTGTTTACAGTGAATTTGTTCAGTTTAACAATCATTTGTCTAGTTTTAACAATTCAATGAATAATTTATGGTTAGCAAACATTAATTAGTTAATCAAAGTTAAAGTGAAGTTATTAACAATCCAATGAGTAATTCATGACTTTAAACAGTAATAAGTAAACGAAAGTTAACATGTTTTGATTGAAGTCATTTTACACCGTCCATGAAGCTCGCCTGTGACGTCATTGCTCCGATACGGCCATTCTGATAGATGGTGCGTGCTCTGCACCAGTCCAGTTATGTTCTGAAACAATGAGACGTTTCCTTCTGAGTTTGGTATCTGTAAGCAACCACCGTTGCTTGCAGTTAAGTTTGCAAGAGTAACAGTTTGCATTATTTAAGAGAAAAGAAAAAAATTTTTTTTTTTTTTTTTGTTCTTTTTCTTTTCTTTTTTCTTTTTCTTTTCCTTTTCTTTTCTTTTTGCTTTCTTTTCTTTGATCAATTATCTTTACAGTGAAGTTATCTAGTTTCGACAATCTAATGAGCAAGCTATTTAGCTAACCAAAGTAGGTAAACATTTAGTTAATCAAAGTAGGTAAACAAGTTTCGTTTCCTATTGCCCTGCTCAACACCCTAGACGTAGCCTGCTTCGCGCCGACTCGGCCATTCTGACAGGTGGTGCGCGCCCTGCACCAGGCACGGTGTTTCTGAAAACTAGAAATTTGGTTTTGAGGTAGGTACCCGTACACCGGTACACTAGCTGTTAATTTTGTTTCTCATCACTGCATAAATTAAGTTACAGTGCTTATTTTCCATATTGTCAAGATTTAAATGTTCGAGTGAAACAATATTCACGTAACAAAATTATCAGCCAACTTCTAGGACCTTAATAATATTCTGTAAACATAACAGTTCACATGCAAACATTCATAGTTAAACATAAATAAATTTGCTGTACAAGGGAATGTGAGTAGCAGTAGTTTTTTTTTTTTTTTTTTTGTTTTTGTTTTTTTTTTTTTTTTTTTTTGCCTTTGCTCCACGCATTATGGCTGTGATTTATTATTTGTTCAATGCAAATGCTCCACGCATAATTGCATGTTTTTAAATTCTCGAAGACAGGGATGTTGCTGTGGTTCTGAGCGGTCTCGTACGCCGTGGTCCACAGGGGCTCTAAAGGAAATGGGATACAGGTTGATGCTGCGGCCTGGGCCTTATTGTTATGACCGTGGTCCGCAGAGGCTCTGAAATACGTCAAGGAATTGATGCTGTGGTTCTGAGCGGTCTCGTACGCCGTGGTCCACAGGGGCTCTAAAGGATATGGGATACAGGTCGATGCTGCGGCCTGGGCCTTATTGTTATGACCGTGGTCCGCAGAGGCTCTGAAATAAAAATAAAAGAAAAACGAACAACAAACAGGTTATTACGATAGTAATTATAAATAGCTCGCAAGTAATTGATGCTGTGGTTCTGAGCGGTCTTGTACGCCGTGGTCCACAGGAACAACTAACTTGAATTGACGCTGTGGTTCTGAGCGGTCTTGTACGCCGTGGTCCACAGAAAAATGAACTTCAACCGCTTTATTGCGATAGTAATTATAAATAGCTCACAGGTAATTGATGCTGTGGTTCTGAGCGGTCTTGTACGCCGTGGTCCACAGGGGCTCTAAAGGAAATGGGAAAGGACGATGCTGTGGCCTAGGCCTTTAAGTGACCGTGGTCCACAGAGGCTCTGAAAATGACAAAAATGGAGGGGACATAAGGAATAAAATGATTTGTACAGTCTTACAGACGATTCAAAATTATCAGGTTTTACAATTCGGACCCCGAATCATTAACCGAATATCACTTATCTGTAACATTCCTCGCGCTGTTTCTGGAGCACAGGTTCACTTGCTGATGACTAGTGGATGGGCCCACTTTCTTGATGACCGAAGAAGCCATGTGTCACCATCACATGTACAGCACCAGCCTTTTACCGCAGTCCTTGCGCTGTTGCTTAGGCATCAGATGATAGATGCAGTAGTCACATGAAACCATAATAAAAATGATTAGTAGGCGTAGTTTACTTATCAATTTCTGACTCGCACAGTACTAAATGAACACTACATGACATGAACCTTGTCAGGAATAATCTTAAGTACCACATCGCGCTGTTGCTAACGCCGCGAATCTAGTTCAATGAAACCTCAGTATCTTCAATGAATTTTTGTAACTACCACATCGCGCAAAAGCGCGATGTGGTACGTAAAAACGTACCAGAATAGAAACAACATTATGAACGCTAGTGGCAAACGCGTTTTCTAAGTAACTAGCATACACACTAGATTCACAGGAAAAACGGTAATCTTAAGTAACACATCGCACTGATGCTAACGCCGCGAATCTAGTTCAATGAAACCTCAGTATCTTCAATGAATTTTTGTAACTATCACATCGCGCATTTACGTATACCGAAATAGAAACAACAATATGAACGCTAGTGGCAAACGCGTTTTCGAAGTAACTAACATACACACTAGATTCATAGGAAAAACGGTAATAGTTTCCCAACACAAACATCGAAGTTCAACTTAAACCAAACAAAACAAACTTCACGCTCACCACACAAAGCTTTACCCGAATTAAGAGTTGTGATGTCGATTAAAGAGACTGCCATACTAGAAACGATTTGGCGGCCCTTTTATTTAGTTGGTCAAAATAAGTTTAAATTAGAATGCTTATTGTCACTTACAACTCACTTCCACAAATTCACAAGACCCATGAGCAATAATTTCAAACACCATAATCAAAATCAATTAAAAGAAGCGACTTTGCTTAGATCGTAGGTAGGTACCTCGCGGGTAACTCGTGATAAATAGTGGGTAGCACACAGATAACTCGTAGATTTTTGAATTTGTGGGTATCTCGTGAAAAACTTTTAAAAATAAAACTCAAGAAACTGGGAAATCTCATGAAAAATTAGAAGTAATCTCTTGGATTATTTGTAAGTTGTAAGTTGCGTTTATGCGCATGCAAGTCTAAAGTTAAAATATGGTAGAAAAAGTTACGATTCACCTGTATTCTGATGTCATGTGTCCATCGCCTTTTTCTTGGTTTTTGGTTGCACGTGTTGGCCCGTTCGTGTAGATACCACGGCCGCGGCTAGTGTGTCAGCATAATCTTCAGGAGCTGGTAGTGATGGGTCATCTCTCGCCAATACGGTGGTGTGTCAGCATAATCTTCAGGAGCTGGTAGTGATGGGTCATCTCTCGCCAATACGGTGGTGTGTCAGCATAATCTTCAGGAGCTGGTGTCCGATGTGGGGACCTCTGCTGCGACTGGGCTCGGCTGCATTGCCCATTTGTGCTGGTCCTTCAGGTGACAAGCGGGTGAGAAGGCTAGGATTGGAAAGCTAGGTTGTTCCGTTCCAATCCCACTTCTGATGACGGGGCGGCGAGTCCAGGGGTCTTTTTAAAAACGGTGACGTCACCACCGGTGACGTCAACATCTTCAGGATCATGGTGACCGCTCACCCCTCGTAGAAAGAAAACACGAAGTAGCTCCATTTTATCTCAACCATTTATTGCGGCAAAGTTATATGGGAGATCTGAACGGTCCGACGGTAGGCGTAATACTGCTCTTTCCAACAGTCGGTCGCTCGTATTTATAGCAAAACAGATTGTGACAAAGAATCTTTATAAAACTTGTTAGATCTTGTCATTCTACTTTAGATTTTAATCTTCAATTGAAATTCATTACTTTTTATTAACATGGGGCCCAGGAGAGCACTCATGATAGTTAAAATAAATGACTCTAGGCGCCCATTCCAAGTAAGAGGCCGTACAAGAAGAACGGGCAAGAAACTTGTCGGCAATCTTTTAAAAAATTGTGTTTACAGTGAATTTGTTCAGTTTAACAATCATTTGTCTAGTTTTAACAATTCAATGAATAATTTATGGTTAGCAAACATTAATTAGTTAATCAAAGTTAAAGTGAAGTTATTAACAATCCAATGAGTAATTCATGACTTTAAACAGTAATAAGTAAACGAAAGTTAACATGTTTTGATTGAAGTCATTTTACACCGTCCATGAAGCTCGCCTGTGACGTCATTGCTCCGATATATACGTTTCGTTTTATTGCTAAAACTGAAACACCTCGAAACCACTGACGGTCTTACCACCAAATAATTAAACATACTCTAAACACGTGTTAAACAGCGTCTAACTCCTAAACGTGCCTTAGTGGCGTGTTTAAATATTAACAACCACAAATTTATATATAAATTAAAATGAAATTTATCTTGATTTAAGTAGTGTATAAACTGTATAATCGTTGTCTATTATGTGGGTACCTGTATTCTGTTGTGAAATTTCTAATTCTTTTAGACGATTATCTTTAGACACTGGTGTCAATTCTATCATTACATACCTAAACTAATTTTAGTTTCGCTCTCTCTCTTTCCAATGCATAACATGAGAAAGAGACGGAAGATGTCTGACAGATCTAAATTTTGTTTTAGAGCTGTCAAATATCTTTCGATCTTGATAAATTAGTTGCCACTGAATTCATTGCCATTAAATTTACACTAGACACTAGCAAGTGGATTAATTTGACAGGTCTAAAATATATTCCATCTCATTCTCATGTTATGCATTCGAAAGAGAGAGAGAGAGAAACTAAAATTAGTTTAGGTCTAAAATAGTTTTGTGTGGTAACACGGTGAGATTTTGAGAAAGTCAAAACATTACTATACGCATAATATTATATTTATGTTTTATAAAAATTGCTGTAATCTATACGCCCTACGGTCTTCTGGTTTCATCATCACAGGTTTACGCTACTCTTATACGCCAATGACCATTCATTAAAAATGTATATGACATCTCTTTCTAGCAGGTGCGCATTATGATGATTATTTTGTGTATTTTTTCCACATAGGTATCGTAATGGCAAATTACTTATGCTAATATATTATAGTACTAGCTTCTGCCCGCGGTTTTCACCCGCGTTCCCACAGGAACGGTGCATTTTTTCTGGGATAAAAAGTAGCCCATGTTACTCTCCGGTCCATAAAATTTATCCATGCCAAAAATCACGTCGATCCGTTGCTCTATTACTGCGTGAAAGAAGGACAAACCAACAAACACACTTTCGCATTTATAATATTAGTATGGATGAATGGCTAAGTGTAAATTTGAAACAATATGACGTCTCTACAACTAGCACAATACCTATATTTTTCATTTGTCACATGTATTACCTAAGTTATTGACGTCTTTTCTTTCTGTATAAGTAGTGTTTGTGTTTTCCGAAATCATTAATGCTATCTCACAATGCCGAATGGTACCGAAATACCTAATACTAATATTTAATGGTTAGTAATAGTTTCAAGACCGAAGTTAATTTCGTTATCCAGTCGCTTCAGCGTCATTGTAAGTTAAAGTCGGCCTTGCACGCTTATGCATGTGTAACAAGCGCGTATCACACGCGCAAGCCCGGCTTGACTAACCATCAATAATAGACAAGACAGCAATACAGCCAGATAGTGGTGTCTCTTTCACTCCCTGCCTGGGCTCAAAGCGACGACTGCTTCGCTTTACGCTACATACATCACTTGCGCACCACCCCGTATTTATTGCGGCTTCTGCACTGAACACGGAGTGGTTGTGAAATAAATTTTTTTTTAGTTGAAATTGTAGAAGCCTCTACGATGCGCCTCTCACTACGTCTAACCGTGGTACGGTTAGCGCTTGGACTAGATTTCCACCAATCATCTTAGCTTAGACGGTGAGGTATGCGTCAAGCGGTGATCGCGGGTCATGGTATTCGCGTGGTCCGTGATTGATTCGTGATATTTTCTCTTTCTTCTGACCGAAAGCTTCAATCATAGGTATATTTATACAAATTATACTATTTTTTATTATATTTGATAACGAGACGATCAGGAGCCCAATTCTCGCGCAAATGACATTATGTCGGCGGCGCGAGTACGGATCTTTTCGATAAATAAAATTCAATAAAATTGACAGTTAAAATCGATAAAGTGGGTTTTATTCGATAAAATTGACAGTTAAAAATCGATAAAGTGAGTTTTATCGATTTTAACTGTCAATTTTATTGAATTTTATTTATCGAAAAGATCCGAACTCGCGCCGCCGACATGGTGTCATTTGCGCGAGAATTGGGCTCGTGGTCGTTTACCTGGTGGTAAGCATAACACCGGCACATAACAATTGCAGTGTTACTCAGAACTTTGCAACAAAAAGGCCTGCGCAGTACTGCATTGCGCTCGCTACCCTGAAACATTAGGTATTCAGTCTCATAAGCCCAGTAATTTCACTGACTACTCTGCTCATCAAATCGAAACACAGTAATGCTTGCACATTTACTGCTTGGCGGCAGACTTTACGAGCAAAGCGGTGGTACCAATCCAGACATACACTCGCAGTAGAGTTAATCCTACCATCTTCTAAAACGCATGGGTATATCACCACTGTTGTAATCATTATCATATAAACCAATATTATTTAAACAAAATAAGGGTGAACCAAAAAACATGTTGAGTGTATGAGCAACATTAAACTCAGCATGTTTTTCTACTACTTATGTAAAATTATGTAAGTAGGTATGTATTGTCATTATCACTGGTGATAACAAAACATTGCCGGTAGCCCAGCACAAATTCACTATTATCGATACGAGTAGTCAAACTTTAGATGTCTTTGGGAAAAGTAAAATAGGACCGGACTGTTTTTTATTATATTATTAATAGTGTAATAAAACGTAATGCTGCGACGATTCAACTTTTATTCTATAGGTATAGCAATTAGTGTTTGTATTTTCTTAATTCTAGCTATAAGTCGATTTTCTAGTCAAACGGTCGATCAAATGCTAAGAAATACTGTGATAACCAAGAGTATAAAAGATATAACGCTGCAAACTACACCTACGGCTCCGTCTGAAGGGTTATCAAAATATATCGAAATGATATTGAAAGAAACTCGCTTGAATGTTAAAATAGATCTGTGGAACTACAAATTTACACATTCAGGTGTTGGTAAATTAGAAGATTTACTCATGGAATCTGGTGGAAGGCCTGTGAGAAGTATAATTGTGTCTACTTGGCGATCTGGATCTTCTTTTCTCGGTGAATTGCTGAATGCGATGCCAGGTAACTACTATAATTTTGAACCTCTAATGAAATACGGAGAAATACAAATCCGAGGGCCTCCCCACGCCGACAATGCTACCACATTTCTTAAAAGAATGCTACAATGTGATCACAGAGGTATGGATGATTACTTTGCGTTTGGAAAAAACTTTACAAACCAATTCAAGCTTAACCCAAGACTATGGAATAAATGTCGATATAAGAGAGAGCTGTGTCTTGATGCTGATTTTACGAACAGATTTTGTAAGCTGTTCCCTTTTCAAAGTATGAAGCTTGTTCGATTTAGATTACGCATCGCTGAGGGTCTATTGGCGGATAAACAGTAAGTTATATGTAACTTTGTTTCTAATTGATTACCTCTACAATTATATTCTAAAATAATCATTTCAATTCAGCCACAAAACGCCGCCACCGAGCTGCGGACTGCAGTTTTCATATATTTAGGTACATAATAATATAGGGGAAGGTGGTCTGAGATGCATAGATTTTGAAAAGATTGTTTTTAACGAAAGTCGTAACAAAAATGATATAAATAGCGATACTGTATCAAATAGTGGTTTATTATCATAACAAAATCCATTTCTACCATATCGGTAAGATGAAGAAGAAGAAAAATGAGTAGGTGTGCCGTAGGAGTGCAGGAGTAGGTGGGTCTTCATTTGCCGAGGCGACTGGTTCTTCCTTTGTCATTAAAAGTTGCCAAGACGATTCTTTTTTATTTTATCGGGTAGATTTCCTCAATACAGCAGTTTTTTTTGATGGCGTAGTGTATACCTTTCACGCATTCGGTATATCTACTTTTGTCAATACTGACAAATAAAGAAATAAAAAATTGAAATCTTAAATTTCAAAATTTTAATATGTATGTATTTACCTAAATATTTCCAAGTGTTCTAAAATGATATGTATGTTAAAATATGCTACTTAATTATAGGTATTGAAAATATCATCTACGCTTTCAGGCTTAATGTGAAAGTTGTGCTTTTGATCCGGGACCCTCGTGCTGTAATGCAGTCTCGCAGAAATATTTCCAAGTTTTGCAGCACAGCTTCTGACTGTGGCAATCCTAAATTACTTTGTGACGACATGGTCAGTGATTATACGGCTGCTCGTCGTTTACTCCGCAAGTACCCCAACAGATTTAAGTAAGTAATTTTTTTTATGATGTTTGGTAACGGGGCGAACTGGTCGTTTACTTGATGGTAAGCATAACGCCCATAACAATTGCAGTGCCACTCAGAACTTTGAAACACAAAGGCCTGCGCGGCACTGCAGTGCGCTCGTTACCCTGAGACATTAGGTATTAAGTCTCATAAGCCCAGTAATTTCACTGGCTACTCAAACCGGAACACAGTAATGCTTGCACATTACTGCTTGGCGGCTGACTTCACGAGCAAAGCGGTGGTACCAACCCAGACGGACTCTTGCAGAAGAGTTAGTCCTACCACTAACGATGTAGAAACTAACACGTACCTAACTATAACACGTAATAACTATATATTTTGGCCGTGTGGTTCCGGCTCAGAATCTTTTCATCCGTCACTACCGTGGCTGTCGCACTGGCTATAGGAATATCCAGGAAATGAGTAGCATTATAATCCTCAGTCAATTTCATAACCTACTGCGATTACCAAAACGATTGCCAAGCGTGGTGTATTATGGCAAAATCTCCCCTTCACGGTGGAGGCCGATGTTCGTTGCAGCACTGGAGGTTTTCTTGCTGATGATGATGATGATGATGATGATGATGATGATGATGATGGTAGGTATATAAACACAAATGTTGGACTATACTTACTACTACTTTACTAGTACAAAGCTTTCAATGATGGAATCTTCATTGGTAGCAATATCATACGTGCAAGGATCAAATCTTACATGTAGACAGAGCTTTCGATGAAGGTATAGCTTCTGTTGCAACTTACGACATTTTCTAATAGTTGCTTGGCTGCCACTACCCTCAAATTAAAGGAATGCCACTACCCTCAAATTAAAATAATTAGAAAGAACAGAAAGAAAGAAAACTGTTTGTTTTAACACAAAACAAAAGTAAAAAGAAAATAATACACAAAAGAAACAACGGAAATAACATAATGACCATTCCCAGGCTTAGTAACCTTCAATAATGCGTCTCTTATCATCAGGGAGGTGTAGTCAAATACTAAAATAATAAACATTAAAAATAGGCTTCATCGATATATTATTATTAATTTTTCAAATGCCATTACAGTAAGAGGACGTCATAACATTTCATCTTTTCTATTGCAGGATAGTCCGCTTTGAAAGCTTAGCATTAAACCCCAAGGCGACATCTCTTCAGCTGCTAAAGTTCCTGCGGCTCAGCGCCACAGAATCTATTAAGGAGTTTCTTAACACGCACACAAATGTGGAGACTGATGGACCTTATGATACTTACAGGGTCTCTAGAGACATCCCTTTCAAATGGAAACATGCTCTGACGTTCAGAGATGTAGCAAAAATTCAGGTATGGGTGATAGCCGATAGGCAATGGCTACTAGGAAGTTACGTTATCCCTGAGTGCTATTATAGGCTAGTTTTTAATTAATAATTTGCTTATCTATCTGATACCTACTCGATTGTTGAGCATAAAATGCGTAGAACCGCATTTGATTATTATTATTATTCTAGGAGGTGTGCAGAGAGGCAATGAAGCTGTGGGGCTACCAGCTGGCAAAAAACGCTTCGCACATGGCGAGCAAAGACTTCTACCCTATAGTCCCGTACTCCGTGACGTAGTGAAAACTCGCAATTTGAAAATTTATAAGAAGAGATGTACAAGAGTTTAGCGGAGAGCGTCCAACAATGCAGTAAATCTTACATATATATTACACTTATACATCTTCTATACAAATAAATAAAATTAAAGTGTCTGTTTGTAATATCAAAATAACAGCTTTTTACTAAATGCATATGAAAGACTTTAAATACTGTACCTACAAAAAAAAACATTTTATAAAATTTTTGTCTGTCTGTTCGTTCCGGGTAATCTCCGAAACGGCTGGACCGATTTGGACGGGACTTTCTCTGGCAGATAGCTGATGTTGTGTGAAATGGGTCAAATTTAGCTTGTCACAAACAAACATCATACATTGCAAGTTAAATAAAAGCTTGTCATAAAAAAAGGCTTTTTAGCAAAGTTTAATGGATTTTAACGATAATAGTGAAAGTTAGAACAATCAGAGCGCATACAAACATAGCCATTGCTGACATGTTGAGCATATTCTGCATTATATGAGAGAACTCCGGGGCTGAGCTCTGGACATTAGCCCCGATTGCTGACAGCGGATCACTGAACGGAGCATGGACTTCTGAAATCGTAACAAAAAGATCTATTTATTATATTACTTGATATTGTCTGCTTTGGCGGCAGACTTCATGAGCAAAGCGGCAGCAACCTAGATGGACACTCGCAGAAGAGTTAGTCTAACCACTTAATATTTGATAACGGGACAAGCCGTCGTTTGCCTGATGGTAAGCATAAAGCCGGCCCAAAACAATTGCAGTGCCACTCAGAACTTTGAAACACGTTACAAAGGCTTGCGCAACACTTCAGTGATGCACTCGTTACCCTGAGACATTAGGTATTAAGTCACATAAGCCCACTAATTTCACTGCTGGCTACTTTGCTCATCAAACTGAAACACAATAAGGCTTGCACACGGCAGACATATAAAAGTTTTAGTGAAAAACATATTTTTCCAGGTCAGTTTTTATAAAATACGTAATTAAAATACGTACCTACTGTATTTTTGTGGCCACCTTCTGTCTCCTTCATCAGGATCCAGTAGAAGAGATCCACAGGTAAAGACAAATCAAACGAGCTCAAATTAGACGGGGCTACGTTGTTTCGTTACACTCTGTGATATCATTATACTTATTGCATTGTAATCATACATAGGTAAGTATGTATGTAAAATTTCGCCTAAACCTAACACCGGGAATCGTGTCAAATTTAGTTTGCAAGATTTGATCTAAACAAACATAAAAACAACAGTTAAACAAAAGCTTGTAAAAACAATCATCTTACCTTTACAAATAGATGATGAGAACAACCAAATCGCAGATGCGAAAGACTTATTCATTTCTTTAGTTTTTAATAATTAACTTATTTATTATACTTTTTAAGTATTGATACCTCGCTGAGTTAAACTGAAAAAGTATGATGTGGCGTCCGTTCATAGAGCTTTTATCTATATCGTACGGTACTTGAGTGGCTTTTATTCTGGCCAGTTAATTCATAAAACTGATTAAATAAGTACTTAACTAAAGTACCAGATAACCTAAATATTTGAAGGAAATATTTACAGTAATAGGGCGATAGCCTAAGAAACTGTTTAGTGTGAAATTTTGCAGTCTGAAGCTTCTATGACTACTTCTTTAAATATCGCCTAAACACTCGGGGTATACCACAATAAAATAAACAGATGTTAAGCCTGTGTTAATCACTATTTAACACCTAAACATGCCTTAGTCGCGCAATTAATGAGCAACCACAAATCCTGATTTCAGTAATAGTGTCTAATCATTGTCTAACACAATTCTGTTGTGACATTTCTAATCATTTTTGACGTTTATCTTTAGACGCTGCAGTGCTGTCAAGCTATACAGGCGACTAAAAACGTTTTTTTTTGTGGTAAACTATCGAATGCTTGTAGAAAGATATCGTGTGTTAGAGGTGGCGGACTCACACAATATACACAACACTATCAAATCGCTCACCACACAATGCTTGCCTTTGTCGGGATCGAACCATGACCTCTCACTTTGCAAGCAAGGTAACTAAAAATTAGCCGAGACCTGGGTTAACTAAATTAAGTAAACTTCCAGCTATGTGTTTGGATATCAAACTTCCTGAGAAAGCGATTCGGGTAGTTCTTGACTCGTCTGATCATTTGGCGATTAAGACTGGGGTTCCTCAATTTAATAATTATTAAGAAAACAGCAATAAATGGAATAATTACTTTATTGCTGAAAACATCCAGTGTTGTACCTACCTATTTTACATGTTATTTTTAGCTTGTTCCTTTTACACATGTTTATTTCGGTGAAAGCAATAATAATTACTGTCAGATTTATAATTATATTGTGTACGTAGGTACTGTATTGCTTCACTACACATTCATGTCCGAAATGAATGAACGGATTTTAATGGAACTTTATAAATATACCCAAGCACATAGTTCTAAATAGTTATTGGCGTCATTAGAGAACGTTTTAGAAATGTCTAAATTAAAAAGGATATAAGGTACTACTTAAAATAGCTCCTTTTCGAAAACCTCTACTTCTCTAAACTATTACCTCCTACTAATCGATACAGACCAGCTTCTATGAACTCTCTTACGCGATCGGTTCTTCGGTAGTTTTCCAGTAACGTTTTTTGATAATCGATATAATCTTTTATGATTGGTAATATGATTGGTTCAGGGAATATTACACCTGAAAATAATAAAAAACATAGTAGGTACAGTACGCGCAGCACATCTAGGCTTATTTAAACTTTCACGGTTATTTACTATTAATTCCGATAAGCTCCCGATATTTCGTTGCTGTTGCCAGCATCATAGATAGATAAATAACTCTTTATTGTACACCAACATAATACAAAAGAGAACATAACTAAATAAGGAATAGTAAGTACAATGGGCGGTCTTATCGCTAAATTTTTCGTTTTTTATCATGTTCACAGGAATACCGGAATACGGGTATTCCCGTGAACATTATGCTAGCAACAGCGTCAAAATATCGGGTGCTCATTGTTCAATAATAATCAGGGTAAATATCCCGTTACAATGTATGATTTGACATTAGGCTGGTCTGAACTTGGGCTTTCCGAATGACACTGTATAGGGACTGTACTACTCAATCCTCGATCTACGTTCATTTTCATTCATCATTTTCTTGTAACAGTCACCACGGGCAATGAATGGAACAAAGCACTGGTCGTTAAATTCCAGCAGCCGCTCTTGATATGTCCCTTGAGTATATTATCCAGAATAACGGGTAACGAGCGCAATGCAGTGCCGCGCAGGCCTTTCTGTTTCAAAGTTCTGAGTGCAGTGGCACTGCACGTGTTATGGTCCGGCGTTATATTTACCATTTTTGTCTACATTATTACATTATCAGCCTCTTACGCTCCCACTGCTGGATACCGGCCTTCTCTTAGAGAGCGAGATATGGGCCATAATCGACCACGCGGGCCCAGTGCGGCTTGGTGGATGTCACATGTCCTCGACTTTTGTGGTTCTTGAACATGCCGGTCTCCTCACGATGTGCTCCTTCACCATTTTAGAGCGACTGTGAATAATCCGCACATAACTTGATATAAGTCATTGGTGCGGGCCGAGTTGAGATTCGAACTATGGTGCGTCGGAATGAAAGTCGCACAAGTTCCTGCTCGGCCAAACTCGCTCATTCTTGTCTATTTCATGGTTTTTTGATGGTTTTGCATCAAGCCGCGCTTACGCGTGTATTAAATCTCGTCATCCGCGCTTGATGGAAAAGCATGGTTATTTTGACAGCAAAACGCGTACTTGCATAAGCGTCTACGGTCGGCGTAACAAGTACTAACTTTTAGCCCATAAGCATAGCATTATCGTTGTAAATAGGCAAGCGACGACCCCTATAAGATTTAGAACTAATAACACGTATGTCCGCTTCGGAGCGCTGCTGTTGCTGAAAAGAGGACAAAAATAAAAAGTAAGGTAACAATTATTTCAACAAAACATATCTGCATAAGTATAGGTACCTATTACTACGGTATAAGTGTTCTAAATATTTTCTGAATTTAGGTACACAGCATACATTTTTAATATTCAAGAGTCTAGGATACCTAGATCCTAGATTATGTTATGTACGTAATACACCATGTGAGAACGGGAAGACGTCCACTACTGAACAATTGAACATAGTGCTCCCCCATAGAACGCCACTTGGATCGACTAATCGCCTCTTGCCCGCCCCGGGCCCCGCGGGCCAATTAAGTTAAGATTTAAGTTAAGTAATATTTAATTGAGTTAAGAATTAAGTTAACTCAAGATCTAATTCGAAGCACATTATTTTTCACGATAGTGTTCTACATGCATTAGTAGCAGTATCGTGACACATTGTCAGTTGTGTTTACTACACTGA
This sequence comes from Crocallis elinguaria, assembly GCA_907269065.1. Classification (NCBI taxonomy): domain Eukaryota; kingdom Metazoa; phylum Arthropoda; class Insecta; order Lepidoptera; family Geometridae; genus Crocallis; species Crocallis elinguaria. Next base: position 12,124,535 of record OU026078.1, read on the forward strand.
TGACAATGATGACGAGATAGTCAGGTTTGTGAAGCGGGCAAGGCCAGGGACAACGCAAAGGATCCATGGCCCACAATCTTGCTCACGAAAAAGGCTGCTCGCGGTGGCATCGTGTGGCGGGTCGCTCTCTTGGCTCAATAATGCTTGAGGAAGGTGGTGGCTGGCAAATGGGTCATACTCGTTAACGGGTGCCGCTTATAGTGTATGGTCAACTCCGGTTGTATATTTCTTTAATCTTATTTTAACCGACAGTCGTAGTAAGAAAGTCTGAATATCACGTAACGTACTGTAAAGTGCAACGCCGCGCAGAACATTGATATTAAAAGTTCTGAGTGGCACTGCCATTTTTTTCTGGCAGGCGTGAACCATCAAGCGCTGCCAGACTGATGGCCACCATGAACTTTGAATATCAATGTGTTGTTGTAGTATAAAAGTTGGTGCGACGGAAGAATTATGCAATTCAACTGGATAATGCTGCTGCAAGATATTGAGTGTTATGCTCCTAACTACAAGACAATTTAAAGAGGCCTACAATCGTCAGAAATTGGTCCAACTACTGTATTACATTGGTTTATTTAACTGTAGTAGGTATTCATGCCGTGGCACCTTAGTATTCCAATTAAAAACTATAGCAAAAAATTGAAATACCTACCTTCTAGCTATGGTCTGTTCCATTCTTGTTCAAGACTGCGCTTTTTTTTAATAAGTTATTTGATTTCTCACAACTTAGCTTTTCGTGCTGAAAATATAATGGCACAGATAAGCGTAGCGTTACGTTCTCTTTGCAGATAACTATATAATATCAAAGAGAATATAATCCCGGTATATAATATTATACACATAATATATAATGGTCTTCTAGCGTAGCGTCACATTCTCTTTGATTTGTTTCGGAGATAATAATCAAAGAGAATATATTATATAACCACAATGTACGTTTAATAATAATTTCCCTAAACCACAGACTTAAATTACATATCTGTGCCCTAAACAGACTATAGTTACGAGTAGTACCTTCTATTGTCACCTTCTATATACTTCTATAGCTACGAACAAATTTATTTGTTCGTAGTTCTATAGATTGATTTTTCACAAAGAGGTCAGCATTTTCAGTTGCATTAAATTATCTTTGAGTGTCTTTGAGGAATTAGGTACTTCCTAGTCATTGTTGAGCGTAGCGTTATATTCTTTTTGCTCTTTGTTTTTCAGATCGCCACAGACACTTTAAAAAAGTCTGTGGATAGTTTTTAGACATCCGACTACAAAACCAGGTTGCAAAACTTAATATAATTACTAGCTTCTGCCCGCGGTTTCTACCGCGTTCCCACAGGAACCGAATTTTTCCCGGGATAAAAAGTAGCCTATGTTACTCTCCGGTCTATAAACTATATCTTACAGTATTAATTCTATAATGACATCTCTAATAATTTTAGACATTTATCTTTAGACACTGCCTAGCTAAACACACCTGTTTATCGTTAGACACTGCCTAGCTAAACGGTGTTCAAAGTTGTTTTTTGTGGTAATGAGGCATTAATTAGGAAATAATAAGGTTATTTATAATTATACATTCACGACGCAGTTTTGCTGACAGCTTATTAATTAGGCAAGCATTAGATCACTCATACATACCTACTTGATAGAAATCCAACAAGCGTAAACCAAGCGCTAACCATGTAAATACCACTATCACTGATTGACGAATAAACTACTGAATGTGGTGAATAGCGGTTGCATGATATAAATCTGAATAATTTAATTTTCCGAGGGCTGACTGTGGTATTTGAGGGTGTGACAAAAGACAGCGCTATCCAGCCCTATTGGCGTTTTTACTAGCTCGACAAACATCGGCTGTTCATGTTTGGTGGAAGCATCAAGCATGGGGTGAGCGCGTAATGTCGCCAAAAGCATGCAGTGGCTGCATGATGGATTTCCGTCTAGCTTGAATGAGCGTGTAATACTTTGTAATGCCGTGCCGTGACTGGTAAAATCATGACAATACTGGAAATAAAATCGTCCGAGTAATGGCCTCCTTACATCCTTGTAGTACGTGCACACCGTTTACACATGCAAACCGCGTTCGGTATCTTCTATGGAGATGACTTACTTTTTGTTTCTACTACAGGTACTTTCAGCCTAAGAGTGTCTTGTGCTACTCATTACATTACATTATTCATTTATGTACCTATTCATAACAAAACTATTTAAGCTAACAAAAGCGCGTTCTAAAACATTGCAGTTAGGTATATTAACTGGACACAGATAAAGACTGTTTATCACTCGAGGCGAATCATACAAGTTTATTATTAGACCTGTTCTATACTCGAGTCCGTCGTAGTCAGTCGATGCGCAGGCGCGGAACAAGTAACCCACTTCTGAACCGTAAACTGCAGGAGAAACTCGTAAGACGCGATACGAACGCCCCCTTTGTTTACAAACAACGGAAAAGAACCTTGATTAATCAACATCGGATTTTTTGGAGTTGCAAGGTGAGTTTGCCTATGTTTTTGTTTAATTTAAGTGCAAAGTTACCTACCTATAAGTGTATGCGTTGACCGGTTAAATATGCCAGGAATTAAGGTAAAAACTTGATATGAAACAACAGGTGCGTTGGAACAGGTAGTTTTTTACTTACGCGTTCGTTCCGTAAATTATTACACTTACCGTGTATTGTCTTAGGTTTTCGCAAAATTACACATTGAGTTAAACAAATTTTAATAGCTTACCTACTTAAATCGTGTATATTTTCAAATTTTTTAAATCACGACGTTTCGAAGTCTTTATAGTGTTTGTTGTCACGGGGTAGACTGCGGACCGTAGACTACCTAGATCACAATATTTTCTTTACAAAATCACATTTATTAAGTTACTAACTTCTGCCCGCGGTTTCTCCCGCGTGGCGATTCCCACAGGAACAGTGCATTTTCCAGTGTAGTGCATAAATAGTAGCCTATGTTACTCTTCGGTCAATAAACTATATCTATACAAAAAATTACGTCGTGCCGTTGCTGCGTGAAAGAAGGACAAACCAATAACCGCACTTTTGCTTTTTTTACGGTTTGTTATATTTTGTACAGACACGACACAAGTGCTATCTAACGAAGCAAACAAGCAGGTTTACACATACACATGTACACACACTCACTCACACAGACAGGCACGCACGCACGCTCACGCACACGCATACGTATAAACGCACGCGCATTCACACGCACATACTTCACACCTCTATAAAAAATATTAAGTATACCAAACTCACGTAATTTGTATAGTAAAATGTCTACTACTATTTATAACAATATGTACCTTGTTATAATTATGTTATGTTGATAATATGTTTATTGGGTTTCTTACACAATACCTATTGTATTCCATCCGGCTTGCACAGTATATTTAATTTTGGCACACTTCTATTTTGTTTTAATCATTTACATGTTATTCTTATTATTTTTTTATCATGTTATACTCGTAATATAAAGGTTAATGTTGTTCTCTCTATTATAATCTGTACTTATATGTGTGTATGTCATCCTTCGTGATGTCACCGGAGCGGCCTCAACGGAAGACCAGCGCCGGTCGAATGGCCATACGCTGAGTTGGGACTAATTACTTATGTAATTTTTTTTGCTACGGATATAAAACATTTTTTCTTTCTTTCTTTCTTATAAATATGTATTTATTTAGCAGCCATGTTTTTGTTTTTAACTGTATTGTATTGAGTCTGGTACTGGCGACTCAACTTCTGTTTATACCTACGCATTTAGACTAGGTACCTAATGCACATTAGTTTTAACACTTTAGGCCTAGTTAGTATGTAAATAATGAATATATTGTATAAATACCTACGTACTGGAGGCACAGAATAGATAATAGTACAAGGGTTTTACCCAAAAAGAATATACCTACCTAAAGTTACGCTGTTTTACCTACTATAAAGTTATTGTTATAGGTTTCAATATTTTGAGTACCTATATAGGTCATAAAACCTAAACGAGTAAAATTGCTTGGAAAATCGGTAACCAACTTCAAAGACAAACAATTGAACCCATTTTGATGAAATTTATATGGGACCAATCTGAAAGTATCTCCTTATAAAGAAATAAGAAGAATTTTCCAAATCGGTTTATAAATGACGGCTTTCTGAGGTAACAAACATAACAAAAAATACAGATGAATTGATAACCTCCTCCTTGTTTGGAGTCGGTTAAAAATAGAGGAAAATGTGAATAATTCATCCTCCTCTAAGTATTTCCTAATTTTGAGAAGTCTAGAAGATTCTAGACTTCTCAAAATTAGACATAGAAGTCTAGAAGATTCTAGACTTCTAGGTAGATACCTAGTTGATGTTTTCTATACAATTTGGTGACGGGACGAGGGTCGTCGGCCTGGTGGTAAATGCGTGATACATGTCCATGACAATTAAGTATACAGTGCAATTTGAGAGTACAATGCAATCTGCAGCCACCAAGTTTTATTTACTATAAATTCTAACTTGACTGACTTGACTATTATAAATGTTTATCTCGCATTTTCAATTCTTACATACCTACCTATTTCATAATAGGTGCTATAAAACTATTCTAGGTTAGAATACATTTGAGAACGTAGAGCAACTTTCAATTCTTTCAATTCAATTCAACGCAGTTATAACATAAATCGAAATACATCTGTGTATATACATATGTCATCTATGTGTTTTGGAAACAGAAGTATTTGGTCCCATCTTGAGTGTTTATTGTACAAGCAGGTAGGCCAATTCGACCCAGGACATTTTCCAGATGGTTATCTTACTACCTGCGTAGGGATTGCAAATAAAATTACGCAGTAAGTATTTATAGGTAGATGGCTTACTCACGCTGTGCAAAAAGGTATTAGGTAAAGGATTAGTCAAACAGAATAAATCAACTCACCTTTCAGTAGAGATGTAAATTTTTTGTCCCCTGTGTCGTAGTTCAAACTTGGAACTCTTATGCAGACCGTAGAGCTTATGCAAACGTGCGCTTGCTTGTCAGCATAACCACGCTTTTGCACGGATTTCGAGTATCTCGTAATCGAAGCTTGATGCAAAATCGTTGTTATTTTGACTTGCTTGTCAAAATAACAACGCTTTTGTTGTGTTGGGAGAACGTCCCTTGAGGATACGTCATTCAAAATTTCCATACAAAACAACTTCAACGTGAAGTGCACGGCATTTTCTGGAAAAGAATAAACAACATTATTTAAGAATTTTCCACATAGGTAGTTCAAGTGATCTAGGGCTACTTGGAAGTTCTGTAGTAGAATTTTGAAGTTAACTTTAAATGCCTTTTCATCAATGAAAAAAATTTTGAATTTCTCAAACTCATAAAACAAAGGTTATTGACCTCCAGCAGTACATTGACCCTGTTTCGGGATAACATACATAGCAATTCAAACTCAGGCTGTAGAGTAAGCAAGCTTTACACGAGTTGCCCACTGAATCATATGAATGGATTAAATGGATATAGGACTTCCTAGAGGACCGTTACTTTTGTCTCCGTCCGCTCCCCTAACTGGGAACCCCTGGAGGACTCAAATGGGTTTGTTCTCCATAGAGATCCCCTTAGGGATTTATTTGAATATTTTCTTGCCACGTAATCTGAGATTCCCCACACACGGACGGTTTTTGGAACGTATGCGGCGAATTTTGAGGAGTGGACCGTTCGTAATGGCAAACATTATGGGCCCACTAGACTTCAAAGTCTCAAGCATCACATCGTCACCAAATCTATCACATTCATACATATATATTATATATAGCTTCCGCCCGCGATTTTCACCCGCTTTCCCACAAGAACCGTGCATTTTCCGGGTTAAAATGTAGCTTATGTTACTCTCCGGTCCATAAACTATATCTGTGCCAAAAATCACGTCGATCCATTGTTCCGTTACTGCGTGAAAGAAGGACAAACCAACAAAGCAACAAACACACTTTCGGATATATAATATTTGTAGGATAGGATTTTAGAGAGTGGGCGATGGAATTGTACAAGCTGATATGCCCATTCCCATTCTTATATGGTTCGACCAGACGGACAGCATTGCGTCATTCATTTATAATTAATATCTCGGCTATCAGCAATAAACTTAATACGTCGACCTCAAACAATATTTACCAGTTTCCCGATCACTTTCTGGGAGTAGAAGTACCATAGGTACACTCAAAAAATTATTATCCATAATTTCTGCCTTTATATCGACAACCACGTTCGTTGCTAGTTTTAATTCCTGTTTCAGAAATAAACGAAAACAACAATAGTACTTCCTATAAGTACCTATATAAATGCATAAAAGGTATGAGTGGATTACACTTTACATTATTGCTTACATTAAATAATTTGCATAGTTACTTTTTAAATGCAGAGCCATGTTTGAAGTCAGCAGAATAGCCAGACATGGCACACATATTTACATTGACGGTTGTGTTTGCACAAATATAAGTAGGTATTTCTTCTTTATGTTAATTATTTACCTCCAATGTACATAAAATGGTTATAGCTAGGTAGATGTATAGGTACATAACTATGTTGTATCTCAATCACAAAAAGGCAATTATTATTGTACCTTGTATTTCATTTTATTTCATTCTTATTTTAACCTTCACGATAGCAAGTTGTTGAACTCATACTCGTGTCTTGATTTACAGCTTTACTTTGATAATATTATAATACTTTTTAATACTTTTCTTAACGATAAATAAAAAGTATCGTATGTCCTACCTCGTAGTATGAACTCAATTCATGCCAAGTTTCATTTGAATCCATTCAGTAGTTTAGGCGTGATGCGCGGCAAAGATACAGACAGACAGACAAAAATGATAAAATCACAGTTTTGGCTTCAGTATCGATAGAATAGAGTTCCCTACAAAATCAAATTTCAAAATATCTTCAATGTACAGAATTGAACCTGTTACAGTTTTATTATAAATAATAGATAATTACATAAGCATAAACATAATCGTGTACACACGTGGCACGCGTACACGCGTGGCATGGATTATGGATACAAACAGAAACACAACACTAACATTTAAGAAGGGTACGTATGACTCGCCCAACTCCGTGATGGGCCTAGCGCCGAGCGGTAAATATTGTTCCTGTTTCACTTGTAACTGGCAATTGTCGGGACTCGGGAGTTTCCGTAGCCTCACTGCGTTTCCCCGTTACCTCACCCCGCGTGTGACGAAGCGGTTGCAAAATGTCGACAATATTTTACATTTTTTTGATAACTTTTCGAAGTTCCTTTTTCATTTTGAATGGACATAATCTATTTCAATTATTATGTATTATTTTCAAAGTTGACTATATTACCGAGGGGTAAGGTGCAAAAGTTTTTTTATTGAACGAGTTTATTATATGAAAATAATCAGTTCAAAACGAGTCGTTTTAGTGGTGGAAATATTGAAAATTCACTTCGCTCTAATTTGATTTTAGTGGTGTTTGAACCAAAACGAACACATTTTGCCCCTAGATACTGTTTATCCGCTTATACATGCAAAATTTCATTTAAATCTGACCTGTAATTTTCAAATGAACAGGGAAGTTCGTTTGTATGGGACAATCGGCTTACGTACCTCTGTTAAGCCCCAGGAACAAACTTTATGGTCACCACATAAAATCTGCTCCAACCGGAAATCGAACCCGGAGCCCTCGCTTTGTAGGGGGACAACCATAGAGTAGTATATATGGGGGGGCAACTTATAATAACTACGAAGCCGTCCTATAAACTAACTTTAAAATACATGTAATTGATAAAGCAAAGTGATTTAATGCATTAATTGTTACAAAGTGTTCGTTACGATGTATATATTTTTAATACTTCCTTCCTACTAAAATAAAACTTTAATAATTTTAATGTGGATTTAAAAATTCGAGCATCTGCTTCCTGCGTAGGTACTTATGTTGTTGGATATCCAACAAAGAATTTCGTTTATTTTTTAATTTTGCCATTCTTTTTCCTTAATCATTGTAATTAGTACCTACTACCTACCTACAAAATAAAAATATACTATGGTACTGACTTGAATTGACAAAATCACGGTCGTCAAATCCTCATGAAATTCCATAAGATTTTTCTCTATGAACCTTGATTGGCTTATCATAATCTGATTTTATGTAAGAGCTATTTTAATGTTTTGTCTATTACGACTGGCGTGAATCAATTAAGTTATAGCCTTGAATTGACACGCTCATACCTATTGGAGTGCAATCACAATAGGCCAATCGGATTACAAAAGAATCGTATCAACGATCAAAGATTCAGGAGAGCTATTTTAACGAATAACGTGTTTTGTTTGATCTGTACTCTAGCGAAACGAAATTCGATGGTTTTTTCGCAGTTATAGATAACTACATTAGAATGTAAATACATTAGAACGTATTTTAGAAAAAATATAATAAACATTTTAATTTTGACAAACGTTTGATAGTTCTTAGTTCGTGGACACTAAAGGAAGAGCATGATAGATTTGTAATCGTAATTCCTTCTTTCAGTGTTGTAATTGTTTGATGTATAATATTAGAGTAGACCACTGAAGAGTGAATACATAGGGACTCTATCCCGGACTCCGACTTTCTTTTCAGTGACTACGCCGCCCGGTTCTATATGGTAGAAACCGGATGATGAAAATTTTTTATGTTAATTTACCAACGGACGGTCGAAATCATAAACACTAATTACAAATTCCGTACTTTTATTATTGCTTTAACCTCAAGACACTTTAAAATAAAAGGTTTGTGAAAAAGAATGCAACTAAAGTTTACCTACCTACTTCATTAAGGCCTGTTGTCGTCGCACAAATCTCCGTTTTCATAGATATTACAAGAAAAAAAATATAGTAGTAGGTGTAGCCAAGTGTTTATAGAAAAGATATCTATAAAGTATTTATGTAGAAATGGCCCAGAATCTTTTAATAAAATCGCAAAACAAACCCCGAAAAATTTCTTTTGTCATGAAATGCTAAATATTTAAGAGCGACAACTATCACACTATTTGTAACAAAAAAAAAAGAATAATCATCTGTAGACATATTATGTAATAAGGTTTAAACTTTATGGTGTAAATTTTTCTAATTTAATAAAAACTATGAAATAAACGATCAATCAAGCAAACGCGTCGCCATTTTTAACCGTATTTCAATACAAAAGAATGATACCTAATGGAGCGCTTTAATTCTAAAAATAACACTTTATTTATACTATTTGATAACGAGATTGAATCGTAATAAAACGTTTACAATTTAAAATTAATCCAAATTACCTACCTATATTAGTCATGTTAATCAAATCTTACACACTAAACTAACAAAAAAAAACTGAAATCAACAATGTACATTGTACATGTGTATACTTAAATGTACCTTACGTATTAGAAACATTTTTAAAAACAAAAATCCTAACGAGTTCGTTGCTCTTCTCGATCGGTTGTATAAATAATTAGAAAGGGCACCTTGAGTCATTTAACTTTCATGACTAAGGTCTATCCACATTCCACAGCCACACATATCAAGGGGCTTTCGGTTCACATATTTTAGGGAAGCGAGCAGGCCGTGGACAGGCTGCGGTGTTCTATGTCCCTCAATCACCGTATTGTTTTCGTATCCGATTATCGCTTGAGTGTGGTGTGGTGAAATAAAGATATATGCCATGTCTTTGTTTGAAAGGAGTTGATTATGATTGCAATTGCTCTAGATGAAATAGAAGAGGTAGAAGAGAGACACAAACCTTGTTACCACAAAAAACCCACTTTCAGACGCCTATTTAGCTAGACAGTGTTTAAAGATAAACGTCAAAAAGGATAGGAATGTCACAACAGAAATGTGTTGGACACCGGTTAGACACTACTTAAATCAGGATTTGTGGTTGGTCATATTTAAACACGTGACTAAGGCATGTTTAGGAGTTAAACAGTGTCTAACACAGGTTTCGAGTGTATTTAATTTTTTTGTGGTAAGACCGACCATGTTATTAACCGTGTCTGGATATATCAGAGTTATTGAGAGAATTTTACACAATAAGGCTTGTGCCTAAGAACGACATGTCGTGCGTCACAACGACATAAAGCCCGTACTCATAGATCATTCCGATTTCTGCATGCTAGCAAAATGATAACGTAGTAAGTAGCAAATAGGTGTGTTGTACACGTTGTTATGTTCTATTTAGCTGGCTCACAATAACAATAAATTGTAAGTCGGAATGCCCGTGTGTAGAGGCCTTAAAGTATAGTAGATTACTATCTGAAAGCTTAGCGTGTCAGTCACATACGCGCTATTAGGTGAGATAAGTATTGAAAAAAAAAACAATAACGGTAAACAGTATCTCAAGTGTTATGAAGTCGTGATCGTGAGCACGATAAGTCGCTGTGGTGTGCTAAGCACCTTAACTATTAAACTGGAATTTATCTGGACACTAAATAAAATCAAGAGAAGGAAATAAGAAATTCAAGAAGTTCAGAAGCCAGTGAAATTACTGGGCCTATGAGACTAAACCTAATTAACAGGGTGGCGAGCGTAATGCAGCGCCGTGCAGGCCTTTATGTTTCAAAGTTTTGAGTGGCACTGCAATTGTTATGTGCTGTCGTTATGCTTACCATCATGTAAACGACCGGCTCGTCTCGTTATCGAAGAGAATAAAAAAGTTTCAACTTAAGTGCTCGAATATCAATGATAAACCATAAAAATGCAAATGAATGTTAAAATAAAAACAATTTACATTGATACTTTTATCTACCATTATAATAGGTATTATAGATTAGCAGTAGTTGAGTTGTAGATTATACACCTACTGTAAGTATTGCGCTCTCTCAGAATCTTTTTTTAATATTCTGAGTGCACTACAGATACAATGACGAAAACTAAACATAGCAAGTGTAGAAGAAAAGATTCAAACTCGTGATTTTTAACACACTTTTATTGGCTTCATTTGTAACTAAGTTTATAGGTACTTAACTAACAAACAATGTAATAAAATCTTAGAAGTAAATTTTAGACTACTTCTTACTTATCGTATTGAAATGAAACTTTGTATTTGTTTGTAGTTTGGATGACAAAACTGTAATTTGCTGTCATGGAAATTACAGTTAATAATTACTGGAGCCAGGGGCAAGAACTCTTCAGTGGCTAGCAAAACCTTCGAGTTTGGGGCTCATACGATTCGTTTTGACAAGTCAAATAGATTACTTTGTGTTAAAGTTCTGATGATGGAGCCAGGAGGTGAAAGTGTGTTTTTTAGTTTCTTTAAACTAAATATAATTAATTACGTATCGTAAAAATATTCTTTTTCAAAATTAAAAACCTAAAAAATTATGTTCGAAAAGTGAATGGTTTTTTCCACGATGTTTTTACCTGCTAGTCTGGTCAAGCCTGTATCCGATCCTCAGTGACATTTATAACTAAAAGTGTTTACTTTATCCCAAAACACATTCATTTGACATAAAATCCAAAAAAGTATTATAACCTTAATTTATAATTCGTATAAAGGATACTTTAGGACATTATGTTATCTGACATTTTTTGTTCGTTTATGTATCCCCAACCCAAACAGGTAGGTATATTGGCTTCATCGTTTACCGCGATATTGAAATCAAACCCCTTTAATACCTTTTAATTTTTTTTGTTAAATCCTAAAAGCTTTATGTTCGTAAATATATAAAAGTAATTAAATATAAAATGATTATACTTCCAAAGTCGTTATTTTTACCAGCTTTTATTTAACTTCCAATGTCTGTATCTTTGATTATTCATCAAAGGTTTTTATGTATCTATATTATGTCTTTTTGTTTTGGTCAAATCTTGCAAGCTAAATTTGACCCAGTTCCGGGTGTTCGTTTGAGCCGAAATTTTACATTCATATGTAAACCGGATGACAATGCAACATAATGATGTCACAGAGCTGGTCTGATGATGGAACCGGAAGGTGGCCACTGGCCATAGGAACTCTGTAACGAACGACATAACCCCATCGAAATTGGGCTCGTTTGATTCGCATTTACAAGTACTCTGGTACTAGATGATGTCCAGGGTCCTGATGCTAGACGGGTGGTGGCCACGGTTACAGTATCTACCAATTACGTATTTTATAAAAACTTGTCTGGAAAAACATATTTTCCCACAAAAATCTTGTTAGTTGTTGAAATGCGACATCCAGTCACGTCCTCTATTGTTTCTTTTTAAAAAGACACGAATAATTAATGCAAGAACCGGTAAAACAGCTTTTGGATCACAGAAACCACACGCCTACTTACTATTCTACTACCTTATCTATAGACGTATTTTATTTTTATGCTACTGCTCAAGAATTAGATTATAATAGAGATGTTGACTCCATTTTCTTATGATGATCGAGTTTGGGATCATACGATTTATCTTTGCAAGTGCTCTGATCCTAGATGATGTCCAGGGTCCTGATGATGGAGCCGGAATGTAGCAACAGGAACTCTGTAACGAAACGACGTAAACCCATCGACTTTTGATCTAGTTTGATTTGTCTTTACAAGTACTCTGATCCTAGATGATGTCCAGGGTCCTGATCCGGAAGCCGGAAGGTGCCCACAAGGTTACAGTATCAATTACGTATTTTACAAAAGCTTGTCTGGAAAAATATATTTTTCCACAAAAAACTTATTTTGTTTCTAAGCAGCGAAATACAGTAAGAGTTCATTTTATTTATACATTCGTTTAGTTTAACCGTTAAATACTTACTAGTACAAATAGAAAAACTCACTATCAAATTTGTTTTTGAATTTATAAATACCTACTAAAGGGTAAAGATATTTTATTACCGACCATTAATAGAACCAGTAATTCTATCATCTACCTACTTTTTTGATTGACAGTGTCAGGTATGTAGTGATGAGTGTCAATGCGTTTTCTCGTGAGAATCAAATGTCTATATCGAAAAAACTGTAAATCGAACTCTAGAACTGTCAAACTCGGGCGTATCTACTGAGCGCTAAACGCACCATACAAATTGGACCGAACATCTGACGTCATTTGTTCAACGCGGGCCGTACTACATACATGCATTTTGTTGTGAAAAACTGCATTTAAGCACATAGATGTCATACATTTTTTTATCCATTAAAATGTAAAAAATCTAATGGTATCATTTAAATCCCTAATGGATGATAAATTGAATTCGGGAAAATTTGAGTATTTTTGTGGAAACTATATATTTTTTATGAATTTCATGTTTATTGTGTTAATGTGAGGTAATTTAACTTGTATAACGATAGTAATTATGTATTTTGTGTTTCTTGCAACATCCCTATTCGTACTAGAGTCGACCTGTGTCAGCTGTTATGATAAACAATAATTTGTGTCAATGCAGTATCGAAATTCAACACCTTTTACGTAATTCATTTGAAACCTTACATAGCAACCGCAAATATTATCTCAGGTTTCGATAACGTGTGGCCTGTGAGTTCGAATTACATTAATCAATAGTTCGATATAAATACCGACGGTTCCGTAGCTAAGTTGGTAGTAACCCTGCCTGCAAAGCAAGGGGTCCCGGGTTCGATTCCCGGCCGGGGCAGATTTTGTGTAAACATAAAGTTTGTTCTCGGGTCTTGGATGTTTGTGATGTGTATCTGTGTGTGTCCATGCCACCTGCGACACAGGGAATCCTAGTGCGGGGGAATGAGAGTAAGCGTTTAAAAAAAATCCTTTATTAATTAGCTACTACTAAACGCTACATCTAACCTAGCTATAAGAGTAGTTGGATAATCTACAAGCCAATGTAGGCCTGTACCTAGATAATCCAAATGTTCTAGTCGACTACCAGGCATAAATAAATAAATAATTACCAAAATTTCTTTCTTATCTTGAGTGTGGCGAAGCGCAAACTTGTGCGACTTTCAATCTGATGAATCCCATTCATATAGATGTAATATGCAATAATAATCTGTTACACATTATATCCTGACTAGCTTTTGTTGCGCCGTAGCTGCGTGAAAGGACAAACCAACAAATGTACAATCCATTTTACATTTATTATAGGACCAGATCCCACGCGTACGAAGCTCAAAAACTAGTTGAAGGATAAAGTAAGATTCTACTTGTTAATTCGTACAAGTCGTAAATCGGCATGCCTAGCCTCTTACGCTCCTACTGCTTGGATACCGGCCTTCACCACGCGCGCCCAGTGCGGCTTGGTGGATGACACATGTCCTCGAATTTTGTGGTTCTTGAACATGCCGGTTTCCTCACGATGTTTTCCTTCACCGTTTTAGAGCAAGTGTGAATAATCCGCACATAGCTTGATATAAGTAATTGGTGGGGGCCGAGTCGAGATTCGAACTATGGTGCGTCGGATTGATAGTCGCACAAGTTCCCGCTCGGCCACACTCGCTCTTGCCTGCATCTACTTCATCATCACTGTATCTACTTAGCCTTTAATAATTAACCTACATTACTTAATCAAGACTTAGGTACCGAGTCACCTTGAAGGCATAAGTCGTGGTGCTTGGTCGGAAGCTAATTGTCTTATTTCTCCTGTGATCCATTAAATAAACAAGGTATTTAAAAGTCAATTAAAAACCAATAAACTGGTTAAAAATAAAAAAACGATTTCTTGCATTTTGTTCACGATTCTAGTGACCTAGAGACACGAGGTGAATACAAAACAATAAAAGGATTTCACTTATTGGTACAGATTGCTGATAGACACCTTAATTATAGTAATTAGATGCTTTTGTGGCAATTTTAGTTATTTATAGTTACCCTAGAAATATACGTGACTAAAGTAAAACATTTTGCAAGTGTTAACATACCTACACTTAACGGATATTTTATAGCTTAGTTAGAAAAGCATCTGGCACGGAGATCAGGAGGTCATGGGATCAAGTCCCTTTGGGAGCAAAAATTTTTGGGGCATTAATACTATAAATGCGAAAATGTGTTTGTACGTTTGTTGGTTTGTCCTTCTTTCACGCAACAATGGTGTTCCGTTAACGGAATCGATGTGATTTTTGGCATAGATATAGTTTATGGACTGGACAGTAACATAAGCTACTTTTTATCTCGGCAAAATTAACGGTTCCTATGGGAAGTCAGGTGAAACTTCAGTTAGAAGCTAGTATATAATATTAAATATAAAATCAACGTAGGTACAAGCCACAAGTCGTTACAACTACAACTGATGTATATTTATGTACCTACACAACGCATATTATGTTCACTACACCCAGAGTCGCCAGTTTTCCAGTGAAATTACTGGGCTTGTGAGACTTAATACCTAATGTCTCAGGGTAACGAGCGCACTGCAATGCCGCTCAGGCCTTTGTGTTTCAAAGTTCTGGGTGGCACTGCAATTGTTATGGGCCGGCGTTATGTTTACCATCAGGCAAACGACCAGCTCGTCTCGAAACAAAATAACAAAAAAAAAAGTAGCCGTATCTAATAGTACTTACTACCTAGATTTATGCGGGCAGACGAATCTTATCGTTATAGGTATATTTAAGTTCTTCATAACCACGTAAGCTGATAAAATATAATCCCACCTTGATGTAATAAATCTATTAAATGTAAGGAAAATCATTCACTCAGGTTCATTTAGTAATTTTACTCTGATCTAAAATTTAAAAAAATGGCTAGCTACCTATGGAGACGATTGTATCAGTCATTCCACTATGACCAACAGAAACAGTTCAACAATTTTTCTTTCTGAGCAGCTCTGCACTACTTAGCTAACGCGTATTTATGACGAAAGAGATATATACCGTTTAAAATTACTTAAATTCGATTATGAAAATCTAAGATCGACCATAGACGCTTATGTAAGTATGCGTTTTGCTGTCAAAATAACCATCCTTTTGCAATAATGGCGGATTACGTGATAAATACACGCGCAAGCGCGGCTTGGTGCATCACCATCAAAAATCCACGAAATAGACCAAAACAGTAATACAGCCAGCTAGTACATTCCTTGCCTGGGCTCACGACGGCTCCGCTTTATGCTACATACACACTACGCAATGGTTGTGAAACTATTTTTTTGAGTAGATATTGTAGAAGCGCCTGGGGTGCCTAACTGTACTACCTCTAACCATCGTCGTGATGTTCGAGCGTAGAGCTTGAAATAACGAAAGCAGTAGATACATCTCCAGGTCACTGCAGGGGTACAAATCTGAAAACCCAAATGTTCTGCGTAATACCAGTTGGAAATGCTTCCACCTGATAGTGAGGAGTTTAGATAATACCGCCAGCATGAGGGGTAAGCGCACTCAGTATTGTGTTGTGGCCCTACCCCATTAAATTGCAATGCTGATTTGTGAAGCCAGCTAAGTAGGGTACCATGAATCATTTTAGATATACTATACGAGTCTGACAAATAAAGCGGCGTTCTAATTTTTGAAAATACTAATAAGTATTCATCTGGCTTACATAATTGGGTCAAATGTTTCAACACCAAAAAACTCGAAAATATGTGACCACTGCCGAGGTTAACATATTATAATTTATTTTTTATGAGCTCTAGATACATCGGCACTGTGGTGAGCGCCATGAAAACGATCAAACGCATACTTTTTGAAATTCGAATATTTAATTATAAAATAAAAACCGGTCCTTTCGAAAAAATACGTTGGCGCTTGTTTTATTAGTGCAGTTATCTACCGCGTGGCTAATTTGACTTTATTCCATATAAATACTTGTATTTACATACGAAAGTAACTACACTCGTATTACACGAACGTTACGTCATCAGAAAAAAACAGATGCATTGTTAAACAAGTCGTTCTGCTTACCGCAACTAATTAATTGTCAACTAAGCGAAACCAGACTCTTTAAATTATCGTTTTGCCGTCATTAGTTAATCGGAAAGCTGTGGTTCTTGTCACTCGGTAGTTGTCATAACGATCAAAATGCCTAAATGATAAACTTGGTGAATAGTGTTCATAACTAGAACAAAGATTAGATATTGCTGTAGCGCATTCGTAAGAAAGTCTGTGGGAGTGACGCAAGAGGACATAACATAGTGTTTGTTATTACATCGACACATAATTATTGTGCAGTACTTATTAGTGTTAATAAATAATAATTCTTACGGTTATCGAGTGGCAAGTACTATCATAATATTGACTTGAAAATTGTAATAATCTTATAACGAGACATAACTTGATGAGTCGATACGGTTGCAACTTGCACCTCTACGTAATGTAGTGCGATATTATCAACATTTTAGGCGTTTTAGAGAACTATTCCAATTGTTTATTTTATTGTAATTGTGTCGAGGATATGATCCAAAGTTTTTTGAAATGTATTTAAAAGTGAAAGTTGGTTTGGTTAAACTTATCAATGATGTTATTATTCGGTTTGAGAAAAGTTTTAAAATTCTAAAAAAGGTAAGGTTCAAATTGTTTTGACTTGTGTGTATAACTGTATATATATAAACTAACTGTGCCCGCGGCTTCGCCCACGTATCTTAAGCCTTATAACATCAGGTATCTACCAGTGAAAGTCTACCGTCAAAATCGGTTCAGCCCTTTCGGAGATTACTAGGATCAAACAGACAGACAAAAATTTAAAAATTGTTTTGTTATAGGCAATTCCATATGCATTTAGTAAAAATCTGTTATTAGAATTAAATGTAGATTAAAGTTTAAATAATATGACGTACCTATTTTTAATGAAAACATAAGTTACAATGCCGACATACAACATTAGTAATACACAGATAACATTTCAAGACTAAAAACAACTATCCTTTTTAGTCTGGGCTATGTACATAGCAGGCAAATAGATCGTTACCTTGTAGGTACCCAATATGCCCTACCTGCGCATTGTGATAAACTTCAATTTTTAAACCGAGACCTTACAATGAAAGCAATTATAAACAAAGATAATGATGCTACAGGTATACGAGTATAGTATTAGATAGGGGAAAAAGATTCTTCGTATTTTATATACAAACTAGCTGTGCCCCACGGCTTCGCCCACGTAGCCTAAGTTACTCCTTGTAACATCAGCTGCCAGTGAAGTTCCCGTCAAAATACTTTTCCCAAAATGGCTTCGACTTTATTCGTAACAGAGCGACCAGAGCGAGCGGCATCTTTGACATTAAAATTCCTGGACTGAAAACGCTTAAGGCTTAAACCAAGTTTGTGCTACGCTTACTGACACTGCAAAGAGATTTTATTACAACTTTCATACATTAAAAAAATACGAAAATACTTTTCCCCGACTTATTATATCATAATTCATAAGATTCATAAGAATGTTCCTATATCTTGAGAGTTTAGAGCTATATCAAGCATAATAATACACCTATATCATTTGTGCGAGCCCTCCCCTGCTCCCCAGACCCGCAACAGTGCTTCTCACCTCGTGTACCCGTCTAAAGACGCGCAGCGCCTGATAATCTAAGAAAGATTTTCCTTTCCAGGTCAAGCCCAGCAAATCAGCCATCAAGTCAGCCAATAAGTGTCCCAGCAAGTCGGCCAACATGTCCGTGATCATGGAAGGCATGGACTTGGAGCGGGAGTACTCGCCCAGCATGTGGTCAGAGCGTTTTCCGACAGCACAAGCTGTGTTGCAGCATCACGTGCAGTTCGTCACAAAAGGTATTACTTGGATGTATGTTTCCGAAAAAATAATGTTTTTAACATTTTCTGTTCATTCTATGTCCTCAATCCAAAAACAAAAGAGAACGGTGCAATTCTGAAAAAAAAAAAAGAAAATAGTGGATCGAGACTGGTTTTAGTCGTCATCTGCTTTTTAATCTCAATCAAAACTTGCTGCAGAGGTAACCCGCAAAGACTCAAAAGTTGATAAAAAAAAACAAAACCCATACGGCCTTATTACAAAAAACTCGTTAAACTCGACTTTGGTCGACAACCAATTTGTCTTCAACTATCTTTAGAGTCGACCTATAAACCAAACCTTATTACAAAAGATGAATAAAGCCAAGACAACTTAATACCAAACTGTAGCTATGGTAGAAATTATTTCCACAGGTAATAAATGTCTTTATGCTACGGATACACGAAATGTAGAATTGACACAATGTACTAATTTTTATTTTGGATTATAAGTAGCTATTTTGTCACACAATACTATTTTCTAATATCGAAAAATATTGTAGGTAATTTTTAAATGACTTTTGATCATTGCGAGTAATTCAAAACATCCTAATTAGGTATTTACGTATATGAAAAAAATGTTAAGGAGATACTCCTTATATATCCAACCTATACAATGGCACACTATGGCTAAGTAACCATAGCAACATGTTTTGTTGATTGTGTGTACTGTCAATTCTTGTAATATATTCTGTTTTTACTATGTATACCTACTTTCGATATTATAAGAATTTCCTATATATTTTGCTAAAAGCTATTATTCTACTCATCCACGCTTCCTAATACCTCACCACCCCTTCTTACTTTAATACAAAATATATGAATTTTTTTACGATTTGACAAGTAGAATACGTGGCCGCCATTAAAATAAATGCTTAAACCGTCGCGAAACTAGGTGCCCGGCAAGACTAACTTTGACACCATAGTCAACCAAGACCTAAGTGCTAATCTGCTTTTTGTAATAAGAAATTTGACAAAACTACGGTTTAAACTCCAGTTTAGCGTTAAAACTCGTTTTGTAATAAGGCCGATAGATTCCAGTAACCCTTGTGAGTCGAGTTGTTTTGGAATTTGCATTGAATGACAAGAAAGTAAACACAGCTTGCACAAAACAAAAAAACTTTACCCTTCCTTTTGTCCTTTCACGCAGCGACAGATCGACGTGATTTTTTTGCATAGATAATATATTTATAGACTATTTTTATGCCGGAAAAATGCACAGTTCCTATGGAAATCTACACGCAGGTGAAACTGTGGGCAACAACTAGTTTAGAATAAAGCCAGCCACCTTTTGTAGAATTTACTTAAATGGGAATGTATAGGTCCTGAAATAGCGGTCTTTGAAAAAGTAAAGACTTGGTATACAAGTATTCTTTTATGCTTTTTATAAATATTTTCTGAATAGGATCACTATCTAATGATGTTAAAATGATAAAAAAGACTAGGTACTAAACCGCAACGAGAATATAGTCACAATTTGTCAAAGCCTACATAAAGCAACATTTCAATAAACCCTGAAAAAAAGAGACTAAAGATTGAAAATAAAATCCGGAATGTGTACACTTCAAATGTAGCTAGCGACACAAAATTTAATGAATGCAAATGAAAACCCCTAAAACCTAAATGCTTTTAAGCTTACTACATTTTTTCTTAGAAAGATTTTTTTGTCCATTGTTTTACATAATGGGCGTCATTCAGTTTATTTTTTATAAAATTATTATTAAAGCATTTCTTTTTACCTGTTCATGTGACTGGCTGAATAGAATGAATTACTTAAATGGAAGTTTGGCCATAGAAAAAATAAGTATATTTTTTCACAAACAAACCATGTATGGCCGAAAAAACAACGAAAAAATAAAGTAGAAACAACGTGAAACAAGGAGTTTTCTTTTCAATTTTCTATTCATGCGTTATCTACTGGCGGGAACACAAAAGAAGGGTTGTTGACTATTTCTTGCTTTTTACCAAAACTTATATTTTCGAATGTTAATATGTTATAAAGGTGGATTAGGTACTAAAAGTTGAATGTATACGTACAGAACCTATGTAAGAAAGAAAAAAACAAATAGTAAAAGGACGAAAAACATGTAGGTATTGTCGTATTCTCTCCAAAACTTCATAGAAACTTTCAGCAAGGTATCCATCGCTTTACTGATGGAGCGACCTGACTTGACCTGACCTGACTTGGTCGATTTTTATACAATAAAAGTTGTACTTACTTACTTTGTTATAAACTTGACACTTAGTGTCGATTCTGAAGTGTCATCGTACCTAAAAGTAAACCTAATTTTAGTTTCACTCTCTCTCTCTCACTTTCTAAATAAAACAAAAGAAAGGGATGGAATATATTTTAGATCTGTTAAATTAATTCACTTGCTGGTAGGTATGTAAATTTAACGGCCATGAATTTAGTGACGTCTAATTTGTCAAAGATGGACGACATTTGACAGCTATAAAAATAAATTAAGATCTCTCAAACATTTTCCCTCTCTTTCTCATGTAATGTATTGGAAAGCGAGAGAGAGCGAAAATGTATGCATACAGAAAGAGAGAGAGTATGCATACTCTCTTTTACTGGGAAAAGGCCGGTATCCCAGCAAGGGAGCGAGAGACTTAATGCCTATGGGTCCTTGGTGGCAGATATTTCTATTTTCTACCGTGATCCGGTTGCATCACGAAGTATTTCTCCTTGATTGTTGTTTAATGATAAAAAAATTTTTTATTTAATTTGTATTCATTCTCATGAAAGGTTGAAAATCTACTAATAAGTACTTAAGTACATGCTTTCTTTCTTGCTTTTTTTTAGTTTGTCTTCACACTTCCATTTACATAGGGCCACAGAATATTAGTACAAGTGTATAGGCCATAATCCACCACGCGGGCCCAGTGCGGCTTGGTGGAGTCCTTGAAGATGTGGGTTTCCTCACTATGTTTTCCTTCGCCGTATTAGAGCGAGTGTGATAAATCCGCTCATAACTTGATAAGTCATTGTTGCAGGGCAGAGTCGAGATCGAACTATGGTGCGTCGGATTTTTCCGACCGGCCACATTCGGTTCAACGCTTTGTTCCTACGTAACACCTTTTATTACATAGTCGTAGATTAGATGAGATAGAAACGTATACAAAAAAAAAACTCAATAATATCGCCTAAACAAAAGACATTCTCTAGACGACATCACAATAATATTGTCCGAATACCTATTTTCTTTGCATACACGAACGACTCGCGATTCTCTCCAACAGAATGGTTCCCCGAATTCCACAATTAATACCCGCCTTCGTCATTCCAGCTAGCGAGGTGGCCACAAATAACATTCCTCATAAATTGGAGATCGAGTACGGGTCCACGCCCGGGCAGAAACTGGATATTCTGGGAACAGACCTACCGAATGGTAAGAAATTTAATTTCTTTTTACTATATAAACGACTAAGTAACCTTATGTCCAGGACCTAATTGGAGGTGGAAGCGATAAGACCTGCACCTGACCTCCGTCTTGGAGTGTATTTTCCTGGGCCTGTTCTAATCATTTGAAATTACGAAACGGAATGACTTACGGTATTTTGTGTACCGCTAAGCGGCACCTTAGACGCTCAAGCAAACGTACGTTGTTTGCTTGTCAGACTAACAGCCCTTTTGTGTCAAGCGCGGATTTCGTGATACTCGAAATGCGCGCTTGACGCAAAAGCGTTGTTATTCTGACAAGCAAACGTATATACGTTTGCTTGAGCGTCTAAGGTGCTTCTAAGGAGTGGAACACCTTGCCCGAATTTGTTTTTCGATCGCTGTAACGCCTATAGATGATTACATTCTAACGCGATGGAAGGATTTTTTTGCTGAAATAATTTGCTAACAGTCTACCCGACTAGTCTGAATCCGTGGTCCGATCATAAACCACCCAAATAAGGTTCAATATGGTTCAAGATATGACGTCACATCTGGAGCATGCAACACTCACCATTACCAAGATACGATGTCGTAAAAATAAACAATAAGAAAACAGATAACCCAGTTTTGCATGACAGGATATTTCACCCACATCAACTTTTGGAAGTAGCATCGGTAGGTTTTCCACATAACTGGCTGTTTTTCTTAAGGAGGTCGCACACAATTACGACTAGTCGTTGGAAGTTGAACCCGCTCCTTCTGGTTATCTAGACAACACTCTAAGTATGGGAGCGTTCGATTCAATCGACACATTTCGAGCCCAGAAATTCTTTAGTTGAAGACTTTCTTTGGGCTTACAAGCCGTGGGTGGCCCTTTCTAGCAAACATCGCTTTGAAACGATTGCCTACGCTCCGTTGGTGATACGCTTCCGTACCATACAAACGGCGAGAGATTTTGTTTTAGCTATTGTGGTCTAACACAAATTAACAACCAAAAATATCTTAACTTTATTTCTGCCCGCGGTTTTACCCAGTTGGCGCTCGACACACACGATCATGAGTGTTTCCTAATATATTGGGAAATAAGTGCTATGTAATAAAAATAGCTTAACACGTTAGCTGCGGCACCAATTTTTGCAAACTTTCCGTTCCTGCGGCACGAGGTATTATCGGCCCGCACCGTGACCAGACGTTAGGGCGACACGCGGTCTATTAGACCCCACCTCCTTTAACAGACTAAAATCCATTTTCTGGCGCGAAATCAAAGATAAATGAAAATTTTGGTCCTTATCGATATAGACAGTGAATTGATGAACCCTAATGTACCGTCGCCCCGGGATCTGATAGCTAGTTTATTAATTATTGGCAAAACAAAATATGGGATCTTATACACCTCGTAACGCACTGAAAAAGGGTAAATTTTCGCTAAGATTAGTGATGAGAAAAATAATATCGACGCAACGACGTTTATCTATTTTTGTGTGAAGTGTGAAAGTCTTAATGCGGTTCACAGAATAGAAAAAAAAAAATGTTGTTTTCGCGGCTTGCGTTGCATTTTTACCTTTTTTGTAGTAAAATTTTAAAATGTATCGAATTTCTTCATTAGATTCACTCATTTTGACAGTACGAAAAACAAATGAAAATCACATATTTTCCTAATTTGAATTTGGAATTATGTTCTTAAAAAATTTAAACTTTCAATGATACCAAAACCAGCCAGATACATATAGTATAGCCAAAGAGATTTTATTACAAGTTCATACATACTATAATGCGAAAAGACTTTTTCCCCTACCAACATCTTTCGATACGGAACCCTAAAAATCGTTAGGTAATCTTTATTTACTTTCAAAACCTAGACAAAGAACTACTGAATTATTAATTAATTACTTACCTGTTTTGTCAACGGCTGCTTTGCGTTTTTTGTGGAGTTTTTCACTACCTACAAAAATATCAATTAAAAAACTTACCTGTTTTGGTTCTGTTTCTGGGTTTTTAAAATTAACTTCTTCCGACATCGTTTAGACATGTTCGGCGATGTAAAAGTACATGCTCTCTAATCGACGTGATGCACAACACTAGTCGCGGGAAGCTCGCGTTGGGTGCGGTACGAGGTCCGGGGGGATATGGGACGTTTTAGCCTCGTTCCGCACTGCATTAAAATTATATTAATTCAGTGCGGTACGAGGCCTAAGACATCCGGTACCAAGGTAGGTATACCACCGAGTCCGGAACCGTTAGCTCGTCTCAAATATACATTTATCTCTTTTCTATACTGGACCAAACCAAAGCTATGCCCTTCGCACGACAGAGATGTTCACGTTTTTCCTTGCCGCACCACAAGGAAGTTGCATGAGGGGTGATTTAGGCCTCGTTTCGCACTTAACGTGTTAAGAGCCTACTAGTCCATGGAGCGAACTCATCGGTGGGCGCGGCTAAAATGCATGCTATTTCATCTAACATTCGTGGGACAAGGTAAGACTCTGCAGCGATGAGTAGTATGAGGCTAATGCTCGCACATACACAATTACACATTCTCGTAAAGTCGCGACGAAAACCGAAAACCTTAATTTTGGACTTAAAATGTCAAGTAGTGGAGTAATCACCCAAGTACGGTTGTATGGAGAAATGAATGACTAGTTCGTCCTTAAGTTACTCCTTTTAGCATCAGCTATCTGCTAGTGAAAGTCGCAAAGTCCCGTCAAAATCGGTTATTTCGGAGCCTAGCTAATTTGATTAAAACCATATATTTATATAGATATATTTAATAATTACTAAGGAGACAGATGGAGAAGATGATGCAGTGGCAAATTCTTGCTTCAATGCATCAGTTGATGATTTTTATTCAGCGTATCTTAGCCTAATTATTATTATTTTAATTTGATACGTTACCTACCGATTCCTACCGATTGCCTATACCTACTCACTCGTGTATTGAAAACCCTCGGTTAAGTGTTATATTACCTACCTACCATATCAATTCACACTTGTACATACATCTGTACCATTTAGGGCCAATCTTTCAATTGCACGTTAACGAACTGATAGCTTTTGAATCAATAAATTATCGTGTTTTTCGGGTCTTTCATTTCGAAATAATGGACCGTTAGCTAACTAAGGTTCATTTTATTATGAATGGCATACAATGTATTTATGTCTGCCTTCACCACAGACTTAGAAGATTCAGGGAAATAACTAACAGGACGTTATCTGACTATTGAAAGATCGGCCCTTAGTCAAGTAAATCCTGTAGCCCTGTAGAGAATTGGTTTACGATCGATTTAACATTGGCATTTTTGGCAATTTTAGCTCCCGCTACAAATAACTCTTGATGATGTGTCAACAGCATCCGACATACGGGAAGCTAAATTATAGACATTCATGTTGGGAAGTGTCGCGTAAAATTGAGTTCATTAGAGTGTTTTGTTGACATTCTTGCTTCTTATTTAGAAAGGTGCGGTTGAGATAAAATATTTAGGTGTGTATATTGATATGGGGCCTGTTTCATAGAAAATATTAGTCTAATATTATGAGTATTAACCTCATGAAATATATGAAAAAAAAAACTCTGATAATATTAGACTAATATTTTTTATGAAACAGGCCCCTGGGTGTGTACTACACAAATTAAGACTGCTTTAT
Source organism: Crocallis elinguaria (assembly GCA_907269065.1). Classification (NCBI taxonomy): domain Eukaryota; kingdom Metazoa; phylum Arthropoda; class Insecta; order Lepidoptera; family Geometridae; genus Crocallis; species Crocallis elinguaria. Next base: position 12,150,156 of record OU026078.1, read on the forward strand.
ACCTGGTATCTTTGTTTCTTGACGCGAGTAAAGTTACGTAAAATTTGTGTGGAATCTTGACAAATAATTTTAAAACTATAGTACCTTCTTTGAAATTCAAATCTCATGCTCAGCGGTTAAAATAAAATAATAAATAGAAGTAGCTCTCATTTCTCTTAATGCCGTTTTTTATTTATATGGTTTTGACGGCTCCGTAGCTAAGTTGGTAGTAACCCTGCCTGCAAGGCGAGGGGTCCCGGGTTCGATTCCCGGCCGGGACAGATTTTGTGTAAGCATAAAGTTTGTTCTCGGGTCTTGGATGTTTGTGATGTGTATCTGTGTATGTCCAATTGTCCATGCCACCTGCGACACAGGGAATCCTAGTGCGGGGTTATGAGTGTGTAAGCGTTTGTTTTTTTATGTTTATGTTTAATTTATTTTTAATTGAAAAATTATTAGTTTTTTTAATTATCTATCCATCGCCTAATTTAACTTATTTATATGTTAAGTGTATTAAAGTTTTTCTCTGAGTAATAGGTTGTTTGATTCCATTTGTTATGTTGTCATTCAATTCGTTTTCTCATGAGAATCAAATATTCACATTTAATCGACTTCAAAAAAGGAGGAGGTTCTGTAAACGGTGACTATGTATTTCTATGTATGTTCACTCACTGATTTCACCTTCAATCGTGGACCGATTTTGAAAATATTTTTTTTTATTTGAAAGGGTATTTTTTGGAGATGGTCCCCTATAAAAAGTATGAAAGATATGTTGTATATGAGTTTCTTTATTCCACCATTCAAATGCCTGAACAGATTTCGATGTATGTGGTATCGTTAGAATCCTTACATCATCTCGAGTGAAACTGGCTAGGGCAGTCGTGTTTTTTTGTGTAACGGTTTTTAAAAGCGATTACTTTTCTTGTTTTCCAGATTCTCCCATCCTCGTCTACGTGCATGGAGGCTATTGGCAGGAGCTGAGCCGTGACATATCCAGGTACCCAGCAGAGCCTCTCCACCGCTCGCGAGTCAAGACCATAGTCGTCGGCTATGATCTCTGCCCTGCTGCCACTTTAGCAGAGATCGTGAATCAGATTCAGAACGCGGCGAGATTTGTCTTTGAATATGCCGAGAAAATGGGGTCCAGGTGAGATGTAGCATTTTTGTTTTGAGTATTAATAAGTTAGCGGTTGACCACTGTCTCACTTGATTTTAAGTGAAGATCAAGTGGCGATACCTATGTTTTTATCTATTTGATTGAATTGAGAACCTCCCCTTTTTTTGAAGTCGGTTAAAAAGATATTTTTTCGTGGTCTACTTGCGATTTTGTTTTTCCAGATTCTGGGCCATTTCCATATAATATTTTATAGATAAGTATTTCTATAAATACTTGGCTATACTAGTTACAGTATTTTTTTTGCTGGTAATAAATGGAAACGGACATTTGTGTGACGGAAACAGGACGTTTTTCTTCAGAGAGCGCCTTCACATCACTTATGATATAATAAACCGAGAATTAAAAAAAAATTAGAACAATAAAAAAATGATGAAAGTTACATTTTTTATGCGATCATATTGAGTTCAACCTCGACCAATTGTTTTGAAATTGATGTAATAATAGCTCGGCCAATTCACAAAGGTCTTTTCATATCTTGAACATTGAACCAACAGTTATCAGCAAAACAAATATTACCTACAATGTATCAAGTTATTTGCTATGTACAATGATTGATTGTACAACAATTATACAAGTTATTTGCTCTCCAACCCGTAAATTGGCGGATTGTGTTCTACAATATTTTAAAGCTGGGTTTGTGCAAGCATAGAAAACATTGTGATGCAACCCGGTAAGGCAATATCTATTCGCTCGTCCAAGAAAAGCATTAATAACTAAAAGATCACAAGTTAAAAATAAATAACAAACAAACATATATGTCACAGTGTATTCTGAGAGCACACTAAATATGTCAATAGACGATGACCTTGACCTATTATAGGTCACGCGAGTCGTCATTGTAATAGCGAAGACTCGCTCTGCTATATGTCAACCACATCGCCATGTAACATCAGATAAGATGGTGCTAAAACCCAAGACTATCAAAAATAAAATAAAAAACTGAATCTACATTCTGTTGCAATATTATTTCAAACAGGGCAAAACTGGTCGTAACAACACATTACCTATAACTGGTTTGTCTAATTAACATTTCATACCATTAATAAAACCACCGAACGGGCGAAAACTAGTTAGCGGTCACCCAAGATTATAATCTGTCAAAAGTTGTCTGCTTATAGGACGAAAAACAAATAAAAACTTTGCTTTCCAGAGGAGTTTACTTCGCGGGGCATTCGGCTGGCGCGCACCTGGTCGCCAAAATGCTTTCACATGCCGATTTCCTCGACAACCTTCCTGGCTCTCACCGTCTTCAAGGCGCCTTCCTGGTCTCCGGAGTTTACGACCTTCGGGAGATCATCCATACATCTATAAACGATGCTATACAACTTCCCAGAGAATGGACCGTCCCACTCTCCCCTCTATTCGACTGCTTCACACACCTGCAAACAAGAAAAGTACGGATCTACATCTTGGCGGGACAAAATGACAGCCCAACCTTCAAGAAACAGTCTAGGGAGCTGTACGAGCTCTTACACAACACATGCCTCATGCAAAACATGTATTTAGAAATCAAAGATAAGATGGATCACTTCGACATTGTCGAATGTTTCGCAAATCAGGATAACTTTTTGAAAAACTTGTTGGTTCACGACATTCGGAAACATTTGTAATTTTTATTTTACTTAAGTATATATTTTAGAGTGCACATGAGGGATAGTTTGAAAAATTAAAACATCTCAAAAAATTTCGCTGTCAACGGGACTTGAACTTGAGTGTTCCGGCTCTCTGTGCCAGACACTTTCTTTATACTTTAGCTAACATTAGCGACGAAGCTTTGAAATGTATCTACTATTGCACTATCTAGTCGAACAGCCGTGGCTCTATCTAGTAGACCTACTATATGGAGACTACTTCATCTGTGGTAATTCGGATACCAATTAAATAAAAATAGTTTTGTTTTATATACTGCATTGGTTGTGTTTGACCGCAATCTCACCTGATGGTAAGCGACGATGCGGTCGACGATGCTACGCTTGCCTAGAAGATACCTGTTCACTCCCAAATTGTAGTAATCAGGAAATACAGATGCCGATAGTTGGATTTTAAATTTATTAGTATGTAATTGATAACTGAGACGCAGGTTCAAGTAACGTTGAAAGATGTTTATAATTTAAAAAAAATTTGAGATCGTTCAAGCATTCAAAAAGTCCTATAGGTTATAACTGCGTTAGAAATAAGAGATACAATGAGCGACTGAAACATGTGTTCATTTGGTATAGTTGGTGTAGCACTTTACATACTGAAATATTTTTACTATGCAGTTACAGCTAAGTGTTACTATAGTTGGCAGCCTCGTTGTACAGTGTACACTTTAGGTTGATAGGCTGATAGCTTATTGTAATGGTTGTGGATTCAATTCCTGTAAATGTAAAGGGATAAACAATTAAGGGATAGTTAACAGCAAAAAAGGTAAATATTTGTTCCGTGCTGGGTGTTTTGAGATCCTGTTTCACGTATATCCTGATTCGATATGTACAGGGAATCCTAGTTAAGGATCATGATCTTTAAATATGATCATTGGGCGTTATATTATTAATTTAGTGTAGTAATAAATATTTTTATTATAATATTGAATGTTGTGTTCTTTCCAATTAATTAAATATTGTGTTAATGTTAAGCATAATAATAATTATGTACCTATGTATGTAAACGAAGTCATTCGTAAATAACATATTTTCTTGTTATTATGTACCTACTTATAATTTAAATGTGAATAAATAATTTTATATTTTGAAAGCATTGTTTTAATATAATTAACTTTTTATCATGTTAAGTAGTCTTTGAAGGTCGGTTTTGAGGTATATAGTGCTGCTTAAGACTTCAAAACATCGAATTCAAATGGGCCTAAGCTGATAAATCGAAACGGCTGTCTCGCTCTTTCATTCGCGTTAAAATTCCGCGGTCTCCAGTAACATGTGGTATTCCTCATTTTCATGATTATTACATTTTATCATCCGAGTTAATACCTATCCTTGTACTTTTCACGCTTATTAGCAACCACCTGTAAAACCTTATAATTATGATTTCATTACCTATGTAGTAATAGCCGATAACCAAACAGCCCCATTCGATGCTTAATAAATACAGTAATAACGCTGTTAAGATCGTAATTAATAACACATGCCGAATATGTAATGGCTCTTATCACAACAGGATCCTCGGGCCCTACCCAACTTCATTATATATAAACATCATATATGTGTATAATACATGTAGCGTAGGTACATAATACTGTTAGTACATAATAACTGTAGGTACATAATAATGTTTAGGTACCATTTTAATTATTAATCATTATCTATTGTGAGTTAATTATCAAAATTATTAAGAGCAAAAATCAACCAGGCGAGACCATCTGATGTACGTAAGTATCACCTCAGGTGTTTACTTGGGGATTTCTCATATATACACACTTATTTGTTTTGGTGCTCAATCAATATATCAAAGGATAATCAATATTTTGATATAATTATGAAAAATCGCATTCGGTGAAGTTGTTGGCAATAACATTCCAAAAATACGGCAAAAGTATAATTTTGATCCGATTAGGTTTTCATACATGAAAATGGTCAAAACAATAAATCCCATTCTTAGGTTTGAAAACTTAAGTGGATCAAAATGAAATTTTTGTTAAACTTTTGTAATCTTATTGTCAGCAAATATTCCGAATGCAATTTTTCATAATTATCTTCAAAAATGTTGAGATGCGCGAGCGAGAAAGCGGCGCGGAATCGCCTATCCTCTCAAAGTAAAAGTCTGTCAAATTTTTTAACATCTCCTTTCACAATACAATATTATTATAATACCCATCTCGATATGTCAATTTTCTCATATGTCCTTAGCTTTAAGTGGGCATAAAAGAGTACACAATAATCACCCATATTCGTCAGCAGCCGAAAACTGCCACTGCTGAACATCGGCATCCCTCATAAAATACACTACACTCGACAGGCATCGTGGTGATCACAGTAAATTATGAAGTGGACCTAGAAAAATGCTGCTGCCCTGAATATTCCTTAAGCCGCCCTTTTACGGCACCCACGGGAAGATACTCTTAGGCGGACCATAGCACGGCGGCATCCATATTAATCACTCATCCTAAAACACTAAACAAAATAGCTGTCCATATTACAAGAACAAAAATAACAATATTTTGTTAAAACGTTCTAAAAGTATCCATTAAGGCAATGTTCCACATGTTAAACGTCTTTCATTATGTCCTCACCCAGCAGTTTACCCACATTTGTTCAGTCGTGATGCATTCCAAAGATCTTGCGTGCCTCTGCGAACGTGTTTTATGACCTCTCTAAATAGATTGTTATACGGTGTTTAGGACAAACAGTATGGATGCTACGAACAAGTAAGTAAAATTTTAATTCGGAGTAATTTATACCAAAAAGTGTAAGTAGGAAAAAGATACAAACTACCTTATTCATATGTGTGCAACATTTTTTTGTGTTATCGATATGATAACGAGACGAGCTGGTCGTTTGCCATTCAGAACTGCAATGCGCCCTGAGACTAGGTATTAAGTCTCATTAGCCTTGTAATTTCATTACCTATACTAGTTTTCCCATCAAACCGGAACACAGTATGCTTGCATTTTACCACTTGGTGGCAGAGCTCACGAGCAAAGTGATGTTCATGTTTACAATTCATTGCAAAGTAAGCAATACAATTTAAATTAATGTCAAAATTTGCATTAGTTCAGACAACATGTCCTTGTAGGCAACAATTTTAGTTGAAATGTCCCCAAATTGAAACAAATAAATTACTAAAAACAGCCCGCTGCAGTCTGCTGTCAAGATACCCAGCCACTATTCATCAACTCCTTTACATTGAATACAATACTTTCATTTAATTTTTACATATTAAGCCTGTCATAGAGCGAGTGTGGCCGAGCAGGAACTTTCAATCCGACGCACCATAGTTCGAATCTCGACTCGGCCCGCACCAATGACTTATATCAAATTATGTGTGGATTACTCACACTCGCTCTAAAACGGTGAAAGAAAACATCGTGAGGAAACCGGCATGTTCAAGAACCACCAAAATTCGGGGACATGTGACATCCACCAAGCCGCACTGGGCCCGCGTGGTGGATTATGGACCATACCCCTCTCTCTCTGAGAGAAGGCCGGTATCCCAGCAATGGGAGCGTAAGAGGCTGATAACGAAGTCTGTCATGGTCATTGTTGTCAATTGTATAATATCCTTGTTAGCCGCTGTTGGCACAGTCCTTACTGCTTTTACGTCGTGATTTACGTCGTCTTAATTGCGGAGGTCCCAAAAGTACCAATTCCTGTAATTTATGCTCAGCGGTCGCTGTTTTATACGCCAAAATTAATGCTCTGCAACAGTCTGTTTCCTTTGTTCTCAATTTTAATTGAGGGAATTTCAAGCAGGTTACCCTAAACCAAAGTTCAATATTTTAGTTTATCATTGAAAGGGATAAAGAAGGTTTAATTTAATGGGAAAATTGAATAGGTCGTGGTAGGAATAAGAAGGGTTGTTGTATGGAATGGTTCGGTTGCTATAAGGCCCACGCCGATTGTTATTCCAATGGTTTTTCTAGATTAGTGAACTAGGTTTATTCAGCTGTATATAGTATTTACGTAATTAGTATCTAGTTAGTTGCTAAAAATGTAATCTGCCCATTCAGAGAAATGCTCCTCAAATGAGAAAATATTGATAATTTTTTGTTGTCACCCACTCTAAATCTTTTAATCCCAGAAACATTTTCTAGCGCTCCTATTGAAAACTAGCAGAATTATAGTTAAATCTAACGTTAAGCATCTCACATATAGACTACAATTTATGAAGTTATACACTACGCGGGCAAAGCCGCGGGCGGTAGCTGGTATTGTTATAAGCTGTGAAAATGGTACGTGGCCTCTCGTGGCACGAACAAAAGCATTCACTTAACAAAAGCGTCCAAATTCTTGATACGTCTAAGCATTTCGCGCAAAAAACATGTTTCCGTAGAACGTGGTTTGACTAATCACCGCGTATAATATAATAATCTATTTATGATGACAATACTGTCATGGAGTTTTGGCGGGAATGCGAAAATGTGTAGTTGTTGTGTTTGTGTTATTTACTAAAACCTGTGTTTTATCGAGTGTTAATGTGTAATAATAGTGGATTATTAACCATTAAGTGTTCGTAAACGTGCATAAGTGGAAGGCAAATAGTACAAAGACGAAAAACGTGTATTTTCGTATTCTATCCAAAACTCCATAGAAGCTTCAGTAAAGTATCCACCGCTTTACTGACGCGTCACTTCGACTCGACTGCGCCTAGACTAAACTTTAACGTGACTTTGACGACTTTTACACACCAAAACTAGAGATTTATTACATATTAATATATTTTATATAACTTGACACTGGCTAAATACGCAAATCGCGTGGAGCCAAAAACAAAACAAAAAAAAATACTGTCATGTCGGCGAATGCGTTATATATTATATAATTATGTGGCAGATACCTATAATATTGTTATTTTTGGATGGCCTTTGATGTAGGCGTAGCTAATTGCCTTAAAATATAATCATTCCTTTAATATAATAGCAATGAAAGGAAGGTCAGTAAGCACCGTATCATCTAAAAATATAAATGTCCTTCTTAGATTTCATTTGTTAAATAAATCATAACAATTTACTTAGTTACAGGAAGACTGTGGAAAAAGTTTGAATGGCTTAATCGACTACAAGGACTCCATTTTGAATTTCGAGTTACGATCTATGAAAAGCAGTAGTAACGCCTAAAAGACACTCAATGATAATTTCACTGACTAGAAATGTTCAAATTCTTATTTGTTAACTATCACAACAATATTTTAAATTTCTGCTTAAACTTTTTGGTCTATTTCAATCAATTTTATGCGTTGCTTTTATCAGTTGAAAAACTGCAAACAACGTAATTTTAATGTACTTATTGACCCTTTGTGGACCATTTTCTTAGAATTTAAGATGACATTATTCAAATTGATACTGTATCAGCAATAATTGCAATTGCTAACGGAGCAACTTGCCTCAACGACTGAACAACCAGCCGGAGCCACACGACGGCGCAGGTTGTTCCATGTCAACCTTCTACAAAAAAATGATCATGAGCAGAAAGATATTAATCATTTAATAAATACGGCTATACAGTTTAAATCTAGAGTAAATTCTGAATCTACTTATATGGAAGTCTTCGATTCCAAACCTTTTTTCTATTATTATTATATACGATATCTGGTTACGCCAGATTAATATAATTTATATTAATTCAAAATATTATGGTACATACATTCCTTTACCCGTATTCCTTATATACCCACACATGCGAGTCACTACCGCGATAGCTGGCGCCATCTGTCAGCTGTCAAAAACAGTTGTCAAGAAACAGTCGAAGAGAATGTGCGATGGCCGCTCGATTTGATCCCGTATCGCTCCGCGAGAATTGAAGAAGTTCTCTTATTTATAATCCCGCGACAAGCATTGTGCTTTTGTAATTTTCCTATGCTCACGCCCGCCGCGAGTGCGATTGTGAAGAGGTGTTCTGAGGACGTTCGGCAACCAGGATTGTGGCCAAGTGCGTGGCTGGCCTGCTGCTGCTGACTGTTACCGTGAAACGGAGGGAGAACTGCGCCTGAGCCTAGCTCTGTTCGAGGTACGTGCTGCATGTCCCTTCTTTCCTACTTTTCCTCCCCTTTTTCGATCGTATGTACCGATTTTTACAGTCCGCTTTTATCGAAGATCTCAATTACCTTCTGGCGTGATCATAGGTGGTCCTTCTGAACCGGATACGTCCAGCCGCCCTTATTAGGAACCTTCCCGTAAGACCTAATAAGCGATTTGCATATTAATTGCAAATATAATTGTTCTATCCCGCGTAGGACGACATTGTGTCACCTACATACATTTCGCAAAATATTCGTATTTACCGCCCGTAACATCAAGTTACGTGTCCCCCCGCCTAGATATAATATTTATCTAAGTAATTCATGTATTGTACATTATAATTACAACATATTTAACGCTAAAATCGTAATAATTATAACATTTTCATTGTAAAATAATTCTACCCCCAACTACATTTTATTCGCGATTCACTACGTTGTCTTTCTCGTCGTTCGATAGAACCCGAACAAGTAGCGAAGTCACGCGCATCGCTTATCGTGCGCGCAATATAACAACCCACTTTATTCTGCCGCATATATTTGACCTTATCAATTTACCGCTGTTTTTGCTTGCACTAAGTTGCAATAATGCCGCCTAAAAAAGATAATGCTGATAGCGAAGGTTCACAATATGAAGAACCGCAAGATTCGCAATTAATTATGTTACTAGCTAAACGCGAAGCTATCTTTGAAATAGTGCAGAACATTTACGATTTATCTACTGTTATTCGATCGAACTCCGCGAAGAAGGAAAGTTTCCTTGACGCTTCTGCTCATATTGATTCATTACGCAGTGATTTCAAAGAGATTTTAGATAGTTATAATTCTCGTTTATTATCATTAGATCCTACCGCGAAGCCTGATTATAAAAGTCTCTTTGCATTTGAGTCTTTGTATAGCAGGATAAAACGAGTACTGTCTCAATATTCGCAACCGAACCCATCACAGGATTCACGCGAAGTTATCGTACCGCATAAGGCTCGCCCCACACTGCCGCCAATTCAATTGTTGGATTTCTCAGGTGACTTTCGTTCATGGCCACTTTTCTACGCCAGCTTCAAGTCCACCGTTCATGATAATCCATCGCTCACGGACGCCGAAAAGTTGTACTACTTGTTAGGCAAACTGACGGGCAGGGCACAGTCTGCATGCGCAGGTATATCTCCTTGCGCTGAGAATTATGAATTACTGTTACAAACGCTAATTGATAAATATGAAGATAAACGAATGATCGCTTCCGCGTATTTAAATCAAATGTTTGATTTCAAACCTTTACATACTGCCTCCGCTACAAACTTTGATTTATTTACAGATAACTTTACAAGTGCAGTACGCGCTTTAAAGAATTTAAAGTTCGATGACCTGTCAGATTTAATCATTCTACATACCGCACTCAGAAAGATAGATTCGGATACTGTTCGCGCTTTCGAGATACATTGTGCTACTAAAATACCTACCTTCGATGATTTAGTCGATTTCATTAACATTCGCGCTAAGGTTTTAGAACGCACTCAAACAAGTCAATCAGGTGCATTATTGAGTGCTCGTCAAAACAATAAAAATAATTTACGCTCTAACTCGAATAACGCTTCGCCGCCGAAGTACCAAACTTACCTAAGTACGACGGTCGATACCGATAGGTGCATATGCACAAATATTACGCATCAACATTTATTTAAATGTCCTGATTTTAATAAGATGAATCCTCAGGAACGCTTTAAACGTGTGAAGGATAACAATGCGTGTGTGAACTGCCTAAGTATAAAGCACAGAGCTTCTAATTGCTCGTCTAATTCTAATTGTCGCGTATGTAAACAAAGGCACCACACCTTGTTACACTTCAAGCGCGCAGAGACGACACACGTCGCTTCTGCAGCGGCTCCGCTACCGGCGTCCGCCGCCGCGCCGCGTTATGATCAGCCGGCGCGCAACCGCGAAGCCTACCGTGCGTCGGCGCCGTCGCCGTCGCCGCCTCGGCCTGTTTCCGCTACGGCCGCGGCCGCGCGACCAGACGTGGCGTTGTGTGCTACGTACGCATGTATAGATAACTCAACCCGCTCGGCTCCGCGTACTGCGTCCGCGCCGATTAAACAATCTACTATTTTATTATCTACCGCTCAAGTCGTCGCTTATAGTTCTAACGGCGATCGACATTTAATTCGTGTATTATTAGATTCCGCTTCGCAAAGCCACTTTATTACGCAAGAGTGCTGTGATCGCCTAGGTATTCAGCTTCAAGATGCCGAACGTACTGTAGTTAAGGGGTTCGGTGGAGCTGAGAAAATAATTAAAACTGGCTCGATCAATTTAACGTTTTATTCGCGCTTTGACAACAACATTAAGTTTGATATTTCGCCGCTCGTTGTTGATCAAATTACTGACTTATTGCCCACCGCTGTGGTAGACACATCTGTTCTATCACACTTATCAGGTATTCCGCTCGCTGATGATAACTTCGGTATACCTAATAAAATCGATGCGTTGATAGGAGCTTCTCTCTTCCCGCATTTGCTACTCCCCGACGTAGTTCACGCCCCTCGCGACTCGTCGGTGCCCCCCGCTTTACGCACGGTGTTAGGATATGTTATTATGGGTTCCGTACCCACAATACCTACACTTCATACTCACCAGGCCTTGACATGTTGCCTCGCTCAAGAGCCTGCCGCTATTGACTCCCTAGTCAGGCGATTTTGGGAGCTCGAGGAGCTTCCCTCCGCACCGCCCATTCAACACCCCGCCGATGTTGAATGCGAAGAATTTTATAAATCGACTACGGTCCGTGACCCCGTGAATGGCAGATACACAGTTGGCCTGCCATTTAAGGATGATGTTTATTTACTCGGAAATTCATTTGAAACTGCTCGCAAACGTTTCATGTGCCACGAAAGAAAGCTAGAAGCTTCACCTTCATTTAGGTCGGCATATGATGACGTAATTAAAGACTATCTCGCGAAAGATTATATTTCCCCCGCGCCTCAGTACGGCTCTCATGACCTCGCTCCTATATATGTCATACCGCATCATGGAGTTGTACGCGAGGATAAGACTTCGACCCGTTTTCGCATCTCCTCATGGAGTAAGCTTCTTCGTATAGTTACATACATATGTAAGTTCGCAAAATTATTGCCCCGCCGCAGCACTATTGCAGTGACTGCTGATGATATTGATATCGCTGAAAATAAAAATCTCCGCGCCCTGCAAGGCCAGCACTTTGCAGAGGAATACTCAAGTATTCTTGTGAATAAATCTTGCTCATCGGCTTTCAACTGCTTGAGGCCTTTTATTGACAATAGTCTGATTCGCGTAGGCGGTCGCCTTGTCAATTCCGCCCTGGATTATTCACATAAGCATCCAGTGATATTACCGCGCAGTGATCATGTAGTGAACATGATCATTGATTATTACCATGTTAAATATTTACACGCCGGGCCAGAACTATTAATGTCGTTGCTTCGTCAACGGTTCTGGATCCTGTCCGCACGCCGCATAGTGAGACAACGTGTTCACATGTGCAATACTTGCTTCCGACTAAAACCGCGTCCAACTTACCCGCTTATGGCTGACTTACCTGATATGTGCACACGTCCAGTCGTCAAGGCATTCACGCATACGGGTTGCGATTATGCTGGTCCCGTTGCCTACACTCCTGTGCGCCGCCGTGGTGTCCACGGTGAGAAGGCCTATCTGTGTATATTCACGTGCCTTACGACTCGCGCCGTGCACATAGAAGTCGCCACGGACCTTAGTACTCCCAGTTTTCTAGCCGCGCTCAAACTCTTCCTCTCTCGACGAGGGCCCGTTCAAGTTTTGCATTCTGACAATGGTACAAACTTTAAAGGTGCCGATTCGTATCTCCGCGATCTTTACAAATTTCTTACTGATGAGTATCATCCGAAGCTAGAGCAGGAGTGCGCTAAGAGCCGCATAACTTGGAAATTTATTTGCCCCAACTCTCCACACTTTGGAGGTGCTTGGGAGAGTATGGTCAAGGTCATTAAAAATCATTTGTTTCGTTGCATCGGACAGCAACTTCTTTCGTATGAAGAACTCAGTACTGTCCTCACTCAAATTGAGTGTTTACTTAACTCGCGCCCGCTTACAGTACTGAGCTCAGATCCCGCCGAGCCCTCGGCTCTGACTCCGAGTCACTTTTTACATACCGCTCCTTTATTTTCTTTACCCGCGCCTGAAGTAAAGTCTGGCCCGGTCAGTTTGCTTCACAGGCACTCGCTACTGGACAAGTTAGTTCAGTCGTTTTGGGACCGCTGGAGGATGGAATATCTGCACGGTTTGCAGGTTAGGCAGAAATGGAATACTCCTTCCACACCTATCACTCAGGGAACTGTCGTGGTAGTCATGAACGATAACGTACCGCCCCTAGCCTGGCCATTAGCCATTGTAGAGCAGGTCCATCCTTCCAAGGATGGTGTCGTGCGCGTCGCGACCGTGAGAACCGCTAAGGGAACTTACCTTCGCCCGGTCGTTCGCTTATGTCCTCTCCCAAAACAATAATTAATTAATCCGCTTCGCAATTTAGTTCTAGTTACATAAATTAAACCGCTATATCTTACATTATTTTTCCGCATCGCTTTATCTATAACTTATTTTTTATTTATTTTTACTCCCGCTACGCCGTGACTCTACGGAATTTTTATTTTCGCGTCCGCGCGCAGTTAGCGCTCTATCCTAGAGTCATAGATTTTATGTCCTCCTCTTATGGATGTTTTTTAATGGTGACCCATTAAGGGCGGGTGGATGGTTACGCCAGATTAATATAATTTATATTAATTCAAAATATTATGGTACATACATTCCTTTACCCGTATTCCTTATATACCCACACATGCGAGTCACTACCGCGATAGCTGGCGCCATCTGTCAGCTGTCAAAAACAGTTGTCAAGAAACAGTCGAAGAGAATGTGCGATGGCCGCTCGATTTGATCCCGTATCGCTCCGCGAGAATTGAAGAAGTTCTCTTATTTATAATCCCGCGACAAGCATTGTGCTTTTGTAATTTTCCTATGCTCACGCCCGCCGCGAGTGCGATTGTGAAGAGGTGTTCTGAGGACGTTCGGCAACCAGGATTGTGGCCAAGTGCGTGGCTGGCCTGCTGCTGCTGACTGTTACCGTGAAACGGAGGGAGAACTGCGCCTGAGCCTAGCTCTGTTCGAGGTACGTGCTGCATGTCCCTTCTTTCCTACTTTTCCTCCCCTTTTTCGATCGTATGTACCGATTTTTACAGTCCGCTTTTATCGAAGATCTCAATTACCTTCTGGCGTGATCAATATCTATATTTGTTATATACGATTTCACTATATAAAATTCTTTACGAAAACGAGCCTACATTATACCAGCTTAAGTATATAAGTATATACCTTTTTAAAACAATCAAAATCTTATTAAATTATATTTAATATAACAAACATAATTCGGTCGCTAACTTATATAGCTAAGTGCAATCACTATTCTGTACAAAAAAATACGAATCCACTGAGCTTTGTAAATGCAGCTTCAATGAGGGACCCCAGAGACCTTTCTATTCATGCTTACTGACAAATGCGGAATGCAAGAAATTTTCGTTACTGAAAAGAATTGCTTTTGTGATCATATTTCTATGAAAAATAACAAGCCACTTCAAATTTGTTTTTAGGGTGGCATCCACGAGTATTTCGTAAATAAAATTGCGAGTGCTTTAAACTTCTTATATAAAAGGATTATTTTACATTCCGAAGATTTGTAGTTTATTTTTCACCAACTTTGTGACTTGATTAAGTTTCAGGTATATTATCTGCGAAAGAGTTCATGAAAAGTGAGTTGCAAGAAGGAGCTACAGTTTACATTTGACTACTTATGTAATTTCTTCTTTATTATGTTTCTAAATATTCGCAAACCATACGTGGTCACTACACTACGTCATGGTGTGATCGAGACCGGCTCTCAAGTGCAGCTAGGCGAGCATTAAAAAATGCCTTATCACTTTTCTAAAACCGCAAGATTTTCGCAGAAAATCAAGCCTACTAAAGATCTTCATTTCGATCGATATTAGATCGGTAGCAAGTTTAGGTCACCGCCATTATTTTTAAAACTTAACTTCGATACGCACAGAAGGTTAATTCTCTCTCTTCATCTATCTTTCTCTCTTTCTCCAGCCCCTTAAGAAAATTCGATTTGGATTACTTATCACACCAGGACTCGACGTCCTATTCGATAAACCAAATTTGCTCGGTGTTCAAGAGCAGTAATCACGCTCAAGTGTTCGTATATGTGCTCCAATTTGCCGCGTGAATTAAGCCATTTCACGAACTCCTTCACAAATAATGTACCTAAGATTTAAGTTACAAAGTTCGTGAAAAAAACTACAAAAACCTTTGTAAAAACGAGACCAAGTGCGTGCGCATACATGATGCACAGACGTTGCACGACTGCCGGAGGAAAGGGGAGAAGTTTTCGAGCATATGTGTCTAGTCGTTTGGCACGCTCTGTAGCTTATAAATGGTTAGGCGGTTTTGTTTTTAATTTGTTTCTTTGTTTTTGATTTAATATGAGATGTCATTATATTCGTTTAACTTTTTGTTGTTTCATGCGGGCAGGTTTTTACTTTTTTTTTTAAATTTATTGTACTTGTTCTGTATTGTACTTGTTTATATGTACTCATTTATTTTCGCAAGACGTTACCGTTTGATCATGACGCATAGTCGCTGCTACTGAAATTTGTTCGATGCTTGACAACGGATTTTAAACTTTAGAGCCGGCAGCTAGCCAAACGAGCTTTAGAAAATGCCATCATAAGTCTCTCTGTTCGCGATTACGTGCTTTTACCTCAATAGGACGGTTCTCATATGCACATTTCTTTTACACGTATAACTGCAGCCCTATATCACGTGATATGTGAACCACGAGCCGTCATTGGTTAATTTAATTGTTCCTTGCCATCCACCACGATTTTTGTAATATATATATTATACGCCTTGTCAGTTGAACGAAGACACATATTTTATTGAAATTTTCCTTAAAATAACGCAGTAAAACCCAGTAATTAGGTAGTCACATCAAGCCTCAAGTACTAGCCACGCAAAGCACTGTACACTCTCCATCACGTAGAAAACATTGTACTGAAAGCTTAAACCAAACCAAAAGCTCGTTATAGGATACGAACTGTCATCATTTAAAACTTAGTAGTGCAGAAGCCGCAGTGGACTTGCCCACAAAGACTACGACATAGGTATTAAAATATGGCGAGGTTGTAAGTTATGAATAACCTTTCAAACTTCTTATACACCTGCTCCTCAATATATTAAAAGAGATAATACTTAGCAAGCACACATAAATTACTTTCGCACTTAGGCACAAACGCGATTGCGACATGTCGAGCTTTCCGACGACTTAGTTTTTTTTTTACTTTTAATAGACAGGTACATTAGAGCGAGTGTGGCCGAGCAGGAACTAGTGAGACTTTAAATCTGACGCACCATGAATTTGAATGCCAGCATAGGCCTGCACCTAGAACTGTCAAGAATGTGCGTGCTTATATCGAGTTATGTGCAGATCCTGCCTGTGTAACAACCACAAAATTAGAAGTATTATCCACACTAGTGGATAATGTCCTCTAATTTTGGTGGCGTGGTGGATTTTGCTCTCTCTTTGAGAGTAGCTCTGTGTCTTGATAATGAAGTTACAATGAGATCAAAAATGACACTCTAAGTACCAGTTGACGGTTCTGGGTCTTACTACAAAAATTTAAACACCCTAAACGTTGGTTAACAGCGTGTAGCTCCTAAACGTGCCTTAGTTGCGTGTTCAAATATGAACAACCACAAATCTTGATTTAAGTATTGTCTATCCTATATCTAACTTCATTCTGTTGCGACATTTCTAATCATTTTAGACTATTGTCTTTAGATACTGTCTAGCTAAACAGGCGTATAAAAGTTATTTTTTGTGGTAACAGGATACGTGTCTCATGTCGGTACTAGTCGGTAGTAAAGATACTACCCTACCTGCAAAACGAGGGACCCGGGTTCGATTTCCTGGGGGCAAACTTTGTGTGGTGAGCCATAAAGTTTGTTCTGGGACTGGGGTGTGTTGTTTCTAGCTGCGTGTATCCATGACACTTGCGACACAGGAACCCAAGCGCAGAGTTAAGACTATGTAAGCATTAAAAAAGTTAATAGGTTAGATTAGACATGACTACATTATTGTAGGTAGTCAAGTTAAGTCTAACTATATAATATAGACTATATATATTCAAGTCGTTCTGACATACGACAAGTCGTTTTTGTGTACAAAGCGCCTTAGGAATATTAAACAACCTAGAACAAGTAATTAGCCTGGAGGCTGGTAAACTGAAAAATAATTATTTTAACAATCAATTTGTTTGTTCTGGACGTTAATTACCATCTAGTTCATAAATATTGTGCCAATGTTATGAATATTCATTTTTATTATCTTGCTTTAAAAATGAAAATTTTTAATTAAATGCATACATACGATAACATACTTTATGTATTTGACTTATTCAATACGAATAAAATAATAATAAAGACAGAAGAGTACATAATACGTAATACTGTTTCATAATGGGCAGCCTTATTGCTGTAAGTATTATTACAGGCAATCTTTTTTTGGACAAGAATCGAAGAGACGTTAATTTTTGTGACCGGTTGTATACATTAAAATGATTATAAATTATTATTATTATTATTGTCATATATTTTTTTCTTTTTTATCTAACATTTTTTTTACTAGCAACAATAACATACGGTATTATATACCCGTGCAAAAGTGTCCTTTATTCATGAATAAAGGAAAAGGATAAGACCCCTATATTAATTATTGTTGATTTTTTTTAGATTTTATTTTATTAGTTGACATGTTAAGGGCCACCTGGCTATCTACCAATCTAAGTTGAAACTATGAAGTATCTTCCGATAATTGTACTTCAGAAACACTCCTAATTAGGTTTACAGTATTAAAAATCTTCGACAACGTCGTCCCTTATGGCCAGTTGAGATTTTAAATAGTAAGATACTTTCAAACTAAATTCTTGAGTTTAGTTGAAAAACGGTCGACGGGAATCGGTTGTAAATGGTCTAAGGCCCTTTTATACCAAAGTAACAGAAACTTGCGCGCCATGCTACGAGCTACGACAGCTACGCGCTACGGTGCTACATACGAAGTTATGGGCGGGCGGGAATCCAACGGCAGAACGCTACGCGCCGCCGCTCCGTACCAACGTGAGCCAAAAATGTGAGCCTATTACGATGGGATCGCACAAAATAAACTTCGGATAAACAAAACAAAATAATAACTTAGAAATTACTCAATAATCTTCTCTAAGGCTGTAAAGCAATACTTACCTATATAGTTGCAACTAGAATTAGAAAGTTTAAAGTAGTTTCTAGAAAGTTTGAAGTTTCAACGTACGTTAGATTTTCGACGTATTTATTTAGATTACTTAAATGTTGTACTATTGTTCGTGTGCTTGTCAACTGTATTAAAGGTAAGTTCTCCTTTGTAATTTAATATAATATATTTAAAAACTTAGTTAATACTAAGTTGCTGTACGTAATTTTCTCACTACACTTTTTAGAACTATTTTTCCTTATTTACTGGGTAAAAGATTAACAAGTACTAATTTTTAAAAATCATTCTTGCATCCTGTTGGAAAATCATTTCAAGATTTATTAAATGTAATAACTTAATTAATTTGTTTAATATGTTTCTGTTTTTGCTCTACAGTTAATTACTAGTAACGTTGAAGTTTTAATTTATTTATTGCAAAAATAGAAAGTGAAAAATAAGTTTAGGAATAAAGATCTACATCTACTAGTATGTAGGTATTGTACCTACGTGTACAATAGTGTACATCTTTGCCATGACCTAAAATTCCGCAACAAAATTTACTTATCTTACCTCAACGAAGGTCGCAAAGCCAGCAGTAACCAGGTGACTTAAACTTTTTGTCCCTTTCCACATAAACTCTGTATAAAATCGTATAACTTAGTTATTGTCAAGATTAATAAATCTATAAAAATAATTATAAATTAAACCTCTACTACGTTATCTTTTATGGAGTATCCAAAAATAAAGTAAAATGTATGAAGACATAGGTCTTTTCTTTAATTTTTGTACAACCTGTCTAAAACAGTACTTTCCACTTCCTTCCTACAGGAAGAATAAGGTTTCCTCCTGCGTTATGGGACCTGATGTGTGTTCCTCAATTATTATGAATATTAGACTTCCTAACGGCCTAATATGAGTAAAGTATACCTATGATGATCAGTAATAATAAATTAGCAATAAATATCTACCACTATCTTGTCATTCGGAACTGCACTATAGCAGCATTCCTCCAGGATTACCAAATTACCACCTCTAACTTCAACTTAACTAAATATCAGTTATTATGGCAGTAAAAGTTTTACAAAATATCAAACGTTTGGTCAAAATCACAAGCCCAATAAAAAACCATTCATGTGAAAAATCGATGGATGGCTCAACGGAATATATGCAACATTAATCATAAAGAACATTCGGTTGACCGCTAAGCCTTGGTATTTGATCCATTTAGCAGTTAAAAGCGTGTCAAGGCTGACACTGACACAACGCAAGCCGTGCCGAGTTATGCTATCAAAGCAGGAAAACGATTATTCCTTGTTAAAAACGTAAATCTTTTTACGACTTAAAATCAGCTTATCTAAACATAAACATAAACATAAACGCTTACACACTCATACCCCCGCACTAGGATTCCCTGTGTCGCAGGTGGCATGGACATACACAGATACACATCACAAACATCCAAGACCCGAGAACAAACTTTATGCTTACACAAAATCTGCCCCGGCCGGGAATCGAACCCGGGACCCCTCGCCTTGCAGGCAGGGTTACTACCAACTTAGCTACGGAGCCGTCTATTCCATATAACTAAATAATATTGAAGTGTCTGTTTGTAATATCAAAATAACAGCTTTTTACTAAATACATATGAATGTTTACGGTACCCAAAACAAAACAACCATGAGTTTGTCAACTGTCTGTTTGTTCTGGGTAATCTCCGAAACGGCTGAACCGATTTTGATGGAACTTTCACTGGTAGATATAGCTGATATTACAAGGAGTAACTTAGGCTACTTTAATTTTAGAAAAAGAATTAGGGTTCCGCGCAAAAAAATAAAACCCATGAAATCCAATATCTCCACGCGGGTGAAACCGCGGGGCAGCAGCTAGTACATTATAAAGTTAACGGTTTGATTGATGCTTCTCATTATACTAATGTTATAACAGTGCTCCTAGACATCTCTTTTTAATCTCAACAGATAATATTCGAAGTACAAAGCAGTCACTCTCTGTACTATAATATATGCGAAAGTGTGTTTGTACATTTGTTGGTTTGTTGGTCAGTTGGTTTTCGTCCTTCTTTCACGCAGCAACGGAACAACGGAACAACGTGATTTTTGGGTTTGGTTTCCAACTAGTCACACCAAAAGAGTCACACTGTGACTTGTTGGGATTTTTTCCCCATCGTTTTACACTGTTACTGGGTGCAACATTTTTTTAAGAATTCCCATTTGTATATACAAATGGGAATTCTAAACTATACGTATACGTATATACGTATAGTTTATGGACCGAAAATTAACAGGCTACTTTTTAGTCCAGAAAATGCATGGTTCCTGTAGGAACGCGGATGAAACCGCGGGCAGAAGCTAGTACAGAATATTTTAGAGACGTCCGTCATCTGAGATCAGTCATGACAAACTCAAAAAAGTTCGTTTGATTGAACCTCCCGTTCTTATCTAACTTCTAAAAATCGGTATAAAATAATCGCAATATATTTATTTTATGCTACTTCATAACGAAACGAGCCGGTCATTTGCCTGATGGTAATCATAATGCCTGCCCATTTTGCAGTGCAACTCAAAATATTGAAACACAAAGGCCTTCGTAGCACTGTAGAGAGCTCGTTACTTTGAGACATCGGGTACTTGTCTCATATGCATACGTATATTTCTACTAAATAATTCGAACACAACCCGAATGGACTTCACGGAATACGACGGTCAGAATCACCGTTGTGTCAGTTTATTGGCACGGTGCTGCTGTGACGTGCTCGTTGACCGGAAACCGGATGCAATGGTAGGCAAGGTAAAGCTTATCTATAAATGTTAGACATCCGTCACATGAGCACGGATGTGCTTGGAGAGACACAGATGTAGAACGATAATTGTTAATATATAGTTAAAACTAATATAGTTAAAACTATTGGTTACAGCTAAGAGCAGCATACAAAAGCACATTAACATTTTCTAATTATTTTTTCTTACTCTAGGTACTTCTTACTCTATAAAACATAGGAAACGGGGAGTGACATTTTGAATAAGAATGTTTATTCTTATACTTTTGATGAAATTAGACATTTTATCTTTTATTTTTATTATTTTGTATTATTTTTTGATGGATCTGTCGTGATTTGTAACATTTTTATGTCAGCCACGTGTAAAATTCAATGTTAGGGTACCAACAAAAAAAGTTACTCTGTCCAAAGCGAAATTATCAACTGTTGAGAAGAACTTCCTCTTGAGGACGGCAAGATATCCAGAGCAATCATCGCCCTCGGACCTGAATCAATGGCTTTTTGTAGTTTATTTTTATGCCATCAACCTTATAGCAATAGCAAGCTTAGCAATGAAGCGAAGCAAATCATATCTTGAGCGTTAACGGTTATTTATAAGTAAATATCTTAACAACAGCGGCGCAAGTACGGATCTTCGGCGCGAGTACGGATCTTTTCGATAAATAAAATTCGATAAAATTGACAGTTAAAATCGATAAAGTGGGTTTTATTCGATAAAATTGACAGTTAAAATCGATAAAGTGGGTTTTATCGATTTTAATTGTCAATTTTATCGAATTTTATTTATCGAAAAGATCCGTACTCGCGCCGCTTATCGATCGATAAAATTCGATAAAATTGACAGTTCAAATCGATAAAACCCACTTTATCGATTTGAACTGTCAATTTTATCGAATATTATCGAATTTTATCGACCCGAATAGATCCGTACTTACCGGGATTATATTCTCTTTGTCCGTACTTGCGCCGCAGCTATGTTAAAATTTGTGCTAGATGATATATTTTATACTTAATCATTTATATCATTTATGTTCTCCTCAAAATGTAGCAGATGGTACAACCAATTAAACTTGTACGATACATTAGATACGTGTTACTTAGAAATTGTAGCCTTGCTTGATGCAAGTTACACTCGTATAAGTTTATAAGTCTAATTGACTTATTAATAATCCAAATGTTGCAGATCATACTTTAGCAAAAAGTTTATATGCTTACAACAATTATTTAAGTAACTTTACTGCCCAGATTTATTAGAGGTTAACCTAAAAGCTTTAGAAAAACGTATCAAAAGTTTTGCATGATGAATATGATACTTCATCATTATTTGCTTTGTTTTTTTATTTCTGTGATTCGGGTAGACGAATGTTGCAGAGGCCCGCTGTTAGAGTCATTTATTTTAACTTTCATAAGTGCTCCTTTGGGGCCTATTTGAATAAAGAATTTTGAATTTTGAATATATTTTTTGTTTATTATTTTTTATAACATTGATTTTATTCAGATTCAAACTAAATATGTACCTACAAAATATTGCTTTGGAACATTTTTTTGTTATATAATTTGATAACGAGACGAGCTGGTTGTTTTCATGATGGTAAGCATAACGCCAGCCCGTAACAATTGCAGTGCCACTCAGAACTTTGAAACACAAAGGCCTGCGTGGCACTGCAGTGCGCTCGTTACCCTGAGACATTAGGTTTTAAGTATTTCATACCCAGTAATTTCACTGACTACTTTGTTCATCACACGAGGCGTCCTACCACCTTCTCTTAGAGCAGTATTACTTTAACCTTACAATGAAAATTCGTACTACAATTTTCAATGTAAGGTAAAGTAATACTGCTCCAAGAGATGGTGGTAGGCCCCCTAAACACATTTTCACGCAAGTTCCTATAAAAAAGCTTAATCTGTTTACGCCTTACAGATACTCCTATCTGAGAGAACTCCTCCCACCAGTGAAAGCTGTGGCTGATGATGTTGATATAAAGTTTCTAAATAAAATCCATATAAGATCGTCCAAAGATGAAAATGTCAGAGTATAAACGCCAAATTTCATTTCAAATGTACTTCGCCGAATAATGTAATCCCGCTGTGTGAATATGTCGTCAATTGGTGTCAATAGCCTTCCAAACATTCGGCGTAAAGTAATATTTTGTATTAGAAAAATCAAGCTTTTCCGCAAGATACATTCCTTTCAATATAAATATTTATATCTCTTTTTTATTATTTTATTTTAGACACAAATTTTGCTAACAGGACAAAGTGCGAGCGCACACAAACGCATAGTTAGGTAAGTAGGTAGCAACAAATTATGCATATTTACGTCTCGAATATTTCACTGCCAACGTATTAGAACCTGCGTCTTCTGGGAGAAAACGACTTTAGCGACGAAATTTGTAAGTTGATAACTTTATTTCGGCTTACAAGCAGTGACTCCATCTTGTCAATTCTAGTGTTTGTGTTATAAATCGGTCAACTTTACTATTTTAAATATATGTTTATCTTTTATTTTTTAACGTCGAAACTTTAATCGAACTAGTAGGAAAAAGTTTCCGTCGGCCGATTAGTCGGACAAAGAAGTCGGACTACGGGGCCAAATGAAAAAAATTAAACATCTACTAAGTTACGTAGTCTATTAGTTATTTGTGTTAGTACCGTCGTAATAGTAAATAAGTAGGTTAAAAGATATGGACCAAAATGTTACATGAAGTCAGATTATATTTAAGTACATAAATTTTGTTACATCAACAATTCAACATGTTAAAAATATTTTAAGTGTAGTGCCAGCATTCGCGTCTTTCCCTAGAGACTTGGATGAATACTTTGAAATTAAATAAACGGGGGCCTGAAAATTTGTCGCTAACTTTTTCTTCTTTGTTTTACTTCTTTTAAGTTGAATGTTGTTAAAATGTCTTGACCTTTTTGTTTTGTAACTAGCTGCAGCCCCTGGCTTAACTCGCATTCAAATTCCCACAGCAACCGGGATAAAAAGTAGCCTATGTCACTTTTCGGATCACATAATCTATGTACTCTATGCCAAAAATGGCGTCGACCCGTTACTCCGTTGCTGCGTCAAAGGATTAGGAAGTAATCAAAGAAGAACAATTGTACCAACGTTTGTTAGTTTAGTTTTAAGTAGAATTTTTTGTACGATTAAAGGTAAAATATGCGTCTGAGATTGCATGCTTTCTCAACCTGAATTGCGATGCACCTGTGACATCTCTTCGGCCCACGGATTTTCCTATTTTTTATTTCAAGGAGAAGAAGGTAAGCTTTCGAATGTCTCACCTGATTTTAAGTTACGGTGTGGTTGCAGATGTTGAGTAGGCTAAACCTGGATTATACCTACAAGGGCATTTGCCAGAACTCGCCGATAGGTGGTTGGCTACAGATTTCCAACTTGAGGAAAAAAATGTGACCGTATAGAATGAGAACTCAAAAATGTGTGTGTCAACATGTCTATGTTTATGTTTAAACGGCAAGTAACAAAGAGATGATTTCTTTCCAAGTGCCGCGGGCCCTTATCATTAAAAGTTCTGTATAGTACTACAATTGTTATGGACAGACATTAATATAATGATGAATAACTTGCTCGTGACTGTTATACTAACTGGAATAATTGTATGTAATGACATAAATGTCACCCCATCAAATCACATTACTTCAACAATTTATATCGTCCCTGGAGAGCGTATCTCAATCATGCTGAAGTTAATTTGTACCTAAACATAATGTCCGGAGTTCCCCGAGTTCCACTCAATTCGCTACATTCCGTCAATTCAGTTAGTGTAACTAGAAGTGTCAACGTGGAAATGGAGGAGCTAGGCGCTTTGCGCACGATAACGCCTTGTTGTGCTCCAAGGCAACTTGTCTACTGTACAGTGTGTTAGTTTATACAAAGAAAAAATATTTCGGAAGTGGGTGCAGTGATTGGAAGGAGACGATAGTCTTCGAAGAGATTAGCGGTTTATTAACACTAATACAGTTAGGTATCGGGGCGCACCAGATTTCCAACCTAAGAAGTTCAGACACCCTGTACGCATCCTAAGGTACGCGTACGGGGCGACTAGTAGGCAACTAGTACTAGTAGGGTTCGACTCTATGTGCGTTGCATTGAAAGTTACACAAGCTCACTTGTCCACACTCGCTCTCTGTGAGGTTGTTGTCTATCGAAAGAAAAAAGATTAAAACAACGAACAGTAAGTCGCTCTGTAGCACGCCAAATAGTTATCGTGTTCAAAGCGCGTCATACTTCAGCTTGGTAAATGAAATCATACTGGCATCCCCGGAAATTCCAAGCCTAGCAATGGGGATCCACGCGCAAAGCTCAGAGCAGATGGCGCCAGCGGCGCGATGGCCACTGTCAAATCATTTTCGCTTTGTTTACATGTAGATTTTTTATATATTTTTGTGTTCAAACCGGTCGAATTATCATAATGGATAACGTGTATGGTACCTGGAAGCTTAAAGAATTGAAAGATATACTGAAAAAACTAGGAGGAAAGATAACTGGAAGGAAAGCAGATCTTATTGAGAGGTAGACGTTTTTATAATAAAATATTTTTAACAGTGTTAAGTTACACAATTTACAGCTTTTCTTTAATGTAACACGTTAACACTTACTTGATTCATGCTAGGAAAATTTACAAAAAATCACAGACCATTACTTATAATAATATGTGGTTTTATTATTTTTAGGTTAGAAGCTTATGACTGAAATATTAGTTTCGGCCATCAAAGCCCTAACAGCGTCTGAAAGCCGAGCAGTCGACGTTTCCGCTGTACAACTTTACCAAGACGTCAATAGTTCCACAATATTGCCGAAGATTATCAAGCAACAAATGCAATGTAAGTAGTTTCTATACAATTGACAGGTAGTTTCTATCTATACAATGTTAAAGGTATATGAAATCATGTTTAATACCCCTATCCGGATCTTATTTTAACATGATGGCTCTTGTTTCAGATTGTTCTTGCAACGCGGCGAATCACGGAGAGAGGCTTGACCAAGATTGGACTCCAGAAAATGTTCACCACCTACAACTTTACTGGAACAGCTGTGCCAGCAACCCAAAGCCGCGCTCCGTTATGTAAAGGAGTTGGGATGGCTTGGGTAAATACTGGCAGGGGGAAATGCACAATAAACCTCAACATCAGTGCAGGCCTTATCGCCCCGACTTGAATAAGAATAAGAAAGAATAATTATACTGTATAATAAAACAATAAAAAGTAACAAAAACTTTTATTTCACTATATTCTCTCTAAAATTACAAACCATAGCACAACCAAATAAAATCCTAGATGCTAGGGGGACATAATATGGGCTTAGTTCATTTTTTTAAATCTTGTACCTATGTCTTAACTAGACCAATAATATGTTCTATATGAACATGTTTGCTCACTAATTTCCGGTCCAGTATTATTCTAACACTTGGTATTTGTCTTTCCTTTCAAAAACATCGTAATATTTATACTAATGTCTTTTGAAACAAAAATGTTCTGTACATTAAAGCCTCTGTCTGCCATGATAGTATCACCACTGGCACAAAGATTTTCCAGTTTGGATCTTCCTATAATCTGTCTATCACTGACTGAATCTCCATAACATTCTGAGACAAGATGTAAGACCACCAGTCATAGCCCAATCATTGCCTTCACAGTATTTTTGTGTTTGTAGCTGCTAAATGTCACTTGCTGTGCTACAGGATTCACCGGCTTTGTTATGGGTATTTTTGTAGTTGATCACCAACACAAACATTAATAATTTGACTTCCCTTGTAATTTAAGTTATTACACATGTGTCTATCACCAGCATGAATTTATCATAGATTTCTAGGCCCGTATAAAAATGAATAGCTTCTTGCTTCTTTCTAAATACCGAAGGCTTCTTGATGTAGGTGTTGTTGAAACTCAAGTGCACCAAGGGAATACGCTTGGTACAGTCTCTTTGAGATATCTGCATATTTGAGGATCTCCTGAAAAACAATAAAAAGTTTCAAACAAACTCTTACAAGCTACTTATTAAAAATAACCACAGAGATTAAGATAAGACGATCTGTGACACTTGATGACCGAAATAAACACATAATAATTCACCTGTATAAGCTGATTCTTCTACATAATCAGATTCATGGAAATGACTCCGGCATAACCTTGTATGCTGTATAGTACAAAGTTTTTGCGACGTATAGCTTCTTTTTTATTATTGGATCCTTGGGAAATAAATGTACACCGGGGTTCAAACATCCTGGTACTGCACACAGTGGCATATAATTAAATAAAATTAAGATTTACTGAGTTATAGGTTATAAAATGTATGAAACTGACAGTTTTCAATGGCCATGGCGACGATGCGCCACCTATCGTGATAAATTGGCAGTCAACATCCCCATTAGTGTGCACTAATGACGGTTTTATGTTGATCCCTTTCTTTTATTAAGCACTAGACATTCTTTTCACCTTTATAAAAAGATCATAGGTATTTAATAACCCGGGGTTAACTCGTCTTGCCTGAAATCTACCGCTGCAAATTACGTAAATTTTCCACTGGAAAATATAGAGACTTAAAATTTCATTAAGTAACGGAAGGAAACTAATCGAGGTATCTACTTTTAAAGCTGAAAGGTTTTTTCTTTAGGTAAAAAAGTTAAAGGTTTTAAGTTAATTTTTTTGTCGAGGTCGATTATGAGTGTAAATTTTTGGCACAATTATAATATAAAATTTTCGTAGATTTATTTAGGAGATAGCAATACTCTGGTGTACCTATGTCGACTTGGAGACGATTCGCAGGCGCAGTTGTCGATTTTTTATCTCAATTACAATATTACAAAGAAGTAGCTATATTTTTGTGTAGCAATTATTTTTCCTACTCGTAAATCAGATGCCTGTAGTTTTACATTAATAATGAAATATATATTATAGTGTTAACCGACACTAGCCGATGTTCACACAAATATGTACATCACAAAAATTGTAACGTATCACAATGGAGTAGGCAATCGCTACAAAGCGGCTCTGCTAGATGGAGCTACGGCTTGTAAGCCGGAAAGAAATACATCATATCAAGAATTTCGCAGTCAACATCGATTGCTCCCATAGCCTAGTTGGTTAAGGCGTCTGACCGGGATAGCCAGAAGATGCAGGTTCGAATCCTGTTGGAAATGTTTGTGACGTATATATTTGTGTTACATTAATAGTGTTTGTCAAGTTTGTTTGGTTCATCGAAGTCACGACGCCCGCCTAAACATAACTTTAAGTGGTTAAGGGATTAAACAAATTAATTCTTACCTTCGAGAGATCTCCCTAATTGCTTAACGAAAACGTTTATTAACGCCGCACCCAAATTCCTTTACGAATACCTTTTGATATAAAGCAATTAAAGGTAATTAAAACGATCCCATCGCTGTCGATTATTATCAATTAGAGGCGGTGGAGCCCAATTTTTTTTGGAGAACGCTTTTGTATTCTTGGCTCAATTTGTGGCTCAGTATATGAGTGACGTCGATTCTACAATGATTGAGGTTTTGGTGAATGCTGCATCGATAGCATGTTGGTAGGATTATTTATCATGCGAGTCTGCTATGTACCTATATTACCAGTAACTTTTAAACTTTTACGATTGCAAAACATTGTTGACTTGAACGACAGTGTAATTTTAATTCTCCCGGAAAAATTAGAAAGCCATGCACTGATTCTGATTGTTTATAATATTTCAGAATCACTTATCCTGACAGAGAAATAATGTCGGGATTATGCAGCTGACTTGTTGAATCTAAACGGGAAATTTCTCTGACGGGAATCATTTCGAGTGAATTAATTCACTCGAAATGAATTACACAATGAATTATAATTACTCGTACTATTAAATATTATTAATTAGCGGATGGACTTAATCTCGATAAAAATCAAATGTTTTTATGTCCCTGTGTTACTAATGCCCATTTGCACTAAAGTTTGACAACGCCTAAGCCGACATTTATCTCTCAGGGAGGTACTTAAGAATGCAAACGCGTTGTACTTATCTTAGGCGACTCGACAGGCCACCGCAGGCGCTTAACAAATAACAGAGTCAAACAAAACTGTCATGATAATTCGCGTATGCGCAATTCGATTTTCATTATCAACACAGATTAGGATTGGCTTTCAAGTGCAGCTTCCGGAACACACCGTTATACTTACCCCGGCTCCACACGTTGGCCGCAATACCACTCGTCCAACGTGTGGATCTAGATAATAGCACTGCGACGAACGCTCGCGCCAACGTTGGGGCTGTTGTTGGGTCCTAGATCGACACGTTGGACGAGTGGCATTGGGACTGACGTTGGAGCCAACATGTGGAGCCGGCCTATCACTTAGCGACAGATTTTCAATGATTCAAATTATGAAGGTTGATTGAAAGAAACGGCGCATTTTCAAATAATGACGGTTTGGGTGGGTTAATGGCGTTGTTCTGTTAGCACCCCGAGACAGGGTTTGCTACTTTGTATCCCCAGAACTTTAAAAAATTCAGGAAACCGAAACCGAATGGGGATTAACTTAACGATTTCACAATGCCCATGTCTGACCAAATTCCAAAAATAAAACCTATGTTTCGTCTTGGTTGTTCTTTGACAATTGAGACAAAACAAACTTTAACTATTCGACGGTTTATCACTGTTTATTAATAAGAGCGAGGCAAAAGTTGATAAACAAATTAATCACAATAGCGTCTTATAATAATATTTGACTGTTCTATAAATAGCTCTAACATTTTCATAAATCGGGAGGCACACAAGAATTTGCGTCGAATTTGCTCCGCATGCAAGCATTACCGTGTTCTGGTCTGGTGAGTAAAGTAGTTATAGTCTGTGAAATTATACCTACTGGGCTTATGTCTCAGAGTAATGAGCACACTGCAAAGTTCTGTGTGGTCCTGCAATTGTTATGGGCTCGATAAAATAGGGATTAATACACCGGTCGTTGCATTAAGAAGGTCTAACCTCATTTACACTCCCGTAGTAAAATGCAATTACAGACGGAACAGTTACATAATAAGAGCATGCAGGTGTTATAATACAATCGCTAAGGAAATTGATGTAGATCTTTTTAATACGTCAGCATTTAAAATGAAGCGACTTTTAAATGATCGCTTCTTTAAGGGGCAGCGTAGACGCTTATGCAAACGTACGTTTGCTTGTCAGAATAACAACGTTTTTGCGTCAAGCGCTGATTTCGTGATACTCGAAATGCGCGCTTGATGTAATAGCGTTGTTATTCTGACAAGCAAACGTACGTTTGCATAAGCGTCTACGGACTGCATAACAGATGAATTAGGTTTTTTTTCTCAGTAGCAGTAGGTTGATTCTTTGTTTTTTTTTCTCTATTGTGTTAACTTTGAACTGTACTTATTTCTGTACGCGTCCGTCAGTCGTGTACGATGATGTAATTTCTATTTAGTGTACTATATGTCAGTCGTGTACGACGATCTAATTTCTATTTAGTGTACTATATGTCAGTCGTGTACGACGATGTAATTTCTATTTAGTGTACTATATGTGAAAACTTTTAATTAGCCCTAAGTGAATAAGTTACGTATTTTAATGTTTTTAAGTATCTATAGCTGTTAGTTTTCCGAAGATAATAAAATAAAATATAGTACTTAAAGAACTAAATGAAATAATACGGCACAAGTGCCTAGAATAAAAAAGCTACATTTGTGTGGCGTTAAAAGGGATTTATTTATCTCAGCATAAAAGTCGAGTGCGAGAAACACTGATAATCGGATAATCCCCAACGGATGATGTTAAAGGATACGTGTGTTCATTTAATAACAGACATCTCCCGTGGCTTGTTGTTAGGTCGAAGAACTCAACTTTTGTAGCACGAAGGGGTTGCGGATTTGATTCCAGGAACAGGAAAAATTTTTGCACTTAAAAGCGTAATAACAATGTTGTTTTAAGCATTTTAAGGTTCCATGCGTAGATGTTTCTTAAAAAAACACGGTGAATCAAAAGTCGTCAGACTGATTGTACTCTTTTATTGAAAACAGATCCATCCTTAGAAATGATAAATATAAGCGTAGAAAACTAATTATCTATAGGCCTACTAGGGCTTGTAGATTGTCCAACTGTTTTTTGTAGCTAGCTAGGTTAGATGTAGTGTTAATTTATGTATTAGCTGGTTAATAAAGGCATTTAGCCAGTTAAAAAAAAAATTACTAAGCAATATAGCATAGTGATAAACACAGGGTTTTAGCTCCATTCAAAATCAGGTCAATAAGTGATTATTTATTAGATAAATAAACACTATAACAGGGAATAAATCGGTTCGCTCTGTTACTTTGCGTTGCTATACCCTATCAGGGTAATATGTGAACTTTACTAATAATTCAACATCTCCATATAATGTACAAATGATTGCAATAAATGATTGAGTATTGAGTAGTACAAAAACTTTTAAATAAAAATCTTAAAAAAACTAAAGTATTCCAATGTGATCTCATTATTTACTTTCGTTTTTGCTGACATAGATTAGATACTTAAAAACATACTTGTGTTGACACAACCGCAGACTATTACCGTCCAGATGAAGCCCTTAATAACACAGAGTTTTCCCAAAGAAGAACAAATATTAACTCTGCAAATGAGTCATCTGTGGACCTTTCAGTCAACTTTACCCAACTGACTTCATTTAAATTTAAGTAAATACATTCCGGACAGGTTAACTATTGCATTAAGGCGTATACAGCAGGTAAATAGCTTCACTTAGCTTCAGGTTTTTTAGCAAAATCAGATGAGCTTCTGGTACTGAAAAATATATGCCATTATTCATCTTACCGATAATCTTGTTGTGATCATAACGAGATTTTACCAAATTTACTCGATCACAAAAAAATGTCAAAGTTACCTCTAAAAAGAAATTTTAAATGAAAATATCCCTATTAGTTATAAATGTATATTGATAGAATTAAAAAGACTTACATATCATATAATAATAAAAAACTTGGTCGTGGTACATTTTCGATTAGGCAGCTAATTTTGAAGTAATTATGGTTTTCTTTTTAATTTTACGCAATTTTAGTGCCCCGCGTGGTCTTCCTTCTCTTTTGCACCATCGCAAAACGACAGTGTGTGCAAAGAGGACAGAACGATAAATGTCATTGACTTAGGGTACCGCCTTATGCATACGATAACATGTCATGCGTCATGAAGACGACTACATTATATGGGAGGACTAACTCTCCTGCGAGTGTCCGTTTGGATTGTTACCACCGCTTTGCTCGTGAAGTCTGCCGCCAAGCAGTAGTGTGCAAGCATTACTGTGTTCCGGCTTGAAAAGTATATATATGTATAAAATGTAAACGGGTCAATATACGAACACAATGTCGTATTGGGTTCTTAAAAAATATAGGAAGTAATTATAAATCAATATCTATAAAAAACATCTACTAGGTATAATGTCATTAGAGTTTGCAAGGTAATTACGATAGAATATGGACACCCTAACGGTAATCGGTCAATTACACGACACAGTAATGTCTTATCTGTCAACTATGCTGTTATTGCCGAAGGGAAATTGATATCATAATGATTTACCAAACTGCCAAATAAGCGTAATGGCGATGGCCGGTCACCATTGTGGCTAGCAGGTTACCAAAAGTGTCATTTATCGTCATAGTGATCGCAAACCATTACTATTTTGATCATTGTGGTTTAGTGTGCTTGGGCCCTTGTAGGTTTGGATGAAATTAAATTGGTCAAGCTGGACACAATTAAAACATTCGGTGGACCTTTGCTACCCCTACCCGTAATTTTGCAGCTCCATACCATGCATGCTTTGTTTTACTACGGCAGATAATGTTTTAGGGTTTTAATGTCCTTTCTGTGATGGTCTACGTTCTTTGAATTATACTTACCTACCTACGTATTATACATACAAAACTTATACGTGTAACAACGTTTGCGAACTGAAGAACTTATCGAAGTAGATTAGTTAAATAAATATATAAACATTAAGGCGCTGTCTGAAATCAAATCCAACATTTACGGAAAATATTATTATTACAACTCAGCTCTATAAAGCTAAAAATAAGTCATTTTCGAGAGTAAAAACGACAATTTCTACTTTAATTCTCATATTTAGAATTCTTAGTAATGATCAATCTGTGCACCAGTTTGATTAGATGAAGTAGTCAGTGAAATTATTGGGCATATATGAATACCTGACTAACTGTGCCCCGCGGCTTCGCCCACGTAAAACTCCCGTCAGTGAAGTGCCAGTGAAAGTCCCGTCAAAATCAGCCCAGCCATTTTTTTTTTATGTTATTTGGTAATGAGACGAGCTGGTCGTTTGCCTGATGGTCAGCATAACGCCGGTCCATAACAATTGCACTGCCACCCAGAACTTTGTAACACAAAGGCCTGCGCGGCACTGCAGTGCGCTCGTTACCCTGAGACATTAGGTATTAATCGAATAGGAATAACCGTGAAAGTCTAAAACAGTGATTAGGTATTAAGTCTCATAAGCCCAGTAATTTCACTGGATACTCTGCTCATCATACCGGAACACAGTAATGCTTGCACACTTCTGCTTGGCGGCAGACTTCACGAGCAAAGCGGTGGTAACAACCCAGACGGACTCTCACAGAAGAGTTAGTCCTCCCACTAACAAAGCCATTTCGAAGATTAGCCGGAACAAACAGACAAAAATTGTAAAAATTATTTTTTGTTAATAGGTTCCGTGTATATTTTTATATGCATTTAGTAAAAAGCTCTTACATTACAAACAGACACATCAATTTTATATATTTGCTTATGTATAGATAAATAATGTATTATATGTGTACGTACAAATATGTATTGTATACAGATATAGATGTCCCACGGTAACAAGCGATAAAGTGCCACGCAGGTCTTCTTGTTTCAAAGCTCTGGGTGGCACTCAACACTCGCTATGCTTATCATCAGGCAAACAAACTGCTCGCCTCGTTACTTTATAGTAGGTATAAAAATATCAAAAATCGGCTTTCAGGATATCCAGCTCAATTTAAATAATGGATATTAGATAAAATTCCCATTATAGCGAGAGAAATTATTTCAACGACGTTCGACATTAAGATTATTGGATTAGCAAAGATTCAGGGATTGAGTTAGGACTTACCCCTGACTTTCTTAATAAGTCAAATTCAATATCGCCGCCTTTTAAATTGGTACGACCCTTCTAAATACACCCTTACTAAGTAGGCAGAGATGGTCGGATTACGCAGCTCAGTTAGGGTGATTTAAATGTCAACGTAATACAAATATGTTTATATACACCGTTTTGATAAACCTTATTTTTACCTATATCTGTTTATATTTACACGCAGTGAATTACAATTTTTTTAAATAAATAAATAAATATACTAAAATAAATATATATACTTACTAAAATAAATAAATATACTAAAATAAAAAAATAAACGCTTACAGACTCATACCCTGCACTAGGATTCCCTGTGTCGCAGGTGGCATGGACATACACAGATACGCATCACAAACATTCAAGACCCGAGAACAAACATTATGCTCACACAAAATCTGCCTCGGCCGGGAATCGAACCCGGGACCCCTCGCTTTGCAGGCAGGCTTACTACTAACTTAGCCGTCTAAAATAACGGTATGTTATATTTATTAGAATATTATTTCTAAAATTATGCTGTAAATCTATTTACCAGACCATGGTCATTCATTTCCAGTTCAAATCAGTCAATAGAAAGTGTTAGCCTGAGAGACTACTGTCACTTGACCTTTATTGTAGTTTTCGTCTAAGCTTGAGTGAAGTGAATTAGCTTGGTGCTATGGAATCGTAGCATTTTTGCAGGGCATTTATTAGTGCTACTTTTTCTATTCTGTGGTGCTACCTCACTACCTTCAATACCTGTTGAAAATCCATTGCCAAGCAATTATCAGTGTGTAAATTAAAGCATGGTGACTATGTATAAAATAATCTAATTAACAAACAAAGGGTGCGAGCCCTGGAGGTTGCAGAGCAAAATAGAAATTAAAAAAAAATAGCATGGGGACTACCACGATTATCAAGAATTTTAAAGAAGCCCTTTAACTTTATCTATTTCATACTGTTGTATAACACTGTACAGCAGTGTGATTTGAAATGGCAGTTTACTTCAAAGATACACATTTGTACATAAAACTTTACCAGTTTGCTATTTACTTTAGAACATAAACGAACGCACAAAACCTATTAAATTTTAAAAGCAACTTCATCTAAGCCAAGCGTAATCGAGTCAAAATGGAAACAAATCCTAGGTCAAGAATAAGGCCCACCAACTCAATAGAGCAAATGGAACTAGTAGTTATAGAATATCAGAAGGTTGAGTAAAGATATTGTTCCAAATGGGTTCTCCGAGCAGGCCTCCGACGAATGAGCTAGATTGCCGGACGAAGTTTGCGGCAAGCTGATTTAGTCGAGATTGCTCCTAACTACATTTGCTGAGATGATAGACTGCCGAGGTTTTACTTAGTACAAATTTATTTTAAACTAGTTTTTCATAACAGTTTTTCCCGTTTTAACCGTTATAAATTCTGAGAAATTAAATATTTGGTTTTTTAGTCACAAAAAGCATAACGGAGACCTGCTCTTTGCTTTCTTCTAGTTTTGGATACCTACAATAGTTCCATACCTATAGTAATGGAAACTAAAACCCTACAATCTTGCTATTTTCAAGAATAGCTATTACATATTTTCACCACATTTTAATAAGCGAATGAGTTTAGTCCAACGAGGATCACAGTCAGTGGTTTAGCCACTATATTTTTCGACGCGAATGCTATATTTGTGTATAATTTTTCTGGTGCGTTGAGAGATTGAAAAAATCTCATACCTATAAAAAATTCAGTTCATTGCTAGGTCTTTAAAGCAACTTGGTTCAGTGTTTTTTATTAGACATGCGCCACTGTACATGATTTTGAATCATTAGCGTTTGCTATCGATTTATGTATATTATTCTGATTTCACCGGAGATATGACGTTTACAACTTTTTTATTTTTTATAACGAGACGAGCTGGTCGTTTGCCTGATGGTAAGCATAATGCCAGCCCATTACTACTGTTTAAAATGATAATACAGTGGGAGGTTATTTCAACCTCTTTCAGTGCCTTAAGTTTTTTTTTTCAGTGTGTTTTAGGTGCTTTTGGCAACCTACACTACATGATATTGCGCTGCCATTCAAGAAGCAACCCTAAAAATGTTTTTGTCTCGGTCGTACTCGTGAAGTCATCTGAATTATACTCCTCGCACTGAATGAAATGTCATGTTATAGACACACACGAGGTTTCTCCCGCCTGCACCTGATGCTGTAAGCTGAATACAAAATAATCATACCTTGCAAATGCCTGTACTACACTAGAAAAACGCGACCAAGATACCCCAGATAAAAGAAAACCATAAAACTAATCTGGAAATTCCAAAAGAAACCTTAATTATCAGGAACTTTCACAGGAAAGAACGAAGAAGTCTTTGAGTATATAAATAAGACAATTCTATGGAAGAAGTAAACCTATATCAAACTATAAAATCTAGACGCACTTAGCTATAAATAAGTTTTCGTTACTCGTTTTTGTACACAGCAAAAGCAAAGTATATCTATTGGTAGGTAAAATTCTTTTTGTCAATCACGGTTCAAAGCGACAATATTAAAACTAAATGGACCAATCACGTTCAAGTGCTCTCAAACTCGCCAACATTTCAGAGGTTTTGTGTGACGCCAAGAATTTTTTTGATAGCTTACGCTCTCCAGATCTTTTCAAAAGACTCGGGTCTTGGGTCAAGAGTGATTTCAGATCTGATATTGCCTTTGAGCTGAAGATATTCTGAAAATATTTTGGGGTTTACAGTTTAATAAATACCTGTCATAATATTTTTCATCTACAATGTGATACGAGCCTTTGAAAATTATAACTGTTAGAGATAACCTTCGTGCGTTACTATTAAGTACTCATTACCTGTTCTCATACACCCAGAAACGAAACAAATACCTACTATCGCTTGCTTTATTTATTTACTAAATTTTATTGTTTTCTAAGCCTAGGAGATAAATTATTACCTAATCTGTGCTGTTAAACCCGCGAAATGAGTTAAAAAAATCATTTTTTTAATATGTTTTTCTTTATTCGAATGGATCCGTTTATAATACCTATATATTCACGCGTGTGAAACCGCTGGCAAAAGCTAGTTAATAATTAATATAGCGTCAACCATATCTGAAGATAAAATTATATACGAACATCGTCGAAGTTCATAAAAATGTCATCGTTGCTCAGACAAAGGAAACTTCAACGAAATGATATAAAAAAGCTATAAATAAAGGGATAAGTCAACTGCAATCAGACTGTCTGGATGTTAAAACTTTAGAGTCGGTAAAAGAAAACTGAAGAAATCTATGTAGATAATTTGGTAGGTATAAGTAGTTATAGTATTATTATATTTTTACCCTTTAGAATTTGATCTATATTATTTCTGTTTATGTTTACATTTACTTAACATTTAAGTAGACTTCTAAGTCGTTGTTTATTAATAATTTACTTTCAAATTACTAATTATATTCGTACTTACAGAATCTCGCACGAATTGACGATTTGTTTTCTTTTTATTTTACAAACTATGTAGTTAGCAATGGCGTAGTTGATCAATTATATTGTATAAACTTCTGTTCCGTAACACTTTCATTCTATGATAGCCTGGTAACTCCTTTAATCTTTCAATAAAAAAAATCCAACAACTTTTTTTTTGTTAAAATTTGTTTCTATCTGGCACGACCTGATAGATAACCTACTTGTACCAAATAATTGAATAAATAATTAAAATCAGTACAACAACGAAGAACTCAGAACCACAATGAAGTTAGATTACCACCATATCTATTTCAGTGGTACTAAAAATATATCCACGATTTGTCTTACCGTAACGACAGTGTATAGAGTTCCCCACGGCGCAGAGCGATCGTAACATTCTTCGAAAGTGTGAAAGCTCCCCAAAGGCTTGCGATCGATAGACTGATGTAGCATCGAAACATGTTTTTACAGCTCTATATCGATACTTCAGAAGGTTTTTCTTATTTTTTTATATACTATTAGATAGCGAAACGGCCGCATCGTTTGCATGATGGTAAGCATAACGCCAGCTCATAGTAGAGCCGCTCAAAACTTTTAAACACAAAGGCACATGCCACAGGTTAATCCTAGTTTGGGTACCAATTACCTTCCCAGGATTTATATTAACTAGCTTAATCTAATTTTATGACTAAGTACTGTTGAATATTAAGTTTATGCTAAGTTATGGAAGTTTATTAAAAAACAATAAAAATCATTTCATTTCAAATCATTTCATTGATTTCGTTACCTTAAGCCCAGTAATTTCACTGACTTCTTTGCTCATCGAACACAGTAATGTTTGCACGTAATGCTTGGCGGCAGACTACGTGAGTAAAGCGATTACTTTCCCAGACGGACACTCGCAGAAGAGTAAGTCCTACGATCTGGTATTTTCTATAGGTTTGCGTTTGAGCTCTACTCCGCATTATCTTGAACGATAATGTGGTCGAACGATGCGGATGAACCAGCAACTCGACTGGCTCTCAACTGCAGCTGTCAGCCGATAGGTGCTTGGCGATAGATTTACAATTTGGGAGCGGTAGGTATAAAGCCAGGAGAGTTGTACCATAAAATGCTTTACCTACTACCATAATGCAGACCGTAGAAGCTTATGCAAATATGCGTTTTGCTGTCAAAATAACCATGATTTTGCATCAAGCCCAGATTACGAGATAAAACGCGCAAGCGTGGCTTGATGCAAAACCATCAAAAAACCACGAAATAGACAAGAACGGCAATACGGCCAGATAGTGCTGTCTCGAAGCCCTGCCTGGGCTCAAAGCGACGACTGCTCCGCTTTACACTACATACATCACTTGCGTATCACCGCTTATCTACCGCGGCGTCTGCACTGAGCACGCAGAGATTGTGAAACATTTTTTTTAATAGAGGTCGTAAGAATAGTTAGAAGCGGGTTCTAGCCTGTTCGGACTAGATTTCCATCAAGCCCCAACCACAATCACAATACAAGATACGATGCGTCAAGCAGGGATCGTGGTTTTTCCATGGTTTTCTCGTGGTCCGCGTTTGATGCTTATCCATCAATCATGAATTAGGTGTGAGAGCTGTCTAACATAGTGGTAGAGATAATTCAAGCTCTTTATAAGATACGAACCATCGACCTACAGAACGGTTGCCGACGTTAGTACCACTGAGGCATCATCACTTCAATCTTTTCAGTTGGTAAATGGAATTATTATTAGACTTTTAAATCATTTTTACCAACAAGTGCCTATATAAATATAAATTAATAAAGGCGTACTGCATTACCTAAATGACATCAAGACAAAAAAGTGCTACTCAAATACAATAAATGAAATAGATAGGACACATATACTTGGGCATTCGGGATGATTAAAATAGATAATTTACTGATGTAGAGAGCTTGTTTTCACGCTCTTTAAATACGGGCATTAAGTTCAAAGGCATGTGAAATCAGGGGGCTTTCTAAATAGTCCCTAATTAGACTAGGTACTTATGCAAACAGTAGGCTTCTTATGTAAGCGTCTGAGGAAAACAGTCAATGGAAAGAATAAATAATGATGTGCGTATCTATGTAGGTATTTATACCTATAATGCGTGCAATAGATCAAATAAAGTTTATAAATACTAACTAGCACATTCTTTTTATTTTCTCCTACAATGTCGGTTTATAATAATTGCGCATAATAATGCTTTAAAAGAAAAATTACATGAAACGGTTCCATATGTACAAAGATTTATCGCTGTGATGACCGCCTAGTCGTGGAAGTTGCCACATATAACATTTAGGGCGTTTGAACACAAGTTTTCATAAGGGACTTAACTTTTTGTAAGGGACAGAAACAATGAGGAACAAATGATGCTTCAAATTTGAAATTAAATTTTTTCCTTAAATAGCTTTTATATAAAAGAACAGATTTAGCACAGGCCTTTCATAGAAACTAGTTGGATATAAATAGACAATTTCGAAAAAAATATTAGGAAGGTTTGGATAAATGGATTTCAAGGAGGCGAAGCTTCTAGGCACCAGTCCTCAATAAACATCCTTGATATAAGCTATTCAAATATGTGAACATATGTATTCCAAAATGAGAAGTATAGGTTTTTTGAGAAGTATAGGATATATGCTGAGCCGTGTTGACCCGCATCAACGTCAAAAGCTGATTTGACAGTTCGGGTTTAGGTCCTTTCATTTGAATTCATCGTTTTGTTATATGCTAATATATCCATAATTTCAATTATTCTGGTGTATAATAAACAGTTTTATTATTAGAAACCTGTACTTAAATCTTTTGATACCGGGGTGGCTTATCACATGTCACATGTATATGAGAAGGGAGAATAGGACAGGGTTGTTTCCTGCTGTACCCATTATAAGCGCAATATAAACTTCAACTAATTACAAATACAATATGCACTCGAAGCCACGACAAATGATGTTTTCGCATGCCGTTCCGAGTCTTAACGAAATGGCATACGAAAACATTGTTAAAGTTCACCATACACGAGGGTTCCAATTCCATCGCTCCGCATGTCTTGGATTGCGTGGAACGATGATCCATTTTCGAGCACTCCATTCCATGCGCGCCATCGCTCCATTTTTCGATCATTCTGCGTCTTCAGTACTACCAACTGAGCGTGAAATGGATCGTCGTATCGGCCACTAACGATAAGTTGGAACGTTGGGTTTGGAACGTCTGGATTCTAATATTTTTATCACTCCACGAAATCCATCTGAGATGCCCCACACACATGCGGTTTTTGTAACGTGGATTGGAATGTTGTGGATTGGAGTTTTTGTGTATGTGAGCTCTTACGGACACTAAACATTTTCTTTAAGCCGTCAAGTTTCTTGTCCTTCTTGTGGATGGTGTATGCTTACTGCTTTGGTTAGGTAAATAACCCCAACTATTTTTGTGTACCTAACAAAAAACACATCTCTATGTGAGGTTTTGACACTGTGATGTCATCAACTTTCAAACATCGAAAATTGAAAAATCAGCAAGTAGGTAAAAATAAAGCCGAACCTGCCAATTTCGCAGCCTCGAACGCCGACAAAGTACCAAACTGCAGTAAAAACAAATTGAACCTCGTAATAATTCTCAGATTGCTTCATCTCGGTGAGATTATTTTTTGGAGGTTTGATATCAAGAAAATTGCCTAGGGGTCCGATGTCACACAAAAATAATGAAGTAACAACCCTTTACCACTATATCAGATATCAGCCCAATGAAAATTGGATGGTCTCAATTCAAGTTTAATAGGGATGTTGCACGAACCACAAAATACAAAATTACTGTCGATATACAGATTTAAAAACATTACATTAACACAATAAAAATTAAATTTACAAAAAATATATAATATCTACAAAGATACTGCACATACATACTGCATCTAAAAGTTTCCCGAATTCAACAATTATTTTTATCATCCAATAGTATAATTTGAAATGATGAAAATGATACTATCTAATTCTTTACATTTCAAAGAATAAAAAAATGTAAGACAACTACACAGTTGTCTAACGTAATACACACTAAAGTACACTCTTATACGCAGCTTTTCACGGCTAAAATCTACAAAGTTATGTTTTAGTACCTACAGCTTTACGGCCCGCATAGAACATGTGACGTTACTTGTTCTGCTCAATTATTTGTATAGGGTGTTTCAGCGCTCAGAGATGCCTACGCCCGACTTTGACTCTCGTTTTTGACGTATCTAGATTCGTTCGAATTCCAGTTTTTTCGATATAGACATTTGATTCTCATGAGAAAACGAATTGATTGACATCATAAAAAAGGAGTCAACATCGCTTTTGGACTTGATTGAGACTTGTTTCATAATCGGTTAGCATTTGATCTCGATTGATCTTTGAAAGCATTTTTACCCTACAGCTTTTCATTCAAAGTCCTTAAGGTGCCTCATCACGGCCCACCTAAGTAGAACGCAGAAATGGCCTAAAGGCTTGTTGGTTCATCCAAGAAAAACAGGCACTACGGAAAAAGAAAGACTACGCCAGAGCCTTCGGTTAGCATTCTTAAGATTTTGAAATAAATTTCCAAAGAAAATTTACGAAGACTCACTGCAGTGCCTCACCGGCCTAACAGGCCTGCGTTTTGCTTACCATTAGGCAAACGACCAGCTCGTCTCGTTATCAAATAAAGTAAAATTTTTTTTAGGAAATCGTTTAATTTTTATTTTAGTTATTTAGGTTGTGAACAGTCCTCAGGTACTTGGTGAATTAGACTAGCCCTCCAGGTCTTCTAAGCTCCGTTATAAATTTAGTATCTTGTACAGAAAGTTAAGATATTTTTTCATATTGTCAGCGGTTTTTATAAAAACAAATCTGGTAGAAATATTCTAAAAGCTATTAAGCAAGCGTCATCAATCAATCGGCGTAAAAGCTCCATAAAATGTGTAAATAAATGACTTACATCATAAGAGAGAGTGTACAGTCGCGTGCAATAATAAGTGTACATTCCTTAGTTTTTAAATTTTTGATACTGAGGCTTTTTTTATGTTATCTGGTAACGAGACGAGCTGGTTGTTTGCCTGATGGTAAGCATAATGCCGGCTCATAACAATTGCAGTGCCACCCAGAACTTTGAAACACAAAGGCCTGCGTGGCACTGCAGTGCGCTCGTTACCCTGAGACATTAGGTATTAAGTCTCATAAGCCCAGTATTTTCACTGGATACTCTGCTCATCAAACCGGAACACAGTAATGCTTGCACTCTACTGCTTGGCGGCAGACTTCACGAGCAAAGCGGTGGTAACAACCCAGACGGACACTCGCAGAAGAGTTAGTCCTCCCACTAACAAACTATTCAAATTTAATTGAAATGAGATAGTTTTTGTAATGAAAATAACAGTAGTTAATGATAACGCTCATTTAAAGCTTCTGTTGCGTACAGCTTTTATGAAATTTTATACCGTACATTTTTTAAATACAAGATTATAAGAATGCAGAAAATTAAGCAGTAAATAATTGACGGAGTGTAAATGGCAATCAATTTAACAAAAAACTGTATAAGTGGCTATTACAAAACTGTTTCTATAGCATAGCTGAATATTTAAACTTTAAGTGACATAACATTAATATGACTATTTTAATATTTGCACGCCTGCTTGCAGGCTGAATACTGTGACTTTATTTTTGGAACATCTGAAATATGTAATATTATGTATTCTTGAAAATAAATGTTTGATTTGATTTGATTTGATTTAATAGTATGAACAATCCTGCCTCAAAAGCGTTTTGGTTTTAACTGTAAGTTTTTGAGTAATTAAATAAAATAAAATAAAATAAAATAAAAGCTCGTTTATGGCTTTGTTACAAATTCCGTATTGTTACCTACGGCCAGACGTAAAAAATAATGTTTTTGTTTTAATGTAACAGATTCACCGCGGGCAGTGTATAATTGTAATGTAGGTCCCGCCCGAAGAGTCATACGAACATGTTTAGGAATTAAGTATCACAGCCTAAGCTATTCAAATAAATAAAATTGAAGTGTCTGTTTGTAATATCAAAATAACAGCTTTTTACCAAATGCATATGAAAGTATATACTTCTACACGGTACCTATAATAAAACAACCATTTTTTTAAATTTTTGTCTGTCTGTCTGTTTGTTCCGGGTAATCTCCGAAACTGCTGGGCCCATTTTGACGGGACTTTCACTGGCAGATAGCTGATGTTACAAGGAGTAACATAGGTTACTTTTATTTTAGAAAAAGGATTAGGGTTCCGCGCAAAAAAATAAAAACCATGAAAACCAATATCTCCGCGCGGGTGAAACTGCGGGCAGCAGCTAGTATATTATAGCAACGATACTGTATACAATCCCATTTCTCTCAAAGCTGCAATATTTGCTTTGCAGGTGTTCCCCATTCAATCTTTGTAACGAATGGGCGTGCCAAGTCTGTGTAGCAAGTAACAAATGGCTTGATTAACCTTGTGAGTCATGGACTAACAAAATAAGATAGACGGCAGGTGTTTTTAACGGTACCACTAAGTCTTCTGTTAGTATTCGCTTGGATGGTACCACCGCTTTTGATCGTGTGCTCTGCCGACAAGCAGTAATGTGAAATTGAGCAGTGAAAATTCTGGGTACCTACATGAAAAGTAAGAGAAGTATAGAAAAAAGCTTTGTAGCTTGCTAGTAGGTATACCTAGAGCCATGCAAGTAATCTTGTTTGTATTTAGAGAAGTAGATACCGTACACTTTTAAGCGCTTCCAGAAAACTTTGTAATTTTTCCAATCCATTTCTTTTTAATATCGTGTTAATTTCTAATTTAGAGAATCAAACTCGCCATGTTAAGTCCATCAATCTATAAACTTCACCACGGGGGTTGCCATCATCATCAGCCTTTATTACGCTCCCACAGCTGGGATACCAGCCTTCAGAGTGGGAGTATGGGCCATAATCCACCACGTGGGGCCAATGCAGCTTGGTG
Organism: Crocallis elinguaria; assembly: GCA_907269065.1. Lineage (NCBI taxonomy): Eukaryota > Metazoa > Arthropoda > Insecta > Lepidoptera > Geometridae > Crocallis > Crocallis elinguaria. The sequence continues at coordinate 12,194,685 of OU026078.1, forward strand.
GATTACGGCTTGTTGCCAAGTCACAAGTGTAATTTTAATGAACACTTATCAGGTTTGTATTTATAACGATTCGACCCACCTTAGTGGCGTCATTAACGCGTATCTAGCGCGCTGTCTATTATATACTGGTAGTTTTAGACTATGAAGTGAATAATGCCTAGCTTAAGTAATTATGCGCCAGGCTGGATGAAATTATGATTTATTTGAAAGCTAATTTATAAAGCCTGGTAATTATATCAGTATAAGAAGAATGTTTGCAATTTTAATCTTACTCTGACATTTGCTTTCGCTCGAGGAAATGTAAATTTTATCATTGAGACAAGGTTCTACAGTGTTTACATAGTTAATGACATTTCTTTGATTCGGTACCTACTGAGTAGCAGGAGTGAAAGATATTCCAGTGTATTTTGGCATAAATAATAATAAATTTTAGCAATAATGTGCAAGCATTACTGCGTGCTCCGGTTTGATTAGTATAATAGTCAGGAACGTTCTGAATGGCAATGAATGGTTTGTAAGCAAAAAAGAAAATTTAATCATCTAAAGACATGTATAGACTATGTTATTGCCAGCAACTTAACCGGATGCAATTTTTCATAATTATTATATTATCTTCAAAAATGTTGAGATGCGCGAGCGAGAAAGCGGTGCGCTATTTTTTGCCCGTTAAAAAATTCTAGCGACTATAACCAATACTTCTATATTTTATTATTATTTATTTATATATGATATATATTATATATTTATTTTCTTTTAAAAAGACGCAGTCTCCGCGCGGCGAGCAAATTTTCAAACTGGTATTCTTCTACGTCGTGCTTTTTCACTTTTTTACATCATTTGACTTCTCGGACAGGCAGAAATATTTATCTTCCCAAAACGTGGACGAGACGTTACTTATTTAACTGCCATCGGTTACGAAGATACGTCACGTCAGCAAGGCGGTTAGAAAACGAATCATCTTCAAAAGTATATTTATTTTCCCACATAAGGCAAGGGAGTGAAGACTCGTTCATGCAAACAGCACTGCCAATAACAAATTCAAATTTCTTTATTCACATGGGCCCTATTTATTTATTTATTTACATAGGGTCATACATGAAAGTTAAATGACTCTAGAAGATAAAGGTTTAAATTTGCGGCCATTCTGCATTCTTTTCAAATGTTTTTTTACAATATTAACAATATTGTCTTAAGTAGAAAGAAAGAAAGAAAGAAAGAAAGAAAGAAAGAAAAAACATTAAAGTAAATTAACATCTAAGTAAATTGTCCTACTAATATTATAAATTCAAAAGTGTGTTTGTACGTTTGTTGGTTTGTCCTTCTTTCACGTAGCAACCACAGACTTAAAATCTGTGGTAGCAACGGAGCAACGGATAGACGTGATTTTTTGGCATAGATATAGTTTATGGAAATGCACGGTTCCTGTAAGAACGAGGGTGAAAACCGCGGGCAGAGGCTAGTAGAGTATAATTATATATCCGTTTAAAAATATATAAATATTTAAAGTATGCAGTCGCAAGGAGGTTATTGACACAAAATACCAACTCTATGTCGTGTGCTATTGAGCTGTTTGCCTCCACACATCTATATTTGTCATTATCAATCGGCATGCTTCATTGGTTTGGGCCTACCAGTCCAGTGAACGAGTGACGAACCGTTCGCGTTGTTTGGCCTTTACGGGTGGACTACAAAACAAACAACTGTTTGGGATACAATGATATTTATTTTTTAAACTTCCATTCTTATCCAAGACCAGGTCCAACTGACAATGACTCAGGTGGCGATGAGAGCGAGATAAAAGCCTTGAAGAAAATAATTTTATAGGACCAGAAATTTAAATTTAATGTAGTAGTATGAGGACTTGGACCTAAATATACGATTCATTTCGATTTGATACTTAAGCTGGCGTTGTCAGAGAATAGAGGCAGAAGACGGACCAACAAATGGACATCAGAGTGATAATCCACCAAGGATTCCAATATTTCATTTCAAAGTACGAAACAACGTCGCATAAAGACAGAGTGACGACACAAAATGCTAGCAATCATCGAACATCGTGGCGCTTAGCAAAATGTTTTCAGATCATCGTTCATTTCCACATAAAAACTCGAAGAAGCCTATGCTTGAAAATGGAACGCGTAATTCTTTACGGCAGCAGACATTCCACCAATCGTTTTCCAATTTCTCACATCATAAACTTCTTGTCTTCGTGTATTATTTCCAGAGAACGGAATATAAGGCTGCAACAGTAGGTACCGCAAAATGTTACTAGGTCAGCACTGGATGGGTCATAAAATTGAATAATATAGCGAAACGTTTACGGTTAAGTTCATTTTAGCTTGCTTCTTTCACAAGTACTACTTACAATGTCAAATTAAAACTACATTCGTTCAGTAGTGTTAATTGTAGCCGTGAAGAGGTAAGTATACAGGAAGTCCTACACAATAGGACCGTATCCTAAAATATAGGAAATTTTACTGAAAGAAAACCTCATTTTGATTTTAAAAATAATTTGTGTTTCAAAGTTCTGAGCGGCAGTGCATTTGTTATGCTTACCTCGTATTTGAAAACTGACGAAGGTATTCTTACCATGACTGTACTTGACGACTGTTTATTTTAATCTTAATAAAAAATGTGTTTTTTTAACAATGTTTTGCATTTTTTCATTTTATTATTTCTACCTAATAATTTGTTATGGGTATTGTAAAAAAGTTATTTTTTTTATAATGCCAAGTTCATTCGGTCACCCATGGACTCTCTCAAAAGATGGATGCTCGAAAGTACTTCGAAGCTGTTTATAGCGCATAAGTTCTTTCATACAGAAAAAATAGGCTTACGTTTGACTGCTATTTCACCGGTTGGGAAACTACGATGTAGTCGACGATGAAGCACGTTTGCCTAGAAGATTCACTTGAGCTTTGAAACAGCTCAGCAACATGCCTCTTGACATACCTTCAAATGTGTTTAATTCTTTCCACCTTTTCCCAAAAACCGAACGTAAGTAGATAGAATACGTATTAATACAAGGGACCAACGACCCCCTAATGTGATCCTGCCGGTGAAGCATGAATATTTTACGATACAAGTAGATAGTAACGAATATTTTATGCCACCTCTTTTATTTTTTGTTGTTGTGTTCTGTGGCCTAATTTCATTTGGCATCTTTTTCACTCCGAGTGAGAATGTGCTCACTTATTTGTGTTTGTATGCTAATTTTGAAACTTAGCGAATAGGACAAGAGACATAATATGAATTTTACACTGGTAACACTGGGAATTTAAACCAACCCAGCTTCTCGAAAATTCCATTTCTAATCCATGAAAGTAAGAAAAGCAACGTTTTAGTTAATGTTTATTTGGGGTGACTATACTAATTAGTAGACTCTAGACACACTTACATTGTATTAAAGATTTTTGGCGGCGCATGATGCAACTTTTCAAGATGTCTGCTACGCAAAAATAAAATCTTATTCAGCCAAAACGTAACGAACCGTTCATCAAACTATTTGAATGTTTCAAAAATTGTGTTTCTTCGAAATTTAATGAGCAGCCTTAGTTCTTTGTTGTTGGTGTCGTATAGGAAAATAAAACAACATTGAAACGTTTACCTAAATGTTTTTGTTGTTTTCTCAAGAACCTTTTTTTGTACTATTTGATTACGAGGCGAGCTGGTCGTTTGCCTGATTGTAAGTATAACGCCGGCCCATAAAAATTGCAGTGCTACTCAGAAATTTGAAACACAACAACCTGCGTGGCACTGCAGTGCACTTGTTACCCTGAGTCATTAGGTATTAAGTATCATAAGCCCAGTAATTTCACTGGCTATTTTGCTCATTAAACCGGAACACAGTAATGCTTGCACTTAACTGCTTGGTGGCAGACTTCACGAACAAAGCGATGGCAACCCAGACCAACACTCTCAGATGAGTTAGTCCTACCACCTACCAAGTGAAGTTAAAGTAAAATCTCGCATCATACAGAATGAGTGAAAGGGGTACGCGCTATGCCAACTGGCAGTGAGCTTAGGACATTTGGATTATCTATAGGCCTGCAAAAGCTGGTGATTATCCCTCCAGCCGCACTTATGCGTGTTTCTCTCGTAATCCGCGCTTGATGCAAAAGCATGGTTATTTTGACAGCAAAACGCATACTTGCATACCTAAGCGTCTCTTGTCTGCATAAAAGAAGACCTATCAGCATGTTTATGTACACTTTCTCTATCTCGCCTCCGCGAGAGTTCCGTCCAGTCTAGGTCCGTGGCGTGAACTATATTTGTAAGAAATAATTTGTTTGCCCTTTATGTTTCAAACCCACAAAAAGGTCTCCATGGGGTCATTATCTCATGAGAGTATCACTGAATGGGCTTGATCGAATAAAGCGGGCGTAAGTGGATTTTAAACACTATTGAGTTACGATACGTACCTAAAAGGATACGGTCTCGCCCTTTGGGGTAGGCGCCTACTTGCTTATATTGGCAAGATATAAAAATGACCCTTTGGATATAAAAAGTATACCTACTTTAATATGCCTGTTACTGTGTGCAAATTGAGAAAAAATATATTTCGGGTCATCTAAATTTCTTGTCGTATTTTTAGCGAGTAAGGAAAATGGCAAGAACAAAAAATGTCTAACAACGGTATTGTTCAAAAATATTGCCTATTTTAAATAAGGGTTTTTTAAAAAACATTTTCCTTTGTTTTTCTAACCTAAACTTAAATGACGCTATTGTGGTGTAGGTATATCATGTTAAATATCCTAAGAATGGGGAGCGCTTTTAAGTACATATGGCCATATCAGCGAAATTACAATTATTTCGCTGGGACGTATCTATTTTCAAGCGCTCGTTGGGTAGATACGACCCTCAAATTATAAATCTGTCGGTAAGGACTTATTCTCATTTTCCAGCATGCAGGTGTAGCGTGCTGAGATAGCTTACTATAGTATAATGAATCGTAACCTATCGAAATTAAAAGCAAAATTGTGTATTTGTGCTTCTACGCCCAAATGAACACACCAAAACAAAATACCTACCAAAATACTGCGTCTCGGATCACATCACCATGAACCTTAACTTGATTTATAAAGAAAGTTACCGCAATCAACCACTACTTCGACACGCGGTAGACTCTCACGGAATACCTATGGGTCGAGATTTCTACAAACTAAATATGTAACGATTCGGAAAGATTGATGAGGTCTCGTCTCGCACGAGTCGCACGACACGCGAAGCGACGTAGTAAGATTATACAGGCCTAATACCAATCCTTAGTAAATTAGACGGATATCAACGTAAAAATGAAATGGAGGATAAACACTGTTTTAGACTTTCACGGTTATTTACTAATTGAGACATTGTAACGGGATATTTACCGTGATTATTATTGAACGATGAGCACCCGATATTTCGACGCTGTTGCAAGCATCATGTTCACGGGAATACTGAGTATTCCCGTGAACATGATCGTGCTCATCGTTCAATAATAATCACGGTAAATATCCCGTTACAATGTCTCGAAATGGAGGATGTTCATGCAGTTATAAAAACTTTTAACAGAACTTATTTAGGCTCCTACCTACAGATTTAATTGGCGAGGAATCAAGGATGTATCCAGCATTTACATCTGGGCGATGCAAAAAACGCGTCTCTCACGTTCTTTCTGTGATAATTGTGTATTTTTTTTTCGATTTACAACTTGCGGTAATGTGCTCATACTTATGTATACAAAAAAAGTGGGAACCTACTTCAATGAAAAACAACTGAACCGATTTTGATGAGATTTGTATGGGGCCAATCTGAAAGTATGTCTTTTCAAACAAAGAATTTTCCAAATCGATTTACAAATTACTTCTGAGAATACCTAGTAAATATATAAAATGCAGACGAATTTAGAACCTCCTCCTGTTTTGGAAGTCGGTTAAAATGAAACGAATGTTACTCGGTTGGGGGCCGCAAACCTGCCCCATTGCACATAAATAGGCCACGCGCGACCGCCACTATAGTGGTGAGGCAGCAACATACAGTCATACACTTTTCATACATTTTATGTACGACACTTGATAAAAATACATATTATATGATTTATTCATTTACTTATTAGGATCTCTAACAAAAGATCAAGAACGGCAAATGAAGTAGGTAATATTAAAAGAAGTCCAACAACAAAATGTTTCTTTTCAAAAACGGCTGATGTTAAAAACCTACTTTTTAAGATACTGTTCATTTAATTACGTCAAAACTTTCTATAATAAGCAAACTGTTCCATTTTATTCCTGAAAGGCAGGCTCTTATTTGCTTCATTAATTATTTATTGGTTTATTAATCATACTCTGTCGAGCTAAAAATGGTTTCATAATTTGTTTTGAGGAAATTACGTATACATTTTCGTGTTTATGTCCAAGTTTTGAAACTTTTTGTTTGATAATTACATGAATTGACGTTCATTTCCACCGCCTGCCTATTAAACAGCGGTGTCTATAAGTAATAATAATGTTTACACCGATTACTGAATCAATGAAAAAAGCTTCAAGGTTTGTAAACAAACTTAGACTCGATAGGATTCCAGCCTTCTGAAAGGCTACCCTAATTCACCAAAGGACAAAGTTTACCGGGTTTATACATATTTAACCGGATTCACTTACGTGGTTCAGCCGAGCTTCGCGACGATTGCTCGACCGGTTTCGAGGTATTTGGTACCTCTTCATCAATGGAGCTACACGCAACTACTCCGACTGAATGCAGTACGCGCACTATATATATAAATATGAGTACATAATACTTACGAAAGTTTTAATCAAAAAAAAGTTTACCGGGGACCACTGTGGTAATTACTCGGAAACGAAAACCGTTAGTAATTTACAACGCATAATGTATGAAACATTAAAAAAACAAAACCAACACTTTGCCCTGCCCTGCCTCGTAGCTTGGAGCGAATTCAACTTTGAATGAACCGCACTCATTTTGAATACGTTCTAAAGAGATAAAAAGTTTGCATTTCTATATGGAATTATAACTTTCGCTATTTATTATAATAACAGAAAAAGTAAACAATATAAACTAAAATAACTAAATAAAATACACACTAATTTATTTACAATCTTAATCTAATAATCCGCTACCAGTAGGCAACGTTCCCAAATTAAACTAATTTTATATGTGCATCCTATCTTAAGTTCTCCTTGTAAGGTGCGTAACTTTCGACGTTCAATCTTTACTAATCATGATAGTGTCTGGCCTTATGGTTCCGGTGGAGAATAAATAGTAGCACCCCATCTCTTCCCATGGGTGCCGTGCGTGCTGGCTAAGGGAATATCCAGGGAATGGGCAGCAGCATTCTTCTCAGTCTATATCATAATCTGCTGCGATCACCAAAACTCCTCCCAAGCGTGGGTGTATTATGACAAAATCCCATCTCCATGGGGCAAGCCGATGTTCATCAATAGAATCATGAAAATTAACGTCTAACATTACTTTCATTGACCGTACGCATACTCCACTATATACTATATACACTATATACGTCTATAACATACCTACTTTTATGAAAGCGTACTCAACTAGAAATTATTTTCCAGTAGACTGGTTCTTTTAAGCTCTCGTGTACCTTTACCTGGACAGTGCAGCGTAATAATAATGTACCTATATACAGTGAATAGATAGGTACCTATACTTTGGATACTTACTTGATGCAATTTGCACAAGCATGGGAGTCTAGACGATTTGAAAACGTGAGAGAGAAACCGACTTCGACAAAAAGATCACGATATTTGAAATTTCATCCCCCATTTTTTCACCCTTATACGCAGTATTCTTTAATAAAATTAATATTATAAATGCGAAAGTGTGTTTGTTGGTATGTACTTCTTTCACGCAGTAACGGAGCAACGGATCGACGTTATTTTTGCCAGTGATATTGTAAACTATATCATCGTAACTATTGACCGTAGAGTAACATAGGCTGCTTTTTATCTCGGACACACTACACACTATTACTACACTAACCTACTAACGGATATAGTACCTATAAACTAAAACATTTTTTTTTATTTAGTTATATAATATATATATTATACAAGCCGAATCTAGCATTTTTACCGCTGCCAGTTGGCAACGTTCCCAAAATTCGATACTTTTAGCAAACTTTCAACCCTAGTTCGGAAAACAATGCTTACTTCACAGAAATGTAAAAGTAAAATAAAAGCCGAACTTCGAGGCATTGCGTTCCGGCATTAAAACTTTCATCTCTCATGAGAAGTTCAAGCGTGGGACGCCCAAAAATGAGGCCTTGCTTTTCGTGACGATGAATAAATTTTGTTGTAAACGTCTAAAAGTATTAATCGAGTCGTGTCGTGATTGATCGATGTTAATGTGACTAATATGACAAATAACTGTAAAATTAATCCTAAGACGCATTCTTTCGAGGGATTTCTTGTGAAAATAAGCACTTAGCGTCACTAAATTTAATGGTAAAACGAAATAGCTTGCATACAGGGATTCTATTGCAACGCTTTTTTACACCTATTACCTAAGTATTACTATTTTACGCGTTTCACTACTATCTCACCAGATTTTAAGCGACATTTTGGTTAAAGGATGTATCACCATATACAGACCGTAGACGTAAAACAGTGGTTTAATAGAAAGTTTTCTTGTTTCTTGTTTGCTCATAAAAATGGCTACTTATAAAGATGACTAGTATGTATTCTATCCACAAGATGTCATGAAGTATGCTCTATCTTACTTTTCCAGATTTCAAACCCCCTCATACGAGATTTCATGTTTTATGTGTATCCGTTAGTTTTATTGTTTTATGTCCCATTCTCCAAGTTACAATCAGTCCGATAAAATCGAATGGCCCTGTGAATATGGAGTGTTCTAACCGCACAACCCAATAAACTTTATATAGAGTTAAAATATCGGAGGATGGATTTTTTTTACCAAATACCTGTCAGGGTCATTCGGCTGTCATACTTCCTAGTCAAGACACGCACCGACAGTAACAAAGCGATAGGCGCTTGCTGTTAGATTTTCATCAACTGAGGGTAGCGTATATATACAGCCTGAGTTTGAAGGTATGTTATCCCGGAAGGGGGTAACACCACCTTGGAAAACGCCATTAAAAATGTCCAAAAATAAAAGAAAAACATTTCATACGTGAAGTGCGCGACATTTTCTTGTTTTTTTCTAAGTCTCTTCTAATTACAAAGTTCAGCACAGTTAAAATGCATCAGTTGATCTAGGGCTGCCCGGAAGTTCTGTAGTAGAATTTTGACCTAAACTTGAAATGTCTTTTCTTCAATGCAATATGTATTTAGAATTTCAAAAATGTTATTAACCTCCAGGGGTAGATTGTCAGGTTATATGATATTTTCATAATACCTATGTGTATTGAAATTAAAACATTAGTAAACAAGTCGATGCAACAAAAGTTACATAAATATAAAACGACTTCATATAACATTTTTGACCGTATATTTTAAACTATTGAGCCGATTTTGATGAAACTTGCGCTATTCCCTAAGTTGAAGTAAATGTAAGCCAATAAAAGAACAGTTTCGGAGAAATATATGGTCATACATACTGTAAGAATAAAGGTAGAACATGGTGTGGTGCTGTGGTGCTACGCTATGACGTCGCAAGTCAGTGCTACGCCTTAGTCATCCCAGCGCTACGCAAGGGGAAGACGCGGGAAAGGACAGCAGTCCTCATTGAACTACGAGCGAAAATACACGTGTCGATTATTCAAACCGAGTTGGCTCATTTCTGGACCTAACAATTGATACACCTATAAAATATTGTATGTTTGCCCTAATACATACGTGTCGAATTGATAACCTCGTTCTTTTGAAGTTGGTTAAAAGGCTTGAAATAAACGACGATTAGTACTGATTGATATCTCTCTTGGTGATAGCATACATAAAATAAATCAACTGCAACCTTAACACTATTATTTAACACTAACACTAACCCTATTCGAAGTGTCCAGAGACAAGATCAAATGCATTTTATGTACGAGCTCGTGGAATAAAAGTAGACGACTCGCATGTTGATAGATCCCTCTAAAGCCATTATACACTTCAATATTCCTCGACTTGGAAACTTTTTTCAATCTCTGCGCTTAAGCAAATTTCCCGAGGGTAAAATTCTCATATCGGCATTTGCAAGTTCATATTGGTAATGTTGCTCATATTTTATGCGACTTTGTCGTCTTGTTTTTCAAATTAAATACCTTTATTGAGTCCTCTTTATGCGACAAAGTACTACGAGGTATTTTTATTACATTCGCTTATATTTACTTTATTGGCGACTTTTATGTTTACAAAGAAACGGTTACACACCCCTGCACTAGGTATCCTATGTTGCATACTCTATGTGGCATGGACACACACGTATACAGGATGAGTTTGAATGGGTAGGTAATAGGTATGTTATCCAGGAAGGGGGTGATCGGGACCAGGATTTGGAACGGGCACGGTGGGTTTCTGGAAGGTTCGTTAACTTTGAGCACGGAGTGGGTCTGTTTGTGTCTTTGTCATTTATTATGTTCTGATAAAGACAGCATTAGTTTTAGTCTGTGATTCGGGTAATTGAATGTTGGAGAGGCCTTAGGCAGAGTCATTTATTTTAACTTTCATAAGTACTCCTTTGGGGGCTATTTGAATAAAGCATTTTGAATTTGAATTTGACTCTCCACAAGTTGTGAAAACCTACCTTGAAAATACGTCATTCCAAATTTCCATACAAAAACATAAATTCACTTCAAACGTGAAGTGCGCGTAGGATTCAATATCAGATACTTACATTACAGGAGTACCCTGCTTTATGTGTCACTTCTGCTCGCTTTCTGTTTTGTTCTTTAACATGTTGTTTTTTTGGGTTAGGTACCCAACGTCTTTGACGGATAGTGTAGCCGAAGCCCAACTTCTTTGAAACTGTAAATAAATGCTGCAAGCTCTACATTCAGGTAGATAGTTATCTAAACCGTTTAATAATTAAGAGCTCGCTAAGCGATTAAATAACGATTTTTATATGTAAGACAGCGAATTGCTAATCTAAAAAGAATAAATAATTGGTCGATTCGCCAAAACAAACCAATTAGAACTGTTGAAGTAACCTACTTCACGCTGTAAATTGACAAAATGTGTTTTATTTAGAAAGTTACAAATACGCTCGCTCTCCAAGTCTCCATTCGCACGTATCCTGCTCCTTGAGCTCTTTCACTCTGAGTATAGTACCTACTCGTATAAGTCTGATGCCTTATCTGAAATTGCGATTGAGGCGAACGTAACGTAAACTTGTTGGAACGTACCTACTACGTTTACGTTACGTTAGCGTGTAGTAATCTTGTTAACTCGCTCGGTGGAACATATATTTAGAATGAATTCTAGCATTTGGAATGAATCTTCAGAAGTTGTGATAATTTGAATTAAACAGGTTTTGTAGGTGCTTATTTGAAGATAGATCGTTTGATTTCTATTTATAAAAATACCAAAATGACTTAAATAAACGGGAAAGTACCACAAGTCTTAACACCGATCGCCTAAACTAGCCACTATTAAACGAGCAACTATTTCAATGTTTTATTTGTTTACTTATCCACATACCCATAGATACACTTTAAGAACTCTTGTTCGTAGTCTCACGTATTGATACATAAATCATCGTCTCGCATGAAGATTTTACTCGTGAATCTCTTTACTAAAGCTCCCTTAAGTGGTATTGAGAATAGAATATTTACTCAATATCGGTAACCATAATTCTGTTGTAAAAATCCCAAAAACTGCAGAAATCATTTTACCTAACGGTTGTAGACAGTTGTGCTGTAATTAATAATCACTTACTAGCTCTAGACTAAGAAGGATGTTCAAAAGCATTTGGTTTGTAAGGCATTAAAAAGAGAAACCTAGTTAAAAAAAAAAACTAAAAATACAAAGGATTACACGAAAGTCTCGCAACCATAGTTCATTTAATGAAAAATTTGATACCACAAATTTTGTGGCCGCGTAACAGATGAAATAAATAAACAAAAAACTTCAAAGCACACAGCAACAGCAGAGCTGTATTGTACAGATTTCTAAGTCTCTGACACAGCTACCTATATGTACCTACTGTGCTACCTACCTCTACTCTATTTTGTTCCGACACTCGCTCGCTGTTTTCTTTTTCTACATCTTGATTGATTGGTTACATAATTATTTAAATCACTAATACTGAAGTTAGTGTATCATTGATAACAATACTGATGTGGATAGAAAATTTAATATTTGTAGATGGTTTTAATCAAACGTAGATGAGCAGTATGTCCGCAGAATACAGAAACCATGGATATTCTACATAAAGTGTTGATGTAGTTATAAGTTGCTAGAAAATAAAATCGACTCAACCACCAACCGAATTGTATGCCCTTTTCTATGAAATCCATTCTTTTTACAAAGGATTTGCTACTTTGATACTTTTTCATAAAGCGATGACTCTGATTGCGGCAGTGCGTCATTTTTTTTTTTTTTATGTTATTTGGTAACGAGACGAGCTGGTCGTTTAATGTCATAAAATATGGCATTAGATTATCATTCACCTGACTAACGATCAGTTACAAGTTACACCATGTATTAAAACACCTAATGTAGTTAAGATTGATTCTTGGAAACAGCTTTACTTACTGTTTGCTGTAAGCGGTATTCATAGCAATGAGTCAACTTTACTTTGAATAGAAAACAAAGGTCTTATTTGTTATAAGTTGTAACAACCTTTCAACATGGGCCAATTACACACAATATAATCCTAGTAACAATAACGTAGTACGAGTATAGTGTAGTGTATGATTAGAACCACCCCTATCTCTTCCCGTAAGTGATTTAGGGCTAAGGGAATATGCAGGGAATAGGCAGCAGCATTCTCTCCGTTCTGTGTCTTAATCTACTCCGATCACCAAGATGCCTGCCAAATGTAGTGGTGGGCTATAGGCAACCAATATGGTGGGAGCCTATGTCCGACAGTGGACGTCTTATAGGTAATAGTGATTATAAACTGAATTAAAATGTGTGCGTGTTAAAAATAAAACCGATCAACTGAACGTTGCGCTTATAAATAAGAGGTTTTCTTTAGTTTCCTTCGCAACTTGCAGAAGATGTTCATCATTTTGCATCAAAATAAAAACAAATAACTCATTTTCTCATGAAAATCAAATGTATTTATATTAAAGATCGTTTGAACTATTTTTAGACAATTTTGTTGTCTGATAGTTCAAACGATCTTTAATTATATCCTTTTTTTAATTGTTATTAGGAGTTAAAGTTCTGTTTTAGTTATTAATTTTTTATTCTGAATAGGGAATAATTTTTACGAACAAATTTATCATATTTAATATTATTATAATGTAAATACATCAAAAAAGCTGGAAATCGAACACAAGAAACGTTAAAAATGAGAGTTAAAGTCGAGCGTATCTACTGGGACAGACGGATTTGGGAAATAGCCGTTACGTTCCCACAAAAACGAGACAATGAAATGACAAATTGAGAAAAAACCTCAACATAGAACTATTTATGTGAACAAAAATATGCAGGCACCAAATCCCACGAAGTGTCACCTCAAACCGCACTTGAGTAAGTGCGCACACATCACACAATAAGAGAGTCCCCACATTTAATGCCTCCCTAAAAGGCCTAAAGGTATCTAATTTTAGATATATATTTCTAACATAATAGAATGAACATTCCTTATTTCTCTACAAGCATTTTCATGCACGCTGTAATAAGGACGGAGGTTAAATATGAGGCTATCTGTCTTTTATTTTGATGCCGCTGTTTCTCTGTTTTGATGAAATATTGCTTTTGTAAATATATGTCTGATGAGTTTTGCTATTTATGTTGAGAATGACCTAACTTGACGGATATTTAAATTAATATGACTCTTACTTAAAGTTACAACGCTCTGTCAGCTATTAGCTAGTAGCTAGCAGGGAATGGTTTTCGTGTTGTCGTTGGTCCTTGGTTCTCCACGTAAAAAGTTAGAAATCAAATTTATTTCTTGCTATTATATGAAACTAAATTAACTACGCGTTAGTAAAACTGCTTCAAGCCAGGTAGCTCGGTGAACGGTTTCTAAAACAATAAGTAGTTTAGGCGTAAAAGTGTACAAAGAGCAAAAATAAATTCAGTTTCAATAAATTCTCAAAGCCAACCTAAAAACGGCCGACGCATAACAGTATAGGAGAATAGACAGAGGAGTTAAAGCATGAACTACTTATAGGTACCTAGTGCATTATCTATGTTTATGCAGCGTGCGCGTGGCGTGGTAATGCCGTGTAGTTAATTGAAGTTCATAATAATTTATGTCTACTCATCTTCTTTAACTTTGAATAACTTTTTTCGTAACGCACGATATATTAAGCTCCGTTCTAGACTTGTATTTTCAACGTATCTCTCATTGTTTGTATATATTATACCTACTAAAACGGAACCAAGCATAATATGCCGTTAATAAATATATAAAATATATATCTTAAAATTACTTTTTCAAACCTGTAAAGTAGATCTTGAAAGGGTTTTTACATAAGAAGCAAGATTTTGATGCGATTTCAAGCGATATTATTGGAAACTTTCAATGAAAATTGTTTGGAGTATTTAAATGAAAACCACTTAAGAATATAAGAGTATGTTTAGGTGGCTAGTTAAATAATTGTATTTAGTTTAAAGAGATTAAAAAAACAAACTTCCTGGCCCCATCATCAGAACCTCGACACCAAGTGCAATCTATAAGAATCTTCAAAACGAATCATTTGAGCCCATCTCGATCAAACTTCGGGTTTACTTGATCGGGTTTACTCGTATAGCCACTAGCCAATGAAGAGTTCAAGTTTCTCCTGGCTCCATCATCAGATCAGCTCCATGATACCAAATTATTGTATTGTCATCCAAACTACATATTACAATGTTTCATTTCGATACGACAATAGTAGGTTAAAACTTCTAAGATTGTATTACATTGCTTTTTAGTTAGACAGTTACAAGTGAAGCTATAATATAATTGTGTTAAAAAGGCTTTTAGCCCGTTATTATAATTTACATCGCAATTTTTTTCACTGTTTTTATCTTCAAGAGTTCTCGAATAATCTCGAATGCTTTAGTATACACCCAAGGTCACCATGTTCCGAAGAATCGATCTGCGTTCAGTAGGGACAGTTCTAGTGTCCATTAATAAGCCTTTATTGGCTATTTATGCAGACACGAACGCGCTGAAGGATGCTCTTACCTCTCTGGTATTCAGGTTGGGGCGGTGTTATGGTAATGACACGGGGTATTATTTTCAGTACGGTTTTTTAAGGAGCTATCTCGCGTAAAAACTCAAAATAAATATATCTAGGTAATGTGGAACTTTTACTCTGGTAACGGGTTTGGCGCGGGTAAATCAAGGCAATCAATAGTTCGTGGATCGAATATGGATTTTTGAAAAGGATCTCATAGCATTTTCTGCTTAATTACATTGTACTCAAAGCTATGTGTGTTGATTTTTATAATGAGTTGCGTTAGGCAAAAAATTAACGAACTTGAAAAAACAATTGAAGTCGAAAATACATATAAGCACAATTATTAACTTACTGCTGCTTTATTAAACCATTTAGTCTTAAGTTAATGATACCAAGTAGGCATATGTACCTAACATCGCACGTAAGTGAGATTGAAGTTATAGATAGGTACTTAGGCAGCCAAATAGTTATAGCCAAATAGGCCGCCTAATAGATTAGTAAAAAATGTACAATTCTTAAAAGGTCACGTCACCTTTTCTCATGGGTAAACATGTACCTACTACAAGTTTGCGATCTGCCTTCGAATCTAAACTTTCCTCCAATACCATCAAACATCTGCCCTACATAGGAATGTTTGGATTAAATCTCGAGAAGTTCTAATCCAGTACTTACCCCACTTGGCATTATCTCGCGCCTGCAAGAGAAGCGTATGCAAATTAAGTCACCTGGTGTTCACCCTACTGTAGGCACCCTTAAGTTTGAATATGCTAGACAAAGATGAATAAATTAATTACTATTCCCAAATGCGTGGTGACTCACTATAGAGGCACTAATCACGTAATATAAGTTTAGTGTGTATTTTATCAAATATTGAATTTAAGGTAGCACCCCGCGGCTCTGTCGTTATTTATTTACATAACCAGCGAGGAATGTGCGTTTTTAAACCATTATCTGTGTCTGTGCCAGAGAGCCAAATTCATTCATTTGTTTTGATGGAGTAACGAATAAAAATCTAAGCGTTTTTACATGTTTTTCAAAAGTAGATGCATTAAAATTACACACTCGTACTTCGTGACTGACATAATGCCGCTATACTGCAAACAAAAAAGATAACTAAAATAAAATGTAAAATATCCTTGTTTCAGATGCAGAAACTACTGGTTCCTGTGCTAGTTCTGGCGACAGTCGCATTATCTTCAAGCAACGTACTTCCAATCTTGTCCATGAACGAACTGAACGAAGAACCGCTCGGCTTCAGCTACCAAGACAATGACAATACATTTAGTGATAAACACCAAGATAGAAATAAACTCAACGCCATTCTGTTCAACATGGCCGTCGAACCGGAAATAACACAAGAGAATTATTTGGACAATGATGCAGATTTTAATAGCATCAAAAAAAATGATAACTACAATGAGAAGGGCTTCAGGAAAGATCAATGGCACAACTACCCGAGACAGTTAGATCGTCTCAATAGATATTTTTATGAGCACCAAGGCAATGACAAAAGAAATTTAGATCCAGATGATCCTGGCAACGTTTATGCAGATGAATCGGTAGACAGGTTTGAAAGAAGCCTTGAAAGCACACTTAACGAATTTCATGAAAATGAACTTGAAAATGAACCCGATTCTCGTAGAATTAACAATGAGGCTGAAATCGCAGCTGCAGTAATTAACCCCTTATTAATATTTAGAATACAATTAGCATGTTACAATAAAGATTTAGCGGATAATCAGCCTCGTCAACTAGAAGCCACTGATGTAAATAACGGTAGGCTGCAAGAGACAATCAAAGAAGAAAATAGTCTTTCAGACGAATTGAATTCTGAATCGAATCTAATTAAAGTAAAACGTGAAGGCAAAATGAATTTGGAAGACGTTGCAACAACCCGTAAGTATCGGCTTGAATTAGATTATTCTGTCCCTCTCATCACATTTACTCAAAATCGGTATCTTCATTAACGAAGAACGTTATTCTATTATAATACATCATTAAAAGGATCGTGTATCTTCTAATCTTAGCTATTCCATCATTAACAGAATCCTGTAAGATGTTGCCTATTGTTGTATTCCAATAACAATGTTCTATCGTTGGATAAATATTAGTCATCTAATTAGAAAACGTGTTCTTCACATTTGAAAAATTTTCAGAGAAATCCTCAAAAAATCGGACCGTGAACAAAAGGATATTCTCCCTTTGGAGTAGACTGCAGAGCCTCAACCCCAAGCCTCATCATTTGCATCATCGGCGGCATTTTTACGCGTTGTATGGCCCCCCGGACTCTGATGGAGGTGATGGAGGAGTACTCACAGCAGAAACTAGAGCGACATTCATGAGACCCCCAGGTTCCCCTTTACGATGGGGCTAAAAAAGAATACTTGAAGCTTCTTATTTTAATTTTGCGGTAACAACATGTAGAAGAATCAATATATATCGTACATTGATAATCACTATGCAGTGGTATGTAGAACATTTCAAAGTAAAGTTGGTGCTGCATTGTAAATGTTTTTAACTGAAAAGTTTCAGTTTATGGCCATGCTTTCGTCTGCTTACCAGTTTGTTACTTAAGTAAATATATTTTTGGACAAGTCGGCCTCGCCTTTCTTCTTTGATCGATGCCCAGGGATCCACAGCACCTTCGGCCGATTAAAATAGGCGTTGGCAACTTTTGTCTAAAGATTTCGGTAAAGCATATTGTTTCCGATTCGATAATCATATTACTATACTTTCCTATACGTACCAACGAAATGAAATATGTAGATTTTCTCTAAGTGAAAACTTAAGTTAAAGTTATTGATTGATATGTTTTGATTATTTTCGCTAGATGTCCTCTGGTGTTCTTGTGTCTATGAACTGTAAAGATATCGTCGGTGCAAGTCATGCATCGTTTTTGGATAGTTAAGTAGAAAAAATATGGTAAGAATTAAGCTTAATACGGAATATGAAACGAAAAAGTGCATCGGTACCTACATACCAATCTTAGAATCAATATATATTTTTTTAGTACTAGTTTCAGCTTACGGGTTTTTTTACTTTTAGTAATCGCTTTGAGCTATTCAGATATCTGAATAAGATTGAATATGAAATACATAATATATAATATAGGAAATGTATCAGTAGCCCTTTAGATTGGTACATAAGTTTTAGAAACATTATTTTTATTTTTTTACTACCTACTACACAATGATGAGCTAAAAAGTACAATAAATTGACCAAAACAATACCTAGTTTTTCCTATAGTAGATTATTGTTACAATGATGAATATTGACTGTATTTACAATATAAACAAATTAGCAAGTAGTTTATTAGTCATTTAACATTAATATTGATGATCAAAATTATATTTAATAGTGCTTCTCAAATACTATGAATATTATTGCCTGAATACATTAAATAGGATTAAAACATACTTCCAAGGCTATTGTGTCGTTTAAAAGTATTATATAAACTTTCATGGTAATAACTAAAGTATATTAATATATGTAAATAAATAACATGTATATCAGCTTCAATGTTTTATTTTAATAGTTATGTTACCTATTCCTTCCTGCTGTATGCAGTATATCTATGCGCAACGTATCGAGATTCGAGACCAATGTAAAATTGTTTACAAGCGACTCATCAACTACAAAGTTGATGAGTGAAGATACGGACCGTACGTCGTACGTTTCGTTGTTCATTCATTGGTAAATAACGCCATCTACACAATCACTGCCGTACCAAGTCAATACAAGAGAAGATACGAGTGAGGTATATTGTTTTCTGTAAAACCATATATTTTATATGTCATTGTCAAGTGATCTTATCATTAAGTGGACAAGCAACAACAAACCGAATACCGATATTTAGGTATCTCTAACCTGTACATATATACGAATACGAGTAGTAATATTTTACATTCATTAACAGGTGCAGTTTTGTGTTAAAATCTCAATGGTGAGTTGCTATGTTTATAAACATTATTATGTACTAAAAAAGCTAAGAGAATGAGGTCTATGAATCATGCCATTGGCTTTTATTAAAATGTTTTCTAGCTATGTATCTTTGGAATAAATATATTTGTAGCAAATGATCAGCAGACAAGCTTACCAATAGTTTAGCAATGTTAGTTACCATGCTAATGCATGGCAGAATATAAGGTACCTAATATTGTTTACGCGGTACTGGCCACTTTCTAACCAAAAACTACCGGTTGAAGTTTAATTTAGGTTGGTAGGTATACGAGTATAATCATTAACTACAAAATAAAGAATAGAGATAAAGTTGAGTACATAAAGATGAGATTTTTTGTTTTTTAATAAAAACTTTAATGCATGTTGTCAGTTTACGTGATTGTAAATTGTTGTTTTTTTATTTATCAGTACCGGTGGTGGTTAACTTATGTATTCGGCTACATATTGTATCGATAGTGAAGTAAATTAAATACAATTACTTGTCTCCTCTAATTTTTTAAAAAGGCTAACGATTTTTATAAAGAAAAACACAAATTATGTGTGCAATTTTTTTGTCCAGCAACTATCTATTGGCCTTAGGATAGTCACAAAAGCCTTCAGAATTGGGCGGTAAAGTATATTTACCTAGAAGTGCAAACATCGATGATTCTGTGCGTCGATATTTACCAACGCCTATTTTCACTTGTATCGATATTTGAACACGTGACTATACGTAAGGTAATCATAGTATTTTATAGCTTTGCCAACTGCGCTTTATTTGATGTTCCCAGTCCACGTGCCGAATTTCTGTACGGGTTCTAGTCTCACTAAAGTTCATATTTTTACTCTCGCCTTACCTGTTTATATGTAAACTAAAACATCTTTCTAATAACTACATTACCTAAGGCTGAAACTCGCGCCATTCTCCACGGCTTCTGGGCATCGTCTTGCTCGTGGCGAGTGCGCATGGCTCTCCACTTGAAAAACATACCTTATGAGGAGAGAGATGTGGACATCGTGGCGGATATGAAGCAGCGCACAGAGGAGTACCGCGCAATCAACCCGGCACAGAAAGTACCCGCCTTAGTCATAGGTAAGTACAC
This sequence comes from Crocallis elinguaria, assembly GCA_907269065.1. Taxonomy (NCBI): domain Eukaryota; kingdom Metazoa; phylum Arthropoda; class Insecta; order Lepidoptera; family Geometridae; genus Crocallis; species Crocallis elinguaria. The sequence goes on from OU026078.1 coordinate 12,214,971, forward strand.
AACTACACAGTACGAGTATTCTAAATTGTTAAATAACCGGCTAACTCACGTCATCCATTGGTACCTACTATTCATTATCAGCCTCTTACGCTCCTACTGCTGGGATACCGGCCTTCATTCAGAGAGTGAGGTACGGGCCATAATCCACCATGCGGGCCCAGTGCGGCTTGGTGGATGTCACATGTCCTCGAATTTTGTGGTTCTTGAACGTGCGGGTTTCCTCACGATGTTTCCTTCACCGTTTTAAAGCGAGGGTGAATAACCCGTACATAACTTGATATCCTAAGTTATTGGTGCGGGCTACCGAACTATGGTGCTTCGGATTGAAAGTCGCACAAGTTCCCGCTCGGCCACACTCGATCTGCCTACCTACCTACTATATATAATACCTAATATACCTACAAATACCGATATGGTACCTACTATAATAAATGCGAAAGTGTGGGTTTGTTGATTTGTCCTTCTTTCACGCAACAAAGGAGCAACGGATCGACGTGATTTTTAGAATAGATGTAATTTATGGATCGGAGAGAAAAATAGGCTACTTTTAACTAACAACTCTTCGAATAATCATAAAATCAATATTCCAAAGTACCATAGGAAAACCTAGCTTGCAAAAGTAAAAAGACCCTAAGCGCAAAATTAGACACTATTTAAACATTTATATAAGTACATATATACTCTCATAAAACCTAGTTTTTCAACACACGCATTTAACCTTAGATTGGCTATACCCACAATGTCCCAAAAGAACCTAAAGGTGATTTCCCCTAGGCCAAAGAAATAATAAGCCTCCTTGCAAAAAAGATTCCGCCATAGAAGAATATTATTAAATATCGCGCGCCAAAAATGATTAGGTTGCGTACACACGCGGTTTGAGATCGAACGATAGGAATATATTGTGAACATTCTACATATTCGCACGTCTACAAAAGCCCTCTAAATATACCAATATCCTTTCGATTTACTCCAAAGGAACTGGGGAGGGAAGTATTTGGGCTTTTGATCTGATACGAGCGAGTACAAAACCCGCACGTTTTTCATTTGAGTTTTGACAATGGAAGAATTCAAAGAAAAAGTCGGCTAAAGATCCAATAATACCTATACGGCCACGTGATTGCCAACAAGAAACATCTACCAGACGGCCTGTGGTACACTTTTGTAAGGCCGGTCATACACGCTAATGCATGCTTGCGTTTTGCTGCTCTTGCTTGCTCTTTGTTATAAGACTGCATGTTTGTCAAGATTATTTATCTGAAAAATGGCTTGAGGCAAAATTCGAAATGACTAGCGTAAATGCGTGACCGATACAGCTTAGGTCCGTACTTCAGTCTCCCTTTATGTAGTAAATAGATTATTGCGAACAATAACTGATATATATATAGCTACCTCCTAATATATCTAGCTACTCAGAAGGACATAAAATTAGACTAATAAACAGCCAGCCATAAATCAACCTCAACTGTTCCACAGGCCGTGATTACATCGCGGCGCGCGGCGTGCATATTCCTTTCAATAATCGCTGATGTCACTCCGGCAACGCCATAATGGCACTCGAGTGAAGCGCACTCTGGTGGTTAATAACACGTCGTTAGCGGGGCCGCGTCCCTTCCCGAAATTCTGAATAAAAAGCTATTTATAGCTGGTTAATTTTGTTGTTGATAACATTACAGTGGCTTTGGTGGGCAGCAACTATCCTACGAACTAACGCGCGAATGGTTTGACAAATTAATGAAAATTAACATAATTACCTCTACTCTCACTTAATCATCTTTTCACACTGTTCAATCGTTACTGGGTATTACCTTCAAGTATTCATAGGTACATTTTTGAAATGAAATAAACAACTCATGAACGCTCAAATCGCTCACGAAATTCGCAGTTGATATGGCTCATGTATTCGCCAATGTGCCAAAACAACTAATCACGATGTTTCAATTTATGCTGATGGTACTCCGAAATCGTCAGGAGAGATTGAGCCACTTGTGCGAAATGGAAACAGTCAATTCGTATACAGAAAGTGCAGGGCCGCAGCTAAGGATTTCCTAACTGGGGGAATGGTTATTCTAAAAGGTTGCTAAAGTGGAAGCAATGATGGCGTAGTGATAGTGATGTCTCCCGTCTGAATGTAACACCTCTAACTTTCTTTTAAAAATATCGTGTTACTTTAATATGATGGCAGAGAATATTGTAGTGTTCACGTGGCTCGCCAAACTGTCAAATGCTAAAGCTACCTATTGACAGTAAAAAAAGGCTGATGAGTGTCAAAATGAGTGAACTATAAGCGACTGTAGCCTGTAACTTCAATAAACTAACTATACTGCGGCGCAAGTACGGAAGTCGGTTCGACAAATTTGTCGACTCGACTCGATAAATTTATCGAATGATGCGAGTACCGAAGTCTGATCGTAAAGTATTGTAGTACCTCTATATTTTCTTTGGATTCGACCAAGCTATTCGATAACTTTTGTCGAAAGTATTGAGGTTCGATAAATTATATAATAAGTCGATAAAACCCACTTTATCGATTTAAACTGTCAATTTTATCGAATATTATCGATCAAAAAGATCCGTACTTGCGCCGCTGAAACTAGAAACGCCGGTACGCCCGTAGGGGTCAATTATCGACAAGCTGGGGCGAAATGCCCCTGTTATGTCCTCACTTCGCCTGACCCCAAATCGGAACCAGCGCAATTGATTGATGTTTCAATTTAAATTGATGATGCTTTCATTTTAGTACTTAAAATCACGTTTGCGAGATGAAACTGCTAGTTTAAACCACACTTATATTAATGCTGCGAGTATTGAGGCTTGATATTGGTTTTTGTAGCTTACCTAGTATCTACTTTCATTATAACTTGATTTTTTTAGTTTTTTTGAGAGCCGAGTCATCTTCATGGATAGCGAGCGCTTCTTATATTATGTTGTCTTGTTGTATTATATTCGATACCACTTACAGGAGATTTAGTATCTAATGAAATGCTATGTCAGGTGGTGACGACTAGTATTATTTCCTCTGTGGTGACGACATTATTTTTTCCAATGGCCAGATAAGAGTTGTGTATTTTACCCACAGACATAAAATTACGCTATCTTCCTGTATGATTTTGCACGTAAAAACGATGACTTGTGACTTATTGACTTGATAACGATGATGCCCGAAAATGTGACGTTTAATTTTATTATCGATCGTTCTGTTGTCTTATGTCATTCACAGTATCGCAGGACGGTGCGTGGTATTTGGTATCGAGTGCCAAACATACAATAGCTTAGTCATGCTGTATATGTGTGTATTGACGGCTCCGTAGCTAAGTTGGTAGTAACCCTGCCTGCAAGGCGAGGGGTCCCGGGTTCGATTCCCGGCCGGGGCAGATTTTGTGTAAGCATAAAGTTTGTTCTCGGGTCTTGGATGTTTGTGATGTGTATCTGTGTATGTCCATGCCACCTGCGACACAGGGAATCCTAGTGCGGGGGTATGAGTGTGTAAGCGTTTATGTTATGTTTATGTTTATATACAGGATGCATATGTAAAGAGGCTCAATATTCGAACACAATATCTTTCTTAAAAATATATGAAGTTATTATAAATCCATATCAATAAAAAACATCTATTAGAATGTCATTAGACTTTGCAAGGTAAGTACGAGAGAATATGGGCGGTAACAGTCGGTCAATGACACGACACAGCCAGTTGTATATGCCTCCCGCGCAGCTCGCGCCCTCGTCAATCCTGCGCCAGACGTAGTTACTCTGCTTTGTAATAATTAAGTAAAATTAGATGATAATATGTGAAAAAAAATATTTTTTTCATTTTGTTCAGGTCGTATATTCTAAAAAATACATCTAATGGCAGCTTTATAGCAAACCATCTCCCATTATGGGAAAGGCCTTGGCTCTGCAGTGGACGTCGTCCGGCTGATGGTAATTTTTCTAGGGAATCAAAACCACTACAGAAGTTCAGTCTGTCGAAATATTAACAACACCAGGGGCGTTGTCAAGTTAATAAAGTCCCCTTTGGACCTCCAGCCCGTATGAGGAATGTTTGTCTTCTTATTTGTTAAGGTCGATCCAAACCTAACTTGTTCTATGGGTTTCGTTAATTGCAACTTTTCAATTAGGACGCCTGTTTTAGGAAATTTAAACACGAAGTATTTAAACAGGTTACTTATTGTTGAAAGTATTTTGATTGGTACCCATAAGTCAATGTGAATGTAAAAAGTCAGAAGTCAGAGCGTTTGATTGATGCGACGCGTAACCAAAATGTTGGTAACTATTTGGCTCAACGGATCAGCATTGCGGTTCAACGAGGTAATACCGCCAGCATGCTGGGTACGCTTCCAACTGGTAGTGGGCTAGAACATTTGGATTACCTATAGGCCTACTTCTATGGGCTTATCGATTATCCAACTGTTTTTGTAGCTAGCTAGGTTAGACGTTAGTGTTTATTTATGTATTAGCTAGATAATAAAGGCAATTAGCCCGTTAAAAAAATGTAAAAAGTTGAAATAGTAGGTACCTACTTCATGCCACAACTTTGCATAACTTGTTATCCATGATGGGAATAATACCTATCACTTTATCGTATGTCATCAGATGCCGCGATATCTATATAAGAATAGGAATATTCTATACACTTAAACGCCACTCTATATATTAGGCTATCACTCTAGCGCTATATAGTTGCGATAGAGTTGCGAAGGTTGGTTGTAATATCACATGTGATATTAGAACCAACCTTCCACTATATCGCATAAAGATTGTCACTGTTCTGACAAGATAAAAAGTCATTGATTACACTACCTTATATAATGACACAAAACAGAGGGTTCAATTCTCTTTAGCGTTATATTATAATTATCTACGTTCATCAAGAAAAATAGCTTGAATCGACTTCGATTAGTATATCGCGATATATCCCGCGATAGTCCAATTTTTTCACTTTTAAGTATTTTTTCATAAAAATGTATAGATGTGATACCCTTTTAAACAAAAAGACAATTTTACGAATCGGGACGGTAAAATCGGTGAACTTACACAAAAAATACAGACAGTCGAACATATAACCTCCTCCTTTTTTGAAGTCGGTTAAAAAATCCTATCCTACTTCCTACTATATATATTATATCATTATTTTACATATTATACATAATTTCGACAGTGTGTTTGTTGGCTTGTTGGTATGTCCTTCTTTCACGCAGTAACGGAGCAACGGATCGACTTTTTTTTTTTTTTACTTAAATATATGTCATGGACCGGAGAGTACCTAACATAGGCTACTTTTTATCCCGGAAAAATGCACGGTGGGAACGCGGGAGAAAACCGCGAGCAAAAGCTAGTTTTGAATATTTCGCAATCGTTAGGTCAGAAATTGAACTTAAAGTCCAACAAAAGATAAACACAAATAAAACAATGAGTCGTCATCGTTTAAAAATATACTGCAGCAATATAACAGCGTTTTCGATCTTTTTTTAGGAAAATAAAGCATTTTTTTGTACATCGTATCAACTTTTGAAACAGTCGCTTTTGTACTGTCCAAGTCAAATATCATTTCAAAATTTCCAACTCGAGAGGAAATCTTGCCTTTATCTAAAATGGATTGGGATTTCAAAAGGTCTACTGAACCTTTATTACAAGATCGTTTCCTTGAATGGATCACAGTCGAAGAAATAATTCACTTAAATCATCTTGTATTTCATTTGCAGCTAAATTAAGCAAACTACCTATACAAACTCCTTCGAGTCGAAAGGTTTAGCAAATATCATCGCTGCATGGTGATCTTACATGTTCTTATAAAGTAGAAATCGACCTTATGCTATATACAATACGGTGTAGATTATCTTAAGGTTTGTGAGATAACCTCTAAAGATAAGTCTTTGATCACTGTTGTGAAAGGCCTTGATGGTCGAAGGAACTTAAGACTGGGATAGAAAGGGTAGCCACATCAATATTGCCTTAACAAAAGATAACGTTAGTTTTAACAGGTTTTAACAGGCGGTATTTGGACCCTTACACGCAAGTGCATTGGTCCAGACTCTATGTGTGGCGAATTTCGCAGCGCAAGAAGTCATCGTTCAATAAGTTGAACCATGGATGAATCCGCCCCTGCTACGCCGATGACACGCTGGTTACCGCCCGAGGGGAGACGTACCAGGATGTGTCCATCTTGGCCACGGCCGGAACAGCTGCGGTTGTGGCCAGGATTCGAAGGTTGGGGCTGGAGGTGGCGCTCGGTAAATCCGAGGCCATCTTTTTTCATGGTCATCGGAGGGCGCCACCTGCAGGCGCCAATATTGTGGTGGGTGGGGTCTCCATCCCGGTGGGGTCGACGCTAAAATACCTCGGTGTCGTCCTCGACCGGGGATGGAAATTCGGGACACATCTGCGGCAACTGGCACCCAAGCTCCTTGGGACCGCTGCCGCACTGAGCCGGCTACTTCCAAACCTTGGGAGAGGGGACGGGAGCTGCCGCCGCCTGTATATGGCGGTGGTACGCTCGATGGCCCTCTATGCGGCCCCGATCTGGGCGGCTTCTCTACACCCTGTAGAGATCGCCGTCCTGCACGGGGCCCAGAGGGTCATGGCGGTGAGAGTGTGCCGTGGTTACCGGACACTCTCCCACGAGGTCGCCTGCGCTCTTGCAGGGTCCCTTCCATGGGATCTGGAGGCCGAGGTTCTGTCCTCGGTCTTCTGGCAGAGAGCTCAGGCGAGGGAGCGGGGTCTCCCTCCCGCACCACAGGAGGTGGTGTGGTGGAGACGAGATGCCAGGAGAGCGGCTCTGGCGTCCTGGAGGGAGCGGCTCCTCACGGGGCCCGCACGGAGGGGGGACGGCGCCGTCCGGTTTCTGGAGGCGATCCGTCCTGTACTCACTAGGTGGGCCCAGCGAGGGCACGGAAGCCTCACCTTCCGCCTCACACAGGTCCTCTCGGGGCATGGTTGCTTCGGGAGGTACCTGTGTAACGTGGCGAGAAGGGAGGCCACCCCAGCATGCCATCAGTGCGGCTGCGCGGAAGATACTGCGCGGCACGCACTGGAGGCATGCCCGGGAGGCGAGGGACCGCGACGAGCTCTAGTCGCGGTCTTGGGGGCAGACCTCTCGTTGCCGACCATCTTACGAAAGATGGTCGACAACGAGGAGGTCTGGGAGGCAGTGGTCTCCTTTTGCGAAGCCATTGTTTTGCATAGGGAGGCCGAGGAGCGGGAGAGAGAGAGGGATCCCCTCTCCCTCCCTCTCCGGAGAGCAAGGAGACGGGGGCGAGGTAACCATCGCTTCCCGTCTCCACTGGGAGGGTCTGGGGCGCCGGATGTGGGGGCATCCGGCGTCCCGCACCTATCATAGGTAGGACCCTCCCGAGGCGGAGGCGATGCGCTCGTGTTCCGGAGCATCGCCTGAGCCGTGCGGGGGAGCTTCCTCTCCCCGCGAGGCGGGTCCGTCCAAAAGGACGGACGACGGCTGACGGGGTCACGAGGAGTGTGTGTACGGGCCCGTGACCTCGTCCGTAGCTGAGCCGACAGGAAAATCCCCGGTGGTTTTAGTGGGTAGGACGCTGTGCAGTGGGCAGGCGGCGAGTCCCACACTATCTCCGCACTCCCCCGGGTGCGGAGTTGTGCGTAAAGGCATTTCCCCGGGTTACCAAAAAAAAAAAAAAAAAAAAAAAAAAAAAAAAAAAAAAAAAAAAAAAAAAAAATGGATGAATCCGCCCACCGACGCGAATCACAGAAATATGAATAAACCATTTGATGCCTTCAGTGCACAAAGATTGCAATTTCATACAAAAATATTTCATTAAACATTACAATGTTTTACAACAGGTTCAATTCTCCCAATACCAAACCTTTTCAATAATATATCAATAAGGGATCCGTCAACAGTTGGTAATTGAATTCTATTGAATTCAATCAATCCTGAACCGCCACCAATCAATGTATCCGCCTAAAACAATACTTTGAAACAGGTCTCTTTAAATTCGGCAAAATTATTTTTACCAATTAAATCATTTAAAAAATGAATGTTTGTTATTTTTAGTCACAAAGGCATACCTACGAAAGTTCTTACTTAACGGCTCCGTAGCTAAGTTGGTAGTATAACCTAACCCTGCCTGCAAAGCGAGGGGTCCCGGGTTCAATTCCCGGCCGGGGCAGATTTTGTGTAAACATAAAGTTTGTTCTCGGGTCTTGGATGTTTGTGATGTGTATCTGTGTGTGTCCATGCCACCTGCGACACAGGGAATCCTAGTGCGGGGTATGAGTGTAAGCGTTTATATAAAAAAAAACTTAGACAGTAGGCAGGGCAATTTTACTACTGCAGTCATTTACCTACTTATATGTGAACTTGAAAAATACTAGCAATTTGGTTCAATTCCTTACAGTCGTGCACAGTACTAAGTTACAAAGGAGAAACCACCAGTAATATCCAGGGGCGTATTTGCCCTTGGGCCAAAAGGGCCATGGCCCGGGGCGGCAGGCTGCTAGGGGCGGTGCAAGCAGAAGAAATTTATAAAAGACTAAAACTATATTTATAAAAATATAAGGCTCTTATTAATGAACAGTGTTAAACTGTGTTTTGTCTCTTTCAATTCAGTTTAAAATTGTCAAAAAAAGGGCGGGGGGGGCTGCAGGCCCAGGGCGCTGAATCCTAAAATACGCCTCTGGTAATATCACTCCAAGATTACAAAGAAACCCTTATATTCGTCCGCTGACTATGGCAATCATTTTAGACTATCATCAGCGTCAGTCAAGGTTCATTGCACCTCGCCAGATTCAATGACCTAAATAGTTCTCAATTTAGTCTGCTTTTCCATCTATGATGATACGAGACGGCGTATCCATTACTATTAAAGTGTTATTGACCGGTCTAATAAAACGAACAAAAGAGAAAGATGATATCTTGTATATAGAACATAAGATAGACATTAGACAGTGTGCTATAAATAATTGCTAAGTAACGGGTCAAAAAAATTTAAAAGGTAATGTTAATAAATGTTTCAAACTACTTGCTGCTTGTACAAGACTTCTTCCCCACAAATTACATAGACGAAGCAACCTCCTTGAAATTTATAAAAAAATGCGACTAATGACAAATGCCAATAGTCTACTAGACGGTAGGACTAACTCAAAAGCCAGGAGATAAAGAGTTGAAGTTGACTAACTCTTCTGCGAGTTTCCGTCATATATAGTTATCCGTATATCGTTCTATCGTAACGTTATATTCTCTTTGTTTTCGTCTGGGTTAGAACCACCGATTAGCTCGTGAAGTATGCCGCCAAGCAGTAATGTGCATTGTGCAAGTATTACTGTGTTCCGGTTTAATGAGCAAAGCAGCCAGTGAAATTACTGGGCTTATGAGACTTATTACCTATAATGTCTCAGGTTAATGAGTGCACTGCAGTGCCGCGCAGCCTTTGTGTTTCAAAGTTCTGAGTGTCACTGCAATTGTTATGGGCCTTACCATCAGGCAAACGACCAGCTCGTCTCGCTACCAAATACGAGTACTTTTTTTTTACTACATTGTCTTCGCACTGTATGTGCATTCAGTCAGAAAAACACTATAACTTATAGCTAAAAAGTACTTCTAGCTAAGTTATAGATCTCTCTCTCTCTCTCTTTCTCTCTCTAGTTATTCTGACATCGCCATTCTCTCTTCATGATACATCTGTGGTAGCCAGACTGTCCCATTCACATTGTTTTGTGTGATAGCTAGCTGACTGTAGACGACTGGTTTTAATATCTTCTTTGTTTGTAAATCTGACGAAGATAAAAGCTTAGCAATTAATTTAAGAGATTTGAAATGGTCTACGTATAAATTGTTCTAAACATTTTTTATTTTTATGACGTATCTTTCTCAAATATTTTCAGGTTAGAATTTTCCTTATTTCACTTTTTTTCTTTTTCAATAGCCATTTTTCTTCGTCAAGTATCTAAACCATGTTTCTATTACTTTTAGATGGAATCAGATTATAACCACGGTAGATGTACTCAATTAACCGCGGTTTTTTATGGAGTGAAGGTGGTGGTCAATTTGTGCCGTGAAATAATTAAAATTATTACTGTACATACATACATTCAAGATCTACTGCCCGCGGTTTTCACCCCCGTTTCCACAGGAACCGTGTATTTTTCCGGAATAAAAAGTAGCCTATGTTACTCTCCGGTCCATAAAGTATATCTATGCCAAAAATCACGTCGATCTGTTGCTCCGTTACTGCGTGAAAGTAGGACAAACCAACAAACACACTTTCGCAGGTTTAGTAGGATTATACGAAATGGCAGCAAGTCCTGGAGATGTCAATTTAGCCCTTAAGCGGTGTTTTATCTGTGACCCCAATCTGTGCTAAAGCATTTAACAGCATCCACGGCTATAATGGATTCTTATTTTCATATCTCGAGTAATAAATTACTCATATCTGAGCGGATAGCGAGCTAATGTATCCATTAAATATTTAAAGTTTCATCAAGTGTTAAGATTAGAAGGTAAGGTTTACGTTTTTTGGGGTACCTATACAATACAAAAATAAATTGGTATAGTAAGTATAAATTGGTTACAGTATATGACGATGACGACAAGAACACAAAAACGCTATTTTTCGTTTTAAAGTTTTCAGATGTCCATTGAAGTTATTCAGAAACCATTTTTTTACTATTACCGATTTGAGTATGGCTGGGAGACAAACGAAGCTTTACTATACGAAGTAGTAGAAGGATTGTTTACGACTAAAACTACCGATTTCTTTCAAATGATAGATAGAGTGAAGGTAAGGAACGTTTGATGTTTCGGTTAAGAATATGAGTTTAAGTCTCACGGCCGCGCAGACGCATATATTTCAAGTCGTAAATGTATTTATTCAGATGGAGTGACTTTAGTGGAGTCGATGGCCATAATCCAGTACCTAGAAGACACCAAGCCAGAGCCATCGCTGATGCCGAAAAATCCACTTCTCCGAGCACGCACCAGGGAAATCTGCGAGGTAAAATTTAATTTTCATAATAGATATAACTACTATCTATTTTTTTTCATATGGACTATTTAACTACTATTGGATGGAGATGAACTCACGTTCCGCCAATATTTCAGTTTTTATCTCTGGAAACTCCAGACTAATAAGGCTGGCCCTTCAAGTGCGAAATCAGTCAGTGATTAAATGTGAGGGAGCTCATCAGGGTACCCTCCCACCACCACACCAAGCAGTAGCATGAACACATAACTGTGGATTTGATACGATATGAGCATATACCTGATAGCTCCAGGTATGGATCGCATGGCAGTGCCACGCAAGCCTTTGTGTTCTTAACTTCTGCGTAGCACTGCAATTGTTATGGGCAGACTATGCTTACCGATTACCATTCAAGTATAAAAACCTGCAAAGTTACAATCTATAATGTATGTAGGTAGTATATTTTTGCGCTTGTAATAGATTATCCAATTGTTTTTGTAGCTAGCTAGGTTAGATTTAGTGTTTATTTATATATTAGCTAGTTAATTAAGGCATTTAACCCGTTAAATAAATATATTGAATCAGTACAAAAGTGATTCTTTAGGTGAGTTATCGAAGCATTTTTTTTTTGCCGTAGCGTCTTCTACTATAGACCCTATAGATCGGTGTAGTACCTATACCTCACCTCGCTAGACTATTACTTACTTATTTGCTACCAAGAATGTCATATTAATTTCACAGAACCCCATCAGCACCGTCAATTCGGTCGGCAGTCACGTAGTTCCCCTGAATCGAAAAGGTCAAGTGCTTTCATCGACATTCAGATTTCTTCCCACCCCCGTGTCCCGTGTGAATAACAACTCCATCTGTATTATGTAAATAGAGTGGTCGGGTAAATGGTCGAGAAAGTTAACTGCATGCTTACAGTCCATGATGATTTTATACTCTTGTCTAATACATAATAGAAACAAATATGGTTGATCGGCACCCAATGACAATATATATATAGAAATCCGAATTCGAATCATGTCATTGGTTAGCGATCAGATCACTCCGACGAGTTTGTTTACATTATAGGACAAGTAAAGAAAACCGGATCTTACTTATGCGTGTGCATATTTGATGGCTTAGTTGGTAGTAACTGTGCGTCCAAAGTGAGTGGTCCCGGGTTCGATTCTCGGCTGAGGAAACTTTGTGTGGTAAGCATAAAGTTTGTATACGGGTCTTGAATGTGTGTGTTGTGTATACCATGCTATAACTGTAGTCGAGAACGAAAAAAGTCCTACTCCTATCACCATCTAATGAACATAAAAACCACATTTTCAAATTCAACAGTTAATCTCAGTATTTGAATGTTTTCCACGTACATTTTTAGTGCTTTTCCGTAATTTTTTTCCCTCACGTATTTAAATATCTTCCCTATACTTTTGTTTGAAATTATTAAATCAAATACTTCTTATATTCATTTTCCCTCAAGGACTAATAAGTATTATGAATTCAGGCGTAACTTTTATAGTTTAATAAAAAAGTAAACTAAATGGATTCCGTATAAATTGTCTAAACTTTGCTAATAAGAATGAGCCGAGTAAAGTTCATTAGTGTTCTTAAGTAAAGGTTCGTTAGGGGATAATTTAATTAACAAGCAACATCAGTAATTTTTAGTATTACTTTTGTTCGAAGGTAAATTCCGGTCACAAAAAATACCTATAGATGTCTTTTTCGATTATGTTTTTTTATACTGTTGGATAACAAGACGAGCTTGGTTGTTTTCATGAACCATCATGAAACCAAAACGCAATGTCAGCTCATAACAATTGCAGTGCCATGCACTCAGAACTTTAAGACTCAAAGGCCTGCGCGGCACTGCATTGCGCTCGTCACCTTGAGACATTAGGTATTACGCTTTTTTTTTATGTTATTTGGTAACGAGACGAGCTGGTCGTTTGCCTGATGGTAAGCATAACGCCGGCCCATAACAATTGCAGTGCCACCCAAAACTTTGAAACACAAAGGCCTGCGCGGCACTGCAGTGCGCTCGTTACCCTGAGACATTAGGTATTAAGTCTCATAAGCCCAGTAATTTCACTGGATACTCTGCTCATCAAACCGGAACACAGTAATGCTTGCACACTACTGCTTGGCGGCAGACTTCACGAGCAAAGCGGTGGTAACAACCCAGACGGATACTCGCAGAAGAGTTAGTCCTCCCACTAACGAACGTTTCATAAGCCCAAGTAATGTCACTGTTAGTTTTTTCATAAAATTGTTTATTTGTTAATCGTGAACAGTAGTCAATAGATTGTTTTTTTTAATCGTAAAATCTTAATAAATAAGTAGGTATAAATTACGCGTCACGTTGTTTGTTCGCGATGGACTCATAAACTACTTAACCAATTTTAATCAAATTTGCACACCGTGTGCAGTTTGACCTAACTTAAAAGATAGGATAGCTTACATCTCTATTTTTTATATAACCCGTGCGAAGCTGGGGTGTGAAGCTAGTCCATAGGTAAAGAATATAAATAAAAAAAAATAAAAAAAATTGTTATGTTATTATAAATAAATTATTACAAATTGTATTTATCAGTATATACCTAAAGAATATCCATATATTATTTTGCAGACCATAGTCTCCGGTATACAACCTCTCCAAAATGTAGGTCTGCGCTCTCTTTTCGACACAGAAGAGAAGTACGTGATTTTCACGAGGTACTGGGCTGAGCGAGGACTGCAGACGTTGGAGGAACTGCTGCAGAAGACTTCTGGACGGTACTGTGTGGAAGACTCGCTCTCCTTAGCGGATCTGTGTTTTGTGCCGCAAATCTACAATTCTGTGACTAGGTAAGATTATAAGAGATTGATGTTGAAGTTTTTTTAGGTTTTCGCCTTAGAGGAAAAATACTATTAACCAATGGTTATCGCTGATGGGTCAGACGTCGAGTGGCTTTAGTCACTGATCTGTAAATCGACGGTTCAAGTTCTAAATACCAATGAGTTTCTAGTTTAGGTAAGCATCACGATGTTGATTATAATGATATTATTATTTTTTAGCATTTTGAAGTACTCGTGTGACCAGCTACCACCCTACAGTTAAAAAACTTTACCCAAGCACCTATTTATTGGTGTGTCCCGGCAGCTGTATTTTAGTTGTACTAATCTATCGTCGATTATTTATAATTTTTATTATAATATTATATGTTATTATTAGGTACGTCTATCCTCGACTACACTTTCGCCTAAGATCAGGCGAGATATTGGTCAAATGTTAACGTATAATTAAAAATGCTCCTGTAAAGTCCCAAAACATTACAGAAATACAATAAAGGGGTATCAAGCCACGCATTTGCCTTAGGCTATATAGACATACCGTATTCATGCAGAGTGATATTCTCTCCAAATGATATCCGTCTCGGAAGTAACTGTCTTGATCGTTTATATTTCGGAATTGCATCCCGTCAGAGAAATTTCCCGTTTAGATTCGACAACTCAGCTGCATAAACACGAATATAATCCCAACAATATGTGCTTGTCGTGATGCGATTCCAAAATAAAATTGATCAAGACAGTCGCTTCCGACACGGATATCATTCCGAATAATAATAATAATAATTGTTTATTTGCAAAAAAACTTAACCTATATTACAAGATATATTAACTAGTAATAATTGGGCATCGTTCGATGCTTTGTAGTAGGTTATGACACGATCGAAGGGACAACCGACTCTTATACTAGGAGGAACCTGTGTTACAATGAATTAAAATAGCCCTGCTGATCTGCATTTTTACAAAGAATTGTAACAATGCTTTCTATTTTCAGACACAAACTGGATATAACTAAGTATCCAATAGTGACTAAGATCTACGAGACGTTGCTGAAGGAAAAACTTTTCCAAGAAACACACCCAACGAAAATAAAGTCATCGAAATAACTTGGTTTTGTTCTAGTAGAAATGCTATTTCTTAATCAAGTCCAGCCGGGACAACTGTGGCAAACGTTTCATTTACTAACTTTGGAAATAGCGTACGACTGTGATTTTAAGTGGGATATTTCCACATAAAATAAAGTTCTCCAGTGAAATCGAACCTTAGTTTTATTTTTAACCTTGGAACTTTAGCCAGTGCTTCTAAAATTCGATGAATGGGGATGCGGGGAACCCAGGCTCCGAATTTCTATTTAAAGACGTGTAAGAGAATATTTTAACGTGATAATGTCAGTGAGTTTAGATGAATGAAGCCTGTGGTTTTTATTAGAAATATACAATACCTACATTGTGGTTTTTACTCCTTTTTTAAATGACTTTTTACCTGGAGTTTTTCAAGTTTAGTCTTCGTTCTTAATTTATTGTGGTCACCTTTTTCTTACACATATTTTTATTCTATTACCGAGGTAATGAGACAGGTTTTTACTTAGATCAGATGATATAGTATTGACTAGGTACCTACTTAACTTGCTCGTGAAGTCTGCAGCCAAGCAGTAATTTGCAAGCATTACTGTGTTCCGGTTTGATGAGCAGAGTAGCCAGTGAAATTACTGGGCTTATGAGAGTTAATACCTAATGTCTCAGGGCAACGAGCGCACTGCAGTGCCGCGCAGGCCTTTGTGTTTCAAAGTTCTGAGTGGCACTGCAATTGTTATGGGTCGGCGTTATGCTTACCATCAGGCAAACAACCAGCTCATCTCGTTTCCAAATAACATAAAAAAAAACTTCGATCTCTTCCTGAGTTACTACGTAAAAGAAGGACAAACCAACACGCTTTCGCATTTATTATCTGTACGATTATAAATGCGAAAGCATGTGCCAAAGTGACATGTGTGAGTAATAAGGCTACTTTTATCCCGAAAAAATGCAGAATTCCTTTGGAAGTCTTCACGTGGGTGAAACTCCGGGCTAGTATAAAATCTATACAAATAAATAAACTAAATGCATATGTAAGTATATACGGTACATATAACAAGTAATCATTTTTAAAGTTTTTGTCTGTCTGTCTGTTTGTTTGTTCCGGGTAATCTCCGAAACGGCTGGACCGATTTTTACGGGACTTTCACTGGCAGATAGCTGATGTTACAAAGAGTAACTTCGGCTACGTGGGCGAAACCGGGTTGCACAGCTAGTATAATATAAATAGAAATTTTACTTAGGGTTAATAATAAAAATGGAAACTTCCTGGTACTTTTCTTCCTGGTAACTTCCTGGTAACTTAGTTTAATACGTATATGTATCTAGTATTTACTCAAACATTTACTTTCGCAAAAATATATAAATCTCTAATACAACCAATCTGTAGTTGGTTTTGTTTTGAGGTAGGTAGTACAATGTTTGTACGGTCCCTGAGCAACGTAGCTGCTAAACAAATGCAATCTTGGTGGTGTCTGGTCAACTCCAATTGTAATCCTTCTGTTGTCTTGTAATTTAGTTCTATTTTAATTTAGTTTAAGACCATAGTTCCCGTCGTGATGTTTTTTCTTTATATCGTTTATTTCTATTAATATATGACCTAATCTTATTTAGAGTATGGACCACGTGTCCATAGAGAGTAATGTAACAAAAGTTTAAAAAAAAAAAAAAAAAAAAAAAAAAAAAAAAAATGCTATCTTTAAAATACTCAAATGCTTGAGCTGAGTGATTCACAAAACTCGTTATACGCAGGTAAACTCAATCGAAAGTTTAATCTACGTGTTGATCCGTAGAGTACATGCCTACCAGTATTCACTTTTCAACAAACGACTCAAGGCTGCCCTACATTTGGAACAAGGAAATCGGATAACAAAGTAACTAATTGAATCGAATTCGGTAGAGTTCGCTAGAGCTTGTAGAGACCAGGAGGGTGTACGATTAATGTGATAACTTCGGCCATTGATAGAACTTGTGCCTCGACCGTTGGCAGCTTAAGTAGTATGTAGAGAATGCGTACTATTGTCTCCAAAGTTATGTTTCTGGAGAGAAGATGTAGAGTGCCTAGTTTTTCTTGAAGAGACGGAGTTGAGTATTGTCCTGTGATAGTTAGATAGTTGGTATCAGGTGTTTTGGCAGGACTTATTATGAAAATAGGTCTCTTTCTCTATTTCATCTATGTGAAATTTACTAGGTACTGTGTTTTATTGAAATGTTTTCAAGGCCTCAAGTAACAACGCATACACCACTGTGGGGTTCGCTGCCTCCACGGCCACAAACGTGTTGTGAGAATTTTACAAAAAAATTGCGTACCATACCTAAGTTAAGTCTACACAATACACATAGAAAAACAAATAAAAGATAACAAAATCTAGTAAAATAAATCTCGACTGATATTTCGGCAAATAAGCATTAGATCCACTGGAAACTTGTATCGTTAGACCAACCAGTCTAACGTCTACTTATATTTATAATTCCTTAAATAGAAATTCTACTTAGGAGTAAATATAAAAATGCAATACTTTCCTTGCTGGTACATATTTTGTTGTACCTATACCTGCCTGAGTTTGTATTGGTACCTATGTTATCGCGGCGATGCGATCCAAAATGCCCTAACTACCTACCATCTTTCTAAATGAAACTAGAAAAGCTGTTCGATATAACAATCTTCAGAACTTAGTTATTAAATATGTCAGTGCTCTATAAATCTCAGTAGTCTACGTCTTACATAATAATGTGTAGCGTATGTTAATCCCTAGGGTAGTTTGTCAAATCAGTCCGGCCGAGCAAATGTTGCGTGTAAAAGTTCCATGGATGCTACACAGTACTAAAGTAAAAGCAAAAATAGAATGTTTCATTGAAGGACCGTGTTGATCTAACGACCTACAGCGTCCTCGAACGGGAGTGGGAGAGCGCAAATGACGTCCAGCTCTAAAAACTGATGTCTGGCGACTAGCTCAAGGGCACCGCGTGGGGTGACCCACGCTTTACAAACCTCGTCATAAGCGGCCCGAACACCTAATGCATGATTGATGGATAAGCATCAATCACGGACCACGCGAAAACCATGGAAAAACCACGATCACCGCTTGACGCATATCGTATCATCTAAGGTGGAGCTTGGTATAAATCTAGTCCGAGCGCTAACCCTACCACGATTAGACGAAGAGAAAGAGGTGCATCACAACCTCTTCTAAAAAATAGTTTCACAACCACTGCGTGTTGAGTGCAGTAGCCGTGGTAAATACACGGTGGTACGCAAGTGATGTACGTAGCGTAAAGCGGAGCTGTCGTCACTGTGAGCCCAGGCAGGAAGTGAAAGAGACATCACTCTCTGGTTGTATTGCTGTTCTTGTCTGTTTCGTGGATTGTCAGTGATTAGGAGTAGTTCCTCAAAGGATTTTTGATGGTTTTACATCAAGCCGCACTTGCGCGTGTAGTAAGTACCTCGTAATCCGCGCTTGTTGCAAAGTCATAGTTATTTTGAAAGCAAAACGCAGACACGCATTTAAGCGTATACGGCTGGTTTTAGGCCGTCATCATTGGCAGTCTTGGCAGTGTGAGAAGTACACAAACGTGTGCCCACAAAAAGCCGCGTTCAGTACCATGAAATAATAATCTATACAAACTTTTGTCTGTCTGTTTGTTCCGGGTAATCTCCGAAACTGCTGGACCGATTTTGACGGGACTTTCACTGGGAGATAGCTGATGTTACAAGGAGTGACTTAGGCTACTTTAATTTTAGAAAAAGAATTAGGGTTCCGCTCAAAAAAAAAACATGAAGTCCAAAACCTCCACGCGGGTGAAACCGCGGGACAGCAGCTAGTAATATAATATAACATACTTTTCTTTTTCGACTGTAACAGTACCTACTTTTTATCTACATGAATATACGTCGGCGTTCGTCGGTTCTAAGCACTTTATCGTTCTGAATAGCGTGTATTCTGACACGGAGGGAATAGAGAAATATAGGTTAAGGCGGTTAAGCGAGTGGGTGGCCGTCATCGTCTGTTAATTGGTACATTAAAT
Source organism: Crocallis elinguaria (assembly GCA_907269065.1). Taxonomy (NCBI): domain Eukaryota; kingdom Metazoa; phylum Arthropoda; class Insecta; order Lepidoptera; family Geometridae; genus Crocallis; species Crocallis elinguaria. Next base: position 12,233,821 of record OU026078.1, read on the forward strand.
ACTGTACACATCCAAAGGTATATATAGGTAGCTACTTAAGATCAGAATTTGTCTGAGTAGTAAAATAAACACGACGTTGTTGCGTAAAACTACTCTAAACATTCGTTTCATTTAATTTCCGTTTTAAGATATCAGCATTAGTCTACTATCTTATACGACGTAAACACAAAGAAAAACCCATTATGCTGTTCCCAATTATCGCACTAAATAATAAACACATTGCACTGTATTCACGGAGCTCAGCGTAATAGCTGAAAATGTTACTGTTCCTTTTTATTCATAATGCTATTTTTACTGATTTGAACATGAAATTACTGGGCTTATGAGACTTAATACCTAATGTCTCAGGGTAACGAGCGCACTGCAGTGCCGCGCAGGCCTTTGTGTTTCAAAGTTCTGAGTGGCATTGCAATTTTTATCGGCCGGCGTTATGCTTACCATCAGGCAAACGACCAGCTCGTCTCGTTACCAAATAACATAAAAAAAATGTTTGTCCACAAGTTGTGAGAATCTCCCTTAGAAATAAGTCATTCAAAATTTCAATACAAAAAAACTTCAACTCAAACGTGAAGTGCTCGACATTTTCTGGAATTGTTTCGAAGTCTCTTATAATGAACACCATCATAACATAGTTCAGATACAGTTTGCCTGATGGTAAGCGTAACGCCAGTCCCTAACAATTGCAGTGCCACCTAGAAAAGGCCTGCGCGGCACTGCATGCGCTCGTTACCCTGAGACGTTAAGTACCTACTTAGTCTCATATGCCCATTGCCCAGTAATTACACTGACTTACTTTTCTTATAAAAACGGAAGACAATAATGTTTGCACATTACTGCTTGACGGCAGACTACACTTACAACCTTGTTAGTGGGAGGACTAACTCTTCTGCGAGTGTCCGTCTGGGTTGTTACCACCGCTTTGCTCGTGAAGTCTGCCGCCAAGCAGTAGTGTGCAAGCATTACTGTGTTCCGGTTTGATGAGCAGAGTATCCAGTGAAATTACTGGGCTTAAGAGACTTAATACCTAATGTCTCAGGGTAACGAGCGTACTGCAGTGCCGCGCAGGCCTTTGTGTTTCAAAGTTCTGAGTGGCACTGCAATTGTTATGGGCCGGCGTTATGCTTACCATCAGGCAAACGACCAGCTCGTCTCGATACCAAATAACATTAAAAAAAAAAAACTTACAACCTTTGGATGGGGACTTCTTTGTATGCGATCACAACTAGCTCTCAAGTGCCGCCGGAACACACCGATAGATGTTTGACAACGATTTTCACTCGAGGGTATGGTAGCTATAAGCCAGGCGATTACTAGAAAATACCCTGCCACATTTCGAATACTACACACCATTTTATCTAGCAGTAGCCTGATATTGACACACATGGCACACAGCACCCTGAAGTATTTTCGTCGATAGCGTGTCATAAATCATAATGATACGATTACAGCGAGAACGAAAGAGCTTTCACTTATTCGGTTCTATTTATGTGGGGAAATAGCAACGCGGAAATAGAAACTAAAAATAGTACTTTCCAGCATAAATAAGGCTGTTCGATGGGACCTTTACTGACATTAAAAATAATTTTACGTGCCCGTTCGTACACCTGTTCCGTACACGTGTACGGAACAGGTGTTCTCGTATCAATACCATCGTCAACGTCTTCGCCGAGATAATTATTTACTATTTTTATTTTAATAATCATAATATTAAATCTCCTCGATTCTACAACTGCTAAATAATAAATTAAAAATGTTAGTAAGTAAGCTAAGTAGAGGTAGTTTTGAAACCAACCAAACCCTGTGGCATCTGTTGAAAATAAGGAGAGATAGAAATCGTCTATATTCTGCTAGATTAGTACGTATAGATAGTTAGGAGTTCTGCAAAGATCATTAGGAACATCCTCGTTCAGATTTCATTACAGAACTTTACCGAGAAGTTATTAGGTATACTTCAACGGAACTCTATTGTCCATAGACGAAATTAACTCCTTCATATTGTATGGTAGACTCCATGATGTTCATAAATCGTTAAATTACGTGTTCTACATTTATTTAGGTCACACAGACGCACTTTAGTAATATGTGATACTAACGCTATAGCGAATGGACATAAAAATTAAATAAATGGACATGTAAAGACACTAGAACAGTGTTACTGTATTATGACTTGATACTTGCAGGACACATATACTTACGCCTAGCGGGTACGCTAAAGAATAGCTGGCTTCTCCTTTAGAAAGGTATTTAACTCTTGTAATGAAATAAGGTTGAAAATGGCGATGCGTTTGCTTTTAGTTCGTTAATTCGTTCGTTTAATTTTTGTTTAATTAAGAAAAAGAGGCACCATAAAGTTTAAATATTTTTACATGTATCTTTAGGTGATTAAATTTCCGTTTTTTTTTTTGGTTACAAAAACTATGATAGTTGTCGCTCAAAATATTGAGCCTTTGGCGACAAAAGAAATTTTTTGGGGTCTCTTTTGCATTTTTTTTACAAGATTCTGGGCCATATCTATACAATATTTCATAGATATTACTTTCCTATACACACTTGGCTATACTGTAGTTTTTTTGCTTGAAATATCTAAGTAAACAGAGATTTGTGCGACGAAAAACAGGACCTTTTTGAGGAGCCACAATGTGTTTTTAATAAAAAAAATGGCGTTAAAAAAGCGACGAACCGACTTCACTGAGAAACTACTGAACCGATTTTGATGAAATTTCTATGGGACCAATCTGAAAGTATATCCTTTCAAATAAAAAAAAAAATTTCCAAGTAATTATCCAATAAATAAATAACAGAGATATGAGATACCAACTATAAAAAAACCCACCGAATTGATAACCTTCTCCTTTTTTGGACGTCGGTTAAAAAGGTGTAGTCCACTACACCTATAAGAGGACACTGCCTCAAGGCAGTATACCTATTCTTGTATTAACACAAACACATTTCAAAATTTCGTCCTTTACATAGAATATTTGGACAAATCACATGGGCACCAATTTTTTTTTTTGTAATGTTATATAAATAATTATGTTGGAATGTTTCCCGCACGTATTCTTTTTTTTTTTCTGAAACTGCAAAGTATGTCTAACTGTTCACTTCCCTTTGATGATGGCAGTCTCACTCAATGTCATACTTAAACTTAATCTAGCGGAAAGTTACTCATTCCATAACAGTAACATTTCGCTCCGCTCCGTCGTCTCCTTTTTGACCCGAAGAAGTAATGGAGTTTCTCGGATATTTTTTTATTCTTTTTGATAACAAGGCTGGTCGTTTGCCTGATGGTAATTATAACTGCGGCCCATAACAATTGCATTACACATTACATATAAACATCAAGACCTTGTATTAAGTACCAGATTACCACTTATAAAAATACGAAAAAAAAATCTCGATAAGTAACATAAATTTAGGGTCAAAGACATTGTAATTTTTTCAGACGGTCGGTATCAAAGCCGTCGTAGAGATATTCTAGTGATAATAATATGGTCCATTGGACAACCCTTATTGACCCTAGAAGGCTATACATTCTGATATAAGCACTTAAATTAAGTTACGAGAGGTTTTTCATCTTAATTCAAGAGATCTTCAAAGTACTTATATTGTTTCAATAGTTTATTAAATGCTGAAAGCATTGAATAAACTATTAGAAACTAACTATTAGAAAGTAAAATACCATAAACCTAATACCATTATAACGGACGGTTATAAAGCTAATGTGCAAGCATTACTGTATTCCGGTTTGATGAGGAGAGTAGCCAGTAAAATTGGGATGTATCGGGGTTGCGAGCGCACTGCAGTGCCGCGCAGACCTTCGTGACCTCTCCATTTTTCGCAATTAATATAGTTTCGGACTTCGGTTGGAGAAGCACGGCCGTCTCAAAAATACTTAGATTAAATTAAAAATAATCGAAGCTTAAATAATAAACAAAGTTTAGAGGTGCTTCAGAAATAAACAACTAAACTTCTCAATGATTGTCAATGCATTTTACTTCATTTAAATAACGTTGGTTATGCGCCCAAAACTAGAGCGTATTCGCACTTGGCAGCATTTGTAATGGACCGCGCTAATCAATTCAATAGAAATCATTGAAGCAGGTGCCGCCAACATTTTGTAGCGGTGGGAAAGCTTGTGACAATTTGCCGTTTTTTTTTTGTGTTTATAATGGGTTTTTATAAACTTTTTAATAATTATTGTTCCTTTAGATAAGTGAGAAAACTCGCCTTCCAAGACTTCTTTATCTAGTTCAAGCGACTACTATAACTTTTAGAAAGTAATAACAAAGCTTCAAAGGGGCACCTTAGACGCTCGCTTTTGCGTCAAGCGCGGATTTCGTGATACTCGAAATGCGCGCTTGACGCAAAAGCGTTGTTATTCTGACAAGCAAACGTACGTTTGCTTGAGCGTCTAAGGTGCCCCTAACAATGTCGATAGTAAATCCGGTTTTTTTAATACTGAAAATCATAGAATCCATGAAAGCTCCGTGGGAAGTGACGTCAGCTGCCGATCTGTACGTCATTAGTACCAAATCCTGCAATTAGCTTGAGCTTTAAATTAAGGTAAACACCGTGATGCAACCATACGTTGCCATTACACGGTACCTAATGCATGTTTGCGTTTTGCTGTCAAAATAACCATGGTTTTGCAACAAGCGCGGATTACAACCCTCACGCGCGGCTTAAAGTAAAACCATCAGAAAGATGAAACAGACAAGAACAGCAATACGGCCACATAGTGCTGTCTCTTTCACTCCCTCGAAGCCCTGCCTGAGCTTAAAGCGACGGCTGCTCCGTTTACAGCGGGTTCTGCACTGTGGTTGTGAAACATTTTTTTAGAAGGATTTGTTGAAGCGTTCATCGTTGTTTTTCCATGGTTTGCGCGTGGTCCGTAATTGATGCATAACCATCAATCATGCATCACCGTCTAATGACAGCTACTACAGCATGGGGTAAGGTATGTTCTAATGCTTGCTACCTACAAACCTCAAGTTAAAAATAAGTCGCCAAGCTCCTACCAGCAGCAGCAGCAGTTGTACTTGAGTGTCAGGTGAGATGATGGTCAAACGCAAACTTATTGAGTAAAGAACGGACCCAAAAATATCTTGAAATATACCATAATATCGTATAATATACCACGTTCAATTCCAGAGAGCAAGCAACTAAACCAAGTTGGTTGGTACTAAAATCGAGTAAATTTTCCGGTTATCGACTTCTGACACTTCCATTGATCCTCATTAAGATGACACCAATACAATTACCACGTTGAGGCGAAGCGACTTGTATGGGACACTGTTCCATCAGCCAGTACTGCCCGTGCCTTCACCGGCGACGGGACGACATGACCTGCCAACCATCTGAGGCAGGCCGGAGGCTTCCAAGCCTCTGAGAAGCCTCTTCAGCGCGTGCTTCGGGATGGACCTTCAAGCTACCACCCTTCAAACATTTATCCCGGGCCGAGATGGCACTACATACGAAAGGACCAACGCTTCTTTTACTGCTCTGCTTACTCATTGGGGCGAAATCGGACGGTAAGCAAATACTTTGTTTTGATATCCATCCATTCCCCAAGACGCATGCCTGCGCATAATTTGTAAGAAAAATATTGAAAAACTCTTGAATAAGATATAATAAAATCTTGGAATATCAAATACCTTAATTCAGGGTTAGGTCATTTACGTGTCAGAAAATTCGAACGTTGTTATTTTTGCGCCTGTAAAGCGATATCCCTCGATTTAGCTTTGTGTCAGCATCATTATTTCTTTTTTTGTGAAGCAAGGCCGCTTAGTGAAACCTAAACAAAATGATATAAGTGATATATAGTTATGTTTTATTGTTAAGCTCTGGGCAAAGGTCTTGAAAAATTACCTATCTATTAAATTAATAATTAATGTTCTTAGATCCTGTACTATTATATATCAATTCTGTGGTTAGACCTAAGGAAACCCATGAATTATATTAATATTACCTACATCATTTCTGCATACGACCGTATGTAATTAAACATATAGGTAATTAAAATGAGTTACCTTTCTAAATTCAAGGTTGATTGTTGTTAATTCTGAAAAAGAACTGAAATAATTTTCTTCTGTATTGTATGTCAAATGTCAGAACAATTTGCTCCCTTGTATTTTGTAATCCAATGTACTAGATAATATTAATGAGGTTTTTGTTTTGCTTTTCTACCGATATTTTCGCCATTTGTATATGCATTTTTTTTTTCCCGGAGGAAATGCGTTTACGCCCACCCCTGCCCGAGGTGCAATGGACGGGGGTAGTGTGCGGCTCCAGCCGGCTTCCACTACCGGCCCATACCCACTAAAACCTCTGGGGACGAATTTGATTAATACCTACTGTAATAGATCACAATGAAGTAGTCAGAAAACAATTGCTGCCAAGCGATGTCTAGATGGAGCCACCGCTTGAAAGAATTTAAGGGTTGACATCAATAGCTCCCATAGCCTATAGACTCACAGGTTCGAATCCCGTTGGCAGCGTAATTTATATATTTACGTGAAACATTTATGTAGCTATAGTTTAGTGTATTATATTTTTTATGTTCCTTTGTTTCAGATGAATTAGAAATCTTCGACGTGCTATCAATAGCTCGCGAGGGTAATCTCCCCGATGGCGTCTCCAGGACAGCCGGGCGGTGCCAGTCGCCCGCCACTCCCGAAGAGGAATACTCCGCCCTCCAACTCAATGAGAACGCGACTCTACACCAGCTCGCTGCTGGAATGTTCTATAACACCTTCCCAGAAGATTTCTCGGTGCTAGCTACTGTTAGAATACGAGGTAAGGATTGTTTGGCAATCTGTAATTTTCATTGTTTATTATAGCCGGTACCATTTTTTTATATTGGATTGGGTAAGGAGACTGTCGAATGCCTGACGATAAGCCTGCAGGTAAATTAATAAACCACTGTGTGCTGCGTTCCGAATTAAAGCACGGTTCGTTTTTTTTTTAAATTTCAATTAGGATGGTGGGCATATCCACTGTGTCCACAAGGTTGATCCGCGCCTGGGTAGGGACCTAAGTTGGTGGTCAAATGCTTAAATTCGTGATGAGTCCTTAGTAAGGGAATATAATTGGCGAATAGAGTTATTTCGCCAGATGATTCTAAGTGTTATCAACATCTGCATTTTTCTTAGATCTATAAAAGTAGAATTTCCCCAACCACAGATATTACCATAGTTTCTATGGTTCCTATACCAATTACCTACGTAGTATTATTTCCTCTGTGGGTATAACTACCTAGTACGCCTAGTTCCAACCAACAAGATCGTATTTTAAATTATCACGACTCAAATATTTTGAAACCAAACAGAATTAACGAAATCCGACGGGATTATTTATCAGCAGCCACAAATCAAATTAAATTCCCAATAATTGAGACCCCAATCTTCATCCCAAAAACCCCTAAGTAAATATTGCAAATCGTTCAACTTTCTTTGATAGATATTTTGTATCACACAATTAGCTATTTGGAAACATTAGCTTCGGAGGGCAACAATGCCTAAGTTTTTACACTTTTCATAAAAACTAGCTTTCGGTGTTTTGCGGGGGACTTTGTTTCACTAACTTTCAACTACTATTACGAAAATTGGTTAAATTATTAGAAATTATTGCTTTCTCAGGCACTACCTGAGCCCTCTCTGGGGCAGAGAGTGACAGGTATCATCACAGAGTACTATTCTATATACTGGGTATCATATAGGTAATGTGGATAATTTAGTAATTCTGATGGATGATTTCCTTTTTGACTGTGTCAAACACTCAATATTTTCTTCAGCACATTTACTCTGCGAAAGTCGTCATATAATCAAAACTTTTTACCACGGATCTTATGAAAAAAGTGTGGTAGGTTATAGAGACTCTATATAAGTAGGTAGTATTATAAGTTTTATTTTCTTACAGCCTAATTAATACCGGTGATTTGAAATAGCCGGACTATTGCAGTAAGTTGCACTAGTTTGGTTAACCGGTCTAACAACCTAACTACTACCACTAGAGAGAGATTTAAATTTTATTGACTGTTAAATACTAAGATTCTTCTACGATGGAGGTCATTTCGAAATAGGCTTTAAAGTGCAACCAAAATTCAGATAGAACGTCAGATGTGTAGAATCCGAAGGTTAAAATCATAGCTGCTTGACACCTTTTTCCACGTATAACGATTTACGTATAATCATAATAATGTAACCACCTAAAATCATTTATTAATATTTATTATTTGAAATAGTATTACGTTTGACAGCGATATGAAAATATGCTTACCAAAGCTAATATATCAACAGGCACGGACCAAAATCCTCTGTTCGTTCTATATTCGGACTCCGGCGACGAACAGCTCCAGCTGGTAGTGGGGGAGCTGGTGGAGCTGTACTACGAGGACACGAGGGGCGACCCCCCGGACAACGAACTTCTGACGTACAGAGTGAACATCGCAGACGGCAGGTGAGACTAAAACGACAGCTGATTGTAGACCTTATAGGTTATGAACTAAGGTCTATATAATTAGCTGTTCCCATGTACTGGAGGCTCAAGATCTAGACGGTATTAGCTGGTTAAGTTGTACTTAGAAAACACCAGAGGCAAACCCCGGGCAATGAGTTGTAATTACGAACTAACATCGCTACTGGTAGAACGAGGTCTATTATTTATCAGCTGTCAAGGAACTAGTATATTTGTCGATTCTTAATATAATTCATGCAATGGCTCTTCGTCATTACGCGCACATCGTCCCAATGAGCAGTTATAAAATAAAGAAAAAGATAAAGATTTATAATGATAGTATAGACGATAAAATAACATAATAAAAAGAGGTTTTTTTTTTAAATTTTATAAAGACCTACAGTAGGTGTATCATGTATGCAAAGTACATAGGCAACTATGAGTACATAAGAATGTACAACGCCTAACCTTGTACTTTAGTACATATTTCACAAAGCCAAATATCGAGGATATGATGTATAAGTATAGGTATTGTTCATCTCTACTAAAACAACTTTGACAAGGGTTATTAAAACAGAAGCAAAATAAACTACACGCTTGCATGACTTTTCAAACCGCACCATGTTCTCCACTGTATAAACAAAACTTCGACTGAAAGTTATTCTCACCTGGCTAGAAGTACGCTTAATGAGGTGAAGTTTTGATGAATGAGCTGCCAGGAGAATGACACTAACTTGTGCTGATACTATAGGGGCGTCTAATTGAATACCGAACCTTAAAGTTTTCTCACTTTTTCGCATAGGTGGCATCGTGTAGCTTTGAGTATAAAAGGCGACTCGGCGACGCTTCTAGTAGACTGCGAAGTGAAGGAAACGCTTCTACTAAACCGCAGACCAGGAAGCACGTTCAACTTAGCAGGAGCTCTAGTCGTAGGAGCACAAGTAACTCCGGACCAATACTACGATGTAAGTTTTGTTTTTTTTTATGTTATTTGGTAACGAGACGAGCTGGTCGTTTGCCTGATGGTAAGCATAACGCCGGCCCATAACAATTGCAGTGCCACCCAGAACTTTGAAACACAAAGGCCTGCGCGGCACTGCAGTGCGCTCGTTACCCTGAGACATTAGGTATTAAGTCTCATAAGCCCAGTAATTTCACTGGATACTCTGCTCATCAAACCGGAACACAGTAATGCTTGCACACTACTGCTTGGCGGCAGACTTGACGAGCAAAGCGGTGGTAACAACCCAGACGGACACTCGCAGAAGATTTAGTCCTCCCACTAAGTTCAAGATCTTTTTCATTCGTGATCATTTGTTTGAATTAGGAAGACATTCCGCCAATGAATATTTAAATTTGTAGCAGCCTCTCCAATAACCCAAATCAACATGCATAGGCCTAACAAATAGCGATCGCTTAAATTGAGCGTAATTTTCAGGGCGACATCGAATTGCTTCAATTTGCTAACAAACCAGACGTCGCTTACGATATGTGCTCTACTGTTGCTCCTAATTGCGAACTGGAAGGCGCCCAATTCATTACTGGAGAACCTAACGAAGTATCAAGTAACTATGTGACGGAGCGAGAACCGATCTACAGGCCTATAATAAACGTAGAAACTTCGACGCCTAATCCGTACACTTTGAGCGTAGATGCGGAGGGAAGGAGGCAATATGGACACTTTGGAAGGAATATGCAGAGAAACAGGTCGGAGCTTTTGATCGCGGCTAGCAGAGATTTGATCACTGAAAGGCCAAGTTGGAATGTCAATTCTTATCCAGTGACGGGGCAGTTTCTAACATCAACTGATGCTGGTAAGGTCACATTCGGTAGGTATATCTTTCTACACAGACTTATTATTAATTTGCCCTCTCATTTGAATAATCTGTTTGACTGAGTTTTAAATATGTAATTGCACGCTAAATAAAAGGCTAAAGATTATTTAATCATCGATGAATGCCGATAACTATTTTGTATATCAAAGAGCTGTCTGATGACTAATTGACTAATGCAGTAATAATGTTCTGTGGACTAATGACTCTAATGAGAACGATATGATATCTAGCAAGGAAAATTTTTTTTTTTATTTAATTTTGGCCACAATAATGACTAAAAAAACTGATGTCACTATGACACTGTCTTGTAAATGTCAACATAAATATTATCAAACAAATGAATTAAGAACAACTACACAAACTTACAGAGATAATACATCAATTACAAAAAAAACTATTCCACAAAAGCCAAGAGTTGAAGTTAATCAACTATTTTTACTTTCGCACTTGTTATTGTTTGCAATTACAAATACCTATTTACCATTAACATCTACAGATGCCATGTTGTATGTACCGTACCTACTTACTGAGATTGTTCTACAAATATATATGCCGAGACCTCCATTAACTGCCTCTTGATATCATATCGATAACTTTATATGTCAATTTTATAACGAATGATGAAGTACCACATGTAGAATCGATCCATCACTAGATCAAACAACCCTATAAACGCGGTCTATCCAATACGGACGAATCCGGATATTACGTTACCATATCTATAATCGATGTTTGCATTTCAGATGAGAACAGCATTTTTGGCAGGTTTACCGATGCGGATGAATATATTCCTGCTTCTACTGATGCTATTTTGGAGACTGTAGAAGTCACTACTCCTAGAGTAAGATTATTTTTATATATTCAAAGTTCTATCCAATTTTCGCTTATCATCAATCGGAAAATATCCACTACGCTGAACAACGGGCTCTCCCATTCTTCTCATTCATATGAGGATTTTGTCATAAAACACGATGCTTGAGAGGCGTCTTCGTGATCATGGTCTATTTTGATGTTGACTGATGGAAATACTGCTGCTCATTTCCTGGAACTTCTCTTAGCCGGTAAGAGATGGGGTTGATCTATAGTAATACGGTGGGACCCACATCAAAAGTTCATTCAAAGTTTTATAAGTTGTGTTTTAGCTAAATCCAATTTACGCTTATAATCAACATAAAAACTGGCTTTCTTAAAAACCGCTTGATGTATACAGGGTGAGTTTAAATTGGTATGTTATACCGGAACGGGGTGATTAGGACCATGGTTGTCCACTTGTTAGAAAAACGACATTCAAAATTTCCAAAAGAAAAAAAGAAAAATAACTTCAAACGGGAAGGGCTTGTAGAATCAACTCGTGACTAAAATGCTGGCTTTTATCTCACTCAAAGGATCAGCCTTGCCATCCAGCGGGGCAACGCTGCCAGCATTTTGAGAACTGCCTGATATTAAAGTATCTAGCGCTAGTGGATAACTTGCCCTATGCGCGCAGATTTCGAATTATCAACACAACTTCTCCGATCTTTTGAAGTGAAAAATATATTCCAACTCTTTCTCATGATATCATTTAGAAAAAAAGAGAGCGAATCTATCGATTTTTAGAATTAGGTTTAGGTTTGAGGCGGCAGAAGCGACACCTATATTAATCTCTACATAAAAGTTACACACTGGTCTCTTACGTGATACGTCACATATTGGCCGGCTAGGTATACTGTACATCCTTTTTACGAGCCGTACGTTTCAGCTGAAGCGAGGGGACGAAGACGTGACGGAAGTGAGCTCGGTCGTAACGACCGAGTCGTCCTACACCCCTATGACGACCACCGAGGACAGCGATTGGCTCACCCATCCGCCGGATGTAACCCAAGTGAGATAAGTTTTTTTAAAAAACCTTTGTTAGCTCAGTTTTATGAGCTGGGGCACTGGAGAATTGTTACATTTATAAAGATTTATCAAATATTGTGGCGTTCGTTAAATAAATAACGGTCAATAGATCACAAAAAAAAGATTTTGCTGATAACTATGCTAGGATTACCTCTAGACTATCTAGGATAGATCGATGAGGTCTATTTTTATTTATATCATAGGTGACCATAGGAACTCTGTAACAAACGACATAACCCCATCGTGTTTGGGCTCGTTTGATTCGTCTTTACAAGTACTCTGATCCTAGATGACGTCTAGGGTCCCAATTATGGCGCCGTAAGGTGGCCACGAGATTACAATATACCAAAACCTTGTCTGGAAAAATATATTTTTCTACTAAAAACTTGCTACTATGTAGGTAGTAGATAATTCAATTCTTATGTATTTAAATTATTTAAAAATACCTCAATATAAGATAAGCTTACATAAACCATTTAAGTACCTAAAATACATAAATTTAAGTAAGACCAATAAATATTATGAGTAACATAATATATATGTAATAAGAAACATAATACATACATAATTAAAATAACTAACAATATGAAATATCATAGGTACTACAATAGAATTGTAAATATATATAAAAATAGGTATAGATAATAACAGAAAAGGTGAAGCAGCTATTGCAAAAAAAAAGGCTTTTTGAAAATATCCAATAAAGGCGCACGTACCTACAGAATAACGCTAAGAATGTCACGAGTTTTGGAGAAAGAAACACCCGTGACTGAACTCTTTACTATATTATGTACTTATTTTACTATTTTATTAAACACTTTTTTTATTTTTTAAAAAGGTGTCTCCTGGGCAGCACCGTGCTCTTTGGTAACGTTTTTATTTTTTAGGGCAACACGTCTACTGGCTTCTATAACTACGAAAACTATGACTATGGAAGCTCAGGAGCATATTTTGGTCCACGAGGGTACCCTGGTCCACCGGGCGCACAGGGTCCCAGGGGACCCAAAGGTGAACCTGGGAAACCAGGGGCGGAAGGTCAGCAAGGGTTTTCGGGATCACCTGGACATGTTTTCGTTGTACCCGTAAGCATAATTTAAATATTAGAATATTATGGTAGCTGTCTACACGAATCACAAAAGCAATTAAACCTACCTACAGCAAAGTGTAATTTACACATTTAGTGGTATATAAATAATATTTAAAAATTAGATTACTGATTAGAAGAAGAAATTATTTCACAAAGTGTACACATTTAAATAAAGTCATATGATATACTACAAAGGCAGTTTATCTTCGCCCATTTGCTCGCTTATTTGGTTCATGTTATTGGCTTCATTATTTAAAAAAAGAATACTTACGTCAATTGGGTTTTTTTCGATACGTAACGAAATAACACGCCATGCTTTTTCTATAGGAATTAATAGGGAAATATCTGGTCAGTTTTATAAATGTTAAGTATAATGAGTAGTTTAATCTCGAAATTTTTACCCCAACTTACTTATTAGGCAAAACAAATTTTTAAATGTTAGAAAAAAAATGTCTTTATCTTTACAGTTACACCAATCTGGCAATGAGAAAGGGCCAGATGCGCAAGCAGAAGCTCTTCGGCAAATGTTGACACAGCACATGGTAAACACAAATAAAACTATTTTATAATTCAGAGCAGCTGCGAATGCATAATTAGCCTGCATTTCATTTGAAATGTTGCTCAACCAGGTCACTTCTCCATACCGTGTTTGGGTGATGCAGTCGGTAGATGGGTGAACTCCACGTCAAATAGTGATTTGACGTTTTATTGCTTATTTCTTTCATCTTCTTGTTTTTCGATAATTATTTGCATTGGTGTTAATGAACTCGCATTGTTGGAGTGACAACGAAAACGTATATGGTCTGGTCTATCTTCAATAATTATATAGGGTCTCATAATAATTTAAAGGGATATTTTATTATAGGCAGCCATGCGTGGTGCTGAAGGACCTATGGGCCTTACAGGGCCATCAGGGCCTGAAGGTGAAACAGGTCCCGAAGGCTCTAAAGGAGAACAGGGAGATCCAGGTGAACCAGTAAGTATCATAATATTGATTATATTAGGTCAGAGCTACCTACTTATAGTTTAAGGTATAAGTAGCTTTGAAATTATTATATAAAGATTGGATTGGTATTCTTTGCAAAAACCTGTGTATTTTCAAATGTTGAAATAAAATAACGATGATACAACGAAAAACGTGTAGATATTTTTGTATTCTCTCTTAAATACCATAGAAGTGTTCAGTAATGTACCCACTAATTTATTTTGACTAGACCGTGACTAGTTTGAACTTCTCTGTCACTTCCGCTGTTGTAGAGACTCTAGTCAGAAAATTAAACATCTTTTCTTTCCAATAGGGACCAACAGGACCCCGAGGAATACAAGGACCCCCAGGGAGGTTAGGCAGACGGGGCCATGCAGGCAGGGACGGCGAAAGAGGGTCACCAGGGCCAACAGGTTTCAAAGGAGAGCAGGGCTACCCAGGATTGCCAGGACTGCCAGGCGACAAAGGAGAGAGGGGAGCCCTAGGGCTGCAAGGGGAAGCCGGTGCCCCGGGACAAGATGGACCGCCAGGTGATGATGGGCCGCCTGGACCACCCGGTCTTGCAGGGGAATTGGTAAATATTCTCATTTGTTATTAAAATTACTACCACTGCTGTAATATATTATAGAATACTATGCACAGCTTAGTATATTAGTCTAGTATCTAACTCTAGTTCAAACCTGATTATTTTATCGTAGTGCTCCGGACAGATTTTTTTATATTCAGTTGTGCGTGTCACTTTGTGACAAGTCACACAAATTTATTTTTCTCTGAACAGTAGTCATAAAATTTTATGTTACAAAAAAAATCTTCTCACCAGGGACCTAGGGGTTTTATGGGGCCCAGAGGATACCCAGGCTTAATTGGATACCCAGGAATACCAGGTGTCGAAGGTCCTCAGGGTAGTAAAGGAGCACCAGGGCAACCTGGCCTACCCGGGCCGCAAGGACAATCAGGCACAATGGGACCTATGGGATCACCTGGACCACAAGGTTCACAAGGCATACCAGGAATGCAGGTAAGACGTGTTCAGTAAAGTGCACACATTTCTATTTTACAACACAGAACTATTGCTCAGTAGCGCCAGCCGCGCCAACTTACTCTTGCAGGACTATATGTAGGTATATAGTAAGAATCTCAATATACCAATCGGTAATCACAAATAATTTCTTATTAAAAAGTAAAGTTAAATACTTTTACTAAAATAACTGTGTTGCTCTATAGGGTCCGCAAGGCAAGCAAGGTATATCGGGCCTTACAGGGCCTGAAGGGTCACCTGGAACACCAGGAAATCCAGGTCAACAAGGTTCCACAGGAGACGCTGGGCCACCAGGTCCTCAGGTAAATAACCCATTTCTTTTTTATAAGACAAGATAAATAAACGGCTCCATGGCTAAGTTGAGTAACTCTGCGTACAGTGCGACGGGCCCCGGGTTCGTTTCCTGGCCGGGGCAGATTCTGTGTGAGCATAAAGTTTGTTCTCCTGTCTTGGATGTTTGTGTTGTGTTTCTGCGTATGTCCATGCCACCTGTGACACAGGGAATCCTAGTGCCAGGGTATGAGCGTGTAAGCATTTGTTATTATTTAAACTATTATTATTTTGTTGTATATCCCATTTCAGGGAATGTTAGGTTTTCCTGGTAGCCGTGGCATAAAAGGTGATGATGGGCCGCGTGGTTTACCTGGTGATAAAGGTGACAAAGGCATTAGAGGCATCGAAGGAGAGAAAGGTGAAATGGGGCCAAAAGGCGAACGAGGTTTGACAGGGGAACCCGGACCCCCTGGTATCGAAGGACCCGAAGGACAAAAAGTAAGTTTTATACTCCACTACTTATTTACTTTTATATCTGATTTATTTATCAGAGACTTGAGACTTTAGTACCAACCATTTAATTAATATATCAATCAATCCATTTTACACTTAACATTAATCTATGTTTTTGTTTTTATTTAGGGGGCAGAAGGTCCAAGAGGAGAAACCGGACCGCTAGGTCCTTCAGGAGAAAAAGGTGCGACTGGCCCTCAGGGGCCACTAGGTTACCCCGGCAATCAGGGAGAAAAGGGCGACAAAGGTGCTTCTGGTCGTAGAGGCAGAAGAGGCAACAAAGGAATTATGGTAATCTAAAATTCCATAGAACATCTTCCAACACAAACATATCACATGTCTTCGAACTTTTGTGGTGCATGAAAATGATGGCATCTGTAGGAAATCATCATCGTTCAGACATCGTTCATACAACATTCATCATCATTAAGGACATCGCAATGACCTTAATCAATCTCCATTACTTGTGACAGCAATCAAGCTTTTACTATCATGTTCTGTATATGTACTATATTAAACTGTATCTTTTCAGGGTTTAGTGGGAACTCCAGGAGATCGTGGCGAAGGTGGGCCAAGAGTAAGTTTAGATATCAATATAAGATGATAATCAAATGGACTCTTGTCACTGCTATGTAAATATAACTAAATTTCTTATATTATTCCAGGGTTACAGGGGACCTCGAGGTCGTCGCGGTTCTGACGGTGCACCGGGACCTAAAGGAGATACAGGGCAGCCAGGTGGTCCAGGACCAACTGGAGAACGAGGTCCACAAGGCCTAGAAGGACCCAGAGGTTTTCCTGGTGCAATGGGTCCTCCAGGTCCTGATGGGAAGCCGGGTTTGCCTGGGCCCGCTGGCGAACGAGGCCCTACGGTAAAGTTATTGATATATTTGAGATGTACGTATTTTGTATCGTAAATTCGTAAATGAAACTAAAACAACATAATCTTCAAATTGTGTGACAGGGAGAACCCGGATCGCCAGGATTGACAGGACCATCAGGTCCAGTCGGACCCCAGGGGCAACAAGGAGAAGCCGGTCCATTAGGACCACCAGGTTCGTCAGGAATACCAGGCACGCCAGGAGATGTTGGAGCACCAGGCGAAGTTGGAAAAGAAGGTCCACCTGGACCCCCCGGACCTGAAGGCAAACCTGGACCGGTTGGCTCAACGGGCCCACCAGGACATAACGGGGAAGCTGGCTTACCAGGTTCACCGGTAAGATATTGTATTTTCAATAATAGTTTTTGCTTTTTAATTTAATCCTTACTAATAATTTCAATTGGTATTATTGTGGTCCTGAAGCGATGACAGTAGTATTACCATCAAACATTTAATTCACAATCGCGTTTTTTTATTGTCTTTTGTTTACATAAATTTGATTTCTTAGGGCATTCCTGGAGGTAAAGGCGATCTAGGCCCAGTCGGTCCAGCAGGTGTGAGGGGAGATAAAGGAGAACCAGGTGAACCGGGCCATGAAGGACCTCAAGGGCCTCAGGGACGAGAAGGGCCACGGGGATCACCGGGTCCGGGAGGCCAGAAAGGAGAAATAGGAGAACCAGGGGCTGTAGGTAAGTAACTTAAAACTTGTTTCGATAAATTGGCAGAGTTAGATGCGGGTTTTATGACACATCATTCATGGTACAACATATTTATTACACTACTGCCGAACAAAGGAGTGTGTGAGTTTATTAGTGACACTGGCTAGAGCAGTCTTGGTTTTTTTGTATTTTTTTAGTTTCCTAGATCTACCTACAGTAAAAAAAATTTCAGGTCCAATCGGCCGCGACGGCCTCCAAGGGCCACGAGGCTTGTCTGGTGCCCCAGGGCCTGTTGGCCCTCCGGGCGAAGACGGGGATAAGGGAGAAGCGGGACCACCAGGAGAAAAGGGATTTAAAGGGGCAGCTGGCGAACAAGTCAGTGTTTTAGTGTATAAACAATAACGCGGTATTAGAAAAGATAACTTAATTTTACTGCGAAGATCATAATGATGTATGATGCCTGTCCGTATCATAATCACGCATTGATATATATCAAGCTTATGGTCATCTAGAATCTAGAAGGATTGTGGTTCTTATGTTGAGATTTTTTTTTTATTTATTTAGCAGTCTTATAGATTATTGTAGCCTACAAACTCACAAACTTTACCTTCCATCCTAAACAACTTATTTTAAACAGGTGACCTTTTGCGTGCGTGCTTTTCCATTAAATCAGGGTTTCATGAAATATTTTTCTCTAATGTCTTCGGTCTTTTGTATGCTTAAAATCAATAATTATATAATATACTATATAATATTTTAATTTCTCCAGGGGCCATCTGGCGCACCAGGAATACAAGGACTCCGAGGCGAATCTGGTCCAGTAGGTCTACCTGGAGATAAGGGTCCGCAAGGGGATCTTGGGCCTCCTGGACTCCCAGGAGCTGATGGTGTTCGAGGAGCCAATGGACCCACTGGACCAGCAGGACCTCAAGGCGATAAGGGACAGACAGGGCCTAAAGGAGACATGGGAGACACTGGACCTCTAGGTAAATATTTCTTTTGGCCTCTGCGGTTGTTAAAAATAATTTCTCGTTAAAAAAAATTTAGAATTACCTTAGCTTGATTGGATGTTAGAAGGTGATCGAAACATCGATCGCCAGATTTGTTCGTTTTATTAGTCCGATAAACAAGTGGAATAATACCAAGTACTTTTCTTGATAAAATCATGACTATGATCCAAAAATATGCTTCTAGGATCAACTGGGCCCCCTGGCCCCACTGGAGTACCTGGTCGGCGTGGTGCAAAGGGCATACAGGGCGAGGTGGGCCCCCGAGGTGCGGAAGGACAACATGGGGAAGTTGGCAGCCCTGGAGCACCGGGAGTGGCGGGTCCACAAGGACCTGAAGGGAAAATGGTATGTTTAAATGTATATATTCAATGTTTAAATGTATATATTCATGTATGATCGCAATCTCACCTGATGGTAAGCGACGATACGGTCGAAGGTGTAGCGCGTTTGTAAGAGGTACCTGTTCACTCTCGTTTTGAAGACACCCAGATTGTATTTATCGGGAAACGCAGACACCGGCAACGAATTCCACTCCTAAGCTTATACAACATTCAACACAATAATTGCTGGAAGATATGTATAATTGTATATTCTGAACTGAAATTTTTAAATTTAGATAAGGTTTTGCTTTTTAAGTTTATCTATATAGTTGTATTTCTTGCAAAAACACAATCTACACAAAAATCTTGTGATGAACCCATGTACTAAAATAATATTGTGTCAAAATATTATACATACACAACTCACACAAACATGACACACACATACATGACACTTACATACGCTATACATACATACCCACACACACACAGAGGAGCGCGTGCGTTTTGCGCATCCTCATACCCTACATACGTATATCGAACAATAGAATTGATTGTAATGAATTATGTATGACATAAAACTTTAGTATCTAGCTATTAAATAGGAGAAGACACTGACTCCTGAAACACAGTGTATACTAGTTCGGGAGGCTATGGATTCAGCATAACTATGTAAATACTTTTATGTCAAAATAAACGATTTGTATTTTGTATTTGTATTAAAAGGTAAAACAGAAACAGGCACCAACTACACACATCAGGGTGCCAGACCCTGTTTTATGTTTACCATGTTTAAATTGCAGTGCCAATTTGAAATTATAGCTAGATAACATTGTATCTGGCATTTGTTATATATCCACACAACTTTACTAAAACTAATATGATATTCATTGTTGTAATATTTCTAGGGACCGCGCGGACCTGTAGGACCGAAAGGAGATGATGGTCTTCAGGGAATTCAGGGGGAAACTGGATCCAGAGGGCCACCGGGACCTGAAGGGCCCAAAGGTGACTCAGGTCAAGCCGGTATGCCGGGAGAACGGGGCGAGACCGGACCTCAAGGAATCAAGGGGGAACCGGGACCTGATGGACCAGACGGAAGTACTGGTTTACCAGGCCCGTCCGGCCCAGTAGGGCCACCTGGCAAGCCTGGTGAAACTGGACTGCCTGGTAATCCTGTAAGTTGAAAAATACAGCAACGCCCTGTACAGGGTTAAATTGTAATATGTTAACAAATTGACTAACTTTTTGAGTTCCGCGTTGCGAGTTGCAGCCTAGTCGTAGGCGGTTCATATATCCCAACCAAGAGTTACTAACTGATTAAAAAATATTAATTGTTGGTTTTACAGTCCATCGTTGCGAGCTCAAGAAAGTTTTTATTTTATAACAAACTAACCCAGGTTTCGTTGTCCAGCGTCGCTCGTTACGTTTGGTTAAATTCAGTATAGATCGAACTTAGACCGTCAGGTAGGTATTCTTTATCGCGGAATTAAAACTATTTATTACCCACATTATATAATATCTTATTTAAAATGGACTTCCGCAAAGTAACGCCTGATTCCATCAAATATCTTTAATCAAAATGTGTTAGTAAAAAACTCCAAAAATTTTTATATTCATGTCGCAAATAAATTTTATTTAAAATAATGATAGATTTCAATAGCTGTATATATAATTTTTGCAGGGTTCAGAAGGGCCGGCAGGCACACAAGGCAGCCCCGGCGCACCCGGAGACAAAGGTGACACGGGACCTAAAGGGGCGCCTGGGGAACAGGGCCCGGCGGGGCCTGCAGGGCCGGTGGGGCCTGAGGGCCAACGTGGCGTTAGGGGTGCGCCGGGAACCAACGTGAGTAACTTCTTGGAACTCATTATTAACTCCAATCTTTCCAAAAATAGAGCAGTCTAGCAACATCTGCGGGGTAATTTTAATGCGCTCGGATTGATTCCGGTTGATTAGAAAGCCACTGTTTCTGATCGTTTATATTTCGGAATTGCATCCCGACAGAACACATCCCTGACATTACATAGGCAGCCTACGGCTTCTAGGGAAACTCACTTCTAGTAAATTCAAATTTTATATTATGTCAAGTATCCTGTATAGTACCTATTAACTCTTCTATTTTGGAGAGACAACTACACTATGTGTGGGCATACAAAGTTTTGACTAGTATTTAATCGACTTCCAAAATTAGGAACTTTTCTTAATTAGTCTGTATTTTTTTCATCAATAGGGTATCTCGAGTAGGGCGGTCCCCTATTATGAATTTTATGAAAAATATCACTATTGAAGATGGAAAATTGGAGGATGAAATTTCAATATCGCGACTTTCCGTTGAAATCGGTTCCTTTTCATAATTAATACGCGTTTGTAAAATGTAGTTTGTTCTGCATATCTATCTGTATTCTGTAGGTCTATATTATCTTTACAGGGAGAAGTTGGATCTCCAGGTATGATGGGTCCCTCAGGGCCGCCTGGAAAGGCTGGACCTCCCGGCGCTCAAGGGTTAAGAGGCGATAAAGGTAACAGAGGACCTAAAGGGCACATAGGAGACACTGGCCCGATGGGACTGAAAGGAGACCAGGGCGAAATAGGAAAACAAGGGGTGCCTGGCCCGGCCGGACCTATTGGAGCTAAAGGAGACACGGTAAATATTCATAGCAAAACTAAACTTACAAAAAATATCTTCTTATGATTTTTTTAGCTTCTCCTAATCAGCAATTATTTCGTTACAAAATCTCGATTTTTTCCTTCCAATGTGGCTTGAATTTGCACAATAATTGTTTGGGACATTGTTTTAAGCCTTCAATTTACTACCTGTGCTGTTTCAAAATATATCACTAGTGCCTGGATACTGGATTTAGATGAATACATACATCTTCCTCCATTTCGCACGATTGTTTGCTCCGTAAATGGTGACTCCATCATCCATGGCATAAACTATAGGTAGGTATGTGTTCATGGGCTTAGCAACTCTTTATTATTAGAGAGTATATCCGCATCGTACAATCATTTTTGATATGGATTTTCCGAACATTTTAACCTTATCCTCACCGTAAATATTATAACTTTACCAGGGTCCAATTGGCCTCCCTGGTGCCAAAGGTGATACCGGACCGGCTGGTGAACTAGGACCAGAAGGTCCACTAGGACCAAAGGGTTCACCCGGCCCTGAGGGGAGGCCGGGGCTCCCTGGGCCACCAGGAAGCCCTGGGCCTCCAGGACCACCGGCACCACCACCCCAACTACCAGCCGAGCTGTTCTCATCGTACAGGAGTCGAAGAAGTGTCAACATGGAGCCACAGGAATCTGTAACTGAGGATAACTCTGAAGAAGGTATTAATAGTCCTACTAAATAGACGCAAAAGCTTAGGGTGCGTAAAAACGTTTAGGGTTCATGTAAGTATGTATGTGAGTTTCTTTATTCCACCATAACTTATGCCTGTATATATGCCTGAACAGATTTGGATGCAATGGGGTATCGTTAGAATCTTTTCATAATCCCGAGTGACACTGTCTAGGGCAGTCATGTTTTTTATGTAACTTTTGTTACAATGACTTGTTTTTGCTTCAGAGACGGATATACACTACCTTGAAGGCTTGAACTGACATTAAATCCAAATGAGAACATATAATAATTGTCACCCGGAAAAATGCAAATTCGTCAGACAAAACTAGAAACTGTAATAAGTATAACAGTGCAACTACATAATATGTATTACATACGATATAGTTTCTGCATGCCGTATTTTTTGTTTTTTATTATAGTACATTACGCTCTACGGACACGTGGTCCATACTTTTATAAGATTAGGTTAAGTATATATTAATCGAAATTAACGATATTAACAAGATAAAAAAAAAACAAGACGGGAACCTAATTTAGGTTGTAATTTACAAGGCGACAGAAGGATTACAACTGGAGTTGACCAGACTCATACCCTATATAATTTGTGCCAGACTCCACAAGCGGCACCCGTGGTTACTAATACTAACGTATCTAGAAGTCGTTTGACATTATTAATGAAATTTAAAAAGTAACTTGACGTTCCAAAAATAATTTGAAAAGGTCACATTTGAAATTAGTCAATATGTGATGATGCGAATTGTGACTCCACAGACAATGCGACGAAAATCGGTTTTCCATTTACAAATGTATTTTCAGATGACGAGGTAGAATGGGCCAGAGAAATAATGTCAGGAGTTTTGGCAGCAAGGTCTGCTATTGAAACGATGAGACGGCCCAGAGGAACTCGGAACAATCCAGCGCTATCCTGTCGGGACTTGCGCACTGCTCATGTTAATTTAACGGATGGTAAGATTGTTCTATTTTCACTGAAGTGCGCGCAGGGGCCCGATTTTTGATTTTCACGAGTGATTTCGAAATCACCGGTGATAAAATTCTCAGCGATGACTTCGAAAACACTAATTTGCAAAAGTCGTATTTTTTAAAGTCATACCCTGTATACCAATATGCAACTATTTCTTAGCTTTGATTATTATGATCTATTTCACTAATATCGTTGAACAGGTTACTATTGGATCGACGCTCGAGGGACGGTTGGCGGACGTCCTATAAAGGTCTACTGCAAGGGATACAGTACGTGCCTCGACCCTGACGAAAGAGACCCCGCAATCTTCACCGCTGATGGAACTACACACAAGTTTTCACAGATGACCGATGGATATCGAGTGAGAAAAAATAGATATTTATGAATAGCTAGCTGTTGCCCGTGGTTTCACCTGCTTGGAGATTCCGGAGAAACGTGATGTTACGGGATAAAAGTAACCTATGTTAATCTGCAGCCCATAGATTGTCCCTAAATAATCTTTTGGTAATGAGATGCTGGTTGTTTGCCTGATGGTAAGCATTACGCCGGCCCGTAACAATTGCAGTGCCACTCTTTGAACACAAAGGACTGTGCGGCACTGCAGTGCGCTCCGTTGATCCGTTGCGCCGTTTCTGCTTGAAAGAAGGACAAACCAACAAACTAACACACAAAAAACACATTTCAAAATGTATAGTAGTACGGACTAGCTCTGGCCTCCGGCTCTACCTAAATGCGTGGTATCAAGATAAAACTACGACGTCTTATTAGACGATAGAAAACTACTAGTATAGTTTTCTATCGTCTAATAAGACGTCGTTACTTAGGTTAAGGATAGTTCCTTAACCTAAGTAACTTTTGTTATATACCAATTTGTTATATATCAATAGGTATATAACAAAAGTTACTTAGGTTAAGGATAACTTGTAGTTTTCTATCAGTGAAAACAATTCTGAATTGGATCAGTAGTTTCAGAGATTACACCAGTTCCAGTAAATGCTTTCTGATTTTTATAATTTGTCTTGTTAGTGTGAGTCAAATCTTGCCAGTTTTTCACGCAATTCCCGGTGTTCTATTGAGCCGAAAAACTATTTTACATACCTACCTACTGTAAAATGATGTCACAGAGCTGGCTGATGATGGAGTCGGAAGGTGGCCACAGGAACTCTGTAACGAAACGACGTAACCCTATCGAGTTAGGGCTCGTTTGATCTCTGATCCTAGATGATGTCCAGAGTCCGAATGATGGAGCCAAAACCTGGCCACATGATTACAGTACCAATTACGTATTTTGTTACAGCTTGTCAGTAAAACATATATTCCCAAAACCTATTATTTTATTTTCAGTTTACATACGACGGTGAAGGATTCGGTGCAGTACAGCTCCGATTCTTGCGACTGCTGTCCAGCGGAGCGAGGCAGAACTTCACTTACAACTGCGTCGACACGAAAGCACCGCAGAGGTAATTCAACCGGAAACGTAACAAACTTTTGAACTAAACAACTTATAAAAGTTTAAGTCTAGATTATTCGAATACTTTGCCGTGTTCGTGGCATAGACAAAAAGGTCAGGGGGTCTAGACTAGACAAAGTCACTACCACATGTAACATGTCATCTTCCACATTTCAGCCGCAGAGTTCGTCGGAATAGAATTGTGTGCACATTGCATTGAACTTTATGTACATTGGTTAACGTATGTGGAGGTGTGAATAGAGCTTTATATCAATTTCTAACATTTTTACCTTTTCTGTTATCGTTTACGATTGTAGAAAGTGACTTTGTCTACTAAGTTCGGAATATTAGAGGACAGTCTATGTAAGTAGACCTTTCTAACTCAAATCGTTGGGCGTTAATAAGCTTTCTTCGGAAAATGTTATAGGTAGATACAGTTACAGTAAATACAGTTTATCAAAGTCGTGTAGTATTTTTTTTGTTTAATTTCGTAATGTTTCAGATCTGACATCCCTCCTGACCCGACTAGAATCAGCGACGTTAAATTATTTGGATTCAACGCTGCAGAATTTAGAGAGCCACAAGTTCTAAAAGATGACTGCAAGGTAAATAATCATTAAGTTCACACTAATTTCATATGCCTTGTCTTGATAGATCAAGACAGGCTGATTTTTCTCATCTCTCGTGACATAAAACCTGGCTCAAGCCGGCCATATAGAGGTGCACGCTACAGCTACGGTCTACTGGAGGTCTTTAAACCCTCGCGTGCAAAGGCGTATCGTACCTTTGAAACTTTCAAAGGTATATAGGATACGCAAAATAACTTTGCTGTCGAGCGAAACACACGAATTATTGATAAAAGAAATTGCGCGACCGACTTTAAAAAAAAAGGAGGTAGTTCTTATTTCGTCTGTTTATTGTGTCAATTTTACTTGATATCTCCCCCAATCCACGATTTGAATCATTCTTTTTTCATAAGTACTAGGATATATCAAGGGTGGTGCTTTCATACATTTTAGGAAAGAATACCACGTTCAAGTGGAAAATGGGGGATAAGACAACGAGTAATACGGTACGGAAGGGATAAGATGTCATGTTTCGCTATTTTCGCCACTTTTTTAAAATCAATTTTTGTCTTTCAGGACGGCTCTGGCGAAATAGTGCTGGAAATTAAAACGTCTAGAACCGACAGACTACCTATAAGCGACTTCCAACCACTGCTGTTCGCGGACACAGAACACCAGTTTGCTTTCACCGTGGGACCGATTTGCTTCACATGAGGCGTGTTTCACTGTTTGTAAATAAGGATTATTATAGACTGCATTATGTACTTAAGTTTGGACCTTTGTAAATATTGTAAATAAATGTTGTGACGATCAAAAATTATTGTTTTTTTTATAAGTAATATCTTTGTTGTAATTCGACCTTTTAAGTGCTACAAGTAGGTAACTCACATAAAAACAAATCTATACATATACTTAATAAGAATGTAAATAATATATAAATGCTTACGAACCCACCCCTACACTAGATTTCCGTGTCGGGTGTCGCAGGTGACATTATATGGACACACAAGCAACTAAAGACCCAAGAACAAACTTTAAAGTTCACCATACACGATCATACCAATTCCATCGCTACGCGCGTCGTGGATTCAGTGCTCGAAAATTGGACCATCATTCGTCCAATTTTCGAGCACACCGACCACACAGGCGGTAATTTCATTCCGGGAGCGCCATCGCTCCAGTTTTCGGTCATTTTGCGTCTCGAGTACTGCCAATTGAGCGAAATGGATCGTTGTATCGGCAACACAATGAGTTGGAATGTTGTGGAACGTCGAATTTGAAACGTTTGGAAATCCAATATTTCTATCACTCCATATAAACCATCTGAGATTCCCCACACAATGGGAGTTTTTGGAACGTTTGCGTGGAATGTTGTAGAGTGGAGCATTCGTGAATGGTGAACTTAAGCTCATAACACAAAGTTTTCCACGGCCGGGAATCGAACTCTCTTTGCATGCATGCCAATTTAGTCACAATTATATCACACCCTGCTATCCATAAAGGATAACTTTGTTCATTTGTCTGTACCTGTACGACGTACGTGGTATTTATTTTGTCTCAAACACAGCTATAGCTAATAGATATATGAAAATTAAAAAGAACTACCTACATGTTCAAAAAAATTCTACTCGACCATTCTAATGTCGATATTTGAGTATTTTTACTTATTTATCGTGTTTGGGGAGGAATTAAAGAAATAATTAATTAATCCTTCCAGTACTGTTTATTAAATTGTGATCAAACAAGAGAATTTTCTCTAACAGAGATCTAAATCATCATTACAATAATTACTACACCTTAAAAATAAAATCTTATTTTAATTTTGATAATAATTTGTTACAAAATGTCATCGGCACAACTTATAATTACCACAGAATAATTTATCATAAGCATAAATGCTGAACAGATAAACAACATACATTCCAGCTGGTTACTATTCCAGAACCCAATTATAATTATTACAATATGTATAACCTTGTGTCAAAAACAATCCAGGCAGTTTAATAAAATTCTTATTTGTGTTACCATCAAAACCTATATCTATGTATACAAAACTAGCAGCTATTCCCATATATTTGCCCTCAAAATTGGATCCATAATGGTGATAACAAAAATAAGAAATAAATGCTACATTATTATAAAATACTATACTCACGCATACTTATAACAAACAACTATTAAACTTAATATTTATTTACAATAATATAATCTAAACAGTCCAGCTATTGAAAGTGTGAAATTTTAACAAATAGAATTGTGAACAAAATTCTATAGAATTGCACAAACTAATTGACGAATGGACAAGTTTGTGCAATTATTATATTCGTGATGTTCTCAACGTACCGTCCACTTTTGGTTCTCTACTGTTTGCCGTGATGTCGAATTTGCACCGAGAATGAAACTAAGAGTCATTTCCAACTAGTATTTTGCATAGGTAAGTACTTACTTTTGGCTTATAAAGCATAATTGTATTTACAACATAAAGGAATAATTAAAATTTAACTTGATAGATAAAAATTAAATTACCAAATACCAAAACTCAAACATGGAATCGTAATTCAAGATTTGAATTTTGCTTCCAACTGGTAGTGGGCTAGAACATTTGGATTATCTATAGGCCTATTTGGGCTTGTAGATTATCCAACTGTTTTTGTAGCTAGGTTAGATGTAGTGTTTATTTATGTATCAGCTAGTTAATAAAGGCAAAGAGCCCGTTAAAAAAAATTTGAATTGTCATTTCATGAACAAGACTGTAAAATGATGGTGACGTACTTTGACTAAACTGTCATATCATTAGGCAGTCAATTGTTTCGCAGTTAATTTATTTCGATGTGTCCTCTTGGAGATCACATTAGTGTTAGTGGAACGAAGTTTCTATAATAAATATCATAACTTCACTCATAGATCTCATACTTAGATAGTTCTGACAGTATTCATTAGTATAGACACGTAATACATGCTATAACAGATATCACATTTCCGGGAAAAAATCGTCGACTTAATTACCAGGGTTAGTAACTCGAAAAAATATTTATTTAAGATTTTAAAAAGCTTACAATGGTATCAATATTTTTGATGCCATTGTACGATAAAATGTATTAACGCCTCCAATGGAACAGCTGAGTTTTACAGGAAAAAAATACCTTGTTATTTGACCATTGCCGCAAGCGCGTATGCATATCATCGATGCATCGTGCGATGCATATCGATCGATAAATTTGGATAAGATAAAATTAGAAATACGTAGGACGTTGTTGATTTTTGTCGAAAACGAAACATTGCCTTTTTTTACAAAATCTAATAAAAACATTGGAATTACGCGTACTGCAAAATAAAATCGAGAGACGCGCGGAGAGACGAATAGTTTCCGTTTTGCGACATTATTTCGCATGCTCGACGGTTTTTTTTAAATCGTACTGTCGTAGTGCGCGCTTAGCCTAACTTACTCGTCCCGAGACACAATATTCTGTGTCTTGAGACGTGCACTTATCCCTTGAAGTATGTTGTTCTATATATATTACTACACACTAGAATTAACTTCCGTTGGTTCAGAAATAGAATCATTATTTTCTTTTGTTTCCGCAACAGGCTTATTTCTATCACCTGCATCAGTATTTTCGGTTGAATCCATTGCTATTTTCATTTCGTTCTTAGTTAAATCTCCGATATTTATCGTGTCATCTTTATTAGTTTCGACAGATTGGACAGTTGCTGTTTTATTAGCATTTCCACCTTCTATACATTCAACAGCCTTGACACACGTTGTTTCATTAGATTTTCCATCATTTGTTTCGCCAGATTTGACGCTTGTTGCTACTTTAGCATTTTCACTATTAATAGTTTCAACAGATTTGACACTTGTTGTTTCAATAATAGCACCATCTTCATTAGTTTCAACAGATTTAATACTCGTTGTTTCAGCAGCAGTTTCTTCATCCATGGGCTCTGAAGATTTAATGCTCGTTATTTCAGGTACATTTCCTTCGTCTGTTGATTTAACACTCATAGTGTCAATAATATTTTCCACAAGACCATTTCGTTCTTCAGAATAAATTTCTGTAGGACCAATTTCCATGCCCTCTACAGAACTAGCATCTGTATTTGTATTCTTATCTGAATACTCCGATTTTGATTCTTCCCCTGAATCTTTAGTGCATTTCCGATTTTCTTCAATGACAGTTTCTCCTATTGAAATGCTGTCATCCCTTAAATTTACGCAAGTTTCAGTTACTGAAACCTCTGGTGATTTAAGAGGATTATCGTCTTTACGTAATTCTATATCATCAGCCTCATCTGACGAAGCTAGTAGTATATCTTCTACAGTTTGATTATACTCATCGTTGTTTCTCTTGTTGGTCTTCTTTTCTACACCATCTTTAGTACATTCTATTTCCCGATTGGCACTAACTGTTTCCTCAATAGCTTTTTTAGTGGGAAGGGAATCGATTATCTCATTTTCTATTTCTTTATCTTTTGAAGAATCACCTTTGTTTTCTTCCGATTCTGAATAACTTGAATTTTCAATACTAATAACGTCGCACGACTGTTTCTTTTTATCCCTTTCATCGCTACTTACATTATTTATGCTTGATGTATCAGATATGGCAATGGGAGTGCCACTATCTGAAGAGTCCTGGACTGAAGTGTTACACTCATTCTCAGAATACAATTTTTGCAAAAGATGAAGTTCATCAACATCTGATTCGATTTCGTTACTCTCGTCGCTAAGTGAATGCACTTTTTCACTATGCTCTTTATTTTCATCTTTACTTTTAGCACCGGAATCGGATTTGTCCGCGTCCTTATTGCCTCTATCAGGTAAATATGCGTTTAGAGGGGTAGTATGAAGTGTGTCGGGATTAGGATGCTCTTTATCTTTATGTTCAACATCTCCTTGTACGTCAGCTTCTTTTTTACTGCTTCCAGCTTCATTCAAGTCTTTTATCGTTGCGTTTTCATTCTGAGGGTGTTCACTTTCTGCAGAGCGATCATCAGGTTGGTTTTCTTTGTCATCATTTGCCTTTTTAGATTTTCCTTGTATGAGTTTTTTGAGACATTCCTTTCGTTTCTCCTTACTTATTAAGGTAACAGCGTCTTCACTAGGCTCGTCGTCATCACTCTCGTCTGGTGATTCCTCAGCCTCTTTGTCTCCAATTTCTACAGCCTCTAATTTCAATAGGTTCTGTCGATCTACATATCTGAAAATGATAAATCACCACAACAGTTAGGTAAAATTATAGTTAAATTTATAAACACTGAGCCGATTTGATTCAGCTAAGAATAAAAATTGATAAAACTATTAGTTTGAAAAATTACTAAGGAATAAATTTATAATAATAACAAGCAATAGACACAAGGGTGGCTTTGTGGCGAGCCATCGGTGAGTGGCGACACCGTGTACCCCGACTCCCTGGGGCTAAATGAGACGCCTGACCCCCCGGCTTGCCTTCACTGACTGTCCGGGGGTGGTGACCGCAAGAGCTAAGAACCTAAAGTTTCAGGGTGGAAGTGATAAAAAGCATAACGCACGGGAGTAGCGCCTCAGTCAAACTGCAGCACACCTCTCCAACACGTGGATGGATAAAGACCTCCACGCCAACGGTGCCTCTTAGGTCGCCAATTATACTGGCAGCCTTTATGGGGAGGCCGTTCAGTGGGTGACGAGTCAAGTCAACACCTGCCTACATATTTTTACATGAGGCGGAATTGGCAGGTGCTGGAGTCTCATTTCATAGACCGAATTAAAGTTATCAAACATTCATTATAATATTCCAGGCTTTTTATACATATCTTACAAAAGTCCTTCCCATCACTACCTCCCAACTCATAATAATTTTCTATAATTTTAATTTAAAAGGGAACATTAAGACACTATTCGCTAGCTCCATTTACGCCTATCAAAGGTCCAGGCCAAGACCCGATTACTAATTTAAATAAGGAATAATAATCATTGATAATTATAATCAATAGTTATTATAATATGTCAAAAATCTGCCAAATATCAGCTGGTAGCCTTGATATTGAAAGACTAGCCAAAAACCTTATAGGCAACGATGTATTGGTTGCGGGTAGGCTTAGAGTCACGACCATCCCTCCTATTCACACTAAAGGCTTCACCAAACAGGACGCGTACCTTGCGCCACATGTCGATGCGCGTCACATTGCGATGTCACATTAAAATTGACGCAACACTCCACAAATGACTATAATCATACTATAACCAGATTGATTTCATGACGATCGCGGAAAAACAGAGAATAGATGTACATCTTAAATAAAAAGAGAAATCAATTAGCTGAATATCATCGTTTGTATCGGCAATTTTCATCACATGAACATCTAACGCAATCTATTGTGTCTCAATCATGATGAAAGTATTTCTACACGTACGTCGGAGGTTAAAATGATTCTTTTTATAAATTCTAACCCCGGTTAAAGCTTCCTAGCGTCGTGTCAGAGCACTGCGTATTGCTAGCTCCCGCGCTCTGTTTGACAGTACAATACCGAAACCGTACTACACAACTCAACGTTATAGAGCGGCGCCACGCGTCAGAACGCGGCGCTATAGCGCGTTCTATTTGGAAAAGCCTTAAGTGTTTTGCTTCGACCTTAATAGTGTACCATACAAATGTTTTAATTTTGTTAACTTTTAGGCAATAAAAATTATTCTTATTCTATCCTTATTCTTATTGTAATGTGCTCTGCTAAGGAGTGGCCCCTTGTTAACGAACAGGTATTTCTAGGCAATTGATTGTACTACGCCGTCGACCGCACCGTCGCTTACAATTAGTAGAGATTGTGGTCAAACGAGAGTTTGAAAAACAAAAGAAAATCGCATTCACTTACTTGTTAAAAACATCTGTCTCTTTTTTAGCAGCCAGTCGTTTGTTTTCTTCCAGTTTTCTCTTGAGATCTGGACTGTCCTCTGCTGGGTCCACTTTGTCCACCGGGATTCTAGAAGCAGCTAATCTCCATTCATTCTCTTGTCGGCGTCTTTGTAATTTTTTACCGCATCTTGTGAATAGGTCACGTGCTGTAATACAACGATACAAAAGTTACGTTTGATACACTTACAAAATCTGTAAAATATGTATTTTAACACTCTTATGATAGCTTCACTTATAACTATATAACTAACAAACAATGTAACTAAATCTTAGAAGTCAATTTTAACCAACTTCTAATAACTGTCGTATCGAAATGAAACTTTGTATGTATATGTAGTTCGGATGAGAATACAATAATTTGGTATCATGGAACTGATCTGATTATGGAGCCTGGAAGTGGATAGTGGAACTATTCAGTGGCTCCATGTAAACCCCTCGAGTTTAGGCTCATATGATTCGTTTTGACGAGTCCAATAGATTGCACTTGGTGTCGAGGTTCTGAAGATGGAAGTGTGTTTTTTAGTTTCTTACTACGTGTAAGAAATATTGTGTATTATTTTCGTAGACTAGCGTTTATCTATTGGTAGGGACCTTCCAAATTCCAGGTTCATTCTTGAACTACTCCTTCTCCAGCTTATTATATTATATTATATCACTCGCTGCATTTAGGAAAACTTCAAGTGGTTGGTATTCAAAAATTGAAAATAACTATCAACACAACCACATACAATATTGTAAATAATTTATAACATAACAGGAAAAGACGAAGCAGCTATTGCGAGAGATGTAAGTACAAGATTATGACTCAATTTTTAAAAAGTTCTAGTGAAGTTTGTTACTAGTAATGCGTTCACAATTGGACTGCTTCCACTGCGAAAAGGACCAATCATGATGTAGGTATTATAATCTATGCGAAGGCATCATAAGTAGTCTGTTGTCCAATGTCCGTAAGAACTAGGGCAACACACAGCGGTGACGGCATCGGATAGTCAGTTTTTTGTATGATACCGTATCGTATGCGATGAAAATATTACGTTGCGTTACCGCATCGCATGCGCTGCGGCATCGTTTTTACGTCGCGTTGTCGTACCGCAATGCTGTGACTCCGCCCCGATAATCGAAGATTGGAAAGGTGAAGATAGCATGAAATATTTAGATGGAACACTGTAAAGGATCCACAAGATGTGAACATTTCTGCGACAGTACACCCAATTGAGCCGAGTATAAAATTCGGAGGCAGACATCGCATAATCGCTTCTAGGGATTAAAATAGATTAATTTATCTATAAACAAAAACAAAATTATATCCTAACGAAGAAAACATCATAATTTTAAAAAAGACGATAGTGGAAACTTTGACCGAACTAATGATTTAAAATAACTCACCTTCTTCCATAACATCAGCCTCATTCCAACCCAACCTGTCCTCTTGGTTAGCATCTCTCACGCAACGAAGCACATCGTGGAAATCAGGAAACGGCAGCGGCGTACCAATAGGCACTTTCCTATTTATCCACTTTTCTAGTCGCTTAGCCGGTCCCTTAGGCTGTCCGGGACGGGCATCGATCTGCACACGAGCCTCAGATGGCATTTTCGTGTTAGTCAGCTGGCACAGTTTAGCATGCACCCGAACCATTCTTTCTTTATACCTGAAACAGATTATTATTCAATTTTTGAACTACTGATGATGTTTATTATTATCATAATATACACAAAAATGATATACATAAGCACTAGATAAATAAGACATTTAAATAATAAATGAAAATAAATTATATTCCAATAGGGATGTTGCATGAAACACAAAATCTATACAAATTAATAAAATCGAAGTGTCTGTTTGTAATATCAAAATAACAGCTTTTTACCAAATGCATATGAAAGTATATACGGTACCTATAAAAATAAAAAAAAATAAAAAAAAAAACAACCATTTTTAAAATTTTTGTCTGTCTGTCTGTTTGTTCCGGGTAATCGCCAAAACGGTTGGGTTTTGACGGGACTTTCACTGGCAGATAGCTGATGTTACAAGGAGTAATTAAGGCTACTTTTGTTTTAGAAAAAGAATTAGAGTTCCGCGCGCAAAAAAATAAAAACCATGAAATCCAATATCTCCGCGCGGGTGAAATCGCGGGCAGCAGTTAGTATATAATTAATGCCGTTGTGCCTAAAACAACACAAACACAATAAAAATAAAATTCACAAAAAATGTATGTAATTTCCACAAAGATAATGCAGCACATCTAAAAGTTTCCCGAAATCAACGATTTTTTTGTATCATGCAATAGTAATTTTTAAATGGGATCATTCAGATTCTTTACATTTCAATGAATAAAAAATGTATGACAACTATGTACTTAAAAGCAGTTTTTCACAGCTAAATCAACAAAATGTATGTTTTTAGTACAGCATTACGGCCCGAGTAGAACAAGTGACGTCAGATGTTTTGCTCAATTTTCATGGGGCGTTTTAGCGCTCAGTAGATACGCCCGACTTTGACTCTCATTTTTGATGTATCTAACGTTCGATTTCCAGTTTTATCAATAGATATTTTATTCTCATAAGAAAACGAACTGATTGACATCATAAAAAGATGGAGTCAACATCCCTATTGGTATGTACATTCTTAAATCAAAATATGTAATTACTTACGAGTTACATTGAAATACGAAGTAAGATAAATCAGGCACATGAAATTGTAAATATTGGATAAAACGTGTACATGTATACAGATAGGTAAAAATAGATTAAAAAACTCATATAAAAAGAAAAAAACTTGTAAGTACAGACTAATAAAATATTATCCCAGCATGAAACATCACTAGTTTAGATAATGGGGTTGTTAGAGGAGAATTAAATTAAGAGGCAAATATAATATGAGATGCAACAGTCCGCACATTCTAAATATGAATCAAAGAACCAAAATAAGAAATGGCACAAACAGAAAATAAACTAGCAACTGAAGCATAAAGTGTATCTCTCACCAACACACCTTTGTAAAAGTGCTTCTTTGTTTAGTGGTTTAACTTCCTTAGAAGAGGTGTCATCCTCACTGCATTCAAAGAAAACAATTACTTTTTAATATCAAGCGAATTGAAGAAATTAAAATATATGCTAGGCACCTAATGTAGATGGACACCAAGATGAATAATGCAGTTTCTGGACTGGTATGATTTTACTTGATTTTGTTGTATAAACTGGCAAATACTTTGCGATGCCATTGTGAAAAATTATGAATGACGAACTATTTGGCCCCTGTAAATATATATTGGTGCGACTCCAGCACAAAAGCTAATTGTATGTCTAGTGAAGATTTACAACAATGATAGGAGTGGAATGTGCGCATACTTAGATTGGTCAAAGTTTAGACTCCAAACTTTGGGAGTGAATATAGAGATACATTTCACTTGTTACAGTAATAGGTAGACTAGCAACCAGATTCCAAAATTCAGAATTCCATGACAATATTCTCATACCTTAGCTACAATACTACTATTGAAATAAAATTAAAGCTAAAGAAACTTAGAAAATAAAGGTGTTCTTATTCTATGTGGAAATAGATAAAAGATGTTTGAGTCTTGCTCTTTATTTATCTAGTGCTTTTTATGACATCTACTTTCTTCATGATTGCCTTTCATAGGAAATAAGTAAATGAAACAAACCTTTCGGTAAGTAAGTATACAGAGTCCTCTTCATCATCAAAGTCCACCTCTTGTTCTTCAAGTTTCTGTATGGCTCGATGAAGTTTCTTCAATGTCTTCTCCAATTTACGTATCTGCCTTTGTCGCTTTAAATCAAATTCACTTTCCTCTCCATATAAAAACTTTTCTTGTTCTGAAAATAAAGTAAAGTAAACTAAAAAATCATATTTGTTTTAGTATACATTATTTATTCGTATAGTAATATGTAGGACATACATGACTACATGTATATATTATATTGTAGGTGTATATTATTATGTTATTTTATATATTTTATGTTATTGATTTTTTGTATTTATATCTACTATAATATTAGTTATATACTCTCTATGCTGTAATTTTATTTATGTGATTTGATCAATATCCTAATCCGCCTGTCATCACCCGCAGGGTTGACCTGAAAACCAGCGTTGATTGTTTTATGCACACTGCATTTATGCTGAGGTGAATCCTTTTCGGCCCCACATCACTGCAGATGTTTTTTAAAACTTTGGATTGTGTCATTTTTTGTATCCTTGTCAACTGTTTCTTTTGTCGGTTTCTCCTAATGTTCTATTTATTGTGTGTGTGTGTGTGTGTGTGTGTGCGTGTGCGTGTGCGTGTGCGTGTGCGTGCGCGTGCGCGTGCGCGTGCGCGTGCGCGTGCGCGTGCGCGTGCGCGTGCGCGTGCGCGTGTGCGTGTGCGTGTGCGTGAAAGTGAAACAAAGAAATGTCACTGTCAAAGTGACTGATATAGTGAGTGATATTTTTCACTCATGAAAAATATTTATGTTTCTATTTCACCCGGCTTTGCTCTCATGCGGCACAATTATAACGTAACCAGAAACAAATAACAAGAACTAACAACAAACACTTAAACAAACCCACTACAAAATAACAAGATCTTTAACAACAACACATATGCAGCTAGATTAGACTCAAGTTCGGAGATTGGAACAGATCAACAGACAGAAAAAGAAAATGGTGGAGATCGCACAAAATGTTTCAAATCTCTGCTGTGTTCCCAGTCTAAGAAAAATAACTGCACATTAAAAAACTTCCTTTTATTATACTTTTGTTTAAAATAATAATCTTGCAAAAATGATCCATTCAAAATTTTTTAATAATTGAAGTTTATCATGTTGTAATTTAAAATCAATTAATAATAATGTCTATCACCAAATTATTGATTGCACAGTTTTCTATCAACTTTTTCGTTCTGTCAACACCTTTGTTTACATAAAATATCTAAGATTTTGGAACAGGGTACAGTAAAAACAATTTGTTCATTCGTTTTTATTCTCATCAAACTAAACATTACTTTTGCAACCCAAGGCCATACTCAGCTACATGAAGGAGTGGCTTAGGTAGGCACCAGCATCGAAAAACACAACACACTCCAAGCAACAAAAGTGCATGCCTAACACCCCCAATAAGAATAAACATTACTATTTAGAGACATATTCAAAGAATATAAAAATTTTCTGCATGCCCAATCAAAAGCCACAGTAGACCAGACCCAACCTGCGGTCCGTGATTCCAAGTATGGTTTATAATACCAGTGCCTTTTTAAAGTACACAAATGTATGATTCAAACATGAAATCTTTACATGCTACAGAAGACAGAAGTGCATCAAACCTAACAACTTAAAGTACACCACAAGCACAATCAATAAACTTAAAACATTAATATTTTGCATTGACTAGTAGCGGAGAGCCATACATAATACTTAGTGGAATTCATTATAATTATTTGACTCACCTTCATTTTTGGTCTCTTTCAACACAGGTTGTGCTTTGGCTACTTTTCTCTGGAGATTCAGTTCATCCACAACATCCTTTATGTATAAATACATCTTTTCCGGAGCTGCTTTCATTGCAACAATTTTACTAGATACCATATCAATAAAATCCTCCGAGGCTGTGTACTCTTTCGGAACCTGCCGATAGTATGACTTTATCTTTTTTTCAACTATCTTCCTCATGTCATCTGAATTTTCCAAATGGAAGCACAGATTTATAAAGCTTTGGTATACAGGGTGAAATTCATCCCTTTCCTTATCATCAAGGTCCACAGTTTCAATTACATTCATTATCTTGTACTCTGGTCTGTCCTTTATTTGTCTCTCTGTAGCCACCTTAGTTTTCTTTGGTGTTGTGTTTTGTTCTGTCTCTGGAGGCTTGATAGGAGACTCTTCAATTTCCACTATATCAATGACCTCTACGATTTTTTTTGACTTTACTTTCTGAATTAGTTCTTCCTTTTTCTCCTTATCTTGTTCTTCTGTACTGATTGTAGGTTTTTCTACTGGAAGTGGCTCAAATTCAATTTCCACTGTTTCTATCAATTTAATATTTTTTGGGTAATCTAGCCTTTTTTTGCTGTGGCGCTCTTTAGGAGAAACAGGTTTCTCATCATCACTACCACAGTTTGGAACAGTTTTATCAGTTGTGCTTTTAGCCGGGCTGTCCTCAATAATAATAGCCAATTCTGCTCCAACCTTGAAACCTTTTTGGAGTGGAGCAGGCTTTATTGGACTATCATCAATTGTTATTTCAATAAATCTTGTTTTGTCTGGTTCTTTATTGTTTTGTTTTTCAAGGTCAGATGGATCTGGTACTACTGGAGATTTTTCTGGTACTTTGTTAGGTGACATTTTTCGTAATTCTTTTGGAGATTTTTTAAGTGTATTTTCTTGATCTATTTCAGAAGTATCTTTAGTTATTTCTTGAGGATTATCTGCT
Organism: Crocallis elinguaria; assembly: GCA_907269065.1. NCBI lineage: Eukaryota > Metazoa > Arthropoda > Insecta > Lepidoptera > Geometridae > Crocallis > Crocallis elinguaria. The sequence continues at coordinate 12,272,410 of OU026078.1, forward strand.
AAAGGATCCGTAAGCTTGCAAGGTGCTTTTTCTTGAGGATTATCTGTTTTCCCTTGTTCTTCTGGCCTCAAGTACCATTGCGGCCCAGCAGTAGAAGATGTAGCTGGCTCATCATCATCCAGATCAACTGTTAAAACTTCATTGCTAGTAGTAACTATACCGGATTTGGAAAGTTGCACAACTGTTGGTGGCCTTTTTCGTTTTACATTCAAGTTTGACATATTATTAGATATTAATGTCCTTTTAACCGTGATGCCTGGTGGCAGAATAGTACGGTTATTGAGACTTGAACCTTGTACAACAACGTTATTTGGTAGCTTACGTGGCATAGATATATTTTGTAATTTTACTATATTTACTGGACTTACTCCAGGCATATTTATAGGCATAGCTCTCACATTTGTTTTTATGCCAGGCTTGCTCAGTGGGTTCAATCCAGTTTTATAAACAACGGGCAAGTTTAATAATGGTACAGACCCAGCATTATTATGTGGTGAAACAGCACTTTTCTGAATAGGTATACGAAGATTTCTTTTGACAGGATATACTTTCATCAGTTTTCCCTTTGGTTTATTTGCATACGGATTCACGTTATTTTTTGGAATTTTAGTGACCGTGACAGATTTTCCAATAGATCCTTTGATAATACATGCTGGATTAATTTTAGTATTACTTTTCGATGGTTTGATAGTTATTCCTTGCAGTCTGTTCGGAATATGTACCATGGGAGGCGGTTTTCTCTAAAAACATGAAAATAAATAAGATTTATGATTTCAGGTAAAAAAAATATCAGGAAGAATATCACTATGTTTCTAAAATAACAAGAGGTACCTTTTTGGGAGCCGGCTCCGTGTCTTCGTCCGAAGACCCCAATTCAATCACATCGTCGCTTGCCATCTTGATTGAATAGCCACTGATGTAATAAAGCTACACAGTAGTAACGATTATCAAATAATGACGAGGAATTACATGGTTTAGCATCACATTTACGTTTGAACTGCAAGAGAACTATTTTTATAACAATTTTATTTTATTGTAAACTAACAAACAAGACGCAAGCGAGAAGAAAACAGACAGACGACAGTCAGACAACTCAACACGCAAACGACCACAGAATAGACAAAAATAGAGCTGTAAGAAACCGTATGTATTCGTTACTGAGTAACGAGTACATCACCAGATTCGAAGTAGCGAATCATTACTTACAAATTCAATTCGTTACTCGGTATGTTTCGTATCATGTCAGTTTGATTCGTTATCCGTACGAAAACAACGCATGATGCGTGAACTGAAACGGTTTGTCCAGCGATCGAATGAATGCGAGTGAGAAATAAGCATCGTGGCTTCGTATTGTTCATATTTTTATCCAACTTAAAAATAATATTTAGCAGAAGGGTCCTCAATTCGCCTGAATTTTTTTTGTGGCGATGTTACTCTTTATCTCCGCCATTTATCGACCGATTTGAATGATTATTTTTTTCATGAGTAGGGTTCTATAAATTTTATGAAAGAATACCATCTCTAAGGGTGAAAAAATGGGTGATAATATTTCATATTTCACGACATTTCGTTAGTCGGTTCCCGCTTTTTTTAAAACAAATTTTAATATAATATTATGAACCAGGGATTGCTTTCCTTAAAATACCTACGGCTATTTTCAAATTTTTTAATTTCATTATTTTAATAAGGATTTTTATGGTGTTACTTTGTGCCAATAATGTCATTCACTATATTTAAATGTATAACAAGACGAGAATAGTTCATACATTATACAATCTAAATAATAAATACATTTATAACAAGAGGAGAGTACTTAAAAATACAGTCTTTTTTACGGCAGAATAAGTACCTACTGTCGTATTAAGATACGAACGAAATCATACCAATGAATACAAAGATACCAACCAACAGGATTCGATGCGATATTTCATGCTAGTACTCGATTGTATCAAAAGTAACGAGAAAAGTAACGATACGAAAGTAACGAGTGCTGATGATTTTAGTAACGAATACATACGAGTACTCAATTTCTCGTTACTTTTACAGCTCTAGACAAAAATCGAACTAGGCTTAGGTTAATAATATCAAAATATCGATATTTTCTCATAAAATAATCGAAATATATATTTTAAATAAGTTTGTATTATAAATATTATGTATTTTAGGGTATCGAACTCGTATCATTTTCAATATATTTTTTTAATGCAACTCTGTTTTTGGATTTAATGTTACTAGGTACTCCTTGCACGTTCCTCGCACCTCATTTATTTATAAAAATCATACTACAATAATACAACCAATGAATGATTTTGTTTTGTCTTACTGTACGCTTGCGGGCTTCGAGCAATAACAAGCATGGAGGACTCGTATTTATTTGAACTATCAAACATATAGTCGCTCCTGCTTTATCTTACAAAAGTTTGACGCCAGATAGAAAGAGACGTAATCATACAGTAACTATCGTCTTTAACGATGTGCAGCCACGTTTCATTTGTCAAAGTGACCAGCTGGTGACTCGCTGTGTTTTCGAATTTTGTGATTACTTTTTGTTCAGGAAGTGTTTAGGTGTGAAATAATTAATGGAATAAAAACTTGAAACCGTGTTTTTGTGATGGCTTGTGTAGCTTATGACTGTAACAGCCACAGTTGAAAGAAAAGTGAAGAATATCGACGTGTAACATTTCACAGGTAAGAGTAATTCTATAGCATACCCGGCTTCATTGACATTTCAAGATAGGGCAGATTGTGTACCTCTTTCTCTGTATCTCTCGTTGCATAGTAAATAAGAAGAAAACGATCAGATATCTTGTAAATATTCAATTAAATACGAGTCCTCATTGCTTGTTATTGCTCGAAGCTTGCGGGCGTACGTGCGTGTGCGTGGGTATGTATGTGATGACCAATGTTGTAGATACCATTGTTTTGATATTTACCTGCTTTAACAAAGCATTCTTTTGTTTTTACATGTTTTCTAACAAAGAACCTGAATTTGCATGAATAATAATTATGCATGACAAAAAATTACAACATATCGATATTTTTCACTTAATAAAATAACGCACGAAGTCTGATCGCAAAGTATTGTAGTAACTCTCTATTCTCTTTCGATTTGACCTAGCTATTCGATAACTTTTGACGATTGTATCGAGGCACGATTTTTTTTAAGGTAACATTAATAACTCTAGGTCTGTGTAATCGATGCACAATAATTATTTTACTTCGTATTATAATTAAATCGAGTTTAGGAGCGGACGAGCCTAGTTTGTCATGTATAAAATGTAAAAAATAATTTGAAATTGTAACAGAGCTTACCGCTGATTTGTTTTCCCTATTATCTTACATCTGATTGGCTTAAAAGATTCTCTGTGTATAAAGTTTTAATCTTTAACCAATAGTATCACTCGGGTTATATTTACATGAATAGGCAAGCAACCTTTTTCTCTTTTTAGTGATTGATTGAACTTGAAAATAAGCTGTCAAAATACTAACTTGGATCGTGGCTTTAATAATTATTTCTATTTTCTATTTTATCGATTAGTTAGGACAATGATTAAACTTTTTTCATTGAAACAACAAAAGAAAGATGAAGAAGGTTCCGGTCGAGCAGGAGGTTCACAGAAAAAAGCTTCAGCAGCACAATTGCGGATTACAAAAGGTATTCGATAGTCCAATGAAGATCCAATATTAGTCATTACATTTACTCGGTGTTCGGCTGTTGGCCTTCTTTAAGAAGATTTTACTACATAAAATCTTATTCTAATGCTTAGTACATTAACATAAAACAGTAATATGATTACAACAATTTTTATAAAATGGATCATGTTATGTTGTTTACAAGAAAGAAATAAACCATTGCTACGTTTCTTATTTCAGATTTGAATGAGCTGAACTTGCCTAAAACATGCTCGACAGAATTCCCAGACCCAGATGATCTACTTAATTTCAAGTTAATTATATGCCCTGATGAAGGATTTTACCGAGGTGGAAGATTCGTATTTAGTTTTAAGGTAAACTATAAAATTGTTTTTAATATATCTTTCTAAACTGATGTTTGATAAACATTAAGTACTAGAAACTATTACTAGAAAGTGTTTTGTCACATTTTCACGCAAAACACCTTCCATCAACGAGAAGTTGACAGAGCAGTTTAATGCATAGATTACCTTATTGGTCATTTATGAAGAAGGGGGTAAGAAGTTAGATGTAGAAATATTATAAAAGTAAAGGATTTCCACAATTTATCATACATTCAGACAGTATTTTGTTATTAATCAAACAGTGAGTGTTATGATAAAAACCATAAACCAACAAATATGCAAAGTCATATTACTCATATACCCTTTTCATATCATGCTTGTAGACTTTTATTTTATACAGGATAGGCTTGCGTTTTACCGCAATACAATTGATACATACTTGTGTTATGTATCCTTCTATACATATAAAATTTACTTACTCATAATGGGTCAATACTATTTTATTTACTATTTATAATATATTTACTAGAAGCACCCTGTAGCATATGGAGATTGTTTTGTTTTTAAAACAATATATGATACACATACATAAATGTATGCTGTATACACTAGCTCCAGTCCACAACTTAGTCCACAGTTAGATATTTATATTATTATTTAGACATTTATGTTAGCTACTGCTAACATTGTCTTTATAGTAATTTCAATAAACTAGGTACCTTTAGTGAGCTGTATAATTGGAGAAGTTATACAAAATCACTTATTTTCTTTTTTAATTAATAGTATGGTAACACTGGAACACTATCTCATGTGTCTCACAACCTGATTTTACATGACAATTTTGTTGTCAATTATTGTTAGTAAATAATAGTACTAGCTCTCAAGGAGTGCTGCTGAAATACAGATATAAGTGGTTTTGCTACATATTTTCAACCAGAAAGTGGTAGCTAACGTAACACCCTAAGGGTGTTTTCAAGCTTAAGCTTTGTTAGCAAGTGCTATGGTTGCATCACAAACCACAGTGTGTTTCTTAGGCACTAACTCATAATAGAAACTACATTAACACCATCAAATCCTAGAAAAACGCATGGTTGCGTGAGAATCACTACAATGCAGAAACTTAAAATCATTATGAAGTTAACAGTGCTATAAAATTGGGTTATGTATCATCCATTCCCTCTAACTTGGTGGGTAGGACTGAAGGACTTAAGCATAGTTGTATGATATTAATATGCTTCAGTATAGAGTGATTTTCAGAATATGTATCATTAGTATTGTATTATTTTTAATATTTTACAATTTCAGTAGTAACAAACCAATTTCATCCCACTTCCTTTAAAAATACAGAAGTTTAATTTTATTTGTTTTTCTTTGAAAATGTAATTAATTATTGTTTTACTTCTAGGTAGGCCCAAACTATCCACATGAGCCACCTAAAGTGAAATGTGAAACAGCCGTATACCATCCGAACATAGACTTGGAGGGCAATGTATGCCTCAACATACTGCGGGAAGACTGGAAACCAGTACTTACCGTTAACTCTATAGTTTATGGTCTTCAGTATTTATTCTTGGTAAGTATTTTCTATCTAGCAAAATGGTTTCAACTAAGAATATTATGATAAAGTTTTTTGGCAGGAATGCGAAAATGGGCTGTGGTTCATTTTGTGTTATTTACTAAAAACCTATGTTTTATCAAGTGTTAATGTGTAATAATGGTGGATTATTAACCATGAAGTGTTCGTAAACGTCCATGAGTGAAAGCCAATAGTACAAAGACGAAAAACATGTATTTTCGTATTCTATCCAAAACTCCATAGAAGCATTGAGTAAAGTATCCACCGCTTTACTGAAGCGTCACTTTGACTTGGCAGCGCCTAGACTAAACTTTAACGTGACTTTGACGACTTTCATGTACCAAAACTAGAGATTTATACTATATATATATATTTGACACTGGCTATAATACACACCAACGTGGGGCCAAAAAAAAATAAGAATAGTACAATCCCATCTCCCGTGTATGCCAATAGAGCCGCCTAAGATAATATCCAGGCCATGAGCCGCAGCATTCCCCTCTGTCAACCTCATAATCTATTGCAATCACCAAGATGCTTGCTAAGATTGGTGTATTACGATAAGATCCTCCCTTCATGGCTGCGGCTGATGTTCAACAGTGGATGTTATTCGGCTGAAGCTGATGCTGATCTCTATCTCACCTTCAAAACAAACAAACAAAGCATGTTGTTAACGGAATATGAGAATGAGATTGCTGTTGTGTCAACTAAATAATTTTCAATCTAAAAAATATGAAAAATGGTGTTGCTATTTCCCAAGCAAATGAACCACTCCACTCATTATTCAATAGTATAAAAAAGGAGCCTTTAGTGTGCAGTAAATAGATGTTTGCTACAGGAGAATCTCTATATATGTGTGTCTATATTATGCTCAAGGACTTACAGTATTCAGTAAGTTACGTCAGGAAGGACATGTTAAGACTAGCTGAAGCAAATAAAATAAAAATAAATCTCCGATTATCCATTGCCAGGTGGCAAACATCATCTTAAGAAACTCTAGATGTTCCTAAATGTTATAAAAATGTTTGTCAAAGCATGTCATGTTTTGTGTGCAAGCACCATTGCACCATGATTATGCTATTTGCTATTGGCCAGTGACCTCTTTCCGAAATCCAGATCGGATCAGTTCGATGGTACTTCTAATATAGAATTTATTATAATATTTCGTTGTTACTTGAATTAGCTATACTTAATAATTTCACTTATTTCCAGGAACCAAACCCTGAAGACCCCCTAAACAAGGAAGCGGCAGATGAACTCCAGAGTAACCGAAGACTCTTTGAACAGCATGTCCAGAGAGCCATGCGGGGAGGATACGTCGGCTCTAACTACTTCGAACGCTGCCTCAAGTGATCACTGTAAATTATATCTACCAACTATTATAAATAAAACAATCTCATTCTATTTGTGAGCCATTTGATTGTTCAATTAATCATGCTTGTTCTTGAAGCTTGGGCTCATTTGATGAAACTATTTCGCGATCCTGGGCTACGTTTTTCTATTGAAATGATGGCTAAAGTGATTGAATTAAACTCTGAGAGTAGAATAGCAGATACTTTCATGAAATAGAGTCCTGAATGATCGCATTGCAATTGGCTCAAACTCGTACGTAAAGCTTTGAGACAAAAAAGTATAGATGGCGCTGTATTCAAATGTACATTTCGCTGAACAACCGCTAGATGGTACGATCATTTTAAGATCTATGGGTACGATATTTATTTATTATTTTGAATATATTGTAATGAAAAAGATAAAACTGATTAAAAAATGGATTAAACGAGATTAAATCGAATGATAATAATACTATTGTTGTAACTTCGCTGATCATATTCCCATGGTAGGTGTTGCTGTTGAGTGACTGGTTAAGTTAGGAGATGGGGTCACATTGTAACGTGCAAAGGAAAATGACCCGAATGTGTAATAACTAAGAAGCGAGTGAATGGCATGCGAGGTTACGTCGTTCGTAAGCTCGAAGGGTGATGGAGTCGCGCGAAGTGAGCCGCGAGTCAGGGTCGCGCTGATTCACTCGACTGCTCGAGCGCCGCGTTCGCCAATCGCCACACGCCAGTCGCTCCGCGCACCTCGAGAGGTCCGTCCGCAACACGCGTTCTCCCGCCCGCGTGCTCCACGGAGCAGTTTCGACATAGCTCGGTTGCGAAAGTGTGCGCGATGATATATAAGTGAGAGCCGCCATCCGACGCCAGGGTACGCTCATCGCACACGGTGAGCCATTTCACGCGAGAGACATTCGAAACGCGCCAGCGGTGACGGGGGGCGCGACGCCGCACGTCGCACACGAGGGAGACACCTTAACACACTCACTTTACTTACTGTGAGAAACAGAAACCAATTTTTAATGTGTCAAGTCAGTATAGCTTATAGCTGCTACGTCAGATCGCGGGGAGCCTCGAGCAGGAACTACAAGGTTATGCAAATGAGTTCTGAACGCTTCTATACAAGGAATAACCAAAAGACCATTCACAACTTCAATAAACTTTAACGTTCTGTCGGCACCGTTCAGTGTTAGTGCTTATCTACTGTATTATACCTAAATTATCTTTCGGAGTCGCGATCGCTAATTGCTAATTACTGTGAGAGTCAGTGATAAGAAGTCGGAGTGAGCAGGCGTGTCGAGCAGTCACTTGCCAGCAGCAGTCAGCACTATCGCGATGGCGGCCAAGCAAGAGGAGACGCTGCTCTCGCGCTGCGAAATCCCAATCATCGACCTCGCGCATATCGGTAAGCATTCGTAATAATAACAAGGAAACGTACAAAGACCTCGATCAACGTCAACGGCGAACAGGTAAAATGCAGTCAAAAGCGTCTGCCCGTGAGTTTCAATAACAGCGACCCAGCTCAAAACATACAAAGCAATAAAACTTGAGACGTCTACCTACCTGAGATGAGACGTCCCTGCCTATTATAAACGAACCCTAGAGTTGCGTGTCTGCCGATGGCGACAGCTGTTTAGGCGACGCGACAGTTTGGTTGTCATTAAACAAACTATGCATCTCGCTCCTGATAGGTTCAAAGACCGGGCATCAGTCCCTCGTAGATCCCGTAATAATTAACTGTTTGATCGATAACTCTGAGTCTCTTTGTGAGGCGGCGACGAAAATGAATACAAAGGCCGGAATTCAATGAAACGATGAGTAATAGCTGAATCCCTGAATAAGTGGGCCTGCCTGACTGCGTTGTGAAATTTGTGAATCAATAAATGTTTTGTCGTCGATTGAAACCGAGAGGTAACCTACCTACCTACATGAATAGAAACAACGTATCGTGTTTACTTTGAATCCTAATCGTATACGTAATTAATGTTTATAGAGCGATAGTAGAAAGCGAGAAAAAGTTGATCGTCGGCGTAGTAGTGGAAGCATTCTTTGAAATCTTCTAACAAGATATTCTTAGAATAGGTAGGTACTTAGCAGATTCCTAGGTATTATTTTGATTGACAATCCGAAATCCTTAAATTAAGAGAGGGTACTACACATACCTTAAGGCGTATACCTACAGCTACTAAATAGCTTCACTTAAAAGGTTTTTTAGCAAAATCAGATGAGCTTTTGTAACTGGAAAAAATATATATAATTGTTCATCATATTACCGATAATCTTGTCATGATCAAAACAAGTTTTGTATCAAAAAAATCGCAAAAAAAATGTCAAAGTTACCTCTAGAGATACGTTTGAAATGAAATATCTCTGTTATTTATAAATGTATATTGATAGAATTAACAAGACTTACGTATTATATAATAATAAAAAACTTGGTTGTGGTAAATTTTCGATTAGGCATCTAATTTTGAAGTCATTATGCTTATTTTGGAATTTTACTCATTTTTAGAGGCCTGTGTGGTCTTCTCTTTTATACCAACGCAAACCGACAGTGTGTGTAAAGAGGATAGGATGATGAATATCATATCGATACAGGTCTACCGTCTAATGTTTAGTTCTCCAATACTTTGTGGTGGAGTTCTTAACTAACTGTATAGAAGTTCCGTTAGCGTTCGCTGTTTACTTATTCGCTTTGCCAATTAGCCGCTTTATAATTATTTAAACCTTCACATCGCAGAATTTAAAATATAACGGCTACAAAGGAATCTTGATAGCGTTGAACTGAACAAGAAAGTTGTTAAACTAGCTGTCCTTATTACGCCATCGTATAACGGCATCCGTATTTGATATAGTTACATTAGAATCGATTCTAAAAGGGGCAAAGGGAACAGAAAAAGCTTGCTTCGCATTGGGGCCAATGGCCGGCCCTTAACTCCATCCTCCCTCCCGCCTCACCAGGCGCTGCTGCGTTTCCCGATTTGTATTGCTTCGCCACTTCATCAGAGGAAGATTGGTCTAAACTATGAAATGTTCATAGTTTAGACCAATCTTATAGTACCTACCTATATTTTATTTACTTGGTGTCTAGTAGGCTAGTTGGTAAGGCGTGACATGCGAACAGATACCTACATTGTAAATGCAAATAATTGTATAAATAAATTCCAACAAACTTGCAAAAGTTCGGATAAACTTACAAGGAAAAACATTTTTTTTTTTTAATTAAGTACGTTTCTTACAAACGCTCATCCCCCATAAAAACCAAAACTAAGTACATACCTACTTCTGTAATAAAACATTAATCATACATATCAGTTATTGATAAAACATTATCTGACTTTGGAAAAATGCTTTTGTCCACACAACGACAACTAAAATAGATCGAAGGAAAACAACAGATTAAAATGTGTCACATTCATGAAATTCGTTGGATTTAATTTCCTCTACCTAGCTAGGTGCCACCACCGGTAATCGTAAGAATACTCAAACCTACAAGTGTAGGATGATATTGACAGCCTTCAACAATAAAACACTGCCCGCGTATTTCCACGCATGTAAGATAACAACAAGTAGCGCCATAATATGCAAAAGAGGCAGTCATTGCTTTGAAGGATTTACTTCCAATGCCTTCAGGAAATCTGCTTAGCCACGGTTTAAGCATCCTCTCAGATGTTTAAAAAAACACCTTGTTTACACGAATCAAGCAGATTAAAGCATGATGCTTTGCAAATAAGAGCTGCCCACCTCAGTAGGTATATTTTTACATCAACACATTCTGATTTTCTTCACGGTCATACAGATAAGATAAAGCACAAAAACCGTGTTGAATTTATTGACAAAAAGAAACGGTTGTTATTTTAAGTTACCTACCTTCTTTTTATATTTTGTCTTTGTGACAAATCCGATTTTAGCAGCTTATGAAATTGAACAAAAGGATTTGTCTTGAAAACGGTTCGAAACAACGAAAATGTACTTTTTATTGTATTTTCTGCCTATATACAGGGCAAAGGCCTTCCTACCTTCCTTCCATTTCTAAAGGTCTAGTCTTTCAGGTATGCGTCTGATCGCGCCATCTCCGTCTCGGTCTGCCACACTACCTTTGTCCATTATCAGGGACCCGCTCTGTTGTTATTTTGGCCGATAGTTCGCATGACAATGCGGCTTACATGCCCAGCCCAGTCGCATTTCAGGTCAGCTTTCTTAGTGACATCAGCGATCTGCGTTCTGGAGCGCAGCGTGGTGTTGCGAATGTGGTCGGTAAGCTTTACTCCAAGGATGCTGCGCTCCATAACTCGCTGACAAACCTCTAGTGCGTACCTTTGATGTTCTTTCAATGACCATTCATTGAGCTCCTCTAGGCGTTTTGGTGCGGCGAGCAACTATTTTGCCTATCTCGCCTGGAAGGAATTAATTTGGCCCAGGTAAGTATACGATTCTGAATCTATCTAGGATGCCTTTAAGACCCTTCTACGGGCCAATGGCCTTGCTCGAATGGGTGGAGTCAATCCCACTTCCCCCGCGCGGTCCACACTTCGTCTTTCAAGAATATCGCAAAACGTAACGTCATAGAATACGCGGATGCACGAACGCGCGTGCGAGTAGCGCGCACGGCATCTTCTTTGCCTATAATTCTTTGAATGCATTTAGTGGAAAGTTCTTCATTGAAAGTGAAGTTTGATCATCATTATCCATACTATCCATACTTCCATACTAAAGATATCCTATATTCTACTCTATTATAAATGCGAAAGTGTGTTTGTTGATTTGTTGGTTTGTTGATTTGTCCTTCTTTCACGCAGTAACGGAGCGACGGATCGACGTGATTTTTGGCATAGTAATAGTTTATGGACCGGAGAGTAACATAGGCTACTTTTTATCCGGAAAAATGCATGTTTCCTGTGGGAACCGCTGTTAGAGTCATTTTAACTTTCATAAGTGCTCCTTTGGGGCCTATTAGAATAAAGACTTTTGAATTTGAATTTTGAATTTGAATTTGGAATGCGGGTGAAAACCACGGGCAGAAGCTAGTTAAATTATAAATGCGAAAGTGTGTTTGTTGATTTGTTTGTTTGTCCTTCTTTAACGCAATAAAGAATCAATGGATCGACGTGATTTTTGGCATAGATATATTTTATGGACCGGAGAATAACATAGGCTACTTTTTGTCCCGGAACAATGGACGGTTCCTGTGGGAACGTGGGTGAAAACCGCGGAGCTAGTTCGTAAATAAACGGGACGGACGCACATGAGATCATACAACGTTGAGATTTATCTCAAAACATCGCTCTGGACTATAATAGAAGTACAGACAGCCAATTTGCTCCGTAACGTTGAAATTTGTTACACCTTTTGACCCAAAAAAGAACGTGTACGTAAATAAATGATTTTCGGGCTATTTTTTAATTTACTTTTGTAGTCGTGTTTTTTATATTGATGTTATTTACGGTATCGAATCATCTGCGAGTGTCCGTCTGGGTTTCCGTTTTGTTCATGAAGTCTGCCGGCAAACAGTAATGTGCAAGCATTACTGTGTTCCGGTTTGATGAGCAAAGTAGCCCGCGAAATTACTAAGCTTATGAGACTTAGTTATGAGCACACTGCAGTGCCGTGCAGGCCTTTGTGTTTCAAAGTTCTGTGAGGCACTGCAATTGTTATGGGACGACATTATTATGAGCGCACTACGGTGCCGCGCAGGCTTTTGTGTTTCAAAGTTCTGAATGGCACTGCAATTTTTATGGGCCAGCATTATGACTCCCATCAGGAAAACGTCCGGCTTGTCTCGTTAACCAATACAATAGAAAAAATAGCCAAGTGCGGGTTGGACTCGCGCGCCGAGGGTTCCGTACAGACTTGTAAGCATGTAAATAGTTCGTTCAAGACTGGAATCGTTAGGTCCTTCTACATTATAAAAGAATTTTTCATTTTTGTACACAACACCCCGAGAAATCTTGAAAATTACACCCATAGCATTTTATTGAAAAAAAATGTACGCTATGTTGGATTTTAAATCGTTGTCATTTTCGATATCAGCACCCCGAGAAACCTAGAAAATGGCACCCATATTATCGATTTCCTAAAAAAAATGACCGCCATCTTGGATTTAAAAATGGTTGTCATTTCTGTAATCAGCACCTCGAAAATGACACCCATACCATTTTATTGAAAAGAAAAATGTCCACCATCTTGGATTTTAAAATTGTTATCATTTTCGATATCATTTTTACTGTAGACGGGCCTGATCGATTGGTGGTCCTTTGCCTGATGATAAGCATAACGCCGCCCCATAACAATTGGGATGTTGACTGATTTTGGGAAAGTGTTTAAAACGATGCGTATGGGCCTAATATAACCCAAAATATTTAAATTTACTTTTTAAAACAACTAATATTTTAATTTTCATATATTTTAAATGCCGTTTTAAATTTCGCTCCACAACGCCAATGACGTCACTTGTTCAATACCACAGAGTACTTTTCTATAACACTGAAAAGTGACAAGCAAAGAGAATATAACCACTACTACCTAGTCTGTGCTACGTTTAGTGACAAGTTGATTCGATATTTTCTGTGTATGTATTGCTATGTATTAAAATAAAGTTTTTTGAGCTTACTGATTTATATATAGGTATGCTTTGGTTAATTAATACACTTTGAATCTATGATACTATTATATATTCATTGTTGGTTATAGAAATAAAATGATTTTTGGCATAATAAGTACTTACACGGAGGTCTTCACATTTCTAAATTCAGCAGAGCAGATATTATCGTTTGTCGAGAAGAAATTGGCCACCGTAAAACAATCAATTCTCGGCAAATTGGAATTATTTGCCTTTATGTAGCCACTTTCCATCATGGGAGAATATCCAAGAGTCGAAATAAATTTCGAAAAAGTGGCGCGGAATTCACGGCACAGATAAATAATCACAGAAATCACTCTAAAATACTAAGCACAACGAGCAATATACTCATTGGAGTTTTGGCGGGAATGCGAAAATGTGCTGTTGTTGATTTTGTGTTATTTACTAATAAGCAAATCACGTGGAGCCAAAAGCAAAAAATATATATATTGAACAAGTGACGTCACGCGCGTTTTATGTCACGTGACTTCCGAGTTATGTGATTACATTTTGATTATTGAATTAAAATTAAATTCCTTAAAAATAAACAAAAATATTGTGTTTTATAGGATTTCTGTCACAAAAACTACCGTTTCGTGGCAAAATTATATTTTTATTTGAATACAGTCAACATCCCAATTGCAGTACCAATCAATACTTTGAAACAAAAAGATGCAGCACTGCATTGTGCTCGTATAAATAGTCCTAATAAAAAAAGTAACTCAAAATATACTATTATAAATATAGCGTCCATGCGCACACACAATATAAATAGTTCCTATCTGATTTCCCTCTAGACGCTAGTCTTCAAACCCACACGAATAGAGAAATACTTGTGTCGATTGTCATTCACACACACAAATGCACGTAGTCGGCGGACAGCGCGAGCGGATCAACGAGTGACACAACCTCCCCGTCTGATAGCTAGCGCACGACTGCCGCGCGCGCCCGCGCAGAGCACCTCCAAGACTTGGACGTTTGGAAATAGATTTTTTGCTATTTTCTTTGAGAAAATGTTGCTTGATTTACAAAAGAAACACGCACTTTAAAGTAAATTTATTTCCTTATTTTTTGGTGTAAAATTAATTCCAAACGTCTAAGTAATTTAGAAGTTTTAGGGAAAATAGTTTTAAAACAGCATGCTGTTAAATATTTTTTCAAGCCATAAGTAATGGTAACACAAAAAAATCAATCACACAAATTAATGCCCTTGAATTGATCATTCAGGTAGTATTTTTTTCAAGTCGTTAAACCAAGCCGTGTGGGAGTTTTAGGAGGAGAAAGTAGTCGTTTTGGCGTCCCTAGCCCCTTAAGTACCTATTTGGGTTCTAACTATTGCAGGAGCAGCGAGACTGCTACAGGCTAGAATTCTCTGTGATGTGAAAACAATTTTTTATACCTACATAAATATTACATAGAAACCACAGAACCAGGGAAGGTCTTACTTCTTAGCCCTTTCCATCATTCGTCTATCAACTAACAAAGTATTACAGAAGCAAAACAAAAGTCAATCTAAATAAAAGTTAGAAAAGACGAAAGTCAACGACCTATTTGAGTAAAAAAATAACTGCAACATAAATAGGTATAACCACAGATCTCTGTGGGTATAACCTATATTATTTTAGATAGAATTCACTTCGTGTGAATTACGCTACCTATTGTACAGTGAGCAACAGAACCTGGTGTTAATTGGAGCGTCACAGTTTCCTGTCATCCGGATGCTGACACATGACACACATTTGAATTCATTTTCATACGCAGAATCATGGACCTAAAGATACTACTGTATGACCTAACGGTATGGAAATACCAAGGAAATGTTAACGTGAACATAGGTTTCAACATAATAATAGGAAAATATCTAAATTTTTTCTAGCTAAAATGGTGTATTCTCCTCGTAAATATAAATCATAACAAATGTTCAATGAATTTATTTTTGTTGTAAATAAATACATAGATAAATTCCTTCATCTGTAATATAGATAAATTCCTCCATCTAGAATAACATCCATCGTGCATGCTTTGTTAACTTTGCTTACCATTTTTAACTTGGCATTTATTGCAGCCTAACATACCAGTGCGTTCTCAGTAACTGCGTACAATTATCATTATCTTAGCATTTATCCAAGGATCCTTACTGCATTGCAAATTGCAAACAATTATACTATTAAGGAAACAATGCGGATGGACAAATGTTAATGAATCCTGTAGCTGGCTATGTGTTTATCCACGTTAGCTGCAGGCAATCAATAAATTAAAGACCCGCATGGTCTGGTTTTGAATGGGAAACCGTTACAGAGATAAAATATATGTAGGACAACAACCAAAGTGCACGCACACTGCCATATCAAAGGCAAAGTCACGAGCTATCAGTCATCATCCTGACACGTCATACCCGCAAACCAGTCAGCCCAACAATGCGGTAAGTACGCTTTGGTTCCTTGTCGCAATAAGATAACTGGAGCTGCTGCGGCGACGTATAATCGAACGTATTAGTTCTTTATTGCGACAAAATTCTTAAAGCTATTTAATTACGGAGCAAATTTCAACATCCCGTCATACCGAAACCGTAATTCATTGCCGCTACTTCTCTGAATTCGCTGAACTCGTTTACTCTAAGGTCGGTTTGTCATAGCATCGCGAACGTCGTGTTGCAAACTTGCGAGGAATTTGGCGATCCAACACGATTGTTGCTAACAAGCGTACTACACGCTGCAGCATAAACCAAATACAAAATGGATCAAGACTAAAAGCATCAGAAATCAGATTAGACCCATAAAGGTGCCAATAATGTTCTACGGGAAACCAGCGTGAGTTTACGTAGGACAAACTACATGTAAATGAATAGAGTTGTTTGCCATTGATACGTTCTTCATTCTTGTCATAGTAAACTTATAAGTTATAACAAAACTGTACGTGATAAGTAAGTCTTCAAATCTGTTTAGCAGGATACGATAATAATAAAACAATATGAAAATGAGACAATTGAATAGTCTATCTTCTCCTTGTCTTTCAAAAGTTTCACATTAATATTCTGACATTCAGTAGTAATGTCTCAATCGGTGTCCTGACTCTTGAAGCAATCAATGAGTTGAATGATGTTTTCAACAAGTTCTCCAAGTTTTTACTACAGCATAGTAAAGCACTCCAAAAGTAAAGAAAGGTTCTTGAACCTGATTTCGTATCACCTTCACGGGGCATGGGCACGATTGACGTCTTTTACTGATAACAATACCCACACTTTTTATCACAACACAAACCCAACATGGAAGTAAACAATAATATTTTGCACAACTCTTAACACATGTGTTAGGTATACATACTACCCATCTCATAATTTGAATGATTATTTTCTGACTTAGCCCTGAAGATAACTAGCTGAATAGAAAATACACTCATTTTATTAATGTATGGAAAGTAGTTGCGTAAGATACATCCACGTTTCTACTTAGTATATTTATTTATTTAGGTTTTCCGATTGACTTGTACATACGAAAGTATGTGCATTTGATTTGTTCAATCAATAAGGGTTTCCCCCAATTCGTTTTACATCAATTTGGCTTCCTGGAAATAGGTTAGCGGTTGGGGTTTTCTCAGTTTATGTCCTTGGAAGTAAAAAAAATAAATTCTGTCGTGATTCTGTCTCTATTCCTGATACTGACATAAGAATGGATCTTTGGAAACTTACAATGGCAAAATAATTAAAACACTTATGAAAGCAGTTATAATTACAATTGCAAATAAATATTTACTCAGTTGCGTAAACATTATACGTAACGAGGCAGTATCGTATCACCTACAAACACTTCATAACCAGAACGATTGTTGAGAAAGCTGTTAAAGGAAATTCACTAATGGAATAGGTTGAATAAGGATATTTAAATTAACACTCATCCCACATAATAAGTAAGCAGTTTAACCGGATATGGTTTAATCTTGTAGCCGATATCTAAATATAAACAGAGCTACTTAGATTCTAACCATATGAAGACGTCTTCAATGACACATTGGAATGGCAAATAAAGCAAATCTACAATCAACACCAACACGACATGTGCGGAGATCCGGTACAGAACCTACAGTCGATTAATATATTTGATGTTCATACTTTATACTATAACATTTTCGAATATATTTAAATATAACACGGTATACACGGCAAAATAGCCCATAACATTGGAATCATATGCTGAGATATACCTACCGTTGTACATACAGGAAAATATTGGAGGACGTGATTAAAATTGACATGTAACTGCCACTGGAACAGACGAGTATTCTAGTGAGATACACTCACTAGAATGAGCAAGTCATCCTTTGTTCTCGCTATTTCTTTGAATAACCTCGTTTGCGTTATTTCGATCACCTTAAAACGAAGATAAAGGACCTTCAGGCCCATATTTTATAGTGACGATTATATTATCTATGTGATTAAAAGACTGGATCGGGGAAACATCAACATAAACATCTCCAAATTGCAACTCAACAGAAGAAGGTACGACTTTGGAATAGTCTTATAGGTATAGGTCTCTCTCATGAAGA
The DNA here is from genome assembly GCA_907269065.1 of Crocallis elinguaria. Taxonomy (NCBI): domain Eukaryota; kingdom Metazoa; phylum Arthropoda; class Insecta; order Lepidoptera; family Geometridae; genus Crocallis; species Crocallis elinguaria. The sequence goes on from OU026078.1 coordinate 12,290,458, forward strand.
GGGGATTTTGCCTTAAATATACACTCAGCTTGGCAGGTGTCTTGGTGATCACAGTAGATTTTGGTGTTGAGTGTTGACCGAGGAGAATTCGCGTACTTACTTATAGACTCGGAATTCTATTGGCATGTTCTGAGATTTTTCTTCCGGAGTTTTGGGAAATAAAATTTTCGTTAGCAAGTACTAAGGCTAAGATTCAGAGAAGAATCTAATCGTGGACACATGCTTCCATTTGTCAATATCCTATACAGTTTTCACATATGGAAGCAAAAGTGCGCGCTTAGACTCTTCCCTGAATTTTAGCGTAAGACTACAACGTGACGCAACCACTAACAAATTTCCCCATTTGCATGTAAGATTAATTATACCTAATAACTTTCGATGAAATATCGCGTAGCCTGATGTACTTACACTGAAATACTTATTGAGAAGTAGACTCGGACTATGTCTGTTGTCTCACATCCTCAATGGTAGCCTTGTGACGCGCAAGCCATTGTGTAGTTCGCCAAAGCCATACCATCTGTGTACACCAAATTTGCTTTGCTACGACTATTTTCACGCACATGTTTGCGATCGATCAACATATTTTTGAGGTCAGCATTAAAATGAAGATGGTTTGGGTCCCTGACTACCATTGCTTTTGGTGCTATAGCAGGAGCAAGTAGTATGTTCCCAATAGCTGTCTTTACATTTGCTTAGACATGCATACCAATATTTTTGTAACAGGTAATGCTTCTATCTAATCGATATGTTTTATCTAATACCTTTGAGTACCTATCACAAACAAATTATTGGTACCTATCTATTCCTTACTTTATTAGATCATCGCGTCTTTAGGGTTTTATGGTTTGATGGCAATTGATTGGTATAGTAATAGAGAACAATTTTTAAGTCAGTGAAGGTACGTATTGCTATTAATGACTCGTCAGTCTTCAGTTGATTAGTTATCGATCTTCGTTAAATTTTCCTTCAGTAGATATGTAGTATGTACTAAATTTTTTGCGCTCTCTAGATTACCATACACATTTTGACTAACAATAGCCACTCAGGAACCATATAAGCATGTTGTGATATTTAACTAAGCATCAATACGTTCTGCTGTATTCATATTTTAATTGACCAATAGCATTGTTATTTTGGCACATTATAAATGCGTTGAGCCGTTAGAGTAACCACTCTAACGGCGACTGGAGTAGGTATATTATAGAGTATAGACTAGCTTGACCTCGTTCGAAATAAGGTTGCCTATATAGGTAACAAAACATAGGTAAATCCTACCCTACTAATATACAATAATTTTATATTATTAATATTGTAAATACGAAAGTGTGTTTGTTGATTTGTTGGTTTGTCCTTCTTTCACGCAGTAACGGAGCAATGTATCGACGTGAATTTTGGCATAGATATAGTTTATAGACCGGAATGTAACATAGTCTACTTTTTATTCCGGAAAAATGTACGGTTCCTGTGGGAAAGCGGGTGAAAACCGCGGACAGAGTATATTTCGCCGCGTGCGCACTGCGCAACGCTCGTGGTTCAATCTTAGACTCCTTCGCTTCCTCAGGTTTCAATACAAGGAGTCGCACCATATAGCAACTTTGCAGCCTTGTATAATAATTAACTATTATTGCAACTACAACTAGGCTCCTTTAAAACTATACCTACTATTCTGTTTTAAGTATTTTGTATGTGGGTGATTAAAGTCCACAAGAATAATAAAAAAGTTCCCCCTGTTCACCTGGGTGATTTAATTCCAAGGTGAACAAAGGATACCATTTATGTCGAATCAATTCACCTAGGTGCAATGAAGACACTATAATTTCCACATTGTGAAATACGCCGCTATCGGCGCCGGCGGTTCTATAACAGTTCCTAAGGGGCAGCGTAGACGCTTATGCAAATACATATACGTTTGCTTGCCAGAATAACAACGCTTTTGCGTCAAGCGCGGATTCCGTGATACTCGAAATGCGCGCTTGACACAAAAGCGTTGTTATTCTGACAAGCCAACGTACGTTTGCATAAGCGTCTACGCTGCCCCTAAGCCATCTAATAAAACAAGGTTCTAGTAGAGCCTTGTTTTTAACCTTGATATAACTTATTGATTTCTAAATATTTTACTCAGCTAATGGCCTTCATTGTTTACTAAATTACATTTGTTTAACATACCAAGGTGATGCAGAATAACGACACTGTCTTTGATGTTTGCTGTTTAAAGAAAAACGCCAGATTCATTAGTAACACTTGTTTCTATCTACTCATCTTGTTGATGAAGTAGCTGACAGGTAAAAACTATAATAGTGTTAACACAAAAAAAGCATTTTTAGTCACCTGTTTAGCTAGACAGCTTCTAAAGATAAACGTCATAAATGATTACGAATGTCATAACAGAATTGTGTTAGACAATGGTTAGACACTACTTAAATCAGGATTTGTGGTTGCTCATATTTAATCGCGCGACTAAGACATGTTTAGTCGTTAAACAGTGATTAACACAGGTTTAACATGTGTTTAATATTTTTTTGGTAAGACCCTAATAGTGTTACCACAAAAAAGTATTTTACGTCACCTGTTTAGCTAGACAGCGTTTAAAGATAAATGTCAAAAATGATTAGAAATGTCACAACAGAATTGTGTTAGACAATGGTTAGACACTACTTAAACCAGGATTTATAGTTGCTCAGCTAAGGCATGTTAAGGCGTTAAACAGTGTTTAACAAAGGATTAACGTGTGTTTATTTTTTTTGTGGTAAGACCCTATGTATCTGTTATTAAAAACGATGGCTAAAAGGTAAATAAAACGAATAGGTAACTGTTAGTGATCTTTTACAATGGCTCCGTAGCCAAGTTGATAGTAATCCTATACTTACCAAGTTACAAAGTGAGGACGGTTTTGTCCGGGGTTGATCTCCGGCCGGGCAAACTTTGTATTGGATGTTAGTGTTGTGTGAGTTGTGTCCATGCGACACGGGGAAACGTAGGGGTATGTTTTGAGTTTGTTTTATTTTCACTTTGAGCACAGGCAGGGAGTGAGAGAGATATCACTACCTGGCTGTATTGCTATTCTTGTTTGTTTCATGGATTCTGGATGGTTTTACATCAAGCCACGCTTGTGCGTGTTCTTTTTTGTGATTGTATGTTTCATATATTGGTATGCGATAAAGAGTTTTTATATCGTAGGTACGAGTATTGTATTGTACCTCATAATCCGCGCTTGTGGCAAAGTCTTGGTTATTTAGACAGCAAAACGCAAACATGCAATGTTACATTTTTCATGGAATGTTATAAATAACAAAGATAATAAAGAATTGTAAATAATTACAGTTTCAGCTATAGGATCCGCTAACACATTGATTACCACTACTTCATTTCGTCATTACTTCGTATCATTAGTCATTACATTTAATTGCTATAGTAATATTCAAGTATTCACGAAGACCGATCGTGTTCCACGTGCCCTCATAAATCAAATTGAAGCATTGCAATAATGAAAAGCGGTATTGCAACGCACTTGACATGCATGGAACGACGAATCAATCCAATACCCGATTGATGCGTGACCCCAATCATCTCAATAGGATCTGCTCGATCTAGATTTTTATGAGTAGGTAATGTAGCAGTACCATAACTGTTCTGCTTGTTTGATTGTATTGATAAATATAATTTGCAATTAAGTATTTTTTTATTTATTTTTTGTTATTTGGTAACGAGACGAGCTGGTCGTTTGCCTGATGGTCAGCATAACACCGGCCCATAACAATTGCAGTGCCACCCAGAACTTTGAAACACAAAGGCCTGCGCGGCACTGCAGTGCGCTCGTTACTCTGAGACATTAGGTATTAAGTCTCATAAGCCCAGTAATTTCACTGGATACTCTGCTCATCAAACCGGAACATAGTAATGCTTGCACACTACTGCTTGGCGGCAGACTTCACGAGCAAAGCGGTGGTAACAACCCAGACGGACACTCGCAGAAGAGTTAGTCCTCCCACTAACAGTATGTACGTATTTACTGAGAAAAAAATATTTCTAACTTCAAGGTCAAGGATTTTGCCATATAAGACTTGTTGTATGATCTATTCTGTGCCATAAGTATAATTTTTGAAGATTCTGTAAAGTAATGATGCGAGTGAATCAAAAAACAATGTTACATAATAATATCCTTGCGCTACTTTCTGATCTTATACTACGCAAACAAAGTAAACTTGAATGATATTCGTACTATAAACAAGAAATATCTGCGTCACTCCCACGTGAATGCAAAACTGAAGTAGGTACTTACCTCGAAGAATTATTGTGCAAGAACTTTTGAGACTAATTTTCTGTTTTAAATATTAATATACTCTTCCTACAGATTTCGACTTGAGTAGTTAGGGAACTTTTGTGTCAAATGTGCCTGCATGCAGCATCATTGAAGTAGGTACCTAATTTCGCATGCTGCTGGTCACGGTTCGTGCAAGACGCAAGTTATGCGCTGTCTTGCCTACTGTAATATATTTCTTGCGCTTGCTTTTGTGTTATGCAACAAGCAACAGAGGCCTCGTGGCAACAGTGTGCAGACAGTATTTTAATAGCTCTGGCATTTGCGAATGTAATCTGAGAACTGCTTGTTACTCGAGCAGGTACTTATAAGGTCTTAATTCCCGTAAAGCCACTTTACTATAGTGGCATAGTGAGATTCGAAAGTAATTTAAGTGATTTCTTTTAGTGCTCTGATTAAGAAGTGTCTTATAAACTAGCATTTGACCTATTATCTATTCTGTGGTTTGAAAACTTATGACGTTTTCAAAATGCTAAACTTAGAATATAATCTGGTTGCCAAGTAGGTATGTACATCGGAGTGTAGGTAATATCTCGAGTTTTCTGACCACTGAGTCAGCTTCTATGCTAAGAGTCCACCCGTGCTAACATGCGCGCCGTAACAAAATTTTGTCGACGCTTATATCGTGCATTTATCTCATATTCGTATCTACGAGAAAGAGCGAGACAAAACAGTGGACAAAATTTTGTCGTGGTGCGCATGTTAGTCTGGCAGATTTACAGTTGATAGCAAGTTCAGTACAAATTCTAACAGCCTTTTTCGATATGCCAATGGCGGCAGGTAACTTATCAACATAACCTTGCGATTAGTTGATTGATGACTAAATTGCTGACATGGTTATATTGCTGAATTATCTTCATATATCACTAGACGATAATTTATTGAAGAAAACATTAGAGCATCATGAATTTTTTAAACGATCGAACGCGACACATATTTGAAGCCTGTCTTCGTGTGTGACATACACTGTATATTGAAGGTAATCGGTAACTCCACTTCGATTTCACATAAAAGATTTCGTCCAGGTTTATCTTGCACAATAAACATGTCAGCCTCGCTATTCTTTCTTTCTGAGTCTGTCTGACCCTGATGGCTGGTTACTCTCACAATAGATTCGAGTGAGCAAAAAGCAGCTGCCTTACTTAAAACCACTCAGACAGGCAGAATGCAATCGGTGAATGGCACCACTAAAATAGATTTCACTTTCTATCCTTGTCTCGTTGCCTTCGCTATAATACCTAACTTATTTGATAAGTAGAAATTTCCTGTTCGAATAGAATTGACAGTTGGCTTTGCTTGATTGGAAACTGGAAATGTGCTGGTTATGGTTTGTTTCCGCATGCACCTATTTAGTTATGGCCCAATATTTAATTTCTGAGAGACTTTCTCGTTTTGATCTTATTTTCATTTTTTCTGGGTCTAGGTAGGTACCTTTTTCTTTCTCTTTTATCAAGCGCGCGTGCTTTGGTACAGTCACAGAACATATAATCATAAAAATAATTTATTTCGATTAGCAAAGAATCATACACATTCTTCATACATTTACAATAACACTCAATTCAATTCAATATCTAATAAAATGAATACATAAAAATATAAGTATTTATTTTTGTGTGGCAGTACGGTCTACGTGTTTGTTTACTGTGTAGGTACGAATCGATCATAAGTATGATCAAAAACTAAAGTTGTCAATGTTTTTATGATTATCTTTGAGTGTCTTATGCTATAACCACTACTTGTTTGTCCTATTATTATTCTAAGCATATTATCATAACTTACAGATTTATATACCTATCTGAAAGATTTGTAAGTAATGTAGGATTATCTTTATTGTTTCACGAACGACACTTACCCCGGGCGATCAACTCTCGTTGACTGGTCAGTCATATTCTCTGTCCCTTTCGCTCACATTGGCAAAAGAAAAAGACCGATTAATATGTTGTTATCGTTAGTCCACAATCTCGCCTGATCTAGACCAACGATGTGGTCGAAGATAGTGAATGCACTAATCATTATTATTATTATTATTTAAGTGTGACTAGCACAAGCCACCTGTTACCACAGAATATACACCAACTTGTAACTCTAATATAACCTGGATAAATAATCTCTCGTAAAAACTGTCAATATCGGCTATAGTCTAATCAGAATTGGCGTGAAAACACGTTATCGTTAATTTGATAAGCCTCTATAATTCCAGCGGATTTTCGACCGATAAAATACTTAATGTTGGCAGATAGATACATTATCATACATAAAAATACTTAAAAATACATAAAAAAGTATTTTTAAACAAGTTATTATCTAACGTGGATAGGTACTTCCATAGTAAAAAAATGTCTACTAATCTTTATATATAAATTAACCGGATTCACTTACGTGGTACAGCCGAGCTTCGCGACGATTGCCCGATTGGTTTCGAGGTATTCGGTACCTCTTCATCAACGGAGCTACACGCAGGCGCTCCGTTGTTGAAGAGGTACCGAATACCTCGAACACGCGCAGCAACCAGTCGGAGGGCGTAGAATTTTAACGCCCTCAAACTATTAGCGCCCCCGTCACTTTACCATCGGGCGCCAGCCGCCATATCACATGTGTGAAAGATCACTAACATACATCCCTTGTGTAACAATACCAACAATCTACTTTATTTATTTCTTTACTTTATTTTCTTCTTATCTACTTCAAAAAAAAGCCTGAAGTCTTTTTATAACCAAGAAGGATAAGGACGGACCTTATTTGTTAACTTGACATTGACGGACAGTTTTGAATTAGTAAAATAGTTTTAGGTTGTAAACTAAATAGATAGATAATACCTTAAAGAATAAAATACTTGATTACAACTTATCCCAATTTTACGATACTCAGCGAAGAGATAGGATCAGTAGGGTGAAATAACTTACAAGCCAAAGCAATATTACACAGATATATAAATCAAACATGATTTTTATAAACAAAGACAATTCTTCTTTTGTTATGCCGAACAAAGACATGATAACGACTAGAATGGACTTCCTATTTCAATTGCCTGATATCGCATGCCTTTTACAAGGTGGTGACGACGTCACCTGACGGGTACTTTTAAAACTTTATATTTGGCCTGTACATATCGTAGTTTTTTTTTAGTATGTATTCACTTGTTTGTGTGAATGTCAAGTGATAACCACAAAATCTCTATTATGTGTGATAACTGATATTAGTAAAACAAGTTATAACAATCGGTCAGGACAACAAGATAGCTACGGTCTACATATCAGCTAAAAGCCTGGCCTAATTTTTTAAATCTCATTAAATTTTCCACTTTACGCAACAGTACCTGAAATTACACATAAACTTGTCCATGTAACCACAAAAAAACAGTTTTAGACGTCTGTTTAGCCAGACAGTGTGTAAAGATAAACGCCTAAAATGATTAGAAATGTCACAACATAATTGAGTTAGGCAAGGGTTAGATTCTACTTAAATCAGAATTTGTGGTTGCCTCATATTTAAACACGGGACTAAGGCATGTTTAGGAGTTAAACACTGTTTAACACAGGTTTTAAGTGTGTCTAATTTTTTTGTGGCAAGACCGTGTATATTTTTTTAAATTTAGCAATATCGATTGCTATTCATGTCGTTCCCGCGACAAGAACTTCTGTCGTAATTTCTTTAAACAATATTCACAATTAACTTTGAATGATTGCATAAAACTGCATATCATATTAATGATTAGGTCACGATTACTGCATATCATGATTGCGTAAACGTACTGTTACATGTCGCCTTTAACTAACATTATGCAGTTAATTAGTACTTTTTTAAGTTATAAATTTAACTGCTGTTCTATTACTGATTTATATTCTCGATAAGTTAACATTCTAGTCGAAAGTAGTACGATTGGCAAGTGTGGCTAATTGTATTTTGCGACAGATTTACTGATTAAGTTTCGGAGATTACCTGGATCAAACAGACAGACAGACAAAAATTTTAAAAATGGTTGTTTTCTTATAAGTATCGTATATATTTTCATATGCATTTAGTAAAAACCTGTTATTTTGATATTACAAACAGACACTTCAATTTTATTTATTTGTATAGATGAAACGGTGGTAGGTAACTAAATAGCGAGCCGCGCGATCATGCAGCATCCGCCCGTAGTCCGTACTATAATATTATACGCTTGCTTTGTTTGTTATGCAGACCGTAGACGCTTATGCATACGTACGTTTGCTTGTCAGAATAACAACGCTTTTGCGTCAAGCGCGCAATTCGAGTATCCCGAAATCCGCGCTTGACGCAAAAGCGTTATTCTGACAACCAAACGTACGTTTGCATAAGCGTCTACACTGCCCCTTAGGTTCCTACTCAACTCTGTAATTAATGAACGGATTTGTTATCTAAATAGATTAGATGTCGTAGTAACACTACATTAAAATTGTATCTTTCCTCCACGCGTGCAAAGCCGCAGGCAAAAGCTTATATTACTTGCCTAGATATGTTTAACACTATTCTACTCATCCCGGGTATAAGGAAAATATTTCAAGGGAAAATTGAGCAATGTACTCTTTTGGAAAATCCATGCACCTATAGCAAAGTAATTTTATTTACTGGAAGGTTTCCACATCTTAGATAATTATATGTAAATCTATGCAATGATACTCGGATTGCTATAGAATAATCATATTACTTATCTGTATAATAAGTACTATTATACAGGTAAGTTTACAATAATTCAACACTACTATATTAGTGTCTTACTACTATATTAGTATAGGTACACACATATACATATTATGTCAAGTGTAAACTTATATCGTTATAATACTTATTGCCTCATAATAATTACTGACGATAACCTGTCACAACTCAATGAAATAGTGTCTACATAATGATACCTACATATATAAGAACAATATTACTATGTACTACTATATGATTTATAAAAAGTACTTCGAAATTAGTTGATTGAGATATTCAAATAAAGCTAGGTCTTTGCTCATGAAGTCAGCCGCCAAGCAGTAGTGTGCAATCATTACTGTGTTCCGGTTTGATGAGCAGAGTATCCAGTGAAATTACTGGGCTTGTGAGACTTAATACCTAATGTCTCAGGGTAACGAGCGAACTGCAGTGCCGTGCAGGCCTTTGTGTTTCAAAGTTCCGGGTGGCACTGCAATTGTTATGGGCCGGCGTTATGCTTACCATCAGGCAAACGACCAGCTCGTCCCGTTACCAAATAACATAAAAAAAATATTACTCTAATATATAATATACAAAAATAAACAGCCGCGTACCTAGTTACCTACATCTACAGATGAAACTAGTCCGAGGTTAGAAAGCCTTTATTTACCTCAAGTAGGTACTAAGTACTAGGTACTTATTTTATTTTACTTATATCTTACAATAGTCCATCTCATCACTACCTTCCCAACTCATAATTTTCTATGATAGGTTACTGCCAACTGAGCGCGAAATGGATCGTTGTATCGGGCACACACGATGAGTTGGATCGTTGGATTTGGAATGTTTGGATATTCCTATTATCCATCTGAGATTGCCCACGCACGGGCGGTTTTTGGAATGTTGTGGAGTGGAGTGCTCTTGTATGGGGGCTTTTTGACGTGAAGCTGGCATTAAAAACCTTTAAATAAATAAACGCTTACACTCATACCCCCGCACTAGGATTCCCTGTGTCGCAGGTGGCATGGACACACACAGATACACATCACAAACATCCAAGACCCGAGAACAAACTTTATCCTTACACAAAATCTGCCCCGGCCGGGAATCGAACCCGGGACCCCTCGCTTTGCAGGCAGGGATACTACCAACTTAGCTACGGAGCCGTCTTTTTTTTCTTTACAAGTAATCAACTGCCACTCCCACAGATACTTTTTGTCCACTGCTTGACCAACAAATGCCTCTCCACTGCACGCAAGCTATACTGTGCCCGATCGTCGGCTCTTCTTTCACTAACAACTCAGAGTATATTTTCGCTCGCGAGTATATTTATATTTTTCAAATCGCAGGACCTTTTGAGAAAAGGAAAAGCAAATACCTCGTTTCGAGGTGATAATTTATTCTGTTTCTTAGCTGTTATCTTTGAGATAGCTAACTTTACATAACCTACTTTAAGATACGTCCAACATTGGGTACTTGCGTGTTTCGTCATAACCAGTCAAAGCTCCAAATGGTAATAAATAAACATGTCTCCTAAATATAATAAAATATTAAATATATTTAACTCTTGACAGATTATGTATTACTCCTAAACATATATTTTGTATAATAAAGGTGGTAAATAAACTGTACTAAGTATTTATAAGTACATATATTTATACGAAAGCTTCAGTTTCCGCGAAAAATACCTCAATAAAGGTGTATAGAACACTGCTATAAAGATAATTATTTGTCGCAAACTTAAATCTAAAATGCGTACATAGTGACTTAATGAGTGCCTGGAGGGCCCGAAGGTGCATTATACTGGAAGTGGAACACATGTGACATGTAGTCGTCTCGATTCTGCCAACTCTATCGCTAAGGAAATTAATATCAAGCTCTACCCTAGGACACTGATAGTATCTTTCAGACATGCAAACCTTGCGAGTGCATCGTTAGCATTGTCACATGTGCTCACACGTGGCTTCTTGATACAAATCAGCGATATAGCTATCTTTATCGCTGGATACGCCATCGTATGTGATGTGACCACTGATCGGATTAGATTAGTAAAGTACAAAACTGTCTATGATCTAGACAAATTTGTAATGTTGATAACTATTTTTTTAAAGCTAACATATACGGCTAGTATTTCTTCTCCTGGTGAGAAAACATTTTTAGCATGAAAAGTATGCTTTAGAATTAGAAAACGGCAACAATAGCGTCTTTACGTTTATCATCATGCACGCTCGATCCCTAGAGGTAGTTTCATGTTCCATCCTTACTCCTTTACGACCAATAAGAACAGGGCCGTACTCGTGCCGCACGCTGCGGAGCATAACTTTATTATGCTTTCTTCTATTCAACTCGCTTCTATAGCCAACCTTCATGGTAATTTCTGCGCATATACAATGTATGTCGTCGTATTTGTTTTTCCACGTCTGATTTCTCGTCACAGACTCTCTCTATGTCTCCTTATGTTTCATACGTGTAATAACTACCAACCGCATCCATCTTTTATGCACATTCCGAAACTATATGTAGTTTAGGAACGTGCATAAGACGTGTACCTATACCTGAAAGACTTCGAGATTTCGGTTGTCTCTTGCTACAATTATTTATTGCGCTAGTTCAGTCACACCTTCCCTAGTCGTGCACCTATATTTAAATCATGCATTAGGTAACTACTGATTTCTTGTTAAAGTTTCTGTAAAAAGTTTCTCAATGCTTGAATGAGCACGTTCAGTTTATTTTTAATTCAACGTTGAATGTTGATTCTTTGTGAAAAGTTATTTTAAGTAGAAATTAAAGGTAGCTGTCGTAGGTCCATTAACGAAGCATAAAAGAAAACCTGCATGTTTTTGGATACCTTTTCTGGACAGCGTAAGCCGAATAGATAGTTTTCTGTTCTATTTTTTATTTTGCGTAGTTTTAAACTCAATAAAAACACCCTTCAAATTAGAACACAGCATTCCTTTTATATTACTTGGCGGTAGACAATTACTATACTGATATGTTTAATTCCCCTGTCTAATATAATCTAGCAGCTGATAAGAGCTAGGCTAGTAATTATAGGCATTCACGTTGTTCTTACACACGTGTTCCATCACAATACAAGGCTCTCTGTAAATATCGTTTGTAGGAACTGCGTCACAAATTCGTGTAGTACCTGTATGAGGAATTTGCGTCAATACTCATTACACTATTATATGCTAGGACCTAATTCGTAACTTGGTGCTAGTTACTCGTACCAAATGAGAATGGGTTTGGTTAGTCGCACACTTAGCCGATGGCAGCCGATCCTTTTTTAGCCGGATTTTTTTAGGGGCATTATATTATTAGAGGTTTTGTGTATTTTAGCATCCGGACTTCTTTCTGACTAATACTTTTTTCTGACCGTATAATATCTAGAAAAATAACAGTAAAATATCTTCGTTCAAAAGCGTGTGAAAGGTATGAAGCGTGTTCATGTAGTCCGCTGCTATTCGCTGAACAATTTTATAGTGTACTTTAGACAAAAGAAAATTATTTTGTGCGCAAACAGGAAAGCGGTAACTTGAATGATGACGTCTGTTTGAGAACGTTTAGTTTTTGCACACAATACTTAGCATGCCTAATAACTTCCAACTTTGTAATGACTCCTTTGTATTTTATATCCTCAATTAGCAAAACTCTAGGCTAAGTTCATATTTCGTAGAAAAAACTTAATGTTTGCTTAAAGTTTTTGTTCATTTGTTCAACTAATCACGTATAATATGGCAAAGTTTTACAAACATCAGCCGTAAATCAGCAAAAGTAATGAAACGCGATAAGGCAACCCGCTCATTTCCTGTTTGCATCTTGGTAAACAACATCACAATCTTGACAGAAGAGAAATCTTATCGATCGATTCGAGTGCTAAGAACTAGTAAGAATACCAATGGTTCTTGACACTGGCGCACAAATATGAAGAAACATAATATATATATTACATTATCAATTTCAGTTGTTTAATGTTTAGTTAAATTAGTAGTTACCTAGTAAAGTAAAAAAAATAATTAAAACGACGAATTTCAATGGCATACTACGGACCCGATTTTGATAAAATTTTGGGACCAATCTGAAAGTGTATGCTTTCAAATAAAAAAAGAATTTTCCAAATCGTTTAAATGAGGGAGATCTGAGGTAATAACATAAAAAAAATACAACCGAATTGAGAACCCCCTCCTATTTTCGAAGTCGGTTAAAAATGTATGAAATTGACATGTTACTTTTTTCAAGTTACGACGACTTGTTGCGGTGTCAGGAAATAAAGAAAGAAAGAAGAAGACTTATTGTTGTGTTTGACAGAACTACTATTGTTGGGGTGAGAATGTCCGCACTGCAAAGACTTGAATGTAGTTCGGGAGACGGGACTAATTTAATTACACTATCATTGAAAAAAGTTACGATTGATAAAATTTGTGACAAATTCAAATATACCCCAAAGGAGCACTTATGAAAGTTTAAATAACTCTAACAGCGGTCTTTGTCTTCGTAAACCTGCTTCCATAGAAACGACATTTCAAATAGAATTATAATTAATTGTAAAATTTGTTAACCTGCAAATCTGCTTTATAATGCCAGTGCTCTATCTTTAGCGTTCTTTTTGATATGTATAGAAATAAATAACAAAAACTACAGATAAATTAAAAGTACCTAGTAGAATTGGAATGTTGTGGATGGGAATGCTCGTTGATGTGGGCTCTTACGCCCAAGGCATCTGTCTAGTTCAATTGATGAATAAGACCACCTAAATATCCAATTGTCGCATAACATCTAGGTATTCATATCGATAATAACTATGTGTAGTTAGAAACTAAAAAACACTTCCACCTCCTGGCTCCATCATCAGGTCAGCTCCATGATAGGTACCAAATTATACCTAGTTTAGTCATCCAAACTCCATATTAACATACAAAGTTTCATTTCGATTTAAAGACAATTGGAAGTACATACGTTAAAATTGCTTTCTTCAATTTTATTACATTGTTAGTTCTTTAGTTAAACAATAGCCTATTTCTTATGCACTATTCAGAATACCTACAGATGCAATAGGTAGGCACAGATTTGTAATAGATATACCTACGTTTGTGTAAATCGGTGTAATATTTCTTGGAACTCGATATTCTCGAGAAGCCGTATCTAGTGCCAACACGCTGAAAAACTGCGGGTGGGCTACTTAATAAACAATGGAGGATCGCATCTACGTGTGGCGTGATAAAACTCGTTTTATAATTGAGAATACATTTATGTAAGTGCGGTATCCCCTTACACACAGTCGGTTTGCGTTGGTGTAAAAGAGAAGGAAGACCGCGCGGGCCCCTGAACTGAGTGCGTAATTACTTCAAAATTAGATACAACCATGTTTTATTATTATTATATAATACGTAAGTCTTGTTAATTCTATCAATATACATATATAAACAACAGAGATGGTTCATTTCAAACTTATTTTTAGAGGTAACTGACATTTTTTTGATCGAGTAAATTTGGTAAATTCTTGTTTTGATTACATCAAGATTATTCGTAATATGATGAATAATGACACATATTTTTTCCAGTGCCAGAAACTCATCTGATATTGAAAAAAAATCCTTTTAAGTGTAGCTATTTAGCTGCTATATACGCCTTAACATCCATTGAATAACCAACAGAGAATTGCGAACATGGCGATTCCCGGATACAAAGTTTCTGGTCCATAAACTATATGTATGCAAAAAATCACGTCGATACGTCAACAAACCTACATAAGCAGCCAGTACGCAAAAAGTGAAAAATTAAACAATCAAACGGCCATCAGCTCAAGCTAGTCTCCGATAGACTTATCCATCCGCTATTGTGGGGGATCAACACTTGGCCAATTAGGAATCTATGTCACGAGCTCACGATAGCCTAATTGAACACTTAACTTCATATAGTAGTTATTTTTAGATTGCTAACAGAAAGCCAGGTCAAGCGGCTAATTGCTTACCCGTGATATTGTTAAAATTACCAAATTTGGACCGCTTAGAAAGTAGGCATTGGGGTAACACAAAAACCTAACAAGTACGCTAAGTCTGGATACTACGTCTGTCTAGGTCTACCGAAGCACAGATCTCTAACCTAGATCGTTCTACCCCTAACGCACAAGACTTTCAAAGAGAAGATGAAGAGTGCAGCACTGCTTTCATCCTAGCCGACGTTTCCTGATTTATAGCCTGTCAACTTCGTTCGCGGTAGGTACGAATGCAGAACTGCAGGTGAAATTGCTGGGCTTATGAGACAATACCTAATATTCAGGGTAACGAGCGCACTGCAGTGCCGCGGAGGCCAAAGTGTTTTAAAGTTCTGAGTGACACTGCAATAATTGTTATGGGCCGGCGTTATGCTTACCATCAGGCAAACGATCAGCTCGTCTCGTTATCAAAGATAGTGGACAGTGCAGTTAGTTCCCTGCTTCCCGGATTTCTAACTCCCGCAAAGCTCTTCACGCCGCGCTACCTATGTGTAGTTCGCAAACATGATCGAATATTGAATACTTGAATGCACAACATTTAGACAAAAATCACTTAGTTTTATTCGACCTCGTTGAACCCAGACATAGAACAAAAAAGTTAATGTATTAGCACAGAACGTATAAGCGTAACCTCTAGTTTGAAAAAACGGACCATTAGTTTGGGCCGACACGCGACGACCACGATCAAAACTGTGTGGAGCCGTTGGGTGCAAGAGGCAATTAGCCGTTCAAAATGGCGTTCTACGAGCCTATATGTTCAGCAGTGGACGCCATCCATTTGATAATGATGCAATCAATAGACATGTTTGTATATTTTGTTACGTCTAAATAAAGATCGTTTAAAAATGAATTTGAATCATAGATAAAACATCCTAAATTATGTCGCAAACGTGGATACGTTGAACGCCAGAATGGACCTGTGAAACAAATAGTTACAATCCATACAAATGAAAATTTTCCAATAAAATCCAACACCCCAAATAAAATCACTACTTCGCGCGTAGGTGTACATTGTACAATAAATGTCGATCAATGAGTAAAGTGCAATCTCATAAAACAGTGTTTATTTCTCCAGTAAACCCACCAGTAGCGATCATTCAGTTCAGAGAATCGCTCGCATATTTTCTGTGTGATTCAATACCTACGGAGGAAATCCACGTAGTTTTAACTCACATATTTTTTGGAAACAGTCGAAGATTACGCCCACTTATATATACCTATTCGTAAGTATAGCATTGCGTTTCTGACAAACAAATCTTTCATTCTGCGACCACCCATCCCGCTTTTAAAATATGAATAGTGCCATCTGTTCATATTATTTTGCAAAACCACGAAGTTACAAGGAAATAAATGAAAATAGGTACCTACCTAGTCATTTAGTTGATTGCTAACCGACTTCGAAAAAGGAGGACACGACTGCACGGAATAAAGAAGTAGAGTTGAGTTTTTTATTCCGTATTCGACTGTACTACTTTATATGTATATTTAACCGACTTCAAAAAAGGAGGTTATTATGTTCGATCGTATGTATTTTTTTATCTATGTACACCGACTTCTCTGTCGATTGTGGACCGATCATGAAAATCCTTTTATTGTTTGAAAGGGCTCTCGAGGTGGCCCCATATTTATGAAAGAACACCTAAAGGTCAATAAATGGGAGTTAAATTTTCATATATCGGCGGCTCCGTAGCTAAGTTGGTAGTAACCCTGCCTGCAAAGCGAGGGGTCCCGGGTTCGATTCCCGGCCGGGGCAGATTTTGTGTAAGCATGAAGTTTGTTCTCGGGTCTTGGATGTTTGTGATGTGTATCTGTGTGTGTCCATGCCACCTGCGACACAGGGAATCCTAGTGCGGGGGTATGAGTGTGTGTAAGCGTAAGCGTATATATCACGGTATTTCTAAAGAAGTCAGATCCCGCTTTTTTTTAAATCAATTTTACTTATTAGCTGTATGTTTTTAATTTTGCAATCGTCAGCGTTGATTAATATTCCCAATTTAGTCAAATATCTTTTAATGAGTTGAACCACTTTTATTATTGCTACTACAATACTGCTTAAATCTGAAAAACCGAAGAAGATTAATGTCCCATAAACTTGTTTGCTTTTCCGGCAATTCCATGGAGAAACGAACTGGATAAAACTAGTGTAACGTTCACTCTTAGGTACCTACTACAATAGGCAACTCAATTACCAAATTCAGCACTTTAAAGCGTTTTATTAGCTATTATTCAGCGCCTTGTAGCTTTATTTGAATCTGGATTCATAAACTACACGATTACTATCTACAATGGTTACTTATTACGTAACGTAGATGTTCAATCTATGTACACATAGGTACGTCATGATCAAGTTTCATGACTCATGACTGTCATGAGTGATATGTGATCCACGATGACCATGATGATCCATTGATAGACGGCACATTTTTTACGATTTTTGCAATTATGTATCTCCTATATTTACGCAAGCCAACTTACTTGAATTCGAGAATATAATTAGATGACGCTTCGAGAAGTAAAGAATTATAATACCTATATGCTGTCTAATATCGTGAATGTACAATCGAGTACGTAATATCATTATAATAAAGTGTATATGAATACATTTATACGCAAAGATTACGTACGAGACATTATAATGATTTATGAGCTCACAGTTACGTATGCGATGATACTAGCTGAGTAGCGATTGCGATATGACGAAGACTAACAAATCTTAGAACGTTTTTACCGTTAAAATAGCGCTGTTTATTTAACAAATACTGAGGATTTATCGTGATTTCTCAATTAGCGTTAGTTTGTTTATGAAAGTAAAGTGTAAGTGAAATGAATCATGATCATAACATGTCTATGAATTTGTAACGAATTTACATAGTAGGTTATAACCTACTTATGAATGTACGATGGATTAAATGTTTACACATAATCTGTTATCCTTTTTTCTATTTTTAGATCTGTTTTATTTCTTTACTCGCTATTTCTTTCTTCCAATTATTGTGCTAGTGTTGTGGTGTGGCGACGAACTGAGCAACTGCGGGGTAATGGTTTCACCATCAGGTTCCCAAGTATGTCCAAACTCCGCATGAGTTTTATCTACTATTGCTCTAACCTTTGATTACTGTCTTCTTATTTACTAACAATACTCTGACAATTATAATGGTCTTCTAATAGGTTTTAATTATTTCCTGCGTCCGTTGCTTTAGTACCTACTCAACTATCTGCTTATAACTTGCGCCGCGTGCGTACCTACTCTTGGTAGTTATACCACGGATTTTTAGTCATCTTTAGAGTCCCCAACTTCCCATACACGAGCGCTCCAATCCACAACATTCCAAAAACCGCCCGTGTATGGAGAATCAAATGGATTACTTGGAGTGATAGGAATATTGGATATTCAAATCCAACGTTCCTCATCGCGTGTGGCCGAAACGAGTGACGCGACGATCCATTTCGCGCTCAGTTGTCAGTATAATCGAGATGCAGAATGACCGAAAAATGGATCGATGCCCGATGGCGCGCTCGGAGTGACCGTCTGTATGCTCGAAATTGGACAATAGTTCCACTCAATCCACGACACTGAGTACATTATACAATATTTCACGACGGACGGAGCGATGGATTGGGAACGCTCTTGTATGAGGGCTTATCTCCCTCAATGGATAACGGTGCAGAACTGCAATTGCTGGCAAATACTGCCGCGCAGCGCTGCTGAGTGTTAGCGCAGCCTGGCTGGCCGAAACCATCGGACATAACTATAATAACTAGAACTTAAAAAACAGTTTCATATCACCCGCATTTTAAAACTACAAAATATATGTCAGTGAATATGCCATCTGTAGAACGGTGTCACGGCCGGACCTTCAGCTGATTCGGAACGTATGAAGATACGTTTATTTTATTCATATTGCGCAAAGCGAGGTGAACCGCCATTTTGGACATTTTCATCCACCTTTGGAGGAACGAGTGTTCTGCTCGGATGTAACGCGAATTACTTTTTTTACTCAACCGTCTCCACCACGATTCAGCGTTGTTTTGTTATGGACTTCCAACTTCCAAAAGACGACTCTGATTAGTGATTAAATGAATTTCTTATCCATACTTTAAAAAGGAAAAAAAATGTAACATCTTGTAGAGCGATAAGAGCAGCATAACTTGCCCTTTGTTATATAGATAACTAGATGTGTGTAGAAGATCACTGAATGTCTTGTTTCTTTGATCTGTCTAATATTAATTGTTCTAATTGTAACTCTTTTCCTCAGATTGCTCTGATTTGTTTCAGGTACGGATGTCTGTCCCATGAAATCAGTGGTGAGGCGCATCGGCCAGCAGTTGTTCACCGCTCTGAGTGGCAAGGGCATCGCTGTCCTCGTCAACCATGGCATTGCTGATGAAAAGGTACCAATTGTATTTTCACTCCTCTTGCTCGTACCAGAGCGGGGATAAAATAGCATATTTTCCTATATGGAACTAAAAGCGGCAATCTCTTTGGTAGTATGCGTGCAGCGTTGTGGCTACAGAATAAATTAGAAAAAAGCATTGGAGCAAAATCTTTAGTTTTTCTCTAATTAAAAATTGAATTGGTGACCTACGTATGTCTCCCAGGTTTACCCCACAGACAACTCAACATTCATCGTCACAGTAGAGGACTGAAAATATGTTGCCGGGAAAAAATATCTCGTTAAATACCTAGAATTGTACAAATTGTACATTTAATTTTTAATGAAATAAACTAAGAGTTTAATATTGTATTGGATTATTTTATTTTCTCTTAATCGTAGTGAAAAGTAGAGCGCTAAAAACCCATTATACCGCGCTTTCTACATACATAATGGATTATTTAAGCCCTTTGTATAACAATCTACCTGCTATTTCCTCAAGGACTGTTCCATATTCCTGTTGTACCATTTTCCCATTGTACTGTTCAGAATAAAATATGATAAATATTTATTTTTGGTTTACCAAAGTGACGGCGTCCTCGTTTGATTATCTAAGTCTTATTCTTCTACTATTTCAGCTGAAATCTGTATACTCCGATCTGGATAACTTCTGCGCCCTCCCCGAGGGTTGTCAGGCCCAGTACCTGCGTAATCCCGTCAACAACCATGGCTACGTGAAACCCGGCATGGAGCAGTTCGATACCACCAAGAAGGTACAATTCTTAAAATATCTAAGCAAAATGAAAAAATAATAATCAATATTATTTAATTTTTGCCTGTTTCCAAAATATTAGATATAACCTACTTCGTGAGGAGAGACGATTTTTTTTGCAATTTGCGAAGACTTTCTAAAAGTTGCACTTACTTTCGAGCTTTTTCAATACGTGCTTGCGTTTGACCACAATTTCGCCTGATTGGCGACAATGTAGCACGCTTGATCAGAAGATGTCTATTCACTCGTGTCTTGGTTAAGACTCCCAGATTGTAAAATTCTGGAAAATCACGCCGGCTAAGAGTTCCACTCATTAGTCGTCCGTATGATGAAGGTCTCGCACTGCCTAAACATAGGCCTAACATATGGTTATTTTTTATACAAATAAAACACCTTTTTACCTCACAAGCTCGGATATGTCTTGTTTATCTTTCGAAATCTGCGCGCAAGCGTATCCTCTAGCGTGGAAAAGGTAGTCGCGGGCACGCCGGCGCCGGCCGCCGCAGCCACCGTGTGTGGCGCGGGCGCGTGGATAAAGCATTTTTACAAGCAGAAATTGGATTGATAAACAAAATCTTTCCTCGATGTAGTGAGGTAAAAAATTATGTGTTTCACTCGGCAGCAAAGTTATTTTGCGTCTCGTACTTGTGAAACCCTCGATGGGCTAAGGATTCTGTTTCAGGAATCTTAGAATCCTTCGCTTCCTCGGGTTTCAATACAAGTACTCAAAGCCAAATAACAACCATGCAGCGATGCATAACAAATAACTATTTCATATTTTATTTTCTGTAGGAGCTGCGTCACTCGTTCAACATCACCACGCTGACGCCCGCGGCGATGCCTGCGCAAGAGGAAGTCCCTGAGTTCACAAAACACGCCTTCCCGCTCGCGCACGACCTCACCAACCTGTCGAGAGTGCTGCTGCAGGCTTTGGCTTATGCTCTAGGTACTAAGACACTTTTCATCGCGTCTATCAAACTATCCTAAAAGAAAAAAAAGCTTTTACATTAGGTCGGTGTGGTCGTATTCGACTGCAGCCGTTTTCGGACAACGACTAATATAAACGATTGTTCGGTTGGTCGTATTCGATCTCAGCCCGTTTGTTGTGACCGATCCTAGCATAAAAGGTGTATCCGTTGGCCGTATTCGGTCATAATATAATAACATAATGTAATAATACTCACATATATAATAAAGTTATGGATATATGTTGTCGGTTTTATAGCCGAAAATATATCTCTATGGACGAAACTGTAGGGCGTAGGCCTAGCACGAATAATTTGTCGTATCGAAATCGAAACGTGAATGATTCTCGAATGAAAAATACTACAGTTCTGAAAAATACTACATTTTGATTGAATTTTATGCATTATGGTCACTTAATAATATACAGAGATAATAATGTAATCTTCAAGTTATATGAATGTTATGCCTCTCGAGTATTTCGAATTAAAAGTTCGCATACGTTAATTTATGACGTTACGTTACGTTTACGTTAACTATTCGGTTACGCAAATGGTTTGTGCTAAGGCTACTGAAACCGAATGCGGTCGAAGTAATCGGCCGACGTATTCGCTACACAAGTGATGTATTACGTCTTGCAATATCGAACCGTGTGGACCGATCATAAATTATTCAATGTGAACTTGTGTAGAATTTGGAACGTCTCTTGTTATCAAAATATTGCATCATTAGGGTAAAGTTCCCAAATCAGTACTATAATGATAACCATCGACAATTAATAAAGTCGTATAGTCGTAGCTAATATAAGAATCGCGTGAGCTATTTCTCGACGAAATACTATTTTGAAAGAATTGTAACCTGAGTGAAAAAGAAGACTGAAGAACACGCGCGCATAATGTATAGACAGGACAATTCGGTTAACGAATTCGGCTAAACCAAATGTGGGTGCCGCATTCGGTGAAAGACCAAAACACCATTAGCTCAACATCATGATTCATGCTTCGAATCAAAACATAAATATAAACACTGTCTTTTTCTTAGTTCTGACTACACTATCAGCCTCTTACGCTCCCGCGGCTGGGATACCGTACTTCTCTCAGAGAGAGAGGTATGGGTCATAATCCACCACGCGGGCCCAGTGCGGCTTGGTGGATGTCACATGTCCTCGCATTTTGTGGATCTTGAACATGCCGGTTTCCTCACGATGTTTACCTTCACCGTTTTAGAGCGAGTGTGAATAATCCGCACATAACTTGATATAAGTCATTGGTGCGGGTCGAGATTCGAGCTATGGTGCATCGGATTGAAAGTCGCACAAGTTCTCGCTCGGCCACACTCGCTCGCAGTCCTGACTAAGTCTTACATTACTTTACACCAGCCCTTTTGGTTGATGCTTCCAGGCATCCCCCCGGCGACGCTCCTGGCCTGCCACTCCAGCATGATGCAGAGCGACGGCCGCAACCCGTCCACCATGCGGCTGCTGTACTACCCGCCCGTGCCGCCCGAGGACGTCGGCCCGTGCTGCCAGGCCGACGTCGTGCACTACACGCGCTGCGGCGCGCACGCCGACTACGGGACCTTCACGCTGCTGACGCAGGACTCGGAGGGAGGGCTTGAGGTGAGATTTATTTATTCATTTCTTTATTTCAGGATAACAAACAGCTACATTATTTGTGTTAGTAGAACGTGTTAGAATGATAATACTTATCATAAATTTTAACAATAACGTAGCCCACAACGTTATCCACATATTAATTTTATAGAAGTTGAAGCTAAAAAGCTGCTATTAGAGGGGCTAATAAATGATTAATATAACATAAATTCCTAAAGTAATAAGTTGATTTCACAATTTAAACTTTATGGTGGAAACAATAATAACATAATAATAATAATAAGATACCATGCGTCATGTGGCCGTATACCATCGTTTGTTAGCGGCAGGACTAACTCTTCTCCGAGTGTCCGTCTGGGTTGGTACCACCGCTTTGCTCGTGAAGTCTGCCGCCAAGCAGTGATGTGCAAGCATTATCGTGTTCCGGTTTGATGAACAGAGTAGCCAGTAAAATTACTGGGCTTATGACACTTAATACAGTCATGTTTTAGTATGGGCTGTACTAAAACATGCACTTTGTTGATTTGGCCTAATTGTTGTCATACATTTTTTATTCATTAAAATATAAAGAATCTGATGGTATCATTTACATTACTAATGGATGATAAAAAAATGTTGAATTTGGGAAACTTTTAGATGAAATTTACAAAAATCTTTGTGAAACTTATATATTTTTTGTAAATTTTATTTTTATTGTGTTAATGTGATCTTCTTAAAACAATATAATGACAGAAATTATGTATTTTATGTTACATGCAAAATTCCAATTGTAGATCCAGCGGGATGTACATCATAAGAGTGAGAGGTCCGGAGTGCGCATAATCAGACTTAAAATTCGAAGCGAGTAATAACCTGTACCTTCATAATTTCCAGGTGAAGTTGAACGGCAGTGACCACTGGCAGACTGTGGGGCACCTCCCGGGGGCCATTCTGGTGCAGACCGGCGAACTTCTCGCCGCCTGGACAGTGAACCTGCTGCCGGCACTGGTTAGTACCCTTTATATTCATTTTGAGTTCACTTATATTTATTTATACTTCAAACAAATGACGGCTCCGTGGCCAAGTTGATAGTTAACTCTGCCTGCAATGCGAGGAAGGGGCCCCGGGCTCGACATTGTGTGGTAAGTTTAAAGTTTGTTCTCGGGTCTTGGATGTTTGTATTGTGTATCTCTGCCACCTCTCATCCTACCTGCGACATAGGGAATCATATTGCAGGTGTATGAGAGTGTAATGGTTGACAGCAGGGTATATACAGCAAACATTAGACGGGTACTTTTTTTGTGTAACAATAAACATACCGCGCACACGGGCTGGATACGGTGCGCCGCTTTATGCTCACGCATCTGAATATTTTTGGAGATAAACAATCACTTAACATAATTATGAAAAATCGCATTCGGTGAATTTGCTGGCAATAACATTACAAAAGTACAGAAAAATTATCATTTTGATCCAATCAGGTTTTCATACATGAAAATGAACAAAACATAAAATCCCATTGTTAGATTTGAAAACTTATGTGGATCAAAATGAAATTTTTGTTAAACTTATGTAATGTTATTTTCAGCAAATTCACCGAATGCGATTTTTCATAATTAAGTGATTGTTTATCATCAAAAATGACGAGAAAGCGGCACGGAGTATCCTGCCCTTAAAATAATAATTAATTAACTAAGCGTTAAATCTAAAGAAATCCCTTCTCCTTTCAGATGCACCGCGTAGTGGTCCCGTCCGGTACATACGCGCGCGCCCGCGGGCGCCACTGCGTGGCATTCTTCTGTCACCCCGACGACGACACCGCCCTCCCCACGCTGCCCCTGCGCGCCGCCCCCGCCCCTGTGCCGCAGGCCTTCGCCCCCGCACACCTCACCCTCCACCACCGCCTCATGAACGCAGCTCACCACATACAAAAACGTTTTAAAGAGACTTACGCGTGAGTCGTCAAACTCGCGCGCAAGACTTCGCTGGATCGTCGCACGTCTTGATTCTTTACGATCAGAAAAGATGTTGATTATACGTTCGCTGGTAGTCAACAGACAAAATGACAGCTGGCGCCGATTCGAGGCGCTACCACAGAGGAAATAATACTACGTAGGCGCTACTACCGAGTACCGAGTGTCCTATCCTATGAACTAAATTTGACACTTGTTGCAAATGGCCGTGAGTGTCCTGTGAACTAAATTTGACACTTGCTGCAAATGGCCGCCATGTGGCTTTGACTGTCTACGTCACTAGGATTAGTTCCGAGGACGCCCACTAGACTTACCACATAAATGATTCTGGGTCTGCACTTACCACTACGTTCAGCGCCAAAATGGCTGAATTCAAGCTTTGAAACTGTCATGACAATCACGTACTGTCCAGCGTACTATGTAGTATAATTCATGTCAGTGACGATCAAGCTGTTATGACGCATTTGCTCACTATTTAGGGAATTGGGAACGCATTTACAGCTTTTGCCGCTATGATAATATTTTGTTTTGAAATTGGAAGCTCATAAATTACTGAACACAATATGAGACTTAATACCGTCTTATGGGAAGCGAGCGCATTGTACAACGCAAGCCTTTAGTTCTGGGTATCACTGCGTTTTTTAAGGAGAAGCGTTATGCTTACCATCAAGCTAATGATCTGCCTCGTTACTTGTAAAAAAGTGAGCTGAAATTAGCACTGCAGCCTGTCTTTTTATTTCAAATCGATGCTTTAAGCTTGAGCTATTTTTAGACTGCCTTCTTAAACTGAAACGTCTTAGTTTTACTTTGTTCAAAATAAACAAGCCTACTCGTACGGTCTAGGTCATATCTCTGTCTACACAATAGCTGTCTACTGAGGAAGTGATGTCATCGCAGAGATTTCCTGAAAATAATCATCATCATCAATTTATAAAGTAATTTAAATTTATTCAAACATGATTCACTATAAGTAGTTGATTCAAGTGTTCCAGTATCAATATTGATTAATTGATTTCATTTACGGTTACGCTTATGGGTGAAGCTTGCATTATAACATCAAGAAAAAAATAATTCCGCAGTATCTGTAAATGCGTAGAGTACTTAAATATTTCCTTTATCTACTTAATTATGTCTACTTAATTTTATTCTTGCCGTAACGTCATTGCTAAGACTCGACTCTACTTTGAGTAAGATCATTCCCGGTTGAAATAGCATTTATTTACACTGACACGTTTTCATTTGTTCTAGATTTTATCAACGTCCCCTAAAATTTGACGTACGCGCATAATTTTACATGTAAACCAGATTTTTCCTTTGTTTTGATTTTCAACGTCCTATTGAAAGACAAAAAAAATTTTTTGAACAAAAAAGGTGGCACAAAACTAATAAGACTGGCCGTATAGATTAAAAACTCTTTGGTGCGTGTTTCCGAAAACAGAATGCCATATTTTTATACCTTGAGTTATTTTTTAGTTAATTAGTAAAATTTTTTTTTATAATAGCTCTTATTTCGGGTTAGTTTATCACATCTATACGTTTAGTTTTGCTGGCGTGTCTATGGTTAAAAAAATCCTAAATTTTAAGAAATGTTCTTAAAGTTCAGAATGTTGTTAGGTATTCTGTGTTAAATAACTATATTTCTTTGATGAAAACTGATGAAAATTAACGCGTTAAACTCAATGGAAACGTGACTTCAGATTATACAATATGTGACGTCCTATTTAAGAATTTATGTTTAATAGAAAAAAAATCGCTTGCAGAGCTTTTTAAACAGTAACTTTTTATTATCTTTTACTATTATTAGTGGTAATTTAGCAATTAGCGACGACGTGGAGTATTTTAGATACCATTATATAGTATTTTCTTTTTAATATTGTACTCTTTGGTAGCCTTGTGTTTTTGCTTCAGCATTTTTAATTTTAAGTTTACCTATATTATACAGCGCGACTGGTAAAACGAGGGGCACATCCAAGGTCAAAATAATTCGTGCGCATGCTATGAATGAAAGTGTACTTAAATGTAGTAAAAAGAAATGAAAACAGTCTTAGATAATGAAAACATTGTATTAACTAATAACATTCCTAAATTTTGGCAAAATACACAAACCGTGTCTGGCCACGAAAGAAGAAAAAAAACATTCCTATAGTTTGAATAACTTTGCGTTGAGCGCCTCAACATAGTAAAAACAAAAAGACGGTATGCGGGAGTACGCACGCACCACAAGCATTTATATTATTATATCTCACGACTACCAAGACTGCGCCGTGAAATGACATTTTCTTTGTGGTGCGCGCTTTCGTTACCGCTCTATGAAGAAGACATACTTTTCTATTTCTACTATGGTCGCGTAAAAGGCGGGCGAAAGGAGTTCAGTGCCCGGAAGTTTTGCATTTCGCGCGTCACGCGCGTGGTCTACTATGATTTAGTTTTATGTATTTTAGTCGTTATTTAAGACAAAGGTACTGTTTTGTTTTACATATTTTGAACGAAAATTGTGTACTTAAACTCCTTTATTAAGCACCTCGTGTAACCAGTTGCATTGTGTGACTTTTCGCTGTCCATCACGACTACTTACTGCATTTTAAGTAAATTTCGTGAAAACTGATAGCTCAATCTTTATGTATAATTACTTACTACTATGTATATGATATTGTGTTCGAACGTCGAAATTATATCAAGTATTAGGTCATGTACATTATACAATTATATTGACAGTTAATTGTACTTAACACGCCCAGTCCTATCTTTTTATCAAAACACAAGAAAAAAAATATAAGTAGAAAGTTTCTCGCGGTACTAATATATTGTTGTATTATTATAACCTAATGCTTCAATGACACTGGCAACAATTTCGGTTATATAAATTAAGTCAAGTAGGTACTTATTTCAGTTTTATTTATTACTTCTGCACATTATAGTGTAGTCTTACGTAGACCGCCACTGTGTTGCATATTATTATCGGTTTTATTCATAAAAAATTGAAATTTGAATTCTCACAAATCTCTAGTAGCCAGATAACCAGTAACAAAATGATATTTTTAACAGTGACGTGAAATTTGGCCTCCCATATGAATGCAGATAAAACTCAATTTTTTAATGTTTTATGAATGAGGTTTTGAATAGCCGCAGGGCTAAGTTACACTTTCAATAAGTTAAATAGGATGAACGTAATGTGTGTGTGTGTGCATCACGGAGATTTTAGTAAATTGGTTACCTACTTACATATACTTAGCAGAATTCCTTAAGTTAGTATCGAGCCTTTTATCAGCGATCCAAAAAAACTGAGAACTCAACTCTACTAGCTAATCATGATCGTGACTGTTTTTTTTATTAAAAGACAAACAAAAAAATTGCCGCAAGACAAAGTCAACTCAAAGTCGCTTGCATTGGGCCAAAGTTATACAAATTTAATTTACTAAAAATAATCGCTGATAGAAAGCAGATACCACAATGATCGTGCAATGATGGTGAAATGATTTTACTTTATGGTAAATATAAGCTGACAGAAATATAACAAGTAGTTTTATTTTCGCGATATTCATCAAACCCAGTCCTAAATGTAAAACAAACGTGTGTGAAACAAACAAATTAATCCAACAAAGGTACAAGAGTCACAAAAATTATCGTCTTCCCTTCCATGTTGTAGAGTTGTTGTATTGGCTTGTTTTATTAGTGGGAGGACTAACTCTTCTGCGAGTGTCCGTCTGGGTTGTTACCACCGCTTTGCTCGTGAAGTCTGCCGCCAAGCAGTAGTGTGCAAGCATTACTGTGTTCCGGTTTGATGAGCAAAGTATCCAGTGAAATTACTGGGCTTATGAGACTTAATACCTAATGTCTCAGGGTAACGAGCGCACTGCAGTGCCGCGCAGGCCTTTGTATTCAAAGTTCTGAGTGGCACTGCAATTGTTATGGGCCAGTGTTGTGCTTACCATCAGGCAAACGACCAGCTGGTATCGTTACCAATAAAAAATGGCGTCCACAGATCTCTATATCTCTGTGGCGTAATCATAACGGACTCTGGCGTTGAAGTAAATCGAACCACCTTAAGTTTTTTTTAAACTATTGAGATTGTCCGTTGATATCAACTCCAAAGGCAAGCTGGCACTGGACAGACTGGTGCCTGGAGTAGAAGAGAATCGACAGTATTAAATTGTGAAAGTTTGATGTTTTATTCGTTTGTTAATTCAAACATCGAGAAACTACCTATTCCTAATCGCTGCACAGCGGCGCGAGTACGGATCTTTTCGATAAATAAAATAGACAGTTAAAATCGATAAAGTGGGTTTTATTCGATAAAATCGATAAAGTGGGTTTTATCGATTTTAACTGTCAACTTTATCGAATTTTATTTATCGAAAAGATCCGTACTCGCGCCGCTGAAACAACTAAATGAATTTGTCTATAGACGGGAGGTGCGAAATAGTTTAAGTTCGTAATAAGGTATTTTTATTACGAAATAATGCGTTTATTTTCAAGGAAAAGCGAGAAACCGCGAGGTCACCTGGTATATTTATATTACTTATGTAGGTAGTTTTAGTTGCAGTTGAGGCACAGAATAGATAATAGTACAAGTTGAGGCTAAAGTCCAAGGATTGTTCTCACCTGATAAATTAAGTTAACGGAAGCAATCAGAATCGATAAACACTATAATTGTGTGTTGTATAGATTACATACACCGATTGGAGTCCATAGTTCATTTCAAATGATTAGGTAAAAACGATTTTCTTTGATACAAAATAGGTACTATAATTTAGTAAGTACCTACTAATAATTGTTCATGTATTGTTTTGTCTGTTATAGGTACCTAATAACAGACAAAACAGGATAATATATAGAAGTATTTTTAAAGTAAGTAGGTATTAAGCAAATTATATAGAGCTGTAACCTACTAACAAAGTAGGTATAACAATTGCTTTACTAATCGCAAGAATCGGGGAGAACATCAAAGAACTAAGCACCGGAATAATTAATTTGTAGAAGTCGCTTGGCACAACAAAGGAGACTTCAGCGAAAACACCCTCCAAAAGCTCTGTTGGGGGGAAAGTCACGCATTCACACTCCTACGTCACTACGCACTATTTTAATTTCACCGCGGTATAATCGCGCCGGCTATTTTGGATTTTTTTATTTTAGCGTAGTTCGCGTGTGGTAAACTCTGCGTTTTTGGCATGAAAACTGAGATCACCACAGTGGGTGATAGCCGGGCGGTGCACTCGCTGTTTACGTTAAAAAAAAGATCTACGTGACGTTATTCCTGGCAGAGTGAGTGAGTGACGGGAGGAAGAAGCTGAGGAGTCGGAGTAGTGGGTCATGGTGAGTATCTACATAAGTACATAAGCATTAAAGTTGTGGAATCTTGACGGCATTGGTAGTGGTAGAATCAGAGAGGATCTGTGGGTAGAATGGCTTGATTTTGAATGGAGCTTACATTATAAAGTTTTACAGTACTCACACTGGTCCGAAGTGCAGTTAGCAACATGCGATTTGTATCTTTCTCGCTCACATAAGCATGCCCGTATTTGCTTCTCTTTCGAACGCTCGTAGAGTCTCGTAGAGTCCAAGGTCTAGATTCGTTGTACCTCTACGTGCAACAGAATAAACATAAGTAATAACAACGAGGGAATTAGAGATATATAAAATAATAATAGTAAATGTATATAAACTACAAATAAATAAAATTGAAGTGTTTGTGATATCGAAATAACAGATTTTTACTAAATGCATATGAAAGTATAGATACGGTACCTATAATTACAATATAACAATTATTAGAATTTTTGTCTGTCTGTCTTTTTGTTCCGGCTAATCTCCGAAATGGATGGACCGATTTTAACTGGCAGATAGCTCATGTCACAAGGAACGTAGGCTACGTGGCCGAAAACACGCGGCACAGCTAGTAGGTATAATAATAATATACCTAAGACCCGGAAATAACATAAACAACGCTTTGTTACGATAGGTATCTCTATTCGCAACTAAAGATAAGAAATCCAAGATGCTGCATTGTAAAACCAGTCCAATCCTAATTTTAACAAGTTCACCTTCGACCATGTCACAGTGGCCAAATGCTAATCTATTGAGAATTACAGAATCTGATATCATATGAATATATTTATTTTTAATCGACGATACAAAAAGGATATCCATTATCCGCCCGGACTCCGTAGATTTATTACAGTAGTACTACTGTAATAAATCTGAAAGTGTTTGTTGGTATGTTTGTGTGTGCTTTTTCCACGGAGCAACAAATTGACGTGATTTTTGGCATAGGTATAGTTTGTGGACTGAAGAGTAACTTAGTCTTCATTTTGTCTCGGAAAATGCACGGTTCCTGTGTGAACACACACGGGTGAAACCGAAGCAGAAGCTAGTAAGTTATAAGTAATGGTTATTTTGATGCCTTGGTAATTGGTTTTCCAGATAGGTAGAATCTGCATTAGGCAACCTAATTCGAACATTTTAATACGGTCGTAAGTAGGTATCTATCTTATTTAGGTGTGTTGATTTTATCTGGTTAAGATAAATAATTATGTTTAATTCTTTTTATTAGTCCATTTTGTACCCGATTCCAGAAACAATAAATTTTAATATAACTTGATTGATTTAAAAGAGATTACTATAGTCTGTCCACCAGGTTTTGGTATCGATTTTCGACAGATGGAATAAAGATTGTTGCAACATAACATTTCGATTCGATTGATTTGATTGCCATTAAAGGGCTCTCATTTTAATCGATTCCTGTTTAAAACAAAAACATCGATCAAAAAGCCGTCAATGGTGTCGCTAACCAACAAAGTCAACAAAGTAGCTGAAAAATTTCCACAAAAAGGGCCTATAAAGACCTTCACCAAAATAACACGGAAATAGATAAGGCAAAGGTAGGCTCGCTATCTAAAAGGTACACACGTTGTATTACAAACTATATATACGTACTTTTATAATAGAACACGTAGTACGTGAACGTGATAGCTTGAAGAGGCGAGAAGTGGTGGATTTAGGGGCAGCGTAGACGCTTATGCAAATGTACGTGTGCTTGTCAGAATAACAACGCTTTTTCGTCAAGCGCGGATTTCGTGATACTCGAAATGCGCGCTTGACGCAAAAGCGTCGTTATTCTGACAAGCAAACGTACGTTTGCATAAGTGTCTACGCTGCCTCTTATAGCAGTTCTGAAGGTAACTGTTGATGAAATGAAAAGTCCACAACCTTACTTTATAAAATTACTTTGTTGTCTTATCTGCCTGTCAAAATCGGATGAGATATTAGGTTGAAAAAATGGTATCTATTACTTATTAGCCCCACTATAATTATCGTGACATCAAAATCAAGGGAACTAACTACGCGTTTACTATAACTCAGTTAACTCCCAATTTTTGGGGCGTATTTTTGTTATTATGTTTTATATTAGATATAAGGATCTAGAATTAAGAATTTTATATCTGTCATATAAAATCGAAATCCCTCAACTATGGACCATACACGCTAGGTAGATATAATGCATGATGGTTATCTTCTTAATATATAGGTATAAATTACGCGTCACGTTGTTTGTCCGCGATGGACTCCTAAACTACTTAACCGATTTTAATCAAATTTGCACACCGTGTGCAGTTTGATCTAACTTAAAAGATAGGATAGCTTACATCTGAATTTATAGCCGCAATATTATTTTATTGCAAATTATTTGTTTATTATTTGACAGTCACAATTATCTGTTAGCTCCAAACGATTCTAACAGATGGCGGTATCTGTTGACTGGATTGAGTAAGTAATGTAATATAACAAAAACCTTAGCCACAGCAACGCGTGGCCGGGTACCTATGCTAGTAACTTATAAACTTTTTGCGTTTATTTTTTGTATTTACTTGCAAATGGGCTTGCGTTTGACCGGTACCTATCACTTTCGTATAATCCCCTTACAATACAAGCATACATCTAGAACCGTATGCATACGAGTACCTACCACTAATCTTCGTGCTCTTATTACAATCCGCTTACTAGACAACGTAGGGGATTTCCTTTCTTCGAACAGATAAAAATGCTTATTGCTCAGTAGACGCCCGCCGATCGATGGTACTTGAGTTTTCAGTAAACGAAAATATAGTGATGGAAACATTAAACATAGTTTTGTAATACACGCCTGGCTAAAGCTATTGAGAGGAGCGTCTGAGAGGCTTATTTTAGCCGTAGCGTGTTCAGAGTTCATCCTCTTGATCTACACGTACCTATCTAACAACCAAACTGGGTACAACAATAAACCTGTAAGTTATTGTGTCTTAGATCAGTAAATCAGTAACTAAAATAAATGTAGAAACTGTTTTTATTTTTATTTAAAAGTTGTCTAAAATTAATTACCGTCGAACGTGGACACTATGCCTACGCTAGGGGACAACGGGAATACACCTATAATCACGTGGCGGTATGTAAATTTCTTAAAAGAAAAATCAACTTTTAGTCTTTACTCTCTAGATACCTACATACCACGAGCGAAGCACTCTTTAGTCACATGCTGGTGAAATGACTACGCACTAAAACGCATCTTTCACATCCACGATCACGGTGCGTGATATTGCGTTACGTACTTACAGACGGCGGATTAGACGCCGCCTTATCTCTTATCAGTTATCGGCACACACCGAGATTGGTGTCTGACTATCTCACTAAAAATATCGGACTATCAATAGACCACGTCGATATAGCAGTGCCACCTTGTTCTGCGTTTTATATTATGAAGAGTTAAGCCTCCGGCGATAATAATTAATACACTGCGAGCTTTGCACGTAACCAGCGGCGCAAGTACGGAAGTCGGTTCGATAAATTTGTCGAATCGAAAGAATGATTTACAGTCTTCCAGAATGGTGAAAGAAAAATTGAGAACCAGTCCCTATTAACTAAATTACTAAACTTATGTTAGGTAGATAATATAATATAGATAATAATATAGTACCTACATATTTCTGCCGACAATGCCTAGAGTAGAGATTACATATTATTGCGCAATCATCTAATAACATTGGAATTTTCGAATTTTCCAACTATTTTCTTAGGTTTTAGTGACGAGACTACATGAGTCGGAGTCCAAAAAATTACGTGTACGTACCTACTTTTGGTTTTTTAATTAGGTATCATCTTTAACCAAAACTAGAGCTTAGGGTATAAATGCCGCAGTGTGATTAATCAATATAGTAGATTATGCACCAAGGGGTATGAAGCCTAAGTAAAAATAAGGTGTCTTTTAGTCGCGGGTGCATCTTGAGTGGCGAGCGCAACGAAGGACTAGAGTTAGCTCTAGAATATAATAGGTCGGGGAAAAAGTTTCTTCGCATTTTTTAAGAAAATTCAAAACATTTTTTAATATAGTTTATTTACATTTAACTAAAGTATGTAGGTACCATTTTGTTCGATAACTTTTTGCCATCTTGTAGGTAGGGACATGATCCCATTGCTATAGAAATTTTGGGACTTCTGATCAAAATACCGCGACAAGTGGTTTTGGCAGTCCTCTCATGATGTTAACCTGACACTGCCTAAAGAATTCTGAAGAGACCTAAACAGGTGGAAATCTGAAGGTGCAACGTCAGGACTATACGGCGGATGCATTAACACCTCCCAGCCAAACTCTCTTAATTTTTTCTGAGTGGCTAAAGATGTGTGAGGTCTAGCGTTATCATGAAAAACCATAAAAATGAAAACCACACCCCTTCTGTTGATTAATTCCGCCGTTTTCTCTCAACTTCTTGCTTTAATCTCATCAGTTGTTCGCAGTAGAGTTCAGAATCGATGGTCCTGCCTGGTGGTAACAGCTCATAATGAATAATGCCCTTCCAATCCCACCACACACACAGCATCACCTTGTTGCGAGTTAACCCGGGTTTCGCCACAGTCTGTGAAGCCTGAACGGTCTTTGACCACGACCTTTTTCGCACGTTCTTGTCGTACGTGATTTACTTTTCATCACCAGTTATCAGCTTCTTCAAAAATGGTTCGGTTTCATTACGTTGTAGTAAAGAATCACAAATGAGTACACGGTTCATTAGGTTTCTTTCAGTGAGCTCGTGAGGTACCCAAATATCGAGCTTTTTTGTGTACCCAGTTTTTTTCAAATGCGCCAAAACTGTTTTGTGGTCAATTCCCAGTTCTTCAGCTACGTCGTAAGTACTGATATGCCGATCTTGTTCCACTTTTTCAAAAATGGCATCCATTTTATCCGTAATAGGGCGACCAGAGCGACGTGCATCTTTGAAATCAAAATTTCCGGGTTGAAAACGCTTAAACCAAATTTGTGCTACTCTCACAGACACTGAGCTAGGTCCATAAACATCGCAAATTTTTTACGCGGCTTGCGTTGCATTTTTACCTTTTTTGTAGTAAAATTTTAAAATGTATCGAATTTCTTCATTAGATTCACTCATTTTGACAGTACGAAAAACAAATGAAAATCACACATTTTCCTAATTTGAATTTGGAATTATGTTCTTTAAAATTTAAACTTTCATATGATACCAAAACCAGCCAGATACAAATAGTATAGCCAAAGATATTTTATTACAAGTTCCTACATACTATAATGCGAAAAGACTTTTTCCCCAACCTAATAATTTACTAGCTTCTGCCCGCGGTTTTCACCCGCGTTCCCACAGGAACCGTCAAACCGATCTGTCAAATTAAATCAACTTGTCAACATTATAACATTTTACTGACAGCTGTCAATGTCAATTATATGTCACCCTAACTTCTGCCCGCGAATTTCAGCCGCGTTCCCACAGGAACCGAGCATTTTCCAGGATAAAAAGTAGCCTATGTAGGAACATAGGCTACTTTTTATAGTTTATGGACCGGAGAGGACTCCGGTCCATAAACTATAGCTATGCCAAAAATCACGTCGATCCGTTGCTTCGTTACTGCGTGAAAGAAGGACAAACCTACAAACACACTTTCACATTTATAAGATTAGTATGGAAGTATGGATAAACCTCATTTGTGGGGGAATAAAGTACAACTTCATTCTGTGCTCTACTGACAAAAAGGTAGAATGACTTACTTTAGATCTAGCTACATATATACTGATCTGTGCTTTAGATTAAATTGGCTATAAGACCAGACGATACTTCGTATCGTCTCAATACTATAAGCTTGTTTCCAGAACGTAAGCATGCCGTACTTATGGGATTATTCAATAAATTACGAGATGTCTTCCACTGGGTATTTGATGTGTAAAATGTCCATTGTAGCACGTATCGCCACTTGTAAGTTATATCGCGAAGTCGGGCGGGGGGCACCGGTTAACCCGCGGCCGGATAGAACCGGTGTTGGTTATCGGTGCAACTGTTTTGTACACGTGAACCCGTGTTTCATCATCGGGTTATTTCGTATGTGGTAAACAACGTTCTTAGTTTCTTGCAAACCGGACCGGATATATTCTGACCATAGACTGATGTTCTTTTTTTGCTATAAATGTAGGTACGCTTTTTAGATTCAATAGCTGATGTATTGGGGCCATTTGGAGCTCTCACATATCTAGCGAATCTATGTTTTTACTTTTTCTATGTACCCACTAAAAGACAAAGTTGCAATTCCTAAAGTTTAGACATAGGTAACTAAAAATAGAGGATTGTCCAGCTTGCTTCGCGATACACCTGCATACCTGTGTAAAGTTAGGTGTATCGCGAAGGACAGGGAAGACAGAGTATTTGCAGCTGAATTCGAAGTTCGTGGAAGGAATTGAACAGCACAAGTAACGTGTAAAATTATCAGGCGTGCTCACAAGCTTCAGAAATCGCGCTTGTAGAGCCTTTATAAGGTCTGTCTACATTGGTCGCGCTTTCTGTACTGTACCTACTAAACTACGTTCACATTCACACAAAACTCTTCGAGGCTAAGTTAGTAGTAATCCTGCCTGAGGTAAAGCAGCCGCCGGGTTCGATTCCCGGCTGGAGCAAACTTTGTGTGCTGAGCATAAAGTTTGATCTCGAGTATTGGATGTTTTGTTGTGTATCTGTGTGTGTGTGACTGTGTGTCCATGCTACCTGTAACACAGGGAATCCTAGTGCAGGGGAATGAATGTGTAAGCGCTTGTTTGTTGTACACTATATTAAATAATTATTGTGTTCAAATAAATAATTAGTTACCTATACGCTCTCCAGCCTCTCTATTTGACCATTTTAATAGTAACCAAAATGTATCAAACCTAACTCGTAATTTCATCAGCTTTTTTACTTGTTATAATTGCAATGTCAAAACTTTTATGATACCTATCAAATGTATTAAGTCATCGTTGTGCAATAATTTATGTTATTTAAATCTGTTCGAAGACTCTTACTATAATATCGTATAAGTAGGTATCTCCAAACTTTTTACCGGCACATCTAAGTTTAGGTTTTAATGTCAAGTTAAATGTAAAAACGGTAGCTACTTTTAAGCTTCTTTTTGAAATTTTATAAAATAATATACTCCGTCCGTATTTAGTCACTAGGTATTAAGTAGGTACATATTACTTATATCATATCTTGTAATCAGTCTCGTAGCCTAGCCTACGAATTCGAAGCTCTTCACAAAAACAGAGCGCAGTGGGCCATGCCGTCAAATAAAAAAAGATATATGGCCGAAGATTATGCCTTACCATCAAATATAATAGCTGTTTGAAAGAAATGTAAAACTGAAGGAAGTCCTCATTATCTTTATTTCCGGAGTCATATTATTATGACCATAGATCAACGTCATAATTGTATCCGATCCATAAAACTTGGAGATATTCTAATTGAGTTGTTAATTACTGGTCGAAATGAGAACCCCCTGTTTTCGAAAATTTTGTTAATGACCTTAATTTTCTTCACCTCAGTAAAATAGATGAAGTTATAGCTTATAGGTAGGTATTATTATCTACACAATAATAGGTACATAGAGACTTACTTAGATAGATATAGGGACTACAAACATTATACTTACATATTTTAGTCATTAATTTTATCTTATGACTAAATTGTTTTTACTATAAATCAATTGTGTGCTAATGGGTACACTACTACTAGATAAAATAAAAAGGAAAATGGTGAACCACACTCTATTTGTTATTAAAATAAATGTACACCCCCGCAGTGATGGCCACGACTACCGTCCACAAATACTATAACTCTGCGGGTGGAGTTCTTTACCCAATCACTAAATCTGTAGATGTATAGTGAATAGTAGTGATTATTTATACAAATAAAATTGAAGAGTCTGTTTGTAACATCAAAATAACAGCTTTTTACCAAATGCATATATGAAAGTATACAGGGTGGTCCAAACCAATGCCCCCGGAGGGTAAGTATCTACCCTAAACATTTGTGTAAGCAAATTTTCTTTATTTTTAGAAATAAAAAAATAACTGTATTATACCTTCTGCGAAAATGTCGCGTTATTCATATAACGCGACATATTCGCGAAAGTCGGTCCCCATGTTAGTGTTTGATCTTATCTGATCATGTGCAGCTGTCATGTGAAAGTTGCCTTGCCAATTGCAATAGATTTTTCAAAGGTTGGTACTCGTTCGCCCGTCGTCTAAGCTGGATGAGCACTAGAATCATATTAAATTTTGCCATGCTAGAAAGGCAGAGATCAAAGCTGCAGCTTGAAGAGCTTATAAGCAGGTAGATAGACTAGTTACCCAATATTTCTTAGGTTGTCGTGACTCTTACTGAAAAAGTATATTTAAAAAAAAAACAGTTTTACGTGTTTATTACACATTATTATTTTAATTCCCGCGAATTTTCAAATCTGTATCACAATACACGTGGTACGTATAGGTAGAGCTATAGTTACCTATAAAACGGCTTATGCGACAGAGAAAATATTGCGTTACACATATTTATCACGTCAATAACTGTCATACATTTATTGAGTCCTCCATTAATATTAGTGCTTATATCAGGCTTGTGTAGACGACAAACAGCTCGTGTGATAAGGAAACTGGCGGAAACCGGCGCGCGCGCCGTCCGCAGGGGGCCGCATGCCAGCGGCACACACGCAACGACAACTTACATCTACATGCAAGCCACACACACACACAAACACAAGCGATAACACAATCTAAACAAAGTATTCAATGACGCACGATTTGCAGTGGTTTAATTTATCATTTCAGTGGGTACAGATGATGGTATTAAATTGCATGCGGCAGGGATTTATAGGAATTCTTCAGCTGATAATATTATGGTATTGAGTTTCTACCATGGATACAGTAATAAAGAAAATTCAAGGAAATTCAATGAATGTTCTATCTACTTAATATTTTTGAAGAGGTTGATAATAAACATAGACATGAAATTGTATGATGATGACTATTTAATTATGCTGATCTGGCGTTTTAATTGAGAAACTTATTGCCGTATAACTAAAGCTTCGCCAGAGCTATCTGATGCTGAAGCTTTTGCGCTCATCGTTATGAATGTTTTAGGTTCTTTAGCAGCACCTTCTGTCTGTTACTCCTTTCAAATGTTCATCAGTGTTCTATAAGATCGATACGTATAATTTAAACCTAAGGCGATTCAGAGAAAAATCTAAGCGTAGATTTTTTCTTCCGAATGAAGAATTCTATAGAATTTTGACATACATAATTGTTATGGATAAGCATAGGTCCACGCTTAGACACAGAATAAGTAGGCAATAGTACAAGCTGAGATAAACGCAATACAAAACCGCCTTCATCACTATAGGTTCATCAAATTCTAGCTTAGAAGTACAGCTGACCATTTCACCAAGAAGCTAGTTCGATACTAACTCAAAATACTAATTGTTATCAGCGATTCAAATAAGTAACGTACCCTATATTGCCATCTGAAACCAGACAACGCCACCAATAATCGTCACCTGAAGCTCCTGAAAGTCGCACAGGTCTTCTTAATACCTATTATGTAAGAAACATTTTGCGTATTGCCTCTAGACGTTAGACACGATAGGTGCCGGTAGATGGCACGTGATTTGATAGCGGCATCACGGCGTACCCTCGCCCGTTGCACGCCATCGTAGTCAAATTTTCAATCGGCTCGATATCTTTATCGTGGATTATATCTGTCTGTGCAACTCAACATTTCGAGAATTGCGTAGGCTTCGAGCGAGTGATCCGAAACTTGTTAAGTACATATAACGAGTTAGGGTCAGAATGAGATAATAGAGATAGTAGTCTCTGTATTAACACATTTTCAGAAATTTGAGGTTCGTAAAGAACTCGCTTGTAATAAGCTGACTAAATTAAAGAATTAAGAAATTATGATTTGAATATGTGCTAAATGCTAAAGGAACCAATAAATTCGGACTTACGCTACACCAAGCTGATTCAGACGTAGCACTCTCGCTAAGTCGTTTCCATGTGGCTTCACGACATCTTGAACTCGCTGTCTCTGGGTATCGTTCGTTACTCGGCCCCCACTCTACATTTGTTCGCAGTTTGAATTTTATTATGAACAGCGAACAGATATACTATACATAATAATTTGAGAAATACCGAAATAAACTGACAATAGTGCAGCCAACAACGCTATTCACAGATTAATACAATAAATACCTAGTTATTGAACAATTCCGCCAATTCGTTAATGGTGCTATACGTCTGCGAGGTTCGGCTCGGTGATAGTTCGACACTCGGTATACTTTACCTGTAGTGTAAATAAGCAGAGATAGAGAAATTAATTCAATTTATTCTAGTTCGAAAGCAATTTATTATGAACGTCAGTTTTTGAAAACACAAAATAAGTAATTTCTTCGCGGCTTCGGTCGCGTGGATTCGAAAATAAAATTTAGCTCTCACATAGATAGGTAATGACATACATAATGTAGCTTCCTATTGGTGAAAGGACTTTTAGAATCGGACCAGCGGCGGTTCTAGAGATTATCGATAACAAACAAACAAAAAACTTACAAATTTTACTGCATTATAATATTAGTATAGTTATGTAATACTTACTAAGATTTAAAACATTAACCCACAATATCCTTTTGATCATTTAGGACTCATTTGATGACGTAAAATCATGAATGCAAAGAGTCTCCGTTGTAGGTACTCATTAAAGGACACATTCCCTCAGGTAGA
The DNA here is from genome assembly GCA_907269065.1 of Crocallis elinguaria. Taxonomy (NCBI): domain Eukaryota; kingdom Metazoa; phylum Arthropoda; class Insecta; order Lepidoptera; family Geometridae; genus Crocallis; species Crocallis elinguaria. Next base: position 12,331,168 of record OU026078.1, read on the forward strand.
ATCGTAACGTTAAAATTTATTTAACGCGTGACTTGCAAGCCCCATACATAGGTATTTGATTACGTAGCTATCTTTATCACGTCTAGACACTAGTGTAGATAAGTTTAACTCACTTTTCTAGATTAATATTATCGATCTGTTCCAAAGAGACACGACTGAAACTGTTTTTCCTGAGTACGTTGGTAGTCAAGGACACAATAAAACAGTTTCCGATAACATTTTTTACAGACTGGGCCTCCGTTTTACCACAACTCTCCTCATAGGAAGCGCTAAATGTGTAGTAAATGTGGCAACACGTAACACTTGAGTCTAATACCTATCGACTCTTAGCTTACTGCTTGCGGATATAACAATCCACTTTTATTTTTTATTTTTTTTAATGTTATTTGGTAACGAGACGAGCTGGTCGTTTGCCTGATGGTAAGCATAACGCCGGCCCATAACAATTGCAGTGCCACCCAGAACTTTGAAACGCAAAGGCCTACGCTGCACTGCTGTGCGCTCGATACCCTGAGACATTAGGTATTAAGGCTCACTAGTAATTTCACTGACTACTCTGCTCATCAAACCGGTACACAGTAATGCTTGCACACTACTGCTTAGCGGCAGACTGCACGAGCAAAGCGGTGAAAACAACCCAGACGGACACTCGCAGAAGAGTTAGTCCTACCACTAACAAAATTCTCTGAAACAGAACGAACATGCCTCAAAAATCGTCCTAATCATTCAATTGTTTTACAAAAACAAGTTAGACAAAGTTAAAACTCCGCCATACCCAGTTAGCCGCACATAAAGTACGTAACCCAGTCCGTAAATAAGAACCAGTAAGAGGTCGGTCCGCACCGACACTGCCATATCAGCCACCTATTGAACCGCGGCCTATCGCACCGGTAATAACCGGACAGCGGCCGCGGCAGGCGGCTGCTGATAACACCACACCAGTCTGTAATCAACCCACACAAACAACCCAATATTTCAACAGCAATTACCGCTAAAACAACGCCAAAACTGACCCTTTTGACAGTCAAAACATTACAATCATCAAAGGAATACCTAGGATAACTAATGAGTTTTCCTAGGAAAAGTGATACGAGATACGAAAGCAGTGTTAGCTTGTTCGCAGGGGAGTCGTTTAGTTGCCTTATCAGTGCGTTGTCACACCGAGACGTTTTATAAGTAGGCGAGTCGAGCGCGAGGCATCATTGTCCGTGGCGACCGCGAGGTGACCACAGCTGTAGTAAAATTTGAAAATTTGTGAAATATATCGTGAAATGTTGGTGTTTCCGCATTGGAGGTCGGAGTTGCCGAGCGACGGGTGTAGGGTCCAAAGGTGGATGCCTGCTGAGCGCTTCGCGCCTTACCTGGCCAGGCCTGTTCCGCTGCCGCCACTTCCTCCGACACAGGTGCGAATTGTGATGTAAACAAACATTCTTCGAACATCCACAACCTTAGCGAATTTTTTATATGTTTTCAAACTTTGTTTATAAAAGATTTTGTTTGTGAAATTTTTACGAGACATAAATTTAGACTATTTTTATCGATGAAAAAAATTATATATCAGACATTTGTACAACTTTTTTTTAGACATTTTCATTTGTGGATGCTGATGCGGCTAATCCTTATCTATACAAATAAATAAAATTGAAGTGTCTGTTTGTAATATCAAAATAACAGCTTTTTACTGAATGCATATGAAATTATGTACGGTACCTATCACAAAATAACCATTTTTTTAATTTTTGTCTGTCTGTTTGTTCCGGGTAATCTCCGCGAAACGGCTGGGCCGATTTTGACGAGACTTTCACTAGCAGATAGCTGATGTAACAAGGAGTAACTTAGGCTACTTTAATTTTAGAAAAATAATTAGGGTTCCGCGCAAAAAACTAAAACCCATGAAATCCAATATTTCCACGCGGGTGAAACCGCGGGCAGCAGCTAGTATATTATGATTATAAAGTCATCGTTTAATTTACACATAAGTTTATGAAAGTTACTCTATCATCAAGCTATAACTTTATCAATGAATTGTTCCACAGTTCGAAGACGAGGACTCGTCGGGCGGGTCTTCCCCCGAGCGCGCTGAGGGCGAGGCCGGCGAGGGCGCGTGCGGGTGGCGCGGCTGCGGAGCGCGTCTGCCCAGCGTGGCGCGCCTCTCCGCGCACGTCGCGAGAGCGCACGCGCATGCACACAGAGACGGCCTGTTCTACTGCGGGTGGAAGGGCTGTGCCAGGCCGCAGAGAGGGTTTAATGCTAGGTTAGTATTGAGGCTGACTGCAATTGTTTTAGTGCTGGAGTAACTCTTCTGCGAGTGTCCGTCTGGGTTGTTACCACCGCTTTGCTCGTGAAGTCTGCCGCCAAGCAGTAATGTGCAAGTATTACTGTATTCCGGTTTGATGAGCAGAGTAGCCAGTGAAATTACTGGGCTTATGAGACTTAATACCTAATGTATCAGGGTAACGAGCGCACTGCAGTGCCGCGCAGGCCTTTCTGTTTCAAAGTTCTGAGCGCCACTGTAATTGTTATGGGCCGGCGTTATGCTTACCATCAGGCAAACTACCAGCTCGTCTCGTTACCAAATAGCATATTTTTTTTTGAAAAGTCAAGTTTTTGTATGGTACCTAAAAGAATTCTAACAAAATTGAGAATAAACCCGCGCTGGGGAAATTGAAAACAATGAAATTTTCGACTACTGAAACTTTTCTATTGCTAATTTTATGTTATTTTTCAACAGATATAAAATGCTAGTGCATGTACGCACACACACTAACGAGCGGCCGCACACATGCAACCAGTGCCACAAAAGTTTCTCCAGAGCAGAAAACTTGAAAATCCATCTCCGGTCACACTCCGGAGAGAAACCATATGTTTGTCCTTATGAGGTAAATATCACAACACACCATCTCCACCTACTCAGCCATTAATGGAATAATTTAATTTGGGGACTTTTCTTTTAACAAAAAACCAGATCCATTACCAGTTTTTTCCAAACTTTACCTAAATTTATCAAGTTACGCACGCTCGCATCTGTTCAATCTAATTTAAACCTTAACTCATCGGGATAACGTAGAGTATGCACCGATAATACACTGTTTACAAGCGGTATTTTTTTCTTATCTAAAAACATACTCTCGTAATAACATAAACAATGTAAAAAACGCTAATTAACGTTTGTTTTTGTCAACAGGGCTGTGGTAAAGCATACTCAAACTCCAGCGACAGATTCAAGCACACCCGAACACACGCCGTCGAAAAACCTTACTGCTGCAAAGTTCCCGGATGCAACAAAAGATACACAGATCCGTCCAGTTTAAGAAAACACGTGAAAACGTACAAGCATTTCACATCAGCGGAGCAGATCAGGCGGGAATCTTCTGAAGAAGCTCACAGTTCCGACGCTTTGTCCCCATCAAAGGAAAACTCAACTTATATTGCAGAACCAATGTCACCTTTACGCACGTACATGGCAACACCTTCATCAACGCATATAGTATACCCACCTAGAAGACCCATTTCCCCCGTAGCACCATACAGTCCAATCATGACAGACTCTATAAGGTATACTCCGGTAGAACACATCACTTACGTCAGGCCACTAGACCCAATGTATCCTGTCCGAGTCCCTTCAGATGAGATGTCTTACGTAGAATACACTCAGATGTATGAGCACGCGTATAAAAACTACTATTCAAATATGAACTATCCAGTATTAAGGCCGACCATCAATGAAAAAGCCTTCGCGTACGAAGAGCAGAGGATCGGAGAGGCGCCGATGGTGAAACCAGACACGCTTTTGGAAGAAGAAATGCCACTAAACCTAATAACAAAAAGGTTAGAGTGCAGGCCTATCGAGGATCTAGTCAAGTGTACTGATTACCCCTTAGATTTAAGTACTAAGAGTTGATTGTTGATTAAATATTTTATAAGAGAATATGACTTTTAATGACCATTTCCTAGGTCTGAAATCTTGCATTAAGAAGATTTAAGACACACGTTTCTGAGAACATCTTCAACAATACATGACCAATACTAATATACCAGCTATGACCAGATATTTTGAAAAGGTAGATTGTTTTCTTAAAATTGAAATCTACACTAAAGCATTTCCATGCATACCATCAGACTGGAATAGACGAACTGCACGATTTTAATAGGATTTCTTGTTTAGTACGAACCAAACACTAAAAAAAACCCCAGTAATTTCACTGACAACTTTTCTCATCAAACTGGAACAAAGTAGTTCTTGCACATTACCTACTGGTTGACGGCAGACTACACGAGCAAAGCGGTGCCGGTGGTACCTGGCCAGACTACAGGTACCCGACAGACACTAGCAGAAGAGTTACACTCATATTCTTGATCGTAATACAAAACGCTCCTTATGTGGACCTAACTCTAGCCTTCCTTAAGGACCTTCTCCAAATATTCTCACAATCGATAGTTTTAATCGCTATTTCGACACTTCTCGCGGCTGAGGCATGATGTCTTGACTTGAAGGAAATTATTTTTTTAATGTTGGCAGAACTTCAACTTTCATTGCATTCATATTTCGTTCATTTTATATTCTTTTTTATTTATACAGCCAAAGTCAATGACGACAAAAACACAAAAACGTCGTTTTTCTTTTTAAAGTGTTTTGAACAGATGTCTATTGAGGTTATTCAGAAACCGTTTTTTTTAATTATTGCTGATTTGAGTATGGCTGGGAGACAAACGAAGCTTCATGGTAGATCGCGATCTACCTTGAGTTTGACAGTTCTTTACTACACTCGAAAAGCCCTCAAGTAGGTATAAATGATTACTTTCCGATTTTCCGATCTTACCGATTTCCTTTATTATGATAGAGTGAAGGTAAGGAACGTTTTGTATTACTATCAAGAATATGAGTGTTAGGCTCGCATACAGGTTAACCCAAGTGAGACCGATAGAAATCAATTCAATACCAATTCAAAAGAATCAAAAGCCCATATCACCAAAGACAATAAACTCTTGTACAATATTAGCACTCGTTTGGTGCTATTCATCATACTCAGCACATCTTTATCAGTTTGCATAGCAAACACACGGTCAACGTACTGCTACGCTCTACAACCATACCGCAATGACTATTCTAATAGTCTAACATGACTCAAGATTTAAATCCTCACATTTATTACGACAAGGTCCTATAGCAACGAATGTGAACGTGACAAGATAAAGAGGCGCAGATCGCTAACTTCCTTATCTGACGGCAAAATACAACTCATGTAGGGAAACAATGCCTGTATAATGAAAAATAAATGTACCTTCTAAAATTAACCGTGTATATAGAGGGATTCTAAGTGCAAGTTATGTAATCATTGGCCTGTTAAAGACATGAGATCGCAATTTATATATTATTATAGAGTACTTATCGAAATAGTATGTGGAGTGAATGTCTGTAAATAGACAATACCTATGGCCGACATCGAATGCTGGATCAACTACATTTTTCACTCAACGATTAAATAAATGAATAAACGCTTACACTCATACCCCCGCACTAGGATTCCCTGTGTCGCAGGTGGCATGGACACACACAGATACACATCACAAACATCCAAGACCCGAGAACAAACTTTATGTTTACACAAAATCTGCCCCGGCCGGGAATCGAACCCGGGACCCCTCGCTTTGCAGGCAGGGTTACTAACAACTTAGCTACGGAGCCGTCAAATAGGTAAGAACATACCGTCTTACCACGAAAAATCATTTTAGGCGTTTATCTTTACTGTCTAGCTAAACAGACGGCTAAGTGTTCTTTTTTTTGTGGTAACACGAATTGTACCTAATGCAAGTTGATAGTGGGGCATTTTTATTACTATGGTAAAGATGAATATTTTTTTAAAAATCATCTCATTTGGCTATCCACCTTCAAAATAAAAATCTGTTACTAAGCACCTATCAGCGTCTTCTTGAGTTCCCAGTCTGTGTGATAAAAATCTTTGACCGATAACAATCATCCATACAGATAAATAAAATTGAAGTGTCTGTTTGTAATATCAAAATAACAGCTTTTTACTAAATGTATATGAAAGTATATACGGTACCTACAACAAAACAACCATTTTTTAAATTATTGTCTGTCTGTTTGTTCCGGTTAATCTCCGAAACGGCTAGACCGATTTTGACGGGACTATCACTGGCAGATAGCTGATGTTACAAGGAGTAGCATAGGCTACTTTAATTTTAGAAAAATAATTAGGATGCCGCGTAAAAAAATAAAAATCATGTAACCCAAAATCTCCACGCGGGTGAAACCGCGGGGCAGCAGCTAGTAGGAAATAATGGCCGAAGATTATCGAATATTTATACATGAAATAATAGTTCCAATAAAAACATCAACTTACAAAATCTTAATTTATTCAGTAAGAAATGAATAGTTACAAAAATACCCTTGATCTCAATAATTACAGTATAACCAGAAGAACAACTTGAAAGTTTACATTATATTACATTGGCATATACGAATATGCAAGTGTATAATTATTACAAATAACATAGTGGAAATATGAATACTAAGATCATTAAACATAAAATCAATGAAGTGACTAAATCTACAAAAAACGCTTTTATTTACTTTACAGCAGGGCGATTTTAATTCACTCGGAATTGGGATGTTGACTGATTTTGGGAAAGTGTTTAAAACGATGCAAATGGGCCTAATATAACCCAAAATATTTAAAATTACTTTTTGAATACAGCTAATACTTTAATTTTCATGTATTTTAAATGCCATTTCAAGTTTCGCTCCAAAACGCCAATACTGGTCACGTGGTCGATGTGACGTCACGATTCCTGGCACAGATAGCTATATTCACAGAAATCACTCTAAAATACTAGACAGAAAGAGCAATATACTCTTCCGATTGAGAAAGTGACGTCACGCGCGTTTTATGTCACGTGACTTCGGAGTGATGTGATTACATTTTGATTATTAAATTAAAATTATATTCCTTTAAAATAAACAAAAATATTGTGTTTTATAGGATTTCTGTCACAAAAACTACCGTTTCGCGGCAAAATTATATTTTTATTTTAATACAGTCAACATCCCAATTATATCCGTGTCCGGAGCGACTTCCTTGATCGTTTATATCTCGGAAACGCACCGCGACAGAGAAATATTGTCGGGATTATATCAGTGTTTATGTAGCTGAGTTGTCGAATCTAAACGGGAAATTTTCTCTGACCAGCGGCGCAAGTACGGATCTTTTCAGTCGATAAAATTCGATAATATTCGATAAAATTGACAGTTCAAATCGATAAAGTGGGTTTTATCGAGCCTCGAAACAATCGACAAAAGTTATCGAAAAGCTAGGTCGAATCCAAAGAGAATATAGAGCTACTACAATACTTTATTTCGTTTTTCGTTTTTCGGCTCGACAAATTTATCGAAACGACTTCCGTACTCGCGCCGCGGATGCGTTTCCGAGATATAAACGAACAAGAAAGTCGCTTCCGACACGGATATGTTTCCGAGTGAATTAAAATAACCCTGCAGGTTGAGAAACAGTAATTTAGTTTCAGCTTTATATTAACTTTATATGCACTTATTACAGTTTTCTATCTAAAAAACATATTTAACAAAATTGAAATTTTATTGCATTTAATTAGTATATGTATAATTATTAAGGATCTACCAGGTAGATTCTACCTGATCGACATCTGACCGCAATGCTGCCCTTGTACTTGGCACAATGATGGCAACATTACCATTCTACACGGCAATGCAACCAGTACTTAGGAAGTGTTGCCTGCTAGTAGCAGTTTTTTTAGAATAGGTTTGTGTCTAATACACAAACTTATATTAACTACTGTTTTATTTAAGTTATTGCATTTTTCACGTTTCTAGCGTTCGATTTACAATTTTTTTCGATACAGACATTTGATTCTCATGAGAAAACGAATGGAATGACATCATAAAAAAAGGAGTCGACATCCATATTGAACTGACGATCATGTGAACATAGTTAATTTCACACCTGCGGCGCAAGTACGGATCTTTTCGGTCGATAAAATTCGATAAAATTGACAGAACAAATCGATAAAGTGGGATTTATCGAGCCTCGAAACAATCGACAAAAGTTATCGAAAAGCTAGGTCGAATCCAAAGAGAATAATAGAGCTACTACAATACTTTACGATCAGACTTCGGTACTCGCAACATTCGATAAATTTGTCGAGTTTTTCGGTTCGACAAATTTATCGAACCGACTTCCGTACTCGCGCCGCTGGCGAACTCACACCTTTTAAACTGACTGAAATACTATACCAGTTTTGTAGATTACGCGCGGACGAGTTTGGCCATTCCTTCTGCGATAATGTTGAGAGCGGCCAAGTCCTTGCGCGCCGTATCCAGCAGGTGCGCCATGCCGCGCTGCTGGAGACCCAGGAATTGCTTCAGGTCTTCTTGCGCACCTGTTGAACAATAACAAATGATAAGAAAGAAAGAAAATGTGTTAACCGTAGCCAAAAAAAAATTACATTGAAATAGTTACTCAGCTTATAGGTAGGTACCTTTTGTTAGTGGTAGGACTAACACTTCTGCGATCCGTATGGATTGTTACCACCGCTTTGCTCGTGAAGTCTGCCGCCAAGCAGTAATGTGCAAGCATTACTGTGCTCCGGTTTCATGAACAGAGTATCCAGTGAAATTACTGGGCTTATGAGACTTAATACCTAATGTCTCAGGGTAACGAGCGCACTGCAGTGCCGCGCAGGCCTTTGTGTTTCAAAGTTCTGAGTGGCACTGCAATTGTTATGGGTCGGCGTTATGCTTACCATCAGGCAAACGAACGGCTCGTCTATTCACTTTTCCATTTTCTTTTTCTGTCTGTAGATCTGTTCCAATCTCCGAACTCGTGTGTGTATCTTGCTGCGTATGTGTTGTTGTTTGTTATTTTGTAGCGGTTTTGTTTAAGTTTTTGTTGTTGGTCCTTGTTACGTTATAATTGTGCCGCGCGAGTGCAAAGCCGGGGGTAATAAAAACAAAATTATTTTCCACAAGGCAAAAATGTTTTGGGCAACTGGCATGTCACTTTGACATTTCTTTGTTTACAAAAAACATCTAAGATTATGGAACAGGGTCAGTAATTTCACTGAATAAAGTAGTCATTTATCATAGGAGGCCACCTCCCGCCATATCATCCGTGAATGCAAGGCAAGATAGAACGAAGAGGCGACTCTGATTATCGGAGGTCAAGGATTATTTTGGGCCACTGCACCCTCCTACTTTTTTTTTAAATTAATTATCATACCCGGATCAAGATGGTATCTCTCCTGCGTAGCGCTGCCGCTCGCGCTGCGTTGCAGACGCACTGCACATAATAACTCGTTGAGACGCCCCTGTGGAATCGAACACGCATTTTATTTATTTATTTATTTATTTATTTATTGCTACCATGCACTTACAAAAATGCCTTAAACCTAAGAAACAGGTTCTTAAATCTAAGCAGGTTTTTTATTTAGATTATACATTGTAGGAAATTTAAAATAGCTTAGCATTTTAAACAGGCCCTTAGAACGTAAAATTGTTAGGAAAATAGTTCAATATACGGTCTGGTTTTCTATACTTGTCCAATAATGTATACAAACTCGGCGGATACCAACCAGTGCCATCTATAGTGATCCGATCGCCAACCAATGACTGAATCGAATTTTAATTTCTATCTATGTCATTGATTGCCGTTGGTATGCCGCTGAGTTTATTTTCATTATTGGACAATTAAGAAAGTCTCCACCATACCTGTCTCTATCTCTACTAACGCTTCACGATATAAATAAAGCAGTAGATATGAAATCGAAAAGAGGTTAAAAATATTTATCGACATGATATAGGTATTAAATAATTACATCCAGACATAATCTTAAACATTTAGTGTCAGTATTCGGAAGCAGTCACCACCTCAAGATGGAATAGTAAGCGATGCATTGACTGAACACAATATTATTGTTGCAATAAAGTTATTGCTCGCTAGGTCTACCGTTCGCTAAACTACTAGTTCAATAGTTCACAAAATAAGTCGAACGTTCATCTAACTAACGCGTTTGATTATGGAGTACGAGGCTCGCATTATTAAATTACTAACTGCGTAGCGAAACTAGATTTCTTCTGACGCTTGCACAAAACAATGTGTAACTTAGTACTTCAGTGAACTAAAAGCTTTCTTAGGAGAGCTTCCTAAGTTGAAGTATAGTTGTTTCGATAAATTACAAGATAATACATAAACAGACACGTAATAAACGTAGATATGTTATGTAAAATTCAAAACAATACAAAAATAACATATTATCTTGGCCTTCGGAAATGCATAGGTACTTACCGGTGACTTTTCCATGAAGCATGCAAAAGATAAACAAACATTTTTCTTTAATCTGGTTATTACTGTTATCAAAATTTGTCAGACGATTTTATTTTATTTATTTTATTTTATTTTTATTTTCTTCGGAAAACTAACAGCTAGGTGCTTAAAAATAGTAAATTAAGTAACTAATTAAGGCTAATTAAAAGTTTTCACATATAGTATACTGAATGAAAATGATTATATCGTGTATTATATTATATTATTATTTGTGTATTATACTAATCCAAGCATGATTTACTAGATAATAGCGGTTTAAAATCCTTTTTTAATACTGCAACGAGACGAGCAGCGTTTATCTAATGGTAAGCATAACGCCTGCCCATAGGCCATAACAATTGCAATGCCATCCAGAAATTTGAAATGAAATGAATTTGATTTGAATTGATTTTTTGATTTGAATTTGTTTTTGCCTGCGCGGCAATGCATTCATAACCTTGCCTACATGATACATCAGGTATAAAAGCAGCGTTTTCATTGAACCTTGCGTGCAGTTGTACGCAGCTTGAGCAGTAGAAACGTAAACCTGCACGCATGTTTCAGGTTCCATACAAGCAGATTTGAACTTGCATGCACACAAATGTGACGTCAAACTTGCATGCCAGACTTGCATAATGGAAACGGGGCCTTTAGTCTTATGGTCCCCAGTAACTTCCCTCACTTTGTAGGCTGGGTTACTACTAACTTAGCCTCGGAGCCGCCAAGTATTTGTTTAGGTTTAGTTAGTAAGTATTTACATTACTTAAATAAAGTGCACGCACTATTTGACTTTGCTCTTTGAAAGCTCCAACGTAAAGGCGTCATTGGCTAATAGAAAAAGTCCAACGTGGGAATTTATTGGACTTTGTCCTTTGGAACGTCAATGCAGGCATCAAGATTGAACTTTGCCGTTTGAAAAGTCCAACGTGCAAACTTTATTGGACTTTTCTATTCGTTTTAAGTCTTAACGAGTTTACATCATCAGTGTCGCCATCAAGTGCGATTAGATTACTGTTTGGAAAGTACAAAGTACAGACAATTTTGTTCGTTACAAATCAAATCGAATCGATCATTTATTTTCGACTGTGTCAGTCTCAATGTATGTTCAAAAATTTAAAGATTACGTTTTAGCCTTTAAACGACCTTTATACAAATTTTATTGGATTTTTTATTTATTTCACTATTCAGCACAAAATTTGTGCAAAATAATTAATAAAATAGTGTACATAGTAAAATAATGTTTTAATGCCAAATACTCTAAATAGCATTTTCAAAAGCAGGTTCAACGGTCGTGAGATTTTACAATTTTTGCTTTTGGTTTAAGCGTGTTAGAGAATTCCCATAAAATTATTTTTTTGCAGCGCCCTCTATCGGTTTAACACCATAACAACTATCGGTTTAAAACCATAAGACATATCTAAGAACCATCGCAGTTTTGTGCCGCAAACATACTGATGGTACATATAAAAAAAAAAAAAAAAAAAAAAAAAAAAAAAAAAAAAAAAAAAAAAAAAAAAAAAATTGGGCTGAGCGCGAGATATGTTGCTTAAACGAAACTGAACGGCACCTAAAAGATGAGATAGGTCTGTTGAGGAATGATCTGCAGGACAGTAAGATAAGATTGAGTACTCTGGATATCCTAGAAGTTGAAGTAAGGGCTCTTCGTACTGAAGTTCGTGAAATGCGCGAGAAATGCTTTCCGCAGAAGGATATCCTTTTATCGTCTCCGGACCTTGCAGTGCAAGCGGAAGGTCAAACAGCGTCGAAAGTGGTAAAAGCAACACCAATGCATCGAGAAAAACCAACTAAGGTCGCATCGTTTCAGCCTGAAAATACTCATCGTAACCGCAATACTGCGAGACCAAATTGTGCTGCACCAATGACGGTGGCTGAGCCAGCGCTGACATCGAGGAGCTTATCGGGTCGTTTGATTGATCCCGTGGCGGAAGCACAATATTTAGTATCTCCCACTGTAACAGCAGCTGAAAATAACGTAGGAGCTGAGAACTGGACAACAGTAACGAACCGAAGACGTGGTAGATTGACGGTACGTGGGGTGGGCGAGATTGATGATGAGTTGCAGGCCGTTGAAAGGCTTAGGCGAATCCACTTGTGGTCGCTGAAAGCTGATACATCTGTGGAACAAGTAATCGGATATATGGTGAAAAAGAACGATCAAGGAGCAGAATACTACGCCGCTGAAAAGCTGAAGTTAAAGCATAATAACTATTCTTCTTTTGTGATAAGCGTGCCCGAACGTTTCTTTAACTTTTTTATGCTGGGAGAGAATTGGCCTAAAAATGCTATAGTTAATGAGTGGTTTCGGAAAAGAAATGGTGGGCGAAACTCAGCAGAACAGGAGCATGGCATCAACCCAGACATTACACGTTGCACCCAGTAGCAATAGATTGGTTAACATTTACTACCAGAACGTCAGAGGGCTGCGTACTAAATTACATGACTTCTCCACTGCACTTGCAGCTGCGCGTTCTGATTTGTATCTGATTACTGAGACTTGGTTGACTGAAAGCATTGCAGATGAGGAGGTTATACCAAAGGGTTACTCCATAATTCGTGTTGATCGACCAGGACCACGACGAGGTGGAGGCGTAGCTATAGTGGGGGCCCCGGGTTACCAACTACGAGACATTCAAGTGCCGATAGATACAGGTAGCACTGGGTGTGAACTGGTTTGCGCAGGTGTCTATCGTGGTAGCAATTTAGTTATAGTTGCTGTTTCTGTTTATATACCGCCAAGTATGAATGAAAATGTTTATGTGCAAATTTTCGATGCTCTAGAATCGGTTTGTGTTAAATATCGTTATGTAATTGTCTGTGGGGATTTTAATTTGTGTTCTAGTACTGATAACGTTTGTGCTAGATTGGAATATCTTTTAGCGTTCTGTGAACTCATTCAGGTCAATGGAATAAAGAATAGCATGGATCAGATCTTGGATTTGGTTCTGGTCAGCGGCGCGTTAAATCAAATCTCGGTACAAAAGGAAGTAGATTGGCTTGTTCCACCCGACGGCTATCATCCGCCACTGACTGTGGAGTTAAGGCTGGCATTTGCTGCACCTTTACAAAGACAAGCCGAGGACGATAGAACCGTTTGGAATTTTAAAAAAGCTAACTTTATTGAATTGTATAATAGTATTCGGTGGGTTGATTGGGGGCCACTATATGATATAGTAAATCCGCAACAGGCTATCGACTATTTTTACAGCATATTTAACGAGTTGATTAATCGATTTGTTCCGACGAGGTCAAGTATAGTTCAGCCATCTAGGTATGTATATCCGGAGTGGTATACAGCGCGTACAATTGGTCATATACGGAAAAAGGCTCTCTACCATTGCCTTTACAAAGCTACTGATAATCCAAATAGTCGCAAAAGCTTTATGGAATGGAGAGCTCGAGTGAAGCTCAACCTAAAAGAAGATTTTAATTGCTACAAGGAACGTATGGAGAAAGATTTTAAAAAAGATCCATCAACGTTTTGGGGTTATGTAGCATCGAAAAAAGCTACTGGTAAATCGACTAAGAAATTATTTCATGACGGCCATATTGTATCAGATGAGGATGCTGCTATTTGCTTTGCCGAATACTTTCATTCGGTTTATTCACCAAACCCGCCACAACTGAATGCAGAAGAAGTCATGAAGTCAAGTGTCTGTGGGCGTGCTCGCATTGACATTTCTGGCATATTGGAAGAAGATGTACAATTAGCGCTAAAGTCATTAAAACCAAAGCGCTCAGTAGGGCCAGATGGCATTCCTCCATATATAGTGAAGGACTGTGGTGCAGTTCTAGTAAAACCGTTACATCACTTGTTCAAACTGTGCTTCCAAGACGCATTTTATCCTGATGTATGGAAACTATCGCGTGTGGTACCTGTTCCAAAGAGTTCTGGGTCAGACGTAAATGACTACAGGCCAGTGGCCGTGTTGTCAGTCTTTGGTAAATTGTTTGAGTCAATTTTACAGTGTCAAATTAGTAAGCAGGTAGAGAGTCAGTTGGCGGACGCTCAGCATGGTTTTAGAGCTGGTCGTTCTACTTCTTCTAACCTTCTGTCCTTCTGGTCATATACTGTTGATGCTGTGGACTCTGGAATGCAGGTCGATGCTGCTTATTTCGATTTCCGTAAGGCATTTGACACGGTAGATAATGATATACTTCTACAAAAACTCTCAGGGGCGGGATTTACACCACATTTGCTCCGGTTTTTTTTTGTGAGTATTTACGTAACCGTAGGCAGTATGTACAGTTTAAAGGTCATATTTCAGAACCCTATTACACATACTCAGGTGTCAGCCAGGGTAGTAATTTAGGCCCCTTGGTGTTTTCATTGATGATAAACGATTTGCCGGAGACTGTCAACACGGCTCAGTGCTTGTTATTTGCAGACGACTTAAAACTATTCTTAAAGATTAGGGACTGCAGTGATGGTGTGAATTTTCAGCAAGACATAGACAGGATACTACTGTGGAGTGAGCGTAACAAGCTCTTTTTTAATTATAAGAAGTGCTCTGTGGTTTCGTTCACTCGGTCTAAAGTACCAGTAATGGTTGATTATTGTCTGGGGAAAGAGATCATTCCGAGGACCAATGTTGTTAGGGACCTGGGGGTTCTGCTATGTGAAGACCTATCGTTTCGAGTGCATATAAACAAGATATGTGTTCAAGCTTTCAGAACCCTTGGATTTGTTTTGCGTCAGGCTAGGCATTTAGATAGCATACCGGCTATAAAAGCTATCTACAACGCTTTTGTGAGGAGCAAACTAGAGAGCAATGCGATTATTTGGAATCCGTATCAGGACAAGTATGTACAAATGGTAGAGAAGATTCAAAAGAAGTTTTTGAGATGGCTCTACCATAAACAGTATGGTTATTATGTAGGGTATCCATATTTGTACCCTAGTGACTTCCTTCTTGGTATGATGGGTTACAACACTCTGGAAGGGAGAAGAGCTGTCTCACTTCTGATTTTTATCTGGCACGTAATTATTGGTTACAGGAGCATACCATGCGTTCTGGAGCGTATACCATTAGCTGTGCCGGACAAATATATAAGAGCTCGTCGGCACAAGCTCTTTGGGGAGCAATTGTGCAAGAGTGAGCTAGGAAGGCAGGCACCAATACCGCGAGCATTGCGCATGCTCAATGCTGTTCTTGGTCAGGACCAAAACCAAGATCTGGATATATTTGGTTGCACTTGTGGCGAGTTTCACAGAGCAGTAAAGGATTTCGCTAGTGTAAATTCAAATTTACGTGGTTTACTGTAATGTGACTAGTAGGTAATTGTATTTTGTAAGTAAGTAGTTTAAGTATTTTGACCGTGGGTGGGCGAATTGGGCACACTGTAATGCCCACCCAAAGGTATGTTAAATAAATAAATAAATAAATAAATAAATAAATAAATAAATAAATAATCGTGGTTTTATTTTTCCAAATACAAAGGCAATATATACACAAACGCGGTCTAAGTCTAATATAAGTCAGTATAAATCCTGGCAATTTAATTTCGATACAGTCACTAAGCAACTTTGGAACCGGATAAAACTAGTTACAAATGGCTTATCTGCAACAAACGCTTGTAACCTGTACTTTATGCTCACACAATTCCATTATAATAGTTTTGTAATCTGCAAAATGACGCGTCACCAAGCGACATGACCTCGTTATGAAACTGCATGAGTAATTGTAATTAGAAAACAATTCAGAACGACTCTCTAATCTCATTAGACTAGACTTGTGATGAGGATATTTAAACGTTGGAACAATAACAATTATGTTCGAATGACAGTAGTATGTTCCTATTCGCGTAATATCGGCTGAATCCAAATAAACGCAATTTCTATAGTTTTTAGTCAGTGAAATTCTGCCGCACTCAGCATCGTTTAATGATTACTTAAGCAAGTCCTTAGTGTAAGATTTACAAAAGAAATCTACACTAACGTCTCGCCTAAACGACTCTAAGTGCAAATTTACTTAAAAAGATTTAATTAGTGTAGATTTACAAAAGAAATCTACACTAAAAACTCGTTGAAGTAATCATTAAACAACTTTGAGAGCGGCAGTAAAAGACTTAATACCTAATTTCTCAGGGTAACGTGCGCACTGCAGTGCCGCGCCGTCTTTGTGTTTCAAAGTTCTGAGTAGATAACACTGCTATTGTTATTGGGCGGCGTTATGCTTACCATCAGGCTAAAGGCAGCCCGTAACGCTACCTAGGTAACAGTATTTAAAAAAATGTACACGTTTTTGTACTCAATAGAATTGTAAAATATGTTCTCCCACGCCACACTTATGAGATATGTTTATAAAAACACAGGTTTTATCTCAGCTTGATCTTAATTTTTACTATAAGCGGGCCCATCTTTGACTAAAGCAAAGATGAACGGAGATGGTTAAAAAGTGCATTATAATAAATAATAAATGTTACCAAGTTGATACCATAGTTTGCTCCATAGATAACATAAGTTTTAATTATTAAATTGCATAAGTCCATCGACGTACCTACGCCACTCGCAAAAATACAGGATTTTTTATTCAAATTATGAGGACTTTAGCAAATTGCTTCGTCAATTTAGAAATGAAATCAGAACCGTTTGCTTTTCCAAGGAAAACATATTTATCGGTCATTTCTTAAAATAGTCATCTAATAGCGCTAAGTACAGAATCATAATGTAAAGAAGCGGAATAGATAACAAAGGTTGAAACTAATTTCTGTAAAATAATTTCCACTATCTAGTCCAAAGGTGGTTTGATAATGAAATCCTTTATTCAATACATACTAAAAAGTATTTAACAATAAAAGTCATAAACACTTAACGTAAGTAATGTAAAGAATATTTAAGATATTTTTATAGGTAGGTAAGTAATATTATTTTGAACAAGCTTCGCTCATACCTCCTCAGTTACTCCTTATAACACCAGCTATCTGCCAGTGAAAGTCCTGTCAAAATAGGTCCAACCGTTTGGGAAATTACCCGGAACAAACAGACAGAAAGACAAAATTTTTTTAAATTATTTTTTTTATATTTACCGTATATACTTTCATATGCTTCTAGTATAAGGCTGGTATCTTGATATTACAAACAGACACTTCAATTTTATTTAATTGTATGTATAGATGTATAGATGATTAGTCCGGGACAGTTATATAGTTTGGTATTATTGTTCAGTTTTAATAAATTGCCTTTATTCGTCGTAAAAATGATTCGCAAACAAAAACATAATCCACCTTTTTTAATACTTGAAAACACGCCGAATAGCGAAACTTACAGACTTTTTGTCTTTTAACTTCTTTATTTGCAGCCACAGATTTGTAAGTGTTTGCAGCATATTTCTTTTCAAAAATAGTGTCGAAATAAATGAATTTCAATATTCTTTTTACTTCAGATTGTTGCTAAAAAGTTGACCATTGTAATACCGTATTTTTATGATATTATCAATTTAATTCAAAAGTTTATTGCAATCCCTTATGCTACATTAGAATTGATATAATAAATAATATATTTTAATAAGAATTCTGCGACTGGTATAGAACAAGACAGCTACATCTACTAACTCATGATGTGTGACTATACAACGGAGTAAAAAATGTTTACGGTAAAATTCTTGACCTAGCCCTCTCAAATGATGACATTCTTGTTTCCGAATGTGAAAATAATCCAAATATTCTAGCCCACTACCAGTTGGAAGCGTACCCAGCATGCCGGCGGCATTGCCTCGTTGAACAAACCGCTATGCTGATCCGTTGAGCCAAATAAGTACCAGCATTTTGGTTACGCGTCGCGTCAATCAAACGCTCTGACAAAATTTTGAAAATATTATGAGATTCCGTCCCCCACGGACACAATGTTTCAACACCAAACGGCTCAAATGCTAACCCAAAGTTAGCATACTGAAATTTACAATTTCACAATAATATATTACGTGGCCCTGCAACCAGACTTTACCAGACACAAGTATGATTACTTATCGCGATATAAGTAAATCTCTATGAATAGATAAGAATCTAGTTACCCAAGTGCAGATGCCTATTGTACATTAGGCTGCTCCTATTTTGACCGTAAAGTTCAGGGTTCATTGTAAAGATTATGTTATGAAAAAACACGATAGAAAAAAATCACAAAATTACCTCCAACTCATACAATAAATACTTTAAATGTTATGTTGAAACTGCGCACAATAACTGAACTAATATACAAGGTTGAGACTATGTTAATTACATTTAAAAAATAGCCATTATAATCACTGTATAAGGAAACTAAACTATCACGCGTTAGAAACATTTTCCCCGAGATCTATGCCGCCCGCCCTCGGATCGGGGGGCAGGGGGGCATGGAGGGTAGAGGAAGTAGGGGCAAAACTCGGATTCGAGCTGACGTTGTATCGCCTCTTAATTTGTTGTAGTCAAATACAGCCGTTGTGGCGCAATTTGTACAAATATATGAGGATAAGTTTTTTTACTGGTAAAAGATTACTTCTGGCAGCAATATCACCTGAATAAGTACAAGTCTTTTTTATGCAGAATTGATCCAAGGCACAGAATAGATAACAGTACAAGTACGAGATAGATTGTTATACCTGAAATGCGCCTGCTTATGTTACTGGTCGGGCCAGTGCAGCGGCAATAGGTCGCTGGCGGGTGTCAGTGTGGATGGGCTAATTGCTTTGAAAATTTTGAAATACATAAACCATGTCACCGCGACAGCCGTTGCGTCGAGGCCGCTAAATGCGCGCGTGCCCTAAGCGTTCACACTCTTCCTGCATGACAGAAGTTTGATTCGCCTACCTAAAAAAACTGGATATTACCAGACTTGAGATATACACTGTCATAGTTTTACTAAGATTAGGGACTTTAGATAAGTTGCAAAAATACATAACATTTTATTGCGTGGCTATTAAATATGGCGCAAGCGTGTAAAAAATTATCTGTCGTCTAGGCAATACCCTATAGAAATTATAACTAACATTAAGTTGTCTGTAAGAGATTACTTATGTAAAGTTAAGACCACCGATTATTGAAACGTAATTTGTTAATTATTCCTGTAATGGAATACAGCTTGTATAGATATCACATACAGTGTTCTTATGCTATTTGATACAATGACGAGCTAGTCATTTACCTGATGACAAACATAACGCCGGCCCATAACAATTGCAGTGCCACTCAGAACTTTGAAACACAAAGCCCTGCGCGGCACTGCAGTTCGCTCGTTACCCTGAGACATTAGGTATTAAGTCTCATAAGCCCCAGTAATGTCACTTGCTTATGGATACTTTGCTCATCAAACCGAAACACAGTAATGATTTCAATTTACTGTTTGCCGGCAGACTTCACGAGCAAAGCGGTGGTACCAACCTAGATGGACACTCGCAGTAGAGTTAGTCCAGGGGGAATCAAGTCATGCAGTACCATTACAGACTTTTCAAAATGTATCCTGTAGAAGACAGAAAGACTGGCAACCTTGCGTCGATGCTCAGGCTTTGTAGTCTGGCATCAACAATGCATCCTGGCATCATCAATGTTGTTGTCAATGAGCCTACTGGCTCGTCTTGCAATGGGCTCTAAGGCCTCATCCTCAAGCTGGTATTTCTACCTTCCCATAGGTGAGAACAGTACTCCATACACGAACAGACTTGAGCTTGGTACAAATTAAGAAGCCGTCCAGCTGCCTTACCCACTATCGATAATCGTGTTCGTTTTCGACTCCAAACCGATTAAAACCAGCGGTCATTAGTCTTCGGCTGGAAGGAATTGTCTAGAGTTTTCGCTAGTTTTCGTTTTGTAACAACTTGTTTCCTTAATAACGTTCGTTCTAAAATGAAAACCAGCGAAATTCTAGACAATTCCTTCCAGCCGAAGACCTAGCAACAGTTGGTCTTAATCGAGTTGGAGTCGAAAACGAACACGATTTTGTTAGCCGGTAAGGCCCCTGGGGTGAGGTACTGTCTTTCTTTCGCCAATATGCCAAGTTTTCTCGCGCAGCCAACTTGGCCGTGTTATACCTAATAAATTGTATTTAGCTATTATAGTAGTTAATACATAGTGCATAGCTACGGCCTATTTATTTTCCGGGGCTAAGTACTTTAAGATTAGCGTTTTTTTTAATAAAACTAGTTTAAAAAGATAATTCTTTTAAGTCACATTATTCGATACGAGATAATACCCCACAAAATACCCACTGATTAATACCTAACAAATCAAATTGCAAGTCAACCTACGTAGTGGTTAAACTGCTTGGACCTTATCAACTTTATCTAAACCAGCACTGCCACCATAACATAGATATTTGAGTAAAATGATGCTATGTCTGGAGATTACAGGTGATAAGAGATAAGAGAACACGTGAAGGACGAATGCCTTCTTTGTACAATACTTTTTTCTGTGCAGTATCTAAGTTTCCAACGCAAAGACAGGAAGTATCTTTATACTCATTGATGATTTCTAGAAAAAGACAGCGCGGCACCGTAAGAATACAACTAATTTTAAACCAAGAAACCTGACGAAAGTACTGCGCCTGTGGGCCTGTGATTCTGGCTAATGGTAGAATTCGCTTTTTTTTATACTATTTGATAACGAAACGAGCTGGTCGTTTGCCTGATGGTAAGCATTACGCCGGCCTATAACAATTGCAGTACCACTCAGAACTATTAATCGCAAAGGCCTGTGCAGCACTGCAGTGCGTTCTTTACCCTCAGACATCAGATATTAAGTCTCATAAGCCCAGTAATTTCACTGGCTACACTCTGCTCATCAAACCGGAACACAGTAATACTTGCGCATTACTGCTTCGCGGCAGACTTTACGAGCAAAGGGGTGGTACCAACCCAGACGGACACTCGCAGAAGAGTTACTCCTACCACCTAGTAAAATATGCGCGTTGATGTCAACCGCATGTTCGTGGGATAAGTTCCTGTTTAGTGATCAGAATAAAAACAGATGTCTTAATGAAAGTTTAAATACTGTTTTACACTGTAATCTTTGGGCAGACAAGGTCATTGTATCTACACATAGCGCAAGATAAAAGGCCCACCTGTCTGGATCAGATAATGACATCATAAACTACGCGTTAAATCTCGAAATAAAGATGGATTTAAAATTTGAACGGATTTCGGATAGAAAGCCAAAAAATCTTTTAAATAAGCGGGTACCGACGTAGACAAATATATCGCAATGTATAAAATGTCATCCCCTATTTTTCCACCCTTAGGGGTGGTATCTTTAGTTATACCCTACTCAATATAAGAAGAATTATTTAAATCGGTTCAGAATTGACAGAGAAACCAAGCAACATCGCCACATAAAAAAACATGCAAACAAATCGAGAACCACTTTCTTTTTTGGAAATCGGTTAAAAATTACTGCAAAAACCAAACTATCAAACCGGGACCAAGATAAAGGTTAAGAAAAACATCCCAACATAAAAGATATCTTTTAAAATATCTCCGCCCATAATGTTGAAGCTTTTTTAAGTTGTCAAAATTGTCACTTACATTCAGTAACAGATGGCGCTAGTGTGTTTAAGTCGCATGGTTTAGTTCATCACACAAAACACATTTGGCATGTGTTTTGCTGATATTCTGTTTGGCCGTAATTTGATGTATTGGATTCGTTGTGTAGGTTAATTCAAATCTATTATTTACCAGAGCAGCCACTCCTCAATTATTATGAAGTCTCAAGATGGTACTGCGCCCCTAAAGGCACCTAGTCATTTAACTTTCATGAGCGCTCTCCTAGGGCCCATTTAAATTAGATCTACTACAATTATGCTCTTAGGCGTATGCTATTTTATGTATGAATCCTATCCTACTTTCTACTAATATTATAAAAGCGAAAGTTTGTGTGTGTGAATGTTTTTTACCACGTATCTCCGTAACTATTAAACCGATTTTGATGAAATTTGGAACGTAGATAGTTTAGGTTCTGGAATAACACATAGGCTTTATAAATACATACAACTCGGGCGGAAGCTAGTTAATATAAAATAATAAATATAATTTTGAATTTGTTTGTTTTCTCACATTGTAAAGCGGCGGCGTGGACAGCTGAGAGGAAAGCTCGTGCAGCCGCGCTCTTGTCGCTTCCTCCTCCGGGGTCAGAGCGGCGCCCACTCGCCCTACCACCTCCTGGCGCGCAATCACCTGCGACAGGGAAAATGGTATTATAGAAAAGGTAACTTCTACACGAAGATAGATTGACGTTGCGTTTTTATTGATTTTGCTGTACAAATTTTAATGTGATTAAGAAATGAAATAAACGCGGAACTGTATTGGTGCGCGCGGCGCGTGCGCAGCTCGCCCAGCTCCGCGTCCGCGCGCTGCAGCCAGCCCGCCTGCAGCCGCGCCTGCTCCGCCTGGAGCGCGCGCGGCACTGTATCTACATAGAGAGCAGCGTGGTACCTGCAGCAGCGTGTGCCGCAGCTGGTGCGTGCGCGCGGCGAGCTGCGCGGCGCGCGCGGCGGCGGCGGCGCGGCGCGTGCGCAGCTCGCCCAGCTCCGCGTCCGCGCGCTGCAGCCAGCCCGCCTGCAGCCGCGCCTGCTCCGCCTGGAGCGCGCGCGGCACTGTATCTACATAGAGAGCAGCGTGGTACCTGCAGCAGCGTGTGCCGCAGCTGGTGCGTGCGCGCGGCGAGCTGCGCGGCGCGCGCGGCGGCGGCGGCGCGGCGCGTGCGCAGCTCGCCCAGCTCCGCGTCCGCGCGCTGCAGCCAGCCCGCCTGCAGCCGCGCCTGCTCCGCCTGGCAGCGCGCGCGGAACTTTATCTACACATCAGACGAATTACGCTTTTATTTACAATGGAATATTTTAATGAAAGCTCAGTGGTAGTTAACTCTGTCACTGATCTATAGGTCTATCTATGTATAGCTGGCGGTGATGGAAAACATCAACCATCTTTAATACTATCCTACCCTCAAGTTGAAAATCTGTCGCCAAGCACCTATCGGTATATTCCGGCAGCTACACTTGAAAGCTATGTAGATTTAGCATATACAGGGTGAGTTTGAATTGGTATGATATCCCTGAAGGAAGTGATTAGGACCACGGTTGTCGACAAGTAATGAGAACCTCGCTTAGAAATATGTTATCCAAAATTTCTGTACAAAAAAACAAATTCCCTTCAAACTTTCCGCGGCATTTTCTGCAATTGTTTCTAAGTCTCTTTTAATCAACATTATCATTTAACAAAGTTCAACATAGTTCAAGTGAATCAGCTGATCTAGGGCTGCCCGGATGTTCTGCAGCAGAATTTTGACGTAAGCTTTAAATGCCTTTTCTCTAATCATATCTTCATAAACTCGTAAAACAATTATTTTTGATGATCTCCAGGAGTAGATTGACCCCCTTTCTGGATCACATACCAATTTAAACTCAGACTGTATTCGCCATTTATTACCACATCAGCCGAAATAGTGATCAAATGCAGTTAACATTTGACTGCATTTGATCAAATGCAGTTGACATTTGACTGCATTTGATCACCATCTTGCCTAACATATTACACCAGCTTTTATCGAGTAAAAAAATGACATCAAACAGAAAGCTTTCGAGTCAGACAATGCCGCCAGGATGAAATATTGTCAGCTGAGTTGTCGAATCTAAACGAGAAATATCTCTGATGGGGTGTGATTCAATCAGAAACAGTCGTTTCGTATACGGAACTATTCTTAGTGAATTAAAATCACACTTCTGGTTTCCATTACATGGGTCCTGAGCCTAGTGTGGGCCAGGTAACAAGAAAATATTTGGACTCACCTCGGTGAAACCAATAATGGGCACTGGTATGTAGTTCGCCGGATCAGGATTGTCCGCTTGAGCTTGCTTCCAAAGCCGCATATCCATGCCTACAGAATAATAGTAACAATAAGAAGCATAATAATAAAAATCTATTAGTTAATTTTTAGGGTTCCATGCATCACAAGGAAAAAAGGAACCCTTATAGAATCGCTTCAATGTCCATCTGTCTGTTTATCAAGATCGTTTTTCTCATGAACGCATGGAGGTATCAAGTTGAAATTAATATCAAATAATCAGATCTGCAATCCCTTGGAGCTGTGAAAAAATCAAACTTCTAAGTCAATGCAATCAAATGATATAGTCATTTATATCAGTATAAGTAAAGAGGATAATCTGAAAACCATAAATTTGTAGTTTAACGTCACAAATATTTTCTTTTTGAATTATTTAATTTTTTTTTTATTTTATCAGGGTAACTAGCGCACTGCAGTGCCGCATAGGCCTTTGTGTGTAAAACTTTTGAGACTGCTATTGTTATGAGCCGGCGTTATGCTTACCATCAGGCAAGCGACCAGCTCGTCTCGCTATCGAATACCATAAAAAAATAAAAAAAGTTCTCGTTTAGAAAGTGAGAGTGAAAATTTAGATGTAGTATGAAACGGCTAAATCGTCACCGCTGTATTACTGACCAGGCGGCGGCGTGTTCAGGTACTGCGATAGAGCTTGCGGCGAGGGTTTGGTAACTGGTGCCACGGCGGCGCACCCCGCCCCAGTCAACGCGTTCCGAGCATTCCCCGCGTTCAAAAACGCACTGAGTTCTGCAGCCGCCACGTGCGACAACCCGGCGTTCTTATCCACTACGAATATCACCAACTGGAAATAGGAAGAGGCGTTTGTGACGGATGCGTCTTCCTCTTGGCAATTGATCCTTATTATCTGCTACCTTACCGGCTAACAATCTCGTGTTCGTTTTCAATTCCACACCGATTAAAACTAGCGGTGACTGGTCTTCGTGTGGAAGGCCTAGAGTTTTCGCTTCTTTTCGTTTTGTAAGAACTTGCGTTCTAAAATATTAACCAGCGAGAATTCTAGACAATTCCTTCCAGCCGAAGACCTAGCAACCGCTGGTTTTAATGGGTTTGGAGTTGAAAACGAACACGAGATTGTTAGCCGGTAACGCCCCTGTTCGCGTATATATCGCCTATCATACATCACAACTGTCAGCTGTCAATGTCAAAAGCTTCAACTAGCTTTTGAATTGGATGGCTGACCGTCTACAACCTACATTCAACTGTTGACAAGTAAGTGCCTAGCTTCGCGATAATTTAAAGTTTTTACGGGATTGAGCCGGGAAATCGGGATCAATATCCTTACTACAAATACAGAGAATTTTAAATTGTGTGTTACCCCGGAAGAGGATGATTAGGACCATGGTTGTCTATTGGTTGTGAGAACCTTCCGTGTAAATACGTCGTTTTTTCCATCCAAAAAAATTAATTCACTTCAAAAGTGAAGCGCGCAGCTTTTTCTTGAATTGTTTCTAGTCTCTTCTAATCCACATCATTTTGAATCACAAACAAAAGAAATAGATACATTTAATAGGATCAAAAGGGAACAATTGCCGGCTATAAACTAAACAAGGTAATTAAGCACAGAGCTGCATTCACAACTCCCCCAATGGGTCTCTTTCTGAACAGACTCTAAAATAATTATTCATTAACGAAGCTAAACAAAATTATAGTCAACGGATCAGTAGCAAAACGCGTGGTTGCACTAAAGACGTCTAACAAAATTCGCCATTTGCTATAGAAATATTGTTTAAAAAAAATCATAAGATCTAATTACCTGGCATTTCGTTTCAGATACAGCTTTTATCCCATCTATTTGAACAGCTAAGTTCGGCTTATTCCCAAGCAGACCTTGCAGTGCATTTATGATACCTTGTTGGTTGCTCCTGTATCGTAACAATACAAATTAAAATTACATCATTATCTTTACACATAGCCATAGGTAATCATAGTAACAATTTTACATGTCTTTTATATTGTCTTGAACTGTTTGAAGTGTTAATGTTAATGTCAAAAATAATGTCATTGAGAAATGGCATAAAAATTAAAATATTATTTGATCGAATTGTAATTATAAGTCCTTTTATAGATTGAATTCGTTCACCCGTAAGCCTCACGAAATCGTGTGTAGTCAGTGCCGCATTGTACCGCGTTTGTCATCTAAAGGCCTGTTCAGACATAATCATTATTCGCTACTAACCATGGTAGAAAAAACCAACTGTGTACGAAACCTCATATAAATACTAGCAATATTAATGCTCAATATTTCCTTCTACCCACAGCGTCTGAACCGGCCTTTACAGTCAACCAGCTTTCAAGTCACTTCACTTAGTCATTTCACAGCCCTATAATTTACTATTTATTTGTAAAATGATAAGAAGTAATACTAACTTCATTTCTTGCTCAGTCTTATTAAACAGCATAGTCACATGGCCCTCCTTGTCATCTTTGCCGCCGAGTTTGGAGTACCCCACCGCTTTGAACCGACAGAGAGGGTTCTGCTCGTTGAGCTCCAAAGCGGGCGCATTGCAGTTGTAGTATGCTTTGCCTGAAAAAAATATTAATGGAACGTATTTTTAGACGATTGAAACCATAAGTATTGATACATCACTGTTGATACACTAGCAGCATTAAGCTGATGCATGTTTATCATTTGTGAAATGTATATTGAGTCTATTTTTGTAAATTTAGCTGGTAGTATTTTTGGTAATTTGTTTCATGAACTCCCTACATAGTTTCAGTTTGAGCCGCTGTTGCAAAACACCGATAGGTCTTTTGCAACAGATTTTAAATTTGGAGGTGGGCGCTAGCCATATTAGCACTAGAAATTTTCTAGTAAAATATTGTGATACAACCATAGTATGGTGCTATGGTAGAAGCCAATAAAAGGAACAACCTGTTATCCAAACCATGTTTATGATCCGCTTCAGTTTTAAAGCAGGTTTTTTATACCACATTTTTAGCAGTTGTTTAAAAAGTTTTAAATTCGAGTATGTAGTGAACCTGTGGCGATTAAATCATCCCCGCTATTCAGTGGCTTATCACTAGTGTGAAGCAACTGTCTCCCATCTCTAGCTTGTCCCCTTGATTTTGACAGGTGACACAACACTTGTCTATTTTTGTATCCTGTACTAGAGTTAAAAACTGTATGTAGTTATACTTATGAGCCTGGCATGTCTCCTCCTATGTTTTAATAATTAAACTACATTTCACGTATATGGGAGTTTTCAATTTGATGACTCGGGAGTGTCTCCAACTCCCACAAGCCTTACCAGTGCCCCATTGAGCCTGCAAAAGGTTCCATTTAGCCAGCACCTGGTCCCTTTCATCTCCGAAAACGCAGCAGTTGAACACAGCCGCGACTAAGGCCTCTTGTGCTGTTGTGGGGCCCTGCTGCTGTTGCTGCTGTTGTTGCTGCTGCTGCAATGTAACAAGTGACTTTTAGTGAACAACTTCGACGAAAATATCGCGATATTTGCGATTCCATCCTTCCTTTTTCCACCCTTAGATAAAGAATACCACCCGTATTGTTTATTAAAGGCTATAAAATGACCACCCTTGAGATTTACTGTATATATATAGTGACATATTCCTGGTTCCTTTGGGGAAATAAATTCGGGTGAAATTGCTGGCAGTGGAAACTAGAGTCACTACAAGTTCCGCGAGCGGCCACGAGGCTGTTCTCTCCCGTATCGCAGCGCACGACGGCCCAAACCGAGATTCATACTACGTGGTTCAACCACGCGGTGCCCTTGTGATAGTCGCCACATACCAGTATTTAGGGCTTTTTTTATACTATTGAATAACAAGAGGTAGAGCCGGTTGTTTGCCTGATGTTGAGCATAACGCCGGCCCATAACAATTGCTGTGCCACTCAGAACTTTGAAACACAAAGGCCTGTGCAGCACTACAGTGCGCTCGTTGCCCTGAGACATTAGGTATTAAGCCTCATAAGCCCAGTAATTTTACTGGGCCATCTGCACTCTTCCAATGTTCGGTGATGCTGTTAAGGTTGTAAGACCAACAGCATGATCCTTAAATAAAATAAAAAACAGCAGATAACCGCTGGTCTTATTGTTTGTACTTCTTTGTGACACCAGAGGTAGTGAAGTTAATTGACAGATGCTCCAAGAAACTTTAGAAAAACATTAGTAACAACTTGCGCGCTAATCAAGGCAAAGCTGCAGAGCCTCAATGTAGCTTATTGTTTTAGTTTGCACAGTGTGTACAACTAAGCAGTGGAATTCGTTGACTAAGGGCCAATCTTTCAATTGCAGCGTTAGTGGACTGATTGCTAGTGAACCGATAAATTTTATTGATCCGTTATGTGCTTGTCATTTTTTTTCGGGTCTTTCAATACGAATTTAACAGACCGTTAGCTACCTAAGGTTTATTTCTTTAGAATGGCAACAATTTATTTACGTCTGCCTTCACCAAAAAGTTACTATAGCTCTGATGATTCAGAGAATTTACGAAAAGTTTTTTTCTTGGCATTATATTGTTGGAATCCTTTTCTTATTTGCAATAAATACATATAGCCATCCTGTAGTCAAGCGAGCGAGGCAGCCCGGAACATATCTGGTTAAACGTCGTTTTTATGTCACTTCTACGTGTTGTTATTTGCATAGCGACCGCTTCTCCTTGGTTACTTGTTGTTTTTTTGAGTTTTTTCATTGGATTTAAAATATCGCTTTTTCTGTGGCGAACATACCACAGAAGCCAGGAAATAAAGAAAGAAGAATTTCGCTTTTACCGTGAGATTCAAAATGAGTGAAAAACTGAACGCAAAATTACCAAAACGAAAAGAAAAGGGCTGTAAATTTCCTCAATGAACAAAATAAGTTTCGTCCCATTTGCATTCTTCCCAATGATCAGTGCGATTCCGAACAATATATTATGGGGGCATGCGTTGCTGGTTGATATTTTGCAAGCGAGGCAAAACGCGCACTTGGCGCCAGTCACATCACTTCAGCTTCCATATATTATTTATAATGTTAGATTTTTATAAGTTTACAGTGTTTTGTATATAATTATATTTATACTTTTTACAATTGTAAACAATTTGTTTTTCTGTAAAACTTTTTTTCAAAATGAGGAGTGTTGATGTGGGGTCATGCGTTGCAGGTTGATATTTAGCAAGCGAGGCAAAACGCGCTCTTGGCGCCAGTCGCACCACGACCCTGCAACTGCGTGCCCGGCAGCCCTCGCTTTTATGTTTACGTGTGTCGTAATAAATGAGCATTAATTAATGTGACTTCGGGCTTATGATTTCCTATCTAGTAGAGTGAGCACATACCTATAGGGACACATACCACCTAGCACCTACAACTAAAATATTCTAATCAGTAATCATCCTATTCCTCAATTATTAACCATTTAACTTCTATAGAAACTGTTATAACCTTACTAGCTTCTGCCAGCGGTTTTCACCCGCGTTCCCACAGGAACCGAGTATTGTCCGGGATAAAAAGTAGCCTATGTTACTCTCCGGTCCATAAACTATATATAAGTATGTCAAAAATCACCTCGATATTTTGCTTCGTTGCTGCATGAAAAAAGGACAAACAAACAAGCCAACAAATTAACAAACAGACAAACACACTTAGGATAAGGTAGTTTGGCTTTGACATGACGAGTTAACGAGAGACTAACAACCTTATCTGGCCATAAAACAGTCCGATAAAGTTATACCTCCGATACGTGTTTTATTCCTCCGTTAACTCGTAACTGTCACTTGAAAGATTCAAATTTCTTCTATCAGAGCAATAAGTCTTAGTTGATTCTTTAACGCTAGACTAAGGACGTTATCTCACTCTTGAAAGATCCGCCCTAAATCTCTTTCCCATTCATTAAAGGCTGATTATTCTTTGGTTTGCAAACAAATAAGTATCTGCTGGCATTGTCAACAGTATCTTTGTTTTTCAACAGTTGAGATAGTAATCAAACACAAGCCAATATAAACAGGATAACTGTTTACATTATTTAAAATTTACTGAACCAATCTTCAATCAATTTCCCATGATGAGAAACCTATACTAAGTTCTTGGAGACCGAGTTAGTAGAAAATAATCATCATTATTAGATTATTTTTTATTTACTTACAGACTATAGTTTCAAGTACAATAAATAGATGAGAAATAAACTTTAGTGTTAGCTTAATACAAAAAACTATAAGAATTTTTAATGTCTACACATTATGTGCCATTAAAATAATCTATAATCTAACCTGTTGCTGTCCAAATTGATTGGTGCCAAGTCCCCCACCCAATCCTGTTCCAAGTCCTGTCCCAAAACCACCAAAGCCTGTAGTAGGCTTGGTGCCAAATGCACCAAGATTGCCTGTACCAAATGTGGATGTTCCAAATGTGTTTGATCCCAAGGTGCCGGCGCCAAAAGCTGGAGCAGGTTGGTTGGCACCAAAGGTTGAAGTGCCAGTGCCAAAAGCTGGAGCAGGTTGGTTGGTACCAAAGGCTGAGGTGCCAGTGCCAAACGCACCAGTTGTACCAAATGTGCTAGTGCCAAAACCTGTCCCAAATCCTGGAGAAAAACAGTTCATGTTTCAAGTGATTTTACAAGTTAGTGTAGGTAAGCATCAGGTTACTGATAGATAAGTCTAGTGGTAAACCTAGAGGGGTTTTCCATGGAATAAAAGAAATAAATAATAAAACTTGGACTTCCAAAGCATAAACCACTGAGTTTATGCTTTGGAAGACCAAACCACCACCACTGAGGGCAATTTTTTACTCTTTGTTTTCCAATCCACTTTGGATCATATTTATTATTGACATGAAAGCGAAGCTTTCATCACAAAAACTTCTAAATTTTTTTATGAAAGCCTAAAAAGTAAATCAGAGAGAATGTAACTTGTGGTCATTAATTTGGAAAGTTATTTTCATGTATGATAAAAAAAATACCCCAACTTGAAAACATGTAAGACTTTAAAAACCACTTCATTTTCAATGATAGTCCTCGTTTTGATGATTTCTTAAAAATTGCAAAGTTGGAAAGTTGTAGATAAAATTATCCTCTATCTATATTTTGTGCTCAAGTAGGATGTTGGCAATAAATCCACTTGTATCGGTACTGGGAATTTACCTGTAGCAGGCTTAGCAGCCGTATTCCCAAATCCTGAGCCACCAAAGAGTGACGGTGCAGTTGATGCCGGAGCTGAACCAAGAGTCCCAAATGGTGTGGCTGGAAAAATATATGAAAGAAACACTTGAATGTACAGCTGTTATTAATAATCTAACACTTCATTTATCTTTATTGTGATCTTTAACACAAGTTCTATACCATATTTAAAAAAAAGCTAAGGTCAGGGCTCAAATTTTACACACTCCCAAGCCGGAATACACTAATAATATTTTTAAAGAAACAAATTAAAATTATTTACATGGCATACTGGAACAACAACTGAGACGAAATTGTGTTTTAGTGAGACAGAATGGCATTTCGATATGTTCCGGTTCATTTCAAGGTCTGATTAAGGTTAATAAAGCATGTAAATGTAGTGTAGAGATTACAGAGTCAACTTATGGGTTGTGTGTACACACTGCTTTGAATCTTGTACAGGATTCAAACTGCACTGTCCTTTATTGTATTAGAAATGTAAACTATGAAAAATATCAACAACTACAAAAAAATCATATGTAAATAGGTCTCTGATTGGTGATCCCGCAACACCTATACAGAACAAATATTTGCCTTGTACATTGGTACACAAAATAATGATACTATCTATTAAATATACCTCTTTACCTTTTACTGATCATGTGCAACGGTTCCAGACACATCACACAATAGAAAATCAAGTGTGGAACCATACTCCCACATATGACGGGTAAATCTCCTACATTAAAAAGAAGCTGGATCCTAATTTAAATAATTACACCATAGTCTACATGGTCGAACACATACATATATAAGATTCATCAGTTTTAGATTTACATTTTGTAAATAATTAAAAAAGAAACTTACCTGTGCTAGCAGCAGGTGCTCCAAAGGCTCCAAAGCCTGTAGATGTAGTAGTGCCAAAACCTGATGAGGTTGTGGTCCCAAATCCAAATCCAGCAGTGCTAGTAGTTGAGGTGTTTGTACTCCCGAATGAAAATGATGCTGTTAGGGATACATTTCGCTTTAATTGCGCATTCTTTATGCTTACCGATAACAGCCAGCAGAAAATAAAAAAGAACTTGTGGGGTTAAAAAGGTTACCTTTTTTAAAGCCCTTACATAGGTCTAGAGATAAATTATGTGAGTGTGTGATATTTCAAGTTTACAGATCTTAAAGTCCTTGAGGTAAGAATAATAAACATAACCTTGCTTTTGTATTGAAAAACAGTTACGAATACAAGGATTATTTATTGCGGAGGATGGAATACTCACGTTTGGCAGCGCCAAAAGCCGACGGTTGCGAAGTTGTATTAGAACCAAATGAGAAAGACATAATTTCTAATTTATTTTCTCATTACTTACTACCCAAACAAATCATGAAATCAAAAATTAAACTAGTAGGTATTACCTATTTTTTATATTTTATCTTGCTTTGAGCTTTCAAACTTCAACTGACAATGACAATTGACAACGCTTTATTTATTTATTTTTTTTGCTGTTGACTATTGATTGTCATTAAAGAAAAGCATAGTACTATAATAGAAAAATGTTAATGATAATTGATAATCCGTTCCTAAAAATATCGTAATAACAGCAACAACCAACAACATTAAAAAGTACGGTGTCATCGTCACGTCATCTTTGACAGTTTTGACACCCACCCACAGACTTAATACAAATCTGTGGTTCTTACATCTATTTTTTACCAAAACGGAACAACTTTTAAATTGGCTTACTTTTACACGACTGCACAAAAAAGAGTATAATGTTTTTAGGGTTCCTGTATATTATGTCATCATCATCCACAGACTTTAAAGTAAAATATATATATATTACATATCTGTGTCATCATCATCATCATGTCTCTTTTTATATCATGAAAATTTGAATTAAGAGGCTGCTACCACAGTGGCTGCTACATGACATACTTTCCATACAAACGCTCGTACGCGATTATAGTGTCCTAATAAATTTTTCTTTAGATGTTTTGAGCAAATAGGTATCATGTGCTCTATATCTAGGATTCCGTGGGAGCAAAATTGTAAAATTTTGAGATTCCAACTCAGTACAAGCCTTCAAAAATCAGCGTTTTTGGACAAATTTTACCTTGACTTTGGCCGTTCACTGTGTTCTCATACATGTAAAATTCAACAAAACACTTCCATATAATCCTTGAACGTGTAATAGAGAATCTAAATAACAAACATTTTTTTCACAAACTTGTAAGGCATTTTCAAAAACATGTATTTCCTGGAACACGTTTTAGAAAAGTACCACGCACTAATTGTCTTCGGAAATTTTCTTTGGAAATTTATTTCCAAATTTTCAGAATGCCAACTGAAGACTCTGGCGTTGTCTTTCTTTTTCCGTAATGCCTGTTTTTCTTCGATGAACCAAAAAGCCTTTAGGCCATTTTTGCGTTAGGCGGGTCATGAAGCGGCGCCTTAAACCAGTAGAACTATGCATTAGGTGAGGACCACTCATTTTTTTACTGCACACAATTTATTTTCATTATATTCTATACTTGAGTATACTGCAATGGTACTAGTGGGATAAGTCAGTAGCAGTTGTACCATCACAGTTACTAGTGCTGCAAATCAGTGTGAATTGTACCATCAATGGTACAACTGGTCCGGCCCCAACCTCATGCTGGATACTGACAGCATTTACAAGCCATAATCTAAAAAACAATACCTGTGTTAGAATAGAAGTTAATGTTGGTAAAGATAGGTAAAAAAATGGATATTGGTCACTATAAATTTATGAAGTCTTACTTCACCTATTACCTGTACTGTACTCCCTATTGTCGCCACTGGTAATTAAAAAAGTTCTAAAGGCAGCAAAATATAATTGTCCAGGGTCAATGGACAAGTCACAAATGCCGAGTGGAACATTAATTTCCCAGTTATTTCCAACACCCAACTAGTTGAACTGGTGGGAGTTTCTTATCCTATTAGTTCTCTTCTACTGCTAAATGCATATGTATTATATATTTTTTAAGAGTTGAACTTTTGGGATAATAGTTGAACTCACAGGGGCTCATTTAATTGAACTATATAAAACAATAAATAATCATAACATAGGAAATTAGTGTATTTTCTCTTCAGGACAAACATTAACAATAATAGCCACAGTGAATATGTGTTTACATTGATAAAAATAATATTTTTATTGTGTATTTACTACTACATATAAACAATGAGTAGTGAACAAAATTGCATCACACTAAGAAATAACATTTGAAGCAGCCAATAAAACAATGATAATCCAATCAATAATACATCTATTTCTATTACATATCACAATCACCTTTCCACTTTTATTAGACAAAATAATTATTTGTAATTTCACTGGTGGTTACACGCAGAATACTCCAGAGAAATAAATGCTTACATTCCTTACACAATGTTACATTAGTATGTATTATTTATAAATCAATCAGCAAATATGAGACAAAATTATCAAGCTTAAACAACTCGGAGTGTAATCTTCGCCTCCCAGAGAATCCGTTATTTTTTTGCTCCAGGAGGCTGTAGCGGTTGGCCTTTTTCCTTGCCACGGAGTTTCATTCCAATTGCCCTCTCTATTTTACCAAGAACAACATTATTTGGTATCCCACGACCAGCCTCGTAATCATTTACGATCTGTGGTTTTTCACATATTTTTGTGGCCAAATCTTTCTGGCTCATACCTTTGGATTGACGACCTTGCATTATCAATTTCCCCAAATCTAATGGTATTTTGTCATGTTTCAGTTCTTCAGTCTCTCGATCAAGTTTTGCAGTATTTTTTGTAGTAACGTGTTGTTTATTGGTTCCTGCCCCATATTTTTGCTGAGTATCTACAGGTACACCTTGACGGCGTGCTGCGTTGACTGCTTGTTCAGTTTTAAGCGCTGAAGCTTTTGGTGGCTTCTTGCGGAGAATAGTAACTGTATCCCAGTCCGACATTTTTGCTGTGCTTATTTCACTGGACCTTCAATGAATATTCTAGATGAATCCCAACTTACGAAAATTTTGTCACTCGTGTCGTGTGCTTTAGTTATTGTTCAGCAGTACCACAGAGAAAAAACACTACGAGTCTAGAGCTAGAGTGAAGTAGAGTGACGGAAGAACTATACAAAAGGAAAGAGTGACAGAAAAAGTACTCCACACTCCACAGATCAGTAACATGAAGTGCTCTGTGGTGACTAAAAATGTGATTAAATGTTAAAAAAATAAGTTGTTCGTAACATGTTAAATTAGAAGTTATTTAACGGATCCGCGGCGCAAGTACGGAAGTCGTTTCGATAAATTTGTTGAATCGATAAACCCGATAAATTTATCGAGTATTGTGAGTACCGAAGTCTAATCGTAAAGTATTGTAGTAGCTATATATTCTCTTTAGATTCGACCCTAATATTTATTCGATAACTTTTGTGGATTGTATCGAGGTTCGATAAATTATATTAAAAGTCGATAAAACCCACTTTATCGATTTGAACTATCAATTTTATAAAATTTTATCGATAAAAAAATCCGTACTTGCGCCCGCGCCGCGCGCCGGCCGCTCGTGCTGCTGCAGCATTCTGTGTCTATGGCACTCTTATATTGGTTGTAGTGGTACGTAGTGGTTATGCTCTCTTTGGATATATTCTCTTGATACTCAGTAGTCTGTGCTACCACTATATTATGTATCGTAGACGGACTATCCTTCTCTGTCTAGGATATGTTTACTATATAATCTGTGTGTGCTACTGACTACTGCACAGACTGACTAGCTAGCTACATAATTATATATTCATCTGTGCTAATGACTACTGACACAAACCAGTATGTAGTCTGTGACAGTTGTGAGTTGTGACACAAACTAATAGGAGGAATACTGAGTATTACTCAAATGAGTATTACCTAGTCTGTGGAGTATTACTGACTGAGATACTGAGCCGGGATTATATTCTCTTTGATACTGAGTTTCTCTTTAATAATTTGTGCTTGTTACCGTAAAATGAAAGAAAACTCCGATTCTGAAGAGGAAATCTTAGTATACGCAGAATTCGAAGACACTGTAAACATAGATAAATACAGGGCCATTCATATTTTAGGTGCAGACGAAAAGAATCCTATTATTCAATTGGATGAAACCTTTTTCACGGGTATGTGAAAGTCATTAGACATGCTTTTGCTACCACAAAAAAACATTTTTAGTCGCCTGTTTAGCTAGACAGCGTCTAATGTTAAACGTCAAAATGATTAGAAATGTCTAACAGAATGGTGTTAGACAACGGTTAGACTCTACTTAAAACAGGACTTGTGGTTTCTCATATTTAATCGCGCGACTAAGATATGTTTAGGCGTTAAACAGTGTTTAACACAGGTTTAACGTGTGTTTATTTTTTTGTGGTAAGACCCTGCTGTTTGTGTATAGGAAGGACTAGTATTTTCCCTGTGAGAAGGGGAGGAGAATGGGAGGGGGAGGGGTAGAAGCCTCCCACCAAAAAGGGGGGCGTGAAAACCCTCCGTTAATTGAATAGCTCAGGCTCTATTTTTTTAATTGCTAAATTATAAATTAGAGTTTTAGCTCTACTATGTGATGATAATATAAAAAACCAGAATCCTAAAAGAAATTCTGTTGAATGCTACAGATGCCAGCAGCAGTGTAAGTTTTAGTATTTTCTCAGTGAGAAGGGGGGTGGGGGCATTGGAGTTTTTTCTCCATTCATAACCTGTTACACTTGTCAAGATGTTATTTGTTTACTTATACGTCTCTGCTAATAATGATGTTTATAGATTTTTGATTACAGGAAAACATGAAAATGCCTTAGGAACTTTCATGTTTTTTGAACAAGATGCCACAGTAAAAGGCAAAGACCCATTGTTTGACAAATACCCACCCAAAGGTGTTAAATATGTTTGTAAAACAAGAAAACTGGTGAGCATGGAACATGCTTATGTTACACCTAAAGAGGGTAAAGGTGTGTGTATAACTGCAAACATTAATAATAATATTTTTTGTTTTTCTAATTTTGTTCTATTCTTTATCTATTCCGTTTGTATTCTTTGTTGGCCTTAGAAGCTGATGAGCATTTAATTGACATTGCAATGTGATCAGACATTGTTGCTTATATTCAGTTAAGAATTTGAAATAGTGCTCAAATACTAACCTAATGCTGATTCTTTATTCTGGCAATATTACCTAGTATTTAAAAAGAAAGCTTGGGCAAAACTGCCTGTCAAAAAGGCTTAATAATACGGGGGCAATGTTTTCGGTTCCATTATGATTTTACCTGTTATAGTAAAAATACTTATCATACTTAAATCTCCACAGAAATGAACCCCCATAACCAAACAAAACAAACAGAAGATAATGATGTCTTACCAGTGACATTCAAAGATTTACAGCATGCCATAGAATCTTTTCAACCTTACTTCAAATTAGAACCAAAATCAACGAAAAGCCAAAATCATACTGCTATTGAAACTCAAGAATCTACCAACAATGAAATGCCTGAAATGTGTGTAGACTTGGCTGATGAAAAAAAAACAGGCAAGACTATATCAGAATGTACCAAGAAACAAAATCCTGAACTCTGGGTAGAATTAGTTGTTGAACAAAATCAAGGCAGTATTAGTCCATCAGAACCAACCAATGAACAGGACCCAGAGGTTTGGGTTGAGTTGATAAATGAACAAAGTCCAAGTAACATTGTCATAGCGGAATCCATCAACACACAAAACCCTAATAATATTAGCATAGCATCTACCAGTCAACAAAATCCTGTTGGGAAAGAATCCTTAATACCCCTTAATAAACAAAATCCAGAAGACATTGGGACAAAATCTTGATGGAAGAAGGTTAGTTTTACAATTGTTTTACTAAATTTTTTTCAGCTCTGCCAGCTCCTGGAGTGCAGATTTCTAGAGCTCTTAAATTAAGCAAATGTAATTGAATGGGCTGCACTTCAATAATATTTACACTGTACATGTGTTTGCTAGTCTAAAGTTACGGGATAAAGTTCAAACCTCACTGCCATCAAGAACATGATGGCCCTCTTCAGTTTCTGGCTTTGGGGACTGTTTGTTAGTTTGTAGGTTTACAAACATATGAATTTATTATATATTTTTTAATGGGCTAAATGCCTTTATTAACTAGCTAATACATAAATAAACACTATACACAAATTATATATTTATGTATAGATACATACATATACATGTGTATTGTGTATCTATAGTAATGTATATCTACCTACTTATTCTTATTTGTACTAGTTAGATAGGAAAAGGCATTTCCATTATTAAAGTGGTCTTTATTAGGCATATATACAAAATATTTTATTGACACATAATAATTAAGCATAATAATAAAGTAGTAGGTACACAATAAATAGATTTATATGTATTATATATATATATATATATATATAATAAATGAGATCAAACATTTTATAAATTGTTAGCTAATTTATTTGTTTTATAATGTTTGTGCTTTCGTCATCCCCTACAACAGCGTCCAAATCACAAATACACATCACTCGAGTCCTTTCACGGATTACACGATAGGTATTATAAAGCGCCCGACCCCCATTGAGAGTTTTGCAGACGTTGGCTCACGCTGCTTTGAGGTATTTTAATTTTATGTCCCTCTGTATATTTTACCGAATTTTCTACGGAGAATGCTCGGAAGAGCTTTTTCATCTCATCCCACCGACGCACACAATCGAATCCTAGAAGTCTCATACAACTCGATTTATGCGATCTTTTTTCCCGCGTACATACTTGCAAAATGTGGAACGAGCTCCCCACACGTTTTTGCGTATTGCTACAAAATGCAGTCCTTCAAGAAAGGTGTTAAAGGAGTTCTCAAAAAAAAAAGCGACGAACCGACTTTAGTGACAAACTTTGATTTAAAACCTTCTATGGTGACAAACTATTGAACCGATTTTGATGAAATTTCTAGGACCAATTTGAAAATAAATATAATGTATATACATATAGTAAGTATCCTTTCAAATAAAAAAAGATTTTTCCAAATCGGTTTGTAAATGACGGCGATCTGAGGCAACAAAAATAAAAAATAAAAATGCCTCCTTTTTTGGAAGTCGGTTAAAAAGAGTAGATAGTAAGTATTTTTTTGCCATCTGGATGAACAAAGTTAATTATTGCTGGCAGTGTTGCAATTTTTTCTATAGGTTAGAAAACTACGGAACTCGTCACTACAAATTGTCCGACTCGCACATGGCCGCTGTGGACATGCCGCCTTTACTAGGTCGCCTACGCCTTTACTAGGACGCTTGCCCTACGCCTTTATTAGCATCCTGTCGTGTAATGCTTTGGTGTAATGGTATGAAATGATGTAGATAATAGGGGATTCCCCAATAAAAAATATGGTTTTATCCACCAAAACCCTGGCATTAAAATGCAGTGATTTCCTAACCAACCTAGAAGGGGCAGAGACATTATGGGTTTTCCCCTTTTAGCTTGTTAACTAATACCAGTTTATCAATAGTAGTATTGTATTGTTCTTTGCGCAAGACAGAGGTTGTGACATGTGATATTCGTAAATTGTCTGAAAAAAATCCACTGCTATATAGACTTTGTTAATCATGATAAAAAACATAATCATTGAAGGCTCTGAAGTAGAAAAAAACGCGGCAGCTTCCTTTGCTGGTAATAAAAACTGTTTATTTTGATATTTCTTTTGTGCATATACTAGGTACTTATTTCAAACAATGATAATTATTATGTGCTTACTTTATGTTAGAAAAATTACTTTAAATCTTTATACCTACCTACAAATTATATTTTCTGTTTTCAGTACAGAGTAATGAAAATTGGAGGCAATCGCAACGTCGCACGAAGAAAAAGCAGACGCTGGAAGATGTGCTTCTGGAAATAAACAAAAGACATGTCAAAATCGATAAACAAGAAAAAAAGAAAAACAATACAATACTCTATTCAGTACTCAATGAGTTCATTAAGAAGATGAAGTCTTGCAATAAATTATTCAACAGTATGAAACCGAAATTAGAATATCTTGGAAGCTATTTCGACGGGCTTCGCGTTGGACACGCCACCGAGTACGATATTAACATAATTCTAACATTACACCTAAATTATGATAAAATTAAACTAAATGCGGACGAAAAGAACGGCGCTCATACGAGTATAGAAATGCCATCGGAGTTCCGCAGACTGTCCAAAACTCCAGAGACCGCAAATAAAGGGTTCAAAGATACTGTGCTGTGGTGCGATCCCTCTCATCGCTTATCAGTGCAAAAGTACCGGTCGTGGATGCAACGAGTTGTAGATGCCACCCTGAACACCCTTCCCGTAGAAAACGGAACAAAAGTTCTAAGAATCAACAACAAATCTTATCAAATTGCGGCGAAAACATCCGGCCCGGCGAATACGTTGACTATAACAGAAAATTGCGACAACATCATAGATGTGGATCTTGTACCCACTTTAGAATTCAGACTACCTAAACAACCCAGTTATTCTAAGGTAGACTTTTACAAAGCAGCATTGACAAATATAAACCATTACTATGTAGTGCCAAAACCTAGCGACGATGATTTCAGCTGGAGGTTGACGTTTCCTTTGCAAGAACGGTATTATATTTACAACAAGCACAATATGAAAAGCACGATTAAAATTTTGAAATTGTTGCGGGACGTCCAAGGATTTAAGAAACTGGCGAGCTATTATATAAAGACTATATTTTTATGGGAAGCCATTGAGAATACAGACGAATTTTGGAAAAATAATTCACTGTCGTTCCTTGTGCTGTATATGGTGAAGAAATTGAAGGAATGCTTAGAAAATAAGACAATAAAGAATTTTTGGTGTCCCGATCACAACCTCCTTGAAACAATCAAAACTGAGACTTGTCAAAACTGGAGCAATCGCCTTTCTCATATAGTTAATGTGGTAGAACAGAGAAAAAAGTCGGATCCTCATATCATCTTACAATTCCTGACTGACAAGAATTCCACCTAAGTGATTTATCCTTTAGATACTATCTAGCCACAGACTAGTAGACCTAGACGCCGAATAATCCAAGTTTTGCATGAGAACACAATTGTCAATTGTTGCCGTGGGACAAGGGAAGAAGGCGTGTTGTGATTACATCAGACAAGTGAAAACGGCGTATTGTGATTGGTTCAGCTTGGTGGCGTGATAATGCATGACCTTGACGAGCATGTGTGGAGTCTATAGGTTTTGGTCTGTGTATTATATATATATATATACCCAAAATTATGAGGACTGCATCCAAACAAAAAACTTTCAAATACCCACAATATTGCTGCTGCAGTATTTTCTTAGACAAATCGTAGTTTATCTATTCAACCGTTACACAGTTTATAGAGCCATTGAAACTATGTGAAAAACTGGTACGACTGTCATGCAGCAGGACCCACCTTAGGGTGGTATTCCACTCATGAAATATCTTTGGCCAAAGAAATTGGATGAGTTCATCAGAAACACCGCCAGTATTCTATAGCAACACCGATATTTGATCAAAGATTATGACAATGATAATAGGCAGCACATGAAGCCGAAGCTCCTCCATTTTCTCAAACTTCGCAAAATACACTAAGAAATCTTGGGCAAAGTTATTGGACAAGTGAAATGGGAATTTTTCTAAGAAAATTTTAATCAAATGTACTGTAAGAATAAAGGTAGAGCATGGTGTGGTGCTGGGTGCTACGCTATGACGTCACGAGGTCAGCACTACGCCGTAGTCGTCCCAGCGCTGTGCAAGGGGAAGACGCGGGGAAGGACGGCAGTCCTCTATGAACTACGAGTGCAAATACACGTGTGTCGATTAATTAACCGAGTTGTCTCATTTCTGAACCTAACAGTACGTAGAAATTTGACAAAGATATTTGATGAGTGGAACTCCACCCTAATATCCACTCGCGAAAGACTGATCTAGTAGTAGTAATAGAAATAGTACTTGTTACATCAACTGATTTTAAGTACAGTTGGATAATCTAATTAGTTATTTTTTGTTGTTGTTGTAAAATATTACCTTATCTAACACTGAACTTTATTACTTATGTTTAATTTTATTTTTGGTGTCGATTTTGTTCATACTTGAACATACATAAGTAATGTAAAAATACAACTATAATATATTTAAAAGTTTGGGTATTAACATTGTTCCGTTTTTTTTTAATTTTGAAAGATTGTGTGACGAAACGAAACTAATTTCCTGTACAGCTGTAAAATCGTGTACTTACCTATTTCATGCTAACATACGTAGTATCCCTTAGTAGTTTGTGA
The DNA here is from genome assembly GCA_907269065.1 of Crocallis elinguaria. Taxonomy (NCBI): domain Eukaryota; kingdom Metazoa; phylum Arthropoda; class Insecta; order Lepidoptera; family Geometridae; genus Crocallis; species Crocallis elinguaria. The sequence goes on from OU026078.1 coordinate 12,373,720, forward strand.
TGCTAACTATAAAATGTATCGAAGTTATGTAGGTATATGTGATTACATACCTAACATAATTATGTTGACTTAAAGAATATGTTATGAAGTAAAATAAGTAGGAACTTTTTTAATAAAAGTTAAAACTTTATTTTGTGTTTGTCCATAAATGAATAAACAAGTTTATTTAAAAACTGAATATTTTTTTTACTTGCAATTCAAATTGCAATGTTTGTATCCATCCACGTAACCGATTACTAAGAAAACGTGATAATGTAAAAATTAACTTTATTCCTATTTACAGTGAGTCTATTTTCCGTTACACCTTTTACAAAGGCCTATCTGAGCCAAGAGATCCATAAAAGAGGTCGTTCTTTCACCTTGCCAGCCTAAAAAATATGCACTAAATTGATATTTATAGCACAGAAATCTTGGTCAATACAATTTTATTTTAATATATTTTTAAGTTAATTTATTATAATTTTAATAATCCTGTTGGAAATCAAATTTTTGGTCATGGGCTCTCGTACTATAATTTATACTTCCTAGTATCATTATTATTAATTTGGTTATTAAGAATACCATCAGGAAACTGGTGAAAAAGTGTTGTGTTCGTGCTTGTCCATGTGAATCTTGTGTGGTTGTTGCAACGTATCTTTTCGTAAGGGGAAGCTTAGACGCTCATGCAAACGTACGTTTGTTTGTCAGAATAACAACGCTTTTGCATCAAGCGCGGATTTCGTGATACTCGAAATGCGCGCTTTCAAAGGTTAAATGGTGGTTTAAGGAAATTTGTATAAATAAACGCTATTTAGCGCTATTCAATTGATAAAATTAGTAGTCAAATATGTTGTATAACTTGTCTTATATGTCTAAATGTAACCTTACTTTTAATAACATCCCAATTTATTTCTTTTAACTTTGTGTATGAAACTGTACTTATTAAAAAAGAGAAAAGTTCGTACAATCTATGATTCGGAATTCGTAATCAATAAGAATTTGTAAAATTAAGAATGTGGAACAATAAGAATTTACAAAAATAAGAATGTGGGAAAAAAAACAAATACGGACAGTTAAACCATGGAGTTATTTAAATCCATGGTTTAAACAGACGGTTTATATTAATATACATACAAAAAAAAACAATTGGAGTATGTTTCTGGCAATAGTTACTATTTATCTGTCAAACTCAAAAACCTGTCAATCCGCCATTTTATTTGTATCGCCATTTCGTTTCTTTCATGAGATGGAGAATTGGAGACGAAAGTGAGATAGAAATAAAATATTGCTAAATCCTATGGAAATAGAACATCTTCTTTTAGGAATTCAAACCTACAATTGCTAAATTTGACTCAGGTAAGCGTAGATTCTGTACAGATTTGGGGGTACCAGCTTTCTTGCAAATATGCTTGGCGTCTTGTGTTCCTGTTGAAAGTGGTTGAAAGAGTACAATGGCGGCCGCTCGTCGGAGCGCGTATGAATGTTCCGTCATCCTTTTCTTGCATATATCGGCTATTCAGGAGACACTGCTTACATCAACGAATGATCTTTTTACGAGTAGAGTAGACTGATAAGAAAATATTCCCTGTTACCTTCGCACATTGTGTTTTGGAGTTTCTCTTTCGTGTAACTACAATTAGCCGCGCTTTTAAAATTAACTTTAGTTTCTTGTTAAAATGTTCGCCGTTAGGATAACGAAGTGTTGTATATGTGATATTTTATTACAGATCCGTATAATGCATAGGTGATTGTACGTGTTGTTATAACGGTTGTTTATCACGATGTTCACAACGAACACCGTGCAGGCCGGGTCTGTACCGACGCTGCAGTACCAGGAACATCCGACACAGAAGTCTGGGAAGAATATAGAGAATGTACAGCAGAAAAACGCTCAACAAACACAACAGACTCAACAACAGGTATTTGTTGTCCCAAACATTGCTTGTTACAATCTTCTTTGTCTAGGGATAGCTTTCGTTTCCTTAAATTTTGATACAATTTTACTGTACTAAAATAAATAAAAACAATACTTAGTTATTTAAGAAATTAATGTGTTAGTACCTCACTTTGATGCATTTTTAGGAGTTTCCAACATTTTGCTACACAACAAATGTAAACATGATTGGCAAGATTGGAACAGCAGCTACCAGCGGGTCTGGAGCAGTAAACATAACCCAGCTAACTACGAGTGATGACAAGACTTGCTACATAGCACAACCTTTCTCATACAATTATGCTTTGGTGAATCAGATGCAAATTCCACCAAATGGTATACAAAATGCAATATCTAACATAAGCTTTAAGTGTGATGTCTGTGGACTTATGTTTGGGCACCTCACTCTGCTCAATGCTCATAAAAGGATACATGCTCAAGACACAGGTAAGAATACAATTATTTTTTCAGTTTGAAATATAACCTGACCAAGAGCATTCAGACGGTTACTGAAGTTATTGCTTTATTGTTGCTGTTGTGCAGTTGATAGGTTGTAGTCTTGTAGGACTTCTGCAGCATGTTGGTTCATTGGTGTGCAACTGTACACTAGTTATGTGAAAAATTGTAATAAAAGTGGTCTAGTTACAACTGGAGTTAACTTGGAAGTGTATGTGTATTTAGTTTTGGTAATACTGAAAAATATACAACAACTATTAGGCTATTAATTTTGAATTAAGGCAAAGCTGCAGCATAATAAAGTAGATTTGTTCATTACTAACTTTATAATGAGTATTATGACAATAAATTTCAGATAACAACATAACAGTGGTAGCCACAGGGGTGAACACTGGCAATGATGTGGGGATTCCTCCTCACATCCAAATCCTGTCCTCAGACCCTAATGAGCAGCAGCAACAGCATCATGTGCAGTTACAAGATAGTATGTTTTACTGTTAATTAAATAGAGATAAGAAAATTTAACCTTATACATATACAGTGGTGGTCATATAATTAAGAACGCTTCATACAAACACATCATTTTGAAATTTAAATGTTCATAACTATAAAAATGTTACTCCCTGAAAAAAGGTGGCTATACTGTCAGTTAGTATATTTACAAGGTAACCATAATCGCAAAAGAAATTACGAAATAATTTGTATTATTCCTGTTCGATTTAATGTCATTTAAATATTGTTCGCTTAACAGTAGGTGGGAAGCTGGACAAATAATTAAGAACGACAGAAAGACTTAATCATAATGTTAACAATAATTAAATAATTCGACTAAAACTAATAAATAATTTAATAGTGTAGTGTTGTAATTAATTAAAAACACTTTTTGTTATAAAATAAATTAGTAATTAATATTTAGTGGCTGTGGATAACTGCAGCATGACAGCGGCGCGACAACGACACTATCAACTTTTGGCAGGTCTCAATTGAAATAGAATTCCACACTTTCAAAAAGGAGTCGTACACCTCATTAATGTTACCACACCATCTGTTTGATAGTTCTTTTTGACTTGACACTAAAGATGCTCGATCGGATGAAGATCTGGGTTGTTCGGTGGCCAGTCTAATACAATTACCAGTTGACTGTCGAGGTATCTTTTTACAGTGTGCTGTGAGCTTCGGGTCACTATTGTGCTGGAATGTCCAAATTACCGGGAGATTGTCTTCTGCATATGGCAGCATACATTCTTCGAGGATCTTTTTGTATTGATATTGGTCCATGTTACCTTGTTGCCTACATGTTGCCTACATGTTACATTGTTCCATGTTGTCTTGTAGGTCCCACGCCGTAACCAGAAAAGCAACCCTAACGTTTCCACCGCTATGCTTCACCGTCTTTTTCGTGTATCTAGGATTGAATGCCTTATTCACAGGTCGGCGTACGTACTGAAGACTGCTTGCCATCAGAGCATAGTCTAGTTATCTTTGTTTCGTCCGAAAAAAGTACATTGTTTCAGTACTGCTATTTACAGTCTTGATACATCCTTGCAAGCGCTAATCGGGCCTCTCAATGGCGTGGTGTCAACATGGGTTCCTTCCTCGTTACTCGCCCAAACAACTGTGCCTCCACTAGCCGTCTTCGAACGGGTCGTGCAGAGTTGCCTTAAGGTTATTCTCACCAAAAACTTCATTTTTGATTTAATTTGACGCTTTAAACGGGTCCTGCTCGGGAAGGTGAACTATTCTTAAATCCTCTCGTGGATAAGTTTTCTTGCTTTAGGTTTGCCGGGGAGATTAGAAGTTGTCTGATGTGTGTTAAAATGCTTCAAAGTCTGGTACACCATCGTTTTTGAGCAATGCAAGTGATCCACAATATTTTATACGACCAATTATGACCACGCAACTTTATTATTATTTCTGTAGAAGTAGAGTCGCAAGATTTATTTTTTCACCATTTCAAAAAATGAATTGCAGAAAACGTATATCCTAACAATAGTAGCGCGAAAATGCAATAAAAATAGTAAACGAGTACTTTGCATTCCATTTTCATAATGATAAAAAAAGAACAAAATATTTTCGTTCTTAATTATTTGTCCAGCTAGTATTCCGGGAACTTTATGACTTCCTATGATTTAATAGATAGAAAAAAAAAGGTACATAATTTTGACAAGATTATTACACCAAATGATACAGATCAGTCATAAGAATATTCTACAACACGATCTGAGAATGTTTAGTAACAAATTGCACACTGAAATTATGGTGAAAACATAGTATTGGTGTCGTACTATTAATCGTTCTTAATTATATGACCACCACTGTATAATATATAGTTGAAATATCTATATAATACTCATCACAATGCATCACTGAATTAGCTGTAGGATTGGGGGTCAAGATTCTGACAAGGTAGATGCTTGGTTGAGGTTACAGAGAAATACAATTATTGTTGAGTAAGTTGCAACCATTTACAAGTAATGGTGCATTTACATTAGATCGGTAACCTAAGTGTCAGCTGCATTTTGTTTCAACTCCCCAATCAACAGCAATTATCCAGAAGTTGATTATGACCAAATACGGACAGCGGATACAACATTTATACTCAGTTGGTCTCCTCAAATGGTCTGTCATTGAATATGGCCAACCGAGTAACTGGTTACATTAGTAGGTGACCGTTAACAGATGCAGTAGAATACCGCCAAACAGACCTTTTATATAAACTCCACACAAGGCAGTTTGTTTCAACAAAATGTGATTTTTGCATGCTGGTTTAATTTCACTGTAGTTCCTTGATTTTCTAGCAGCAGAGGAGTTAGGGTGTGAGGTTTTATAGTTATTGTTGATTATTTAATATTTGATCCCTAATAATTTTTTCTGTATTATTCCAGCTAAACCAGTAATAATTGACAAAGTGCAGAAATGCATTACATGCGGGGGCACAATAAACAGCAACCCTAAAAGGAAAGGACCCAAGCTGATACGATGCGAGAACTGCATAGCTCAAGACTCTGTGGATCAGCAAAGGAATAATCAAAGTGAGATTTTTATAGAAATGAAGCCTGGTGGGAAACTTTGTTTGTTGAGTATTCCAATATTTCCTAAGAGGGTGGATCCAGTGCGAGAAACCAACTTGGTTTCGTGAGGAAGAAGTGTGTTCAGGTTCAGGATTCTCAGTTGTTCTAGCTTTGCCTCCCTTTGTTGTATAAACAACAAGAGTATCATGATTGATATTGTAATGTCTTAATTCCAACAAATTTTAAAATTAACTTTTGCATGATCTTTCTGCAATTTAAAACGAGTTGTTACCATTTCTTATTCATTATTTATCATGTGTACAATCCTCCCCCTAGTGTCATTAAACTCTCATGTGTACAAATCACAAGCAGGTGTTCCCTGCAATTGCTTTAATGTCATTGTCCCTTGCAGCTGGTATGCCAATGGATTTTTTTCATTGAATTTATTACTGATAGATGAATAAACCAAATGATTTACCTATGTTTCCGATTTAATCTAACCATTAGGTTTTATACAATCTACATTATAAAATGTCTCCATACTTGTTACCAGTAAACGCCGGTCAAATATTCGTGGCTACAGAGGAAAACGTGAAGTTTGAGGTGGGAGCAGTGAACACTGTCCACACGGTGCAGCCGGTGACCGACCCACTGGCTACGCAGCCCTCGCAGCAGGCACAACAACAGCAGCAGCAGAAACCATGTAAAAATATGACCATTACAAAACATACATTGCTTACATATTCCTATTCTGCACTAGGATTCCCTTGTCACAGCATGGGCACTTACACTGGGATGTTGGATATTTGTGTTGTGGTGGCATGGACAATGGACATGTGTTAAATTCAGTATAGATCGAACTTAAGCCAGTAGACATTCTTTATTGCGGAATTAAAACTATAAATTACCCACATTATATAATCTTATTTAAATCACATTGATCCGTTACTTTGTTGCTTGCGTTGATCAGTAGGGATTTCCATTCAATGTAATTCAAATACAATCTCAATTCCAGTGCCCGGCCATCATCCTGTAAAGAAAAGAAACTTAGCATCAGTAACAAAATGTCAGAACTGCAATGGCTCAGGAATCATATTTGTTGGAGGGATCAAACATAAAATCCACCAGGCGAACTTAGACAAGCCATTTCACTGTAATATATGCGGAGGTTCATTCTCTAGATACTCTTCGCTGTGGTCACACAAAAAACTGCACTCGGGAGAGAAGAACTTCAAATGTGGCATTTGTGGCATTGCATTCGCTAAGGCTGTCTATCTGAAAAATCATTCTAGAATCCATACTGGAGAAAAACCATACAGGTAAGCTCACAAATTTTAATATCTAGTCTTAAAATATATTATTTGATAGGAAAACTGATTTGTACGCCAGTATAGGACCATTGACATTACGAATGTTTGAACAAATAAAATATCTACATAAAAAACAAACAAGAACCAAATGCCTGGCTATGTACAATCCATCTCAATATTAATATCACATGAGATAATGGTTAAACATTACTTTACCAGCAGGAGTAAAAAATAATTCTTAAGCATTGTCAACTCAATGGTTTTAGTTCTGTATTAAAAACCCAAAATATAGTTTTGGATTTTAACAATATACCAACTTAAGGGAAAACATCTCGTGCCGCTAAGCAACTTATTCCACGAGATGGCGCTGTTTCTACAAAAACATGTTTTTATTTATTTTACTCTAAGTAGCGGGAAATAAACTCATTTTAGGTGATTTTGCGGGATTTTCAATTTGTTCTTAGCACATATCAAACATAGTTGAACCCATTGATAACTACACTTTTGAGAAAATGTTAATTAAAACCGCACTCCTGTATATGTAAATGAACGACACACACATGCAAATGGGAAAACAGTATTATCGGTACATATACAATATACTAAAATTGGCCGAAGTATAAAGCTACGAATTAGCGCAGTTGTCACTTGCGATTTGAAGAACCAGAGTTCGAATCTGGAATACTATAGTCTCATTTTGCGCTGAAGAATATTTTTTTTAGATATTTTGGTTATCTATTGCACTTAGTAATAATAACAATAACCTAGTTTTTCTGCTAGATTGAAAAGTAAAATGAAAGACTGGGTAACGTTTAAAAAGATTTAATGTGTATATCTACATTAGAGATGAAGCATGTCGACTATTTTTGCTATTATATGTATAAGTTGTTTATTGTTATTTAGTTTATTACATAGATTTTATAATAAGTGAGACAACCACCGCCAGGATAAACTCTCCATCTCTCTCAATTTCTACTACTCTTGTGGGTTGGGCTGATGAGATAAAGCACTCCAAATAAAATGTCTTCATTTTGACTCTTAGCTGGCTCTGTACCTGGTAATAATAAGTGTGATTTTTATTTATTTTTGATCTTCCCTCTTTGAATACAAGTGGATTTTATTTTCCTTGGCAGCACTTTCGATATCTTTATTCAGTCCGACCAACGAAGGAAACACTTTCATTCTAAAATCACTTCTTCATTTGTAATCACGCCATCTGGGCTTGCTCCTAGAAACCCATAGCTAGCTCTGTACCTGGTACTAATAAGTGTGATTTTTATTTTTGATCTTCCCTCTTTGAATACAAGTGGATTTTATTTTCCTTGGCAGCGCTTTCCATATCTTTATTCAGTCCGACCAACGAAGGAAAGCACTTTCATTCTAAAATCGCTTCTTCATTTGTAAAACTAGTTCTTGCAACAGATTCATTTTGCTGACCGGACACCATATCGGTTGACAATTACTACTTGGACGTTTTCAGGCATGGTTTTCTGTCTTACTGGTCTATTTTGTGTTATAGTCAACCTCAACACGGATCCGTCTTGATTTTCTAGCATTTTTTATTGTCAAAGGTAACACATCAGAACTTGAACTGTGTTTGACAAAAAATCTAAGCTGAGCTTAGCTTAGATTTTTTTCGCCAGGCGTCTTCCCGTCTGTAAAAATGAAATAAGTACCAGCTTAGTATCTCTGAATTTAAGTTTATTCAAAACATTTCTTGTTTACATAGGGTCAATACTTACGAAACTTCGTCGCCATGGAAACGCTTGAGCTGACCACGAACCTATTTTCAGTTTACTTTTAGGACAGATTGAGTTTTATAACACGGTTTTGATCTGTTAGGTCTATTCATTTTGCTGTTATAACAGCTGGATGATGAATACAAACACTATGCTGCAAAGTACAAACACTAACCTAACCTAAAAACTGCGAACTGAGAACACTACAAAATACTAATTTGTATTTTGTGTTGCCAGTACGTTACATTCTATTTTGCCAGTCTACTGCAGCCAAAAGTAGTGTCTTGATTGATTAGGTTCGCGTACTGAGTATTGTTACAGTAAAATAAAAAATACTATTGTTATTTAAGTCACTTGGGCTCATAGCTGTGTTTCCCGATAAAGTTTGGTAGGAAATTTTCTTTAATAATAATTAATCACTTATTATCCCCATCATCACCCTGAACGTGTTCTTTGTTGATAAACTGGAAACCCCCTATTTTTTTAAAGCACACGCGTCTATAGTACTTACAAATTAATGGTAATCTCTATGAAAAGGTCCTAAATATAACATTCATTTTTAGCAGGAGAGTTACGCGATAATGTCATAAGTTACTCAAAATGTTACACTCGCAAGGTCTGGCAGCACTGAGTTGTATAACTCTCGCTTATTTGAATTGTTGTTTTTTGTGGTTTTGATTTTATGTCACACGGAACGGCAACGTCGCACGTTGCGATATAGCGCGGCTCTGCTCTCGCAAAGTAATGTATGCTCGCTTGCACGCACATCATGAAAATGTAACTCACACTACGACCGCGTGCTATGTAATATTGTACCACTACAAACGTAAAATTTGTCGAAATATTAGGCTTTAAAAATGTACTTCCAGGCTATTAAATCATAATATTACTGATTTTGCGGCTATATATGCATAAATTAGGGCTATGTTAAGTCATTATGAGTTCAAAATAACAGCAGGACACGTAAAAAGGTCATGCAAAGTTTGTATGGGAAACATTTAACCTTAATATAATTTTAATATCACAAATAAAAATTTCAACATCTATGAGTAAAGTATCAATTCAACATCTATGAGTAGAGTATCTATTATGAGTAAATTTCCGCAACCACTGACTGTACCATTGAGGCTCTGGGTGTTATCAATTTATAACTTTCGAATATAGTAACCATATCCTTTTCACCAGGTGTAATACTTGTGGAATGCAGTTCTCACAATCACCGCATCTAAAGAACCACGAAAGGACTCACTCTGGGGAAAAACCTTATGTTTGTGAGGTAAGATTTTAAAAATTAAAAAAAAGTTATAATAATAATAAAAGCAAATAATATGGAATTTATACATGACATAAGGCGCCCCGGCCCAACGCAACACATTAGTGTGAATCTGACTATCTATACAAATAAATAAAATTGAAGTGTCTATTTGTAATATCAAAATAACAGCTTTTTACTTAAAGCATATGAAAGTATATATTTTTTTTTATGTTATTTGGTAACGAGACGAGCTGGTCGTTTGCCTGATGGTATGCATAACGCCGGCCCATAACAATTGCAGTGCCACCCAGAACTTTGAAACACAAAGGCCTGCGCGGCACTGCAGTACGCTCGTTACCCTGAGACATTAGGTATTAAGTCTCTTAAGCCCAGTAATTTCACTGGATACTCTGCTCATCAAACCGGAACACAGTAATGCTTGCACACTACTGCTTGGCGGCAGACTTCACGAGCAAAGCGGTGGTAACAACCCAGACGGACACCCGCAGAACAACCATTTTTAAAATGTTTGTCTGTCTGCCTGTTTGTTCCGGGTAATGTCCGAAACGGCTGGATCGATTTTGACGGTACTTTCACTGGCAGATAGCTGATGTTACAAGGAGTAACTTAGGCGAAGCCGCGGGGCACAGCTAGTGATTAATAACAATAATCGACATATCGATACCATTTTTGTTTTATCGCCAGGTATGTGACAAAGGGTTCGCGAGACACGCAACGCTGTGGAACCACCGTCGTATCCACACCGGAGAGAAGCCTTACAAGTGAGTTGCATACTGTTTTCAATTGGATTCACCTTGACCATGCCTAATGGATTACTTTGTTTGTTGACATGCAATGATGCGTACCTATTTATACAACGAGTGAGTGTGGCCGAGCGGGAACTTTCAATCCGACGCACCATAGTTTGAATCTCGATTCGGCCCGCACCAATGACTTATATCAAGTTATGTGCGGATTATTCACACTCGGTCTAAAACGGTGAAGGAAAACATTGTGAGGAGACCGGCATGTTCAAGAACCACAAAATTCGAGGACATGTGACATTCACCAAGCTGCACTGATCAAAACGGTGACAAAATTCTGAGTGGCACTGCAATTGTTATGGGCCGGCGTTATGCTTACCAACAGGCAAACGACCAGCTTGTCTCGTAAACAAAGCATTAAAAAAATACCTCTCTGAGAAAAGGCCGGTATCCCAGCAATGGGAGCGTAAGAGGCTAATAATCTAATAGGAACAAATTGTTATTATTGTGTTATGTGACGAACATTTTTTTAAATTTATGGCCTTACTCTTATATGCTGTATATCGGTTGAATAGTTACACAATGTTTTGTCCCTTTCGATTCAGTTTAAAATTGTCAAAGAACAACAAAGACAAACCAATGTGTAATTATACCACCGTTATTCAATATTTATTAGTAAGGCCCTTACACTGACCCTATTGATTGGTTGATTCGTTGATCTCCTTGGCGAATTATAGCTAATCGGAGGGAATGCCGATCTTTAGTAGATTATAATTCGTTTCCATGGTTAACTCATAACTATTATGTTCTCTAGCCTTATCGTAAACATTAAAGTGTTTATGTAGTAGCTACTAGGCCGAGGGTAGGTCAAAAAGTTCGCGGAATTCAAGGGTTATCGTTATAAAACTAATTGCGTTCCGGAGCACGCACCCTGCGGGCTTGGCGCCTTCCTACGGTCCGTATTATGAACCATAGATTGCACTCAATATTTCACGCTGTTGTGCAGGCATCATTCTCACGGGAATCAGTATTCCCGTATAAACTAATATTTTTTTGTTGTGGTTTTTGCTGTCTACGATATTATTATCTACCAAACGCCGTGTGAATTTATTAGTGTACAGTCACGAGCAAATAAATGGCCGTAGGTATTTTTTCCTAAAAAGCCTAAACTAATGTATACAAACATTTTTTTAACAGCTTATTATGACAATTATAATTCTATATTTATTTTTCATAGCATAATGAATGTTTTTATAGTATTATCTATTCAGATCCATTGGAATATCTAACAAAATGTGCTTAGACTAGGACAATGCGGTACTTAAAATCAATATTTTTTTTCAGTCAGTGTTGTCTATAATATTCTTTTGCTCAAATATTGGTTTAGGGAGTAGAAAAAAAACAATTTGTGTGGCGCACTTGGGAAGTGAATCGGTTATTTGCTCGCAAGTGTAAATTTTCATCCTGCCAAAAAGTGGTGAAACGTATCTGTGTGGGTAAAACGCATAATTTCTTATCGGGTCCGGAAGCACTACGCAATGATGATTTTGAAGTTCGATTACCTATTATTCGTTCCTATTAGTCATTGGAAGGAAAAAATAATTATCTATCTCTATTATTTAGCTTGTTATTTCATATATTATTTAACCTGCAATGTTTGTTTGTATGTTGGTTTGTTTAGGTCAAATCTTGCCGGAAGGTGGTCACAGGAACTCTGTAACGTAACGATACGTAACCGGCGCCGGCGTAACCCCATCGAGTTTGGGCTCGTTTGATTTGTCCTTACAAGTACTTTGATCCTAGATAATGTCCAGGGTCTTGCTGATGGAGCACAAGATTACAGTACCAATTACGTATTTTAAAAAAGGTTGTCAGGAAAAACATATTTTCCATAAAAAAAAAAAACTTACTTTCTAATTATGCTGCCTGCTGCGAGGTCACTTGTGTTTAGGCGTACCTAATTAATACTTTAGATCTTAGCTCAAGATTATTGTTTTAACCCTGGATTTTATCAACGACTAGCTTTAGCCCGCGGCTTTGCATGCATGGAATCAGAATAAAAAGTAGCCTAAATCACTCAGGGGTAATGTAGCTCCTTAAAACTCCCTACGTTCTAACACTGGTTAAAATAACAACCCTAAAATATATCGATAGAGTGAGTAGTGAGACTAAATAATCTAGATATTGCACTAATTTCCTTGATAGTAATTTTATATTTTATCAAAACAGATGCGAAACGTGCGGGTCGGCATTCAGCCAAGCGGCTCACCTTAAGAACCACGCAAAGGTGCATTCTGGAGAGAAGCCCTTCAAGTGCGACATTTGTACGGCAGCATTCGCAGACAGATTCGCTCTCAAGCGGCACAGAGGAATCCATGATAAGTACGGTAAGTCGCAGATTTGGCTCAAGTTGTGGTTGTGTGTATAGTAACAAACAAAACATTTATGAACGGTAACACACTCATACCTCTGCACTACGATACGACACACGATTAGTACGGTAAGTTGCAGATTTGGCTCAAGTTTTGGTTGAGTGTATAACTGTATAGTAACAAACAAAACATTTATGAACGGTAACACACTCATACCTCTGCACTACGATACGACACACGATTAGTACGGTAAGTTGCAGATTTGGCTCAAGTTTTAGTTGCGTGTATAGTAACATACAAAGTATTTATAAACGGTAACACACTCATAACTCTGCACTAAGACACGACACACGATAAGTACGAGAGGTTGCAGATTTGGCTCAAATTTTGGTTGTGTGTATAGTAACAACCAAAACATTTATAAATGCTAACACACTCATATCTCTGCACTACGATACGACACAAATATCTACGACCCGAAAATCAACTTTATAATACTAGCTTCTGCCCGCGGTTTTCACACGCGTTCCCACAAGAACCGTGCCTTTTTCCCCGATAACAAGTAGCCTATGTTACTCTCCGGTCCCTAAACTATATCTATGCCAACAATCACGTCGATCCGTTGCTGCGTGAAAGAAGGACAAACCAAAAAACCAATAAACACAGTTTCGCATTAATAATATTAGTAGGATTTTATTTGCGTGATGTTTAAGGCATCACATATTCCTAATTTGAACCATATTGCGTTAGAGATGGTCAATCTTGAACAAAGAGTCCAATGCAGCCATTTGTGTCATCCAGCACCAGAGATGACATATTTACATAAAATTCAAAAATTCAAAATTCAAAAGTCTTTATTCAAATAGGCCCCAAAGGAGCACTTATGAAAGTTAAAATGACTCTAACAGCCGGCCTCTGCAACATTCATCTACCCGAATCACAGACTAAAACTAATGCCGTCTTTATCAGAACATAATAAATGACAAAGACACCAACAGACCCAATCCGTGCTCAAAGTCAACGAACCTTCCAGAAACCCACCGTGCCCGTTCCAAATTGGTATAGGCCGAGCAAGAAGAAGGGCAAGAAACTCGTCACGGCATTCTTTTTAAAAAAAAAAAGTAGTTTATTACAATGATTCTAATGCTAACAAATAACAATTTAAAGTTTAGTAGTCGCCAGGAGGCTCCTGAGCTGTTTGCCTCCATGCATCCTTGTCATCCACATAATCCTTAATTTTATAATACGCTTTTTTAATTAATACACTCTTGACTATACGTTTAAACTTTCCTTGTGGTAATTCAGTTAATACTTTAGGAATTTTGTTGTAGAATCTGACACCATTTGCCAGGAACGATTTGTTAGTTTTACTTAATCTGAACCCGGGTACAACAATTTTATGTTTACTTCTAGTATTTAACTCATGTACATCACTTTTTAAGTTAAATTTAGTAATATTCTTCCGTACATACATTATATTTTCCAAAATGTATAGCGAAGGCAGGGTTAGAATACCTATTTCTTTAAAAAAGTCTCTTAGAGATTCGCGTGGACCCATGTCATAGATGGCGCGTACTGCTCTCTTTTGTAATATGAAGATGGTATCTATATCGGCAGCAGATCCCCAAAGTAGGACGCCATAAGACATCAAACTATGAAAATATGCAAAATATACCAACCTTGCCGTCGCCACATCAGTCAGCTGCCTAATTTTACGTACTGCAAATGCAGCGGAACTCAAACGACCCGATAGGGCATTGATGTGAGGACCCCACTGCATTTTGGAGTCAATAGTTAATCCTAAGAATACAGTGTTATTCACCAGGTCAAGTTTGCTGCCTTCCAATTCCACTTTAGATTCCACGTGTGGTACGTTGGGAAGTGAAAATTTAATACATTTAGTTTTACTAGCGTTAAGTAGTAGATTATTAGCAGCAAACCATTCTGAGATTTTGTCAAGGTTATCATTTAATTCCTTTAGTTCACTGTCTTTCCTATCAGTTTTAAAAATGAGTGAAGTATCATCAGCAAACAAAACTATGTCCAATGCTATATGGTCTGTCATAAAGGGTAAGTCATTTATATATACTAGAAAGAGAAAGGGGCCCAGTATTGATCCCTGCGGTACGCCTATCTTCACTGAAGAACCACAAGATGTTACTCTATCGATGCCAACCTTCTGCTGTCTACCCGTCAAGTAAGAATTTACAAGATCAAGAGCTGTCCCACGCACGCCGTAATGATGCATTTTTTTAATAAGCGTTCTGTGGTCCACACAATCAAATGCTTTGGAGAGGTCACAGAATACTCCAATAGCATCCTGTGAACCCTCCCAAGCTTCAAAGATGTGGGACATCAGTTTAGCTCCGGCATCGACTGTTGATCTGCCTTTCGTGAAACCAAACTGGTGACCATGCAATATTCTATACTCGTTGAAATGTGAAAGTAACTGTTCTAAAATAATTTTTTCAAAGATTTTGCTAAGAGCTGGAAGTACAGAAACTGGTCTATAGTTAGAGGGGGTGTCCTTACAACCAGATTTAAAAATAGGGGTGACTTTACTGTGTTTCATTAGATCAGGAAAGACACCCTGATCTATAGAAAGATTAAAAATAATAACTAGATAGGGCGCAATTGTATCAATTAAGGATCCTATTACTTTTACCGATATACCCCACAAGTCTTCGGTGTTTTTCATATTGATGGATTTAAACGCTTTTTTGATACTAGTGGTTGTTATGTAACGAAAACTAAAATCCGGAATTAATTTAGAAAAGCTGTTTAGCAAAAGCATTTCTGCTTTTGCTGGAGAAGAGTCTAGTGATTTAGTAGCCTCCAATGGTATGTTTGTAAAAAACTTATTAAACTCATTGGCTATATCGAGTTGATCAGTAACTACTTTATCGTTAATTTTTAGTTTAAATTCACAATCTCTGTTTTTATTTTTACCAGTTTCTGTGTTAATAATTTTCCAAACAGTTTTGATTTTATTATTAGATTTTGTTACTTTATCCCTAATGTAGTTGGATTTAGCTTGCATACATACGCGTTTAAAGATCTTTGAATATTGACTGACATATTCGTGAAATTTTTTGTTCTTAGTGAGTGATTTTTTATAATATAATTCGTACATAACATCTCTACTTTTTCTAATACCCTTAGTGGCCCAGTCACTAAATTGAAATCTGTTCTTTACTTTTACTGTTTTCTTGGGGCACACTTTGCCAAATTCATTACAAATAATTGAAGACAACATTGCATAGATATCATTTGGGTCTTCAAGTGGAAAATTCGCGAGGGCTAGTCTTGAATCTATGTTTTCATTTAGTATTTCTAATTTATTATCTGTAAGGGCTCGTATTTCAATCTTAGCGTCTATAGATTTAGTTTTATTTTCTAAGCCTATTTTCTGTCCCATGTGGTCGGATCTAACACCAGTTAATAGACTTTTTTGTTTAACACTAAAATTAACAACGATGTTGTCAATGCAGGTAGCAGAGGAATGACATACCCTAGTAGGTTCTGTAAACAGAAATTTCAAATCAAATGACTCAAATAGGGACACAAATTTTTGTTTATCTGATGACTGTCCTAATAAATCTATGTTGAAATCCCCACAAACACATATACTTTTTTTACATTTAAATATTTTTCTTAAAATCTCTTCCATAATCAGTAAAAAGTGGGAAAAACAAGATGCAGGAGGTCTATACACACATAAAATTATATATCCAGCTAGTTCAACGCAGGCAACCTCACAGACTCGTTCCACAGAGCAAGCCACTACGTCACTTCGTTCTTTAAATTTCAAATTATTTCTCAATAATATTATTGAGCCCCCGCCTTCAGCAGACACCCTGTTGAACGTACTGGCGACTACATAGTTGTTTACATGGAATTGCATTGTATTTGGCTTCAGCCATGTTTCAGAGAAGCATAAAATGTCTAGATTGTACTTATCGGTCAATAACTCGATATCTAGAATTTTGCCTGAGAAGCGATTAATATTTTGGTGATATAAAATTAATTCATTACTTTGCATTTGATGCTTCTCTGTCGTCGGTAAATCACTACAAATAACGGGATCTACCTTTTTGCTGGAAATGCTTTTATTGACTTGTACTATATGTGGGGTATTGAGCTTTTCCATTGTCGGACTAGTCAGTTTAAATTATTGTAACCTGACGCTTGATCTAAATAGCTCTCATTAGTAACACTACTAACAATGAGATTGTCATTTGTCTGCGTTATACTACATATAACGGAGTTCTCAATATTAAATGCTAACAACTTAGCAATAATTATTTTATTAAATTTTGACAGGTACAATGTATCCTGAGTCAAAGTAAATTCACTAATAAATAAATTAGTGTCAAAATACAATATGTCGCTATGACGATATGTCAAATTATACAATGTCATATTTAAATTAAAAATGTCATTATTTTGTTTGTCCGTCAATTTAGATGAGTATGGGAAAGCACATAGTATTATCTTCCTCACACCCGACTCTAACTTAACAGTTAACATGTCAATTAGCTTAATTAAATCTCTCTTATGTATACTTAAACTATTTCCTAATTGTACAATGAGTGAGGTATCCCTGTCAAAATGGTCATGTTCAATCATCTGGATAATCTGTCCGATAGGGGCATTTGGTAAGCAGTTATTTGTAACATTTTGCTCAAGATAGTTGCTAAGAATCATGCCCATACCAGTGCCAATCATGTCTGAATAAAGCACTGACCTAGGTCTGTACCCAGCATGCTGGCAAGTATCAGACTGATTATCCAAAGACACAGACAGTGTAGGTGTTCCTACTTCAAGCGGTTGCATCAGGCCAGAGCCATTATTGCTGGGTAGCATAATGGGCTCCGACACTGGAATATTGAGGGATGTGTCTCCACACTTAGCACACATATCTTTTGATTGACATGTTGTGTTCAATTGTAGTATGTTAGTCATGGAGGCAACATACTGGCTATATTGCTGTTGTGACTGCTCATATTTGCATGTTAGGTCATTGAGTGATCTCATGAGATGATCCTTTCTTGCCGTTAGGTAATCTAGTTCTCTTGAGTTCCGGCCTAGTAAATTATAACATGATTCTAACTCAATATTTAAATCAATTTTATCTTTCCTTAATTGTGATGTTTTATGAAACTTTCTGTAAGAATGAAGTGTTTTTTGAGCCTTTTTTATGAATCTATTTAGTTTTAGATATTTCTTGATTTTATTTGATCCACTTGTATGCAAGATTTTGGATTTTGAGTCTAGAGTAGTGAGATCAATGAGTGGTATGTTAGGCCCACAGGTTACCAACTCATTGTACAAAGCTGAAGTACTTAAAGAGGAATTGTCTTTAATTAAACTATCTAATTCTTCAATCTTTTTTCTTGCTAAAAACAGCTCCTGGTTTTGAGTTTTTATATGCAACAAAGCTGACTCATAGCACTCATGGTCTTGGCTGGTGGCATCTAGAGAACTTTGAAGCCGGTCCCGTTGGTCTGTCATGTCCTCCAACAATGTATCCAGCTCGGTGAGCTGATTCTTGAGTTGGGTATTTTTGATGTTAATTCTCACTATCTCAGCCTCGCTATCTTCACGTTCTTGTAATAGTTGGTCACGAAGCTTGTTGCTATCTTTCAATTCCAGGAGTGCTGCCTTAAGTTTGGACTCCATGTCCTTTGCGGTGGCTTTTCTAGTCATCATGGTCATTTTAAGTTGCACCGCGTGGTCAGCCACTGGAAAACAATTAAAAGTGCTTAGATAACACAGTAACTTAAGGTTTTACTGTAATATGTGATATTAACTAAAGTTTAGTGCCAAATCCTAGACATAAAACAAGTTAGGGATGAGAATAAGTGCCTTCTGCACAGTACAACAGATAAAAGTGGGAAATTGAAACAGAAAAATTTAAAGAACAAAAGAGATATAAAACAATTTTTAAGTTAGAAACAAGCAATGACAGAGAATAGACAGACAAAAGTTCGAAACTTTTACCTGTGTATAACTGTACAATGTATTATTTTATTTAGATCTTTGTTTATAAAAATAAATCCAAAATATTACTGGAAACTGGTAATTTATTCAAAGGTCTAACAACACATTACAAAGTTTGACACCAAACCTGTTTATCAGGGTAAGTTGGGCACAGTACCTAAGTGTAAAATTGCAGTTTAAACATGTATGTGACCAGTGTTATTTTCTTCAAGCCTACTCCCACAATTTGTCGAGTAGGTCGAGATGTAACGCGGCCGAAGTGTGATTATGGACGAAGCTCACAAAAGTGAGGCCAGTGTATGAATGTGAGTGGTATCGAGAAGAGAAGAAGTCAGGAATGTTAAATAACACAATACTTCCCAGGATTTATAAGTTTCCAATGCAACCAATCGACGTCACACGTCAGTTTGAATTCGCCCGTTTGGTCCTGCGTTTGATTTTACCAAATAACTTCACTGATCGTTCTATCACATGAATTTAAACTCACTAGCGTTCGTAAGGTTAATTGTACACATTTATAAACAACACAGAACAGCAAAACTACATTTAAATCTAATAAAAACTTAAAATTATTATACAGCAAAATATTTTCCATACATATCCGTCTTGGTTTTATACTTTTCAATACAGATATCCTTTTGTTCCAGGACAAACTGTCCCTCTGCCATCGAGAGCACAGCAGAATCAAGATCAACAATCCACCCAGGGCAATGAAAGCGCACAGGCCACTGTGGAAGTAGAAGTAAGTCTATGAGGAAAGCATCTTCTACAAGGCAAGTCCTCAAGGTCTACCTGAAGAACAAAGCCGTCCTCATCAACACAACAAGACGTTGCTATATGAAAGATTTAAACATCTGTGAAAGCTGAGAACGCAAATTTCTCACGACTTTGTGTGGGGAAGGTATATTATGCTCTAAATTGAAGCACAAGTTTTTGTAAATAAGTGGTGGCTGGAGCGGTGTCGCAACCCAGCAACTGGATAATAAATCCTGCTAATGTTTAGCAGTAGCGTTAACGTTTTTTAGACAAGTGGTTGTCCATATTGTTAAGTGATTTCATTAGGAAAATTCGAGTGAGATATTGGACTCTTAGTAAAAGAAATTGTGATATCAACAACATTGAAACTATGCACTAGCGAGTGGTAATTTTTAGTTCACAAGCGATTGCTTGGTCTTAAAAGTCAGTCAGGGCACTACCACTTAAGCTAGATCCTCCCTTGGCCTTGGTGTTGTTTGCCAAAACAAAAAGATTGCACTTTTAGTTGCACAGCTTGACAGTTGGCACTTCTTAAATGGCCAAGATCGGCCAAGTGAGGGTTTTAGCAAGCTTATAGTGACTAATAGACGCACGATATTTATGATCATGGTAGTAAGTACATGAACATTTTCTGCTCGGTGTCGGTGACACACGTGCAATGTCACGTATGATAAATTACGGACAAACTCGGCAGTTCAATGGGTCATGGATTTAGGCTCTTATTAATAAACGGTGATGTAAAACTGAATCGAAACAGATAAACCGTTGTTTAACTATTGAACTGTTTAAAATAAGAGTCTTCATTTCATTTCGCTCATTTGCTTTAAGCACAGATTAGATCTATTGACGTCTTTGTCATTTATTATGTTCTAGATAAGGACAGCATTAGTTTTAATCTGTAATTAAAGTTAATGAACTTTCCAGAATCCTGCCGTTAGGCTGTAACTTCTTGCGAGTAAGCATTTTGAGCAGTCAGTATGTGTACCTACTTACTTGTTTGTATGTCTGTCGTCTTTAACGATTTTGATTTCATATAATATTTTACTTTACATGTCTTGTTACAAAACTGCAGTGCAAGTACCGATCTTTTATCGATCTATTCGATAGATAAAATTGACAGTTCGAATCGATAAAAAATTAAATTAGAGATAGGTAGTTCTTGATTTTTTCGAAAACGGAACGGAGCCGAATCTACTTTCTTCAATATGAAGTGAATATTCGCATCTCACAATTCGAAGACTGTTTTATGGAATGAATTACTAGACTAGAAATTAAAAGACTATTTTTACATAAATGTATAAATGTCGTTCGCCACGATTTTTACTCGAAAATCACTTCGCAAAATTAGTTATTCGGTTAATGCAATGAAAATTGAACGTCATTTTGTAGGAAATGCAATCGATAACAGATTACGAGTAAAACTTGTCGTCGTCGCAAAATTAGTTTTCGTTCTCGGGAAAAAGGTTGTGTTTCGTTTTCGGCAAAAATCAACAACGTCCTACCTATTTCTAATTTTATCTTATCGAACTGTCAACTTATCGATCGATATGTATCGAAAAGTTCCGTACTTGGGCGACTGTGTAAGTTTACTTTAACACACACAAGAGTAGTTCCTACACATTTTAATCCTGTACATACCTACTAAAATGATTGCTCTTCTTCTAAATCAGCTGTCACTGCCAAGCGAAGCAATAAATCATATAATACATAAGATGAATAATTAACAATACTTTAGGTTTTATTACTATGAGTTAGAATATAAATTTTGTTTGTATAAAAGAACTGTTTTTGTTAATTCATTAATTTGTATCATGTTTTATGTGTAAATATAGAAAAATATTTATCAAGCCTAAGGGGCCTTACTCTGAAAATCGAACTTACGTAGCTTCGCCTGACGGATCGGCATTTTCCTACCGTGAAAGACTTACTCCTATTCTTAATCGAAACATAAAACGTTCCTTACCTGCACTCTATCATAATTCATACTTAAGGGGCTAGGGACGCCAAAACGACTACTTTCTCCTCCTAAAACTCCCACACGGCTTGGTTTAACGACTTGAAAAAAATACTACCTGAATGATCAATTCAAGGGCATTAATTTGAATGATTGATTTTTTTGTGTTACCATTACTTATGGCTTGAAAAAATATTTAACAGCATGCTGTTTTAAAACTATTTTCCCTAAAACTTCTAAATTACTTAGACGTTTGGAATTAATTTTACACCAAAAAATAAGGAAGAAAATTTACTTTAAAGTACGTGTTTCTTTTGTAAATCGAGCAACATTTTCTCAAAGAAAATAGCAAAAAATCTATTTCCAAACGTCCAAGTCTTGGAGGTGCTCTGCGCGGGCGCGCGCGGCAGTCGTGCGCTAGCTATCAGACGGGGAGGTTGTGTCACTCGTTGATCCGCTCGCGCTGTCCACCGACTACGTGCATTTGTGTGTGTGAATGACAATCGACACAAGTATTTCTCTATTCGTGTGGGTTTGAAGACTAGCGTGTAGAGGGAAATCAGATAGGAACTATTTATATTGTGTGTGCGCATGGACGCTATATTTATTATAGTATATTTTGAGTTACTTTTTTTTATTAGGACTATTTATACGAGCACAATGCAGTGCTGCATCTTTTTGTTTCAAAGTATTGATTGGTACTGCAATTGGGATGTTGACTGTATTCAAATAAAAATATAATTTTGCCGCGAAACGGTAGTTTTTGTGACAGAAATCCTATAAAACACAATATTTTTGTTTATTTTTAAGGAATTAAATTTTAATTCAATAATCAAAATGTAATCACATCACTCGGAAGTCACGTGACATAAAACGCGCGTGACTTCACTTGTTCAATATATATTTTTTTTGCTTTTGGCTCCACGTGATTTGCGTATTAGTAAATAACACAAAATCAACAACAGCACATTTTCGCATTCCCGCCAAAACTCCAATGAGTATATTGCTCGTTGTGCTTAGTATTTTAGAGTGATTTCTGTGATTATTTATCTGTGCCGTGAATTCCGCGCCACTTTTTCGAAATTTATTTCTACTCTTGGATATTCTCCCATGATGGAAAGTGGCTTCATAAAGGCAAATAATTCCAATTTGCCGAGAATGGATTGTTTTACGGTGGCCAATTTCTTTTCGACAAACGATAATATCTGCTCTGCTGAATTTAGAAATGTGAAGACCTCCGTGTAAGTACTTATTATGCCAAAAATCATTATTTCTATAACCAACAATGAATATATAATAGTATCATAGATTCAAAGTGTATTAATTAACCAAAGCATACCTATATATAAATCAGTAAGCTCAAAAAACTTTATTTTAATACATAACAATACATACACAGAAAATATCGAATCAACTTGTCACTAAACGTAGCACAGACTAGGTAGTAGTGGTTATATTCTCTTTGCTTGTCACTTTACTTTAGTGTTATAGAAAAGTACTCTGTGGTATTGAACAAGTGACGTCATTGGCGTTTTGGAGCGAAATTTAAAACGGCATTTAAAATACATGAAAATTAAAATATTAGTTGTTTTAAAAAGTAAATTTAAATATTTTGGCTTATATTAGGCCCATACGCATCGTTTTAAACACTTTCCCAAAATCAGTCAACATCCCAATTGTTATGGGCCGGCGTTATGCTTATCATCAGGTAAAGGACAGAATAGAAATAAGTAAATGTAAAACTAGAAATTAATTAATATGTGTACTGTTGGTGTTTCAAATAAATAAATAAAGGACCAGCTCGTCGCGTTACCAAATAACATAAAAAAAAGTTCGTTTTTGGGTCAAAATGTGTAACAAATTTCAACATTACGGAGCAAATTGGCTGTCTGTACTTTTATTTTAGTCCAGAGCGATATTTTGAGATCAATCTCAACGTTGGATAATCTCATGTGCATCCGTACCGTTTATTTACGAATAAATGATGATCACTTCAACACTTCACTTTCAATGAAGAACTTTCCACTAAATGAATTCAAAGAATTATAGGCAAAGATGCCGTGCGCGCGTGCGGGTAGCGCTTCGTAGCGGTTCATCCGCGTGTTCTATGACGTTAGGTTTTGCGATGTTCTTGAAAGACGTAGTGCGGACTGCGCGGGTGAAGTGCGCTTGACTCCGCCCATTCGAGCAAGGTCCTTGGCGCGTATAACGTCCTTAAGGAAATCGGTAGTTTTAGTCGTAAAAAAAACCATCTACTAAACAGCTTTCCTACTTCGAGTGTAGTAAAATGACTATCAAAATCAAGGACCAAGGTAGATCGCAACCTACCTTATGGAAGCTTTGTTTGTCTCCCAGCCATACTCAAATAGGTAATAATAAAAAAAAATCTGAATAACTTCAATGGACATCTGTGTGCAAAACACTTTAAAAGGAAAAATGACGTTTTTGTAGTCAGGCTGTTTATATAAAAAAAATAATGAAAAATGACCGATAACGAATATGAAAGTTGAAGTACCGCCAGGTGCTAACATTAAAAAATAATTTAAGTGATGACGTCATGCCTCACCTCAGCCGCATCCTAAGTCGAGAAGTGTCGAAATAGCGACTAAAAATATCGACTGTGAGAATGTTTCGAGAACTTCCTTAATTATTAAAGAAGGCTAGAGTTAGGTTCACTTTGAACGTTTTTTATTATGATTAAGAATATGAGTAAAACTGCGATCTGCCAGCCAAAGCTTCGACGTTCGATTTTCGGAGTAAGGTCAAAGATCCAAATTCAGTTTCATTATTTGCTTTGGCTACAAAATGTCACCTTAATTTTATTTGTTGTATGTTTCAACTCAATTATTTAACTCTGATGTAATAATTAAAATATTAATGTTACATAATATAATAAGCGCAATTCTTCCACTAGCACCCCAATTCAGTGTTTTATATGTTAGATATGAATTTTTATCAATGAAAAAATTTAAATATAGTAAAATAGAATGGTATACATAGCTTTGTTTTATTTATCTCCATTTAGTTTTAACTATTTTGTCTTTAAAGAATTATGCATTACAATTTTTGTTATAATTTACTTTAATTTATTCATACCTATATTCACTAAGCACTGGTTCGGAATCCACCGTGATGGTTCCTCATAGTCAAACTATTTAGTCCCAACTTCTCCGTGTATCACATCATAATACCATGTGAAATATGTCATTAATTTGGATAACCATTTAGTTTTTCATGTTATTTGGTTTCTTCAACAAAAAAGTATCTATTAAACAATATTGTATTGATTACGATTAAGGCCTGCACACACAGACAAAGGACTATATTTTATCTGCAACAATAAAACATGGGAAAAATCCTGTTGATTTAATTGAAATTGATAGTGGACTTTGGTGTTAAAATCTATTATGTATGTATCTAATTCTCATTATTTAAGTCATAGGTATAAGCAAGATACCCTGAACTGGTTGGCCTGAGACAATACAACTTATAAAGTAGTCTGTACTTTATGGCACTCTGGGAGCCCTGGCCTCAAGGAATAATGTTTATAGATAGTGGGTTGTTACAAATGAAATGTAATCATACTATTTGTGTATCTAAAATTACCAACTTAGATAATTGATGACCATATTTTGAAACTGCACAATACATAACCTCAAAGGTCCAAGGAGCATTTATGCCATTTATAGATTATGATTATAATACTACAGATGATAGATACTAATTATTGATCATGGTAATCAGTTCTCAATTGATAATGATTCACATATCAATAAATAGAACATTGAATCTAAAGTAGCCTAATATAGTATCAATAAAACAAAAATAACAATGTACGATAGTTTATTGTTTTACATAAATAACTTACAAATGCTTAACTCCACAGCCACATGCAGAGTTAAAAATGGAATTTTCACTTAGCAGCTAAACTGGTTTTTATTCATAGACCCAGGTTTCGGCAGCAGGAGACCAGCCGATGAGTTCCTTTTCGGTGAACCACAGTGCGATTTCCTTGTTGGCAGATTCAACACTGTCTGATCCGTGGATAATGTTGCGACCTACGTGGATGCACAGGTCACCGCGGATAGTGCCGGGAAGCGAGTCAGCTGGATTGGTAGCACCGAGCATTTGACGGCCAGTCTTCACAACGTTTAAGCCCTCCCATACCATGGGGACGACGGCGCCGGAACTCATGTACTTCACTAGACCGGGGAAGAAAGGCTTTGATGACAGGTCACTGTAGTGTTGCTGAAGAAGCTGTTCAGAAGGCCACACGAATTTGAGACCGACCAGCTTGAAGCCTTTTTTCTCGAAACGCTCGATAATGGTGCCTACTAAACCACGCTGAACGCCATCAGGCTTGATCATAAGAAAGGTCCTTTCACGCTGTTCCGCCATTATGTTAGATATCGTGTGGCCCGTACGTCTGATTAGGGTTAGGAGAAGAACTAAAGTGGCCGACCAATCATCCAATGTGGCAAATGGCGAGAATCGAAAAGGGAAGCCCTGTTGTATTGTTACTTGCCAGTACAATTTATTAAAAAATTATTAATAGTGTCGTCAGTTTACACAGCGATTGCCGATCATTTTATTTTGTTTATTCTATTACTAATTCGTAGTTCTCTGATAAAACCTTAGTAATATAAATAATAAATATAGGTAATGGCAATTTGGCTCTTATTAATAAAGAAGTTTAAAAGTTAAACAGTTGTTTAATGTAACTCGTATCAATAAATGCTACTAGAGCTACGCATCTTTCATAAAAATCGGATGTGAAACAACTCAAGTGTCAAGTCAAGACCCTACCTCCTACACCTGAAGTCGCTAGGCACATTTCTCATTAGGCGCATTCGTTGTAATAGCAATAGTAATTTTAGTCAGAAGTGATTTTCTCTCAACATTATAATAGCACAGTTTGGATGGATTTTACAATGGATTGTATTTGTAAAACTGTTTAGTGTGAAATTCATTATCTCCCAAAAACCATTTACGAAAAATTGAACTACATTCTGGCAGCACTGATTTTATTATCTATTCTGTGCGACTGAAGGACTTTGTATCCAGGTCATGAAATAAATTAAAAAAAAAAACTATTCTGTGGCACTGCTCGAGAAAAAAGCCTGGAGCCCTATTCCGGGAAAAGTGATATTTATGTGATATATTAATTATATCATGTGGCATGTGGTATAATGATATAGACAACATGAAACGTCGTCAAAATGCGTGTTCTCGAGAAAATTAGATACTATGGCAATAGACCATTATCTAGCTATACCACAGAATAAATAATATACAGCCATTGCTGTCGGGATGTTCATTCAACTGTGGTTAGACAATCGATACTTTTATATAATATAATAACTTTTGACTCTAAATTATGTAACCATTTTGTTACTAATTTTGATGATTAATGTGTTTTTAAACTAAAATATTTTATGGTCTTAAAATGATTAGTTTTAAATTATATTAACGTAAAAAACAAACAAATCACAATAATAACATGCAAACATTTGGTGAAACGGAACGAACATAACTGACATTGACACAAAAGTATGAGCTTTAAAACTTATTAAAAGAAAAACGTCTAGCAGCGTTTAAAAGCCATAATCTAAAGAAGAAGAAGAAAGAGAATGTAAAACTTTTTT
Source organism: Crocallis elinguaria (assembly GCA_907269065.1). Lineage (NCBI taxonomy): Eukaryota > Metazoa > Arthropoda > Insecta > Lepidoptera > Geometridae > Crocallis > Crocallis elinguaria. The sequence goes on from OU026078.1 coordinate 12,400,897, forward strand.
TTACCAGCTTGTGGTAGGACCAACTCTTCTGCGAGTGTCCATCTGGGTTGGTACCACCGGTTTTCTCGTGAAGTCCAACAGCAATGTGCAACCATTACTGTGTTCCGGTTTGATGAGCAAAGTTGCCAGTGAAATTATAAAACTTAATACGTAATGTTTCAGGGTAACGAGCAATGCAGTGCCACGCAAGCCTTTGTGTTCAGTTCTGAATGGCACTGCAATTGTTATGGGCTGGCGTTGTGCTTACCACCAGGCAAACGACCAGCTCCTCTAGTTATCCAATAATATACTACCAAAACTACGCTATTCTAATCAAAATATGAAGTACATATTTTGTGAATTTTGAAGTGATTTTTTGACAAGAAAATAAACGTTATATTCTTCACATGACTTTACGTTTGCGATGCGTCACATCTGATGATTCATTAGATATTGTAATATCGAGCGTTTCGGACCACTAATGGTCTTCTATCGAAATTTATCAACGGTTACATCCCAGAAAACGGAAAATCCTTATTCAATAGATACTTTGACAATTTTTGTGACATTTATCGATTGTGATAATATAACTAAAGCCTGAGAATTGGGCACCTGACGTTCATTCCGATTGGTCTTCTAATATTTTCTTAATTTATTTCTTGACCTGAATACCTTGATGAGCAGAGTATCCAGTGAAATTACTGGGCTTATGAGACTTAATACCTCATGTCTCAGGGTAACGAGCGCATTGCAGTGCCGCGCAGGCCTTTGTGTTTCAAAGTTCTGGGTGGCACTGCAATTCTTATGGGCCGGCGTTATGCTTACCATCAGGCAAACGACCAGCTCGTCTCGTTACCTAATAACATAAAAAAAAAAAAAAAAAAAAAACAAAGTCCTTCAGATTACTTTTTTTTTATAATTTATTTCTTGACCTGGATACATAGTCCTTAAGTCGCAATATTAGAAACAATTTTCGAGTCGAAGTGACGCTTCAGTAAAGCGGTGGATAGGCGTGTGTCGTTTCGTGTTTTTCGCGAAACGAAACGTAACGCGTTACGTCGATGACGTCACGTGTTTTGCAAACAAGTTATTTTTGTAGCTAGTTTTTTTTACACTCTGGAATGCCGTTTCTGTCAAAGCGTTACAGTTATTTACGAAACGAAACGAGTGGATAGTTTTTTTTACACTCTGTAATGCCGTTATCAAAAAAGGCGTTTGTCAAAGCGCTACAGTTACTTACGAAACGAGTGGCTATGTTACATGTTATAAAAGGCTTAATGTTTTTTTAGAATGGATATGTTTTTTGTATCTATGCTATGTAAATCTAGCTGCGCATGAATCGTTTTAGTTTTTTGTAATATTGAAACCACTTGGGTAGTAATTGGTAGGTGGTAGGACTAACCCTTTTGCGAGTGTGCATCTGGGTGGGTACCACCGCTTTTCTCGTATAGCCTGCCGCCAAGCAGTAATGTGCAAACAATACGTTGTGTTCGGACTTGATGAGCAAAGTAGTCAGTGAAATTACTGGGCTTATGTAACTTTGCTTTTATAGTCTGCCGCCAAGCAGTAAGGTGCAAGCAATAAGTTATATTCCTATATGATGAGCAAAGTAGTCAGTGAAATTACAGGGCTTTAAATGTGACTTGGTACCTAATGTATCAGGGTATCGAGCGAAATGCAGTGCCGCGCAGGCCGTTTTTGCTTGAAAAATCTGAGTGGCACTGCAATTGTTATTGGGCTGGCGTTATGCTTATCAAGTGGATGGAGACTTACCATCAGGATCTGCTGGTCTCCTAATGTAATCCACAAGTAAATAAAATATTTTACAACCATAGCAGCTGCTGCCCGCGGTTTTACCCGCCCGGATATATTGCATTTCATGGTTTTTAATTTTTTTGCGCGGAACCCTTATTCTTTTTCTAAAATAAAAGTAGCCGTTTCGGAGATTACCCGGAACAAACAGACAGACCGACAAAAAATTTAAAAATGGTTGTTTTGTTATAGGTACCTTATATACTAACTTTCATAAGCATTTAGTAAACAGCTGTTATTTTGATATAGATACTTCAATTCTTTATTTGTATAGATTTACCGCTAATCACCAACATAATCATATGGCACGAATGCCACGAATAACTTTTTGATACGTTTCTCTCTTTTCTTTCGGTCACTGCATTGTATCATCAAAGTGTAACTGTAAAAACACTCGATTACACTTCGCGAAGGGCTGTTATAATAAAACCTCTGTATCCAAGCATTGACCAAAGACTAGAACTCATTAATTTAAAAAATGTAGTAGTCATTCCTGCAAATCTTGTCACCGCGATTCAGCTTTTTGCGAGTCAATTATGTGAGCCATCTCTTAGCAGTTTTACGAACTAATTTACACCAACATCACAAACATAACGTTAACAGTAACTTTGTTAGAAAATCACTTGTTTACAAAAATAACTTATTTACAAAAAACACTTGTTTACAAAAATAACTTGTTCACAAAAATCACTTGTTTATCATTCGTTACGAAACAAGCTATTGCGTTACATGCCCTGTAGCTAGTTATTGTAACTAGCGACGTGAAATAACGTCCACACCTAGCGGTGGATACTTTACTGAAGCTTCTATGGAGTTTTGGATAGAATATGAGAATACACGTTTTTCGCCTTTGTACGCCTTACACTCATGCACGTTTACGAACACTTAATGGTTAATAATCCAGCATTATTACAGATTAACACTCGAAGAAACATAGGTTTTAGTAAATAACACAAAATCAACAACAGCACATTTTCGCATTCCCGCCAAAACTCCCCTTCAGATTACATATTTACAAAGTTGCCATACCGACAAACGATAACAGAATAGTCGATTTTAGGAATAATCGAGTTCGAACCCGATATTTTATTCCTACCTTTGTATTGAACCAAAATTATGCCAAAACTGGGCCCGGCTGGTTACTAGCTATTGCTCGTTGACAGTTTTTTCTTTAACGTAACGTTAATGTTGACCTTTTCTTCATACTTTTTATTTATGCCTTTTTATAAAATACGTAATTGATACTGCTATCTTGTTGACATTTTCGGGCTCCATCATTAGGACCCTGGGCAAGTGGGCACCATCATGTATCAGAGTACTTGTAAAAACAAATAAAACAAGCCCAGCCTGAACGGGGTTACGTCAAGTTAAATTAATTGAAACTAATATATTCTAGTACTTAATCAGTTACAATAATCTCCGTCTCACAGCTGCTGCCTGAGAAAGATCATACAGCTTTCCGGCATGTTCCGACTGTGGCTGAGCCAGTATTCCGTTTTACCCACCAAATAAAACCTTGTAAAAATTAACTCTTGTGTAATATACCTACTTAGAGCAGACCGTCGCGCGTCGCGTCGCTCGCAATCTCTGACGTTAATTTCAACGTAAGTTTTTTAATTTGTTCTTTGAGTATTTGTTCTCTCTCGGACTTAGTTGATTCTTAAACAAATTAAATTCATTAACGTCGTTAACGAATTCAACTATAGTTGATTTCTTATTTTTATACAGTTAACGTGAATACGTTGACAGGAGATCAACGGTTGATTCAACTAGTTCGTTGATTCAACGCTCTTCGTTACTGGTTACCTAGCAAGTTTGCGCAATCTGAGGCACAGACTAGGTAGCGCCTCTAAGTAGTCTGTGCTAGGTAGTGTACTCGTACTAGACCCCGCACTGCGGCGCGGCGGCAAGATAGACCATTGTGTTGTGACTTGTGACCCAGACGATCTACCTCACTCCACAATGACAGATAAGCTAGCTACATATTATTATTACTGATCTGTGCAGATAAGCGATGCAAATGTTGAGGTGCTGAGCAAACCCAATGCAACATTCAAAATTCTAAAACTGCTAAAGGGAGCACTCCTGAAAGTTATAATAAATGATCCGGTCCAACTTGGTATAGGTACGAAATTAGCTATGGGTACGAAACTCGCATTATTTTAAAAAATAGGTTTCACACCGTTTCTAATGCTAACAATCATGTTTAAAATTTAAGTCTAAGTATTAGAGTAGTCGCCTGGAGGCTCCTGAGCTAAATACCTCATGGATCTTAATCATCTACATAAACCTTAACATTGTCATTCGCTTTTATAGTTATTTTTTTTTAACCATACTTAAAGTTTCCTTGTGTCCATCTTCACAGGTGATCCACAAGATGTTACTCTATTGATGCCAATCTTCTGATGTCTAGACGTCAAATAAGAATTTTCGTACAACCAAACTTGTGATCTTGCAATATTCTATACTCGTTGAAATGTGACAGTTATAACATTATTTTTCCAAAAAATTTGCTAATGGCGGAAAGTACAGTGCATTGAAATCGATATCAGAGTTCAAATATTAGTCGAAATTAGCGTTCTTAAATGAAAAGGTCCTTTTTTAATTACTATATACTATGTGCTGTAGGTACAATTTTACAAAAAGCCTCGCCCCGTTACTTTTGGGAATGGAGGCTTTATAAGAATCTTTCCGCCTCATACATTCACACTCATAGTGTAGGTCTCCAGTGTCCAAGTAATCCAAGCATGGATTTAAAATTTATTATAATTATTGTTAATTTTTATAAATATAGTTATAATTTTTTTAATTAATTGTTAATATTGTTTTATACTATTACAATACCTACCTACTATTTAAAGGCAAAATACAAAAATGTCGGGAAGAAACGTTGCCATTTTACTTGTAGAAATCATTTCTTAAAACGGACTACGACTGCATATACTTATATGAAAATAACAAAAGTTAAAATCGTTATCTCAACCCAAACAAAATTTAACGACCGTTTGTTCATTGTCAAATGCATAAACATTTATAAGATGACTTGTAATCTGTTAAAGAAATTACTTTTTTAGTTTTTGATCATTCATCCGTGAGATTAAACGATTAGGTACCTACTTTCGGCTTAGAATAGTGTTTAGTCTCATCATCAAACGATGTCTTTCTTTCATAATTTATTTTTTATGACAATATCAATATTGCCTTCGGTACGTTGGTAATTTATTGTTAGTAAAAATAAACATTTATATAAATCTGCGATAAGCTCTATCTATCACACTTTAAACTTTCAATTAAATAAATACCTACGTAGATCTATATTCAATTTTGTTTGCTTGCCAGTTAAATGCAGCGAATGCCATGGCTCTATTAGAAACCCCTTCATATGTTGTAAATGATGATGCAGACAGCGAGGTCTTTCAAATATTGAACTCTAAAGACTATATACCAAATGAAGACGACTTACCTAAAGCGTCAGTTCTCAAAAATGTGGGTAAGTACATACATACGATAAATTTATGAGTCATTTTAAAAGTCAAAGATAATTTATTTAATTTCAAGTAGGTAGGTACTCTAGGTACCTATTGTTTTTACAAAGTTATTAAAAATTATTATATTCACTCACGGCACAATTCAACCTTTTATTAAAGTAATTTTTTACACGACTGCCAAAAAAGAAGTGTAATGTTTACAAGGTTCAAGTATGTATCTGAGTTTTTTCATTATTTACATCTTTACATCATTCCGAGTAATACTGGCTAGGGCAGCCGTGTTTTTTAATTTTTTATAATTTTAGTTGATAAATCTTTTTTACAGATAATGATGCCACATATATTCTTTCTAAGTTATCGGATGAAGAACTTGTAAATTTACTAAACCAACAGCCTAAAAAAAATGAGTACGATTTGAATAATTTAATAAAGATTTCTAGCAATGTAAGAAATGCTAACGCTTTCAATGTCTATGACAAATCAAGTAAGTTTTGTTAGTGTTACAATAACCGTAACCTATGGTAAATTCTTTCAAAAACAATTTTGATAATCATTATGGTAAAAAAAGCATTAAGATGGGTCTTATGATTTTTGCTTTATGCCAGCCATGTGACCGGAATTCTGGATCATGTATCAGAATATCGATTCGAGATTCCGTATGTACACATCGCACTCATACGTTTATTTGCGTTCGGAATATAAAAACTCGCTTTACATGGACAGAAAACCGAGATATAGTCAGAGGAGGCTGGCTTGGGCCTTTGGACCGTTTTTAATTCTAACCTCGGCCGCGGCCGCAGCGGCGGTAGTCCCTATTTTTATAGAATTATTATAATCATTGATTGTGAATAGGGATATTGGTGCCAATTTTGTTGGCACAAACTAAACTAAAATTACATTTAAGTTATTGCTATCCATTTCGTTTTGTATCAGAAAGAAAAGGATAGCAATAACTTTAATTTAGTTTTAGTTCAGTTTGTACCAACAAAATTGGCACATTGTATCATCATTTTATTGGGTTACAATAAAAGAAAGTAATAATGATTATTACTATAATATTGACTACCAACTAACATGCGAACATTTACCCCGCATCGGAAATCGAATCTGCACGTTTTACACATCAACCAACCTTGCAACCTAAGTCGTAGTCCATGAAGGTTCGTTTATGATTAAAACGAGTCCGTACAAGATATACAAAATAAACGAAAAATGAAAATTATATCTTTCGCCAACTCGCGACTGGCTTTAGCCTGATATATCCTGAGATCGCATGCGCGAGAGTGCGCCAGTTACTATGAAGCCAGCCCACTCTATAACTGTTACTCTGTTTTTTGAAATAGTCCAGTGGTTGGGTCACTATGATTTTCGACTTGCAATTGCATTGTTTCTGAACTTTGCTAAGAAAAAAAGAAAACATCTATGGCGAATTCCAAATACACAGACCAAAAAGAGGAATTTCTAATTGGAAAAAAATTTGAACGGAAACTACTGGACGTAGGCCTTGACTTTGTATGGATTTGCAACTATCTCCGAAATACTGAATAGACATTCCGAAACGAGATTCCGACTGTACGTAGCGGCTGTGAAGGCTCTAAATTTTGGTACTTTCAGGTGGAGAAGAACCTCAGAAAGCTTTCTTTAAATTAGATAACAAAAAAGTTGAACCATACAATTTCAACAATGATGCAGATCCAAAATATAATGCATTTCAAAAGTTAAATAATATAATGTACAGTCGCCTACAGCAAAAAAATTCTGAAGAAGACGATAAAAAAGACGAAATGCTTTTCGATGTTTTAGTAGCTCAATTGAAGGCGCTGTGTTGTAAAAAAAATAAACCTAAAGCTAATAAAAATATACACAAACTGAAATCGTTGCTTAAAAAAGTCATTTCTCAGAAGAAATCTACTGGATTTGATAAAGTTAAAATCTCGCAAAACACCGATAAACCAAAAGAACACATATTTTTGATCATAAATGACGAAATAAAGAGTAATGCAAGTGAAGAACTCATAGCGGTGGATCCCGATAGTCTAGCAAAAAATAGTAGTGTGTTGCTACTTGGACCCATAACATCACCGCTTTCTGATGTCCAACTTAAGTTAGTTGTAAGTATTATTAATAAAGACGAACCTAATTTTTCCACGGCGTAATTTTCAGTAAAAGTGTAATAAAATATACGGCATAAAACAGTGTATCAATCATTGCGCAGTGGCACTCTTTTTTACACCATTGTGTAAAAAAGAGTGAAGCAATGAAAATTTAGATGAGCCGACATTGCTTTGTATTTGTATATGTAATTTGTACTTTCGATGAGGAACTATGTTCCATAATCTTAGATATTTTATGGAAACAAAGAGGATAACAGTGCAAAAAATATCTTTTAAAAATGGCAGTTTACACAGACTTATTACAAATCTGTGGCAGTTTACTATATTTGACCAAAAAAGTATTTAATTACTTAACTATTTCTAGTCGTAATCTGCCCCCCTATTCGCTAACTTTTACGTTTCTAGTGATTAACCGAGTCTGGTTGTACACCGACATTTGATGTCAACTGATTTATCATAACTTTGGTATTGCGTATCACATTGAGTGGATAACTGGTTATAGTGACTAACGGTGTCTTTCAGGACTTCACTAGCGCAACACTATTTTCTATCGACTATTATACGACTAAGTTATTTAATGCTTTTTGAGGGTTGTGCGTGGAACATTTTGAGGACATTTCATTTTAGGCGGTGTATTTAAGATAAAGTGGCGGTAAAATAAAATCACAGACTATACTATAACTATGTATGGTAAAATATATGTAAACTCTTTGGGTAAAATTCATAGTAATTCATTACGTAGGTAATCTTCATTCCATTCGAGCAACATTCGATTAATTACTGTTTAAAAGTTAGTTCAGTATTAGAAATTTGGTGATAGTAAAGCTATACTATAACTATGTATGGTAAAATATATGTAAACTCTTTGGGTAACATTCATAGTAATTCATTACGTAGGTAATCTTCATTCCATTCGAGCAACATTCGATTAATTACTGTTTAAAAGTTAGTTCAATATTAGAAATTTGGTGATAGTAAATAAAGTAAGTAGGTTATGATACCGAATTAATAAAGGAGGCAAATTAAAAACTCGTACAAATAAATAAAATTGAAGTGTCTGTTTGTAATATCAAAATAACAGCTTTTTACCACATGTGCATGTGAAAGTATATACGGTACTAACAACAAATTAACCATTTTTTAAATTTTTGTCTGTCTGTCTGTTTGTTCCGGGTAATCTCCGAAATGGTTGGACCGATTTTGACCTGACTTTCGATGGCAGATAGCTGATGTTACAAGGAGTAACTTAGGCTACGTGAACGAAGCCGCGGGAAACAGCTAATATTATGTAAAATTATTTTTTATACTATTGGATAACGAGACGAGCGGGTTCTTTGCCTGATGGTAAGCATAACGGCGGCCCATAACAATTACAGTGCCACTCACACTTTGAAACACTAAAACCTGCGCAGCACTGCAGTACACTCGTTACCCTGAGACATTAGGTATTAATTCTCAGCATAAGCCACTGAATTTCACTGGCTACTTTGTTCATCAAAAGGGAACACAGTAATGCTCGCACATTACTGCTTGGTGGCAGACTTCACGAGCATAGTAGTGGTACCAACCCAGACGGACACTCGCAGAAGACTTAGCCCTACCATCTAATCATAAAATATATAATAATAAATACTCCAGCATCACAATCACAACAAAATCGTTGTTGTCGATCGACGATTCGATTTATTCACTCGAATTTGTAAAACACTGCTTTTGGGTAGTGTCTATCACAAACCTCGGTGATTATCAAATTTGATGTCCACTATGCTTACATAATCGCAATTTTAACCTATCGATACAGAAACATCTGTCAAAATGAGTTATGGTGAGTAACAAGTGACTAACCGCGAAACTCGGTGCTCATGACGTCATCCAAGTTGATAACTGAGGTTAGCGAATACGAAACTAGCTGTTTGACAGTTCATCGTTGTACACTTTGCCAAGTGATCATCACTTTGAGTTGTCAACCGAGATACGGAATAGCCCTGCTGGTCAACTATAATATATAAAATAAATAGTACAAAACTATTTTTATTCTATAGAATATTTAGAACTATTTATTTTAACTTAATATCTGTTCTATAATTATACAATGTTATGATAAAAAAAAACAATTTTTGATAGAAAATATTTTATATTTTAAGACTGTAGTCGACTTGATTATAGATACGCATAAAGTCAAACACGCAAAATGTCTATTATGGACTGTTTTCGCAAAATGTCAAATACGCAGAAAGTCTATAAAATGTAATGTAATGTAAAATATCTAACTTTAAATATGTAATATACGCATCTTCGACCATGTCGCATCTCCAGAAAATTCTGCCCAAAGTCATCAAAAACTGGGCCTCCCGGAGACAAATACTACGAGTTTGCCAGAATTATTAATTGCTATTATTTTCTGACTGTCGAGGAAATATTAATATTTAATTAAATACTTTATGCGTATAATCCAATAAATAAGTATTTATTTATTAGATACACAAGTAAAACTTACGTTTTCTGTAGAATGATTTTTGTGAAATAAAAATTTGTACCTAATTGTTACCGAATTATTTAAACTTTTTCAGATGAGCCGAATAGCAAATGAACTTTCTAAACCAGAATATTTACCACTTCTTCAAAAAATATCGGAAGGTGGTCTTGAAGACACTAACACAGGACTAATGAAAAGTCTAATAACGGGACCAATGTCGCGAAGATACATTAAACCGCATAGATGTAACCATCAATCTAAATTAGCTAGAATATATGGAGGTCCAAAATGGTTAATTTGTACTGGTTACTTAAATATAAACACACCAAGTTTATACGATTAAAAATTTAGATTATTAAGTAACAAGTATTAATAGTAGTAGTAATAATAGTATTATTTTATTATACAAGTAATAAAAGAAAAGTCGCGTCACTTATTATGAAATTTGGTAGTGGTAAATTTATTTCAATAAGTTGGTTAATTAATACTTGACGATTTGGCATCTTATGAAATCGATTAGATTGATACTTGCATCAATCGTAGTATGGATTCAATGTAATCGGGTCAAGAATCGCACTCTATTCTCGGCTAGATCCGACCTTGTCGTGTCGTGACAGTAAGATTGAAAACGCAGTCACTGTCATCCAGAAATTTATAACAGCTGTCAACATAAATAAAAGCAAACAAGGCAGTGTTGCCAACTCAGTGGATTTTCCACTAGATCTGGTGGTTTAGGCTTACCTTTTAGTGGGCAAATTTTGGTTTTAGTGGCTAGTGGATTTTTTTAGTGGCTTAGGTTGTTTCAGTTAGTGGTAAGGTACCCTTTTAACCACTAGCACGAATTAAATATAGGAAAGTACTTGAACGTTTACATTACAGTACAAGTGTATATTTTTTGATGTATAGGCAACACAGAACTGAGGTGGTGGTTTTGAGGGATTCCCCGAAAACAGTTTGTCAATTTCTTGAATAATTTTGATTATGGACTTTATTCGTATGAATACTGCCGTGCGTCAAGTTTGGTTTGAATTGAAAAGATGTGTTTGTGATTATTTATCAGAAACCGAATGAAGTTATATCTGTTATCTTCAATTCTCACAGTCCGTACTAGTTTAAAACGCGAGGGTAGATGCTGCAATAACTACATATTATTACCAAATATCGTAGTTTGTACAAATATATGGGAATTAAGAAATTTATTCTTCAAAAATTGTAGAAGAAGCCTATTCTTCCGAAGATCTTTCTGGTCTTTAATGTGTGACTAATGTCTTTATGGATTTATTTTTTGTTAACAAAAATAAACTATAATTTTATAAATTACAGCCGGTAATTGATGTTTTATTTCCAAATAATATTTTGAAGCGTGTCTGCCTGGCATAATATGTTAGTGGTTTTCTGGTGGTTTGAGGGATCGCCAAATTTAGTGGTTTTCTGGTGGGTAACGACACCACAATTAGTGGGTTCGTTAAAATAAAGTTGGCAACACTGAAACAAGGAACTTTGTTATTCTTAAGTTAAATAAATCAGGACACCATCACAGATTAGTAATATGTAGCTAGCTAACAACATAACGCATTGCTAAAAAGTGTTCACCTTTACTAGTTCTACTATCGTGTATAATCACGCCAAGTCTATTCTGTCTATCTTGAGGTAAAGAGGGATCTCGAGCCACCGGTACACCATAAAATTATTGTTACAAAAATATACAATTACAATAAAAAAATATTTGGCTTAATTGTGTACCTACCTACTTAAAGAATTATTTCAACTTCAAACTATGTTTTGTGAGGCTACCAGCAAACATCGAGCCTACCAGCTTGCCAAGCCTGCTTAGGGGTTTGTTTTAACAACTTGCCGAACCACCAATGACAGATATTAATAAAAGATGTGGATGGCTAAGCAACGATCCTCTCTACATAACATACCACGACGAAGAATGGGGTAAACCAGAATATGATAACATTCGTTTGTTTGAGATGATTTGTCTAGAAGGACAACAAGCTGGACTGTCGTGGATTACAGTGCTGAAGAAAAGAAATAACTACAGAAAAATATTCTTCAACTTTGATCCATATAAAATATTGAGACTAACTGATAATGATATACAAGAACTTCTGAAAACGTCTGAAATTATAAGACATAGAGGTAAAATAAATGCAATAGTTAATAATGCAAAGTGTTACATTGAAATGGAAAAAAATGGCGAAGAGTTTTCCAAATTTGTCTGGAGTTTTGTTAATGACAAGCCTGTTCTCAATAGTTGGAATCAAATTGAAGAAATACCTACACAAACACCATCATCAGTAGAACTTTCAAAAATCTTAAAGCAAAAGGGCTTCAAATTTGTAGGCCCAACAACCTGTTATTCATTCATGCAAGCATGTGGTTTAGTTAATGATCATATAAATGATTGTATTTGTTTTAAAAAAGATCGATAATAAAGATATGTAATACTTATTCCAAACTGATTTGCTTATTTTACTTAGAAGATAATTAGTATTACTGTTGCAAAAAAGGTAAAATTATTGTATATTAAAGTTTTTGTTTGAGTGATATACTAACCTACTTATTTATAATAAGCAAGTTGAGGTACTTAACAAAAGTTACATAAAAAAAATTTGCACAGTATTTTGCATAGTTTGAAAAAATGGGGCCGTATTTCGTGCTTCTATTATTGTTGTCATAATTTTTGGGTTTAGTTAATCTTTGGTGAGCACTGATGATCCCAGATGATTTGATGAAGTCATCCAAGTTCATTGATCAAAAGCAACTTTGATGAGTGGATCACACTTATATTCACGGATTAATTTTCCGAATTTGTTTTATTCTACATTCTTAATTTTACAAATTCTTATTTTTCCAAATTCTGAATTGTACGAACTCTTCTTTAAGAAAGAAACGTAAAGAACTTTTAATAAAATGTTTTTTATCATGATTATTTATGATTGCAGTAATATTTGGAAAAATACGAATTCGGTAAACAAGAATTTGGGAAAAAATGAGTTCGAAAGGTTAAGAATTCGGAAAAAAACGTTGACACCCTTCATCGTCGTTTATATGTACTATGAAGTATGAGTATTAGCACGAACTATATACAGATACAACGTATTCTTTTGTTTAGTTTAAGGCCAGGATACTCCACGCCGCTCTCTCGCTCGCGCATCTAAACATTTTTGGAGATAAACAATCATTTAATATAATTATGAAAATAGCAATCGGTGAATTTGCTGACAATAACATTACAAAAGTTTAACAAAAAATTTCAACTTTTATCCACTTATGTTTTCAAACCTAAAAATGGGATTTTATGTTCTGCCCATTTTCATGTATGATAACCTCAAAGAGTATAATAACTATCCATAAAACCTGATCGGATCAAAATGATATTTTTGCCGTACCTTTGTAATGTTATTGCCAGCAAATTCACCGTATGCGATTTTTTATAATAATACTAAAATATTGATTATCATTCAAAATGTTGACATGCGCGAGCGAGAAAGCGGCGCGAAGTATCCAGCCCTTAAATAAAATATTGCCTAAATAGGATTGTTCCGTTGTTTCTGCAATTCGATTAAGTCGTTTTAGTCGATTACTAATATTCCTGCTGTCAACATTTTGATTTAAATTAAATCACAAATTAGGTACTAAGAGATACTACGTATCAGCGACGCTAGTACGGATCTTTTCGATAAATAAAATTCGATACAATTGACAGTTAAAATCGATAAAACCCACTTTATCGATTTTAAATGTCAATTTTATCGAATAAAACCCTATTCGATAAAATTGACATTTAAAATCGATAAAGTGGGTTTTATAAAACCCTATTCGATAAAATTGACATTTAAAATCGATAAAGTGGGTTTTATCGATTTTAACTGTCAATTTTATCGAATTTTATTTATCGAAAAGATCCGTACTCGCGCCGCAGATGGTCATGTTAAGAGGCCTCAGCTCACCATAGTTTCCATACAAAAGCTCGTACGTGATTTAAGTGTTTGTTAATTACCACGCACTAATTGTCTTCGTAAAATTTTCTTTCGAAATTGTTTCAAATGCCAACCGAAGGCTCTGGCGTTGTCTTTCTTTTTCCGTAGTCGATGAACCAACAAGCCTTTAGGCCATTTTTGCGTTAGGCGGGCCATGATGAGGCACCCTAAATCACTGTTACCAACATCGACGCTGTATCGTTGCAAAGTTAGAACATGACAGTTGATTTGGAACTTTATGGCTTGCGCAATTTAGCGTATTATGCCAGCATTCAGTCCGTGCTATACATAGGTACATATTTATGTATAATTTTCATAGGTATGTTTAGGTCAAGGGATTATTAAAAAAATTATCCTTTGACCACTAAAATCATTTTTACTTACTAGAGTAGTAACTCTCTGGTTGGAAATCGCACAGATTCGCGGCAGGATAGCGTTCGGTGAATCGGTAATTGATTCACACTTCTGACTTCACAGACTAGTGGAGCGGCGCAAGTACAGAATATCTTTTCGATAAAATTGACAGTTAAAATCGATAAAGTGGGTTGTATTCGATGAAATTTACAGTTAAAATCGATATAATTGACAGTTAAAATCGTTAAAACCCACTTTATCAATTTTAACTGTCAATTTTATCGAATTTTATTTATCTAAAAGATCGGTACTCGCGCCGCAGGTTCGGTTGCACCCGGTATGTAGACAGTGAACGCAACCTTTAGTATTTTATTTCTTTATTTCTTATATTTGGCCAGACATGGTTTGTGTATTTTGACAATTTTGAATTTCAAGTTTAATTTTAGTAATTTACAAAGAGAATTTATAACTACTACGTAATTTAGTTGTAGTATCTCTTAGTAGTTTCAAGTTTGCGGTTTAGTTATAGCTGAACGTCAAGCAGCGTTAAAGTTTAAAAAGCTATAATGTGAAGAAGAAGAACTTTATAACCAATGATATTTGTATTTGAATGAAACAGCGTTTGCTAATTGTTTATCTAGCTTTACGGCAATTCTCACCTACACTCGCACTGGCCTCACTTTGATACTGGCAGAAAAACGTAAAGTAGGCTTTATAAAGCACAAAGTGGCACAAACTACTAAGGGATACAGCCATAATTTAGCCTGAGTCTGAAGAAGAAAATAAAGTTTAAGACCAATTATTAAAATGAATATTCCATTCCCGGTGCTTACCCCACGATTAATTGATCCAAAATGGTTTAACGCTGATAGCCCATGCGACGAGGAGGCCGAAATAACGGCTCTCGAACAAGCAAATCAACATTGGGTAAGTTTAATTTAATGTAATATCTATTGAAATATTATTTAGAACTCCACGTTGAGAGATTTCAGTATTTCTACAAAAGTTTTGAATTGCAAATATATTTCCTAGAAAAATCTTGACCAAAACTGTATAATTGATTTTATAGTTGAACTCTATCAGTCAACAATACATGAAAAGAGCTCCTCTCGGAAAAACGGATCCTGAACCAATGGAAGAGGAGGCTGACACTGACGAAGAAGAAGGTAAAGTATTGTGATTTGTATCCAGAAATCGAAAAAAAAAAATGCATAAATTATAAAAATAGTGGGTTAACATGTTCTCCCAGGTTCTTGGTTACCGAGATTCAGCTGGTACACACAACCAGATATCAGGTTCCATTATCAGCCTCTTACTAGTGTTTTAGGGCACTACAAAATCATAACTAAAACTGAGCATAGGAGCCAGCTCTCTAGCTTGTGGGTCCCAACATCCTGATGTCAATAAAATCGCAGGGAACCCTTGGATCCAAAAGGTGAGTAGCCAATCCAAGTGGCATTCTATAGGGGAGGCCTATGTTTAGCAGTGGATGTCTTCCGGGTGACGATGATGATTAATATTTAATCTTATTCTCAGGAAATGATGAGTCAGACGAATCTGAAGAGTCTCATGATGAGGATGAGGAGGAAGATGTACCTACATCATATTCACCAGCAAGGAACAACAATGAATTGGAACCTGATAGCTTGGATGACTTAAATGAAGTTCAAGACCTCAATGCTTCAGACCAGAGTGCATTATGGCCAATACAGTGATTATATTAATTAAATAACATAGGTTAATATATCATTATGTAAGCACCTATTGTAAAATGGCTATTCAAACAAAGATTTCAAATTGTTTTAATCCTTGTTTATTTTGTGCAACGATGTTTTGCTAGATTATATAATCAAAGGCACACACAGAATGCTAAGGTTATGAAACAAATAAATAGGCTTCTTTAAAAGAATCAACAATTTTTTAAATCAATTAATAATTATTTATGACATTTAATCACTCACCATGATAAAAAAATCAGCTTACAGCTGTAAGGTGACACTTTAGTGGGCAGTAATTGATCATAATTTTTATAAAAACAATAAACTAGGATATCTTAAAAAAAACTTCAGAAAAAGACCAAAATTCAGAATCTCAAATCATTAAAAAAATCAGGTACTTTTTTCACATATGAAATAGACACGGATGATAAGTAAATTTTGTGTTGTGGAATCGTTTTTGGTTGGAAAATCGATAAAATAAAATAGTACTGTATGTGAATAATCTCACTATCTGAGTTTTGGTCTTTTTGCTTACAATAAATTATGAGCAACTTAAATACTTTATTCATCACTCTATCTTACTGAAACAATAAACTGCTTTTTCTGGTCCATAGACAAGATTAGTAGACCCAAGGGAAAATAATACTGTTCAAAAAGCATTGGTGACATCAATGACCACACTAACAACCCTTGTAAGCAGGGGACCGATGCTGTCCATGGGGACACTGCTCCATTTCTTCTTAAGACAGTTCTCTATCAAAGCATGGATTGACTTTTTATCTGAAACAAAACATGTAGTTTTAGGATATTAATAAAATTGTAAGACAGCATTCTTTTTGTATTCTTATTTGGACCACATCATCACTTATCAAGTTAACAAGTTAGCCAGGTAGACATCAAAAAAACTCGACCTATTTTTTAACATAATTTTTACAAACGCATCATTGAATTCCAATTCATGGTACCTAAATCAAACATTTCTTTTTACATAGTAATAATCACAAACATGATTGCCCACACCACAGCCCATACTGAAAAAATTATGATGGTATCCACAAGTCCAGTGGGACATTCGAGTACAGTAAAGGCTCATTTCCTTTCTTTACACTGCAAAAATATTAATACCGTAATGGCGAGAAAGGGAATATATTTTTTATTTTTCTCTTTCGCCCCCTCTGCAGCGCAAGTGCCGATATTTTGGATAAATAAAATTGACAGTTCGAATAGTTAAAAATTTAAATTAGAGATGGTAATTCTTGATTTTTTCGGAAATGGAACGAAGCCTAATCTACTTTCTTCAGTATCAAGTGAATATTCGCATCTCACAATTAGAAAACGAAAACTATTTTAACATAATCGTATAAATGGTTTTATCGTCATTCGCAACGTTTTTCACACGAAAATCACTTCGTTTCGTTTTCGCAAAAATCAACAACGTCGTACCTATTTCTAATTTTTATCTTATCGATCTGTCAATTTATGGATCGAAAAGGTCCGTACTTGCGCCACTAGTGGGAGAAAGGGAATAACTCAACCAATTGGATACAAGAGGCAGAGTGGCGTTCGATGAGGGAGGCCTATGTAAGATACAGTGTACGTCTTCCGGCTGATGATGATTAACTTGCTTATAATACATAAAGACATAATTTCGCAACAAAATATCATTCTGCGGACACACATAATTATGACAAGCCATATTGGTTTTTAACTGCCTGGTGACTAGTCATTACTTTGACTTTGCAACTAGGATTATTATTAACATACCTGTTTCTTGTGGACACTTCGCTAAATTCAGAGTAAAAAATATAGCACTCTTCTTGACTAGAGGGTTGTATTCATCGCAGTAATAATGGAAGGCCATGGCCAGGTACGAGGGTATATCTTCAATGTGGCGAACCAACATCACGCCGGTTTTGTGGAGGTCTTCGCGGTACCTGGAGATCAGCTCGCTATGCTCTTCCATATCCATCTTTGTACCTTCCACCATAGTGTAGTGGATGGGAGTGCTGTCATTTCCTAAAAAAGTTTGGGAAGAGTGTGAAGTTCTTCTCGGGGTCTTTGATTGTTGTGTATAATATGTGTGTGTCCATGCCATCTGAGACATAGGGAATCCTAATGCAGAGGTATATGGAAGCGAAAATAAAATTGTCGTTATTAATAACTTACGTAAATACTTTGAAGCTGCGAAAGAAACGTCGTTCACGAATTTGTTGAATTCGCTTGGATTGAATTTATTCGTGTTGCTGTTGTACACAAACATGAACGAGCCTGTATCATGCTTTTTGAATATTGTAGAAACACCTGAAAACAGTTAACATTAAGTATTTGTCTTAACGTTTTAGTTTGCTTATAATCATGCCGTATAAGTGCGTGGTAGGGCGGTGCCAACACTGCCCAGGCTCAGGGCGCACAAGCGACCACAGGGGCGCAAGTACGGAAGTTCAAACAATAAATTTGTCGAATCAAAAAAACTGATATATTTATCGAATGTTGCGAGTACCGAAGTCTGATCGTAAAGTACCTATTGTAGTAGCTTTATATTCTCGTTGGATTCGACCTAGCTATTCGATAACTTTTATCGGTTGTATCAAGGCCCAAACATTTATATAAAAAATCGATAAAACCCACTTTATCGATTTGAACTGTCAATTTTATCGATCAAAAAGATCCGTACTGGCGCAGAAGCAGGTACCGGGAGTACAAAATGCTATAAGTAGTAACGGGAAACGGCACATAACATCCAGTAGGTCATTCATACATTGAAACGGGATTTATTTACTGTGATTATTATTGAGCGATGAGCACCCGATAGTTCGACGGGCAAGCATCATGTTCACGGGAATACTAAAATATCGGGCGCTCATCGCTCAATAACAATCACGGTAAATATCCCGTTACAATGTAATAATTAGTAAATAACCGTGAAAGTTTATAACAGTGTTTATCCAGTAGGTACCTATTAAAAAAGAACATAAAAATATGATGCCGTTTAAGTGACGCCAAGAGTAAGGTAATAAATATGTAAGGCCGAATCTGCTTATATTACCCCAAAGGAGCAAGGAGGTTCGACCGTTATCGTTAGACAATTTGTTACCATCAATGGTCATTACAAAAAAAGGTTACTACTAGTAATTACTATAAAACTCTTCTGCGAGTATCCATCTGGGTTGATAACCCCGCTTTGTTCGTGAAGTCTGCCGCCAAGCAGTACTGTGCAAGCATTACTGTGTTCCGGCTTGATTAGCAGAGTAGCCAGTTAAATTACTGGTAGGTAAAGGTGCAGTAAAGGTAATAGTCATTTATAAAAAATAATTAAGCTTACCAGTCTGCACCTGCAGGATTGAGTTCTCATTAACATTGTATTTCTCTCCGATCCCACTTACATCAGTGTAGAATTTCAACTCATCATAAGTGCTGATATTCGAAGTATCAGACGAGTTGAGCATATTTGCGCACACGGTCACTAGTACACATACAATGGAAAGAACTATGATTATGGAAGAGCTTTTTTGAGTAGGCTTTTGATCTCTAGCAAAACTGCGCGCGGATTCTTGCTCTAGTATTTGAGGACTCGAGCTGTAACTACCACTTCTGCTAATACTACTCCTATTGGGTGATCCAATTGAATGGAACGAGGCATCACTGAGCTGTCCACTGAACTGGTGTTCATTCCTCGGTGCCTCATCTTCTGAATCATCGCTGCAATATAATTGTGATGGGAGTGTTGCGGGTACAGATTTTGAAAGCACATTGCTGCAAATGAAACAGATATTACCAGCTCACTTTTAGTCACAGTTGCCGCTAAAACTAATTAGCTGATGATGTGAGTGATGGTGAAATTTGTGATATTAATACGTTTTATATTTTTTATATTTATTAGCTGTCGATAGGTGCTTAAAATGCTTGATGTTAAGTAGCTGATGAGATGGTAATGATCTATTTGCATTTGATACCTACTAAAATTTACACAAATAAATAAAATTGAAGTGTCTGTTTGTAATATCAAAATAACATCTTCTTACTAAATGCACATAAAAGTAGATATGGTACATATAACGGAACAACCATTTTTAAAATTTTTGTCTGTCTGTTTGTTCCGGGTAATCTCCGAAACGCTTGGACCGTGTTTGACGGGACTTTCACTGACATTGTTGACTGATGTTACAAAGAGTAAATTAAGGCTACGTGGGCGAAGCCGTGGGGCACAGCTAGTTATAAATAAATGATACATAGAATAGACTTGAAACATACCTAAATTTGTTCAAATATTTGAATATTAATGAGATTGCTTTTTTAACTATAAACCTGACATTCTGATAATAAGACTTAACACACCAGCGGCGCGAGTACGGAAATCCAAACGATAAATTTGTCGAATCGAAAAATCTGATAAATTTATCGAATGTTGCGAGTACCGAAGTCTGATCGTAAAGTATTGTAGTAGCTTTATATTCCATTTGAATTCGACCTAGTTATTCGATAACTTTTGTCGGTTGTATAAAGGCTCGATAAATTATATAAAAACTCAATAAAACCCACTTTATCGATTTGAACTGTCAATTTCATCGATCGAAAAGATCCGTACTTGCACTGCAGTGGGGGTCCAGCATGATTGATTGCTATCCATCAACTATTTGAAGTTATTTGTAATCATGTAGAACAGCATCATTTAAGTTCACAAAGGGAGAACTATATTCGCGTTTCGGCTATAACTATACTGGCGTTCGCCACCGCTAATATTCACACTGACTGTAGTGTATTGACTATATCCGGTGGTTGATCTCTTAACGAGTCGTGTCAAATGAGGCAATCTTATTCCAACCGCCGAGCGGAGCGGTCGTGTGCGCGTGTTGTAGTGTTTGTAGTGTTGGTGGGCTGAAAGTCAGGATTCTACACTAGCCAAGAAGTTACATGCGCTAATTAGTTATAGATCTCATAGAATAACAGAATATATTGTATGTAATGTCTCAGGTTAATGCAAAATTAACCACAAAGCAAAGCATATAATAATGCGATGAAAGAAAGGAAAGGATTATCTTACCTGTTATCATCTTCCGTAAACTGTTTAGGTTTATTCTCTGAGCGTAAAGAATTTCTTCGATTAGACCTATTTTTATTTCGTCTTGATGGTGCCCTGATTGGGTGTGAATATTTGCTGAAAATTTCAAAAGAAAGGCTAGCTTCATGAATGCTTGGTGGGGTATGCGTAGCGAAAGCGTTTTCGTCAACAAAAGGTGAACTCCTTGCTTGAGTCTGTTTCCCTATTACCAAAACCTACTTCAAATTGTTATAGGCACTTTTTAGGTATGCATGCTTCATTGTCAACCATATCAATATGTGTAGTAAGCGGCAAACTATTTGTAATATACAATGTGACCTGCACCTGCGCACTGCACAGCAGCAAAGTTCATACTGATCATACACTCTACAATTGTACATATCACATAGTACCTTGCCATTGCCAGTGCTTATGTTAGTCATAGTACCTATAAGTGATATAATCAATACTATCTACAAATCTTAAGCTTATTCTGTTAAAAAAAGGTACATACCTCATAACATTATCCACTACATCTGTACCTTGCTCAGAGTCACTTTCTTGGTTATCTCTGTTCATGCCATACCGAGTCATTTTGCTCTCAACACCAAACGGACAACGCCAGTGGCTGTGGATACTTGGTCGCGCTGATGGTTTTATAAAAGCCCCCCCAGTCTGTAAACAAATAAAAATTACACTTAGTTTCAAATAAAGTAACAAGCTTTGCTACAATACAAAAATAATAATATAGATGATTTGTGACTTTGCGGTGTTGTTGAGTGTTAAAAACTTATATGGTTATAATCATTTTCTGAAAAGTATACTTATTTGTGACAATTTTCTTGAATTTTACAAAATCGAGCACCTGAAAACAGCTGATAAGCAACTAACTGTGAAAGTTTCAAGTGTTTCGAGTGCTTTAGCAATTTGGGCTTGGTCTTGACGAAAGCTACCATTATGTCATGCATACAGTAATGTGCTGTGCATCTCTTTCACTCCCTCGAATACCATAGTTAGCGATTAGAGTAGATTTCATTAAGCACAACATTAGACAGTACAATATTCATCAAGCGGTGATCGTAGGTTTTCCATGGTTGGTGCATGGTCCAGATAGATCCATCAATCATGCTTGATCATGTAATGGGCACCTTACTCAGGACAAACATTTGTATATCTGATCTTTTATTTAGATATGTACTATGTATGTATTATGAGTAGTCTATTGGGTAATAATTATAGCTATTTTGTTAGTCTAGTCTTATTTTGTTGGTAAACATTTTAGTTTATATTAGGTAAAACAGGAATGAATAGTTGACTACCTAGCTATGAAGATCCTATAAGTGTTTGCCAGCAGCTGCATTTGAGAGCCAGTGCTATTGTAAGTTTAAAGACAAATTCTCAAACTTAAGACACTTGTATTGATACCTAGGCCTATCACCTGAGTGTAGATCCTCAGAGCAACACAGTGTCCAAGAATTTTAATACGATAGGTATAAAACAAATAAAAATACAATAAGGTAGAAAAATCTTTGAGTACACACAAAGGAACAAGTATACTTACTCCCTGTTCGAAAATATCGCTCATTTAAATAAACAAATCACAGCACAAGAACATTATTATTCATTACTTCATTAGTATGTTAAATGAAGAGATATGAAACTTATTTAAAATAATTGAACCACAGATCAATAACTGAACTATTTTATGAAGCCAGTTGCGAGGAATTCGCACAGATTATATCTCTGTGATATCACAGATTACTATATATGTAGCCACAGATCAATAACCAAGAATATGTAGCTATGTGATATATTTTTATAGGAATTCGTCAATAGAAAAGTACTCTGTGGAATTCGTATTCTTTTTTTTTTGTCGCCCTTTTTTTGGCAGGCTAAAGTCATAAGAACATATCACTAATTTTTTTTAACACTTTTACAAATAATAACTATAATTTTTAGATCGTAGCTATTTTAACAATTTTTTAAAGCCTCTTAAGTGAATTTTTTTTATATATGTAGGTCGAGCATTGAAGAATACACATAGCATGAGATAAGATAACATTTAGGTCTGGGATGTGTATCAATGACCAGTCTACCCGCATTACGCGTATTTTTCGGAAATAAATCACATGTTCCTTTAATAAACTGCGGGTTCACTTTTGCGAACACAGCAAGTAATAGCTAATAGATTATTGTCAAGCCATGAGGAAAAATTATTCCTCTAACCTAATCAGTGGCGGAATAAATAAAATTCGATAAAATTGACAGTTAAAACCGATAAAACCCACTTTATCGATTTTAACTGTCAATTTTATCGAATAAAACCCACTCTATCGATTTTAACTGTCAATTTTATCGAATTTTATTTATCGAAAAGATCCGTACTCGCGCCGCTGATAGGCAACCTAGTTAAGCCAAGAGGAAACACCCTCGCCGGGGTCCGAGGGGACCAGTGTCACCGGGGCTGCTTATTTGATAGGTCGGTCTCAATAGCCGTTGTCCAAGATAACCATCCTGCCAGCGGGTATCAGTTGGTATTATATTCATGAGGAGTTTCAAGGTTCAAGACGTTGAAAAAAGGTAGGTGCCTCGTATATTTTAAGTTAAGGCACACTGTTCTCTGAAAATCTAGTCTCTACTGCACCTGAATTACATATTTTTTGGGAAAAAACCTTGTGAATTTATTAACCAAATGCATTTATTATCACGAAAAGATTTAGACAAAAGTCAGAAAAGATAATTAAACATAACAATTAAATTATATTAAAATAGCTACACCAAGAAAATAAACAAACAGAGAATTCCTGTCACAAGGTTGCGAGTGACCAGTGAGCTTCCATCTTTCAATGGTTTATCCATGATACGACGAGAAGGCGCTGGTGCATTAGGATATGTCATAAGCGCCACTAAATCCTGTTCTTCATTTTTTTTAATCCTTTCGTTTAACCATGCTTTAAAAGTGTAAGTTGGCAATATATCTACGAGTTTTTTGTTAACTGCATACGCAGAGGATATTTCTTTGAAGCATTTGTTGTCACCTTTGATAACGATTCCAATAAGTTCATTGTCAAATATGCTAGGACCACCAGTGTCTTTGAAACAAGTAAGAACTTTTGTGTCTATACAATCAATGTATCCATTCAAAACATCTTTTATGTCGGTAATGTGCAATTGAACAACTCTATTTTCAAGACCTACGTATTGTAACTCTTTGATTTGGCCCACTTCCGCATTAAGACCGAATCCAAAAACCTCCAAGTCCACAATAGTGTGAGAGGTTGTAAAATTACTCAACCTTATTTTGGCAGCAATACTGCTATTATGTTTTTCTGTGTAAATAAGACCAACGTCTTTATCAGATTCAGCTGAAGTGAAAGTGGGGAACGTCTCAGTTCTTATCACATGAAGCGCAACGGAAGTTTCATCTTTCTTTGCTTTCGTAGTGTTTAGTAAAACATAGCTTATTGCCAGCTGTGTGCACTGAGCGGTAGTTAAAATTAATCCATTGGAAACTACAGTGCCAGAACACAAATGTTCATTTTGAAGAGACATTATAGAGGCCATAAATGGAAATTGTTTGTATATTGCGGATCTTATTTCGTGCATTTGGCTATTTTGTCTCCTTGTGCATGCAGCCGTCGCATTGCTGTTTACTGATGTTGATTGCTCATTTGGTTCAATAGGAATGTCAAGAGACTCATCTTTAGGTTCATCATTGGAGTCACCATTATCATCTCGGTTTTCATCCACGCTCTTCTTTACATTATCACCAGCACAAGTTTTCACGGAATCGAAAACAATAAGAGTACACAGAAGAAAATAGAGAACAATAAAATTTTTCTTCATCTTTGAAATCAAGAGATGTAATACAGACTTTTCTTTGATTCAGAAGTTTCTTGTTCTATTTTTGACTTCTTTCACATTTGAATCATAATAATTTGAGCTGCCAGTTACTATCAAGAGATCGTGAACCTTATGATAAAAAACATGCACGTGAATAGGTGTCAGAGTATTCTTCTAATTTTTGTGAATTCTTTTTTTTCTCACATTATTAAATTTCCAAATTATTATATTAACATATTCTTATTGTTTGTGAATTGATAGAATCAGGCGTTACTTTTTATAAATTAGGTACCCACACTTATCTTATTTGTAAATTCTAACTTTTGGCAATTATATGATATACTAGCTTCTGCCCGTGGTTTTCACCAGCGTTCCCACAGGAACCGTGCATTTTTCCGGGATAAAAAGTAGCCTATGTTACTCTCCGGTCCATTAACTATATCCATACCAAAAATCACGTCGATCAGTTGCTCCGTTATCGTGTGAAAGAAAGACAAACCAACAAAGTAACAAACACACTTTCGCATTTATAATATTAGTAGGACTAGTAGGATTAGTAATTAGTAGGATGCGAACCACTGTGCACTGACCTAAGTCACCTAAGTCACCGGACGACGAGTCGTTCACTATCACTGAGCCATCATCGCTTCTCGTCAGGGGTGGTAAATGCTGGTACAGAAAGTCCCTAAGCTTAGCTTAAAATGCCTAAGATTAATTATTATTTACCTCTCTTATAAACGTTTTTTTAATGTAGGTATCTATGTTAGGTACCTACGCGATTTCTGGGAAACGGTTAAATCCAGTAGTGAAAAACAATGAAAGGTTGGTGTCAGTGTTTGTTTCCAAATTCTTAATTTTCTGAATTCGTTTTTCCCTACATTCTTCATTTTTCTTAAAAAAAAGCATTTGTCAAAGGTAAGTGTCAATTTTGACGGTGATATTTGCAGTCAGCTTCAGCTGTTTACGTCACGTCAATACTCAATCGTCATGTCCATGTCAGAAATGCAAATGAGAAATCGAAAGATTTTGGCAACATATTCTAATTTGTGAGTTGGCTTCTTGATTAAACGCGTTTTGTGTACAAGCCTAATTATTAACCAAAATGTCCAAGAAAAAGGGAAACAAAAAAAATCAAGACTTAGATGACGATTTTGAAGAAAAGAAGACCGAAAACAACGATAGTCATGATGTAACCTCAAAAAGCAAAGGAAAGGGAAAAAAGAAGGGTAAAGGGAATGCTGGAGATTGGAGTGATAGTGAAGGAGAAGCGTCGAAGAAAATTCAACTTTCTGATGAGGAAGATGTACCGAAACCAGCTGCTAAGAAATCACAAAAGAAAGGTAGTTTATTGCGTGACACATATCCAAGTTTATTTCAGACATTACTTTTTGCCCCAGTGTATATATCTAGTATGTACTTAAATAATAATTTTATTAATCGCAACCACATGGAAACAACTTGTTTAGATTCGCAATTTCACTACAACCAATCCTAAACTTATACAGACACACAGTATGTTAACATATTGTTTTCCACACCACCATTTAACTAAAAAAGTTAAACCCGAATTAGCAGTCATGTAAACCAGTAAGTATTACATATATTTCTCAGATACTATTTTTGACTTCATAAGCCAGGGTCTCGTCCAGCAATTAAATAATATTATGCAATTCAATTCACTTCAATTGTTTAATGCATTCCATAATGTTACATGGATGTCAAAATTAGAATAACAGTTGTTATAAAAAAACAGATTGTATGACTGCAGTTTGGATGTCAATGAGAGTATGAAAGTCTGAAGAGAAGATACATAATTTGCATGCTGATAAAGCATAAGGATATATTGCTGGGATAGTACCTGACAAAAGTAACCAATTTGAGTTTTCCCACCAGTGACCCCATAAGATGCACCCAGTCAACTCACCAGATTAAAAAATATATCTATTTAATGTTGTCAGATACTAAGTCTTTTTCACTCTCCTGTACAGTTTAGTTCATGGTAGTTAAGTGATATTTTACAGAGCAAGTTACGCACTATTGTACTATCTCCAATGATATAACATTCATCTTAATTTTTTTTTATTATGGTTACCTATATCATTATATGCTTTGTACTTATGTTGTATATAATTCTTTTCTGCAGCTAAAAATAAAAAAAAAGGTGGTGATTCCGAGGATGAAGAGGATGACATCAAGTCCACCACCATAAGTTCAGTAGTCAAACCAACACCAAAGTCGAGTAAGAAAAAGAAAGGTTAGTATGTGGTGTTAAGCCGCAATTACTATGAATGGTATACAAAGCAAAAAAAAAAACACAAATCTTGATTTAAGGCACTCTCTGAAGCAATTCATCCAGTTTTTCGTCACACAAATATCGATTTCATAATAATTACCTTAAAAAAAATACAGTAGTATAGCCAATTGTCTATAGAAATGACTTATCTGTAAAATATGCTAGAGAAATGACCCAGAATCTGGTAAAAAAATTGCAAAAAGGACCCTGAAAATTTTATTTTGTTTTAATATGCTCAATTAAGTAGCCCCTTAAGTTATGTTTCCTTTGTCAAACTCCATTCTGTTGTGACATTTCTAATAATTATAGACTTATCTTTCCACACTGTCTAGCTAAACAGGTGTCTAAGTGTGTATTTATTGTAACACGGTTAAGGTTTATAATATTTTAAACAGGACTTATAAAGTGCATTAAAAAAAGTATAATTATGTACTTATGGCCTTATGTGGTTACAGGTCATCTAGTTACAGGGAATCATTGTAAGGGGATGTAGTGTGTGTTGCTATGTGGCTGTAGGACATTTTTTTAAATTTGATTATTTATGATTTTAGGAAAAGGTAAAAAAGATGACTGGTCAGATGAAGGTAGTGATTTGGAACTCAAAGAAGCATCAGAAGAAGAAATTGCTAAGCCTATTAGTAAAAAGAAAAGTAAGTACAAACTTTCAAGATATATGTGTAGCAATTTATAAACTGTTGCAATTCGAAAACATTGTTTACCGCGTTGAAAACAAAGTTAAATAAAGACTCATGTTTTTATCGCGATTAAGCCGCTCTGTTCTCATCACAGTAATATAACTATTTGTCTTTTTTGCATTACTATTTGCCATACCAATATTTGTGAGCAAAAGGCATGCTGTGATAAATCAATGAGAATTTTATACCTGGAAGTGTTAAAAAAATAGAATGTTGATGGAATTGATTCCAGTAGCATGTTGTATGTTTGATTCCTGTAATGTGACAAAAATTCATTCCCAGAAAACATGGTAACAGTGTTGGCTCTGTATCTGGTCTGAGCGTTGTGGGACCATGGTCCAATGGTGCTCATAGTTTTTCACTGAAACAAGTAAGAAATCAGAGAGGTTGGGTCTTACTCAACTGCACAAAAAAGTAGTGTAATGTTTTTAGAGTTTAAGTATGTATGTATGTTTCTATATACATACATGAGTTTCTTTATTCCACCATAACTTTTAAATGCCTGAATAGATTTGAATTATCGTTAGAATCCTTACATCACCCCGAGTGACACTGGTTAGGGCAGTCGTGTTTTCTATTTATGCAACTTTGTTGTTTATTTAATTACAGCCAAAAATAAAAAGAAAAATAAAGGAGTTGAATCTTCAGATGAAGAGGATGAGCACGATCCTGATGATGCCAAGTCTGTAGTTAGCAATGTATCTAGCAATACTGCCAAGCCTGTCGCCAAGTCTAAGAGTAAAAAAGGTATATATCTTTAGGAGATTTATTAAAAAACAAACATTTACACACATATACATACCACAGTGAAATTACTGGGCTTATGAGACTACCTAATGTCTCAGGGTAGCGGGCCCACTGCAGTGCCATGCAGGACTTTGTGTTTCAAAGTTCTGAGTGGCACTGAAATTTTTATGGGCCGTCGTTATGCTTACCATCAGGAAAAAAAACAAGATTGTCTCACTAGCAAATAAAAAAACATGCATAATCCTGTGTATTACAACTCCGCTATTTCTAACTAGTATCTGAGGGAAGTCTTCTATTTACTTTAGAACACATTTAAAATCAAATATTTTGCAAGAATACAGGATATAATATCACTTTCAAATCTATCCCATTTTTACAGGCGCAGGCTTATGAAAAGATGAAATTCGAATAACTTTACTGAATCTGATTTTTTTATTTTATTCTAGGTAAAGGCAAAAAAGAGGATTGGCCCGACGAAGAAAGTGATAAGGAACTGAAACTGCCTTCCGAAGATGAAGAAGTGGAAATACCCGTACCTATTGTCAAATCGAAAGGTATGAAAATAGCAGGGGCAACTCAATTAGGCATTGGATATATTTTAGATCTGTTAAATTTATCCATTTGCTTGTGAATTTGGTTTCATTTACTTAGCTCCCGTGATGGACATATGGGGATTCTGGTTGTGGTCATGGCTTCCCGTCAGGGAGAGACAAACTACACGTTTTACGTAATTTTAAGTTTTTTGCTCCTCCGAATTAAATTAAATTTCAAATGTCACACATGATATTGTTCTGTTGCATCACGACACAACCGGATATTGTAATTTGTAATCTTATCCGACTTAAGGTGCCATGAATTCGGTGGAGTCTATTTTCCCGTTCGACAAAGAAGTATGAAAGCTTCAGGTTTAAATTATCTTCCATCCTTTTCTCATGTTTTTAATTGGAAAGAGACATAATGATGACATTGTGAATAACAGAATCAGTACCTTTTGTTTCCAGATACATAAATATTTTGGTAAACTTTACAACTTGAATGATTCAATAACTTTTATTTATATTATTTTGATCAGGCAAGCACAAAAAGAAGAACAACATGGATGATATAGAAGCAGAGCTAGCGAAATTCGAAATTAAAGAGACTGAACCGGAACCAGAGCCATTTAAAACTAAGGTAAAAAATAATGTTACCATGGAAAAACAACAATCCGCCAATTAAAAAAAAATACAAAGAATAATAATAAAAACAAACTGTAAAGAAATGATACTCTATATGTCTCCCCTAATTTACACCTCATATGCTAAAACCCGTCAAACCGCTTAGGGCAGAGTGTGCCAAAGAAATAGACATTCCAACAATATACATACAATACTCTCGAAAAACATCCTCCTTTCCCTCGACAGTCGGGTAAATAATTAAAAGAAAATCTGACTTTCGAACAAATGTAACATCTCTGATATCTATCTCTTAAAGTTTCAGATTTCTCTGTACTGACCCTTTTATATAGATCACCCAGTAAAGTTGCCAACACCGATCAGGAGCACAAAGGTGCTATTCCACTGAAATAGTTGGCAATGTCTGTGTATATACTGTGTAACTGTATATATATTGTGTAACTGTTTATAGTTTTTCAGAAAGTCACCAGCTTTTTGTCTGTTGTTTGGTTGAATTTGACCTCATCGAATAAAATAATTCAAATACAAATGATAAGTATTATAATTTGTATTTGACTTGTGTTTTCAAAATGTGTTAGTCACAAAAGTTTTCGTAACTTTTGAAATAGATGTCAGTGTCACCCTTTAGAAAAATTTGGAGTTATTTTTTGCTGGCATGAGCGACAAAGAAAGTCTGAATAAATGGGGCTGCAACTATCTAATTGTTTTTTTAGTGTACCATAATTTTAAGTTGACAATTTCTTATAGGATAAGGAAAAGAAACCTATAGTCGAAGAGCAAAAAAAAGTTGTAGAGGAACCACCAAAAGATGAAGACGAGGTAATATTTATTAATATAATAATATTAAGTAATTTATTGAACTAAGAAAAGCGTAAAACGAGGTCTTGATGCTAAACCATTTTCTAACGCTAACGATTTATTTGAGAAATAGACAATACGCGATGCGCATAAACGAAGTGAAAGGGGCAGATGTAATACAAAATGTACAAAAGTGGAGCACGCTGACAAATTCATACACGCTCTCGGAATTCATTTAGAAACTCTCGGAAACTTGTCTATGGAAAACAAGCTGGTATCCCATCAGCTGATTTAAAAAGTAAAAAACTTTCGAAGGAAATCTTTCGAATCGGAAAGAAGGCAATTTACCAGGTGAAATCTGTTTACGATAGGTTGTAAATTGGCATGATTACGACAGCTTGCAAATCGGATACATCTGATTTAAACGAGAATATGCCTGCAGATTTCGTGTTTATCAATGAGTGAGTGACCTTAGCATGGTTCACCACCTTCGACCGCGTCGCCACTTGAGATCAATTGAGATAGTGGTTGAACGGTAACATATCAAGTGAGGAGGTTCTTTTCAAAACTTGACTATTCCACTTTCGACGGTACAATTTTTTTTTGTTTGCTAATATTGAAATTAAAACGCAGCGAAAATAAAATTAGGTCAAAACTTGATAATTACACCAGAAACTTTTTTCTGGTGTAATTATCAATATAACTCATGATTTTGTCAAAATTAGATTATTCCACTTCAAAATGACATTACCCATCACTATTTTCTCAAATTGTGCAAAAACATAAAAAGTGGAATAGTCAAGTTTTGAATAGAACCTCCTCAAGCTATCACGTAAAAGAAGCATGAATGATCAATAATTTATTATTTATCAAATCGGTAAACGAATGCTTGGTAACGAGCGGCTGACGCTATACGCATCAGAGGCGAACAACCTGTTTGTCTCGTATCTTACCAGTATAAAAAAATCTGATGTCAAAACCATTCCCCAGCTTGTACTTTGAACCTCAAGGCACCTAAAAGTTTAGCGGTGGCGGTTTGCATCAGTTGGGATGTTAGTTTTGATATATTTATTTATAAAAAAACTCAAGGTATCCGAGCTTTCTGAGAAAGAAAAAGAGAAATCCGAAGAACCCGCTGAAAAGAAACTAACTCACAAAGAGAAGAAGAAGCTCAAGAAACAGCAAGAGTATGAGAAGCAGATGGAGCTTCTGACTAAGAAAGGAGGGCAGGGGCACAGCGAATTGGATGCCAATTTCACTGTCAGTCAAGCGCAGAAAACTGCCGGTAAGTTATCTTCACCTCAGTATTAAATATACTTAATAATAATTAAAACACAATAAATCCTGTATGTATTTAAAATATGATAGATATCTTTTCTTCTGCGAGTGTCCGTCTAGGTTGGTACCACCGCTTTGCTCGTGAAGTCTGCCGCCAAGCAGTGTTGTGCAAGCATTACTGTGTTCCGGTTGCATGAGCAAAGTAGCCAGTGAAATTATGAGACAATGTATTAGGGTAACTGAAGTGCCGCGCAGGTCTTTGTGTCTCAAAGTTCTGAGTGGCACTGCAATTGTTATGGGCCGGCGTTATGGTTACGCAAACGACCGGCTCGTCTCGTTATCAAAACCTTAAAAATTTAAATACACACCTCAATAAATTGTTCTCCATTTAGGTCAAATGGCAGCATTAGAGAACGCAGTCGACATCAAGATCGAGAACTTCTCAATAGCCGCCAAGGGCAAAGATCTGTTCTTAAACGCGAATTTGCTCATCGCAAACGGCCGGAGATACGGTCTGGTAGGCCCCAATGGCCACGGAAAGACTACGCTGTTGAGGCACTTGGCTCAGAGGGCGTTCCCTCTGCCGCCTCATATAGACATACTGCTGTGTGAGCAAGAAGTGACTGCTAGCGAATCGAGCGCGGTCGACACACTGTTGGAAGCTGATGTTAAGAGGACTGGTAAGATTTGTCTTTTCATTTTTTTATGTATGTAATTACCTATACTTTGAGCAATGGCTACAAATACAGCTATTTTCTTTCTTTCTTTCTTTCTTTCTGACTTTCCTTCTTTCTTTCTTTATAATAGTTTCAATCAAACAAGTCGATGTAACTTTTGTTGTCGTGGAATAAAGAAACTCACATACATACATGAATCTCACATACATACATGAACCCTAAATACACTCCTTTTATGCGCAGTCGTGTAAAAACACAAACCTAAACCGAATTTTAGTTTCGCTTTCGCTTTCCAATAAATATCAAGGGAAAAGAGAGGGATGGAAGATGTTTGACAGGTCTAAACTTAGCTTTAGAGCTGTCAAATATCTTTCATTTTTGCCAAGTTAGACGCCAATGGCCGTTACTTTTACACTAGTAACAAGCAGGTAGATTAATTTGACAGATCTAAATTATATTCCATCCCATTCTCATGAGTTTTATTAGAAAGAGAGAGAGAGAGCGATACTAAACCTAGGTTTACGTTAGTAACATATTGTTTTATTGTTATTTGACTTCATGCCATCTAATTAGTTTGATGATTTCCCTTGCAGCTGGTTTAAATTAGTGTTATTTCCTTGTAGAGTTGCTCAATGAGTGCAAAGAGCTCGAAAAGGAGACTGAAAAAGGGAATATGAAAGTGCAAGACCGATTGAATGAGGTAAGTTATTAACAAAGGAGGTGATTTATATTATTCACTCAGACAAATCGCGTAAACAGCACTAGTTAGTGATGTCCTAATGCGTTATCGATTCGATTTCTTATAACAATAGTCTTTATTTATGAAGAAGTTT
Source organism: Crocallis elinguaria (assembly GCA_907269065.1). Lineage (NCBI taxonomy): Eukaryota > Metazoa > Arthropoda > Insecta > Lepidoptera > Geometridae > Crocallis > Crocallis elinguaria. Next base: position 12,434,204 of record OU026078.1, read on the forward strand.
TATCAATTTAACACATCATCAAGAATCCAACGAGTAATTATAATTAAATAATTTTGAAGTATTTTAGGTACTTATTTTTTTTTCATAAAAACTTCTACTTTTTACATAATCTGTGGAATCAATAAAATATTTATCGACAAATATCGGAGCTAAAGAGCACGTCGCTTCCATAAAATGACATTGTCCATGGAATATTGCAATTTTTTTGTCTATGGAACTTCTTAGCCGTGCTTATGTCAAAAGTAAAATAAATGGTTGGACGAAGTATTGTATAGGTATAATGGATCTTTTATAGGTATACGCAGAACTGAAGGCAATCGGTGCCGATTCGGCGGAACCCCGTGCTAGGCGGATTCTGGCCGGTCTGGGATTTAGCAAGGAAATGCAGAACAGAGCTACTAAGAACTTCTCCGGTGGCTGGCGAATGAGGGTATCGCTTGCTAGGTATGGTTTGTTTACATTTTCGATAGAAAAACGCTGTATGGTATGTGCAGCATCTTTCTATCTTCTTCTCCTCCTTCGTTCCCTTGTTCCATTTTTATATGGGGTCCGCGCGAGTACGTCTTTACAGATATACTACTTTTTAGGGTTTTCGATTTTTTTTAAGGCAGGACGCCTGCTTGTCTCTAACTCTCCTTAGGAATTCTAAAGAGTATGACCATATTCTTAAATCTACCAAGGGTGCGCAATGCGGCTTGGTTGGATGTCACATGTTCTCGAATTTTTTCGTATGATCCTTGAACATGCGGGTTTCCTCACGACGTTTTCCTTCACCGTTTTCAGGAGAATGTGGTAAAATCCCCATATAACTTGATTTAAGTTATTGGTGCGAAGCTGACCTGAGATTCAAATCAAATCAAATCAAATCAAACATTTATTTGCAAGAATACATAATATTACATATTTCAGATGTTCCAAAAATAAAGTCACAGTATTCAGCCTGCAAGCAGGCGTGCAAATATTAAAATAGTCATATTAATGTTATGTCACTTAAAGTTTAAAATATTCAGCTATGCTATAGAAACAGTTTTGTAATAGCCACTTATACAGGTTTTTGTTAAATTGATTGCCATTTAATATTTTGATGTCCTCCGGTAATTTATTATATACTTTATGACACATATTGTACACATTTCTTTTGTAAATATCTTTATGACAAGGAGGCTGATACAAAAGGTTTTGGAATCTGGCTCTTTTCTGTCGTGTTATAATTTCATTACGCGTTTTGAAATATATGGCATGCGATTTCACAAACACACACACCTCTCTTATGTACATGCAGGGAAGTGGAAGTAATTCTCACAGCTTGTCGACATCCGTGGGCCTAATCACTCCTTTCCGGGAAAACATACCAATTCAAACTCACCCTGTATATGAATTTACTTATCAATATATGTCATATTAACACCATTTTCTGTTACTTCCAGGGCTTTATACATGGAACCTACGCTGTTATTGCTCGACGAACCTACCAACCATTTAGATCTGAACGCTGTAATTTGGCTTGATAAGTAAGTACACTTCTGCAGTACGCTAAAGCCATCGATATACTAACCCCGAGAGATCAATACTGTACTATCTGATCTCACAACAATGTATTGATGTTGCTATAACTAATATCAGCGCTGAGCCTATCAGCGCACGGGGATTCGGCGCGAGGCGGTGGCTTAGCCAATCAGAGCGCATTATGTCTAGACAAAAATGGTAGAATTTCTTTCATGCAATCGTAAGGTACACACGTTTCCCTTGAACGGAAATTGTGGATCAAAGCATTGCTCATCAAAAATTAATGGAAGCCAATTATTCTTCTATGTTATATAGTGACCATTTCAAATCTAATATTTTTTAGTGACCATTTCAAATCTAATATTTTTTAAAACGCGAGCATGTTTACTGGTTATAATGACAACTTGTCATTGACAAGCACCAGCGATGGTGGCGCTATCTGATTTTAGCTTTGTCTGTACTTCCCCATTGAAAGTCGAGTAAAAAAATTGCATTGAGACGCTTTGAGTTTCAAAAAAATGCATCGCGCTCTTGAGAGATCAGCTCTCATGAAAAATTTTGCTACTATCAGGACCCATTTAGCATCTTCTGCTCTATGGTCTCTTCAAAAAAATCACGTTTTATTGCACATTTTATTTTTCAGCTACCTACAAGGCTGGAAGAAAACTCTTCTCGTAGTATCTCACGACCAGTCTTTCTTAGACAACGTTTGCAATGAGATCATTCACTTGGACCAGCAAAAGTTGTTCTACTACAAAGGGAACTATTCCATGTTCAAGAAAATGTTCGTGCAAAAGCGAAAAGAGCAGATAAAGGAGTACGAGAAACAGGAGAAGAGGTTGAAGGACTTGAAGGCGCACGGGCAGTCTAAGAAAGCGGCTGTAAGTTTGGAATAGGGATGTTGACTCCATTTATTTTATGATGTCATTCAATTTGTTTTCTCATGAGAATCAAACGTATGTCGAAAAAACTGGAAATCGAACGCTAGAAACGTCAAATATGAGAGTCAAAGTCGGGGATCTACTGAACGCTAAATGGCCCCACACAAATTGAACAGAATATCTGACGTAATTTGTTCAACGTGGGCCGTAAAGCTGTACTACAAACATGCAATTTGTCGATTTGGATAGTTGTAGATCTAGGATTTAACTTTAAATGCCATTTCTTCAATAAAAAAATTCGAATTTCGAAAATTCAAATTGGATGCTGTTTAACACGTGTTTCATTTTTTAATGGTATATAGACTTAACTTTTCTGAATCCACCACAGGAAAAGAAACAGAAAGAAGCTCTAACACGCAAGCAAGAGAAAAACCGAAATAAAACATCGAACGACGACGTTGAAGGCGCCGCGCCGGTGTCCCTTCTACAAAGGCCTAAAGAGTACATCGTGAAATTCTCGTTCCCAGACCCTCCACCATTACAGCCGCCCATACTTGGATTGCACAGTAAGTTTTTTTTAATGTTATTTGGTAACGAGTCGAGCTGGTCGTTTGCCTGATGGTAAGCATAACGCCGGCCCATAACAATTGCAGTGTCACCCAGAACTTTGAAACACAAAGGCCTGCGCGGCACTGCACTGCGCTCGTTACCCTGAGACATTAGCTATTAAGTCTCATAAGCCCAGTAATTTCACTGGCTACTCTGCTCATCAAACCGGAACACAGTAATGCTTGCACACTACTGCTTGGCGGTCGACTTCACGAGCAAAGCGGTGGTAACAACCCAGACGGACACTCTCAGAAGAGTTAGTCCTACCGCTAACAAGTCTACAAGTTGGTCTTTAATATTACGCAAATTAAAATAAAATAAATTGTCTTACAGATGTGGACTTCAATTTCTCCAGTCAAAAGAGTCTATTCAGAGGGGTTGACTTCGGTATTGACTTGAACTCGCGTATTGCCATCGTCGGTCCTAACGGCGTCGGAAAATCTACCTTCTTAAAACTACTGGTCGGAGAGCTCAGCCCTATCAAGGGAGACCTTATTAGGAATCATAGACTGGTATGTATAATTTATTTTACTAAGAACTAGCTGTGCCCCGCGGCTTCGCCCAGGTAGCCTAAGTTATACCTTGTAACGTAGTTCCGACTGAAAATCAGTGACTAAGGTCATTGACCTTACTTATGTGCTGAGTCGGCCTTTTCCTGACATCACAATATTACATTGTCTATTGTTAGTGTTCAATTGTGTGTTATTGTATTCTAATGTAATGTTGTGTTGTCCAGAAATAAATGTATTTTCTTTCTTTCTTTCTTCTTCTTTCTTCTTAAATGGGTTTGGCCCGGTCATAATATCTGCCGCATGCCGACAGAATAATAACACTCTTTATTTTTCCATTTCGCAGAGGATAGGTCGCTTCGACCAGCATTCGGGTGAACATTTAACAGCTGAAGAGTCGCCAGCGGAGTACCTGCAGCGGTTATTCGGGCTCCAGTATGAGAAGGCTCGCAAAGCGCTGGGAACATTTGGGTTGGCCAGCCACGCGCATACAATCAAAATGAAAGACCTGAGTGGGGGGCAGAAGGCCAGGGTGGCACTAGCGGAACTGACGCTTATGGCACCTGATGTGGTCATATTGGTCAGTGAACATTCTGGATATTCCAGTTTCTTAATTTATTTAAGGGCAAGATACAGTGCGCCGCTTTCTCGCTCGCGCATCTCAACATTTTTGAAGATAATCAATATTTTAATATTATTATGAAATATCGCATTCAGTTAAACGGTTCGGTTGCTATGTTATAATTTTAATGACGTGCGTCTACTGAGCGCTAAAACGCCCCATACAAATTGGACAGAACATTTGACGTCACTAGTTCTACGCTGGCCGTAAAGCTGTACTAAAAACACGCATTTTGATGATTTTGCCGTGAAAAAATGCGTTTAAGTACACAGTTGTTGTACAATTTTTTATTCACTAATATGTAAAGAATCTGATGGTATCATTTATATTACTATTGCATGATAAAAAAAAATCGTTGAATTCGTGAAACTTTTAGATCTTTGTGGAAATTATATATTTTTTGTGAATTACATTTTTATTGTGATTGTTTTTAAATCTGTATAACGACAGTAAATATGTATATTGTGTTTCATGCAACATCCCAATTCCAGGACGAACCTACAAACAACTTGGATATCGAGAGTATAGACGCTCTCGCCGAAGCCATCAACGCGTACAAAGGAGGCGTCATTATCGTTTCCCACGACGAACGGCTCATTAGGGAGACTGAGTGCACCCTGTATGTTATCGAGGACCAGACTATCAATGAGGTGAGAGTTAATGTGCTATCATATTCATCACTAGCTGCGCTCCGCGGGTTCGCCCGCGCCGCTTAAGTTACTCCTTATAACATCAGCTATCTGCCAGTGAAAGTCCTGTCAAAATCGGTCCAGCCGTTTCGGAGATTAACAACAATACACAGAGCACAAACAGACAGACAGACACAATTTTTTTTTTGTTTGTATTGACAAACAAACGGCATTGGCCGTATATGCAGACTTCACGAGCAAAGCGGTGGTAACAACCCAGACGGACACTCGCAGAAGAGTTAGTCCTCCCACTAACAAATCGTCTAATCATATCAAAACGTCTAATGGCGTACATATTGTAGTCAATTATACTATTCTTGTGCTTATAACAAATTTCTTTCCAGGTCGACGGAGACTTCGACGACTACCGTAAAGAGCTGCTGGAGAGTCTCGGGGAGACTATCAATTCGCCTTCGATCATTGCAAACGCTGCTGTGCTCCAGTAAACCGATCGTACACGCAAATTACAACCTTATTTCAACATATTATGTATTATTACTCACCAGATTGGAGTGTACGATCTTTCTTTGTTTATTAATCTTTATAGAATCGTTTTTAATGACGTTACCATAGCCCACCACTCAGATCTTTTTATAAGGACATTGTTCCGTGGTATAGTTCGTGCAAATCTTTTTGAGCCCTTTACTACTAGCCAATTTTCCTGTTCTTCTCTGTGAAGTTCACTCAATAGTATACTTATATAATAGTATTGACACTTATGTTAATCATTTACATAATGAACATTGTATATGTATATGTATATTCATGATAGACTGATAGGCCATACGATACGCGCCGCCGCAAAAGTCGCATTTTGGATTCGAGTGTCAATTTCTATCTGGCACTTCTAAGCAAATCCAAATTGCTTCTTTGTTTGTCTGTTTTTATTTGCGTTGTCAGAATTCACGAATGACCTAGGGTCGATACTCAACGGACTCACATGACTCAAAACCTTTAGAACTGTACTGTCTATAGATGCCACCTTACAAGGCCCTTAATTCGTTATACAACATTGGTTATACAAGTTGCACAATTTTCTATCTCGTTCTAAACAAGCAATGCTCACTGAAGTGCCTATACACAACCACGCACGAGTTGTTGGTAATTTAGATTATTAAATGAATCTTAGGAACCATTCAGTGTAATGTGCGTCTTCCTATGACCCCAATTTTAGATGTAGGAAACGATAATTACGACTCGAATTCAGAGGCATGAAAAAAATGTTAACCATCTGTGTATATAAATTGTAATATTTAAAAAAAAAATACTAATGTACCCATTCACATGCATTGTCTTTCCCACATGGTGGTCGATGGGTTTAAATTCTGTAGCTCGTAGGTTCGATTCCCGTAACTGAACAAATATTTGCGCATTAGAAAAAAGCGCAAGTATTTGTAATGTCTGGGCGTTCTATGACCATAAGGGCCAGAGTATTTCTCATATAATATACTTAGTGCATTCAGGAATTCCGAAAAGCGGAATATTCCGATATTTATCCATTTCTACCAAACACAACAATATTTATTGGTCTGGCAACATTCGTCTATTCGCCATCTTTTGCTTCTCAGATAAATGTTGCCGTACCATTGAATATTGCCTCCGCGTTGGTACAAATGGGTCATTATTGGAATATCTCTCTTTTTGGAATTACCCGAATGCACTATACTTTAATGATTAAACGAACTTACCTGTAAGTTAAGTTCTATCATAATTATGTGAAGTAGTGAGTTTGAAGAGATTTTATATATACACTTGTAGTAGCACGCATAATGTTGCCTTGTCTATGCACTAAGTTCAGAGAGAGAAAAAAAAAATATGTAGGTAGACCGCACAATTTCATTATTTCGTGCGGTCGGCTGGTTCTTCATTTAGTTCAGAGCTTATCAGTTCAAGTAGATATTTCACTATTCGGGACCTATGAAATAGGTAATCTGGGTGGGCGGGATGCTATCTCTTCAAACTCACTACTTCACATAATTATGATAGAACTTAACTTACAGGTAAGTTCGTTTAATCATTAAATTATGTTACAGTATTGAGTTTGAAGAGATTTTATATATACACTTGTAGATGTTGAGAGAAGTTGTGAAATATCTATTTCAGTTGAAAGTATTACAGAAGTAAATATATTTAATATTTCTTCAATAATTGACATAATAAATGTACTTAATCACTCAATTAAAAGGTAATGTTTCTTAAATAAACTATTAACATAATAGCTACAGTAAATTTTAGCATAAATCAATCAATTTTACTTCTAGCAAAACAATGATTTGATTCTGTATATGCTGTCTGTTATATGCCTGTTATAAAACTTGGCAAATATTGTAGAGCCGCCGGACCAACCGGCAGTCTTCCTGATAACATCCAAATTCACACCGAGCTTATGAGCTTTTGAGGTGTCTAGTACTATGTGCAGAGTACTGTGTGAAATCTATTCCACAGACCCACAACGTATACTCTTTATCCATCTGCTAAGTGTTTGGGGAGAAACTTTATTATATGGTTTTTTATAGAAATAAAAATAGAGTTGTGATGATCACGTAATGCCGCTACATTACTTTTAAATAATCCGTTAATAATTAAGCCGGACCTATGTCAGGTCTGTCTCGAAAAATTGGCAGCATCAGCGTTGGCTGAGTTGCGTTTACACTTGACGTTTTTATTAAGTCAGGGATCCTAATGGAAATATCATTCCGCCAATTTTGAAAATTTCGGATATCTATTTTTGAAATAGTTTGTACTCTATGCGCTGTTACCAGCGCCAGCAGGGTAACTAGCTTCTTTAGTGATTTTTTCTAAAGAATGAGATTAATTAGGAATCCAAGTGGCTAGAGTTTCAATTACTAATGTAGTATCCCAGTGGATTCATACTTAGGTAAGGGAGGGCGAAGCCTAAATATACCCTTAAAACACAGTCGTCTGTGCTTATCTGACTTCCTAATACTAAGGAAGGTGTAGATCTAAACCCATTTAGAGTGCCGTATAGCGCTCCCGATTGAAATAACTCTGTTAAAACATGAATAATAACTGGAATGTGTAAGTATCATATTACTTAATTTAATTATCTGACAGAGACGCTATTAATGTGTCTAAAGACCCGGGAGGGAGTTTTCTTATTAGAGACTCCCGCACAATACTCCGGCATCCAGGGTAATCTGCCGCTGGATCTGGCAGAAACTGGAATGAGAGATTATTAGGTCCTCAGAAGTTTGAAAAAACCAGTGGTTTAGTTTGTAAAAAACTGGTTAAATAGGGGATACCAAGGTTCAGCTGGCCATGTTGGCCCGACCAGTATGCACTTAGCTTTGTCGCTAATAATTTTTATCAATGTTTTTTTAAAATTATTGAGTAGGAAGGGAGCCCGTAAAAACGGGTTCCTGGTTCATGGTATTTTTATACAATTTTGACCAATTCACAGAGAAAGCGTCAAGCATCAGGGTCTTTGTGCCATGATATGTATACAGGACATTTTTTATTTATTCAACTAGCAATCATGTCAATCTCTGGTAGCCCGAAATTGTTAATGATTTGCTGAAAGGCAAGATCAGATAGTTCCCATTCAATATCCGGGTGAATACACCTTGATTCAGTATCTGCTATAATATTTTCTGTAGATGGAATGTATAGCGCTGTTATAAATAGAATTCGCGCTTCAAACCATTGTTGTATATCTTTGGTCAGTTTGTGAGATGGGGGAATTGGATTCCTCCCATACGATTAATGTAAAAAATCGCAGTTGTATTATCTATTCGCAAGATAATATGACAATTGGATAAATCCTCTAGACAAATTTTTAATCTTATGAATGTGAAGTTTTCTTTCTTCCCGACTTCAGCTACCGCTTGCCGTTTTTCCCGCACAGGCTATCCCCCAACCCCCCATAGTCGAAGCATCTGAATTCGTCAAATTTAATTTGATTTTTTGGATTTTCGATAGATTTAATCCACCAATCGAAATCTGACTGTAAACTTACAGGCAAATTCATGTACTTTTCATTTTTGCAATGTTATCCATACATTCGCTATAGCTATGTGATATTAGACAGGTATCGTTAAGATATATTGCCAATAAATAATCAGCACAGCGTGGCATTCTGACCACCGTTTTCATTATTTTTGTGAAGACAAAAGGTGCCGTATTGACACCAAACGGTAGGGCATTAAATTCAGACAAGTTACCGTTCAAACTAAATCTTGAATATTTTTTAGAGTTATCATGAACTTTCACTTAATAATATGCGTCTTTGAGATCAATAGTTGACCTGAGACAACATCTTGAGATTAGTTTGATCATTATTCTAAAATCTTCTAATTCAAATGAACATGTTGAATGAACTCGTTTAGCTTTTTCAAATTTAGGATAAAGCGTGCTTTTCCGTTCGGTTTGGGTAAAAAGATATTGGATATCCTCACAGGGCTCACAATGAGGTATAGCACCTATAGAAATTAAATTATGTATAGCTTGATCAAATTCAAGTTTTTCTGAGTGTGCATAATTTCGGGTTTGAGGTATACAATGCTGATATGGAGTTTCAGTGAACGGAATTTCATAACCACGTATCCACGATAAAATTATTTTATCTGCGGTTATTTGTGACCATTGGTTGTAAAAAACAGATAGTCTACCGGCGTAATTTACCGTATTGTCTAGCGGCGGCCGCGACTGAAGTTCAGTCGCGATGTCCTCGATGATGGCGAGTGCTGTTGCCTCTGAGGTGCAGACTCCTTCATCTTTGAGGGCGCCGATGGCTGCTGTCTGTGGTTTTGAACCGGAGCCTTCCCGTTTCAATTTCTGTTAACGACTTGATGCTTTGGTTTTGTAGCAATAGTCTTGTTAGAGGTGGAAGCTTTGAGATCCACACCTGTTTTATTGATCGCTTGTGCGGTCTTTAAAGTTTCGGCAAGTTCTTGGCTACAAGAAAACTATCTATTATCGTGAGCAGCATCTGATCTTTCAAGTCCTTCTTTAGTACAGCCAATATGAAATTTCGCCTCGTTATTGACTCACTGAGTTGTGTGTCACAGATGATGCGCCCAGCATCATTCAGCAGCTTTAGAACAGTTGGATCTTTATTATCCTTACTAAGAAGAGTCTTATAGGCTCGTCAAGACAAGCAATACCGTTGCTAATTTTGCCTTAGCTTGGTTCTGTTCGTGGAACATCCTCACTGCTGGAAGCACCTTTAATCACTGGTGGTGGAGATACATCCTCCAGTATTGTCACGTTGGCTATATCCAGCGAACGATCGGAACTCGCGTGTAACGCGCTAGTCGACGGTCTTGGTTCGCGTAGCTCTTGATTTTCGTTTTCAACATTAACAGCAAATTGTAAATTTGTGTCTAATATACGTAATTATACGTATACCTTCATATTATTATCATAGGATAACCTCAACAAGTTGCTATATGCATGGCGTATTAGGTACGCATAGGTATACAGCGAGTAAGATGAACTCGTGGCGTTGCATCGTGAACTCGAGTAAAAAATAGGTTAAGTAACAACTCGAATCGTTGGAACGTGAAACCTCGTATACATTATTATCGGTAAGTGGCAACTCGAATTGTTGAAACGTGAACATTAGAACTTAACTTATATAGTTAAAATGTTACCTTCCGGTTCGTTTCATATTATTATTATAGGACAACCTCAACAGGTTGCTACATGCATGGCGTATTAGGTACGCATAGGTATACAGCGAGTAAGATGAACTCGAGTAAAAAATAGGTTAAGTAACAACTTGAACCGTTGGAACGTTAAACATCGTATGTATTTAAGTGACAACTCAAACGTGAACCGAAGAAATTGCAAATTACTTAAATAGTTAAAATGTTACCTTTCGGGTCGTTTCATCTTTTTATTATTATAGATAACCTCAACAGGTTGCTATATGAATGGCGTATTAGGTACGCATAGTTATACAGCGAGTAAAATGAACTCGAGTAAGAAGTAGGTTAAGTAACAACTTGAATCGTTGGAACGTTAAACCTCGTATGCATTATTATCGTTAAGTGACAACTCCAATCGTTGAAACGTGAACATTAGAACTTAACTTAAATAGTTAAAATGTTACCTTTCGGGTCGTTTCATATTATTATTATAGAATAACCTCAACAGGTTGCTATATGCATGGCGTATTAGGTACGCATAGGTATACAGCGAGTAGGATGAACTCGAGTAAAAAGTAGGTTAAGTAACAACTCGAATCGTTGGAACGTTAAACCTCGTATGCATTATTATCAGTAAGTGACAACTCAAACGTGGACCGAACAAATTGCAAATTACTTAATTAGTTCGAATGTTACCTTTCGGGTCGTTTCATATTATTATTATAGGATAACCTCAACAGGTTGCTATATGGATGGCGTATTAAGTACGCATAGGTATACAGCGAGTAAGATGAACTCGTGGCGTTGCATCGTGAACTCGAGTAAAAAAAATGGGTTAAGTAAGAACTCGAATCGTTGGAACGTGAAACCTCATATGCAATCGATAGTTATCGGTAATTGTGCAAATTACTTACAAATATTCCCACTCGTCGTTATGTTTCCTCTTCGGCATCTTGATTTTGACGAAAAATCTTGTTAACACGGAGAAACTTAGAAAAACCAACTTTGTAGTGCGACGCGGCGGAGCACTGCAACGTGAATGAAGAACCAGCCGACCGCACGAAATAATGAAATTGTGCGGTCTACCTACATATTTTTTTTTTCTCTCTCTGAACTTAGTGCATAGACAAGGCAACATTATGCGTGCTACTACAAGTGTATATATAAAATCTCTTCAAACTCAATACTGTAACATAATTACTAGGAGTCCCTGCATGTAGGGAATTATAAACTATCAAGATCATAGTCTCGTAAAACTCAGACATGGATCAAAATAACTCACCGGTGAGCTGTGGTTGTAGAAACATGTTTGAATATTCACGAAAAAAAAACTAATTTCCAAGTTAGTATTGCCAATTTAAAATTTTTACATACCTACGCCGAATAGTTTGTATCAGTTTGTATTTTATGTATTTTTTAATTAATGTCAGACTTAATTTCATTGATGAATTAAATGTTGTAAGATATGTATTTTATTGCGATAGAATGCTGTGTTTGTACGATATAGTCATAAATAATGAATATATTTATTATTATTCTTGAATAAATTTTTGTTACAAAATTAACAAAATCTTTTCATTTTACGATCCTTCGTGTCGAGGTCTGGCTGCAAATTGCACGCTCTCCCAGTGGTACCATAAACGCCAGCCAGCAGCATGTAAACGCTCATCATCATCATCGCTTAGATGATGATGATGATGATTATTATTATTATTTTACCTGATGCCTCCTGTAGTAATCTTTACAACAACAAACAACCTATTTGCTACAGAAAAATGGCAACTATACAGTTTATTTTTGTGAATTTGAATGAGCTTCCTTCACAGTTACAAAGCTACCTTTTACTACCTTAAATAAAAACATAAAGGTGGTGTTTCCGGCATTTGTACCCCAACTGCGTCCATCCAATCTCAAGTTTTTTCCTCAATTTGCTTGCAGCCTTTCGCCCCTCCATTACGAACTTCTCAGCTTCATTAGAGGATTTAAAACGCAAATTTCCTTTTCGATTGTAACTTTTTTCCACTTCTTAAAAGAAAGCTTCTTTTAAAACTTGGAAGAAAATTAGTATCCTTCCCTTTGAGGGGCAGAACGTGTTTTAAGAGATTCATTTGGATACTCGACTCCATCTGTTAGAATAATAATGTTTCCGTAGCTGATTAAGTTTTTATCTTCGTCCCATTTTGTGCAAATTTGTACTCTTTTAATCATATTTATCTACACTAGTGACGATGTTAAAAGTAGATGAACGATATTTTAATAGTTTTAGTTTTATAATTTACGTCTTTAGTAGTTTGTTAAAAAATGATGTTCTGTGCGAATTTTTTCTTCAAATGTAGTACCTTAATATTTACTATCTAGTATCTACCCTGGTGTAGGTAGTTCTACGTAAGGGTAATTTATACTCGATAGGCACTTATATGAAAAGGACAGCTACGTGAAACAAATTCGAGCCCATGAAGAAATATAAAAAAATGTTAAGCATATGTTTCTGAGCTCTAAATGCTGTACTGTTCACAATAAATTAGAAGATAAGTTTGCTACGCCCTACAGGGTGCATAGATTTATACAAAAGTAGGTACCTACTCCATTGTATTAAATGTATGTATGCAAGAAATAAATAAATAAATAAATAAATAGATATATTTCAAAGATAAATCTATTGGTCCACCATTACTAATATCACCTCACGAACGAGTCCAACAACGTAGACGCCGCAACCAGATTTCCACTTACACGCTAAACGCATTACTTTGAATTATCCACTAACAAGCCAACAATGAGGCTTGCCGTCACCCCAAGAGCCTATTACCGTCTCGAGAGCATCCCCGCCCCTCCTTATGTTATTCCTCACTCTACAACCTTGTCACACTCACTATCACCCTATTTATAACATTAATCAAATATAAGATTAGCAGCACCGTATTATGATAGAGTCCTAAATCTCCCGAGTAGAATAATGTCGTACAATGTGTATACAATGGAAGCGATTATACTCCCCTGCGACATGATTTTATTTGTGCAGTTATTGCGTTGGAGAGATATTTAAATTTCATTAGGTTTGTTTTACACTTAATTTGTGAGGGGAGTGTTGTGTTGTATCGTTGGGGTGGGACTTCAAATGCCCTCCGAATTCGACGGTTTGAATTAAGTAGGTAGATACACGAATCTGATAAGACGCCCCGTTGTAGTGTTATCGGCTAGTTATCTGATCGAACGTGATCAGTTTTAAACTGAAGATTAGTGAGAGTATTATCGGCGTGGTTTCGGGTGTCGTTGATGGATTATTTAGAAAGTTGAGCGGATAATGTGTCCAGTGGGCTTATTTTTTATCCAAAGGTTACCGTCCTTAGGTAACCTAAGCACGGTAAGGTTTACCGTATTCGAAATTTTCCATAGTCTCTTCTCGTTTCCATCATCACACCAGCCCCATAACAGCTTCATAACATTGTTAGTAGGATGACATGGTACAATATTATCGAAACTTATAGACGTCTGTTTAAAATTTCAACTCATTTAATTTACGGGAAGTTGATAAAAATTCGATTACCAAGATGTTTTATTTGTTCATTAGAAACACATAGCCATCAAAAAACACAGTTTTAAAATACTTGTGAAGATAGATGGCGACTTTTTATTCTTAGATTTAAGATTTACATTAATTCTTAGGTTAGGTACTAACTTATTTAATTTTTATGGAAAATCTCTTGAGGTAACAACAGTTCCAGTCAGTTCCTATATCTATTTACGAACCTGAATAATAAGACAAATAAATTGAATCTCAAAAAATGAAAATATGTTTGACATTTGAATAAATTGTTGCATATTTGTTTCCAAGCTGCTGTACAATTATTTGTTGATACTTGAACAGTGAGTGAGGTACTCGCAATCGTAATCGATATCCGTGACTCTTGTTTCGTTACTATAATACTTTAAAATTTGAAGTACCCACAATCGATTAATTTGAATCGAAATAAGCTACCTCTATTAGCGAATTATAAATTGTGTGCACACTGGAGCCCTAAGTGGGGGCATTCGCGGCGGACTCCATTAGTGGTGTTCGTCGGACTGTCACAATCATTTTTCTTTCCCGTCGCTGCTAATTCACGGCTGCGCTCCGGTGAGCACGTACCCTGGTGGGCATGTCTTGATACTTTCAAAATGTATGGAGAGGCGCCCGCGGCCTTAGACCCTTATCAGAGTAAGAACGAAATTGTCTTTCGCGCCCTTTGGTCGACGCTTTTAGATCAATTATATTTCTGTTTTGGTTAATAAATAACAACCTACTTACCTATAAAAAAAAAATCTACTATGTCAATATTTTCAATAAAAAAAACAACATTTTTACTGTTTTACGCTTTCAATTTGGCGTCCCATGCGTCTCGATCTACCCCAGGGCCGGCGGTGAACGCTCCCATATTGGAGCAATGGATTTGAAGAGATCGTGAATGGTGAACTGTAGGAACCATTATAATATATTGGGAGTTCCCTATTGATTAGGAAGGAGTACTTAGTATCTTGATGGAGTTCCCTTTCTGAGAAGTGTGAATTATGGAAAGTTGGTAACAGCCTTTCTTAAGTCGATTACTTTGTAATAATCATAATGCTCTGCAATCCCATCGATTATATAATTATTATATGTATATTATTTTTTCTAATATCTTCAGTGCTATTATAAATAAATAGTATTGAATAAATACCTACCTGTAAAATGAACTCAATTAGGTACGCTAAATGCCAATTACTTGCTCTACGTTACCTAGAGTATACATACATAGGTACATATACATATTGAATAAAAAGTCTCATGCCTTGTCTCGATCGGTCTTATGCCCTGTCTTATGTTCCGTCTTAGGGTAACGAGTGAAATGCACAGGTTTTTGTGTTCAAAGCTCTGATGCACAGCAATTTTTATGTTGTTTAATACGCTTAACATCAGGCAAATGACATGTCCGTCATCCAATATAAATAATAGAATACGAGTAGATACCTATATAAAAAGTTAAGGTTCATTAAATTCAAGTATCAAAACTATAGGGGCAGTAGTCAAAGTACGGAGGCTGATATCGACTTTTATTACCCCAGAGGGGTTGGTCATTAGCGGAATAAAGCGGCTGCCACCTGATAAAGTGCGTTTTGTTGCTCAGTTACGTGTTATTTTAAAACCAGCGTTAAAGGGATGAATTGCCTTCCTATTGTTCTTGGGGCATCGTTTTATTCAATACCAAAAACATTCTGATAGGAAAATTTAATACGTCACGTAAGGGTATAGAGGTTAAAGCATTGTGTAATATCAAGGTAGGGAGATATAATAGGTATCTAACTACAAGGAAACTATTTCCCACGTACCACAAAACAACAGAAACACCTGTTTAACTAGACAAGTGTCTAAAGATAAACGTCTAAAGTGATTAAAAACTAGCTGCTGCCCCGCGGGGCTAAACTTTCCTTTGTTGACCATCGATTTGGAAACTCACGTTTTTATAGTAGTTAGTACTCTTAAATAGAAAGCTTTTTACAAATATCTCAAGGTGCGGAGATTCACGGTTTACGAGATATAATTTTTTAAAGTTTCGATATAAATTGGAAAATAACACGCCATTTGCAAGATTTTTATGGATAAACTGTCATGGTAGACGTCAAAGTTGACATTTACGTTCCGTTGATGCTAGAGGTGTATTTTATTAAATTTTATTTCTTATATTTTCTAAAATATAATTTTATTTTCATTTATTAAATTTGGTGTGTAATTAATGTGCACAATAACCTTGCTTTATTACACAATTACATTGACTTTTTTTACACAAAAAATAACGAATTTATGTTTATACTGCGGAATGGAACGTGAAGCGACGCCATTTTGTTTTGTAGCGTCTTTTTATCTGTTTCTGTTAGTTGTCAGTGTCAGTCATCGTTTGTTGTTGTGTTTTATTCTCACTACATGAATATCCGAAAAATACCCAAAACCGAATCAGAGCACCCCACTTTCCACGTGGTCTTGTCTGCCCTACCCCTAGAGTGTATATAAAAACGCGGAGGCGCGCAAGGAAGAGCAGCCCTCGCCCGCCGTGACGAAGCACGGGAACCGTGCGAGGTGGAGCGGCGGAGGCTGGTCGCCGAAGGCGACCAAAGCCGAAGCTGCGGAGCCGAGCACGAGTGACCGTGCTTCGTCACGCAAGGGCGGAAGGGCTGCTCTTCACGCAGCGCCGAAGCTAGGGCGGAGTCAAACTGTATTCTAACCTCAAAACTTTAATCATGGGTATCTTTATAACCATGGGGCTCCGCGGGTTGGGGATGGTACAGGGGGGGGTAGTTCTCCTCTCCCTACCCCCTCCCTCCTCTCCCCGCCCCATAAATCGATAGATATTTATGGAAAAATGTAGTCTAACCTCAAAACTTTAACCATGGATATCTCCATAACCATGGGGCTCCGCGGGGTGGGGATGGTACAGGGGGGTATCCCTCCCCCCCTCCCCCCTCACCCCCCGCCCCCCCAAAATCGATGGTCAACAAAGGAAAGTTTAACCCTAAAATTAAAGTAGCCTAAGTTACTCCTTGTAACATCAGCTATCTGCCAGTGAAAGTCCCGTCAAAATCGGTCCAGCTGTTTCGGAGATTACCCGGAACAAACAGACAGACAGACAAAAATTTTAAAAATGGTTGTTTTGTTATAAATACCCTATATACTTTCATATGCATTTAGTAAAAATCTTTTATTTTGATATTACAAACAGACACTTCAATTTTATTTAGTTGTATAGAGTATAGATGTCACAAAAGAATTGAGTCAGATAATCATTAGACACTATTTAAATCATGATTTGTGATCGCTTTTGTGGTTCTTATTCATATTAATTTATTTTGCACACACGGATACTGCCTGAGGTTGCCGAAATCCTAGCCAAGCCGCAATTTAGGTATATCTTTCAACAAACATGCTCGTTATAAAATGTTGTGGTGTTAGTGGATGTGTACCCAAATGGGGTAACCAGCACGGGGTACCCCATTAGGGTACACCTGCAGTACACAAGTGTTGTATATCGAAGTCCACAGGAATTTCTTTCGCTTCCATCAAAAATAACTTATTAGATCTCAAACTTTAAAAGGATCTTAGTAAAAAACTAACTCCATCAAAAACTACTTATGACATCGGGAACTTCAAAATAATCTCTTATTAAAAAAACTACTCACTGTATGTGTAGAGCATCAATATTAATAATATCAAGATAGCAACGTATATCTGTTCCTAACATAAACTTAGAAGTTGGATGAACAAAAATGATCGCTAGATCATCAGAAACTACGAGGAATCTATCTTGCCCAACTATATAACTAGATCTACATAACATAAGCTCCAAAACGAGCACACCGTGTTTGGATCAAGCTGATCCAGACGCTACGTGCCCATAATTCACTCCGATCTCGCAGTACTGCGAATAATTCTGTTCGAAATGAACAATAGTGGCGGTTGGCATTATTAACACTTTACCCCCGGCATGATTGATGACGGGCGATGAGTTACCCCGGCATACGATACTCGTTGCTGCGTCTTGTGACGCGGTTGTTCTCATGAGCTACTGTGTGCAATTTTTTTTTTGTGTTATATGGTAACGAGACGAGCTGGTCGTTTGCCTGATGGTAAGCATAACGCCGGCCCATAACAATTGCAGTGCCACCCAGAACTTTGAAACACAAAGGCCTGCGCGGCACTGCAGTGCGCTCGTTACCCTGAGACATTAGGTATTAAGTCTCATAAGCCCAGTAATTTCACTGGCGACTCTGCTCATCAAACCGGAACACAGTAATGCTTGCACACTACTGCTTGGCGGCAGACTTCACGAGTAAAGCGGTGGTAACAACCCAGACGGACACTCGCAGAAGAGTTAGTCCTCCCACTAACAGATTCTGGATCTCGGAAAAAAGATAGCAATATTGGATGAGATTTTTCATTAGGCAAAGCTACCTATTTAGAGAGGTGCCATTTGGTTTGTAAGGTAACTACTGTGAATGTACCTATACACCAACTGTGAATATATACACCAAGCTTCATATAAAGAAGCTTAAAAGCTATCTTAGTAGTTATAATTTTAATAATTTTATACCGATATAGATACCTACTCTGTTTTATATAAAAATAATAGTAATCTCTCAAACCTCCAGTATGTCGAAAGTTCTCTACAATTTGGCACTTAAAAAAAACGAAATTAAATTTTTTTTTAAAAATCCGCGACTTATGTGTCCGTTGCAATAGAAATATAATTAAATAATTATATTTTATTTAGTTATTTTAGTAAATGTTGTTTACTTTTTCTGTTTTTAGATCATAATTATTACGAGAAATAAACTAATCTAGTTCTAATTAAATAATTTTCTTGAAAAACCCCCGACTAAAAGTGAAAGTAACAAAAGATAAGTCCGTCGGGGGCGTCGGGGCTGCCAATGCCATCTTGTTCCCAATTTCACTTAAAAATTTCAGTGAAGCGGGAATAATCTTTTATAAAGGTAGCACAGTAAAAGTGATCATGGCCTGATAATATGTACGAATAAATAAAATTGATGTGTCTGTTTGTAATGTCAAAATAACATCTTTTTACCAAATGCATAATATGAAAGTATATACGGTACCTATAACAAAACAACCATTTTTAATTTTTTTGTCTGTCTGTCTGTCTGTTTGTTCCGGGTAATCTCCGAAACGGCTGGACCGATTTTGACGGGACTTTCATTGGCAGATAGCTGATGTTATAAGCAGTAACTTACGCTTTTATTTTAGAAAAGGAATTAGGATTTCGCGCAAAAAATAAAATCCAATATCTCCGCGTGGGTGAAACCGCGGGCAGCAGCTAGTATTACATAAAGTACGGATAGTTCCGCATTATCCCATCATGATATATATTTATAGATCTAGGTAGGTACTTAGTACACTGTATAAAAAGAGGACTTAATTTAAGTACCTATTATCTACCACTGCCAGTCATCCACAAAAAGTACAAGGAAACGAAGATGAGTAACGCTATGACAGCAGTACCTATCGTCCGTCAAGTTCGTTTCCAATACGCTGTACACGGATGGCGTTCGGGAAGTAGAATTCAGATAGTCATAATCCGTCTCTCCCGGATACTGCTCACTATCTCTCTCCACAGCCTGTCACAAAAGGTCTTGTAGCACACTATGATGTGTCGCCTCTTTACGCGATGTGAATTTTCCATAAAATTCCGAACTTCTATAAGTTCGGTAGGAAATAAAAGTTATATTGGAATATTTGAAAGTTTTCGAACCGTTTGCGTCATTAGTTGTACTCGCATTCAAACGTAACAGTGAGGCCGATGTCCGGGCCCACCCCTATGTGCTACGAGGCACAAAATCCCGGGTCGGCCCATAACGCGATTAGACAAACATTTCCTGACGCGCGCCACTTTTTCCAAAACTTGCCGAATAAATCAGATCGGCGGTGCGTCGCAGTTTTCTCCTCGTCTTGCCAAATTTATGTACCGTTCGGCCCTTTCGTATGGAGATGTGGCCCGCTATTTACATATAAATACGTCGATTATTTGAATTATTCAATCGAGAGGGGGCGGCGCTGACAAATCACTTCCTAAGAGATGCCGCGACTTGTGGGCTTGAGATCAGTTCGACGTGTGCTTAATACCGCCTTTGGGAGATACCGATAAGTTTTTATTACTCGAGCTTCACTCTGTTATAAAATTATGAATCTTGGAGATTTGGTGATACAATCTTGATAATCATCAAAGAAATATTGACGTAGCCTTTTGGAAAAAGATAACTCGTATAAATACGTGTCGTATGTAAAGTTCTTCAAGGGCGCTGTAAAATATGCAAAAACGCGTCCATGCAAATAACGACCTATAAAAACTAATTAGATTAGGTGCCATAAGTAATATTTTTTGTCATCATCTCATGTAAGTAAATTTTAGAAAATTTTGAGCATTTTGAGTTGTACATAAATAAACATAAATGATTAAGTAGGTACAAAAGTAACCTAACCTAGCAATGTATGTACCTATTGCTTGTTTAGCAAGCCAGCAAGGGGTGAAAAAATATAAGAGAATAGCTAACCAGTAGCGAGCCTGTGTAGTTTTCCCGCACTTTTATTACCTCTCACGTGCCATTTAGCCCGGGAAATAGAAGTTTTTGCATGGAAATCGGACGCACTAAAACCCGGGCCTCGGTGCGCTCAGTCTATTGTGTTACGCAACTCACATAAAAGTTTATCATTCGGATATAAAGCTTTGGATGTTTTTGCTACTGTAGTTGTAGTTTTTGGGCGCAAAGATTTGCGCTGTAGATAATAAACAAAGGTTTTTGTCGAACGAGAACTAGCGCCTTTATAATTTTTCCGGAATTTGAAAAGAGTTTCTGGGATGATTTTCTTACATTCCGGAAAATGCCTGGTTGCTGTGGTTATATCCACGCGGGTGAAGCTGTGGAGCTGTGAGCAGCTATATCCATAGTTCCGTCTTCCATTCAAACATAGGTCCTTTTTTTTTCTTCTTTCTTGGCCAGACACGGTTTGTGTATTTTGCCAATTTCAAGTTTAAACATATAGGTACTTCAATTTTCTTATTATAACCGTACCTTATTTTTTTATAAAATATTTTTTATATAATAAATGCGTGCGTTTGTTCGTTTGCTGATTTGTCTTTCTTTCACGCAGAAAAACGAACCAACGGATCGACGTGATTTTTGCCATATATATATTTTATGGACCGGAGAGCAACATAGGCTACTTTTTATCAAAACATATTTATCGAAAAATTCAAATTAAATGTGGGAACGTGGCTGAAACCGCGGGGAGAAGCTAGTAAGTCTATAAAATATGAGCATGTGCAGCACATTCGATCGTGATAAATACGAGTACCTATAAGCATACGAGGGTGTCGATCAGACAATGTGCCTTTCAATCTGCTACAATCAGATATCAATCTTTTAATCCACGGTTCTTTCTTGTTACAAGAGTACTATTAGTATTCTATATATTTAGTGCCAGTGTTGCCAGTAATCGCGTTATTGTCTGTGGTCGGTAAATGCGGCGCTGGCAGCCGTTGCATCAGATAAGGCCTTATTAGCAGTTTGATAAATGATAATAGCGGTGGCTAATGCTCGCAAAATGGCGGTTGGGGCCAGTGCCTGCGATATCCATAGTCTTTTGTAGTTGAGATGTTTTCTTTTTATTTTGAAATAAAAATATATAATTATTATATGTATGTACCTAATTTCATAATTTATTTTAATTTCTCAAGTCGACGTAACAAACTTTCGGTTAAACCTAAGCGATGTGTTAGTGAGGTCGACCGACGATCCTTGCTTTAATAGTTCGAATCTTATAATCTCCTCAAGTTTTCGGTGAAAGCTTTTGTCGGAATATGTGATACGGGATACCTCAGGGTAACGTGATGCAGTGCTGCACCGGACTATTCAAGCGTCATTGCAAGGGTGTTAAACTGACCATCAGCCAATTGCACGGCACGTCTTGTCACTTAGGCGCGTAAAAAATTCTAAGGAACTAAGCACACCTAAATGCACGCTTCCTTTAGACGCTATGCGTACGTAACTAATCTCCAACACTCGTTTCGAAATTAATCCATAGACAGCACTCTCTATTCTCTATAGTGGTTAGTGCTGCCAGTGGTTTGCAGCTCGCGGATTAAGATGGTATCGGCGCGGCTTCTGTAACCGCCTGTCGTGCCGCTATCATCAGATATAGAACCGATAATGCGCTGTAATACGGTCATTGTTGCTAATAAAATGTTCACACCGTCTTTGTGTATTGGCTAAATGCGTTCTAAATACCTTGATGATGGGACAAAACAAAATTTTAGAAGTCATTAAGTTTTCACACACAAATAGCTAATAGGAAAGACAATAAATTTAAAAAATGGAGCTTCTAGTGAGATGACAGGTCAAGGCCGAAACAATCGATTTCTTTATTACAGCTCTAATTGAGTGGGTACCTACAGCACTGAGAAACTAGACAACAGCGTCTTTAGTGAAGTCACGCAGCTAGTGCACTTTGTAGCAAGTATACAATGTCTTGCGAATGCAGGATTACGTTCATAATTATATCTACAGTATAAGTAACCAATAATCTTTGGATTGTACTCATAGTACCATGTAATTATTGACGAAGAAAGACTCGTGAAGACACACAATATAGTAGAATATACCCGTGGAATTCGCTTCCGATCACATCAACTATTGATCGGTAACAAATCTCTCCGGCTACTTTTCCACCCTCTCTGTAAAGTAAATCGCATTTACAACGTTTCAACCTCGCTAACATGTTAAAACAGAACTAATGGACATTCGCTCCAGTCTGAGGCCGCAGGAGACGAATAATACAAGTAAAATGGTCCCATCTCCACGCTTCATTAATTTTATTGCCCGAGGCGCTCCCGACTCAAGTCGAACTGCCGCGCGTCGCCGCCGCCGCCGAAAACACGCCATTATTCCTGTGTTGCCAGCGACGAAAATTAAATAAACACAACCCATCATGCGTACTCGTACCTATTACGGAATGCACTCGCTTTCCTTTGTCTATATGCGACAACTGTCAACATTTTGGCGCGTAATCCTTTCCGTGTGTGAGCAACAATGAGCTCCAACACTAATGTAATGTAGATATTATATTAGCGCGAAAGCGTGGCGGAATAATTCTGACATGGTTTTTTGTCTGCGCGCGACACAATAGGATTATTCTCCATTGATCATTGCTTATTATAAGTAGCTGAAGAGGGTGCGTAACATGAAAACTAAATTTGGTTTATCGGCTATTATGGAAAGTAGGTGCTAATGTTGAAACAGTAATTTATGGCGTGTTCGTGACTCTTATGTTTTCGTACGTATGTTTTAGTGGTTAGAGGATTTGAAAAACATTTATATTTAATTAGTTTTCTTTTCAAGTTAGGAAGGTACTTACTTACTGAAGTAGGTAGGTACCTACTTAAGTATATAAATAAGTATCTTCGCCTAAGTGGACATAACAACTTAACGGGACCCCCAAAATAAAGACTAAAATATATCAAAGAAACAAAAGAGAAAATGAGGGTAAGTGGGAGTTATCTGGCCGTAAACTCTCCACTGTTAGGCGTAATTCACAATGAGTATTATTAGGAATAAAAAAAATACTACTTAAAAATCTTACGCACTTATTTGAATTATTGTTTCTTAGGTTTTAGGTCGGTTAAAACATATAGATGTTTTAAGAACAATAGTATCTATGGGTAATACGTCCAATAATCATTATAGAATTTTGGCAAGTGGCCAACAATAGCTACTTTTTAAACAGCTAGTAAGTAACTAATTTTGGACATAACGTACCCGCCTACCTAATAAGGCAAAATTACCTAATACTGAATTCTGGTTTGATGAGCAACCTAGTCAGTAAACTTACTGGGCGACCTGATGTTTTAGGGTAAATCAGGCATTACAGTGCCACGCAGGTAAAGATCTGCAGTGCGCTCGTAAGGAGTTTCAAAGGTGTCATCGCAATTATTGCTATGGGCGATATATTTTGTACCATCCTTACGGAATAGAAAAAAAAACGATAATAAAACAAATTAATTAGGTGTAGGTATAGACAGTACAGTCCATTTGACATAAGAATTAATGAAGTAAAGAGGAAATGTAAGCGTCGCCTTAGCAGCAATGCCGCGGTGGTTACGCGCTGAAAGCTCTCCAAGGCCGCGACCACAATGGGCCACTACCAATGTTTACTCAACTCGCAGCGCGACAAAGACCCGGAACTATTGTTTGTTGGAAAAGCTTTATTTCGCTACCCTCGTCGCCGCGTCGCTTGCTACGACAATAGGTTGCCCAACTTAAAAATATATTATCTTATTACTTGTTGGAGTATTGTGGATGTGGCTTTGCATATTTTGAGGTAAAAATTTTTCAATATGTAACAATATGTATTATTGAAATACATAATCAGTAGGAGGCCATATGGCCTACAGGCCATAATTATGGTTCCTAATAATAGTACTTTTTTGTGTATCTAGTCTAACTGTTAACCTTTTTTTTGAGTATTCTAATCCTTAAAAGCCGGCTTGGTAGGCTGAAAAAAAAATGTGCAAATTGCCCAAATTGTAATTTTTACAAAATCTTTGAATGCTGGTTAAAACAGCCAAAAGTCAAGGACAGTCCTCGTAAGGACCTTTACCTGTAGGTATAAGGTTTAAAGTATCTTTACTGCCCGGTCTCAAAAATACACCCTTATAACGGCAACAAAAAGTGGTACAAAAAGAGGCGTAGGTAAATGAAAGCTAATAATTAATAGTTTTGCACTTGTTAAGAACCTGGAACCAAAGATGACTCAAGAGATCATTGCAACATACGTTTCCCGTGGAGCCGCGGAATGCTGACGATACTATATTGCGACATGTATTGAACACCGGCGATGCTTGGACAATAAAGTACCACTTCTCGTTTCTAACATTGAACGGTAGTCGTCTTCTAGATTTAAATATTAAATTGTAATTTTTAATTAAAATTAAATATATTTTAGTAATTTCGGTTTTTTTTGAGTCCTCGAGCGCTGCGTGACTTAATTGGCGCAGTCGTTGTAGGATCCTTGAGAGCCGTCTCTCAGGACCGAAGATTACTTAAAAATCAAGGATCGTCGCCTGCGGAGCAGCTCTGGTGGTTTTCAAGCCCCGGTCAAGGATTCGAATCTACGAGTCAACCAGCGCGAGGAGTATCCAGACATTGATACACCAAGAGAGGCCGAAATGCGTAAACTGTAAGTACATTAAAATCTTTTAGTGTCTTGCCCCCCTATCCTTAAGTTCCTACCTATTTCCTATTTTATGTGTACCTAGATAAGTTTCCAAAATTTTTCACCCACGAGAAACGCGGAACTTGAGTGTTAGTATTAGTAGTAGATCTAGATTACAAGATTTAAATAGACAAATAAGTAATAGTGATAGTTTTAGTTCGGAGAAATCGGAAGTAGATATGGCTGATTTGGACCAAATTTTTAAAGCACTTCGCTTAGTGCCCGAGTTTGATGGTAACGTAAATGTGCTGACACGATTTATTCATTTGTGTGACCAGTTAGTAGAGGAATTTGTAGTCCGAGAGCCAACGAACAAACTTCGAGAGATAGCTTTAATAAATGGAATTTTAAATAAAGTAACTGGGCCGGCAGCCCGTTTGATAAACTCTAATGGCATTCCGAATGACTGGCTAGGCATTCGTAGAGCACTCATTAATAATTTTTCGGACCAACGCGATGAGACCGCACTCTATAACGATTTAGCGTTACTGACACAGGGACAAGGGACTCCCCAGGAGTTCTATGAGCGATGTCAAAACCTATTTAGTACATTAATGACCTATGTCTCATTGCACGAAACAATTCAGACCACCCTCGAAGCGAAACGCGATCTTTATAAAAAACTCACGTTACAAGCCTATGTACGTGGCTTGAAAGATCCGCTAGGTTCACGTATCCGGTGCATGCGACCGGAAACTATAGAAAAAGCCCTCGAGTACGTTCACGAAGAGCAGAGTACGCTGTATCTACAACAGCGTAACGAACATTTTTCAGAAAGGAGACACCCAGCTCCTATACTATATAAGCCACCGGTACAAAATTCTTTTGTATCTCCATTTAGACCTCAAGGTTTTAGTATGCCTGGACCTTTGAAGCCTCAATTTATGCCCTCTAACATGCAGCAGTGGAGGCCGTACTACAACCAACCAAACCAGGTAGGTCCAACACGTACTATGCAGATATTCCGTGCCGCACCCCCGAACTACAACCCCAACAACGCATTTAGAATGCCACAGCGGAACCCCGCACCGCAATTTCAACAACCCCGTCCTATGAGTGGCGTGAGCAATTTTGTACCACGTAACTTACCACCTTCTTCTTTTATGAGAGGACATGACTGGACGAAATCAGGTAATCCTCCTCCTAGTAACTATTTTAAGACAAAGGAAGTGAACTTCAATGACTTTTTAGGATATGATAACTACGAGGACTACTACACTGACTTCTACCCTTACGGTGATAACGACCAGTACCCCGAATACTACTGCACCGATTTCGACCCCAATATGTACCAGGAGCAGTCGGAGGTCACACCGGACACCCCGAACGTGGAAGCTTCTACCAGCGAAGTACCAGCGGTAGGTAGCTCGGATTTTCAGAGTACCCCGAAATCCGGAAAACTAAAATAGAGGTCAACCTCCAGACCCAACGACAGCTTCCGTATATACAAATTAACGATCCCCCGCTTAAATTTTTGATCGATACAGGAGCTAATCAATCTTTTATCAGCCCCGGCGCAGTACAGGCTTACTTTAGTGGCTTCACTTTAAATTTTGATCCTTTTGAAGTCTGTAACGTACATGCAGTAACTCGTAGCGACTATTCGATAACATTACCCTGCTTTGCAGAATTTAATAGCGCCGAAAACGTAACATTTTTCGTCTACAAGTTTCATGATTATTTTGATGGATTGATTGGATCGGATTTGTTAGATAAATGGGAAGCTACGATCGATTTTAAAACGAAGACGTTAAATACGCGTAACGCAACGAACCCATTAAAAGTGTACGATTCGCGAAACGCTAATTTATATGAAGCCGTAATACCAGCAGGCTCTAGTAAACTAGTTAGGTTGCCTATTAATGTTCACGACGGAGACGCAGTCGTTACGGAACAGATAATATCTAATTGTCACATAGCCGAGTGCTTAACTAGTGTCAAGGACAATAGAGGGATTTTAGAAATCTATAATCCAAGCCGTAGTGATGTTATATTCTCTATGGATCGCCCGGTATCTGCCGAGGTTTATAATGTTGAGTGCACGCGCACCGAACAACTACCCGAACGTGTAAAAGAAGTTTTGTCGCGCTTGCGTACAGATCATTTGAATGCCGAGGAGCGTATTAATTTAGAAATGCTATGCTCTAAATATGCAGATGTATTTTATTTGGAAGGTGAAAATCTAACCTTCACCAACAAAATCAAGCATTCTATTAAAACCACCGATGAAACGCCCGTCTATACTAAAAACTGTCGCTACCCTTTCATTCATAGACAGGAATTGCAAGAGCAGATAAGTAAGATGCTAGAACAAGGGATAATTCAACCATCAAACTCAGCGTGGAGCTCGCCGATATGGGTCGTACCCAAAAAGGCTGATGCTTCAGGAAAGATTAAGTGGCGCTTAGTCGTAGATTTTAGGAAGTTAAACGAGAAAACTTTGGATGATAAATACCAGATACCAAATGTTACTGACATCTTAGACAAACTAGGTCACTGCCATTACTTTACAACCCTGCATTTGGCTAGTGGTCTCTACCAAGTAGAAATTAACCCCACAGATATTTCAAAAACGGCATTCAACGTGGAACATGGCCATTTTGAATTTATGCGAATGCCCATGGGTCTGAAGAATAGTCCGTCAACGTTTCAAAGGGTCATGGACAATGTTCTTGGGGAATTGCAAAATACTATTTGTGTAGTATATTTAGATGGAATTGTAGTTTTTAGCACGTCCCTCCAGGAACATATAGTAAACCTAGAAAAAGTCTTTAAAAAACTACGCGAGTCCAATTTTAAAATTCAAATGGACAAGTCCGACTTCCTCAAACTCGAGACAGCTTACTTAGGACACATTATAAGTAGAGAAGGCATAAAGCCTAATCCAGACAAAATATCTGCTATTCAAAAATACCCTATTCCAAAAACACCCACTGATATAAAAAGATTCCTAGGACTTCTAGGATATTACCGAAAATTTATACCAGATTTTGCGAAAGTGACAAAGCCTATGACACAATGTTTAAAGAAAGGTGCAAAAATAACTTTAGATCAGAATTACATAGAATGTTTCGAAAAATGCAAAACTCTCCTGATGAACGACCCTATCCTTCAATACCCCGATTTCAACAAAGACTTTGTACTTACTACTGACGCCTCTAATTTAGCTATTGGAGCTGTCCTTTCCCAAGGTCCCGTAGGCTCTGACAAGCCTATCGCCTACGCATCACGAACTCTCAATAGCAGTGAAATAAATTACAGTACTATGTCACCGCTAAAAGAGCGGGAACAAAAAAAAGAAAAGAAAAGAAAGAAATAAGATATCAAAGAAATTTATTAGAAGAGGGTCGTGAGGTCGGCCTAGGGTTCACGCGCACTTTAATTTGGTCTAGAATACCGCACTCTCCTGGCGATCTTCCTGCATGTAGTCCCGGGTTCTAGTTCTTCTAGTCAGGTATTATATATCAGCTGGGTGCACTCGGAACCGCTGCGGTCGACAGTGGCACAGGGGTTCTATTTAGCTTCTTCGGTTTTTTATTCTATAAGGTGTTCCTGGAACGCGTAATACAAAGCCGCATTAGGACGCTGCTAGGATACACGCCGTACAGGGAGACGCTGGAAGAGCGTAAAGTAAACCAGACTATTACCTACTACATTACTTTTGCGAGGCAGAAAGATATCAGGGCGGTCAGGAAAGGTCGAGAAAGCAGAAACGGTAACAGATGCTAGGCTAGATAGAAATTAGAAACCAACTACAAAACAAATCTACAAACATTTATAATAATAACTACTAGATTACGAGATAATCAATTGACATAGTAAAGTACATACTAACATTGCTAAAGTACCATAAGTTGGTTTAAAAACTGTCCGTCACCGTTCAAACTGTAACGGTTACATGCTACAAAAATATCGAGAGATTAATGCACAACTTACCCAGTTTGGGAACACGAAACACTTAAATAATATCCTTCAGTTCTTGGATAATGAAATATAGGTAGTATAGTACTCGTAAAATCTTTAAAATTCATAAGCGCTGGCGCAACAAACAGACGTGCGCTCGCTTTCAAGCTCATTGAGGTCTGAGCCCGCTGCCGGCGCGGCGGAGGGGCGGCCGCGGCCGGTCATTGACCGAGCGCGAAAACAAAAGACTTGTCAGCTGAGAATTTCTACCTGTATGAAACTATCGCTCCGTCTTTGTGTACGTTGAAGGTTTTTTTTAATATTTTTATAACGAATTTAATTTAGTAAATATTTTTTATAATATAATATAAGCATAATTTGTGTAATATTTTAAGTTTTAAATTATGTAATAAGAGTGCTATAATTATATATAAATAAACGTGAGGTAACGTTACGTTACAGTACCCCCTCCTTTACAAAAGGATTTTGCGTAGTTACAGTAAAATCCGATTAAAACTACAACTTATAATTATGACTGGAATATTAATTATTCGAATAGCTACCTACTATTTTAAGGTCTTTAATATGCCAAACACCTAAATCATGCGCATTCATGTCTTCTAAAACATAAACCAAAGGAGATCGCTTTGCTTTGACGCGGCATTTTTGATATTTTGGTGCTAATTTTTTACTAAAGTGAGCGTCTTTGTCGCTTTGGAAATAACAGCGCTTCCAAACGACATCACCAACATTAAATTCGAATTCTTTCCGACGTGTGTCATAGCGTTTAGTATTTTTTACATGAGCTTGCCAGAGTGCAGCTTGGACTTTATCAAAAATACGAGACAAGTGACCCAAATTCTCGGCATAAGCGTCTCTAGGTAGAAAAATCAATTCAGGAGAATTTTCATTTTCTATGTAATGTGAACCACACGTTACCAACTCTCTACCATGTACCAAAAATGCAGGCGTATACCCAGTACTTTCATTAACGGAGTTATTCATAGCAAACTGAATTTGCGGAAGATTCAGATCCCAAGTTCGGTGATCGTCATTAACAAATGTTGAAACAGCTGTAACTATGGTCTTGTTATATCTCTCTACCGTATTAATTTGAGGGGTATATTTAGGCGTAAAGTGTATTTTTGGTACTTTATATTTTTTAAAGAGTCTGTCCAGTTCATGACTAATGAATTGGCAGCCATTGTCCAAAATAACGGTTTGACAAATTCCATGAACCAAAAACACATCATTTTCTAAGTGTTTTGATACTAGCTCAGCAGTAGCTCGGCGTAGCGGGAAAAACATGCAATATTTTGAGAAACAACACGTGACAACGAAAATGTAGTTGTTTTGCCTTCTAGTATTGGGTAAGGGTCCCACTAAGTCGATTGAGATGACTTGAAAGGGTCTAGAAACATCTTTAGGCCTACCCATTTTTCCAAGAGTACCATGGGTAGGTATTTTATATGCGAGACAGGTATCACAGCGTGATACAAAGCTAACGACATCAGCATACATGCCAGACCAGTAGAAACGAAGTGCCAAACGCTTGTATGTTTTGAACACGCCGAAATGTCCAGCTGTAGGCTCTGAGTGACATTGAAAAAGAGTCTGCTCTCGTTGCTCTTCCGGAATCACCTCCTTCCAATCAAACTCTGAGGTTAGAACGTTTTTGTTTTTCATATACCTAAACAAACAACCGTTTTCAACCCTATAATTTGGATAACTGATAGGCGATTCTTGACAACCATTGAAAATGTTAAGGTACCAGGTGTCTTGAGTAGCAGGGGGAGAAGCAATAGGGGAATCACTATTAACGAGGGCATTCACGTGAACACATCTTGAAAGGGCGTCAGGGACGACCATGTCCTTCCCACGACGGTGTTCAATCTCGAAGTTGAAGGAGGAAAGTCTAACACCCCATCTTGCCAGTCGACCAGTTGGATTCGAAAGGGACATAAACCATTTTAAAGCAGAATGGTCGGTAAAAACTTTAAAAGTTTTACCATTTTCGAGGTAACAACGCCAGTGCTCCAGAGCGGTTATTACAGCAAGAGCCTCTCTCTCAGTAGTGCTGTAATTTTGCTCCGGCTTAGTCAGCGAACGACTCATGTATGCAATTGGGTGTTCTGCATCATCAATTGTTTGCACGAGCATTGCACCGACACCAAAGCTACTGGCGTCAGTGTGTACCTCGAATGGGAAG
Source organism: Crocallis elinguaria (assembly GCA_907269065.1). Classification (NCBI taxonomy): domain Eukaryota; kingdom Metazoa; phylum Arthropoda; class Insecta; order Lepidoptera; family Geometridae; genus Crocallis; species Crocallis elinguaria. Next base: position 12,465,532 of record OU026078.1, read on the forward strand.
TCAAAGTTGGGACATGCCAATACAGGCGCTTGCACAAGACGAGATTTTAGCTCGAGAAAAGCCTTTTCAGCTTCAGGGGTCCATTGGAATGGTGGAGAGCTTTTCTTTGTTGAAGTGAGCTTATTTAAGGGACCTGCGATTGTACTGAACTGAGGTATGAAACGCCGGTACCAAGAAGCAGTTCCAAGGAAACGTTTCACGTCTTTCTTGTTAGAAGGAGTAGGGTAATTCAGTATAACCTTAACCTTGTCAGGGTCAGTTCGTAAGCCCTGAGCGTCAACAACGTAACCTAGATATCGAAGCCTGCTCCGGAAAAAATGACTCTTCTCTAGATTGATTGTAAGATTTGCAAGACGCAGTTTTTCAAGAACTCGTAGGAGAAGCGACACGTGTTCTTCAAAACTTTTACTTATTATTATTACATCGTCAAGATAGGCAAACACTTTACACTCAAATTCGGGGCCAAAGAGAAGGTCTACTAACCTTTGCTGTGTGGCTGGAGCATTAGTAAGTCCAAAAGCAGTTGACTTGAACATAAAAGTGCCTCGTCCGGGAACATAAAATGCAGTCTTCTCCCGGTCTGGTTCGTCAATCATAATCTGCCAAAAGGCCTTAGATAAATCGATGCTAGACAGGAATCTAGCATCTTTTAGGTTATCTAGGATTTCAGAGACGTATGGCAAGCTATACGCATCCTTTTTCGTGACTGAGTTCAGTTTACGACTATCCAAGCAGAAGCGAGGATTTCCATCTTTCTTGCCGACAACCAAGACAGGAGAAGACCACGGACTTTCACAAGGTTCGATGACATCTAAGGAAAGCATTTCATCAACCTGTTCCGTGATGATTCTCTGTTTCTCTGGGGACATTCGGTAGTAACGCTGTCTAATTGGTTCAGCATCACCAGTATTTATGCGATGCTTTATCAAATGCGTTCTGCCCAAGCCCTTCTCAGTAAAAGAAATACTGCAGTACTTCTTGACGACGTCATCAGCAATTAGTTTTTGATGATCATCGAGGTTTTCATAAGCATGCAAATGAATATCGGAAGAGTTCGATATTTCAGACAAACCAGGATCGCTATCAAATAAATTTTCTTCCGTAGTTAAATATTTTGGGCAAATATTGAAAATATTCCAGAAGTCGACACCTAAAATCAATGTGGTTTCGATCTCCGGGATAGCATGAGCCTTAATTATAGAAAAACTATCTTCAAAAGTTACTGGCATCAGAATGTACCCTATAGAAGTTATTTTCTGGCCTCCTGCAGCAGTAACAGTTATTTGGCTGTCAGTAAATAGTGTTAGATCATACTGAAGTAAGCACTTATGAGAGTTGTTGCCTAAAATAGTCACAGCAGAACCAGAATCAAGCAAACCATACATATTTAAATCGTTACTAATTCCTATTTTGACATATGGACGGGGATCCTCTCTCGGCCTAGAATTGAAAATTGCAGAAACAGAATTAGAACAAGAAGAAAAGAATTTTTTAAGAAACAACAACCAATCATTCCACTCCGAGCTATCAGAATGATCGGTTGAATTCCTGCAACTTTCAGAATCTAGTTTTTTGAATTTGGACTGAGACTTTGTGGTTTTTTACATTTTGGGCAATCAGGTTTGCGAACATCCTTTTCACCACATCCAAAACAGAAAATAGTTCGTTCAGCCGTACAATCCTTCATGTGGTGCGTGTTAACACGACACCGTAAACAATAAGGAGTGGAAATTTCAGAAATTTCAGACGTTTTAAAATCCGTTGATTTCATTTGAGTCTCATTTTTAAACGGCTTTGATTGATTCGTGCTATTGTAGTGACTGTAAAAGAACTTATTCTGTTCCTTACGCTTTTGCGATTGATAACAGAATTCAGGTGCCAACAATTTAGAATTAAATGATGGGGGCTCTTTGTAATTATCTGAACGGACTTTAATGCGTTCATAATTCTTGCAAACAGTACGTAATTCTTCTATATTACTTATATTAGGACTAGCAGCAATAATAGTTGAATAGCAAGGTCGTATGTTGTGAATTATAATATCAAGCTTATCTTCACTAGACATAGATTTACTCAGCCGAGAAAACATACCCTCCATTATAGATATGTAAATGGTAATGCTTTCATCATCTCCTTGAGTTCGATCCCGTATTTCAGACAACATGCGATAATCATAGTCTGGGACGTCAAAATCGTCTTTAAGATGGGAAATTAAAGCCGGCCAATCATCCAACTGGTCTTTGACGCTACGATACCAGTGTAGGGCATCACCGCTAAACAAGTCAACGGCAGAAAGCAACATCTTACTTTCAGAAATATTCTTAGATATTCTAAATTCTTCTAACTTCTGAATAAAGGCACGGACACACGATTTTCCGTCGTATTTAATTTTAGATAAGTCGCTATTAACCCCGCGATCACATGTAACTGAAATATTTAAACCAGAAAGATTTGGTTTGTCTACAACTACATAATCTTCTTCGGTCGCAGAAGCTGAAGCTTTAGATTGACAAGTATTACTTTTAGAAAATCCTAATAAAACTGCATTGTAGCTATCAAAACACCTCTGAAATTTTAATAGTAAGGCGGAGTCTTCAGAAGCATCTGGCTTCTCTATTCTTTGAATTCGATAATATAAATGATTCAACCAAGACCTAGTTCTGTTGAAAAGCGATTCATTATAACTAGCCATAAGAGATTCCAAGTTTACTTTAATTTTATCCAATAATTTATTGCACCCAATAGAATCATCAGAAAATTCAAAGACAGAATCGAGAATTTCATCAGCAGGATACAGCTGTGTCAGTTTTGTGACCTGTCGCCTCAATCCCTCAACATTATCTGACGGAGTTTCACCCCGAATAGCCACTTCATAGCTTAATTCCGATTTTTGAAGAAGTAAGTATTTAATAGGAAAAGACATTTTAACGAAAAGGTATCTAGGATACCTTAGGTATACTTGGGTATATTGTGCAAAAATCGTTCGAAGTGAAAAAAAACCAAAATAAATACAGTAATTAATTTAAAAAAAATAGCCAAAGCAAACTCCGTTCTGTTACAAATAATCAACTTTTGCTACAGAACGCTACAAATGCAATAATAAATATCAGTAGAAAAAGAAAGAAAAAACAATCACCATAAAAGTAAAAAACAAGTGAAGTCAGGTGAAACTAATAGTTGAATATCATACCCGTCTTCAACTTATGTGCCAGGACACACCAGTCAATATTGGACTGTTATTTGAATACTATTTTAATTATGCTAATTATAATTAAATTTCATTAAAATGCTAATAATATCATTAACAGAAAACTATAATGTCCTTTTAGGCACACAAGTTGTTGACTAATTTGTAACGTCTTTACAAAAACAACACACCAAGAAAACCGTCACCACAGCAAAACTAACATATAAGTAACACAAAATAAAGTGCAGAGCATGACCTTAGACCACGTATATGGGCGCCATTGTCACCGCTAAAAGAGCGGGAACAAAAAAAAGAAAAGAAAAGAAAGAAATAAGATATCAAAGAAATTTATTAGAAGAGGGTCGTGAGGTCGGCCTAGGGTTCACGCGCACTTTAATTTGGTCTAGAATACCGCACTCTCCTGGCGATCTTCCTGCATGTAGTCCCGGGTTCTAGTTCTTCTAGTCAGGTATTATATATCAGCTGGGTGCACTCGGAACCGCTGCGGTCGACAGTGGCACAGGGGTTCTATTTAGCTTCTTCGGTTTTTTATTCTATAAGGTGTTCCTGGAACGCGTAATACAAAGCCGCATTAGGACGCTGCTAGGATACACGCCGTACAGGGAGACGCTGGAAGAGCGTAAAGTAAACCAGACTATTACCTACTACATTACTTTTGCGAGGCAGAAAGATATCAGGGCGGTCAGGAAAGGTCGAGAAAGCAGAAACGGTAACAGATGCTAGGCTAGATAGAAATTAGAAACCAACTACAAAACAAATCTACAAACATTTATAATAATAACTACTAGATTACGAGATAATCAATTGACATAGTAAAGTACATACTAACATTGCTAAAGTACCATAAGTTGGTTTAAAAACTGTCCGTCACCGTTCAAACTGTAACGGTTACATGCTACAAAAATATCGAGAGATTAATGCACAACTTACCCAGTTTGGGAACACGAAACACTTAAATAATATCCTTCAGTTCTTGGATAATGAAATATAGGTAGTATAGTACTCGTAAAATCTTTAAAATTCATAAGCGCTGGCGCAACAAACAGACGTGCGCTCGCTTTCAAGCTCATTGAGGTCTGAGCCCGCTGCCGGCGCGGCGGAGGGGCGGCCGCGGCCGGTCATTGACCGAGCGCGAAAACAAAAGACTTGTCAGCTGAGAATTTCTACCTGTATGAAACTATCGCTCCGTCTTTGTGTACGTTGAAGGTTTTTTTTAATATTTTTATAACGAATTTAATTTAGTAAATATTTTTTATAATATAATATAAGCATAATTTGTGTAATATTTTAAGTTTTAAATTATGTAATAAGAGTGCTATAATTATATATAAATAAACGTGAGGTAACGTTACGTTACAACTATTGAAAAAGAACTGTTAGCCATAGTGTGGGCAACGAAGTACTTTCGACCCTATCTATTTGGACGAAAATTCAAGATCATGACAGATCATAGACCACTTCAATGGGTCATGAGTCTGAAAGAGCCCAACTCTCGTCTTACTAGATGGAGGCTGAAGCTTAGCGAATTCGATTTCACCGTAATATACAAGCAAGGTAAACAGAATGTCAACGCTGATGCCTTATCAAGAATTCAACTGCATAACGAAGAAACTAGCTCTTTGGTAGTGAACCCAACTGAAAGACCACCTTCTATTCAATCTAACTCAGACACTATTACAGTACACACTGATGCAGAAAACCCAATTCTTGAGATCCCTATATCAGATTATCCTTTAAACAAATTTAGCAGACAAATAGTTTTTACCATAGTTGACGATGTTAGGACTAGACCGACTGTTACAAAGCTCTTTGAAAATTACACTAGGACAAATATACATCTTTGTAAATCGAACCTAGAAGAAGATGTGGTCACCGCTATAAAAACATACGTTAACCCAAAAGTAAAAACTGCCCTACTTATCCACCCTACTTTGAGTATGTATACTATCATCCCGATAATCCAGGAAAAGTTTAAAAGTTCATCAATGGATTTGGTCTTGACTAAGGTAGAACTAGAAAACGTAAACGACTATTTAAAACAACAAGAAATTCTTAGGAACTACCACGAAGGCAAAACCAACCATCGTGGAATAAACGAAACCTATTTGGCTCTGTCTCGAAGATACTTTTGGCCAAAAATGAAGGACCAAATAGCAAAGTACATAAACGAGTGTAGTGTATGTGGTCAAGCCAAATATGACAGACACCCAGTTCAACAGAAATTTCGGATAGTTCCACCTCCAACTAGGCCGTTTGAAATAGTACATCTAGACCTTCTTAGTATTGATACCCAGAAATATCTTACCATCATAGACGCGTTCTCAAAATATGCTCAAGCATATCCTTTGAGAGACTCTACAGCAATTAGCGTAATACAGGCACTTCTAATATTCAGTACCCATCATGGAGTCCCTATGACAGTTGTCACAGACCGAGGTCCTGAATTCACCAACCAAATGTTTCTTGAATTCGCGAGATTGCATAAGATAAATCACCACAAAATTCTGGCTTATGCTCCAAACGAAAATGGCATGATAGAACGATTACATTCTACACTACTTGAACACCTACGCCTTTTAAGAATAGAACACCGAAGCGACTCAGTATACAACTTAATGCCTTATGCTATTTTAGCTTATAATAGTTCGATCCATAGTTTTACCAAGTGTAGGCCTATGGATATAATTACTGGACATCTGGACCCCCGTGATCCGGTAGATATAAATCTATCTGAAAACGTGCTCCAGCAGTATACTCAAGAACACCGTAATATGATGCAAAAAGTCTATGATATCATTAATGAAACATCTCTTCATCAGCGCACTCAGATCACCGAGAATATTAACAAAAATCGTGAACCTGAAGTACAGTATTATCCTGACCAAGAAGTCTTTGTACGTAACCCAAATGCAAGTAGACAAAAATTAGCCCCCAGATATACCCAAGACACCGTACTTGCCAATCTACCAATACACATATATACTAGTAAAAAACGTGGCCCTGTTGCGAAGTCTAGGTTGAAGAGAGTTCCTAACAGCAGCCACTCGTTACAGGATTCTTCTCCTGGGCCTGGGCCTAGTACAAGCTGAAGAAACAACTCTGACTAGTTTAAATAATGGTCACAGGAATTAATAATCATATAAGTATACTTAAGTAAAATTCTAATGCTATTTTAAATTAAAAATTAAATTCCGATGTGTTGAAAATCTGGTCCAAAATCTAATATAATTAATAAAAAAAAATTACATAAAGGACATGACTAAGTATGCTCATCTAGCGCAGTACTTAATTATTTTAGCAGACAATGTAGAGGATTTATCTGACGAGTTACTTAGATTAGGAAATCTATTAGGTTTTATTCGCACGAGAAGTACGCACATTTTATATTTAATATCGGTTAAATGAGCTCTATAGTAGAGAACAAATACCGCAATTTAATATTAGAGTATTTCGATTTAATTAGAGTAGACTATTATTATAAAAGCAAAAACTAGTAATAGTGTTCAAGTTCCCGGTTCTACTACTTATGATCTATATAAACTTTCCATAGTCCCTAATAAAGATCATAAGATAATAATTCCTTCACATCCTTTCCTGGCAATTCACGACAAAGATTAAATGTACATAGAGGCTGAATGCCCGAAGTCTAGCCTCGGGTATCTATGTGAAGATAAGCTGAATCACTACGGAAGCCGAACCACCACGGAAGCCGAACTGCCTGTGTCTATTGCCTGGTCACCACGCAGCAAATCGACGAATCGAAGTACCCCGTAGAAGGACGAAGGATAAAGTTTAATCCAATTAACCTGCAAAAACTACACTTCAGAGAAGCACCACTAAGTATCGCTAACACTGAAATAAAAAGCGTGTATTACTTCACTATACCGTTGTACATGCTACTATTGAGTGCACTTGCACTGAACGCTTGGATCGTTATATGCAGTTACCTAAGAAAGCAAAAACGACAGGTAATCTCTGAAGACAAACTTAATGAAATAGAACTGGAACCCACATATGCAGAAGTTAAGAAGGATTCTCCAGCTGATCAACCTGGAATGTCAGTGATATTTTCGACCCTAGCTCGCCAATAATCACTGATCTTGAGGAGGGAGATGTTAAGAACCTGGAACCAAAGATGACTCAAGAGATCATTGCAACATACGTTTCCCGTGGAGCCGCGGAATGCTGACGATACTATATTGCGACATGTATTGAACACCGGCGATGCTTGGACAATAAAGTACCACTTCTCGTTTCTAACATTGAACGGTAGTCGTCTTCTAGATTTAAATATTAAATTGTAATTTTTAATTAAAATTAAATATATTTTAGTAATTTCGGTTTTTTTTGAGTCCTCGAGCGCTGCGTGACTTAATTCACTCATAATTATTATTGATGCTGGATAACAAACGTTGCTCGCTTATCCTTACTGTTTATCGCCCGACTTAAACAATAAGAATGAGCAAGTCGACAAAATAATCATGCACCTGTTAGCGCGCGCGGCGCGGCGTCCTCCTTGCCAGCTGGTGGATGACCTGACCATCTGGCACTGAAGCTCACTCAGGTCAGTCAGTTGTCGGTAGACTGGGGTCAAAGATGATCCACTCTAGGACATTTTGTTCGCACTAAAGTTCACTGCACGTTCCGACAATTTATCAGCATACCTATATCGTCGACCGTATTGTCGTATAAGAGTCGGTGAGTTTTGTTTTTCTGAGACCAGAAGGTTGATTGTAATTCACTCGGAATGATTCCGTGTAGGAAGCGACTGTTTCTGATAGTTTATATCTCGAAATCGCATCCCGAGGAATTAAAATAATCCTGCAGAGGGTTATTAAAATCATTTTTTATTTCTAGCTTAGTGGTAGTGGTGGGTGGACAACAATCAATTCAATCTTACAATGTGCTTGAGCTTCCAGTAAAGACTTCGTGAAGCTATCAGTTAAGTACTGTGGTACCTACAATGATATATACAATGTTGTGCTCGCTTGGCCAGGTACAACCTTAAATATAATTTAAATATATTTAGGGTGATAGCTGGCTATAGAAAATCTGTCGCTAAGCATCATAAAGCATTCATAGGTTAATCTAAAACTATAGGAATGTTGGAAACTTTATTTGCTTGAATATAATATAATTTTATTTTGCTAATATATTTTAATATGATTATTAGTGATATAGGTACAGAGGCTCCCAAATACGGAGAACATTATTTTCATCAGCGTACGAGTGAATGACAAATCAGAACGGCTGCTCGCCCACGCCTTACAAGCTTGCGGAGGTAGGTAAGAAGTAAATTTGTGACAATACATGGCATACTTAATTATATAGGTACATTTACGTAATATGAGACGCTTGATTTATTTATTTTATAATAGAGCCGAGATGGGGATCAGAGTCAGGTGGGAGCTGCAATAACATTATCTTACTCGCATGGTGCAAAAAAACCTCATCGTCAGTATTTATCAGGGTGTCGTTGTGATCATCTGCAGACTGTAGGTGCTAGCAGAGCCATTTATTGGTTCTAGTGCTTGTTTTATATTCTATGTCCTATTTTAATTCAAAATTATAGGTAGGTATAGGTAGGTACCTAGCCTAGGTACTTCACTAATGAAGTGCCTAGGTCGTAAAATCATACTTAGGCGTTACGTATACTAAAAAAATTATGATATAACTTTAAATGGTGGCCTAACGCATAGAGACTACGGTTAATTAGTTTTATGTCCTGGACTGACGCGTAGGATATAGGTAAGTACTTTTTATTTCAGAAAATTCCAAAGTTCTCCTTGCACAGATAACGCGAAGTGCAACTAATGGTGTGTACTAAAACAAACAAAGAGAGTCTTATCCATAAAATCCCAACGTCCTTTCCGGCCGAAGGGCGCTGGAGAGTTGAAAATTATCCTTTTCACGAACGACCTTAAGGATAATAGAGAAAGCACTTAAGCCATTTTCTCCGCCTTTGAGTGGCGTAAGCGCGGTCGTTTGCCGGGCTACATCTCGTGAGCTAGAAAATCAGCCATTACACCCGAATATAGCTAATCGAGCCATTTTATGTGGCTAGTTGCGGGTAAGGGGGGTGGGGTGCGGGCGCGGGTGCAGAGCGGCGGCGGGGCGGACTGAATGCGCGGCTTTTCAGCCTAATGTGCCCATTGGGCGGCGCTAACAGCAATTACGCTCCGAGCAAATGGCTCGTGCATTACCGACGACATAGATTGATTTATAGGCTAATCGAAGAACCCGATCCCAGTTACACATTAAAAGCGAGTTGTACACGAGCTGCGATACAGTCATTACACGAGTGCACACCACTCAGCGGAGTTAAGTATTAAATGCGATCGGTCTCGTGCGTGACCCGCTTGCTCGCCAATAAGTCAGAACGGTGCAAAATTGATAGCTTTTCAGAACCGGCCGACTCGAATTTTCAATAACTGAAACGAAAACTCATTTCATGAGACGGTCCCGTCACGCGATGGACTCTTATTTTGTAAACCTTCGATCCTCCCATTATATTATTCGAATACTTCGATAAATTGGATTCATATGATCTTATATTCATGTCCCTTAGAATCAGTGCTCTTTATATCGACGTCATGTTTTCAGATATTCTTTCACGTAAAAGATCACATCTGTTAGTGGCCGGGCATCTACGTACCGAGCTATGAATAATAAATGCGTCGAGCTGGCCGTTTGGGGAAATTGAATTTTATAGTTCGTAACACATTCGAGGACAGATGTCACAAAATGGCCCTTTGCCGGCGGGCACGAGGCACTTAATCCAAATGTCAAATAGAAATCAAAATTAGGTCGATTGTAGTGTTAATAATTAAATAATGATGGGCTTCGTATCGGTCGGCGGCATTTGTACGCATTAACGAGGGCGCGAAGCCCGTGTGGACTCAGAGGGAAGGTGCGAGCTTCATTGTGATTAACAGAGTTACTTCTGTGCCGCTGGACAATTATCGGTCCATTACGCAGAGTACACAATCGCCGACGTTCCATTAAATTATATTGGAACTATTCAAATGTCCCTCCGGTATTGATATGAGGTGTTTACCTCACGCTACGACGCTACGCGGTGTCCTATTATGTCCGAATTCGATTGATGATACAGGATGTTTGGGTACTCAGAAAAAAAAATATATTACGAGTTTTAATATCCAAGTTCTTTCAAGGGTAGAATAAAAACTTTGTACTTCAACACTTTTGTTACAATAAGCATACATACAACACAAACAAAACTAACATCTTTGCAACATCAAATAAAAATGTTTTTATTCAACAGTATCCAATAGCAGATATAACAAGCCCAATTTATTCTACAACTGATATTATTGTCGTTAATTGATTTCCCCTCAGAGCTTTCACGACCCTACGAGCTTTCTGAGTTAGATAAATTCGCGCTATCCGTTTACATTATGGGTTATGCGAGGATGATGATGTCAATATGGTGGAGGTATATTATCCCCCATAAGATGATAGTTAATCAAACTCACCCAATATATGTTGTGAAATTTATTAGCAGTTTCACAATATAATATTATCTGTATAAAATTTGGAAGGTGCATAAGAAAGGATCTTTTGAGGGAAACGAGGCGATGGTTACAAAGAATATAAAAATAACTTAAAATATTTTCCTCGAGGCTGGCGTCCACGTCCAGAAGAACAAATCTGTCTAAAGTCTAAACGACATCTGCGCGCGCAGCTTCATGTTGCGTGCGCAATGAAAGTTGCGCGCGCCGCTAGTTTGACGCCGCGATGGGACAGGTCGATATCCCGATATCGACAATCTATATATATTGTACAAAAAACATAAATTATAAATGTGAATTAAAAATTATAAAAGCAATGTTTAGAGGGTCGCCTACACCACCCCCCTCCAGAGACCGTCAAGGGCGATAAAAATCTGGAAACCTTACTCGGCGACCAGAACTGGTTACCAAATTTTGAGGTTCCGGTGAAGAATTTTCGCCTTGTACCGACAATATAAATGCTGGTTTAAGCCGGTCAATGGAGACTGTCATGTCTTTACCTTTACAAATAATTTTGAAAATCTTATCGCCCCTGGAAACTACTTTGTGTGGCCCAGAGTATGCAGGTGTAAGTGAACCCCGCGAGGCGTCTTCACGAAGGAAAACGTGCTCGCAGGTGTTTAAATCTTTATAAATAAAAACTCTAGGCTTGCAATGTCTGGAAGCTGGTACGGGTTGCAACTTCTCGGCGAAGCTTCTGAGCCTAGCGGAAAACTCGGATATGTCCGAGGTTCCATATACAGTGGGATCTAAAAATTCGCCGGGGAGTCTCAGTGACTCTCCATATACCAACTCCGCGGAAGAAGATTGTAAATCTTCTTTGAAGGAAGTCCTGATGCCTAACAAGACCCATGGCAATGATTCTGTCCACCTATCGTTCGCGTGGCATACTATCGCGGCTTTAAGTTGTCGGTGAAATCGTTCAACCAGCCCATTGCAGGCTGGGTGGTAAGCTGTTGTTCGCTTATGTTCGAAACCGGCAATCTTAGAGAGACACTGAAATAAAGCAGACTCAAATTGGCGTCCGCGGTCAGTGACGATAGTAATGGGACATCCAAACCGAGATATCCACATCGACAGTAAGGCTTTAGCAACAGTTTCTGCCGTAATGTCTTCTATCGGAATTGCTTCCGGCCAACGGGTAAACCGATCTACCGCCGTTAAGCAGTATCGATAGCCTTGTGACAGTGGAAGGGGTCCGACCAGGTCAATATGAACTGTTGTGAACCGTGCGCGTGGTAAATTAAAAGTGCTAAGAGGCGCAGTCACGTGACGATTGACTTTCGCCTTCTGACACATTATACAAGTGCGCGCCCACTCCCGACAGTCCTTTCTCATGCTTGGCCAAACAAACCGCTCGGCTACCAACTTGGCCGAAGCATTAGCACCAGGATGGCTAAGAGAATGCAGGCTATCAAAAACCTGTTTCCGAAAGACCTTTGGAACATATGGCCTAGAGGCAGAGGTGCTAACGTCACAGTATAATAAAGCCTGATTCCCAGGAATGTGCAATTTTTGTAGCTGCAACGATGAACTTCCCTTCAAAAGATGGTTGAGTTCAACGTCAGATGCTTGACTTTGAGCTAATGTCTCAAGGCTTACAGGCGTTCCCAGTTCTTCTATACGTGATAAAGTATCGGCAACAACATTATCTTTGCCAGATATATGCCTGATATCCGTCGTGAACTGAGAAATAAAGTCTAGATACCTATATTGCCTAGGCGAACAGTTCTTTTTCCTTTCATGGAATGCGAAACTGATCGGCTTATGGTCGGTATAGACTATAAAGTGCCTTGCTTCGAGCATATGCCTGAAGTATTTTATGGCCTCATATATGGCCAATAGCTCCCGGTCGTACGGTGAGTACTTTGTTTGCGAAGGACTCAACTTCCGGGAGAAGAAAGCTAATGGCTGCCATGCATCCCCATTATGCTGCTGTAGGACGGCACCTAAAGCTTTGTCAGAGGCGTCAGTAACAACAGCTAGTTTGGCAGAGCAATCGGGATGAGCCAATAACGTAGCGTTTGTCAAACTCTCTTTACACGCCTGGAACGCTGCTAAAGTATCACCTGTAAGGTTAATAGGCTGTGATCCTTTCACCGAACCTGTAAGAAGCGCATGCAGTGGGGCCTGAATCTGAGCTGCTTGTGGAAGAAATCTTCTATAAAAGTTAAGCATACCCAGAAATCCCCTGAGCTGGCGCACGTTTGTCGGTGGTGGAAAATCACGTACAGCCTGTACCTTTGTACCAAGTGGTCTCGTTCCTTTTTCTGAAATGAGATAGCCTAAAAAGGTTACCTCTTTAGCCCCTAAAACACACTTTGATGTGTTTACCAACATTCCGTAATTTTTCAGCCTTTGGAAAATTTCACGTAGGTGCTTCTCATGGTCCGATTCTGATTTTGAAAAAATCAGGAAGTCGTCCAAATACGTATACACGAAATCAAGCCCTCTGGTAATTTCATCAACAAAACGTTGAAACGTCTGACCCGCATTCCGAAGACCAAACGTCATATACGGGAATTCGAATAACCCGAACGGTGTCGTTATGGCGGTCTTTGGAATGTCGTCTGGACTGACAGGTATCTGATTATAAGCTTTTTCGAGGTCTAAAATACTGTATATTGTACAGCCTGAAATACTATGCGCGAAATCGTGTATGTGCTTAATCGGATATCTATCTGGCACAGTACGGGCGTTGAGTTTGCGATAATCGCCACATGGCCGCCAACCGTTATTTTTCTTAGGCGCCAAATGCAGAGGCGATGACCATGGACTGTCCGAAGGTCTAGCTGTACCATTGGCTAGCATAGACTGAAATTCCTTTTTGGCTATTTTAAGTTTATCCGGAGCTAAACGACGTGGGGGAGAAGCAACTGGTGGGCCTGGTGTAGTGCGTATGTGATGAACTGTGTTGTGTGGTGCAGTGTGGTGTCTACCAGCTGGTCGTGTTATCTCAGGAAACTCGTCCAGAATTTTGTGATACTTTGTCTCACCAGTCACGACTTTTACAGAGGACACATTTTTACTGTTAGCCAAAGTAGCAACAGCAGTAATAGACGTCAGATTGTCGATCAAGCGCTTATTGCGTACATCAACAACGAGATTGTAATAATTGAGAAAATCGACGCCAATTATTGGTTTTGATACTTCAGCTACTACAAAACGCCATTCAAAATTCCTACGCAGATTAAAATCTAAATTCAAATTAATATATCCATAAGTAGCAATATTGGAACCATTTGCAGCACACAGAGAGTATTCAGTTCTAGTACGCCGGTCACGTAGCGCTGTCCGTGGGAAAACACACAAGTCGCTTCCAGTGTCGACCAGGAACTGTGTTTTCGAAGCTCGGTCAGTGACGAATAGGCGACCAGAAGTGGGTAAAGGGCAATCGTTGGTCGCCATTATCGACCGCCCTTCGAGTTTTCCGACTTGAAGTCACAAGGGCGGACACATTTGCTTGCCTTCTCACCAAACTTGCTGTGGTACCAACATAGTGGAAATTTGCGATAATTCGACTGAGATCGCTGCCTCGAAGTGTTTCGACTGCCCTGGGAGGCTCGAGAGTGAGATCTGCCGTTTCTTTCCGTGGTAAGCTTTTGGAGTCCTTTCCGCAGTTCAGCTACTTCTCTAGTAAGATCACTGAGTACTGAATTTGGAACAGTGTTGCTTATGGATGCGATTGCTGGTGTAGATAATGTAAGGTCATTTATCCTATCCGCTAAATCGGCTAAGTTTTCTAACGAAGTAATAGCCGGTTGCCCTGCTAACACTGTCTGGATTCCATGAGGGAGACGACTAGTCCAAATGGTCTTCAAAAATTCGTCCGGAACGTTATTGCCTGCGAGACTTGAGAGGTGACGGAGAAACTGAGACGGTTTGCGGTCTCCAAGTTCCTCATGCATCAGCAACTGCTTAATCTTCTTTTCGTTCGACGCGCTAAGCCTCTTGATCAATTCACTCTTCAGCTTCTCATACTTATTAGTCGCAGGAGGATTGACTATAAGGTCTTTGACTTCCTTTGAGTACTGATTGTCGAGGTGGCCGATCACGTAGTTGAATTTCGTGAAATCGCTAGTAATTCCAGATATAGCGAATTGACCTTCCACTTGAGCAAACCAAATCTCAGGCTCTTGTGGCCAAAACGGTGGTACTCGTACGCCAACTTTGAAAACATCGCCATGATTTATCGACATGGTCCCATCACTAGTACTGGGCATTGAAGCTGGTCCCTGTGCATCTTTAAATCCTTCTTCCATGCTCGATATGAGGGGTCACCAATATGGGTTATGCGAGGATGATGATGTCAATATGGTGGAGGTATATTATCCCCCATAAGATGATAGTTAATCAAACTCACCCAATATATGTTGTGAAATTTATTAGCAGTTTCACAATATAATATTATCTGTATAAAATTTGGAAGGTGCATAAGAAAGGATCTTTTGAGGGAAACGAGGCGATGGTTACAAAGAATATAAAAATAACTTAAAATATTTTCCTCGAGGCTGGCGTCCACGTCCAGAAGAACAAATCTGTCTAAAGTCTAAACGACATCTGCGCGCGCAGCTTCATGTTGCGTGCGCAATGAAAGTTGCGCGCGCCGCTAGTTTGACGCCGCGATGGGACAGGTCGATATCCCGATATCGACAATCTATATATATTGTACAAAAAACATAAATTATAAATGTGAATTAAAAATTATAAAAGCAATGTTTAGAGGGTCGCCTACAACATCATTAAATTTTATTAGTGGCAACACAATAGCAAGCCATCCGCGCGTCTCGCCGAAAGAGGGACTTTTCCGGCAGCAATGGCGTCCCCCGCCAATTTCTATTTCCTTTTGGCGCGAATTAAGCAGGCTATTAAGTCGGCTGTGAGACGTACGACGAATCGTAAAGTCGAATGGACAATGGAGGTGCATTCACATGAAGATGTCGTCGATTTGGAAGAAAATAAAGTCGATTTACCTATAATTCTTGAACCATAACCACGTATTTATGTCGCCAGCGGTTTCGCCCAGTTTAATTCCAGTAGGTAATCGTTTTCGCAGGAAAGTGTATAGGGCATCTATCTTGGGGTCTTCCGAGTCCAAATGTTTCAGGACTGTTCTACCAAATAGTATGTAAATGTGTGTATATTTTTATTTCAGTAGATACTTTAAAGTTATGTTTACATTTTAAATTTAGTATTCGTATGTATTGTAAGAGCAAAGTATGAAGCGTATTTTCTTCGATGGACAAGTGAAAGTATGCTTAGAATCGTCTCTGAATCTTATAAGCTAGTTTGAAGTTTAAGAATTACGTATTATTAGAAAAATGTCTTGACACAAGCTACTTGTATAAAAGTTTAATAATTTTGACAATTATTTTACGGTGTTACTTATTTGAAAAAAGAATTTTCATTATTTTCATACATGAGAGAGGTTATAAAGGATTTAATAATATATTAATGTTGATGTGGCTAAGGACGCTAATCGTTATATAGCTTACTATGGAACCTACGTACTATCCTCTCTGCTTATCTTAAAAGGGATTTGTCATTTGGATAGTAACTAGTAGGTACCTAGTACCTAGTATATAAAAGTAAAGCTAGTTTTACTTTTCGGCTAGTAGTGGGCATTAAATAACATAATTGGTTCGAGAAATTGTTTACGACACTCATAACCGTACCTATACTACTATTATCTATTCTGTGCCTATACCCAGTTTCATGCGAAGCGCGTAAGCAGACTTTTCCGTAGCAGTTTTTACACACGTTACGTTTCGGACTTACGCCCGAATACGGTTTTTCTTTGTCTGTATTACATTTCGCTGGTTTTTAAGAAAAAATAATATATTTCGAAACGAAACTGTTTAAAAAACCGATTGGGAAAACACGTTACGTCCGAAGATTGCGGTATGGTTCGCTCAGATTAAACTTGGAACCATTCGACATCTTCATTCTTCACACGGTGTTTTGCTTAGCTTAGCTAATATAAAGCCGGTACATTCAGAATCTGTTTAAAATAATAATGTCTCACATTTCATACGTAAAAATAGTTTGATGAAAAACCGCGCTCTATGAAAAATAACTAGTTTCGAAACTAGTTACTTATGCGTATACAGGAAACTGCTTACAACCGATTACGTGCAAAGCACGTTGAGCGTTTGCTGGCGTCTCCAGAAGCTTTATTTATATCCGACAATGTGTTACAAGTGACAAAATTTCAAGGCTGCAAAATTGCAAACTACTAGCTAGCCCATTGAAATTATTATATATTATTTTATTGTTTTTTATAACGTGTACCTACGTGTCTAGTTTTTAAGGACTTGGAGTGGGTGCATTGGGAAACTGTAATGCTCACTCTGAGGTTATGAATAATAAATAAATAAATAAAAAAAAAATTATTGGTCAAATATTTGTCCAGTTCAAATATATGTAGGTACTAACTAGCAAATCACGGGTAACTTTCCCTGGATTGCCACAACAGTACCTATACAATTTTAAAATCTATAGCCTCAGGCTCCCCAGCTCAGTATTGCTTGTTACGAACAAATGTCATAATAATTTTAGTATCCAACATACTTGTGAGCAAGTTAAATTATGTGAGTGCATGAAGCAGTGTGTTGTGCGTTACAGATGATGGTTCTGTTAATATATTTCGTATTTTACCAATAAACAAAATGCTCAAATTTAACACCGAAGTAGAATGCACATTGTGTTTCTATACCTACCAGGAAACTCGTATCGTCCGCGTCCTTTCGTGTCCTATTTCTCGCAGCCCAAATTTTTTCTGTATACAATTTGGATTTAAAGTACCGGAAACTTATTATCACTATAATCTTAAAAAGTAGTCTTGAAATACATTTTAAATTTATATTGGAAGCCCTATGACTGTTATAGATAAACTACGCGCTTTGCGAAAAGCAATTTTCCGTCGTACTATAAACTATTCTTAAGCGGCAGTTAAGTATAAGTAATAACACGTTAAAGACAGGTTAGGGTAGGAAAATATTCAGGTGTCGTTTTGTACGTGTTGCGGTAAAAGTTATAAATTTAGTTAAAATGATAAACTACTGGGCCCTAGAGAAAAAAATCGGAAAAATTGGAAAAACACAAATTTGCAATGTTTCTTACATAACTTAAGCATTTATTTTATCTCCAGTTATTTGGGTAGATCATTTTGGCTGCCAAAGAGAAAACGGCGCTGTGGAGTTAATTGTCGTGCGACAAAATACGTTCAAAGAAAGAAATTAAAAGTTTTCAATTTTTTGTAACGGCACAACGTACTTTTTATACTACTAAGTAGCCACTTAGTAGTATAAAAAGTACGTTGTACTAGCTGTACTAGCCTGGCTAGCCAGCCAGGCATAATTATAAATCATTTTGGACTTATAGCTTATTATTTCTCGTGTGTCTAAAATATTATGTTACTATCACCAGAATTTTTATAAAACTCAGCGGCCATATTATGTTGACCACACCAACTAAATACTAAACCATAATAATGCAGAGCCATCGCAGAAACTGAATCATGCCTGCATTTACCACTCTATGACCGACGACGACACAGCGAGATGGTTCTGGTGGCTGAAAAGCCGCCGAGTCGCTAAAACAGCATTAATCCCGAAGAAAAGATTGACCATGAACGAACATGAGTTTTATAATGAAGTCTTGGTTTATTAAAATATTTCCACACGTGCCTGCAACATATTTTTTGTGACGTGATAAAGTAGGCAAGTTCCACACGCGTTACCGGTTTATTGGCCGTTTATTGCTAACAAGTTGCAATTTTATAAAAGCATAGCTCGATTTGTAGCTTCATGGAAGTTTCAGCACTTTATATTAACGAATCAGCCTATCACAATCATTATTCGATTAATGCAATTCAATCTTAACGCCCGTCATTTTTCGCTTGCGTCACATAATAGATAGATGGCGTGCGCCTCAGTTATTAGTGTTGCCAGAGTCATAATCTGTCATAAATGTCAAGCGGCGACGCGATGCGATGAGGCTATTATTTCGAGTATTATCGTCATTTCAATTCGTATTCTAAACAAGTGGCCCTCTACCAGCTATTGTTACAGAAAACGACACGCAATCACGATTCTAATTCGGAACATTTGGAAGAACGACGACGTTTCGACAGAAATATTTATATAATTGACTAAGTAGGTAGTTAGATTATTGCCATCTCGAATAATGACGTTAAATTATCCTTCTCTGGACGGTAACATTAAAGAAATGAATTAGAAGACTTATTAAAGTTATCTTCTGGTTACAATAATAATATCAGAGATAAATACATAACTTTTATTTAACTAAATAATTATATTTAGATAATATTAATGAAATCAGTTTTAAAATAAAAATAAAATTCTGATGCATAGCTACCATTCTCCCAAACTATTATTAATTTCTAACCTTGTTTAGAGGGTACAGCTCTCCAATAATTAAATTATATTATTAATTATTTATGGGGTACCTACCTACTCTTACCGTTAGACTCGTCTCTTAGACACTTGAGTGCTATGTTATTGGACAAAGATGCAGTTCATGCTAGTTACTACTAATAAAGATGGTCTGCGTTAAAAAAATATCGACCCACCTTGTATTTATTAAGGACTCGAAGACGAAGTTTAGGGCGATACCTCGAACAGGACCAACCAGTACGCTGAAAGTCGCAGGGAGATCAGTTCATGGTGGTGGAAAGAGGTAAACGTTATATTCAGCAGTGAACGCTTTTGCCTGATCGAGCATATAACCGCAACTGTTACGGCTTGATTCTTAAGATTCTTCTCTAAGAATGGGGATACCGTCGAGCTTGGTAATCTGCTGGAGGCGGTTGGCGGCCTGCGTGCGCCAAGTTTCCACGTCCGGTTGATTCTCGCATATCGGGTTCCCGATGAACACGAGGTCTCTCAATGCTGGGCAATCCTGGAAATGTTTTAAAACAATGCTCATTTGTTTTGTATTGTAATTTGTAACACACGTGTTGGAAGTACTATGATTCTTCCAGCTGTTTCCAAGTGAATTTAACCTTCTTCTTAGCGTGTCGTTGATTCGATTCAGTCAAGTAAACCTTAACGAGAGACATATAGTGGAGAAAACAAAGTTAACTCTCCCGAGTTTCTATCTATACCAAAAAATTAAATTGAAGATATTACAATATCAAAATAACAGCCTTCTACTAAATGCGTATGAAAGTATAGAGGGTACCAATAACAAAACAACCATTTTTAAAATTTTTGTCCGTCTGTCTGTTTGTTCCGAGTCTCCGAAACGGCTGGACCGGTTTTGACGGGTCTGCCAGTGAATTGGCAGATAGCTGATGTTACAAAAAACATGGGCGAAGCCGTGAGGCACAGCTAGTTTTGAATATGGATTATGGATGTATGAAAAACTCCATCACATACCTACTGATCACGAAGTTCGAAAAAGAGGGGGTTCGGTTCCCTAAAAATGTACAATTTTTTTTTCAAAATTTTTGAATGGCTACTGGTTTTCATAACTCTAAAATCGACGACATGATTGCTCTATATTTTATCGTTTCAGATTTTCCCATACTGGTCCGTCTTAATGGATCACCCTATACAGTCTATTGGTATGTTATTCCGAGAGGGGTCAATCTACTCCTTGAGTAGGTACATCAAACTTCGACTTTCGATTTTCGGAGTAACGCCCCAGTACCTAGAGTACCTACTATGTAGTTTTTTAAGCTTTGGAAACTAATTTTATTTGTATTATTTATGTAATCTGTGCTTTGGATCTTAGGCTGAGATTCAGAGACGAATCTAAGCGTGGACTCACGCTTCCATACGTCAAAATTCTATACAGTTTTGACATATGAAAGCCAAAGTCTACGCTTAGAATCGTCTCTGAATCTTAGCCTTAGTACACATATAAATTGTAGCCTGATAGTATCTCAACCCATTTTAAGATAAAAGGATTTGATAGATTTTTTATTTTATTTAGTAACGAGACAAGCTCGACACGTGTATTATCGCTCGTAGTTCAATACTGACTGCATATACTAATGTACTCTGTGCTGACTGCTGTCCTTCCCCGCGTCTTCCTCTTGCGTAGCGCTGGGACGACTACGGCGTAGCACTGACTTTCTGACGTCATAGCCTAGCATCACAGCACCACACCTGACACCATGTTAGAACATGGTGTCAGGTGTGGTGCTGTGATGATAAAGATAGATCTTTATTCTTACAATACATATTATACAGCATGTATTTCTTGGAGGGTTAACCCTAACCGCTGCAGCTTTTGAAAACATTTTGATTTACATTCACAGATTGTGGACTACCTGCAGGAACCAGGACCTGCGTACCTACCAAGTAACTACCAACTTAGGGTTGAACACTCACTTGCAATCTATTGAACTCCACCCACTCCTTCACAGCGTTGTTGGACATGTAAAGCACGCGGAGGTTCTTAAGCGTGCCGACTCCTTTCAGCTTATCGATGGGGTTGTAACTGATCCACAGCTCCTCCAGAGTGTCAGCTACGGTTTCCTATATAAACGTAATCATAAACGTCATTTGCCACTGAATCCTAGGGAAAAGGTATGACGTTTGTCCCCATGCCACCTATGACACACTTGTCATAGGTGGCATGGGGACACACAGAGGCACACACGAGAACCAATTTTATACTCACCACACCAATTCTGCCCGGGATCGAAAGACACAAAATCTGATCTTCTGGCTCTTGTAAAGCGAAGATCCCTTTGCAAGCTGGGTTAGACCAACTTAACCACGAAACAGTATAAGACACACCCAGAGACACTCGGGGAAGTTAGTCCTACCCCCTAAAATTTGTCAGCTTCGGCCGTCCACGAAACCGGAATTTTGGAAACTAGTTTCGACGAAGGCTTTTTGTACTTTTGTGTAACTACTCGTAGTTTCGGTTGAGGCTTTTTTTACTTATTATCAGTAGGAACCAGAAAAAAAACTCATAATATTTACCTCCGTAATGTTACATTTTTATTTTGGCTCATTTAAGTAATTGTATAACTAGCGAAGGCTAGCTATATATATTTTTAAAATTGAATAATAAGTATATGAATAATAAGTAATACTCTGCGGTCCGCCTGTTGCCGACCTGCCGGCCTGTTGGACAGTGTCCATTTTGAGAGCCTGAAAATCTATCACCTAACACCTATTAGTATGTTCCGACAGCGGCACTAGAAAGCCAGTCTCATTTAGTATGTTTACCATCTTCAAACACATCACATAAGTCCATCAGCCCTGTCAGTGCGGAATTTTGCAATGGATAAAATTGACTGTTCGAAATTCGAATAAGTACCTACTTAAAATTGGAAGTAGGTCGTTGTTGATTTGTTTCAAAACGAAAAAGCCTTTTCGCCAAAACGATACAGTCTTGGACAAGTAAACGCTTCGAGTTTGGGCTCATATGATTCGTTTTGTGAAGTCATAGATTGTACTTGGTGTCGAGGTTCTGATGATGAAGCCAGGCGGTGAAGCGGGTTTTTAGTTTTTTTTTAATGTTATTTGGTAACGAGACGAGCTGGTAGTTTGCCTGATGGTAAGCATAAAGCCGGCCCATAACAACTACAGTGCCACTCAGACCTTTGAAACACAAAAGCCTACGCGACACTGCACTGCGCTCGTTACCCTGAGACATTAGGTATTAAGTCTCATAAGCCCAGTAATTTCACTGGATACTCTGCTCATCAAACCGGAACACAGTAATGCTTGCACATTACTGCTTGGCGGCAGACTTCACGAGCAAAGCGGTGGTAACAACCCAGACGGACACTCGCAGAAGAGTTAGTCCTCCCACTAACACTATATATAAATAAACAGTTACGGATGGACAGTATAGGTTGCTCGTTTAAAATTATTAGATAGTAACTTACAATGCCGGCCAATGATTTTACATAGTTTCTTCCCAGAGACAATATTTTGAGACTTCTCATACCAGCAATGCCGGCTATTTTGTCGATCATGTTCGTGGATAAGCTTAATTTTCTGAAATGCAGATATTTTTTTAATCTGGAGACGTTAGTATTAGACTTCTATTAATTTCATCTAATATAAGTTTGTGGTTGAAGGTGGGAAGGTTTGTCTTGAAAAGTAATTGGCTCTGATATGTGGCTATTGGAATTAATATAATAAAACAAGTCGATATAACAAAAGTTATATAAAAAAAACACGACTGCCCTACTAGCCTATACCAATTTGGAACGGGCACGGTGGGTTTCTGGAAGGTTCGTTGACTTTGAGCACGGATTGGGGTCTGTTGGTGTCTTTGTCATTTATTATGTTCTGATAAAGACAGCATTAGTTTTAGTCTGTGATTCGGGTAGATGAATGTTGCAGAGGCCCGCTGTTAGAGTCATTTTAACTTTCATAAGTGCTCCTTTGGGGCCTATTTGAATAAAGACTTTTGAATTTGAATTTGAGCCAGTGTCTTTGCAGTCGAAAACTTACTCGCAGGCCACCAACGTAGAAAGAGCTCCATCCATCTTCTCAATAGGAGGCCATTGAAATTGGAGTTCCACCACCACTGCATCAGAGGCATTTTCTTCTTTCGCCTTCTCCCATCTTGCAATGGCTTCTTTGCAAGTCGTTGCTTTTAACACCGCCATTTTTGTGTTTTATAAGAAGCTGGTTTCAACTTCAACTCTTTATTTCCTGGCTCCTGTGGAATGTTCGCCACAAAGAAGCTTTTCTTTACAATTGATTTGTTTACATTTTGATTTATAATTTGATCAGTTGTCAAAAAATTTGACAAGGTTTTATTTCAATTTAAAGCCGTAGCCCTGTAGGTCCCTAGTATTGTAGATCCTCTGTTAATAAAGTACAGTATCTAAGTATTATATTCATATTTATTTATTTATAATATAAGAAGTAAAAAATATTTTATCTTTTATTCTATATAAGTATTCCCATTATAAATATCATTCACATATTGTTTGGTCCGTCCTTCGAGAACAAATTTCGTTTTCCTACCTAAATTAAAAAGTAGCATTTTTATTTATTAGGTATATTTTTCTTACTAGACACAACATTTTACATTTTGTGCGATGCACTGCCGTAAACCAGTTATAAAATGTTTAAAACTTTGAACAGCTGTTATATACATATACTCATACTGACCGAATCCTAAAAATCTACACTTTAAGTATAGGTACCCCTATTTACAAATCAAGCCTCCATTCCAAGCCCATTTCAACTCAAACAAACCCTATCACCCGGACAAAAAAATCGTCACGTCTCGAAGGGCCGGCCGGGGTCGGTCCGGGGTCGGGCTGGGTCGGCGTGGGTCGTCCCGGTTGGACACGGGAATCACGTCACACCTCCGACCAACCCTCGCGCCTGAAACTGCGCCTGAATAACAACGAAGTATTGTGTATTTTGGTGTCATAGATTTGAGAATCTCTTCGGACGGTACACACCATGCGGGTCGGCCATACCAAGTTAGTCCTCGAGTATATAAGGCGGTCGTTATACATAACCGCGACCGGCTCGAAATGTTTGGTTGGCGAGATGTTCACGACCCAAACATTCGTGCGACAACAAAGTTCCATTTTTCATAGAGACACGATTTTGCAAATGAGCTCATATGAAAATATGGAAGGAAATTTGAAATGGGAACGTTCGAATTTTTACTTATAAATAATTGTACTTTTATAATATATTATTACAACTGGCCAGTGTTTCAAACAAAAAAGCTGAGATTCTAGAAACATTTCGAGTGGCTACCTACTACAGCGAACTCTGACCTACTACATAAAAGATACGAATACGATGAGAAGTAAAAATAAATGGGCGCATTTTTGTGTCAATAATCGCACCAAAACGCAAAGTTCGTAAAATATTTGAATGTTAATCGATATGCTCTCAACTGCTCCCTATTCATAGGCAATAAGAGGATTACCACTTATAAACATGGCCTTTTAGATTACAAATATTTATTCCACCCCATAAAGGAACCAAAGCAATATTTTGTTGGCACGTGCCGCCACGCGGTCTAACCTAAATTTGTATCCGCAACGCGTGCGCCAAAAGTAAATAGGTAGCTTTTAGTACTTAGTACATTATAAAGTATCGAAGCTACTAAAATAATGTATTATTTAGAAGTTAATTTGTTTATCAAAACTAATAAATCGTTCGAGGCTAACGATGTAAGATGCTATAGTAAAATTTCTAGAACAATAACTAAGTTAATACCACAAGGAAAGTTTAAACGTACCTACCTACTTATTAGGTAATTAAACCACGAGAGGTAATATAAAATTAAGGATTAATTATGTTAATGACAAATATGCATAGAGCCTTAAAACATAGAACATATAATCAGCACAAGAGTCTCTTGGCGACCCTTCTTAAAAAATTTGACTTGAAAAACTTTTAAAGGTACATATTAATTATTGTTAGTAGGTACCTACTTATAGTACTAGAAACAGTGTAAAAACATTATTGAAATAAAAATAAATCGCCGAGTTAATTGCCTTTTTTAACTGACTTCAAAAATGGGGAGACATACTGTTATTTATCTCGCTAGGTGGCGCATTATCGCTATTGTTTGTTGTTTCTGCTCTCAAACATCAATGTAGAGTGGAGACTTTTCGCCAGACTTAATTTTATCTAGGATAAGTCCCGCAAACGCACCCCTGTAAGCCATATTATGCGCCGCTGTCAGTGTCACTACCATTGTCAAAACATTTTTGAATGACTGTCATGTGACTGTCATGTTGAAATTGTCAACAAACGTGCAGGCATAACCTCTAAACTTGTGTTATTTAGTGTATTATTGTGATAATGGACGATTTACAGCTAAATATATCTGTTACTAAAAAGGTGCGTAAAAATACTGGTGATGTAGTCTTTATAGTGATGTAGTCACATTTTTGTTTATGTTTTCGTAGAGCACCAAGAAAGTTGGATCTTCAGCTAAAAATGCCTCTGATTATAAGTTTATGTCCAAACAGAAGTTCACTGGCCATACCATAGCTAGAAAACGGCCTCAAAATGTAGCTCAGAGAAATACTAATGCTAAAAACAACGAAGAAGAGCCCGCAAAGAAGGTTCCTAAATTGACGACCAAAAGTAATGATTTGTCGTCAAATTTGCTTGATCTGAGTGAAAATAAAGGGAAATACAATGCTAAAAACTACCAGGATGTCATAGACGAATTATCCGTGAATCAAAAGCCTAGAAGCGGTGGTTGGATATCATCTTTATTCAAAAACAACCCTGATGTACCCCGAATGGGGCAGAGGGCTGTGAAGCCCGTGGTCGAGAAAGTTTTCGCTGGGAACACGTTTGCAGATTTAGATATACACCCTCACAGTGTGTCTAATTTACAGCAGAATTTAGGTTTAACAGAACTTATGACAGTTCAGCAAAGTGCTGTCCCAGTTATTTTGCAAGGAAGAGATATTCTTCTCAGGTATGTCTTGTTCTATTGTATTTAAGCTGATTTGCAGACTAGAATACTGTCAAGAAACTGGTTTCACAATATTGCATGGTTAAAAAAATTTAGTTTTTTAGTCATTTTCCAACTAAGGGATTGAAATAGGGAATTTCACTATTTGACAATAGTAGAATTGTCCTCAATATAAATAAATTACTAATTGAATATTAATAATAAAAAATTGTAACACTTAAAACCAACTATTAAAAACATGATAAACCTGATTTATACAAGGCATACTTTAACCACAAAAAGTAAATATAAATACTAAGAGCATAAAATATATATTTTTTGCATATAATTTAGTTTTTGCATACAAGAAATTAACTTTAATTTGAGAAAAAATTATCAAATATGTAATGAAAGTTGAACTTTTAGTGAACTTTTCTGAAAATAAATTCTGTTAAAGGTCTCAAACAGGGTCCGGTAAGACACTAGCCTATGCACTGCCCATTGTAGAGGCACTGCAGGCGATCAGGCCCAAAATAAACAGAAACGAGGGCATCCGAGTTGTGGTGGTTGTGCCTACTAGGGAACTGGCTGTACAAACTGATGAGCTTTTTACCAAACTTGTAAAGGTAAGTTGCAATGTATTGAATATTTATTTGTAGCCTTAAAATTGTGGCTGTGTGGTATTAACTCCTAAGATTCATTCTGCATAATTGCTTGCTAAGAAAGAAAATAGTTATGATAGATAAATACTGGTATATATAACCATCATAATACCGATTTGGACCTACGGTATTCAACTATGGGACTCTGCTAGCTATAGCTATTATGTCTTCATGTGGATATAACAATTAAAAGCACTAATAATCAGCAGATCTGAATTTATTCATGATTCTTCAATTAACCAACTAACTTTCCTAGCTTGTAGGGTATTTATCAATTATAATCTCAAACTACCTACATTCATTTATCTATACATAACACCTCCTCTATAAGATACATAATTATATCATCAATGTTATTATGATCTAACATAAAAACAAAATAATGTCTGAACACTTCTAAGATGATTTTAACACAATTATAAAATTAACCAATAATAAGTTCAAATGATTTTCTAGATTTTCATGAGTTTAGCATCCTATTATTTCATTCCATTCTTCTGGTGGTGGTATAATCACATCATCATATTCTGTATCATCAATATCATCGTTGTCATTTCTAGGAGTGGCTGTTGTGTGTGGTGCTCTGGTCCTGATCAACTGATCAACATGTCTCCGGTGTCTGACACCACCTTCAACTTCTACCTCATATATCGCTGGTTCCTGCTTATTTGTAATCATTCCTCTTTGCCACTTTTTATCAACATTATAGAGTCTCATTAAAACATAATCTCCAACATTAAAGCTTTTTTTCTTTTGTGTTTCCTCCTTCCTTCCTTCCTCATCAGCTTTATTGTTTGTATCTGGGTGCATAGAAGAAATGATTGTTTTGAATTTACGACCATTCAACAATTCTGCTGGTGTTTTTCCAGTTACAGTGCTTGGTACAGTACGCATGTGAAATAGTACTTTAGCTACTCGGTCTGACCAAGGCAAGGGAGATAATTTATTTAATTTAGCCTTTATAGTTTGAATGGTACGCTCGGCTTGACCATTTGTGGAGGGATGATAAGGTGCACCAGTGATATGTTGTATGCGATTTCTCTTGAAGAACTCTTGGCATTCGCTCGATGTGAAGGCTAGTCCATTATCTGAGACAATGATGTCTGGCAGACCGTTATCTGCAATTGCTTTCTTTAAAACCTCAATCACTGTTTTACTAGCCATTGATGGCACCATTTCAATGATTGGTCATTTACTATAAGAGTCAACCATGATTAAAAATGTCTTTCCCATATAGGGGCCCATAAAATCAATGTGCACACGAGACCATGGTCTAGTTTCGGCTTTCCATTCATGTTCGGTTACAGCTGGGTTATTTCTACCCATTTGACATGTTTCACAATCAGCTACCATGTTTTCTATGTCACTGTCTAGTGATGGATACCAAAGATATCCTCTGGCTAACATTTTCGTTTGGACCATGCCACTATGCCCTTGATGTAAAGCTTTCAACACACTCTCTTGTAGTTTTTTTGGTATGACCACTCTGTTAGACCAAATTATGCAATCTTTATTAAGTGACATATATTCTCTTCTTCTGTAGTAGGGTAGCAGTTCTGGTGTGTCAACATGCTGAGGCCAACCATTTAACAAGAAAAACTTTACTTTCTTTAGTATTACATCTCTTTCTGTTTCCTTTGCAATTATGTCTGGCCGAATGTCTATATCCATTTGCTCTATTAGCATAACATCTTCTTGTTCCTTATCCTGTTCCATACTTGGTGTTGGCCACCTGCTTAAGCTATCGGCATCCCCCATTTGACTTCCAGGGCGATATTTCAATTCGTAATCAAATGTGTTCATTGTAAGCGCCCAGCGTAACATTCTAGATGATATTAGTTCAGGAATCGCTTTGCCTCGTCCAAATATTCCTAATAAAGGCTTATGATCAGTGAATATTACGAACTTGCGACCCATTAAGTATTGGCGAAACTTTTTTAAACCAAACATTATAGCCAGGGCCTCCTTGTCTAATTGAGCATATCGACGTTCATGTGGCTGCATTGTTCTGGAACTCATTATTATGGGTTTTTCAGTACCATCTTCCATTTTGTGTACCAACACTACACCAACACCATATTCACTAGCATCACATATCATATGTAGCTCCTTCTCAAGACTATAATGTGTTAGTGTCACATCAGATGTTAAAAGTCCCTTAGCTTTATCAAAGGCTGCCTGCTGCTTCTCCCCCCATTGCCAGGTAACATCATCTTTCAGCAATCTATACAATGGTTCCAACACTACAGCCTTTTCTTTTAGGAATCTTTCATAGAAATTGTACAGGCCTAGGAAAGCCTTCAATGAACGCTTATCTTTTGGTGGGGGTTTGTTCGCTATTTCCTGTATTTTGTCTTGTGCTGGATGAACACCTTCTGCGTCTATTTCAAATCCCAAAAATTTAACTTTTGTTGTTGTGAATGTGCATTTGTTTTTATTAACTTTCAAACCAATGTCATTCAGCCTTCTTAGTACTTCTTCTACTCTATCATTGTGCTGCTTGAGCGAGTACCCACATATAGCTATATCGTCAAGCAGGCATGCTACTCCATCGATTCCAGCTAATACAGCAGTCATTAATCTTTGAAAAATTGCTGTGGCTGTGTTAACTCCATAGGCAAGCCGGTTCATTCTCATTAGACCAAGGGGTGTATTTAGTGTTAATAGTTCAGCGGTAGACTCATCCACTTTTAACTGATTGTACGCATGTTTTAGGTCAATTTTTGTAAACCACTTACCCCCAGACAGCTGGAAAAATGCTTCGTTTGATGTTGGCAATGGGTAACTGTCTACCAAACATGCAGCATTTACGGTTTTCCGGTAATCTCCACACAACCTCAGGGATCCGTCTGGTTTAGGAACTATTGTAAGTGGTGTGGCCCAGCGCGAGTGCTTGACAGGAGTCAGAATCCCGTCTTCAACCATTCGGTTCAATTCTTTATTGACCTGTTCTCTTAATGGAAATGGCACTGCACGAGCTCTCAAAAACACTGGTGTGACGCCTTCCTTACATTCGATATGTACTGGCGGTCCCTTATATTGGTCCAATTTGTCTGTAAATAACTCTGGAAACTTTGCAATAACATCATTTTCTTCAATGGCATTGATTGTAATGCCTTCTATAGATATTCCTAATGGTTCAAACCACGTACGCCCAAGTAGCGGGGGTCCTTTTCCACAACTCACTACTACAGGAAGCTCTACACTTTTGTTGCCGAACTCCACCTTAACCACAGTTTGGCCTTTTATTTTTAGTTCATTATTAGTCCATGTCACCAACTTTTTGTTAAACGGTGACAGCTGCTCAGGGAACATTAGTGGGAATTGTTCATAGACACTATGTGGAATAATTGAACGAGCTGAACCAGAGTCCACTTCCATTTTCAGAGGCACCCCGTTCATTTTTACTTCTACCATTATCGGTTCAGTACTCTTGCCAGCGCTGTCTACATGAACTCCATTGATTCGCCGATCCTGCAAGCCGAAACTGTCCTCACATTTTTCGTTGATATCTGACGCTGACGAACATTCACTGCATTTGTTTATGTTTGCTTTTGTTACGTTCTTCTTGCAGGCCGCCTTTGTATGTCCTTTTTTGTGACAGTTATAACAAGTTGCATTCTGAAACCTGCACTTTGCATCACCGTGATTTTTAGCACAATGTATGCACCGTTTTGAGTTGTCAATTGCATTTATTTCCATGGGCTCACACCTGACGCTAGCACCACTCGTAGATGCAGCATCTCGTTTTTGTGTGACATCACAATGGCTTCTTCTCGAATCATGCATTCCAATTTGAATTGTTTCAAAATTCAGGGCTTGTTGTACCACTATTTCATATGTTAGGCTATCCAACTTAATTTTCAGGAGTTCTTTTTTCAAATTGATATCCCTCACCCCCAAAATTATTTGTTCAACAATTCGCCGCTTCATGTCGTGAAAGTCACAATGAGAACTTATCTCATGTAGCGCTGCGATGAACTTTGTGATAGATTCGCTTTCCTTTTGTGTCCGCTTGTAGAATTTTTCAACTTCTAGTATCGGGTGCGGCGTCGGAATAAAGAACTTGTTGAGTATTCGGATGATCTCTTCAAAGGACACTGCACTGGGTTTATGTGGTGCTAACAACGACACTATCAATGCATAGGCTTCTTTACCACATTGAGACAAGAACAGGGCTCGTTTCTGCACGCTTTCTATGGTACCAGCCGCCTCCAACGCGAAGTACAGTTGCTCACGATAATTCTCCCATACATCTTTATTTGGGTCGAATTTTCCGGGTAAAACCAAACTTGTTATGTTTGCGGCCGTCATGGTAAATTTTCTCGTCGCCAATATTATGTCTTCATGTGGATATAACAATTAAAAGCACTAATAATCAGCAGATCTGAATTTATTCATGATTCTTCAATTAACCAATTAACTTTCCTAGCTTGTAGGGTATTTATCAATTATAATCTCAAACTACCTACATTCATTTATCTATACATAACAATAGCAAAATAGAAATACTCAAACAAAATTGAATCGTACATACAGTGAGAAACACCAAGTGAGACTAGACAAGCATAGAAATAAACTGGCCGCTTGACTACAAGGTGCAGCCAGTCTTCAGTTCTCCAGACGGAAGAGTTGTAGCATATCTAATCTTGCATAGAGATATGCAGACAGAATGAGACTCATGTAAAATAGTGAGTGAAAGTCCAAACAGTGAGGGAAGTTTGAGATTAACCATCTTAGTTTTCCGAGTGAATAGATTTTTAAAGAATGCACAGGATATAATAAATGTTAGCGAAAAGTATTTATTTCTGTTCTGCGGCTAGGAGTTGTGCACACTTCTTATTTCCTAGAAATAATCTTATCTTAGGCCATGACTATTAAAGTGATTTTTGGTTCTTTGGTTTTAGCCATTCCATTGGATTGTGCCAGGTTTGCTAAGTGGGGGACAAAAAAGAAAAGCAGAAAAAGCACGATTGAGGAAAGGAATTAGCATACTAGTTGGCACTCCTGGTCGTATAAATGACCACTTACGACATACAACCTCCATGAATTTTGCTAAAACTAAGTAAGTAATTTTTTGCATGGCTACTTTGAATTATTGGAACTTTCATTAAAGACTAGCTGTGCCCCAAGGCTTCGCCCACCATTATCACTACTCATTAAAACATCAGCTATCTGCCAGTGAAAGTCCCATTAAAATCGGTCCAGCCATTCGAAGATTACCCACAAAAAACAGACGGACAAAAATTTAATAACATGTTTTTTTTGTTATTGATACCATTTCATATGACTTATGCATTTAATCATATTTTTAATTTTATTTTATTTGTATAGATATAGTGATAGTTTACAAAATAAAGTAAAAGGTAAATTAATATTGTTATACTAGAGTATTTATAACGGGGAGTGTTCTGGAGAACTTTTTGACCTTATGCCGGCGTCACGGTTTCATCACCGTACTAGCCGCCAACGCATGAAAACTCATCCACACCTAACTGACACGTGGAAATCGCATGCTGTACTAATCTCGCGATCTTTTCCGCCGAGGTCATGCAAAGCGTGTGGGTCCATTTACGAATAGACTTATTCTCATCTGAATTTGTTGCGGCCATTAGCTCTTTTTATATACTTATGCTATATAAGTAACATTATCATTGCTTCAATCGCTCAGGGTAACATACAAGGAAAAAATACTATCAGATATATAATATTGATGATAAGGGTGCATGTTACGTCATCTTTTTAGTTGTTTGGTGCTAGATGAGGCAGATCGTTTATTAGACATGGGATATGAGAAAGATGTGGCAGCTATTGTAAAAGCTATAGAAGATCACAAAAAAGCTGCTACTTACGACCCTATGGCTCTAGTTAGACAAAATGCGACGAAGAAAATTCCTGATGTAGATGAAGAAACACCACAATCTGAACCAGGTGTTAATGAAGAAACAGAAGTCAAACATCATTTGACTGAAGTATTTCTTTCTAAAGAAAGACAAACCATACTTCTATCAGCTACTCTTACAAAGGTGAGTGATGTTTAGAGGAACATTTTATTGGTATTAAACATATTTTACTGGCAAAAATTTAAT
The DNA here is from genome assembly GCA_907269065.1 of Crocallis elinguaria. Lineage (NCBI taxonomy): Eukaryota > Metazoa > Arthropoda > Insecta > Lepidoptera > Geometridae > Crocallis > Crocallis elinguaria. The sequence goes on from OU026078.1 coordinate 12,498,413, forward strand.
CATAATCATATCTTTAAATTTTCATAGGCTGTTGAAAATTTAGCAGGACTTACCATGATGGACCCTGTATTTGTAGATACATCTGAAGGTAGAGCAGTAGTAGCAGACTCTTTAAACTCACAATCAACTATCAAAATTGAAAAAGAATCTAAAGTTACGAAAGAAGTAAAACCAGCTAGAAAAGAGAATAAATCTCAAGAATTGAATTTGAAAAATAGTGAAGAATCTGACAAAGGTTTGAACAATTCTAATAACTTACCAAGTTTATTTTAATTAGTTATTCTAAAATTAACTCTTTTGTAATACAGGTTTAAAAGGCTTGAACCAAGATGTTTCAAGCAAAAAAGGAAATACCCAACCATCTGCTGCTACAAGTACCATCGAAACTAACACTTCAGAAGATAGCGACAGTGATTCTGATTATGAATATTTTAAAGTCCAAAAGGAACTAGAAAGCAAGAATGAAGCTAAAGTTACAAAGGAAGATGAAGATTCTGACGACGAAATTAAGCCATCAGTCGGGAACACTTTCACTGAAGCTGTGAAATCGGCTTTAGTTGAAGATGAACTTATATTGCCAGTTTCAGTAAATCAAACGTTCCTGATAGTGCCAATGAAACTAAGACTGGTGACTCTTTGCTCTGCTATTATTGAACATTGTATTTTGAACAAGAAAGGTGGTAAAATGATCGTCTTTATGGCAACACTCGAAATGGTCGATTACTTTTCGGAGTTGATAGAAACTGTGCTCACTGGTAAAGACGCCAAAGTTAAAAAGAAAAATCAAGGAAAGAGTAAAAAGTCGAAAACAAAGAAGAGAAAATCTGATGATGGTGAGGTATGTATTTAAAGGCCTCCATAAGTCTTGATGATAGAATGGTTACTTGTTTAAATCAGTGTTTTTCAAACTGTGGGTCGCGATCACCAGGGTGGTTGCGAAGTATCGATTGGGGGGTCGTATTCGCAAGCCAGGTAAAATATAAACCTAGTTTAGGCTCCAGTCTCAACAGAAAAAAACCGAAATAACGTCTTTGAAATTCAATTATTTGTGTTATGTCAATACACGTATATTACGGTCCTGTGCAACAGTGCGGTCGCTGGAATTTTTTTACTTGTAAAGGGGTCGCGTATCTAAAAAGTTTGAAAAACTGTTTTAGTTGTTTTGAGTCTGTATTCATACTTCTAATAGTGTGTAGTATTTTATTATGTACTGTATAGTCATGTATTGTAAAAACCAGGATTACTATCAGGTGACCAGCACATAAGTACAGTTAGTTTGTGCAACAGTGATTTAAAACATTCTTTGGACCAAACGATTTCTGATGCAGATTTACAATTCTTTTGGAACACTTTAACACAAATAATATGTACTTTGCAGAGTAAGGTAGTAAGGTAAGTATCCAAGAGGATAGGTTTTGGGGGACCAAATCCGAAACTACGAGAAAAAGTAATTAGTGAAATAAGACGAAAGTCAGACTTAAGACAGATATAGTGTTATCACAAAAAAAACATTTTTAGTCGCGTGTTTAGCTAGACAGCGTCTAAAGATAAACGTCAAAAAAGATTAGAAATGTCACAACAGAATTCTGTTAGACAATGGTTAGACACAACTTAAATCAGGATTTGTGGTTGCACATATTTAATCGTGCGACTAAGGCATGTTTAGGCCTTAAACTGTGGTTAACACAGGTTTAACATTTGTTTAATTTTTTTTATGGTAACACCCGCATAGTCTGCATATATGGAATATATGATACTTTCTTTTTAGGAACAATCATCATCGCAAGACTCGGATTCAGAATTCGAAATAGACTACCAAGATCAGACGGAAGGCGGCCTGCTCCCAGTAGACCTGGAGATGTTCGCGCTCCACGGCTCCATGCCTCACGAGCAGAGGATGGAAGTTTTCAAACAGTTCAGGGTCGCGAGGAACGGTGTGCTTATTTGTACGGTAAGCTTTTTTATTCTATAAGGTAACGAGGCCAGAGGTCGTTTGCTTGATAGTAAGCAGTTGGCAAGTTAGCTGACGAGTCAATGTTTTCAGCGATACTTATCTGACTAACTTTTAAAAAACAGCTTTTATAGTGTGAAAATTTAGAGTTTTGTGACTTAAACTTCCTTCCTTTAGCCCGGCACAGAAAGAGATAGAGTGTTACTATTATTAGTCGGGAGTTGGGACCACATGCCTATTGTGATAGTAAGAGTTTTTAATTGGAATAAAATTTGCATGCCTGCATGCAGGCCGACTACTATGGTCGGTACTTGAAGTTCCATACTTCGGAGGACGGATTAACGCATCGGTTCCTCTTGTTGTCCCTCTTTTAAGACAACAATCGTTGTGCCATGGCAGAAGCCTTCGGGCTTAAAAACTCTGATAGCAGTACTGGCCACGTGCCTGTACGAAAAGCAAGTAGATTAATTATGTTCTAAAATTTAACTAGTTTCGTAGATTTTGAAGCGTCTGGGGTAGATTGCACGTCTTGGTCCTTGAGAAGTAGTTATTAACGCTTTCGAGATTTCTACCTATTTTTATTTCAATAACAATGAAGACAATTTATGGTTTGGAGCCATTATACCCTACTAACAAAGAGGACAAGTAATAAAGCACTGAGTATTTTTAATTAACGTCTAATATTAACGATACAATGCCACCAACGGACTAATGATTGCGTTTCTTATAGGGTTGCCACGGCTGATGACTTTTCATAATATTCAGCAGTTGATATTAGAAATATTTAATATATGGACTGTAGCAATATACTTAACACGTTTTAAATAACTTCTGCAGTAGTAAACATATTATACTAGCGTCAAGTCTTTCGCTTTAAAAACTGTTCCTTTAGAAATCTTAGTAAAACTGGAATAACTCTGGAAGGTTATTAGAGAAGCGCAGTCAATAATCGTACTAAGATTCCGAGTACAGTACATGTACAAAAACATTTAATACAAAGCGGCCAAACTAAGATCGTCTTAATTGCTATAATAAATTTAATCATTATGCGTTTTTGACTTTGTGCGTGTTTGACTTGCGTGTTATTATAAGTAGGTAATCCAATTTTGTATCTGTCCCCTTGGGGCCTATCAATATCATAATAAGTTAAAAAAAATACAGGGAATTGGTCATCCGCTTGTCTTTTAAAATGCACTGTAAAATTATATTAATGTTAAATTAAAAAAATTGAGCCTCGAGTGTTGCCAACCCTAGCTCAAACTTTTCTACTTTCAACACAGTGGTCGAATCTCAGCCGCCTTTGTTCGTTTGTTCGTCACTTATTGTTACGCCTTCAGCTATTAGCTGCATTCACGGCCGCCCTCGGTCGGCGCGGGCGCACTCGCTTCGATTAAATACAATTATCTATATTTATTACATCTGAGGATCAAGCCGCAGCGCGCTCGCTACCATTCAGTAGTAAATGTTGAACGTAGAAAGATGATTTACAAAAGCTGTGAAAGTTTCGTGTACAGTCAACTGCAAATTGCAATAATTTGTACATACACTTTCATATCAGAACTAAATGATTTTGCGAAAATAAGTGTACTGAGTTACATACGTTTTTATATTTATGAATAGTGAATATTTTATTATTATCAGCCTTTTGATAATCAAATCTTAGGGGTAACTCTTCTGCGAGTGTCCGTCTGGGTTGGTACCACCACTTTGCTAGTGAAATCTTCCGCCAAGCAGTATTGTGCAAGCATTACTGGGTTCCGGTTTGATGCGCAGAGTATAGCCTGTAAAATTATTAGGCTTATGAGACTTAATACCTAATGTCTCAGGGTAACGAGCGCACTGCAGTGCAGCGCAAGCCTTTGTGTTTCAAAGTTATGAGTGGAACTGCAATTGTTATGGGCCGGCGTTGTGCTTACCATCAGGCAAACGACCGGCTCGTCTCGTTAACAATAGCATAAAAAAAAACGCGTTTTTTACTTTGAACCAATCAATCACCATTATATTATTTAAGTAATTTTTAATAAGAGCTTTCTCGATTCCACCGTAAATTTATTTTAGATAATTCCAATTATTTATTCCATTTAATCCTCAATTTATTAATTATGATAAGGTTAATTAGAAATACGTACATGTTTCGGTTGCTTACTCCGGGCAGGCACGGACGTGGCGTTGCGTGAAATATTTTTCTAAATCGTGTAATTAGTCTACAAACAACGTCTTGCCAGGGTCTTTTAGGTAGATTTCAGATTTCGGTAATGCAAGAGTGTTTTTATTTTTTTTAATTGTTTTTCCTTCTAAATCGATTTAATTTTGTGCCAAATAAATACTACGGCTAACCATCAGATTCTTTATATTTTAATTAATAAAAAAAACGTATGACAAGTTGACAACTATGTACTTAAACGCAGTACCGCTGTGCTGCTGCCTTATCAGCTAACAATCTCGTGTTCGTTTTCAATACCAGACCGATTAAAACCAGCGGTCACTAGTCTTCGTGTGGAAGGAGTTGTCAATAGCTTTAGCTTCTTTTCGTTTTGTAAGAGCTTATTTCTTTAATTACCAGCGAAAATTCTAGACTATTCCTTCCACACGAAGACTACTGACCGCTGGTTTTAATCGGTCTGGTATTGAAAACGAACACGAGATTGTTAGCTGATAAGGCAGCTGGTAGAGGGAAATATTAAGCGTTAATATCGCCCTTATTTGTATGAAGTTTCATGCCACATGTATGATTTTCTCTACCATATGTGGTAGTGAATAACGCTTAGATCTCAACAGCCCGTGTTTAAGAATTATTGGGCAGATTGTGTCAATTGTACATTCATTCAATCATCAATTTTATGTAGTGTATCTTTTATAATGGGCAAAGATAATCGTTCCTGGAGACGTGAGAGATTCTATCGCGACCAATCTTGCTCGCTACGGGGGGCGCTACTCTGTGCCGTAGCGTACATACATCGCATAACACGTAACTTTGGCTTCTGGATGTTCAATTTAATTTACAGTCGTCGTAAGTTATTCTTCTATGTACATTGCGTATCGCCTAAGAGTGATTTAACATTTATGAACGGTCTCCTGTACAGTAGCCATGGCAATAAAACTAATTCGTTAAACGTCGATCAAATTTGTAGTGTTTAATGACGGCAGGGGAACCGTTGGAAGCAAGAGGCAAAGTGGCCGATCCAAATTGCTCGTGAAGTCTGCCGCCAAGCAGTAGTGTGCAAGCATTACTGTGTTCCGGTTTGATGAGCAGAGTATCCAGTGAAATTACTGGGCTTATGAGACTTAATACCTAATGTCTCAGGGTAACGAGCGCACTGCAGTGCCGCGCAGGCCTTTGTGTTTCAAAGTTCTGGGTGGCACTGCAATTGTTATGGGCCGGCGTTATGCTTACCATCAGGCATACGACCAGCTCGTCTCGTTACTAAATAACATAAAAAAAAGCCTATGGGGAGGCTTATATTCAGCAGTGGACGTCCTCTGGTTGATGATCATGATGATGATGAATGACATCGTCTAGAGATATATGAACGACTCGCACGATATCATTACTTAAATGGTATAAAAAAAGTTTAGTATACAAAAGTTTGTGAAAAAAAATCTCCATGGTTGACAAAATTTAAAAAAAAAACTAACAATTTTAAAATAAAACACGTATGTATGCCGCCCTTGCTTGCACCCTTGGCGGGGGTGTGCGTAAATGCATTCCCACACGTAAAAAAAAAGAAAAAAGGTTAGGTTAGGTTTACATTCGCTTTCATCCTTATCAAAATTGTTTTTCTTTTATATGTCACGTCCAAAGAGAATACAAATCGATTTAACAATTGGTTCCGTACTCTTCAATCAATAACGTTAAGGGCTGATGTACTAAAGATTAAATGTGAATGTAAAACTTAGTTTCCTCTCTTCAGTCATGTTTTTTTACTTCCTTTAATTTTATCAGGTGGATTGAGTAAAATGAGTAGAAATTAGCGCCTTTTGTGACTGATTCAGTAAATCTGGTCAATTTTTCTCGCCCCATAGAAAGTCTCCCAGCAACTAAGGTATTATATATGTTGCAGGACGTCGCGGCTCGTGGCATAGACGTGCCCCGAGTGGACCTGGTCCTTCAGTTCTGTGCCCCTGCCTCGGCTACGGACTACGTGCACAGGTGAGTGAACACTTATTTCTGTTTCACAAAGCGTCCAAATGTTCTGGGCTCCAATAGGGATGTTGACTCCAGTTTTTTTATGATGCTAATAAATTCGTTTTCTCATTAGAATCGAATGTCTATATAGATAAAACTAGAATTCGAACGCTAGAAACGTAAAAATTAGAGGTAGTATCTACTGAGCGGTAAAACGCTCCAAACAAATTGCGCTGAACAGGTGACGTCACATTTTCTGCGCGGGACACAAAGCTGCACTAAAAACGTGCATTTTGTTCATTTTGGCCGTCAAAAACTGCGTTTAAGTACATAGTTGCCATACATTTTTTTAGTATTTATTATAGTACGCATTATTTTATTGTAACAGGGTGGGACGCACAGGCCGCGCCGCGAAGGTGGGCGCCGCTGTTATGTTTCTATTGCCAAGCGAGTCGGAGTTCGTGAGGCATTTAGAACAAAAGCGAATTAGGTGAGTAGCATTGTTTCAGTTACATAGTTTGCAAAAAAGACGCAAATTGTTTGCACATTAAGGCGCCTCTCCTAGCCAATGCCTTCAGCATTCTGTCCTCTTTGCACACACTGTCGGCTTGCGTTGATGTAAAAGAGAAGGAAGACCGTGCGCCACTGTGTTTGAATATAAATCCAAAAAAGCGTATTTACTTCAAAATTAGATGCCTAATAAAATGTACCACAATCAAGATTTTGTCATCATATTATTCGTAAGTCTTGTTAATTTTATCAATATATCTTCATAAACAAAAGATTTTTTAACTGTGTAATTCGAGTAAATTTGGCCAAAATTTATTTTAATCATATCAAGATTAGCGGTACTATGATGAATCACATACATTTTTCCCAGTGCCAAAAGCACTTCTTGATTTTGCTAAAAACCTTTTAAGTGAAGCTATAACTGAATTTACGACTTCATTGTAACAGTTGGCTGCTGGGAACTTTTGTTCGTTGTAAACACTTTTATGCTGGCTGTACACGTAACTGCATATTTTTACGTTTGCATTGTTTTCACAAGTGTACTTGATCTTTGAGGGATGTTATAGCTTCTAAAGTCAGCAACTCTACTCGCACAAGTCTCAAGCATATGTTCCAACTGAAGTTTTCCGAAGAGATTTTTCTCGTAGAAGTGTGAGCAATCTTCATGTGTCGCCTCTTGAATACAGAAGTCCACAGTTTGCTTTGCAAAGTCAGAGGTGTCGCCTAAATGTTGATTACTAAAATGTGAAAAGCGTACAGACTAAAACACAAAGGCCTGCGTGGCATTGCTGTGCGCTCGTTATACCCTGAGACGTTAGGAATATTAAGTCTCATAAGCCTAGTAATTTCACTGGCTACTCTGTTCTTTAAACCGGAACACAGTAAAGCTTGCACATTACTGCTTGGCTAAAGCAATGTTCCTATTATTATGTATAGGCTTCGGCAAAAGGATGAGTCGCAAGCCCTGGACGCGTTGCGGACCGTAGCGCCGACCGCGCAGAATGCAGCGCGTGCGGCCATCGCGGTGCAAACTAAACTGGAAGCCACCGCGCACAGCTCTAAGGAGTGGCTGTCTAGGGCTAGCAGAGGTAAGACTGATTAAGGTGCCCCTTCCCGGCCCGCCTAAGTGGAACGCAAATGTGGTCTAAAGGTGGTTCATCGTAGAAAAACAAGCACTGCGGAAAAAGAGAGATGACGTCAGAGCCTTCGGTTGGCATTTTGAAACTAATCAAATAAATTTCCAAAGAAAATTTCCGAAGACGATTCATCATCATCATCATCATCAGCCGGAAGACGTCCACTGCTGAACATAGGCCTCCCCCATAGAACGCCACTTGGATCGACTACTCGCCTCTTGCATCCAACGGTTCCCCGCGGTTTTGACAAGGTCGTCAGTCCACCTAGTGGGGGGACGTCCTACACTACGTCTTCCGGTTCGTGGTCGCCACTCGAGAACCTTTCTTGCCCATCGGTTATCGGTTTTGCGAGCGATGTGGCCAGCCCATTGCCATTTCAACTTGCTAACTTTGAGAGCTATGTCGGTAACTTTCGTTCTCCTGCGGATCTCCTCGTTTCGGATCTTATCACGCAGGGAAACCCCGAGCATAGCCCTCTCCATAGCTCGTTGTGCAACTATGAGCTTACTGATGAGGCCAACAGTAAGAGACCACGTCTCAGTGCCATATGTCATCACGACGTATCCGAAGACGATTAGTGCGTGGTAATTTCCTAAAACATGTTCCAGGAAATACATGTTTTTGAAAATGCCTTACAAGCTTGTGAAAAAAATGTTTGTTATTTAGAATCTCCCTTACATGTCCAAGGATCCTATGCAAGTGTTTTGTTTACTTTTACATTTATGAGAATATTGTGAACGAAGTCAAGTCAAAGTCAAGATAAATTGGTTTAAAAAGGCTGTTTTTAAGGCTTTTACTGAAGTGGAGTGTCAAAATTTTAAATTTTTGGTTCCATAAAATCCTAGATATAATGCACAAGATACCTATTTCTTCAAAACACCTAAAGAAAATACTTGATACAACACTATAATTACGTACGAGCGTTTGTTTAGAAAGTATGGCGGGTTGGGACCTCTTAAGGGCAGAATATCGCGCGCCGCTTTCTCGCTCGCGCATCTCAACATTTTTGAAGATAAACTATTAATAATCAATCAATTAATATAAATATGAAAAATTACATTACAAAAGTTTAACCAAATTTCATTTTGATTCAAGTAAGTTGGGCAAAACCTGAAAATGGGATTTTATGTTTTGCCTATTTTCATATATGAAAACCTGATCGCAAATTCACCGAATGCGATTTTTCATTGTTTATCTTCAAACATGTTGAGATGCGCGAGTGAGAAAGCGGCGCGCGGTATCCTGCCCTTAAACCGAATTTTATTTTTACTGTGGTTTAAAACCGTGTGTATAAAAGAAATCTAGTCCCTTCCGCTATTTGATAGTAAGCGTCTTTGAAACCTAGCCTTCACGTCCTGGGTACGTTTCTACTCGGGCTACCCGCGCGAGGTCCGCCCTTCCCTGGACGCGCGCCAGCTGCACCTGGGACACGCGGCCAAGGCCTTCGCTCTGCGAGACACGCCCGCCGCCCTGGCGCGGAGGGCGAAGGCCGACCCGCAGACACGGCGGGAGGCGCCTGTCAACCGGCTGACGGTGCACGAGGACGAGGAAAAGAGGAGACCTGGGTGAGTGAAGTTTTTATTTGTTACTAGCTGCTGCCCGCGGTTTTACCCGCGCGGAGATATTGGATTTCATGGTTTTTATTTTTTTGCACGGAACTTTATTTCTTTTTTTTAAATAAAAGTAGCCTACGTTACTTCTTATAACATCAGCTATCTGCCAGTGAATGTCCCGTCAAAATCAGTCCAGCCGTTTCGGAGATTATCCGGAACAAACAGAGTAACAGACAGACATAAAAAATTAAAAAAGTGTTGTTTTGTTATAGGTACCATATAAACACTTTCATAATTATGCATTTAGCTAAAAACTGTTATTCTAATATTACAAACAGACACTTCAATTTTAATTATTGCATTGTGTAGTTCTTAGGGTTTCAGTATTTTTTATCCAAATTCAATTGAAACTCACGTACTTACTAAAAACCTTTAAAAAGTCGCTGTTTCGTAATATTACTAGCCATTGATGCAAATATTTTTATGAGGATTTGTTGTATATTAACAATCTGGTAGTATGTGATACTGTAAATTAATTAATTAGAATTGGCAGTTAGACACCTTTAAGAATTTTTTAACCGACTTCCAAAAAAGGAGAAGGTCTCAATTTGGTGTGTATTTTTTTATGTTAGTTACCTCAGATCGCCTTCATTTATAAACCGATATGGTAAATTATTTTTTTATTTGAAAGGCTATACTTTTAGGTTGGTCCCATAGACATTTCATCAAAATCGATTCAGTATTTTGTCACCGAAGTCGCTTTTGTAAAGCAATTTTTTTGAATTATTAAATTGTCATCCGTCATTGTACGTTTCGTATAAAAGCGCCCGAAAGTAATCATACATTTTCTTCTCAGGTTCCCAAAGGTGAAGATTGGCTTCAAAAGCCGCGTAGGCAACAAACAAACCTCCATGCATACCGCCAGCGAATTTGACAGCGGTCTACCCCCGCTCGAACAATCAAAGAAGAAAAAGAAAAACATATGAACATATAGCCACAGTGGAAACAGAAAAGTATATTATCTTCAACTTCATAGAGCGTTAACGTACACGGCTTGTATGTGTGCGCGCCAGTACGCACACAGCGCAAGGACAATGGTATCGGTTCTGGCGTCTCAAACATATACCTAATTTTAGTTTCGCTCTCTCTTTCCAATAAACAACATGAGACAGAGATTGCAAATGTTTGACAGGTCTAAATTTGCAGCTGTTAAATATCTCCTCATCACATCCTTGACAAAATTCGATAGACGATACCATTAAATTCAGGGCCGTTTTCACACTACATATTAACACTACGTTTGATACGTCTAAATTCTTCCGGATACCATTCTCATGTTTAGAAAGAGACAGAAACTGAAATTAAGTGAGATGTCAAAAACGAAACCATTATCTCAGACTATCTTGATAGAATAATTGTCCTTGTTGTCTGTGCGTATTGGGGCGCACAGCATACGAGCCGGCGGTACTACTCTATTAAGATAACATACTTTTCGGATTCTACTATGACACAGCTTTATATTATACAGCGTAACTGTAAATAAACGAACGTACATCAACTCTATAGTTTCATTAAAATTCCATAATTGATCTAAGTTTTTGTTGGGTTTATACCGAGATGAAAGATGGACTCCATCCAAAATTCTAATCGCGACTCGAGTAGCTAATGGAAGCGGCCGACGGCTACCGTTTTCATATTTCTGACTCAAGAGTGACTCGAATGAAAAATGATTTTAAACCATTACCGTGCCCCGTCCGGCCTTTTGATATTTAAATTTTTTTCAAGCGGCCGTCATTACGATGGAATGATTTGCGAATTTTGCCCCAACTCGCGGTTTTTGTGTGAGCCTGAACGAGTTTTTTGTCGGTCTCATTTACCATGTTTTTATTGCTGCATAATGACAAATTAAAAGAGTATTGTGAAGCGCTTTCATGCTGAATTCCCTGCGCCATTCAAGGTTGAAGGGCTTTTCTAAGACGGTTTTTGGACGACTTAATTGTGACGCATTAATCTTAGGGCGAGTGTTCATTAATTTGATGCGAACACGCAGAGGGTACCGTTGAGGCTAGCTAATGAAGTAAAGCCATTAACCTTTATCGATGAAAGAAATGTATTATAGAAATTATGTGTTTTATAAAATCCTTTAAATTTTAATAATCTTTTAAAGTTTAAAAGATTTAGTCAAACCATGTTAGAAGCCTTCGGAGGGTTTATTTAATCATGCCTCTACGAGAAGTGAAAAAAGGAAGAGAAGTTTTGAATTTTTTCATCGGTGTAAACGTCAAAGTCAAGTCGTCCGTCGTGGTTCATTGACCTCATTTCTTAAACGGTCCAAGTTTTTCCAATAAACAGTCTGTAAACAGCATCGTATAACGTTCTTTATGATGCGCGACTATACAGTCGGGAACAACAGTGGAAAGGCTCGAAAGAACCCAGAGAATTCTACGCACACGTGCACGTATGGAAAGATGGCTATGATGGCTATGCATTGTAAGAAAAAGGGTAAAGTAAAAGTAACATTTTTTACGCACACTAATTTTTGGTACAGATATTCAACTCGAGGAAGGCAGCTAGCCAGGCGAGCACTAAAAACCAACAACCATGTTATATTTTTATGTGTAATGTGTAGGTAACATATACAGCCTGAGTTTCTCAGGGTAACCAGTGCACTGCAGTGCCGCGCAGGCCTTTGTGTTTCAAAGTTCTGGGTGGCACTGCAATTGTTATGGGCTGGCGTTATGCTTACCATCAGGCAAACGACCAGCTCGTCTCGTTACCAAATAACTTTAAAAAAAGGTCTGTCATTCGAAGCAGTGAGTTTTGACTCTGTTGTGTCAATGTTCTACGATATAGTTGTGCGGCGCGGCTTCACGCGTCATTAACCGCCGCATTTGCATGCCGGCCGGCGCCAAAGCTCGTGAAAATGCCTTTTCATTACCATCAGCTCGCTGAAAAATCGTTCTGAACAGTGGCCTTTATGTGTCGGTAATCGGTGTGTGAATTGTTCCCATGATGTGGTGATAGTGTATTTTTAGAATAATATCGTTGTTTTATATTACTACTGAGAAACAATATCCATCTTTTCAGTCTAACACGTTCGCGATACGCGTGCTTTGTATTGTAGGTATGCGAGCTGCGATAGGTAGGTATTCGTGCTTCCTAGTTACTTCGAACCCGATGAAAAGATAACGAACGCTAAGGTACGCACTCAAACTCATGCACTAGACACTTATCTCTGAATCAAAAGTGTCGAGGACACACATGCACAACACAAACATCCAAGACCCAAAGAAACTATAAGGCCTGCGCAAACGAGAGACTTTTGTCCCGCGGACAACTTGTCGGCGACGATAGAACGCATGGAAATCTATGCATCAATCGTACACGAAGGACAAATAGTCTGGTCAACGCTTTTCCATAAGTATTACCGTCCGTCGCGGACAATTATCCCTTGTCTGCGCAGGCATTTATGCGCACCACACAAAGCTTGCCTCGGAGTACAGGTATATTTAAAAAAAACTATCAGGTACTTTGTCATTATTGTCGCATTTGAAATTACTTTATTCTTTTTCTAATAATTAAGTGATTTCCATGCAAGTGGGAGAAAGAATGTAGGTAATATTTTCTTTACAATACTAAAATTGTTAGAACTACAAAATGCTGCGCTATATCTATAAATACAATTTTGTATTCTTAGTACCACGCTAGAAACTTGCATTAAATCAAAATAGTTATATGCCTGCCCACTGAGGTAATTATTAAGTTTCTATGGCGCCTAATAATAATCCGTTATAATTAAATTAAATTACGAAAACATTTCGAACTCAATCTCCATTCGATATGCGACACGGCCGTCACAATAGAAGGTACATTAATTCCATAGCATGCGATAATTCGGCACTTATTCGCGCCTTTGTGATTGATGTTCTAGGAACCGTACACACTTATGCAGGTCCGCAGCTAGGATCAAGGATTGGGGTTAATTATTATTACAGACCTAAGAATAAGCCAATAATAAATAAAATAAATAATAATAAGGAGTAAGGTAAGAGTCAAATGTTTTTGGATAAAGATTTTTAATCTTCAGAATAGATTGGTAAAACAGCGAATTTTTGTTACAAATCAATCAATTTAGTAGGTTAGCCGTAGTAATGTGTTACAGGGGGTAAAACACATACCTAGCTACGGCTAACCAGGTACGGTCACGGGGCTTCAGATTTTAATCGTATAAGTAAATAAGCAAGGATTAGCAGCTGTGTTCTGTTTGAAAAAGTAATTATTAAGGTTGGCAACATTCATAATTTTAATTTTACCTATGTATGTTTTAAGAATTTCGAACCTAAGCGGTGTCATAGCATGCAACAGAAAGATTGTAACAGAAACACTTGTCATAGACAAAAAGGTAAGCTCCAATTACTGATTTTTAAGACCGAACTATATATATGTTTGGGAGATACTCGAATCAGACACCCCGTCTCCTGAGCCCTGTCTACGGATCTGTACTATCAGATTGAATAAAACGGAGTGGCTTCTTTTACGGCGTCGAGCTGGGCACAAAGGCGGCGAATCAATTCGGTAGTACAATGAGTCTTGGCCACCCGCCTACCAAGCTACCGCCAAGAAAGATACGAATGGAAGAAGTGAGTTGCCTAAAAGTATAAAACCTCACGGAGGTAACGTTAAAAGTAATTCTCTGACCCGTTTATAATATGTATGTTTTTGAAACAACAACTAGCGAATTATTTTCAGCTTCAGGTCTACTGAGAGCTCAAAATAATTTGGTACCTAAATTCTTACCTAGTACAGTAGGTTCTACTCGAGATTCTTTAACAATATTTTACTAGGATTGTTACATGTTCAATTTGCAATTTTAGCACCATTACGAATTATGTAGAGTTTAGATTATTTTGAAGTACTTATTACATATTTTGTATATTTCAAATATTCTAGACGTGTTTAATAAAAGACGAACGAATGGCCCGTTAGTAAAATATATAAATTGAAACAAAAAGTGAAAGCTAGTGAAATTACTGGGCTTATGAGACTTAATACCTAATGTCTCAGGGTAACGAGTGCACTGCAGTGCCGCGCAGGCTTTTGGGTTTCAAAGTTCTGAGTGGCACTGCAGTTGTTATGGGCCGGCGTTATGCTTACCATCAGGCAAACTACTCTCGTTACCAAATAGCACAAAAAAAGTATAGTTATAATAATATTAAAATAATTAAGTTCTCATACGTCCTGTATGGTCAATACAACCGCAGTACGGCAGCAGCCATCAATTACTTTTCTGAGCAGATTTCAGTAGAATCTTCGTTAAGTATCCTATTTGCTATTCGGCAAATTGAAAATTGACGTATTAACTAATAGCTATAGGTAAGTATAGCTTTTATAGCGGCATCTCTTTTAAATTAGCAAATGTAGCACTAAGCAACGATCTAGCATAAGCCTTTCCACGTTTACTTAGTAAACCTCTCCAAAGCCCCCGGCGTCACATCTATAACAGTTGCTCTATGCGTTGGGCGGCGCATCAAACGCGCCGCGTCACGACCTACCGAATTATGAGCACAAAGAGCCGTTGATACCGAATATTCCATATAAATATTGAGCTAATCGCCCTTTCAATGCAGCGGCCCGCTTTTTTATTAATAATTGATCGCAGAACAGCCAGTCATGCGCCGTATTGTATGGACCAACATATTTTTTGCTGCGAACAACTCATTAATGAGAGGAGGCACATGACGCCGCTAGAGGGCGTGTATGCGACGAAACTAATTTTCGATGACTCCAGGATGTGAGTTATATTCGGAACTAATTTTTGTTTGTGCTCCTGATGGTGATTAATAATTTTTTATTAGTTGTAGGCTTTCACACGCATTGGGATAAACACGGCTCTCTATTTTGTTTTCCTATAAAAAGTATAAAATAACTTTTTTCTCGAATTGCTTAATGACTTTTCCTGAATAATGGTCCCTCTGGATTTTACTTAGGTATACAGTAATAAAAAATATTTGACTACTAAATATAAATAACGATGTGGTCGAACATTGGAAACCAGAATAGGATTCGCTCTCCAGCTCAACCGAAAAACACGGATGCATGCTTTGGAACAGAATCAACTTGAGGGTGTGTATATTCTGTGGTGATAGCTAGCCGGTAAGCATTAGTTAACGACCTACCATCATGGATCAAGAGCGAGTGTGGCCGAGCGGGAACTTGTGCGACTTTTAATCCGAAGCACCATAGTTCGAATCTCGACTCGGCCCGCACCAACGACTTATATGTAGTTATGTGCGGATTATTCACACTCGCTCTAAAACAGTGAAGGAAAACATCGTGAGGAAACCCGAATGTTCAAGAACCACAAAATTCGAGGACATGTGTCATCCACCAAGCCGCACCGGGCCCGCGTGGTGGATTATGGCCCATACCTCTCTCTGAGAGAAGGCCGGTATCCCTGCAATGGGCGCGTAAGAGGCTCATAATGACAATGATACCATCATTGTACACGATGTTATTCCTTTACCGGAAAACCAAGCTGAATGTCAAGCTCCACCTGATTTTCAAACCGTACAACGATTAAAAAGTAATGTCACAGTATACCTACATACTCTATCAACATATTGAGTGTTATGTATGTGAGCAAACATATGACACAACGCCTTGCGAACCAGCGATTACTGATAATCCTATTATTCGGCAGCGTGTCGTCACTTTCGTTGGCACCGCGTAGTTCCGTCCATCCCACTTACTTAATTAAACATTCTCACACGTTTCTATAAAACAATAACTTTTAATTTTTAAGTATTATGAGCGACGCTTACTGGCGGTTAGGTTAACAGTAACAGAAGCGTGTGAACTCGGCTAAAAGCGCGCGCTTTCCATGATTCTAGGCTCTGGTAGGATAATTGAGGAGTTTCTTTTAAAAAGTTGATTACTCCACTTTGGACTAAATGGGCTTGTTATTATTTGACTGGTAACATTGAATTCTCACGTGAATCGGACTTATTCAAATCGTGACAGGTCCGCCAAAAATAAATAGGAGATAAGTATGCCTGTATCAAAATATCGTTGACTTAGGGGCAGTGTAGACGCTTATGCAAACGTACGTTTGCTTGACAGAATAACAACGCTTTTGCGTCAAGCGTGGATTTCGTGATACTCGAAATGTGAACGCCACAGAAACAAATAGGTAGAAAGAAACACTCATTTTACTTGAAGCGTTTCTCAAACAAGAAAATATTTACTTTTCACATTATGAGAAGTAGGTACCTATTTCTGAAATCGTAGTAGGTAACAGGTATATATATTTTTAAACATTTAATTACGTAGGTATATACATAATGTCAGCGGTATTTATTGACACTACAGAAGTCAATAATATAATAGATCATAATTAATATGGCATTATTATTTTATTTTAATAAACTACGCTATTATTTGGATATGCATGGGCACCGTAGCAAAAATGCGGTGTCATTGTTCGCAGATGCTGGCGTCAGATAATAATTGTTATTGTTTCAAAGCGGGAAATACATTCACTCCATTTAATATAATTGTGTTAATGAGAATCGTTATCAATTATAATTGTTGCGTTTAAACCTGCATAATTCTTGTGAGCTGGAGAGTGGGTGCTTTATTTTAAAATAAAGTTTGGGAATTAGATTAAGTTTGCGCAATGATGCAAGTGGCCATGAAAGTAGGCATATTTTTACCTTTCTAAAAATTAAATTTATGCTGTAAACATTTATAAATATTAAAAAAAACTGCTTAGGTACCTAAACTTTAAGATAGAAATGAAAAATGAAACAAAATTTTACTGTTTTAATAAAAAAAATCGTAATTATCAAATGTTTATATTCAAGAGACGAATAATTGGAATCCACTAAAAATATATATGTAAGGTTTCCTTTATACAGGACTAGAATTTAATATTAATTTTCTTAATAAGAATTTATTGGTGAAGTATGTGCGATTTATTTTTAATTTTTAAGTTTTAGTTAAGTATAAAAATCATCTTTACGACGCCTGGAAAGGGCAACTAAGTCATAGGTAAGATCTCTTATAAGTAGAATAAGACCTTTATACATACACTTAGTGATGCAAAATAAATTAATATGAACTTACATTTTGTCACGGAAATATTTAAACTTTCTTTAAGAAACTATAAAAGGTCGACTAGGTAGGTAAGACTTTTAACTCGGAAAAGCCGCGGGTAACCTTTAGTTCCTAACAAAATCAACGCAGGTAACTCAATCAAGCCAAGCACATAAATTTAAAACAAAGAAAATCCAGTCTCTATACTGACAAGCGACCCGGTAAACTAACTAGGCTACCACAAAAAACCCCATTAAAAAACCATTTGACGGATGAAACGCATCGTGCAAATCGTGCGCGATACCAGTTAAACAATGAATAATAAAATCTTACACATCGGTAAGTATATATATCTACGCGGAGTCTCTAATGATGTGGAAACCGATTCAACTACCACGCAAAAACAAGATAAGTTGGAGCAGGCACTTTGTAAAACACTGAATAATGGCAAGAAACAACCGTTTTATAAGAAATAATCATAGTATAGATAACAAAAACAAGCTAATAGGCCGATCATCCACCGAAAGACACGAACGGGGAAGGCTAAAGATGAGCACAGAATAGGTTACAGATACTATCAGGGCTATATATAGTTACTTAGTAGGTTACTCCGAGCCGTTTCCTACATCGAACTCAACTTTTCCGCTCCTTCTTCTTTGAAGAAGCTTATCTCCGAAACGGCTGGACCGATTTTCACTGGACTTTCACTGGCAGGTAGCTCATGTTATAAGTTATAATTATATATAACTTAGGCTACGTGGGCGAAGCAGCCGGTCACAATGTGGTCAAAGGCTAAACATAATTTAAAGGACAGGCTCTCAAGGCTCTGAAAAATGCTCAAAAGCTAATTCATGGACGGATATTTGAATGTGGTGCAATTATATTGGTCAATTTCTTAGCTCAGCTCTGCTTCAGTGGACGAGCAACCTAAAGCTACGAGCGGGACCTCGCTTGTTTACTATTCATAAGTAAATTAGCGTTCGCTCTCACACCGATGAATGCTCAGCGCATTATGGGGATGAAAAACGGGTAAATATGATTGCTGTTAGCAGCAATAAGATTACTTTAGTTCTTGTCGTTTGATCATTATAAGCCATAAGGAACTTGCTTCTCATTACGAATTGGATGTATAATGTTCTGCATGATGGATAATGAAGCCATGTTGACTCTAAAAGGCAACTTTTATGATGTTGAGTTTTTGCTTAAAGAGTTTATTGGGTAAAGCGAGAGCGAGGTTGAAGCAACGATGGCTTAGTGGTACCTACAGCGCGTCGGCTGTCGATCTTTAGGTCGGAGATTCAAATCCTACAATGAGCTTGAGCTATCGGTGGTTCTATCAACTAAACCACGGGAGCTGTCAGAAATGTTAGTTTTTATTTTTAAGAATATCTACTATTTATATTTTGGCTTATGAATTGTTGAATTGAACACATTATGTACATTTTATGAAGTCGGTCATGAGGACGAAATTTTTTAAACGTAGTTAGATACACCTTTAGGTACTTACAAACCTTAGCGTAGGTAAAGAAAGTTATAAAATGACAAAATCGAACCAAAGTTAACTTTGAAACATTTTTTGCAATTTACGCATATCCATGATATGCATCAATATCATATCGATGCATATCGATATCTTCATCTTCTCATAGACCTGAGCGACTGACAGTACAACATTACACAATTACCGATAGAACGCTTTGGTATTAAAAAAAAAAATATTATAAAGATCTTTGTAGTTACAGTATCCAGAGCTAACAGAATCCAGTTAAGTGTCGCACGCAGAAGCCAACCAGGAGTTTACGAAACGATTTCACTCGCCGTAACTCAAGCGCAGCGTATCAGTTGAGTGAGCCTGCGGTCGCGGACACAAACACTGCGAAAATAGCGATGCACACATGCTCGTGAGATGTGCATTGAATGCCGTATCGCTTAATAACTATTATTAATATATGAGGAATAAAATGAGAAAAATTATGATTATGACCATAGAACACAATAGTAGGTTAGATATGCGTCTGTAATCGGATTACTTACGTGAAACTGAAACCTCTTTGTTCGAATATATTTACACCGAAAATTATCCATCGACTGCACAATAGTACGAATGAACGTCTCCTACAAATCTGTCCGACGATCATGAAACTACAGGGCACATTGACATGACTCTTACTATGACAGAGTTTGTTATAGGGACTAGGTATACGAATAGTTATTTTTATTTTATCTAGTATCTCGTTTCTCCAATTTATATAATAAGACCGCTAATTAGCTCCGTGCACCGTGCTTGGTTTGGATAAAGCATGGTAAACATTTTGTGTCTTGTGACCAAAGTCTACATTCCTTTCAATCGCAAGTTTTTGCTTACGTAACCGCTTCAACCTCAAGGAAGCGATAACTAGTCGCTCAGTTCTATTTGTAATCTGTCAGGGCTCGCATACCTAATGTTCATGAACTGTTGATGTGTGCGAGGTAGCCGCAGGTCTCGTGTTACGCGTCACCGATACATTAACCAATAGTTTAGCTTGTGAATATCGATTTACAATTGACCACTTATATGTAGCTTCACCTGGTTAGACAACTACGTTTTTGCTGTCTTTTTAAACCCCGATTTAATCTGGAGTTGTGTGTTTCACTAATCGATAAACTACTCCTTTCCTAATCACTGGTTTCACTTGTAAGTTTGTGTGTTTGTTTTCTGTCGGTACGTTAGCTTTATCGATGTCCAACATCGTCAATATTGGATGTCGAAGGTAGTCGGCACGCTAAATCTAGAGTAAAACCACATAGGTACATTTATCTAAATAGATGACGTCTGTCAATCTGTATGGACTCCAAGCGTGTCACTTTTTCTACCTACTGTGACGTTACAAGATATAAAACAGCGTCGAAAGAAGAGGTTTGCTCTCCCTTTTGGCATGCATATACTTATAAATACATATAGGTACACCCGCGTCAACTATCAACGTCTATGTGAGTAGAACTGTCTAGCAAGTGCAACTGGCGGAAAAGCGGTCTGTTCCTGCAACTGCACTAGGTGTTTTGTGACAGATTTTCAAATTGAAGTTGGTAGCTAGCTGAGCACTAGAAAATGCCCTAAGTACCACCGTACGTGCGTGGGATCTACCTACTTATAGAAAAACGCATAGCTTTTTTTTCAAAGAACTTTAGGGGTGGATTTTGTGTTTTGGTAAATAAATGTTTACGATAATTTACAGAGTTGAGCAGTGACGATTGAAGCCAAGGGAGCTGCATTTGACATTTTGCCACATTGCCTATTACCGATTAGTTAAGTAGTTGAAGTAATTTTAAATCACGTTACAAATAATTGATCTTTGCAATTACGGTTGTTAAATAAATTATGACCGAATTATTTTGACCGTAATATGTTCAAAATCCACATAAGAAATCGAACCTCCACATGACCGCGCACAACATGCAAACCACAGAGTCAGGGCTGGCACGGCAGTTGATCAGTGTTTAGTCGAGATTACGTCCGTTTACTGTGCTGGACCGCATCACCGCAACCACGCACACATGTGTATAATCAGTTCACATGTGACCACGTTTCATCTGTGATGTCGAGCTATTGCTCGACACAACATACATACTGGGGACACAACATACATAAACATACATACATCCCCAAGGGGGATTACTCCAAAAATCGAACGTCGAAGCTTCGGTTGTCGGATCTCCGTTTTCCTACCACGAAAGTGTAGAAAAACGAAATATCAAGTATGAAAATCGAATCAAACAAAACACACACCAAAACACTTTCATGGTAGGAAAACTGCGATTCGACAGCCGAAGCTTCGACGTTCGATTTTCGGAGTAAGGCCCCTGTTGCCGATGTGTGATTTTGCAAGAACTTGGAAACCGGTTGGTACTCTCAGTCACGTTTTATGCCTATATAGGTAGGTATACTTTGGTACTTACCAACAGTTTGTGGTTTTCTGAGCCTAAGGGTCGCAAACTATCCCAAGGTTCTACGAGAGTTTGACCTAAAAGTCGATCGGCGCAAAAATACATCCAACTGAATAAGCTTCTACATTTTTATTTTTTTTACAAAATGCAGTGTAGCATGCGTATTACACGTACTTACTAGGTATCGACCTCGCACAAGAAACCTGAAGTTTTACCAAAACTTCTTACCGTCAGATCATTTAGATAATGTTTACTCGTAGAAGCACAGAATACATAATAGTACAAGCATATTATAGGTACCTACAAAACTTGTCCACCAATGTAATTACCAACCGTTGAACGAAGCTTTCCGATATATGTGCTTAGGTATGTTTGCAAGATGCTGCGGTCTGGGCGCAATCCGAACAGATGCTCATCAAGTGTTTAATAGGCTATGTGCACATGGTATGTGGAAGTCAACCTTTCGGCCCATTGGGTCGACGTCAATGCTGCTATCAGTAATTGATGTGAAACGCTGGGGTATCGATCGACATTGCTTGGTTCTGTTTTGGAATGGTTGTCACTTGATATAGAGAGGAGAGGTAATTGATCTTGTTAACTCGCTTAGGCTCTCGGAGTTTTCGTACTTATTGAAGCTACCTATAAATCAATGTTAATCGACAGCCCTATTAATTAGCAGCATGAATGTTGCTATAAAAAAATATCTACCGCTCTACCACGTCCACTGCCTCTACCGTCTGTACTCTTCCATCATGGCATTTCAGTTAGGTACCTACTATAATCTTATAGTTATTTATGATTTGTCTACGTGACACATACACAGAGATAATAAAGCCTAGACCCTGATGGAAGTTTGGCGTGTAAAAATGAGACAAAGCAAATATTAACTACGTTTGGGCAGTGATTAAAATTTTTACAAATGAAATAGCACACAAAAATCGCATAGGCCTTCATAGCTAGCAAGCCGATGGATTAAATTTAAGAAATAAATTGACTCAAAACTGAAACGACGTAAGAGGAAGGATTGCAATTGACTTCATCATCAGTAACATCGGCCATCCATATGAATTAAGGGGAATTATCCCTTAATACACCATCGGTTGGCAGGCGTGTTGGTGATCGCAGTGGATTATAATGATGACCGAGGAGAATTTCTCCTCATACCCGGGATATTCCCTTAGCCGGCTTTTCCGGCACCCACGGGAAGAGATGAGGTGATAACTACAATTCATAGCCATGACCGCATGGCCAAAATCTAATTGAATATCATGTGCCTTTCCTCGCCAGTTAAACCTAACCTAAACCAGTTTTTCCTACTCATATACTCGTCATTGTCAAAATAAAAGTATTACCTACCACATATAATTAGAATGCGTAACGCGTGTTTTTCGCCCCACTAGCTAAAGACAAGTTTAAACACACGAAAAATATTACATTCACCACCGACACCTTTACACGTCGTCATTCGATATACCTGCCGTTTTGGACGAACGATTATATGATATCGATATCATCTAACAACTAGGTTTAATGGATCTATTTCACGATCTGATTTGAGTCGCCGAACCGTTCATACGATCTATACTCGATTGTGTAAAGCTTTAGAAGATAAAGATTCGATTGCAGTTGCGAAATTAAAAATGGATGTCATAATTTTAATTAGCTATAATTTGGGAGTTTTCAAGACGAGAGTGAATAAGTTTCTTCTACGCAGGCGTGCTACATCGTCCACTGCATCATCGCTTAACATCCGGTGAAATCGAGGCCAAACATAAGACAATTTCAAATAAAAAAATTAAATAAAATTCCGAACCGTTGGCTTAACGATAGATTCCTCCGAAGCAAGGTAGTGCTCAGTTGTAAATATATCGGTCACCCAAACATGAACTGAACGCAGCGAACGTTGCCTAGCTTTTAAGTACGAATTAAAAGGAAGTATATTTAAAGTAAGAATTAAAAGGAAACTTAGCTCAAAGTCATACCTAACTGAGCTATTGGGTAACTTGAATCTGTGAGAGCGTCGCCGCGCGTCGCGTGCGCAGCGGAGCGGAGTATGCCTTCCTATTCCTGCTTCTCACTTTACATGCGGTAAACGAGGCGGTGGATCATAATCAGTTATTTAACAGTATTGCGTAATTTCGTCGTTCAGGAAACACATTTGTGTGTGCCAGATTTAATAAAAAAAAAAGTTTTTTTTCTTTCGAGGCCATGAAACGCGTAATCTATTGTGCCAGTTACACACTCCACACAATCCACAACCGGATTTTTGCCCAAATATTTTGTTGAAGTAATAGGTTTCTTATTTATTATTATAAATTTCGTAATAGCAGACAATTTATAATTAAGACAAATAATTATCTATAGGTATTTTTGTTCAATCGACAAAGAAAAAATTGTGTTTTAAGTTTGGTTAAATACTCTTTGGCCAGTCCTATTCTTATTTTAACCGCATTGTATATGACTACACGATCAAAGTCTGAGTGTGAGTGTGCTAGTAAAAAAATACGTTTGATTTTAGTGGCAATAGGTACTGATAAAATACTATTTCACCGAAATGTTTCTAAAACAGTTATTTGAATTTAAAGTAAACCAAAAGTGTTTGTTTTTTGTGGTTTTGTTATTAGGGATATTATTATACCACTATGAAAAAGTCTGCATAGATATTTTATTTAAGTGCTAAATGACTACACAAGCCTACATAGACTAAATAATGCGTCTGTGTCATGCGTAAATATGTGTTCAAATAGCTCTCAATATTTAGCAGACCCAAGTCAATAAAATGAACGCTTTCATTTACAGGATTTGTGAACATAAAAGGGTGAATTTCCATTTTGATGTTCGCAAGTGCTGCTGGGAGCAAAGTCGAGTTCGCCCCTAAAATTTTAAAACATCATTTGCATATGCTTTGAGTACATAAACGACTCTTTCTGGAGCACTTTGACTGGGGGAAGGTAGATTGGAGTGGGGGGCGGGGCGAAGCTTTTAGTCTAAACAACTGGCTGCTTAGACAAGAAGTCTACGTATTTGCAGTTTTAAAATGAAAACTCCTTAATTTGAGTTGTGAGATAAAGGTGAGCATGCTCGCGAAAACTTTGTTCGTTTGATTTATTCTTCGATATGAAATCTAGGTCGTAGCACGCGTAGACTTTCGTAGCATGAGCGTAGGTCTCAACTGCATTGAAAAAAGACGCGAAATAAACCAGCGTAGCTCTTTATTCAGGTAGAGGGGCTAGTTTAAAATGTGCCAGTATATCACTCACTTGTTCTTTACTTTTATGAAACGTTTTAAAATTAATGTTTAAAACAAACAACGTCTTTATATACGATACTGCTTTTCGAATACTCTGTTTTCGAGACTATTCAAAATCGCCAGAAAAATTCTTGGTACGGGACAAAGTAGAAAAGTATGAAGACATATCAATTGTTTCGCTATTCTGCTAACTGGTTAGGTGTTTTTTTTTAGAAGATAATAATATAATGTGTCAATTTTTTTATACATCTTTACAAACAAAAACAACTAATTAATGTACACTTGCATAAACATTTTCCCGCTAAAAGGGCCGAGTTTTTCAAAGCTCCAGTCTACTGAAACCGTAAAAGGTCAATTTACATACATTCCAGTTGCTTCAGAAGTTGGTACGAGTGAGGAATTTCAGGCGAGGTGAGGGGGTGTGAGAAAGGTGCGGGGTGGGGGTAATCAGCGTAATGCCAATCATGCAAATGCCGAGATCCGACTGAAAGCCTCAACCGGCTTGTTTCAGGAGTTAAAATGGAGATCCACTTAGTGGGACACGCAACTCACATACGCAATTGATGCCGTTGGTCAAAGAGTAGACTACGTAGATGGGATAGTGGCAAGTTTTGTAGAGCTGTTGCTTGCGACTTGTACACGTTCTTGTACAGTAAGATGGAGCATAGTAATGATTTTTAAAGACATGTAGAAGTATTAATTAAAAAGGTATTTATAATTTGCATGAGATTAAGCAACATTATACAGGTTGAGTTGGAATTGGTTGTCCCAGTTAAACGTTATCTTGAAAGGGGGTGATTATGACCATTTAAAAAATGTTGTTGACCTCCAGGAGTAGATTGACCCTCTTTCAGGAAAACATAGGAACCAATTTAATGTAATAGTAAAAATTTAAATGTACCATTTAAAAAAAACACGACTGCTCTACCCAGTGTCACTCGGAATGATCTAAGGATTGTAACGATACCCCATACAGATTGTATGTTCAGATGTTATGGTGGAATAAAGAAACTGTCATACCTACATACTTTTTGGGCAGTCATGTAAAAATTATTCCTATAGATAGTAGTTGTTAGGTAGGTACCCTATGTAAAGAAAAAGAACAATACAAAAAAATAATTGACAAAAAAGAAATACTCAATGTTACATTTTACAACGGTACGCGCACTAGGTCTGGCCTGTATCCCGGCAGGCCGTTTTGAGTTAACAGGTAGGTTAACATGATGCTACAGTTAAATTTAATATTAAATGTTATAAATATGTAAGTGTGGGTGTGTTATGAGGTGTAAGTGTGTTAGTACGTGTTGTAAGTTGTAATCTGTCGCCAGGCACTTATCGGTATACTCTGGCACTTAAGAGCCAGTTCAGTCCTTTTATACCTTAGCGTATTTACTATCTTCGACCTCGTCGTTACTTAAGATCAAGCGGGTGGTTAAACGCTAAAAGATCTATAACCTTCCCGCTGTAAAGGGTCTTCCGATTAACAGCCACAAATCCATACAAAAAAAAAACGTGCCCGTCTGTAATATTTTCTTATTCTTTGACAAGCCACAAACGAACAACATGCCGGCTCCTAACGAATTTAAACGCCGGCATAAACTGAACTGTATACTCACTAATTGGGGATTTGTAACACGAACTCCTGTCTTGCTTTGAGGTAACTTGGAAGTGCTAAAAGTGATTTACTATAAGTAGGTATAACGTAAGTACATATTTATGTACTTTTAGCTAAGTATGAGTGTACTTCTGTAAGACGTAATGGATACCACAGAAAAATGATTTTCGATAAAATTAATATGATTAGGAATAATATCGAGTCAGCAGTACAAGTACCGATCTTTTCGATAAATAAGATTGACTGTTCGAATGACTAAAAATTTAAACCAGAGATAGGTAGTTCTTGGTAGATTTTTCGAAAACGAAATGAAGCCGAATCTAATGTCTTCAATATGAAGTGAATATTCTCTTCTCACAATTCGAAGGCTTCTCACAATTAATATAAATCTAAAAATGGTTTTATCGTCGTTCGCAATTACGGTCTTCACATGTTCCTCCGCGAAATTGGTTATGCGGTCAATGTAATGAAAATTGAACTTCATTATGTAATCGATAACAGATTACACTTGTCGTCGTCGCAATACTAGTTTCGGAGATTAGTTTCCGTTTTCGGGACAAAGGCTGTTTCGTTTTCGAAAGAAATCAACGATTGAACTGACAATTTTATTGATCGCAAAGTTCCGTGCTAACAGGGCTTGCTTTTAATGGATAAGGATTCAAGATGTCCTCGACTCATTATAACTTGTGATATAATTTGAATTGAAACTAGCTGAATGCACAAAGTGTGTGAAACCAAAACTAAAAGAAAAGCATTGGTTACAATTTTGATGAATGACAAATGAGGCTACAGCAATAACATATTCTATAAAGATTGTTGAACGACCGATTTGACTAATGAAGAAATCTATTTTTATATAAGTAAAAAAATAAACGCTAACAATCGCATACCCCTGCACTAGGATTCCCTGTGTCGCCAATGGCATAGACATACACAGAAACATAATACGAACATACAAAACCCGAAAACAAATTTTATGCTTACACAAAATCTGCCCCGGCCAGGAATCGAACCCGGGGCCTTTGTAGGCAGAAATATTACCAGCTTAGTACGGAATGAGCTTATCGTCGAATGCCGGATTCAAATCATCGATCTATAGAGCAGGCAAGCATCATCGGTTTTGTGTCATGTCATTGTCACGGAAAAGGCATCCACCATACCACTGACATCCATACTTCCAAACTTATATAATCCATACTTAATATATAAACTTTAAAAATGCGAAAGTATGTTTGTACGTTTGTTGGTTTGTTGTTTTCTTGGAGCAACGGATCGACGTTAATTTTGATATAGATAGTTTATAGACCGGAAAGTAACATATAGTACTTTTATCCCGAAAAAATGCAAGGTCCCTGAGGAAACGCGAGTGAAACCGGGGGCAGAAGCTAGTCTTATATATCTGTGATCCAACATCTTTTACATGCACACAATTAAAAAACAAAGATAAGGAATTTGAATAATTAATTATGATCGTATTCATTTTAGTCCCAATGAGCATACTATTATGTTTTTCTTTAGTTATTTACTCTACTTTTTATTATTTTATCAAAGCACATTAATATATGACTACCTCACATTGAGGCAAAGTGAAAATGGCATATTAATATTAAAGTATAACACTTTCCCCATACCTATAAAGGATCTGAAACACTTCGTAAATAAATATCAATTCAGTTCATTTACACATTAATCAGAAGCTTCGTTTTATTTTCCATTAAAGGGTGCTAAAAGCAAAATGGCCGACTTTTCGCGCGCTCCTCATAATTTCAGATTCAAAACATGGAGGTAATGTTGCCACTTTTAAATATTAAAATTAGATTATTGCCGGAGAAGTGTCGCAAATTGATACTAACTGCTCAAGATTTGTATATGTTTTGATCCTTGAGTGAAAACTCAACGGAAATAAAAGAAAAAGTGAGAAAAAAAATACTCTTTAAAGTCTACCTGAACATTACTGATGTACAATTAAAGATATAAAATATCTGTCAACTTTTTCATTTTAAGCATTTGTATAGTCAAAAGATTGAATTTTTAAAAACAGTATTAAATTAAGTCGTTCGCATAGGTATTTTATAATAGCTTCTATGATAGCTTGTAAAAGAGTAATTTACTTAAGACTTTTCCAGGTACGAAGTAAATACATAAAAATACAAAAAACCCAGTATAGTTTGATTTTTTAAAGCAATTTTCTTTCAAGACACGAGAAATCCTAAATGTCATTATATCATCGCATCGCGACAAATTGTAAAAGCAGTGAAAATGTACGAATTATGTGAATTAACATATCAAACGCGACTTCGTTATTCGTTACACCACCCTACTCTACTGCAGCCAAGGAGTCTTGGTCCTTTATAAAAACTAAGATACGTTTTGTTGGATGAATGTTTGAAATAAAGTTCGTAAATAATTACGGCTGGCGAGTTAGAACCGAAGTTTACATTTTAAGTAGATACACGCAAATATTTTGTTATCGATAACCTTATAAGTTTATCGATAACAAAATATTTGCGTACGTATTAGGTACCTACCTCGCATTTTTTACTTACCTACCTATCTGCTTTAAAAAACAGTGGCATGTATCTACTTAAAATGTAAACTTCGGTTCTGTTATCGATTTTGTTATCGATAACCTTATAAGTTTATCGATAACAAAATATTTGCGAATTGTTTTTCACACCTGCAAAATGTGTTTAAACATTTTTTTCTCATAGTTGGGTACATTGAAAGCATATCTGTGTCTCTTGTCTACAATTCTTTTGGATGACTTTTATAAATTATAATAGAAATAAAATTCGTTAGTATTTGTACAATCTTTTATTTAACTTGCAATGTTTTTATGCATGTACTTTTGCAAGCTAAAGTTTGAATCACATAGATGTTCGGTTGAGTCGAAATTTTACACACATATGTAAATTGAATGACAATGCAATATAATTATGTCACAGAGCTGGTCTGATGATGGAGCCGGAAGACTACTATAGGAACTCTGTAACAAAACGACGTAACCCCATCGAGTTTGGGCTTTTTTTATTTATCTTTACAAGTACTCCGGTCCTAGATAATGTCCAGGGTCTTAATGATGGAGCTGGAAGGTGGCCACAAGATTACAGTACCAATTACGTATTTTATAAAAGCTTGTATTGTATTGAAATATATTTTTCCACAAAAAAACTTATTCACTATGACAATACACTTTGTAATGAGTTGAAAAGTTGTATCAGTTCAATCAGTAAAGCAATAGAGTAAGTAATAAAAGGCTCGTTTTTTAAAGCTGCACTTAGCTACAGTAACTACCAGGAAGGTTCAATCGCAGTATGCAGTTACGTCAGTAATAGACACGACGCTGCAATCGCACAAATAAATGACATTTTAAATTGGAGTCAGGGTAAGTGCGATATTGCCCGTTTGCCACGCGGTGTCTGAATTTAAAAAAAATATTTTTTTAAACTGGAATTTGAAATGGAACTGTAGTTTTTATTCTTGGAATAAACACGAAACTCGCTACAGTTTCAAAGGAAAAAGTATTCGAATATTGAAACCGTTATTTTTTCGTTACTATCTGTAAATCATGCAATGACCAGTGATTCGGACGTCCTGATGTTATCACCAATAAACTAGTTAGGTGCCTACTTAACTACAGTCATATTTTGATATACAGTACCACCAACAAACAATGAGAAAGCATGTTAGAAGGTTCATGCTTTTTGACCAGTTTTTTGTTGAAAACATTTGTAGTGGCTCGCTGGGAAACTATCGGATTTGGGTTTTAGATATTTAACAAGTACTTTTGTCTGACTTTTCCGTAAGTTAGTTTGTACTGGTTACTGTATAAATATGCCGACGCCAGGTTCAAAAATGATTCTACCTCATAATAACTATACAAATTATGTAATCGAAGCTGGCAACACCCTAAAACAAGAATAAAAAAAAACCAAGTAACCTGTAAAAATATACCTACAGCTGTTGTAGGTATCAAAACAAAGCTTAATTCATAATTCTATGTTATAATAAAGAAAATATTTCCAAATAATCTGTTGGATCACCCCAGTGGGTGTGTCCCTCCTTTGCCTCAAGCGAAGCTTTAGCTAAACGGTCGCTAAACGTTTGGGCGGCCCGCCCTACGCACTTCAACGGCATAAAGTCACCCTTTGACAACTTCCACTGAAACTGAACCTTACGCCTTTGGATATATGGTGAAGTAAATTTTACTTTACAGTTGATAGAACCTTGCCATACTAAAGAGGTCTTAATGTCTCTACGTATAGCTTAAACGTTCGAGTCTGCCTACCGTTTAGCGGGCGTGATTATGTACTTTCTATAATATAACATAACGCTTTGTTTTAGTATAGAATTGCGTTAAGTTTCAAAACAGCAACTAGTTATAAGTAATAATAATATAGATGCGTAAAAACACCTTAAGTACGTTTAAAAGTTCGAAAATGTATAAAGTAGCATTAAGACAATTAACATTTTTGACAAACTCAAATCTTTTTCGTACGTTTTCCCCAGTTTTCCTTGAGAATAAAGTCGCATAAGCCGCTGCGTGGGCAGCGTTGAAAGCCAGTGGTAAGCGATATTTATGTAGCCATCGGGCAGCGGCTAAGTGTCGCCCGCGCCCCTCCCCCGGGATGCGATTAATAGTCTCTCGGTAAAAGTTTTGAGGACAGGGACGGACTTGGTAATTTAAGCTAATTTTGAGTCTACATTCGCCCAAGTACTGCTAAGGAGAGAAAAACCTTGGCTACATAATTGGTCGATTTCCTTTTTTTATATTTTCATTTAAATAGGTTAGTAAGATATAAGGTTATGAAGTAATAAGAAACATAATAACAATTTTGTAAGATTATAATTTCATGATTTATCGGCACGTAAAAGATTATCATTATGTTTGTCAATAAGATTAGTCGATTTTACCATTGCCTCCGAAATTTCTAGTAGGAAAAAGGAAAATACTATATAGAAGTACCTACCTAAATCCATCTAGCGTAATAATAATTTATTTAAATACATAAAAAATATAAGCGAATGTTGACTGCGACTCTGTCGCTTTCCGCCTCGCAATACTCTGCCTCTGACTAGATACGACTTTTTGCATTAGTCAGACGTAGTGAACATTTTTCAAACTCATAAATATGTTTATGCGCAGTTTTATAGCTTACTTTTATATTTTGATTGCAGTGGGCAACTCTCGGTTTTTTTAAGATCCTTATAAGACAATCTCTTTATAAAAGAGGTGAAAGGTGAATATATATAATAAGTGGGTAATATAAGACTAGCGGGTAATTTCTGTTCTTACTACAAAAAACCTTTCCCAAGATTCCACAACAATAAAAACCATGTCCCTCCTCTAGCTTTATTATATTATTGTTTGTATTATTTATTGTTTTTATTTATTCATTAACAACATACATTTTTGTTGAAATTCAATTAATTAATATAAAGCATATTCCTTTTCAGACGTGATTGGGGTGTTCTTCGTATTCGTGTCTGATAATTTTGTGTAATATTTTCAGCAATGTTGCGCACCGCTGGGGCGTCAATTTTTTGCACGCCTAGTTAATAAGCGTCTACTGGCTCGTGAAATATTACAAATTGCGTCCCCCCACCCCCTTGGGCTCCGGGGGAGCCTCCCAGTTTTTACGCTGCCTTTTTCACGGTGTGCGCTAAGGGTGCTCAATCATCAAGTGCCAAATGAACATACGAATAGGTGTCTGATGTGTTTACTGAGTGTGATTGCACCAAATAGGTTTGAGATTGGATTAAAAAGCTTGGATTGGGGTTAAAGTAGGTATTCAAATTTTAGTAGGCATGCATTAATGATGCGAAAACGAATTGGGGTTCTTGTTGGTTTGTTATAAAAGGATGATGGTTTCCCATTGGGTTTATTATAGCATGGAATTCGTAGGATGTCCTTTTAATTATCATGAGAGTTTCTTACTTTTGAACGCTGCTGGGCAAAAGATACAGTTTTAACATCATCATCAGAATGTGTTCAATAAATGAGCTTCAAATGGAGTAAAAGTCTAATAAGAATAATCGGCTGAAACTACGAAACACCTGCAGTTTTGTCAATAAATATTTAATTGTTAGTGGGAGGACTAACTCTTCTGCGAGTGTCCGTCTGGGTTGTTACCACCGCTTTGCTGGTGAAGTCTGCCGCCAAGCAGTAGTGTGCAAGCATTACTGTGTTCCGGTTTGATGAGCAGAGTATCCAGTGAAATTACTGGGCTTATGAGACTTAACACCTAATGTCTCAGGGTAACGAGCGATTTGCAGTGCCGCGCAGGCCTTTGTGTTTCAAAGTTCTGGGTGGCACTGCAATTGTTATGCTTACCATCAGGCAAACGACCAGCTCGTCCCGTTACCAAATAACATAAAAAAAAATCTCTTTGTGATACTCTTTGTGATAACTTGATGTAAAAAAATACCTATGAAGATACTTATTACAATTTTAAAATCGTTAATATTCTATTATTAACAAGCAATTAAATTAAAGTTCGAGTTTTACGACTTTATCTACCAGAAGGCGTTACGTGTTTAACTGGAGAAAAGACGGTTGTCAACAATTCGAAGCTAAGTCCGACACAAGTGTAGTTGGTAACAAAAACAAAAATATAGTAAAATGTAAGTACATCACTGACAAATAATAATTTACGATGTTTTTGTATGAATATGGGTGGCAAAAATTTGCATATTCTTTTGCGAATGTCGTCCCAACACTTGAGGGTAGGAACGTCAGTACGTGTAGGTACATATTCGTGCGAATGTGGAAGACTGACATTAGGCTTCAGGTTGAGCAAAACTATGTTCATGATAATATGTAATTACAAGCATCGGGGTAAATAAATTTAGTCCACAGTTTTATTCCAACGACTTCCTTATACAACAAAACGTTATACTCGGATGAGTTACAAGCTTACAAGTCAGAATGAGAGCTTTTGTATTTACGATGAGAACTTTAACAACACGTAATTTTGTTACATTTCAAACAATGCTTACGCGAATACGAACACAGTAGGTGATGACCCTGATTCTATGGCTCGCAAACTTAACTAATTGTTGTAGTCAGAGTTGATTAGAGTTAGTCTGAATTATATTCCATCCTCTTCTTATTTTCTTAAATAACAAAGATATTGGATAAAAATTTTTTTTTTCAAACACGAATGGACCAATTATATTTTAAACCTGTCAAATTAACCTACGAGTTGTAATCAATGTTAATTTAACTGTAATGAGTTTGCGTCGATTTTTCTAAAAAAGGACGGAAGATATTGGACTTGTTTAAAGTATATTCCATAATTGTCTCATGTTCTAATTGGAAACGAGGCACAGAACTAGATTCAGGCGTCCCAAATCTAAAACCAATTTAAATTCACTCTCTTTCGAAATAAGAACGAGAAAGGGAGGGAAAATATTTTATATTTGACGGCTCTAAAACTAAATATAGAAATGTAAAATATCTTCATCCCTTTCTCATGTTATCTATTTGAAAGAGAGAGAGAGCGAAACTAAAATTAGACCATAGTGATATTAAAGTTAGTGAAGTACAGAATCGGAGCCAATGTCAAGCGTTTTCTCACAGCGAAAAACGCCAGGCCTAGCCTAGATTATCCGATTGCTACATGCTATTGAATCTCATCGCATGACAGACTCCGATTTATCATTTTGTACTCAATAGCTTTAACTCGATAATGTAATGTCGTAAAACATAATACTATTATAAATTTCCTTTTGATCAATTTCACTTCCTTCTATAGCGGTTTTACTTTGTTAGCAATAATTGAATCATTAGAGAATCGGTTACATTAGATAGGAACCAATAAATATCCCGAAGGATAACTTTATAAAAGCGAGTCCTTAGAAATTGGGAAAGTGAATTAAAGCGCCCCACAAACTGGTTATATCAATCATAAACTTATTCGATTAATTACGTTTTGCGGAGTTAATAGCGACATCTAATATCGGGAGGTGAGCTGGACTAGTGTCGATAAAGTTGTTATCGATGTTTTGTTTGCGTTCTCTAACTGTAATTTATCACTGTTCTTTTGGTGACGCTGTAAAGGTTGCTAGACCATCAGCACAGTCTTAGAAAAGCCGCTGTGTGGTCGGTAGCGGTACGTATTTTTTTTTATAGATGTCATTTGTTCTTGTGGCGTCCATAGTGGCTAGAATGCTTGGATTTATACGGTATCGAAGCAGTGATAGAAGAAGGTAAAGTATGTGTATAAAACGCAATTGTGCTCATTATAGGATGTTACCTAATGTTATTTATTCTGTGTCCAAGTAGACTTGAACGATGCGTTTTTGTCTTTTGTGCCTTCAAAACTTACAATGTGGATCGAAATGTCTTAGTTTAAATGAACGGTTTATCTTTATCTTTATTGTTAGTTTGGTCATTTTTATCCTTGCGTTTTACAACAATATTGTCGTCGACACGACTTTTTCTCCGTACGTGTTTTGTTAATGTGCAAAGTAAAACAAATTTAAGTTTATCGAATTCACCGATTTACATAAATTTCTCACCAAAATCTTAGCAATTACCTACTCCAGATCATCGATAAAAGTCAGGCAGCCCTGGGCGGCCCATTTCGGCGGTGTCATTAGGCAGGCTGCGTTAATGATTAATGCGGCGCCTCTCTGCTCACACGACCTCCCTACCTCTCCCTCGACGCAAATAAACTCACACCGACCCTCTAAGGTTGTACCTAGAAGTGTGGTCTTACGCGCGGGAAAACGGCCCGTACCTTTATTTATCTAATATCTGGATATGAAGAATTAATTTTGATCGTAGGAAAATTATACAATCAAGTCACAAATCAGTGAAGACTTAAGAAGTTTATATGGACTGAATTCGTAACATTTTTGTTTTATACAATAGGTGACAGGATTCACATAAATCACATTGCGATACCATTTCTACGATCAAGTGAAATAATTAACAAAAAAACCTATTAGAGGGTAATAAAGTGTTCGAATACTGACAGAAGATGTCGAACATATAATGTCAAATATTTATCACGCGCGAAAGAGCGTGAGTCTAAACAGTACCTACTTTACGATCACCCCTTTGATAGAGTCTGTCCTCACTTTTATTTGCCAGTTCTCGTGACTAGCCCCGGCCATGATCGAGTGGTCTGCCTACGAATTGCTCGAGCACGATTCTTGTATTGCATTAAGTGCTCATATTTGTTGAATTATGGGTTATTTTTTCGTTTCTTAATGGATAGTTTTATTTGATTTTCGTCGTTTCATTGCTTTTTTACTATATTAGACTCTTATATCGGTACGGGATCTCAATTTAAAAAAGTTTGCCTAACATCCACTTGAGCATATCCAATTTTTAAATTGCTCCAATCACAGCTCAAATAAAAGCCATTTGCGAAATGATACCTTTGATACAAAAACTACATAACTATTTTATATAAAACACATTAGCAGACTTAACATGAGCACGGACTTTTTGTTCGAGTTTTAATTTTGCAATCAGGATTGTATCTCGCAGGCAATTATCGGCGAGGACTCACCGACGTCAGCCGTCCGAGAGTCCGACGCGCATAGGCGTGCGGAGGACGAATTAAAAGGATAAGAGAGAAGCGAGGTAGCAGGCAATTAGTCGCGCAAGATGATGGATGACGCCCTTCGACGTACTGATGGACACAAAATGAACAAAATAGCCACATAACTCATTATACGCCGATGATAACGCCGCTATAAACTTGTACTTAGATATGAAAGAGCGGCGGGAATATTCGATGATTACCCGGCGGCAACATTTTAAGGGAAGGCGCTACGTTGTTTTTTTCTGGGTGACCGTATATGGAAGCCGTATATGTGGTGTAATGGTGATTTAATTCGATTTGAGTGGTCATAGAGGTGAAACGGCGCAACGTATTTGGTATGTCTTGAAATAATGGGGAGAATGTCGTTAGCTGAAGTTTCTTAGGTTTTTATACCGCAAAATTGTGGCTGTTGTTTGTGTTGTATGACTTGTGAATTGTGCAGAATTGTTTTCTTAAAAAAGTGTCAGAAATTGCGACGTATTTGTGGCTTGTCTATGAACCATAGAAAAACAGGGATAATATGCAGTGATGTGGAATCACAGACCTCCAACGCTAATCTTTGTGTGGAATAGTAGGTAAGTATCTCAAAGAGGATATGACATGTGACGTCCGTCAGGAAGATGAGATTTGACTAGACTCATCGTCGATGGATGATGTCTTAGCTTCAGCATAAAAATAAATAAATTTTTAAATCTAAGAAATCTTACAGCGCCCGAAAAAAACGGGTCGAATTGAGATTTAAGAAAATGCTGATGTTGATCGATTAGCTTAAGAAGTTTGTACTGATGGCAATAGTTAAGTTAACTTTAGATAAAGATTAATAAGACTTATAAATACATAATTATTATGTATATCCAGGGTGATGTGTTCGCTCAGTGACAAAGCCCTTCAAATAAATAAATAGATTTTGGAAATCGTTTTATTTTTATTTTCATAGATAAAAATAAAACAGTATAATAATATATTTTGGCTATCCTACATGACGAAAAAGTCGAAAGTTTTAGGTTCAGGGAGACGATTAAATATATATAAAGTTTATTTTTTAGGTACACCAGCAATCAGCATACATTATGATTATATCACGGTCTACCATAACAAAACACCCAAGCTACTGCAGCCAGCTGACTGAGTGGCATTAAGTGCAGTCACACATGTGGCCCCCGAACACGGCTGCTAACACGATCTGCTTTTTTTCATACATTTTATATGGCATTGGCACTGGTCGTTTGAGTGGCCGCGACCGAGCACAAGCAGAGGCGACAGCCACGTTCGTGGGTCGCCAACCGCCCGCAAGCTCGACTACAAACGCTAGCTTCTCCTCACCAGCACAGAATAAAGAGAGAACAGAAGGAGCGCTTGGGCGCTGAGGCTGTCAAAAAGCGCCAGACCTCACCTTCTGTTCTCTCTATTTTGTGGCTGCCAATGACTGTGACTGGAGCCACTGACCGCGACGTCCAATGGCTACATCTAGTGGCCGTGTTCGGTACCCAACGTGTGGCTACTCTATGTTCATCCAGAGAGCGCGTAACCGGTCTCCGAGACTTTACATCGGTTATCCACGCGTCATTTCGATGTCCACTGGCGAGTGTGACGACGCTGTGGCCCGGACCTCCTGATGTCCTGTGTGAATCGCAGTGTTTTTGTCGCGGAGCACTTATGTCCATTTTATATAATAATATGCAATACTATCTGCTGCCCACAGTTTCACCCGCGCTTTTTTTTTTGAGTGGGACCCTAATTCTTTTTCTAAAATAACAGCCTAAGTCTCTCCTTATAACATCAGCTATCTGCCAGTGAAAGCCCCGTCAAAATCGGTCCATTTGGTTCGGAGATTAGCCGGAACAAACAGGAAGACAAAAATTTAAAAAAATTGTTTTTGTTATAATTTATACATAGGTATACTTTCATATGCATTGAGTAAAAAAAAAACTGTTATTTTTGACGTTACAATCAGACACACGAAGCCGACGTGCGCAAACACATCGCTTTGCATCTGCTTTCTTATTTTCATGAGATGGCAAATCGTGTTCTTCGTTTTCACAGCTTTAGCATCGAAATCAAGGCTTAAAAGTATAGACTGTAATAGAGTTCCTTTCTTATACATTTAGTGGGATCTTTTACGATGACGCAGTATTATGATGCGTCTTCTCTCGTGCGTAAACAATATACTCGTACACTCGTACGTTTAAGCATCTTATTTTCTATTCATTATCAGCCTCTTACGATCCCACTGCTAGGATAGTTTAATATTTTTAGTTTAGGGGAAATTACTAATTTGTGATATTAACTATATCGGAACTGAAAGATCACATTTTTATATTCAAGATTTGGCCTCCTGAGTTTGTTTCCGAAAGTATCTTTAGTGGTGCTTGGATGCCTAATGAATGTTGTCCTCCTAATCCCAAATGTCCTCGTTCTATCTCTTGTAGATTACCCGGTAGCGTGGCTAACGTGCCACCTGCGCCCGCGCCTGTAATGGGCCTAATGGTCTCTGTCATACGTGAGCACCGTGAACAACATGACTTAAGACTCGATTACTAGTGCCCTTAGTGCACCGCAATCGTAACCCTACGTAACACGGTCTTCAGTTTATCATTTGTAGATAGTTTTTTTTCACTAAATTAGGATACAACTTCGTTCCTCTCACTATACTATTTCTTTTAGTTTGTAGACACGCAGCCGGAGACGTTTTGATGACATTGCAGTAAACTATGAAACAATTCAACGTTTTATTATTAATAATAATAACTTTATTATTAAATTAATGCAAAAGAATTTTTTGCTAGCTTTAAAGACTAAGCTAAGCTTTTAAGACTATTCGATTTCATTTCAATTTGAAAATTTCTCTTTTTAAAAGCAGAAAACCAACTTCGGTCGTTTTATCTTTGGAGTTCATCATCAGATCTTAACCACCTTTAGTAGGCATACTGGACCAGGTGAAAAAGAAAATGTATAAAATTCAACAAATCAATGTTTATGTGAAGATATCTTATAAACATACATAACAGTTATAGTGGTTAGCGTTTCACTATAATATCGCACCTGATCTTAAGTGACAAGCGTGGTCGAGGTCAGGGATGGTAAACCATGACTGGCTCTCAAGTGCAACTGCACACACAATAGGTGCTTCAGAACAGATTTTCAAGGGTCACCACACTATATCATATGGGCACATCACCATGTCTTCCTTCCCCATAAAGCTTCACTACTTTTATCGTAGTAAGACTATCCCAGTTTGCTTACAATTGACTTAACTTTAGCGAAACAGTTCGCCCTCACTGTAGCTTACAAGTGCGTGTTCCAGTTATAAGTGCCATTACCTAATTTCTTTACAAACGTTGAGTTGACAGATCGCAGTATTTCATCGTTAAGTACAGCTAATGTCTTCAAACACGCACTGGCACAATAAAGTTCTATGCCCAACGCGGGCGAAGCTAAGTTAGCAGTTTCGCACTAAGTAATTCAGCCATCGTAGAAATTTCATATCTTATACTACCAATAGTACCTACCAAGAGTACCAAACTGGCACAAATGTGCAAACGCAGATCAATCTGAAATTTAAAAACTGAAGCTGTTTTGTTATTGCGTATAAAGTTTTTGCGTATAAAGCTTGGATAGCTTTGTGCTAAAGTAGGTACGGTCTTTAATTTGTTTTAAAGTTAGTAAATTGTTAGAGACGACGTACTTCACAAAGTAAAATAAAATGCCTTCAAGTACCTATGTATGTACCAATTTGTAATTTACTTTCAACGTAGTCGATTAGCCTAAACTATTTCACTGTTACCACAAAATATCCATATTTAGTCGCCTGCTTAGCTAGACAGCGTCTAAAGATAAACGTAAAAAATGATTAGAAACGTCACAACAGAATTATGTTAGACAACGGTTAGACACT
Source organism: Crocallis elinguaria (assembly GCA_907269065.1). Lineage (NCBI taxonomy): Eukaryota > Metazoa > Arthropoda > Insecta > Lepidoptera > Geometridae > Crocallis > Crocallis elinguaria. The sequence goes on from OU026078.1 coordinate 12,538,027, forward strand.
ACTTAAATCAGGATTTGTGGTTGCTCATATTTAATCACGCGACTAAGGCATGTTTAGGCGTTAAACAGTGATTAAGACAGGTTTAAAGTGTGTTTAATTTTTTTGTTGTCAGACCCTATATAGCCTAGCTTTGCTCGTGCTGGACAGTTACCTGCAACCTTGCACCATGCAAATCACTGCGACTGTTCATACCATTTGATTTGGGTCTCATTATTCGTTTGGTAAATATTACGCTAAATATAACGGCAATTTGTCATATAGTCGAATTAATGTCACACTTTCACCCAATTTCGCGGTTTTGTAACGCGACATGTTGATTGCTCTGCCACCTCAAATTGCTGTTATTTTCCCAATTTTTTTGTGAAGTATTGTACTGTGACACAAATTGTTTGATAGGCTTATTAGATTACCCATATTTTGTAGTAATTTTTTAAGTTTTCGTGATTATTACACGTTACAACAACGATTTTGTCGCGTATATAAAATTAAATATTTAAAACATCAAACGTTTGTCACAATAATTTTGCAGCGTTCGTGTTCCCAGGTCTACTAGACCAATACAAAAATAATAACGAAGAAAATCAAAAATTAAAAAAATATTTATAGGTTTTAAAATACACATAAGTACTTAATAAAAACCGTTAAAGTTATTTCAATTCAGTACTATTGATACAGATAGCTAAATTCAAAGTATAACCGGGGTGATATCACAAATTCTCTACTAATATAACAGGAAGATAATGTTCTACAGGAGTATACGTACGTGGTGGTGGAATAGATTGGTTAAATATGCCATTTAATATAACAATAAATTTGAATGGTTGTATAATTGGAGCAAGATATATAATAATAAGTATAGGTATATATTGACTACAGGTAACCTGTGTAGCATATGAGCGCTCATCGCGTAGGTAGTCATGTTGCTCATACGAAGAAGTATACTATGCTACCTAAGTATGTGTATAATGAATTGAAAAGGAAAAAAAAAAACGAAAGACTAAAAGAGGCAAATCTTATCGATTAGCGTAATCAGAATCAAACGTTGTACTTAGCGCTGTTGTATATCGATAAAGGCGTGAGGAACTGACTGTATTTTATACATAACTCAAGGGTTATCTGAGTCGAGAGTGCACAATACGCTCAGAACTAATCTCGAGGTCTGATATCGTGGGGTACGAATCTTATGGAAGGTTAATGTACCCACTGTGCATTGGTAGGGGCTAGCTGATTTAGTGAATAGAAATCAGTGAAATTACTGGGCTTATGAAACTTAATATTTTTATCTGGGTCAGGGTCTCGTTGCATAGTTACAGGCCTTTGGAAAAACTCCTATGTTTGCAGATATTTTTTAAGGATAAGCACATAAAGTTGGTGGAAATGTATGAATGTCGATGAAACGATAATAGTATCTACCTATGCAACAGTAAAGTGAAGTACACTATCTCCGACAAGAATTTTTTTTATTTTTAATTGTGACAGCTCCGTTTTGTTCCCTCCCTTATTGGCATCAAAGACTGCTAATATCCTGAACACAACACTACAAGCGTTCCACGTGGAATAAAACCTTACCGCCAAATAATCGTCTGAGACAGCTTCTAGAAACTTACTACCCACGTTCATAGATCTAATTGAATTTTAACATAGGTATAGAAGGTCTATAACTATGTGATATACTTTGCGATTGTGTTTTGCGGTAAAGCGATAATTCAACCCAATCTATGTCGTGAGCGCTCGCGCTTTGTTTTATCCGCTGCCTCCGCGGGCTTCTGTTCGCCTTTATTTAGAAAATTGATGAGAAATGGTTTCCATTACGATCCACCGCCTTATAAAAGATATAGTGATGTAGCTACGGTCCGCTTTGTTCACGAAACTATCCGAAGCCTCACAAGGTTCGTAAAAACAAGTGACAACCGTGGTCTTTGAGTTTTTAGATCACCTGCAGATATCTAAAACGGCATAATGGCTGATTTCTTACGACAATAAATATAAGGATCAATGATACTTAAAAGCAGTAGTGCGATTGAAAAATGCAACACTCTTAACCCTGACGTAGGTCACATTTTGAATGTGTCTTAAATTCTGGTGATATTCGAATACTTCTTCTTACCAAAATTAGCCATAAAAGTAAGTGCAGGTACACACAATTTAAAAGGTTTAGTCTTAAATCAAATAACATTCCAGTCATAGAACTTATTTAAAATGTAACTTAATGAAGCTTTGTTTATCTCTGTTCGTAATCAAACTAACCAGCAGTTGTCAAACTAATATTACTGCGCCGGATTCCCTTTACGTTTGTTCGGAGGGAAAGGAAATGAACGCAAATTTGTTTTCGTGATTGCGAGCTTTGGAACGAATATCGAATTGATATCGATATCATTTTCTTGCGCAATCGTATTTCTCATTAGGTATTTATGTGTGACCCCGTGAGAGCCCTTCGCTACGCTCGTTCACGACTTCCAGGATTAGTCATATTCAATGCAAAATAGTAACTAAATATAAGTAGATAACTCAATAAAATAGGGGTAAGTACCGAGTAGATTTATCTACTATCGATTGACGCTACTTTTTGTTGAACTTTTCGTAAAGTTCAGACGAAAAGCTACTAAGTGAAGACAGAACCAACAAGAGTCAGAGACTTAGTAACATTTTAGTTGGCTTCAAAACTTCATTTGAATTTCGAACTAAATTCTGTCGTATGCATCAACGTGTAGCAATTATAGGTCACCTACAATGATAGCTATAGAGTGTCTAGTAACTACATTAGAGGCACTAAACAGCTCCGTTTTGTACGTGCAGCGCCAATTGTGTATACGCGCATCTCACCACGGACAATCAGCCGCAAATTGGCCACCACTGATTGCTCACGGGCGTTTATCAATATTGCAGCCGCCATTACCCGCTCGCCGCTCGATCCACGCTACCAATAGATTGAGTAATTGTACGGGAACACGGCGACAGATATTGATAAAGGAAGATACGCTATGCTATAATAAAAATACGATAATACGCTATAATAAAAATACAAACCAACAAAAAAACTAACAAAAAATGTCACATAAAAAACACGACTGCCCTAGCCAGTGTCACTCGGATGATGTAAGGAATCTAACGATACCCCACACATCCACATCTGTTTACGCATTTAAAAGTTATGGTGGAATTAAGAATTAAGAAACAGACAGACATACATACAAAAAGGAGTGTAATGTTTTAACATTACACTCCTTTTTCAGTAGGTATTCACTATTCGTGTAAAAAAGTAAAAAATTGGCCTTGTAAAAATCATTGCACAAAACCAAAGCCGGAACAGCACATCTTTCGTTTTTTTACCAACGGTAACACAGATGAAAAATTAGTCGCACGTAGGTAATTTGACGGTTCTGTTGACGCTTTTGTTATCGAAATTAAAAACATCATTATACAGTCTGCCGATCATTAATTAGACGGATCTGTTTTAAAACTACTTTCGAGCAATAACCGTGACCTGTTATAATCAATAATTACAAAACGATATTATCTAGATGCGGAACTAATCGGCTCCTAGTTCGGCAGTCAATGATGAAGTCAGTGATGCTCAGCGGGCCGCCGCTCGCACAATGAGGGGTCACGCACTACAATAACGTCACGTTTACCGACGTGTCGAAACCGAGTATTCAAAATCGACACCGAAAAAAATATCGATTTCCGTAAATAAGCGAGTGTGGCACATTTATAATAATGATGAATGGTGCCATCGGTTGTTGCCCGCGTCGATATTGCGTATCGAATCGTGCAACCGCTCGGTGCTACTTCACTACTGCTCATTGATTCTTAATTGAAAAGGAATATTATAGCACTATGTCCTGTCATAAATAACATATAAACTGGGGCGTTTTCGTGTCTTTATTTCATTAGTTCGTGGTTGTAAATCATATTTTGATTCTTCACGAGGTTATTCCAAGGAGCTTTAAAGGTTTAAAAGATTTCGTAATTCAGATCGAGCATGTAAGATTTATTTCAATTCATTGTAACGAACATCTATTGTGAAACTACATATTTAGAAAATAATCATCGAAGCTTATAGATTCCTATAATGAAATTAATCATAATTTTATCCGTAACCTACTTGAAGTAATGAGTAATCCGCCTGTGTTGAATGTTATTAGTACCCCACTATTCATTAAAAGGATATTTAGTACACCCTGTATTTTTATACTGCCAAGGAAGGAAACAACTGCCCCAATTTTACTAAACAAATGGTTTAAAAATGACAATAGTTTCGTCGCAAAATGATCACTTTGATGAAGAGCATACGGAAATTGACAATGGTTTATTGATGACCGCCATTGTCATAGGTGGGCACAGAAAAATGATTGTGATGTGCAATAAAATATAGAAAGTGCCGAAAGTGATCATTGGCGACGAAACCATTGTCATTTTTAAACCATTTGTTTAGTAGAATTGGGAAATCTGGTCGCTTGGGCCAGTCCATAACTCCAGTGCCACCCAGATCTCTAACACAAAGATCTACACGGTAGTGCAATTCGCTTGTTATTTTTTTTATGTCATATGATAACGAGTCGAGCTGGTCGTTTGCCTGATGGTAAGCATAACACCGGCCCTTAACAAGTGCACTTAACAAGGTCATACTTAATGTCTCAGGGTAACCCTGAGACATTGGGTATTAAGTAGTAGGGTAAAAGCCGGATAGTTGCCGCACTTTTCAAAAGGGCTCTATTATTCAAAAATATGTAATTACTGCGATTAATACAACATGTATGTCAAAACATAGGTCTTTGATCTTTAATAGGAGCCTATTTTTGTAAACATAATTAATATGGTTTTCGAGTAAATCCTGTTTTATTAGACCTCTCAAAAAAGGGATAGTTGCCTACCGTGGCGGATAGTAGCCTAACGGAGAAAATGCTTCCGGGGATACTTGCCTCGTGCAGGGTTATAGACGCCACACTATGATTTTATTAGATAAAAACAAATTTAATATCAATTTAAGTAATACGTCTTTATTGTTTATCGATCCTTTATTAAGTATCTACTAATAAAATATTAATAACATTATTAAATAGTAAGTATTTCAGTTTTAATGTTTTAAAATAAAAATACAATAAAAATAACCTCCAAATGCTGGCCTGTACTTAGGTCAAAGATAAAGCATTGCCATTCAACGTGGCAATGCTGCCAGTATTTTGGGAACGTCGCCTAATGAATCACACCTAAACAAAAAGTCTTTGCTTTATTAAAGAATTTGTAATTGCGGATAGTTGCCCCAAGGGCGACTATCCGCAAAGGTAATTAGGGCAACTATCCTTTTTGATACGGATACTTGCCCTTTTTATTTGCGAAATAAATAAAAACTATATAACAATAAAACGTAATAAACAGTGTAATTTAGACTGTAATGCATGCAAATAAACAAAATCTTGACTGAAACCACAGTCAGTTAAAAAAATATTCAATGAAAATTATTGACCAATATAATTTTGACGCCCGTCAAAGTTTCGGCGCGGAAGTTTTTTGCTCACACGGACAAGACGCGTACGTCTATTCAGACGATTTACATGGCACCGAGGCCTGTGGTAGAAGGGCTTCTAATTATAGTAAAGTACTAACACCCCCAACATCCCTAACATAGTGTATTAGACACTGCGGCAAGTATCCCACTGAGGCAACTATCCGGGTTTTACCCTAATTAGTAGGTATTAATGATAACCGTAATACGAGACATCAGGAATTACGTCTATCAATGTCCAATGTGATAAACGTTCAATTCATTTAAAAATAGACTTATTTCAACCAAACATCAAGGATTAAGCAGTAACCGCAAAGCGAGAAAGTTGCAAAACATAACCTATGGTTTAACAGCTGTTGTACTAAAGTCGGCGCAGGCGCAACGACCGCTGATAAAAGGGCTCTCCATAAAAACGCTCCTCCAATTCATCGTCACTAATTACGTAATTATGGGGGTAGAAAAAAAATAGCGAGCATTCTCCTCGCCCAGTCGGCACATTAGCCCACGACATTTCTCGATTCAAATCAACCTGTTCACACTTGCTCTTATTTGTTCCTGAATATTGTGTCCGAACATTTTGTATGTTGGTTACCTACACTTTTATCGGAGCCAACCAAGTATCTACTAGATACATTTTAAAAAACTTAAATAACCCCACATATGACCGTTTTAAATATTATCTATGTGGATTTTCATACCAACATTCATTGAATGAACCGTTTTCTAGGAAACTTCATATGCGAGTGATGGCTGGGGCAGACATGTTTTTTTTTTTTTAATTTATATATTATTTTATATAAACTTGGTGTTTTACGAAATGTAGTTACATTTTTACGTATTTGTTTCTTTAAGAAATAAATTCAGAGGTCATTAAGAGCTGGAAATCGGTTTTTTGCGTATGTCAAATTATTTTTATTCAGTTATCATACAAGATAAAGCTCCAACATAGCCCTAAAAATAAAACGCTTGGTTTAAACAACTCTTGTGCTGTTTCATCTATGAAACCCACTATCGCCGAACATGCTCCGCAACTTTTTTCCAAGTGTGACCGCGGCGTAACTTTTTTCCGCAAATTGAAAGTCATGCATGAGGGCTTCGAGTGCGACTCAAGACTAAATACTCCATTACGAGCGACGTAACATAATTACCCACCGACTCACTGGAATACGATTATGAGTCAGCTCACTTGATGCAATTCAATTTTGTGATATGAGCGACCTTTGCTAGTTCCATTTCCCAATATGATCCTTGGTTATATATTTATAAACACGTGTGTCCTTCTGTTCGTATATCACCTTTGTTTCTTTAATGTGTTATTTTCTTACTATGTATTTTCTTATGTGTTACTTTCTTTGTGTCATTTAAATATGTTTCCTTCTATTTCTCTCTTTCTTTGAAAACTAGTACATATTAATTGTTATAAGACTAAAGTTATATGTATTTGTTTCTTGACTTTGGGAGCACTAGCTGTTGGTATCATTTGTGATTCATTTTTGGTATTGTTTATCTTTACTGTTTACCATAAATAGAAATACACATAAGTTTACTTAGGAAGTGATGCCAGGGGCGCAGCACAGCGCAACGTTAACACTACAGTTTTTATGAGCAAGTGTAACGCTAACCATCAGTAGAACGACCAGCTCTTGTTGTCTCTATATGTTATTAAAATATATCCTGTAGTAAAAAATACAAAAATTTTTAAATTTGATACGAATTTTGTCATAATTTTTGATGGAAGTTTTTATGTTTACTCATGGGCTACCTTTTGAGCTTTACCTCTTGGATAATGGACGACCTTTGACCATATGAAAGTATTGCCACGATAACCCTGGAATGGGGAGAGTTCAGCTGGTAACACCAAATTATTAAAAAATTTGCGAAAGAAGCCTATCATTGAAATTTGATATAAAACAAATATAGTAAGGTAATTTACTGACGTACATAGATGAGTAATTAGATAGATAAACTCTTTATTGAAACACCACAACACAGATACCTTAAAACTAAAACAATTTAACAATAAGTGTTACAATTGGCAGTCTTGTCGCTTAAAGCGATCTCTTCCAGACAGCCGTGCAGTTGTGTGTATACTTGAAATTGTAAAGACGTTGCATTACCAGTGATGATAACGATGTTCTGGATACTAAAGATCCGAAATCTTCCATTCATATTAAACAGGATTGCATGCGTGTCCTTTTGTTGAGTAATTAGGTCAAGATAACTAGACAGCTTAATGAAGCGTGAACACCTGTGTTGCATAATGTTATGTAAAATACTAAATTAATTCAGTGATCGAAGTTACATAATGGATACAATTTAGCTAAAATGTAACATGCTAAGTTTCTTACTTTATTAACTGTTCCTTTTCCGTTATTCAAATGAAAACAGATCGTAATTTGAGAAACGTTGAACTGATTGAAATTTATTTTTAATTAGCTGTGCACCGCAGCTTCGCCCACGTAGCCTAAGTTATTCCTTGTAACATCAGCTATGTACCAGTGAAAGTCCCGTTAAAATCGGTCCCGCCGTTTCGGAGATTGCTCGGAACAAACAGTCAAAAATTTAAAAAAATTGAAATATCTATCCTTATGTTAAAAATTAGTTGGTCTAAAGTATTTTTTGTTTTCAAAACCAATCCATGTAGACTGTAGGTGACCATTTTCTTGTGCTCATTTGGCTAGCTCAAGGTGAAAATCTGTCACAAAGTGTCTAACACGGTGTAAAAGTAGGCAAGCAGACAAATAAACAAATACAGCGTTGTATTGGCAGACGTGGTTGTATCGCGTAATGAAAACAAATGTTTGGAGGTTTATTGTAGTGGCTAAAGTATAAAGTACTCAAAACGGCTACAAATATGTAAGCACAGCGTTATATTGGCAGTTGTGGCGTGCATGAGATCGCGATTCTCGTGATCTTTTCTGCCGAGGACATGCAAAATGTGGAATAAGCACCCACCTGCGGTCTTTCCGACAAGCTACAACATGGGGCTCTTCAAAAGACCCTTCTTTTGAACAGAGTGTTTAAGACCCTACTACGCGCCAATGGCCTTGCTCGAATGGGTGGAGTCAATCCCACTTCACCCGCGCGGTCCACACTTCGTCTTTCAAGAACATCGCAAAACCTAACGTCATAGAATACGCGGATGAACGAACGCGCGTGCGAGTAGCGCGCACGGCATCTTCTTTGCCTATAATTCTTTGAATTCATTTAGTGGAAAGTTCTTCATTGAAAGTGAAGTTTGATCATCATTATCCATACTATCCATACTTCCATACTAAATATATCCTATATCCTACTCTATTATAAATGCGAAAGTTTGTTTGTTGGTTTGTTAATTTGTTGGTTTGTCCTTCTTTCACGCAGTAACGGAGCGACGGATCGACGTGATTTTTGGCATAGTAATAGTTTATGGACCGGAGAGTAACATAGGGTTCTTTGTATCCGGAAAATGCATGTTTCCTGTGGGAACGCGGGTGAAAACCGCGGGCAGAAGCTAGTTCGTAAATAAACGGGACGGACGCACATGAGATCATACAACGTTGAGATTTATCTCAAAACATCGCTGTGGACTATAATAAAAGTACAGACAGCCAATTTGCTCCGTAACGTTGAAATTTGTTACACCTTTTGACCCAAAAACGAACGTGTACGTAAATAAATGATTTTCGGGTTATTTTTTATTTTTTACTTTTGTAGTCATGTTTTTTATATTGATGTCATTTACGAGGTATCGAGTCATCTGCGAGTGTCCGTCTGGGTTTCCGTTTTGTTCATGAAGTCTGCCGGCAAACAGTAATGTGCAAGCATTATTGTGTTCCGGTTTGTTGAGCAAAGTAGCCAGCGAAATTACTAAGATATGAGACTTAGTTATGAGCACACTGCGGTGCCGCGCAGGCTTTTGTGTTTCAAAGTTCTGAATGGCACTGCAATTTTTATGGGCCAGCATTATGACTCCTATCAGGCAAACGTCCAGCTCGTCTCGTTAACCAATACAATAGAAAAAATACTCGCGCGCCGAGGATTCCGAAAAGACTTGTAAGCATGTAAATAGTTCGTTCAAGACTGGAATCGTTAGGTCCTTTTACAGCTACATTCAACAAAATAATTAACCCTAAAAAATTGTACACAATACACTCATTGATAATGTGCGTGTGTGTGAGTGCGTGCGTGCGTGCATGCGTGCTTGCTTGCGTGCGTGCTTGCTTGTGTGCGTGCTTGCTTGTGTGCGTGCTTGCTTGTGTGCGTGCTTGCTTGCGTACGTGCGTGCGTGCGTGCTTGCTTGCGTACGTGCGTGCGTTTGCGCGTGTGCACGTGTGCGAGCGTGTGCGTGAGCATGTGTGTGCATGCGTGCGTGCGTGCGCTTGCGCGAGCGTGTGCATGCGCGTGCGCGTGTGTGTGTTATACATAATTATTTTTCGGATTTTTCGCTTTACTTGTGGTATAAGACAATACTTCTTGCCAAATTTAATGATTCTAGTCTCTTGGTCTATTGCTCTAGGTCTCCGTGAACCACCCTATAGGTCTTGAATGGATTTTAAATCGTTATCATTTTCGATATCAGCACCCCGAGAAACCTAGAAAATGGAACCCATATTATCGATTTCCTAAAAAAAATTCCGCCATCTTGGATTTAAAAATGGTTGTCATTTCCGTAATCAGCACCCCTAGAAATCTCGAAAATGACACCCATACCATTTAATTGAAAAAAAAACGTGTCCGCCATCTTGGATTTTAAAATCGTTGTCATTTTCATTATCAGTACCCTGAGAAACCTCGAAAAAGACACCCATATCCTTTTACTAAAAAAATTTGTCCGCCATCTTGGATTTTAAAATAGTAGTCATTTTCAAAATCAGCACCCTGAGAAACCTCCAACACGACACCCATATCATTTTACAAAAGAATTGTCCACCATCTTGGATTATAAAAGAATTTTTCATTTTTGTACACAGTACCCCGAGAAATCTCGAAACTTACACCCATAGCATTTTATTGAAAAAAAAATATTGTCCGCTATGTAGGATTTTAAATCGTTGTCATTTTCGATATCAGCACCCCGAGAAACCTAGAAAATGGCACCCATATTATCGATTTCCTAAAAAAATGTCATCTTGAATTTAAAAATGGTTGTCATTTCTGTAATCAGCACCCCGAGAAATCTCGAAAATGATACCCATACCATTTTATTGAAAAATAAAAATGTCCGATATCTTGGATTTTAAAATTGTTATCATTTTCGATATCATTTTTACTGTAGATGGCCCTGATCGTTTGGTGGTCGTTTGCCTGATGATAAAGATAACGCCGGCCCATAACAATTGCAGTGCCAATAAATACTTTGAAACAAAAAGATGCAGTACCGCATTGTGCTCGTTAACCTGAGTAATTTTACTTTTCAATTTCATTTCCAGTCTTTCTTAAACAGTTCTAAACCTCCCGATATTCCTGTAGCTGCCGCTAATAATTTGTTTACCAATACATATATTTTCCACTCGTAAAAATGATGTAAGTACGTAAACAAGAAATTGTAATCAAAAATGTAACCCATTCAATATGTATACGAGGAGCGTCCACGCGCAAATCACGGAATGAATCACATTTCACCGCTCTAGACGCTACTCTTTGAGCAAGCTTCAAACCCACACGAAAACAAATACTTGTATTGTATATCATTCACGCACACAAATATGTAACGTCGGCGGACAGCGTTTGCAGAGCAACGAGCGACACAACCTCCCCGTCTGAATGCCAGTGCATGACTGCCGCGCGCGCCCGCGCAGAGCACCTCTGAGACTTGTACATTTGGAATTCAGTTTTTTGATCATTTCTTTGCGAAATATTGCTCTATGCACAAATGAAACGGCCAGTTTATAGAAAATTTTCTTCCTTATTTTTTGGTGTAAAATTAATCCCAAACGTCTAAGTCATTTAGAAGTTTTAGGGAAAATAGTTTTAAAACAGCATGCTGTTAAATATTTTTTCAAGCCATAAGTAATGGTAACACAAAAAAATCAATCAGTGAAATTAATGCCCTTGAATTGATCATTCAGGTAGTATTTTTTTCAAGTCGTTAAACCAAGCCGTGTGGGAGTTTTAGGAGGAGAAAGTAGTCGTTTTGGCGATCCTAGCCCCTTAAAGGTCGGCAACGTATCAGTAATACCCCGAATGTTTCAGATATCCATAGGCAACGGTAGCTGCTTACCATCAGGCGGGCCGTCTGCTTGTTTGCCACCTATGGCATAAAAAAAAGTGGACGTACCTACGTTTGGAGGTTTAATGTAGTATCTATATAATTAGATTCAAATCCATGTTTGCTTAATCACGTACCTTTTTAGTGAAATACAATAGAATAGTTAATTGTAGTTAATCACAGAATCAAACAGTAATTGGTCACACACATGTAAAGTAAGTTTACAATGTACAGTCTCGCACACATATTCGTCGGAGCTAAATTGGATCATTTATTACAGATTGGTGTGGGTTCAGTATAATGATATTTTTTTAAGATTAATCATTTTTATTATTAACTTTAAGCGTCGTACTCTACAAATCTCTCTGTCTTACAGAGATTGCAAATGACGGAATTGACAAATATAACCACATTTTATTTGTTGATTGGGGTAAATCTTGTAATTTAAAGTGAGGCTTTTGCCCGTTACGATGGGTAGAAAGAATAACTAGTAGAACAATGATACGTTTTACTACTTATTCTACCTCCTTACGAGTACAATAGAATTCGAGTTTCGAGTTTGTTATCCATAAGTTTATCACTTAACGGACTTCGATGGACAATTTGTTGTATTAAAGGCGACAACCTCATTTTTGTCACCTTTACATGTTGTCGATTACTATAGTAATGTAAAATCATTATTAAAGAAATAAATGAGTTGATTGCCCTGATACCAGTTAATAACCTTGTGCCCCAGCACTGAGCATCTCTATATGTAACACTACATCATATGAATTGTTGAAAATATACTTACCACTTCTCTTAGCGACTGTTCCAATACCAGGACCTCTAGTGCCACAAGTACAACCATGTGTGTATGTGTGAGTGGTCAAACGGCACACAGGTGGGCCACGTCACCTGACGCCAGCTCGGAACCGGCCACTTCCGCCGGACGTGACAATTAGTGACACACACCACCGCAACACGCACACTAGCACGTGTGGGTCTCTTGACTCTAGGATTAGGGAAATGGGAACCATTGAAATCACAACATGTTGTATTATTTGTACCAAATCAAATCAAAATGTTTATTTGCAAGAATACATGTTCCGCTGTACTTTATAGCATAATAAAGAGATAAAGATGTTTGTTTCTAGGCAGTGCAATGACCTCTGGAACTATAATTGACCTGAATCTTTTTTTGTGCTAATTGAAAAGTACACTATCCTTGAGTGTATATGTCTAAAGCCTCATTGTGATAACAGCTTTCGCTCGCAGTGGTGCTCACGTTTTGTTTGATACCATTCAATTCCATCGGACTTCATCTCCTTCCTGCCCTTGTTGAATTTTTACGTGGAGTCTGCGTAATATATCTTTGCAGAAATACTATTTATTAGGTAATTAATTATTAGGTATTGGTAATTTTTTACAGCCGGCCGCCTGCCTGTCGCGACCCCTCCTTGCTATTCTGGGAATATAGGCCAATGATACATAAATTTGAGTTCCAATATCCGCATTTATTTCTTAAGCTTATTATTTAAAACATCTGTTTAAATCTCACAAAAAATCCAATCAAGGATATAAAAATGATTATGTAGTTACTCACACGACCCCATCAGTCCAATATAGGAGCCCACTTAGGCGGAACGCAAAAGGACAAGCCCTACAAGTGGTAATAAGTAGAATTAGCACGCGGTAAATGCCAATACTGGTCGCAAAATGAGAGCGCAATTTTAATTATACATGGATATGAAATAATTTTTACAAATTATAGATTTCTTTTTTAATATGCTCTTAATTCACGAACGGCAGTTGAATTACTTCGGTTATTCAACTGTCATTCATATTAACATGCTTTGGAGGGCGTGTTAAGTTGTCGGTCTCTGTTGTTGTCAGAAAAAAACAGCTTTATCTTGCTTTTACAAGCAACGATTTGGTCGAAGATGTTAAAAACATTGGTCTTTCATAAAGATCCAAAATTAACATCCGAAAAATTAGAACCCGTGAACAAAACAGCTTACGGCTACCGTTTTAACAAACCGTGAGTACTTATGGATTGTAAAAAAAATATAATAATTATATAATTTAAATAGAAATAATTACTAAATTATTGCTTAAGCAAGCGTGTTGTGAACTGTAAAAAGATCGTGTTAAATATTCTAAATAGAAATTATAACTATATTATTGCTCCACTCGGCTGGAAGCCCTACAAGCAAGCTTCTTCCACTCCCAACATTTACTTATCATTATCACTATCAGACATGCACAAATGTAACGAAGCTTAAAACTTAAACCCAACTTCATTATTCATAATTTAACATCTTGATGCGATAAACTGAAGTTAAAAAATTAAAACCAGCTGTGATAAATCATAAAAGGAGACACGTCGTCGCGCACATTGCCGCGCGGCACTCAAATACTTATAGATTAGATTAAACTCTTTACTGAACACTCTGAACTAAGCAAAATAACAATAATACAATTCACAATTAAGCGTACTAATTATTATGTGGTGCTAATTGAAAAAGACTACAACGTACATGTAACATGCAAAACCAAATTTCTGGAGCAGGTTCTTAGACCGTAACAGTTTATGTTTTAAGAACCTGACTGATTGGAATGGGCTGGTATTTCAGTCCAAGTGATACCGACACTCAAAACTGTACATGGCTGTACAAGTAACTTTATGTGCCTTTTTATATGAGTATTTTTTTCCGCGTTGTTATAATGAGTGTAACGTATCTTCCCTTTTTGATTTTTGAAAGGCTCTCGATTATAATTAAAGCGGCTTTTGTTGGAAAGTCATTGTTCTTATAAAAAGTTTAACCAATGCCACACTCAAGCTGTAAAGTTAAAATTCATATTTTACGAGCGACGTCTTATTTCTTAATTATGTACCAGACAATAAGGAAAGCGATGTAAGACGTGAGTCAAGTTTTAGTTTCCTGAATTCTGAGAGCCAATTACAAATTATTATCTCTTTTTCCTTTTGAAATAATTGCTAACGACGTCAAAATAAACGTTGCAATTTAGCTAAACTATACCAAGAACACAACTATGGCATAAAACGTGTATGTAAAATATATAGGACATACGTACTTATAACGTATCTTATGAGCAATATATATGTATTTACATACATAAGCTCGAAAAACATTACCCTCCTTCAGCAGTCAGGTAATAATGTATTATATCAATGACCCTTCCATAACATAACCATATATTATGAAGCGCTTGGAACTTAAGATTGAAGCAAACTGAGCTGATTTATAAATACAAACCTTACGGACACCAAACTTACCTCATGGAACACTACCTCTACTGCGAGTGTCCGTCTGGGTTGTTACCACCGCTTTGCTCGTGAAGTCTGCCGCCAAGCAGTAGTGTGCAAGCATTACTGTGTTCCGGTTTGATGAGCAGAGTATCCAGTGAAATTACTGGGCTTATGAGACTTAATACCTAATGTCTCAGGGTAACGAGCGCACTGCAGTGCCGCGCAGGCCTTTGTGTTTTAAAGTTCTGGGTGGCACTGCAATTGTTATGGGCCGGCGTTATGCTTACCATCAGGCAAACGACCAGCTCGTCTCGTTACCAAATAACATAAAAAAAACCTAAAACAGGTTTTTTTAGTTTTGCAGTAACCTAAGTCGTCAAGTGTCACAGGCCACGCATGCAACAGAGCCATACAATCAGTAGAGCACTGGTGCGAGAGTCCGAGGGGGCTACGGTCCGGTGCGGCGGGGCCAGGGAGTAGGGGGAGGGGGTAGTGATAACATCGCGATTACGCGCTACAAAACGGACGATATCGCGTGCTCATTACCGCACCGACTTACTCGCATAATGGATATTTGTTCTGTTCTATTCTAAAAAGCAGCTCGAGAAAGCATGCTACTGTTTATTTTTACGACCAGACAAAACAAGTGCAACATAATTCATTGCTATGTTGTAACTGTGTTCGTTTTTATGATTCATCTTTGTTTTATAAACATGCAAGATCAAATGAGACAAATAAACAGGTAGGTGCTCATTTCTTAAACCCATAAACTTTGTTGATGTGCGGCACAGACTTATATTACAAATCTGTGATGTGCGGTATTAGTCTATATTATACACATTGGTCACATACAGTGATATCCAAATTAAAAAATGTCACATAAAAATACGCAAGCATTACTTAGTCACGAAGTTTCATTTTAACGTATATCTTTGACATTGAGTTAGAAACTTGATTTTTTTGCTGCACTATGAAGTCGTGAACCTTTTATTGAAATGCATAATATGATAACTTGAACCGATTTTGATGAAGTTTCATTGGGACCAATATGAAAGTAGGAATATAATTAAATAAATAATTTTCCAAATCAGTTTATAAATAAATGAGAGACCTGAAGTAACAAACATAAAAAATACAACCGAATGGAGAACCGCCTCCTTTTTTAGAAGTTGAATAGAAATAGTATAGTTTCAGTGATAAAAACGTCACAAAAACCCGCTCCACGTTATAAATCTAATAATTTCGAAGTCACAGCAGTAAAATTACAAAATGACTGTACGCATTACGGTCTAGGCTCGGGGGCAGCTAACCGCGAAACGTCCGTTTCATTTCCATAATATCACAAAATGGCAGATTAAAATCCGAAAACAGCGCTGACAATCATCGGAGGCGCTCCAACAATGGAGGAAGTCGTATTATACAATTTATCTGTCAAAATGTTGCGCTCGCCTGCCGTGTGTGATACCTAGGCAATAAAATAATAAAACGGCTTAAATGTCCTACCCATTGTGGGTAAATTTGACGCAAATAATTGGTTCCCTCGTAATGTTAAGAGTAGGTCAGACTGAACTCAAATTATAATGATATGCTGCGGTGAAGCAGGCATATATTTTGTTGTTTATAATAATGCAATGTTACGACATTTAGAACTTAAACAAAAATATAGTTCAACAATCCTTAGTCTGTTAGAGTCATTTATTTTAACCTTCATATTTATGTGCTCCATTTGGGGCCTACATGAATAAAGCATTTTAAATTTTTTGAATTTTTGTGTAAGTAAGTAATCTGGCGTGCTAGTGAGTTACAAAAATCTTAGTGGCGTGCCTGATAAATATCGATTACTGCCTATGAACGTCCGTGAAACAAGAAGTATCATTGATGCATTGCCGACCTTTTAAACCTCTTTTAACTAACCGAAAGTTTTGAAGGATATTTGTAGCGATCCAGAAAAACCGCTTTTAGACTAGGGTAAAAGATGCAGTTATAGTTTTCCAGTTGATATTTAGTTGCGGAAATAGATACCTATACTGAGTAATCCAATATCTCTACGCGTATAATAAGAGGCTCCAGGGGTGAGTGAAATTTAAATCAAGTGAGATATTGGTCCAGTGCTACTGCTCTGTGGTCCAAGTTTAACCTATCAAGAATAAAATAAACTGACTTGATAGTTACTTGTTTTTTTTTTGACAGAATGAGTTGCTATACGTACATAAAGATACTTTAGCAACGTGTTATGCGGCAAGTGGTAATTGTAAAATTTCTTAACCTCCGCAATATAACCATATGTAGTACCAACATCAAATAAAACCATACTAAATGTCAGTTACAATTGTTAACGACATTTCTAACCCATTCCGAGCATGCCCCGCATAAACCAACCGCAATTAACTCGAATCAATCGATACAAAGAAATTAATTACAAAAAAGTGCATACAAAGCGTGCAGCGACTTTATCGCTGAACCGCGAGCGGCTAAAGTGAGCCGACTAATTGCGGCGCAGCCCGGCGATACCATCGCTACTCGCTCGCCACTGCTACTATGTAACTGGGATATAGTGATTAAGCTTCGTATAAATAAGGCGAGTCGCTTGGCTTGGTTTTCGCTGTATTGTGGTAGTTTCTAGATTACCATAGAGAGACAGGGCCTACGAAAAAAGTCAGAAACTTCATTTGTTTTAGGTAAGACAATGGGCTTGTTCAAGTGTAAAATTTTTTGCCAAGCTTTGATTGGTGTATGCAGGCAATTTCAGGCAGCTGCACTTTTGTCTATTCGTATATAGGCTTAGCGTTCTACCTTATTACAACCACAATATCATTTTACATTATAGAGTGGTGAAAATCGCGAACAATTTCATTTTTTAATTTCGGAGCAAAAAAGCTTTTTTTATAATTTTGTTTAACATATTTTTCTGTGAAAGCCTCTAAACTACAGTGTGAATTTTTGCAAGAATTCACAGAAATTTACTACTTGAATAACTGCAAATCTAGTCTATCTAGCAATTCGAGTTTAAGCTAGCTTAACTGCAATAATATCAAGGCGCGCTTTTAATAGGCGTGCAGTTCAGTCACTGACTCTTAATTGTATTGTGCCGTGGCTCGGTCACTGTCTACACACCAGGGTTTTAAAACAACACTTTGTTAATCATTTTGATTGAAACGAAAGGAAACAGCTTGACAATTAAAATAATATTAGGTTTAGGTTGTAATTAAACGGAATATGCATAGATATGTTCAAAAATAACGCTTGTGTTCACATCACATAACAAAGTACACAAAGGACCAGAATATAACAAATGGAAAAGTAGCTTATAATGTAAAAAAATTAATAAACAAAATTTCCGGTCAATTAACAGCCAGTTTTAAATACAATATCTACATACTTATAATAGTAGGTTATTGAAAAGAACATTAACAATTAGACAAAAATAATAATATGATTATATAAGGTATAAATTACTTGTTTATGGTGAAAAGCTAAACATTATTCACCAACACTGCGGTAGAATAAAATTAATATTAAATAAATAAATAAATAAATAAACGCTTACACTCATACCCCCGCACTAGGATTCCCTGTGTCGCAGGTGGCATGGACACACACAGATACACATCACAAACATCCAAGACCCGAGAACAAATTTTATGTTTACACAAAATCTGCCCCGGCCGGGAATCGAACCCAGGACCCCTCGCTTTGCAGGCAGGGTTACTACCAACTTAGCTACAGAGCCGTCAAAATATTACTAACCAGCACCGGTAAAAGTTAATTTATTTAATTACTTGCTAAATGATTTAACCGTTATTCATACATTCGCCGAAATAACAAATTAAAATAAAAAATGTTTCATTAATTTCGTTTGTAACAAATGAAATTTTCGTTTTTTACATAACATAAAGCACCAGTGCTATAAAGGCATGTTATATGACGCCGTAGAGTAATAATGAGTAATTAATAATGAATTAGTACGGCGGTGGTTCATAATGCCCAATATATTATTATTCATAGTGATTTTATTCGTGTAGCGAACGGTCGGCAGACTCGTTTACGGGTAAACTAAACGGTATGTTTAATTACAGGCGATAGCTATCGCGTACAGTCGCGGTGTTGCCAGTGTGGCTCTACCTGCGCTTGTGTTATTTTATAAATTTGGAGTAAAAAATACTTTGAAAATTATATATTTTTGATTACGTAAAGGTTCTCAAACATATTTAAATTTATTGTTTCCATAACAAAATTACTTTTTCGATAGTTAGTTTTTTATTTTATTTTAATGATTTATTTAACAGAAATCTGTATATAGCTTCTTTATTTAATAACAGAAAAAACAGAAATCTTCAGTCTATTTCTATAATCAGTGATGGAACGCCTGAATGCGTGTAGAACATCTGTCAGTTTTGTAGGTATGACTAAGTATAGATTTATCATAGCATTCGTGTACTTTGTGTGGATGTACTGGTGTATAACGTCATATAAATGTTACATGAGTGATTGTTAAAAAAATCTTGTTATTCTGTCAAAGAGTTTATTGAATAATAGTAAATTGAACCTGATTCTTAATGTTATATTAATTTAAATATTTGCGCGCCCGCATGCGGGCTGGATACATTGTCTCAAGTTTAATGTATTATTTATTAACATCTCTGTTACATGTATTCTGGCAAATAAACATTTTGATTTGATTTGATAGTATTAAGTCTTTTTTTTGTACAAGTGATGTGCAATATATAGAAAGATTATTATATAATTAGTGTTTATAAATAACTGGAAAGTTGGTCTGTTTATAGGCCTGTAATGGTGATTAGATATCATTGCACTGTCCAACTATTTTTAGTATAAACTATCTCAATGCAAAAAAACACGTCGATCCAGTGCCCCTATGCTGCGTGAAAGAACAAAAACAATAAATACACTTACAAACAAACACAATTATAATAGTACGGATTATTCACTTACAGATTTTGTATTTAATTTTACTTTCTTATAAGTTGTGTAACAACATTTTGATGGGACTTCAAAACACCAACCAGGCAATACTGTATGTTCGTGTTTAGTAAAAATTGCTCCGCTTTGCTATTCAAATGGCATTGTCTGCGCAATTACGTTGGTAATGGCGAGATACTGCTGAACGGTTTTCGAACTGGGAAAATCACATGCAATTTCAATTACTTTATTATACAGCAAGGATGACACGCATGTACAAAATGTACGAGAGCAAAACTAGTTGAGACCTAAACTGCGCCAGCCTTAGCGCCGCGCCTAGGGCCTCGGCTAACTCAACCGGCGCAAGACTTGTAGTACTATTTACTATTACTGTTTTTTTCTTTTGGTACAAAAGGAGTACCTTTTGGTACAACAGGTACATTTACACTACTGTCTAATATGATAGCCAGATTCATCAAAATTCAACTACTAGATAAAAAATCTATGAAATTGTAGAACCTATGCAGGTTTCATTACAATTAGTTGAAAATTGAACGTGAGTTATATCAACATCCGGACTTCCACTAGACAGATGAAAGCAAAACTTGCTAGTTGTTGCAAAGACTTCGCTCTCTAGGTCATTTATAAAGAGGTATGATTTGTCAGGAATAAAATAAATTAAAAATAATACTACCACACAACGTCACACTACTTACCATATTTACATAAAAGTAACGTATAGATTTACATATCCTACCCATTTAATATTCGAAATCAATAACGGTATTTAGCGCTCATTATAACCTATCAACATACACTGCAATGTTAATGCATCTACTTTATTCAAAATCCATGTATGCAGACCGTACTTGGAAGCAATACATTAATTGCACATAATATGAACTGTTCAACTATTTTTATTGCTTGCATTAGCGTTTACGTTTCCAAACTAATTAAAATGCAACATATAAATGTTTTAATAACTCCCGTGAGCTATTAACTACTTTCACATATTTTGCTCTTTAACTACCTTGATGTGGTTTGTTTAGTGGCAGTTAGGTTCTTACTTATATAGTTTACTAGCAGACCCGGCCACGCGTTGCTGTGACTAAGGTATAATTTGCAATAAAATAATATTGCGGCTATAAATTGAGATGTAAGCTATGCTATCTTTTAAGTTAGATCAAACTGCACACGGTGTGCAAATTTGATTAAAATCGGTTAAGTAGTTTAGGAGTCCATAGACAAACAACGTGACGCGAAATTTATATACATATATTAAGATTGTATTGTTCTTGCATGGGACTGGGGTTTAGGAATCGATAGTGCATGATATTGACTCTAATTCCTTGTAGGCATAGGTATACTAGCGTCTGCCCGAGGCTTCTCCCACGTGGTATCAGAATAAGCACTCAGAAAAATTGTAGCTTCCTTTTAGTGAATTTTTAGAATCGGACCAGCGGTTCCAGAGATTAGCGGTAGCAAACAAACAAACAAATAACTCGCAAACTTTAACTGCTTTATAGTATTAGTATAGAAAATGAACTCGCATTTTACCGCCATCTCACCTGATATAAAGCGATAATTTGATCAACGGTGTAGCAACAAATTGAGAACCTCCTCCTTTTTTGGAAATCGGTTAAAAATATTTTCACTGCATTACTGCTTACTTTGTTACCTTTAGCCTTATCCGCTCATTTATCCTTAGGATGATGTGATCCAATCGAGAGTGTCCGTCTCCAGAAAGTCTCCAATACCATAAGATCTCTTACACCACTAGAATTATTAGAAAATATAGAGATCTCTTATACTACATTATATCCAATCAAAAATATTTTAATAATCACAAACTTGACCTAATAAGGACCATTAAACGAATGCGCAAGCGCATTAAATTGTGCGCGCGTTGATGTCTTTTCTTCTCCTTGTATTATGTTTCAGTACAAAATTCTTATTTACGTACTGCCTTTAGTAATTGGAACTATTTACACGCTGCACTGTTTGAAACTGAAGTTATTAAAATATCTATTTGATCCACTTAGTTCTCGATGCGATTGTGAGATGCAGATGGCGTGATAGACGCGAAGAAAACGGGATGCGAGAGGAGAGAAGATTCCTACGCAGTTTCCTGCCTTCAACCCAAACCATCGGCCCATCTCTCTCTAGGCCGTCATC
Organism: Crocallis elinguaria; assembly: GCA_907269065.1. NCBI lineage: Eukaryota > Metazoa > Arthropoda > Insecta > Lepidoptera > Geometridae > Crocallis > Crocallis elinguaria. The sequence continues at coordinate 12,560,071 of OU026078.1, forward strand.
ATCCTGGCGTATCGCAAACGAAATTGAGATATTAGGATCAGTTGTAAGTTAATATGAAGTAAAATCATATTAATACTAGCTTTTCTCCACGGTTACGCATGCGTAGGATTACGAATACATGCTTATAAAACTCAAGAATACGGTATCTATTGGGAAAAATTTTTAGAATCAGGCCATTGGTTTTAGATATTAGTGGTGAATAACAAACAATACACTTTATCTCTTCACACAGCAATATTAGTATAGAAGTATATAATTATTAGTTGCCACCATTATGCACAGTAAAGATTTATTATTATTTGTACAAACATAGAGACACGTATTCAGACTATGTGCGTCGAATATATAACGGAAACTATTTACTTTTTGTCAAAAAGTTTAAAACACCACTTTCACTAACACATACGCACATTAGTTGGTACTTCCATACAATTCCAGTTGGTTTTAAAAACAACCACGGTCAAAATAAAACCGTCAGTAAGGCTGTAATGAGTAATTACCAGCGGCGACGCGACGGAAACAGATACCATCTACAACGCACGGCGGCGGGGGCTAGTCGCCAATGATTTACCGCTAAATACCAGCTAAACGATCTCCAATTGTGTTCACTAAATGCTGCCCAGAATAGTTTTAATTGCAGCTGTGTAGGTGGGTAACTGTGCGCACTTGTAACGTGAATAAAATATCAGTTGGAGCTAATGAAGATACGTTCAGGACTCATCGAGCTCTTTTTGAGCTGCAACTTTGCCGAGTTAACTTAGTTTTTATTTTAAATTTGTATTTATTTTTCCAAATTAATTACTTACAAAATTCTTTACTTACATGGGCCTCTGGGAGCACTCATGATAGTTAAATAACTCTAAGCTGATCCACTTCCACAACTGTTCGAGATAAAGAATAAGAATCTCATTGGCAGAAGGCTATTATAACAGATAATATATTAGTTATAAATAATTGACATTAATAAGGTATACCTATGTCGAGTTAGTGACCTTCATTTGGAAGTCCTGTAAATTAAGACGCGTTGGTTCATTTTCAAATGAAGCTTTAGTATTTTAAAATGTTTTTTTAATTCTTGATTGGATTTTATAATCCTAAAGGAGGAGAGGTATTTGAAGTTCAAAATTTTCACTGTGACAAATCTGCTAAACCTCAAACAATTTTTATTGTTTAAAAACTGTACTAAAACTATTTTTATTTTTAACAACTTCTATTTAAGGTTTGTAAATGTATTTCAAGGGCAGATGTCAAACGCCTTGTTCATATGAGCCGTTACATCATAAATCGAAAAACACAATTAGCAATACGCCCAAAACCAATATATTTATCGACGAGACAAATAAGTAGTTCAACGATGTTAAAAGATCTAAATAACTAAATTGAAACCTATGTTAATCAAAGCTAATTACGCAACAAATTAGGCATTGATAAAATCAATACTTGCCACACGTAAAAAACCAAGGCGAATAAACGAAACATAACCACAATTACAGTTTTACAGGAACTTATGCTAAAGCACAGGAAACATTAGTAGTTGCCAATGTTCAGTATGCGAATCAAGGAAACAACAGGCAATAATTCACTCAATTTAACAATCTTTTAACATCACTATGCAATTCGAGGAAGTCATTTAGGTAAACTGACCATATATAGTCAGTTTTTACTCATAGCAGATCCATTATGGCTGATAATGGTAGAATGTAATTGCCAATTAATATTACAGTTGTTTTTTTTAAGAATTTAATTGATAAGCATCTTCTTTGTCTTTATTAGGTGCGTTTCCTGTTGCCGTAGGAAATGCATTAGGTAGGTTCGGTGGAGAGGAATGTTGTAGTCAACGTAGCATGCATGCATATAATAACTTTATACTGTTGAATAGTTGTCCGATAATATGGCGAGTTGATGAGTAAATTTACATCACTGAAGAATAGCTACAAGAATATTTTACTTTTTTCCAAACCAATTAAAAATCACACTTTTAACACACTTTAAATAACCGCGGAAAAGTACACTGTTATCGGTGGAAAACAAATAATCGAAAGGTAAAAACCGCGAAACGTCACTGACGGCTAAAACATTCAAAACAAATATATTATTATAAAGTCACGTATACACTTATCACAAAATTTCCAGAATCAAAGAAACTTGAAACTAAAAGTTTATCAGTACGTTCTTCTTAGCTTCTTTGAGGCTAACGCTATTCAAAGATGAATGTAAGCTTGGACTCATGCTTCTATACAGTTTGAACATAATAAAAAGTCCACGCTGAGACGAGTCTAAGGTCTAACCGTGGATTTTTGCTTCCATATGTCAAATCTGCACCTATAGAATTTGACATTCGCCATAAATCGATTAAGCATTAGTTAGACCGATGTGACGTGCCTATTTTATTTGTTATTACACGACTGTATAAAAAAGGAGTGTAATGTTTTTAGGGTTCATATATGTATGTGAGTTTCTTAATTCCACAATAACTTTTAAATGTCTGAACAGATTTATGGGTATCGTTAGAATCCTTAGGTACGTCATCTCGAGTGACACTGGCTAGTCGTGTTTTTATTTACGTAACTTGTTTTACATCGACTTGTTTCATTAAAAAACTAGTAAATAGAGAACTAATTAAAATATATATTTATATTATTATGCTTATGCAAAGCCGGTATAGGTTGCATTATATGACTACGTACATTTCATTTTTGCTGGCAACAACAAGCATTCGTGCTGATTGTAATTAAACAACGTTTAAACAGCATAAATATTAATTTGCACAGTGGATATCTGCTTAGCGTGGTAACTGGCTGTTTATTTTTTTTACATAATACTTCTAGTGTAGATAAGCAGCTACCGAAGTAGATGTGTGGAAAGAAATGTACCTATAGAGGTAATGTAGATAATGGTTACAAAAAAATATGTATCTTTAGAGTGCATTATCATTAATTAAATTCCCAAGATATTAGTGTAAAGTATGCGCTAACATATATGAATACACATAAGATATATATTTGGTACTTTGGTTAATCCGCAACCGTAGTTTTTCACGGCAAAAAAACGTGCGTACAAGTGGCCTAGGTATACCTTAGTAGGCCTTATATCAAATACTAGCTTCTGCCCACGATTTACACTCGCGTTCCCATAGGAAATGCATTTTCCAGGATAAAAAGTAGCCTATGTTACTCTCCGGTCCATAAACTATATCTATGCCAAAAATCACGTCGATCCGTTTCCACGTTGCTGCGTGAAAGAAGGACACACCAACAAGCGTACAAACACACTTTCGTATTCATAATATTAAGTAGGAATAATAGGAAGTAGTAGGAATGACGGGTTTCTAAAGATGCGTAAACTTAAATGTTAAATCCATAGTATAAACTGAGTTGAGGGCCTTTCACATTTGAAATTTGAATGATTTCAAAAACGAATATAAGTAAAGAATACGATAATACCTATATAGCATTTAGCGTTTCAATATACAGGCCTGTATCAAAGCACCATCAGTTCAAACGTCGCAGTTCATGTTCACGGCTCGCGGTGGCTCACGGCGGCTCACGGTGGCTCATGGTGGCTCACGGCGGCTCATGGCTCACGATACACGCAATAGTTTGTCGAGGCGATTCTAGAAAACGGTCGTTTTGCGATTAGATCTGGCCAGGGAAGGAAGTGTGGGGCACCACCGGGTGGGGGTGTTGTTAATTGCTCCGTTTTGTGAACACGGGTGGCGTGCTTCGCGGGCAATCAGCGGTCGCTGACTGATCGCTTTTTAAATAGGTTTTATGCCCACTAAAAATGTTTCGGAGGAAATCGAAGCCCGCAAAGTTCGTGCCGATTGTGTAAACGCGAGGGACAAGTTGTTTTGTAAACGCGAGCAGCGTGACTGTTCTATGTCCAACTAGCTTCTGCCCGCGGTTTTCACCCGCGTTCCCACAGGAACCGTGCATTTTCCCGGGATAAAAAGTAGCCTATGTTACTCTACGGTCCATAAACTATATCTATGCCAAAAATCACTTCTATCCTTCGTTGCTCCGTTATTGCGTGAAAGAAGGACAAACCAACAAACACACTTTCGCATTTATAATATTAGTAGGATTAGTAGGATTATGACATGTGTCATTTATGTTCGTTTCTAGCTCAGATCTTTTGATCCAAAAATTTCTCAAACGACTAATAAAGACCGTTAACCGTTCAAAACAACTATAAACGTAACATCAAACTGTTCGTTCAAGTGGAGATATCAAGAGATATAGATGTACGATTCCCGTGGAGCTATTAACTGCGAGTCTCGGCAGCGGATGGCGTGACAAAGCGGAGTTAGCCGCGCTACCGAGGTGTTCGTAACAATTGTTAGCCTTCTATGTAGTTTTAACGAGTCCTAAATATACCTACTTTACTATTTAAGCTATAATCTTTAAGAGACTTGGTAAAGCGAACGTACAAGGCGCTCCCTAGGTTCGTTCATGACAAAATTTACAAAGTGATACGAGGCGGGCGCTTGTTATGTTTCGTTACTTAGAGCGCCATACATTTTATCTTGAAAGCGCCCGGGTTCACGACTGCACGCTCTGTATACTTGCTATATCAAGTTCCTAAGCGTTCTCCTACTTTAAACTAGAAGACTGAAGCACTCATAGCGTTTCACTATAGTTTGCTTTATCATTAGCATATTTGTACATAATTGAGCGGTTACCTTTTACTTACTCTGCTACCATGGCTACTAAAAAGCTTGTAACTACAGCAGTTTGTTTTCAAGAAGTACTCACATACCGCAATCTTTTTTTTAATGTTTGTTTGGTAACGAGACGAGCTGGTCGTTTGCCTGATGGTAAACATAACGCTGGCCCATAACAATTGCAGTGCCACACAGAACTTTGAAACACAAAGGCCTGCGCGGCACTGCAGTGCGCTCGTTACCTTGAGACATTAGGTAATTAGTCTCATAAGCCCAGTAATTTCACCAGCTACTCTGCTCATCGAACCGGAACACAGTAATGCTTGCACATTACTGCTTGGCGGCAGACTTCACGAGCACTGATTCCGATTAGTTACCGTTAAAACCACTATGATGAGTTTGTCGAAGGTGGTAAATACGCTAAAGCAAGAATGGAGGCCGGTTCTAAAGAGCGATTGCCGGAACACACTGTTAGGTGCTAAAGATTTTCTTGTTGGGTTGGTAGCTAGCCAGGCGAGCACTAAAAAAAGCCCTAACGTCACGCTAAAATCTTCATGACCATAATGGCTTATTGTAAGTGTGTGGTGCAGTAACGAAATAGTATCGAATGGTAACGATCATAAGTATTCTAAGTAGGAACGTGTATACAACGTCTTTTCCAACTCGTGGAAATTGAAAGTGGTCTAAAATATTGTCTAAATTGCAGCTAGTTTTAAAGGGAGTCTACTCCTACAACTGGCCTAGATATCAACTCGTGTAAATTGCAAAGGGTCGATGCCCTTTTTACTTGTTGTTCAAAGAATCTAATAACCATTTCATTTTCAAGTTGGGACAGTACACTTGTACTATTATCTATTCTGTGACAGTACGGAGTTCCACGAAGTGTCCATTACATTGCTCCGCGGTTGTATACAACTCTACATTTTAGTATCACGTTTGCTGTAGTCTTGTTTAAAGTTGTGTAGAAATGTTTCTGCTACGTTTTGCTGCAGCAAAAATATGACTGCTATTTGTAAGACATGTAGAGCCATAATTGTGTTTTAGTAATTTATGTACAGCTCCGTGGTTTAGTTGATAGGCTAGTATCTGTAGGGCGTAAGGATTACGGGATCGATTTCCGCAGTGGAACAAAATATAATTGTGTTCTTTAAAAAGCGCATTTGTTTCATGTCTCGGTTTGTTCCTTAATTGTTTAGGTGTTGTGAGATCATGATCCTCCGTAATACCTCATTTCCTGCATACAAGTAATCCTGGTTTTATCCTAGGCATTATTTTATTTAATATTTCCTCAACTTTGTAAATATTTATATACTTATGTTTAACCGGACTCACTTACGTGAAACAGCTGAGTCTCGAGCATTCATTAAAACAATAACTGAAGTGCATCTTTGTTTTATTTCATTCATAATAATTTAGGTCTGCCAATTCAAAATAATAATCATCTTACATAAAATAAGCAAATCTAACAAAGTGCGGCATCGAGAAAAACAATTTGCTTTTTTAATTGACAACATTTTAATTATAAAACACCACAAAATCTATGGAACATAGATATTTCGAATTGCTTAAGTACATTGCCATATTACTATAGTAGCTTTAGGTACTTTACATACGTTATATTATAATACTTTAAGTTGGGTATAATTACATTAACAATACATACATTATATACTATATGCATAGTCATATATACTTATATTATACAATTTGCACAATGCTGCGTCGTGTTGTCGACGCGCTCTATAACAGTAGAGCTCAAGGCTACCCGCATATTGGCCATTCGTGGCCGCCACTAGTGGTCAGTCAAAGACAACCGACTGTACTTGTCATAAAATTTTGCAATGATTTTATGTAACTACTAGGTAACGAGTGGCCCCCACAGGCTACACGTATGCGGCGGTCCTATCGAATGTGAAAAGTGTAATCCGTTGATTTTCGATGACCACTAGAGGCGAATGTAAATTGCCTAAGTACGGGTAATTTCACTTCACATCATACCTACCTACTAACACATGAAATTAATAATTTGATTTAGTTTGTTTTTTTACCATGAATTGAATTGAATTTAAACGGGTTTTATGTTTTCTATGTTACCAAAATGTAGTGTTTGAAGTAAAATGTAAACACTCAAGAAATGGAATGTCTTTACGCGTATTAATGTTAATATTTAATGGAATATGACAAATTCCAGCCTATATTATATATCATCTATTGTAACTTACAAGCTTGTTTAGGAACCTAACCACTATAGTCTTAGCTAACACGACATCGATTTATATTTTACATAACTCCTAAGTCAAATCAGAGCTTACAATATCACATTATTCAGGACATTCGTTGTCCAAAATTCTAAATCACTGTGAAGTAATACGAATTGTCTTTCACTGGGGTGCAAATTCACGTTGTGCCACGAATTCGAAAACCATTCTCGTGAAGGAAGTACTCGACAAAAAGCAAACAGACAAAAAGAAACCTTCCGATTATACACAGTTCGTACTTCGTACACAGATTTCACAGTTCAATCACTTTGAAAACAGTCACTTAAGTTTTTACAATTACGTCACAGCTTTTGTCGTCTTATTTCGTCACGGATAAGGTGCACTATCGCATGTGCCGTTGACGCACAGATTGATCGATTGTCCCAATACACTGTTAATCTTTAGACGTGTATGGTTTCGTCGTCGGAGTCATCAGAGCGGCGCTCGAGTGAGGGCTCGCGTGGGGAGCGCGGCGGTGGAGGACTGCCGGGGTCCACGTCGGGGGATGGCGAGCGCCGCGCCTGCGCGTAGTACCCTAGTGCACCCAGCCCTGGACCCCCTAAGGACCCCAAGTGCGCCGACGGCCCCGGCAGTCCCAGACCCAGTGGAGGCACGCCGGAAAGAGGTGAGCCTGGATATAACCTGTTGCAACAAAAAATAATCTTGAATCAATACGATGAGATTTAAGTGCATATAAGGGCCTACCACCAAGCTCGTTTCAACAGCTGCGAGACAGTCAGCAATCCAGACGTTTTGAGCTTGAAGAACGATTACATCGTCATTTAGCCTAAAGCCTAAATACGGTGTATTCAGTTTCAAATAAGTACTCCATTAAGGCTCGTTTAGATATTTCACAGATTTACTTCTTACCTACTAATAACCGTTCAACTTTATAAAGTCATTGTCACAATAGAACTGGATGATGATCGAGATAGGTAAGGTACATTACCACCCAAAGCCTCAATCAAGCCTGCCCGCTACTATTACTGAATTTTACAGCGATTGTTTACACGCTAAAATAGCTAGTAAATCTTTTATATGTAAGGTAAGTACAATTGATTTTGGCTTCCATGAAGTTAGGGCCAGCGGACCATTGTGTATTTCGTCACCCATCCTCGTTATTTCTTTCAAATTCTCGGAAAGACTGTATTCAAAATCAGGTTTAAGTCATTGCGCATACTAAACAGTAGTTGTTAAAACAACTTACCGATAAGGCAAAGGCTTTTGCAGCGTGTTGGCCGTAGCTGACGCCGCGGCCGCCGCTGTGGCCGCCGCCTGCCGATAGTACAAATCCGCGGCGGCCGGCGCCGGCTGTGCTGGGTAGGCTGGTACGCCCGCCCAGTATCCGCCGTATAGACGCTGGAAGGCGGCGTAGTTGCCCGCCTCGGCTAATATCTCTAAGCCCACGGCCGTTTGCCGCTTCCACTTTGTCCTGTTGACAAAACGGTCTTGATTAATGAAGGTTCGACTCATGTTGAAAGCTAGGTCATTTTAAACTTAGCAAGTTACAGTTACCTCTTCGATCATAACGTAATATAGCATCCGATGGAATAATTGGAAGCTAGAGCCTATTAGCGTGTCCGGACTTTCGGCCACTAAACGCGACCACTAGATACGGCCTCCTGTGGCTGGGCGCGGCCTCCAATCGAAGCCGCTGGTAGCCACAAAATAGAGAGAACACAAAAGGGCGCTCGGGTGCTTAGCCCTGGTAAGCCTAAAGACGAGGAAAAGCTTGGTGAGCGCGGGTGTATGGCAAAGTGGCGTTTTTAGATTTACTAGTATGCCCTCCTTACGCGCACAGGCGCCCTATCCTGTTCTCTATCTATTTCGCGCGGTTGGATAGAAGCCGGCATTTGTGGTCGAAAGTACGCGGGAAGCGAGCCGCAAACGCATTTACTGCCTCAGCTTGTGGCTCGGACGCGTTCACTCGAACGTCCAGTGTGTGCCTATGCCAAATAAAATGTATGAAAAATCTAGTCCACAACTTATGGACGAGTTAGTGGCCGCGTCCGGTGGCTTAATGTGCGGCAGCACTTATAAATTAAAAACGATAGATTTTAAGAAGTATTGTTTTGTCTTTGACTGGTTTGTAGTTGACTGGTAAATTTGTAGCTCGATGTGATCGAAAGTGCTTTCGAACGCTAAACGTAAAATTATTTTAATTAATCTTCTATTTCAATTCAATATACTTAAATATCTCTACCTATAAACAGCGTCTTCTTCTGAAGAAGACTTTTTTCAAACTTAAAACTTAATGTGACAGTTAGCATCCATATAGAAATTGTAAGCATCGTCAATATCAAGAAAAAAATATTAACAGCAACTCTTTGAACCGTTGGAAATGCTGCAACGATAAATATAATCGTCCAAGTTCTTAATAATGTCACTTAAAAAAGTTCCATTGAATTATCAATGCCATATAGGCCATTGGCAAGTACGACAAAGCGCTCACGGTCCATTAGCAACTCAAATGAATCGGCGGAGATCCCACAAGAAATTACACAAAAACGATTTATGCCACATTACTAACTTAAATCGAGTCTAAAATTCTCTAAACTATCGCTTATAGACCCTAACGCAATAGATCACTATACCCTACGCAGAATGTGACCCCAATCGTCATCAAATTTGTCACAGGCCACTCCACGGCACAATGATAGTACCGCATGCAATGAGTAATAAAAAATAAATAAATAAAATAATAAATTTTGACAAAACGTCTTGGGCACTCTTGTGTTCACCGGAGCGTGGTCTAGTACTTTAATTTGATTTATTTGATTCGGTCGGAAAGGGTGAACTCGTATAAATTACTTTGTGTGGCGGGAACATCTCTACTCGTTTCTTCTCTACTTGTTTATTCATTCAAATGTGGCAATTTGGGACAAAGTTTTTATACACAGGAATAGTAATGAGTACCTAAAACGTATATATGTATGTAAATCATCTATATGTAACTGTAATACATATCTGCCTTGTAAATACAGTAAAAAATCGTAAACACGTTGGGCGCTGTAATAGTATGCAAATAGCGTCACATACCTATTTGAAAATAGAATAAACATGACTTTTTCTTCTTTTCTTCACGTTTGGGCAAGTGGCCAGTTTTGGTTGTTAAAAGGCAATAAATAATAGAATAACTTCAATTGACATAAATATTACTAACACAACAAATACCTACCTATTTTAAAATTCGGTATTATTTTATTGCGTTACTGCAGCTGAAGTTTGCGAACCGAAAACAATAATCAAACAAATAAAAAAAAAACTTCCCCCACATTTAAAAATTTAATTTCGCTGTCGAGCCTCGATTAGTTCCGAAGTGGCTCGTTATTGTCATCGGGTGAGGTTTTCATTAATTTGTGGGGAGTCGTTATTGCGATGCGCATTATCATTGCGGTGCTATTATTATTGTATTGTAGAGCACCCGTCGAACAACCGCGGTGTTGTCAGCAGACGGTTCACTGATCACCTCATTAATTAATTTCTCGAAATGGATCATTTAATTTTATTAAATGCAAATGAGGGGGAGTACACAAAGTCTTTTTTATAATTTATGTTCATGTTAATCAAAATTAAATCTACAAAAAGTATTATGATGCTTATTAGCATACTAGGACCCGTTTACCGTCGACTGTTTAAGCCGAATTAAGCTCACGTAATTTGAATACCACTCTCTAATTATCAGTAGCTGACAATTGATCGATAGAAAGTGTCCGCGCTCCCATTAATCACATTATTGTGACGGGTTATTCTTAAGATACGCCACTCGAGAGCACTTATTTAATTGTCAAGTGGTGAATGAGAGGCAATCTGCTCAGTGACACTATTCTTTTTATTGCCGCCGCGGGCGACGAACAAAAAGCTCTCGGAGCGCACTTAATTTCGGGCTGCCATCTCAAGCTGAGTCTTTCAACGGCGGATATTATTCTCTCTGTCTGTCTTGGAGCAAGCGACGAAACGCGCTCTCCGTCTCTGTCCTGCGTCCCCCGGCGGAGTCTGAGTACGCCCCGCCCAGTGGTTTAGTGATTTGATGCTGCGTGAACTGATTCAATTGTTGTTCGAGGAGACGCGTCCGAAAACGCGCCTTAACATTTCACGTTAAAGACGAAAATTGTCCGGTAAAACGATCCCGCTTACGACCTCTCCGAGGGGGAGGTTGTTTATCTCGGTTTGCGTTTTTCGGCGACGTGATGCGAATTCGGCTTGTATATCCGGCAAACAAAGAGCGCTTTCATCGATCGCAACAGTTGGAGTTGGCGCTTACGACGTTGTTGTTCGCGCACGTCGAGCCCAATTTGAGCATTATCGAACGTTATTTATCCGCAGCTTAGAAAGTTTCAGAAACATGTTTGCACGAGTGTTCTTATGGGAATTGTATGAAGTTTTAGCGCTTTTATTGCTGTGGACGCGAGCGTATATGTGCTCGTAGTGGTGTGGTTACATTGTAACCAAAAGCCTGAAGAGAGAAGTAAAGTTAGTAGATAATTTAATAAATCTACGTTTAGCCCTGAACTTAATATAATTTCAGGTGTAACATAACATAGATGTATGTATGTATGTGAGTTTCTTTATTCCACCATAACTTGTAAATGCCTGTACAGATTTACATGTATGTATATATGGTATCGTGAGAATTCTTACATAATCCCGAGTGACACACGTAGTTCAACACGTAGAAAAATTCTGCCTATATAATTTTTGGAGAAAATATAAATGGACAACATATATTTTTTCATTAAATTATATTTAATAACAAATAAGTAGATGGCTTTTATAGTTTACTAGTTGGCTGTATTATACCTACGCCTTAAGTGTGCGGGGTCGATTTTTTAGTAGTCCAATTGTTTGTAGCATTCGTGCTAAATAATCAGAATACCGATAATATACGCATACTTTTAAGGGCCGCCCCCTTAAGCAAATTGTCTGAAAACGTTCTGGCTTTCGTCTCAAAATTCTCCTCATTTTCATAGACATTACAAGCAAGAAAAAAATACAGTAGTATAGCCAAGTGGTCTACTACTGTATTGTACCAAAAGACTTATCTATAAAATAATATATAGAAATGGCCCAGAAACTTGTAAATAAATCGCAAAAAAGACCCCTAACATTTTGTTTTGTCTCGAAATGCTGAATATTTTTAGTGACAACTATCATATTTTTTGGAACAAAAAAAATGACATATAATCATCTAAAGACATATGTAAAAATATTTAAAATTTATGGTGTCTCTTTTTCTTAATTAAATAAAAAACTTACGAAATAACCTTCAACTAAAAGCCTTAAAAGGAGCGCCTTAACTACCGAATAATCGATATATTTTTTTATGTTATTTGGTAACGAGACGAGTTGGTCGTTTGCCTGATGGTAAGCACAACGCCGGCCCATAACAATTGCAGTGTCACCCAGAACTTTGAAACACAAAGGCCTGCGCGGCACTGTAATGCACTCGTTACCATGAGACATTAAGTCTCATAAGACCAGTAATTTCACTGGCTACTCTGTTTATCAAATCGGAACAAAGTAATGCTTGCACATTACTGCTTGGCGGCAGACTTCACGAGCAAAGCGGTGGTAGCAACCCAGACGGACACTCGCAGAAGAGTTAGTCCTCCCACTAACTGTTATATGCATCGCACGAGTATTGCTAGCCAACATTTTATCAATTCCCATTTGTCGAATATCCAAATGTTTACTCATCCAAAATTAGACGCTACGTATCACGATCCCAAGCAATAACTCAAATTATTGACTGCGCATAATCCAATCTGCTTATTAAAAGAAACCGGACTACAACCGAAATGGCATTTGTATAATGATTAGTGTTTAAATGATAAGCCAGGCGACCCCGACGTCCTTGGTTCGATTCCCGTGTCTCTGAAGGTGTAATTTGCAAAGGTTTGGTTGAACCGATTAGACGTTTCTTGGTAGCTAAGGCAACCGCGCATTATGTCATTAGGATTGGTGAGGTTTGCTCACACGTACTGCTTCGTGGAGAGTAGAGTGAAATAATTTCAGTAGTTGAATAAGCGACCTAAGTTATCTTTTTTGACAGTCTCCATGCGTGGTGTAAGGATGTCGAGTGAAATAGTTTTTAATAGATGAATAATACTCACCTATTTAATTAACAGTTCTGATATTTTGACAGCCCCCATCATGTAGCTGATATGTTGACGGATTTATATACCGCTAGCCGAAACAGATGTCCGGCAAGATAAACAAACAATCGGCAATACACTTTGCACACGGCGACATGGAATCCAAGAGCAAGGTAAGCCTTGCTCTTGGATTTCATGTCGCAGGTGATATGGACACACAGATACACAGCACTGAGCACAAATATCGAATACCCAAGGCCAAACATTATGGCTCAGCACACAAAGTTTGCTCCGGCCGGGGTTCGAACATTTGATTCACAGCTTAGTGCTTTCTCTAAACCCAGTGTTGCCATGAATTAGTGTTAAGGATTTGAAGATATAATATAATGGCCAGATCGCTCGTCGACCAGATTGAGGCGAAGGGTCCGAATGATGAAAAAGGTAAATGTAAATATTCGGTTAAGGTAAAAATCGTGATGCAAACAAAACCTAGTTACCTCCCTCGAAATGGAAGTTCGGTCGCCAAACACCCATCAGTGTGTTCTGGTAGTCACATTTAAGACCTAATTCCCAATTTACGTTCTGAACGTATTCATTATCTACCACCTACTAAGATGGTGGTCGAAACTTGAAAAAAAAACTATTTTGATACCTATTACACATTCTTTACCGAACTGCAGAATCACATTGTGGAATGCAAATAAAGAATATGAATATGAGTAAATATTGGCCATCGGCTTTTACTTCATTTTTCCGAACACGACCGAATTAGTTGCAAGCCGTGCGAGCTACGGATATTGCACGATATGTCGTATATGTACCGTGCAATATAGCAGCTCTATATAATATACCGTCTCGATGCAGTCGGTCATGTTCGGAAATACGAAGTAAGCCGAAGCCCAACATTAATTCTGCAATACTATATGTACCTACTTACTGTAATATTTTTACACTTTTCCTTTAGTGTAAGTATACAAAAAGCGTTTATCTATCTAATAATTCTCAGATAATAATACTCAATTGCATTTATCTAATAAACAATCTAAAATTTACGTACAAACCATACAAATTTCAGCTTAAAAAACAAAAGCTTCACCGAAGTGTTTATCAGCACATTTACTGCCCTGATTCTCAACTCGGTAAGAAGCATTTTCCTGTGGCAAGAATCGATCGGCCTATGCTAATATTGGAGGCTTTTATCCGAATGATACGAGCGCGCCGATCACCTTAACCGTTTAGTCACCGGATGATTTGCACAAATGTGAACGGTTCACTCCACATCCAATTTAGCCATGATGAATGGGTTATCCACTTGTGGTAATGTTACGTTCAGAAACTCTCAATAGAATATATACTAACCTCCAAATAATACTAGCTGTTGCCCACGGGAGATTCCCTCAGGAACTGTGCAGTTTAAAAAGTATTTTATATCACTCTACACAAATCTCTGCAAAAAATAAATGTTTTTTTTTATAAGTACCGTATATACTTTCGTATTTAGTAAAAAGCTGTTATTTTGATATTACAAATAGGCACTTAATTTTTTTTATCTGTATGTATGCACAGATTTATAAATAAAAAAAATTGCAAGCGTAGCTGCGTGGAAAATCGAAGCTTAGAGATGAGATAGCTTACCTACTGCATTATGAGCAAACGGCTATGATGGTTCAGTGTTAGTAAGAGAAAAACACCATGATGCAAACATTCCATAGTGGTCGGACATGTTCTAGTGCTCGGCTCGCTAGCTGCCACCCTTAAGTTGAACATATGTTGCCAATAACCTATTTGTGTGTTCTGACAGCTAAACTTTAGAGCCAGTTAGTCGTGCACGGTTGATCACATGATCACTTAACATCAAGTTAGTGATCAAACCAGAACAAATAAAATGGTATAAAAAATGGTTCATTTAATTTATTTATTGCACATCTTTTTGTTTCCATCCGAAATGCACATCTGATATTATACTCGTAGCATGTAGCCGTACCCAAGTAGGTATTATTATAATTGGTTTGACAAATAAGACAAAACATAAACTTTGCAAAAAAGTTAAAAATGATATGGTATAAATTATTATCAATGAAATACGACTTACTTATGCGAGGCGAGGATCTTAAAAAATCTACCTACTTATCTGGAGGCACCATTTATATTTTTTGGTTCGACAAATTATCGTACGCTTAAAATAGTCATAATTGTCGGTCATTATAAGCCAAGTAGGTCACGTCCACTCTTCTCAAGGTCACCTGAGTCACGGACAAAGTCAAGAATGGAACCAATAATGCCAATCATATGTCAGTTCATGTCATTAAACGATACGTCATTCAGTAATCGTTGTGGATTATACCCGCTGCGCCGCCGACTAAATGCCGATAAACGACATATTGTCGGCGAGCATAGCCTACCTATTACGAATTTACGACGGACAGACAGCCGACAAAAGTCATCGGGTTTACGATCGCGGAATCACACTGTAGGTTGGATTTTAATTACAGTTTTTAAGTTAAGAATAAATGGAGAAACTAATTTATCCGCAGATTAATGTCAATTACGACATCGTTTTTATTGCCGGTGACAAAACAGTTTGAAAATTGTTGAAATTTTATCTGCACTTATACGATTCTGCACCTGTAAATGAAATGAAATGAAATGATCGTTTATTTGCGTGAATTATAGGTAATTTTAGGTAAGTACATGTTATTAATTATATAGTTTCACTAGATTCGACTATATAGTCGTGTAAATTTTTAAATTATAGTTTTAAGTTACAATTATATGGTACCATAAAAAAAAACATTAAAAAAATTAATTTAAAAAAATTACAAATTTTGAATAATGTGTAGGTCTACCTCTGAATTCAGTTTGACTACGACTTTGGAAAAAGACTTTTTATTGGGTCGTCTACAATTTTTCATTACTCCAGGTAACTCGACAAGAGATCGTCAATGTTGGTACAGTTGAACCTTCTTGTATTTTTTTTCATGCAGTTTCAACTAAATTCATTGAAAGATTCTTTACTACGTTTTTAGTTTAAATGTTGCTTAGTAACCTAGACGGTTTGACTTGGCAGTCAACCTTCACGTTTAGAAATCGGGATACACGCTTATTTTACTTCACACAATTTATTTTGACTAAGTAAATAACAAATCTAAAATAAAATAATTAAAATAAACCTGATTTAGCATGGAAATTAAATTTACGACCACGTAGCATGGAAATTGGTGGTAGGATTAACTCTTCTGCGAGTGTCCGTCTGGGTTGGTACCACCTCTTTGCTCGTGAAGTCTGCCGCCAAGCAGTAATGTGCAAACATTACTGTGTTCCGGTTTGATGAGCTAAGTAGCCAGTGAAATTACTGGCCTTATGAGACTTCATACTCAATATCTCAGGATAACGAGCGCACTGCAGTCCCGCGGTTTGTGTTTCAAAGTTCTGAGTGGCGCTGCAATTGTTATGGGCCGGCGTTACGCTTAACCATCAGGCAAACGACCAGATCGTCTCGTTATCAAATAGCGTAAAAAAATCAGATTTATTTTAGCGAATATCGAAAAGACGTTTTCAATATCTTAGACCTCAAACAAATATTCTGCACAGTACAATACAATGTGCGATAATCGCATTTTATTCAGTGCAAAAATCACAAAATCATTCCAGGTTGTGATGTTGAAAATCTGACACGAACCAAAAGCAACAAAGATCTTCCATGAGAGTCCTTAGCTCGAGTTAATCGTGTATTTAAACCTTTTGAAATAACAGTGTCAGGCCATCATCGGTAGCTTAATGAGTGGCCGGTTCGGCGCCACCGACCCGATGACTTGCATCTGTGGAACTGACGCATGACGGTCTGCGCCATCCCTTACAAACCTTTATTTATTCCAAGCTTGGCGCCCGGGCGCATTAATCCATACAATATACAGTTACATTTTGTACTAGCTGCGGCCCACGAGAAGGTATTGTGATGTAATGTGAAATTGCCGTCAAAATCGGTCCAGCCGTGTCGGAGATTACCCGGAACAAACAGACAGACAGACATACAAAATTTAAAAAAATTGTGTTGTTGTTGTAGGTGTATACTTTCATATGCATTTAATTTAATTTTGTTATTACAAACAGACACTTTAATTTTATTTATTTGTATAGATGGCTCCGTGTATTGAGCGTAGGGCAGTGCCGCGCCGGCATTTGTGTTTAAAAATTCTGAGTGGCACTGCAATTGTTATGGGCCGGCATTACGCTTACCATCAGGCTAATGACCGGCTCGTTTCGTTACGAATAGTATAAAAAAGAATATGCTAATATGTAACATTTTACTTTCAACCAATATGTACCAGAACAATAAGAAAAAAAAACAATTTTTAAACTCTTCGGTTAAATTTTATACTGAGAATGACGATAGAACCATTATTATTTTAAACTATATTATATCATACATTACTCGAAACCATCTAAATGTAAATACGTTAGTAAACATTTAAATTGTTTGTTAAAAATATTCACTAATTAACAAGATAAGCAATAAAAGTTATGTACGTAATTAGTTTAGTTATATTTATAAATTAACCAGAATTCAAATAGCGTGTCAGACAATTAAAATTAATTATTGTAGTCCAGTTTAAATAAAAAATTCTTTGTGTGTGAAACTTTAAATGATGATCGTAAAATATAGCCACGTAGGGTTCGGTGTACTCAACTATCCTTCACATGAATCAACCACAGAATAGGTTACAGCTTCTTCTATTATTTGAGCACATACCCACTATAATAGTGGGTGCGTAGACCCCAATACCCAGGGCCGGATTAACCATGTCGGGGCCCCTAGGCAAAGCACGTCTCGAGGCCCCTTTTCTAACCATAATAATATTATGCTATAATAATTTGAAATGCGTTCTGAAATGTACTGTAATATTTATGAAGACACGATATAAAAACATCGCAATATTTGAGGATTTGTTGCATACAAATCTTCAAATTTAATTTTCCTTTGAAGAAACATTTTCTATTTTTTTTCCGGGGTGCGGGGCCCCTAGTCGGTGCTGGGCCCCTAGGCAGTTGCCTACTTTGCCTTATGGATAATCCGGCCCTGCCAATACCCTAAGAAACAAAACAAGAGTTAATGCTGCGTCGCGACATCATAAAAACTAAAGAAAGTGACCGCACACAAAAGCTATTACATCCTTCAATTAACTTTGATTTCACACCCTTTCACGAACCGAAAAATCGAAGACCAAACATTAGTTTAACCGAAATTATTAAAATTCGACAAAAACTATGACAAAAAAAGGAACGAACGAAGTTGGAGACCGGCCACTGATGGGCCACCGTCACGGCCGGCGCCTGTACACGCAATTGCCCGTCAGGAGTAGACGCTTGACATCACGTATAAAAATAGAAAAAAAAAACAATGATGTATGTAATAAAACCTATTTTAATTATTTAACGTCATGCACAATTTTAAATAAATAACTGCCAGGGTCATTACGTATATATATAATTTTATTTTTCACATAAAAGTCTAGATTAGATTTTAAAAATGCTGCTTTCTACACAAATAATTCAATATACTTATTATAATATTTTTAATTACTTAATAACGTTATTCCTCTGGCATAAATAATTTCCAGAGTAATTTTATTTTAACTTCCAGACTAGGTTTCCTAACATTGCAAGCACTGCGTTGTTCATGATTATACACGAAGATTAAAACGATAAATAAGTCTAATTTAAAGAGAATAATTAGATGAACATTTGGCGTGTTATCGATGGGAAAGATAACATTCAATCAATGGGGAATTAGTTTGTTTTTAGCTACTGTAGTTTTTATGTCCGGTGCAGGCGGCGGCAGGCTCTAATTATAGGAGTTTGTTTTTGAAATAGCCGCTCGTACAGTCGCCGACAGAATAGGGCACTGTTATAGAAATCGTTTTAGAATTATCAGTAATTGTTATGCAGGTTCATTTGGGTCGTTCGTTTTTTACTTTAATAAGACGCCTGTAAAAATGGTCAAACCACTGCCTTATAAGTGAATTTTTAAGTCTATTTTAATTAGGGCCAGAAACGATGAAGTGATGGTTTGTGATAAAATGGTTCCGTTTCATCTAATTTCATTGAAAAAATATTAACATTAGCTGTATCATTACTATAATTTCGCCAAAATCAACAAGAGTAGTAAAAACAAAATAAAGTAGGTTCCAAGTAAATTTATGCGCATCTGAATAAAATACCAATATTTTGATAAACATGTTAGATAAAGGTCAAACATTAACCTATCCAGATCAAAAATAAAAAAAAACATCTAAAAAAATATCTTGGGAACTATTCATATTAAGAAAGCAATAAATAAATCGCTAAAACTGATTGACTGGGAACTGACTCCCAAGTTCGGGTGCAGTAACGTGCTGCCATTTTAGGTCTTCCGCCGCTAGATCTAGCGCTTTTTCAATGATGTTTTGCCACTTCAATCTGGCTCGTCGAATTCTGTAGAACATAGAAATGATTCTTTTTTGTAGTTCTTCTCATAAGATGTACGTGGATTATGATTATACCAATATTTTCGGCAGGTACTTTATTGTTTCTTTATACGTGTCTTTTTTCAATTAACGTTTAAATTCAATATAAAACTCGAGTTCAGGCGAAAGCATAGATGCGAAACGAAAAAAATTAATTTAGCGCTTTTTGGATACGCTGATTTCATAAAATCTAGCGCTTTTTGACTCGCTTTTAGCGGTGAATGGGTATTTTGATCTGGCAGCACTGCCGGGGCCTAACACAGCGATAGTTGCTTGGTGAAAGATTTTCGACTTGAGCTCGCGAGCCAGGCAAGTACTAAAGAATACTCTACCAACATAGATGGTCCTTCATCTAAAGCTCAATCCTCCAAACCTACGGCGAATCGGCGAACGAGCTCACTACCAATACTAATGTTTTAACATTAGTTTCTTTACAAAGGAAAGAAACCGCGGCTTGCTCTTCTCACTACGCCCGTACCATTACCATCTATCAGCATGTGTATCACTAATATTACTGGACCGGTAGCATTTCGGCAGTTGCCCTGACTCAGCATGGCTTTGAACCGGGCCGACTCTCACGATCGTACGGATCCCGCGCCAAGTCATCGGCGATTATCCCACTGAGATGACCATTTATATTTAATACGGAATCAATGGGACATTACACGAGATTTTTGTTCGGATATATCAGAATGAAGCTGTTGATATGTTTACCAGTTGAGATCAATTTTTCGGATTTAAGTTAAGTATGTTATTTACGAGTCAAATAGGTGATAACTGAATTTCTATCTCATGAGTTTTGAAATTGTTTACGTCATCGTGTCTCTCCTATCACTTTATATTCTATGAAATATAAAAAATGAAGCCGAATAGTAAAGTTTTCATCTATTATGGACTATGCGATAAAACCTGTACCGGTTACTTAATAGGAGCACATTAGACGCTAATGCATGATTGATGGCTATGCTTCAATCACGGGCGCAAACAATGGAAAAACCACGACCACCGTCGCTTCTACGACCTTTACTCAAAAAAAGAGTTTCACAACCACTGCGTGTTTAATGCAGCAGCCGTGGTAAATACAGTGGTGCGCAAGAAATGTATGTAGCTGAGTAGTCGTCGCTTTGAGCCCAAGCAGGACTTCGCGAGAGTGAAAGAGACAGCACTATCTAGTCGTATTGCTGTTTTTGTCTGTTTCTTGGTTTTACTTAATTCAAGCCGCGCGTGAGTGTTTACTACCTCGTAATCCGCACTTGTTGCAAAACCATGGTTATTTTGACAGCAAAACGCAAACACGCGTTAGCGTCTAATGCCGTCCTTAGAGTTATTAGCTATGTACCAGAGGTATACACCTATAAGCACCCAACTACAGTATTCTATTGTAAACGTCTTTTCGTTTAGAAAAATATTTTTACGAAAGTCTTCGTGATATCATAAAAATTTAATTCAGTTAACAAATATATTTCTTTCCCTTTTCATAAGGGAGCGGTCAGATGAACCTTTGGGCTTCAAGATAGTTAGAGCTTCCCTTATAATCTTCATCCTTCGGGTCGACATCACTCTAATAAGGGTATACTGTAGTATCGCACAGGTGATAGCAGCATAATCGAGAACGTCACTACAAATTAATATTACTTACAATCAAAATAATTTGTAAGTACTCACCGTCGATTCTGATACCAGGTCTTGACTTGCGTATCCGTGAGGCCGAGCTTCGCCGCCAGCTCCATCCGATCCTGGACAGAGAGATACTTCTGCCGCTCAAAGGACTTCTCGAGGGTCTGCAGCTGATGGTCCGTAAATGCCGTCCGCGCCTTCCGCTGCTTCTTGGCCAGATTTGAAGCGTCTCCTCCGCAGCTTTTACTTGACACATCATCCGAGTCATCTTTCACACCTGGGAAAGAAAAAGAGAAGAAGTAAGACTCCCGTGAAACAGAAAGTTTTTAATCGATTAATAGTTTTTAAAGTGTTTTAAATGGAGTATTTATTTAAATATAAACCGTATTATCACGAAAAAACAACTTATAGTCTAAAGATAAATATTTAAAAAGATTAGAAATGTTACAACAGAATGGAGTTAGGCAACGGTAAGACACTACTTAAAGCAAGATTTGTGATTGCTTATATTTAAACACGCGATTATAAGGTATGTTTAGAATCTAGGCGCTTGTTTAACACAATTTTTAGGGGTGTTTAATTTTTTTGTAGTAAGACCGAAAGTATTTGTATAAGTTTTACTATGTATTTGACATTGAAGATAGATCGTTATACTGTTACAATTAAGGAATGAATTGACAGCAAATCTTTTGTCTTCTGTGCCAATAAACAAAATCGATAGGATTAAATGAACTACCTATTTTTCTTGTTTTTTATGCTTATTAGGTTTAAATAAAGTTTTGTTTCTTTTGTTCCACTTCCAAAAGAGGCAATAACTTATTTAGAGTTGTTGGTATTTTATCGTCAGCCAATAAAATGTGTTATAATTTTGTCGAAGCCATTCAGATTTTATCAACCCAGCTTAGCTGACATCAAACTGAATCACATTACGTCTTCATGCTAATTCAGATTTTTGCGATGTAAATCACGACAATATAACGATCAGGCGTCGGCCAAACCGCATAGAGGGAGTTTTTATAGCTACACCCAGCAAACATTGTAACCGTATATGAATTACATTCACACTGCATTAAACTTGCGTTCAATTGAACAGTTCAGCTAGCAGCAATTGGCTGTTTTGGCCATGCTTTTGTTGAGGTATGTGAACACATAGTTTTAAAACTGCATCTGAAAGGGAGTGTTCTTGTAAGTTATTAATACTGAGCAGTTTATCAAGTCATGAGAATATTACATCCTAACTTTTATCTTGATTCCTAGAATATGATAAAGCTTCGATTAATATTGACGGCTCCGTAGCTAAGTTGGTAGTAACCCTGCCTGCAAAGCGAGGGGTCCCGGGTTCGATTCCCGGCCGGGGCAGATTTTGTGTAAGCATAAAGTTTGTTCTCGGGTCTTGGATGTTTGTGATGTGTATCTGTGTGTGTCCATACCACCTGCGACACAGGGAATCCTAGTGCGGGGGTATGAGTGTGTAAGCGTTTATGTTATGTTATGTTATTCGCTACTTTTCGTTTAAAAAATGCACTGTTTTAGAGAGGACAACGAGTAAATTGCAGGTGAAATAGCAGTGCGTAACTATGTATATAGATAAATAATTATTATATATGAGTTTTACTGTATGTCTATAGAATTATTTTAATAATGACATATAAAGTTTGTCCTTAACATCGACCTTTTTGCTCTCTAGTCAAACAAATTTTCTTTTCGTGTTGTACCATGTTATAATATCAGGCAAAATATAAAAAAGAAACCTTCACAGAGCCGTTATCGCAGTGGTTTGGGAATCTTTTCCGACGAACTTAAAATTGCCTTAGTACAAAGAAAACATACGACTTCAATTCTCATTTTTTCGTCAAAATAGCTCAAGCTGAAGTACTGAGAATACCCTGTTCTTAAACCTCAACAAACTTGTTCCACAAGCCCCAAGACCTGCGGCGAAGCCGTGCTCCTGTAGGGCTTCTTGTGGTCGGGCTGCCTCTTCACATTTCCTTCGCCATCACTTACCACGCACTTTGCCACTCTGCGGTAAGCGACTTAACGTTATAGATTTGTTTTGAGTAATGGATACGGGGATGTATGACTGGACGCTACAAGAGCATTTTTCTTATTAACTTATTTTTAAGTACGTATTAGAAAGTCCAATTTTAATGTTATTATGCGCTGTTATATTAGACAGATTATGGAAAGCTTTTTCAAACTATTCAGTTCAATTAAAATAGTTTTGTTTCAGGAAATAATACACCGTGAAAAACCGTGAAGTGGATCAAAGTTTATCATACTCTTTGATCCACTGATACTAGGTACTTTCAGGTTAGGTATGTTAATTGATTGGTACCAAAACTAATGTGTATATCAAAAGTAAAATAACGTAATAACAGTAGCCCATGTCATCGTGACCCAAGACAAGGAGTGTGAAGAGCCTAACTAAATTTGGACACTTCAATATAAAGTCACTATAAGATAAAACGGGTCCATTTACGCACAAATTAATCTAGTAGCTAAATAGTTTCTCATAAAAAAGTGTTTTAGCAAAATCAGATGAGCTTATGGCACTGGAAAAAATTATTGTCATTATTCATCATATTACTAATAGGTAATGTTGATGTGATCAAAACAAGAACACTAAACGAATTTACTCGATCAAAAAAATAATTACAAAACTATCTTTAAAAATAAGTTTGCAATGAAATAACTCCGTTATTTATACAATTAACAAGACTTACGTATTATATAATGACAAAAAACTTGGTTGTGGTACATTTTCGATCAAGCATCTAATTTTGAAGTAAATGCGCTTTTTTGGATTATTACTCAATCTTAGTGGCCTGGAGGGCAATCGCGTTAAAAATTATCAACCAAACCGCTCCTAAACTACAACCGCTTCACAGCTTTTTGACCGTTTCGTATCGCGCTAATAGTTTTACCAAAAAGTTGAGACGTATCTGGACAACAACTGACAGTTAACGCTGTCAAATGAACGGCAATATCGAATTCCACACGCCTGAACCGAAACTAAACCACAGTAGGTATCAAACCACAACTAAACCATAATTGTACGCTGTCATTTCAAATTAGCGCGATCGGGGCCCTGAGCGGTCTTCCTTCTCTTTTACATGAACGCAAAACGAACGGTGTGTTCAAAGAGGACAGAATAATGAATGTTATTGAAGTTAAAATCAAGTTGCATGAATTCAATTAGCGAAAATTTAAAAACTACCTACTACGAAACAATGTCTAATACTTTGTATTTCACTTCAATTTCATATGCTTCAGTTTCAAAACGTGGACAAGGTTTAATGTATTCCAATTCCTAAGTCGTAGTTAACTAATCTCCGTACATCCATTAGATAAGGCGCTGATGTAATAAATTCAGTTTCGGCGATAACTGTGTCTTTAACTCCGATCATGTTATCCCGAGGATTAGATAACAGCTGTAATGGACTTGAGAAAAGATTTACATGAATGAATAAAATCTTTAAGTGCACGTTTGACCCAGTATCGTCTGCCTTATTATAACAGAACTCCAAACTGTTAACACTTTAGTATAGATAGATGAGTGTATCGTTCGAATTGATTTGTTTTGTAACGATGTGTCAAGTTGTAGTAGTTAAACGTCAAGCCTGGCCAATTCATTACAAATTCAAATTCAAAATTCAAATTCAAAAGTCTTTATTCAAATAGGCCCCAAAGGAGCACATATGAAAGTTAAAATGACTCGAACAGCGGGCCTCTGCAACATTCGTCTACCCGAATCACAGACTAAAACTAATGCTGTCTTTACCACTCAGAATTTTGAATGACGGTGAAATGAAATGAAATTAGTTTATTTGTGAGAGTTTTGACTGTATCGTATGTGAGCAATGGTGTTACAGCAGGATGTTTCCATTAAAATTCTGCCTGCAGAGGCGTACAAATATCAAAAAATATAAATAAACTAAGAACAATAATTACTAATACTACATCCATAAATCAAAATCATTAATAAATTGCATAAATGTCATTAAATTGTGACAATGCCATCATTAAGATAATCTGTCAATTGGTAGATATTGGTGGGGCATTTAAATTATCATAGTTAATTCTGAGAGCTCGAAAAGAAACTTCGAATAGTAAATAAAGGCCTCGTTACAAAAAAATATTTCTAATCAAAAATATTAATTAAATAAAAATATTTCCAAACGGCGATTCCTTTTCGCAACCGATACATGTTGACCTAAAAGTTAAACTGGACAAAGCGTTTCGCAGGCGTATTTAAAATATGAGGTGAATATTAAAATAAAGGATTATGCGTATAATGCGCAGGGTATTAGCGCAGCCGAGTGGAGAGGCCGTTGCGGTTTGCCACCCGCGCGCACTCGCTACCCACCTCGTTATGTTACCTATATGTAGTTATACTCGGGCGAGGATACGTGACTAATACTCGAATAACGTCTTCAGATCATATACGAGTATGTAGATACCTAGTACGATATCCTATTAATATATTGTAAATGATGATGATTATCTTCGTTACTATGCTAACGTTGGGAAAATAATATTAAATATACGCGATGAACATCGTTAAAAGTTTTTAACCTCAGAGTTTTACAAATAAGAGTTAACAATACAGAACTAGAAGCAATTAAAAATGTTGAACAGCACTAACGTTTCAGTTTTTCGACGAAAATCTAAATACCTACAATACATTTCCAAAGACTACAAATGACGTCAATGGCTCGATATAGAAAACAAAAAAGCTAAGCCATAATTTAAGAAAACTTAATGTAGCGCATCATTACAAGCAATTGCATATAAAAAACAGCTTTGTTCTCAATTTGCGAGCGGATGAAGTGTTTATTTTATAAAATGACTAGCTTCTGCCCGTGGTTTCACCCACGTTACTACAAGAACCGTGCTTTTTCCGGGATAAAAAGTAGCCTATGTTACTCTCCGGTCCATAAACTATATCTATACCAAAAATCACGTCGATCCGTTGCTCCGTTACTGCGTGAGAGGACAAACCAACAAATCAACAAACCAACACTTTCGCATTTATAATATTAGTAGGATTTTTGTGATAAAACAGCCATGGTACAAAGTGACCGCATGGCAGTGCTATAGTTGTAACTGGTGTTTTTTCCACCCTTTAGCAGTTTGTAATATTGAGTGTAATTACGAACGGGAAGGCCATTAGGGCACACCGCCGTTAATTTATTATAATAAGGTCCAACTGCCGACCGCACTTACCCGACCGTGAAAATTATTATCATTAGTCCGCTATAATGCACCTACAAATGCATGTTCAGTTTAAGGTATTGGCATTTCCCGAAAATAATTATGTGTTCTAAAGATTTAAGTGAAGATGCGGAGTAACTCACTAACTGCGTGGTAGGCTTTTTCTAGCGTTATGCTGATGGGTAGCTACCTTTAAGAGCCTTTGTAGGACCATACATACGGCTTTTCCAATACTATACCAATGCTATACCAATTTGGAACGGGCACGGTGGGTTTCTGAAAGGTTCGTTCACTTTGAGCACGGATCGGGTCTGTTGGTGTCTTTCTCATTTTTTACGTTCTGATAAAGACAGCATTAGTTTTAGTCTGTGATTCGGGTAGACGAATGTTGCAGAGGCCCGCTGTTAGAGTCATTTATTTTAACTTTCATAAGTGCTCCTTTGGGGCCTATTGAATAAAGCATATTGATTTATTTGAATTTTGAATTTCATACAAACTTACGACCATACTAATAATTCTCCATACAAATTTTAATACCCTCTTTCACCTCCTTAGGGATTGAATATTGCAAATTCCGTTCTTAGCGTGCGTCCGCATTACGAAAGGAAACTATTGTCCAAATTTCAGGTTTCAATCTTCAGCGGTTTATTTTGTGAGTGCATCTATAGAACAGTCAAGAGTCAGGAGTCGGGACATCTAATTCTTTTATACGAGTAGGTATATAGACAAATATATACATCACAATGGAGTAGGCAATCGCTATAAAGCGAGATCTGCTAGATGGAGCTACGGCTTGTAAGCGAAAGAAAACATCATCTCAAGAATTTCGCAATCAACACCGATTGCTAACATAGCCTAGTTGGTTAAGGCGTTTGGTCTAGATAACCAGAAGACGCAGGTTCGAATCCTGTTGGAAGCGAAATTTTTGTGATGTAGTTGTGTGAACATCCGCTAGTGTCGGTTAACACTATAAAATATATTTCATAGGTATATACCTAGATATAGATTTTCAATACAATTATAGATGAGTGGGATGCAAGGGAGCCAAACAACATCTCAGCGCTCCAAGTCAACCTCACCTGCTCGTGGTGCATCCTGCTAAACAACGGACGAGGCTCTGACGACCGATCAATGGCGGTATATCCATCATGAAATTGGCGTAACTAAATTCAACAGACCGATGACGGGCAGCAGCGCCATCGGTGCAAGAAGTTACGTCCTGCGGTCACCAACCCGCATGCCCAGCGTGGCGACTATGGGCAATACACTCTCC
The DNA here is from genome assembly GCA_907269065.1 of Crocallis elinguaria. Classification (NCBI taxonomy): domain Eukaryota; kingdom Metazoa; phylum Arthropoda; class Insecta; order Lepidoptera; family Geometridae; genus Crocallis; species Crocallis elinguaria. Next base: position 12,587,694 of record OU026078.1, read on the forward strand.
ATGGCAAGTCAAGAAATACTACGGCCCCTAGTTCCGGGCCGCCAAGCTATTCCTGACCACGGCGGCGGTCATGGTAACGGTGAGGCAGGGGGTGCTAAAAATCCCCGGGCTACGGCAGGCCGCCAAAACCAACTGACCCTGGCTACGTATAATGGGAGCGACGACATACGCAGGGTTGCTGGCAGCAACTGGAGAAGAAGAGCCGAAGATCGGGCTCAGTGGCGCGCCTTGGGAGAGGCCTATGTCCAGCAGTGGACTGATGTAGGCTGATTATGATGATTGATGAGTGTACTGAATTCAATAACGGAGAGCCAGCTCTACTTAACAAGTTCCTATAGTCCTATTACTGGAAAGCATATATTAACTAAATTACTGGGAAATTGATCGAATTGCGCCTATTATGTCTCCGTTAACTATGCAAAGGACCATAATCACTCATTCTCTTGTCCTTCACATTTAAATTATGAACGCAAAAGTATTATTTACGTCAAAATAAACGTATAACTTGCGTTCTATATAATGTAATCAAGATTAAAACGATTAACTAAAGCTGAGCAGATTTCCGCTTGAAAAAATTGACCAATAAAATTGCACAAAATTCCAATCCTCGGCCATTATTTTATCGCTGCACTGATAACAGTGACCAAAAAGATAGCTTTTTGGTCACTTTTTTATTCTATCTATCTATATTATGTCACGATCTCGTTGTTTGCGTGATGGTAAGTATAACGCCGGCTCATAACAATTGCAGTGCCACTCGGAACTTTGAAACACAATTGCCTGCGCGGCATTGCAGTACCCTCATTACCCTGAGACATTAGGTATTAAGTTTCATAAGTCCAGTAATGTCACTAGCTGCTCAGCTCATCAAACCGGAACACAGTAATGCATGCACATTACTGCTTGGTGGCAAACTTCACGAGCAAAGCGGTTGGTGATACCAACCCAGACGGATACTAGCAGAAGAGTTAGTCCTACCATTTAGTCAATCTCAAATGATCTTAATTGATGACGTGGTCCAAGGTCGTAAACATGTTAACCCTAGAATAAAACTGACTATCAAGTGAAGCATAGGTACGGAACACACCAAGAAGAGCTTGGCGACAGATTTTCAATTTGACAGTGACAGGTGGTCGTGGTTGCCAGGCGAGTATTAAAAATGCCCCACCAGTAAAGTTATACCACCAATGGCCGTTAATTCACTTTCTCATGTTTTTCATTCTTTAATCATGTTTGGAATGTGTTTGGACAACTATAACAGTCAAGTAGAACAAATAACGATGCCATAAAACAAAAAGAATTGACATTTATTGACATTTAAAATGACTTCTCCATTGTTATCTTATTTAGTATTTTTGAATAGACTTCCAAAGGGGAAGAGGTTAACAATTCAACAGGCTCTCTCATGTTAATTGACCTCATTGGTAATTATTTAACTTTCAACTTTCTGAAAACTATTTAGACTTTTTTTTAAATCAACTGTTCAATCATTAAAACCAAAACAAGACATGGGAAAACTAGAATTAAAATATTAATCTGTGTTATACGTACGGTTCCATTTAATAACACAGTGTGATTGTATATCTTTTTGCTGTCGACAAAGTAATGATAAGTCGACCTCTACGCTAAATGTGAATATGAAACAATACGTAGGAGTTAATGGGTTTATAATTGAAATATTTAAACCGACCTCGTCAGTTTGTCCCACTGCACCGTATTAGGGGCTAAACCTACTATGCTCACAGGCGCCTCTTATTTTTTCGTTCCAAGCTTAGTTTGCAGTCCGGACTGTTTGAGCTTCGAGGTCTATTTTTTATGCAGTGAAATAACGACACGTCACACGAGCCCCTATTATTTTTTCGTTCCAAGCTTAGTTTGCAGTCCGGACTGTTTGAGCTTCGAGGTCTATTTTTTATGCAGTGAAGTAACGACACGTCACACGAGCCGCCTATTATTTTTTCGTTCCAAGCTTAGTTTGCAGTCCGGACTGTTTGAGCTTCGAGGTCTATTTTTTATGCAGTGAAATAACGACACGTCACACGAGCCGCCTATTATTTTTTCGTTCCAAGCTTAGTTTGCAGTCCGGACTGTTTGAGCTTCGAGGTCAATTTTTTGTACAGTGAAGTAACGACACGTCACTCGAGCCGCCTATTATTTTTTCGTTCCAAGCTTAGTTTGCAGTCCGGACTGTTTGAGCTTCGAGGTCAATTTTTTATACAGTGAAGTAACGACACGTCACACGAGCAAGTCATTTGTCAGCGGGTAAGCATAACATAACGCCAGCCCTTAACAGTGGCAGTTCCACCCAGAACTTAGAAACGCAAAGGTTTACGTGACACTGCAGTGCTAACGCTATTATCCTGAGACGTCACATAAATCAAATTTAATATACAATACCTAAAAATCCAAGTACCAAGGGTATAAAAATTATGGACGAAATTCCATATTTCTGTAATAAATGCGAAAGTGTATTTGTACGTTTATAGGTTTGTCCTTCTTTCACACAGCAACACAGCAAGGAATCGACGTGATTTTTGGCATAGATATAGTTTATGGACCGGAGAGTTACATAGGCTACTTTTTATCCCGAAACGCGGTTGAAACCGCTGGCAGAAGCTAGTTTCGTATATCGCAATATTTTCTAAGAAGTTGGTTCCATTTTTTTTAAATCAATTTTTTATCACGCGTTCTTCGGCACAGTGAGTTAAGAGCCTTAACCAAAAGGACCTCACATCTACATATCTCTGTAACTATTAAATAAATATTAGCTTACTTTAATGCCATGATTCATATCAAGCCCCTTTTAATTGCTCAATAGAACGTCACTAGATATCTTACTAGATATAAATATGATACTGAAAGCCGACAAGTTGTATAAAAGATATTAAATTTAATTATGTATTTCGATTTTTTAATAATAGATATTGATTAGATAAAAATAGGTAGTAGATACAAACAATGAATGATTAAAAAAATGTTATGTAAATTTAACGGAAAAATATATATTTACTATTTATAGTGTTAAATCCCGTAAATATGTCCATGGAAAGGCATCATCTTTTACAAGACAAAGAAGGACAGAGACAAAAGACTAAAAAAAAAAAATTTTACTAGCTAGTAGGAATTATCCTATATCTATAAGTTCGAAAGTGTGTTTGTTGATTTGACCTTCTTTTCACGCAGCAACAGACCGGATCGACGTACTTTTTTTTGTAGATGTGTGCTGCAAAGATTAGAAATAAAGCAAGAATGGTACTAGACCTAGTAAAATGTGGCTTAAATAATAGATAAATGTGTTGCTTGTTTAGGTATAATTATGTACCTACATTGTGTAATAGTTGATTGTGTTGCCATATGGAGCGGCATATTCGCCTAAGTGAAAAAGCTCTGTAAATAAAGATTAAAAAAAAAGATTAGTAAAAGCCGGAGTGACAATTAATAACTTTTATTCCGGAAAAAAATGTACGGTTTCTATGTGAATCTTTACGCCGGTTAATCCGTGGATCGCAGCTGGTATAACATAAGTTATGCGTGTAAAGGTTTAATAATTATAAACTCGCTTCTGACCGCGGTTTCACTTCGCCCGCTGGGTATATTATATCTTTAGATAAAATTCAAAAGAACCTAAGCTATCTACATTACGAACTATGTTCATCTATGTAAGCAACTGGAGTTGTCATGCTCACGAAAAGGATTCTGCTCGCGGCGGCATCGTGTGGCGGGTCGCCCTCTTCCCTCGGTAATGGTTGAGGAGAGCGATGGCTGGCACATGGGTCATACTCGTGAACGGGTGCCGCTTGTGGTGTCTGGTCAACTCCAATTGTAATCCTTCTGTTGTCTTGTAATTTAGTTCTACTTTAATTTAGTTTAAGACCATAGTTCCCGTCTTGATGTTTTTTTTCTTTATATCGTTAATTTCTATTAATATATGACCTAATCTTATAAGAGTATGGACCACGTGTCCATAGAGTGTAATGTAAAAAAATTAAAAAAAAAAAAAAAAGCTATCTACATTCCGAATTTCATCAAAATCGGTTTAGTTCATCTGAGATACGTGCTACCAAACACACACACACACTCTCACAAACTTTCGCATTTATAAAATTAGTAGGATAGGATAGTAGGATAAATAATTGATGATTATTTTCATTTCACCACTGCTACAAAAAACTTCCTTCGTGCCAAATTTTAAAATTGTAGATCACTTAGAAAAACACTCCCGTTTTTTTAATTTGAACCGAAAGTAGATATTATATGTTCTGAGCCGAAACCTAAAACGCATTAAGAAATGAAAGCTTCTAATAATTTGTTATAACAGTTGTAAATTATTTTAATTTTATATAATTTACAACCAAGGTTATAAATTATTGAAGGGTTAAAATAATACTTCATCCTCAGGGAATCGTTTAGTAATAGAAAAGATATACAAACTCATACGAGATCCCTCCCTACGACGACGGTTGCTCTAATTAGTATGATTGTTCAATTAAGGGAATATTGTGCTATTTATTGCTTTACTAATGGGAATTTTAATGAAACTTCATTGCAGTTACGCTTTTATTGAATAACCTTTTAAGAATAAACTAGCGCTTTTTACAATTGTTCTTTATGTTATAACTGTTGATATAGAATGTACCTACATTATAAAGAGTTTTCTTAATGGTTTCATTCTTAAACAAGGTAACTTTACTAAGATAGACAACAATTAAAACTGTTTCCTAAAATATAGGAAACATCTTAAATAAAAAACAATTAAAAATACATCAACCACAAAGACTTGCAAAACATTGAAGTTCGCAAGTTATATAAAGAGCGCGCATTAGTTGCAGTATGTAATGGAAATAATGTATCTAATCTAAGTAATGGCAATTAAAATCTAAACCGGTAGCGAGCGAAAAATAATGGTCTATATGCCGTTTATATAATTTGCCTAATTGCTGTAACGCTTGCTTTCCAGAGCGGCGATGCAAGAATAAGGCTGTTGACTTATTGGGCAAGCGACGCGGGGCCCAACCGCTATATAGGTAACTGCGAAAATAAGTAGAATATTACACCACATATTTTTTTGTCTGTTTTGATCTATATTTAGTACATGATGCCAAACACACAGTTATATGACCTAGCCTCTGGTTAGGATTATCTATATCTAGAGAATCAAGGTCCATGAGGACAATGCACCTAAAACACCCCTAACACAGAACTAATACCCGTACTTGCGCTTTTTTTATGTCACAAACAGGGATGTTGCAGAAACACAAAATACATAATTTCTGTCGTTATACAGCTTTAAGAACATCACATGAACACAATAAAAATGAAATTCACAAAACATATATAATTTTCACAAATATGACGCACTGACGCATCTAAAAGTTTCACGACTTCAACGATTTTTTCATCATTCAATAGTAATTTAAATAATACCATCAGATTATTTACATTTTAATGAATAAAAAAATGTAAGACAACTATGTACGTAAACGCAGTTTTTCACAGCCAAATCAGCAAAATGCATGTTTTTAGTACAGCTTTACAGCCCGCGTTGAACAAGTGACGTCAGATGTTCTGTGCAATTTGTATGGGACGATAGATACGCCCGACTTTGACTCTCATTTTTGACGTTTCTAGTGTTTGATTTCCAGTTTTCTCGATATAGATATTTGATTCACATTAGAAAACGAATGGAATGACATCATAAAAAAAATTGAGTCAACATCCCAATTATAGTCCCTTCCGCGCTGCAAAAATGCGTCAATAAATATGCATACAATAAATAATAAAAGATAGTAAGAACAAAAGATCTATATCTGACCAGAGTCTGTCAAACGAGAGCACGGTGATCAGCTGGTGCACACCTCGTAATCACTGGCCTAATAAGTAGATGCACAAAAACGGGTGCGGGCGTGTGAGCGGCGCAGGGGCAGGTAACAATGCATTTATAGAGCTCTTCGGTTCTCAAACTATTTATTTTGTGTGCCACTGAGGTCAAAAAATTTGCTGTGGCTATTTTAACTTTTATTTTACTCTATAGGCTATCTTTTAAACTCTATGTTATGTGAAGTGACGATAAGATCGAATTTAAACATAATCTATACTTGCATCTTCTAAAATTCTTCAATAAAATCAAATTGAAGTATCTGTTTGTAATGTCAATATAACAGCTTTTTATTAAATGCACTGAAGTATATACGGTACATTATACTATATTTAAATATATATATATATACTAGCTTCTCCCTGCGGTTTTCACCCGTATTCCCACAGGAAACGTGCATTTTTCCGGAATAAAACGTAGCCTATATATAGGCTACTGTAGCCTAAAATTACGTCGATCCGTTGCTGCGTGAAAGAAGGACAAACCAAAAAACCTACAAACACACTTTTTCATTTATAATATTATATATCATATAGTAAGATTTTTTATTTTTTAACAATCTACAGCAAAACACGGAAAATTGTGACAAATAATTGTCTAAAAGTCTTAAGTAGGTACTTATTCTGTGTCAGTGTTTTCAAGAAGATCTCAACTCTTAGCTAAAACATCCCGCTGGCTTTTAAGCTAGCTGGATGGGTTGAGGTTTCCAGTTTCTAAAGTTTGAGAACCCGTGCACTAGCTCAGTGCTCATGTTATGTCACGCCTATGACATAACTAGTAGTAGCCTCCACGGATCGTATAAGCACTGGTAACTATTAACGGGCGCAAATGATTTTGCAATGTGCCTCAAAGATATTCGTTGCGTCAAAGCAACTAATATCTCTCACTATTCCCAGTGTCAAAACGCTATCTGAGAACGAGATAGTGAATTCAAAATAGCTAATAAAATGAATAGATATGATAATGGATACATCAGTTTCATCTCCATTTTATAGATAGCACGAAATAACAGAATTAAAATCGAATATTTTTTCTAAATTGATAACGATGGGAATTTATAGTTATTTTAAAATTGTGAGTTCTTATTTTGAAGCAAATGGAGCTAGAGTTGTCCTGATTATTTTTATACTCAGTAAACCCCAATAAGAATTATAAGTATGACACATAGTACCTACTACCTATGCAATTATAGCTGAAAGTATACCTATATGTGATACAACTATGACGGCTGAATTGTAATGGCGTCGCCCGCTGATCTGAGCTTTCATAGAAAGGAAAAATCATAAAGCTATCGTTGAATAGTGGAAGGGTGTTTTCTGAGATATAATATGTACTCAATATCTCATAGCATTTATCGGTATATTTGAGTGGCCATACATGAGAGCTAGTCTAGAAGTCTATTTATCGAGATTATTACCTTTAACCACATTGGCACACTGGTGCGGTAATGATCAGAATAGACTATCTCCTACTATGCTACGTAAATATTATTTTTGGATTTTTGAAATTACGCATATTAACTTTAATCATACATTAATATATTATCATTAAACTGCAATTGTGCATAACGATTGTTTAACATCCAGAAAATCATCAATGATTTAAACAGATAAGTCTACATAATTATCGATTACGTTCACACTAATTCATAAACAATGTTAATAACATTTTAAGCCGTATTACTTTGTAATAAGGTGGAAATGTGGTAACATAAGTTTTATCCGATGCTTACGTCAGCCACAAAGCAGTGGTTATACCACAGTAGGTACTAATTAGTATCTGGAAATGCGAAATTAATTAACCATTTAACAGGCTTTGATGCATCTTTGTATTTGTACAGACCGCAATTTGAATGTAAATTCAACTTTGTTTGTACATTAGCGGATTTAATAAACCCAAAGGAAGTTGTTTGTTACACAACAATCATGTCACAATGCAGAAACAGATAACTTACAGGAATTCCTGGTGTTTTTGTATTTAAAAAGGCAACTTAATTCTCAGTTGAACTTCATTGAGAACAAGAAAGGATTCAATACTGCAAAAATGGTTAGGAATGAAACAGATGTCGTTATTATATCAACGAGATTCGAGTTATATTGATGTATTATGATTTTTTATCCATTTTAAAATTATGTCAAAAACTACTAAGTTTGTGCCTTGCTGTACTCTTTCTATTATTTCCGTGAGAATTTTGCCTTCCCATAGTTATTATACAATTTTACAAATACTATCCAGTAATCTATACCAGTTCTAGTATTAAGGTACATTTGTCCAGTAATTTAACAGAATACTAGAACTGGTAAGCATGAGAGTAGATGACTCAATCAATGGGTGAAGTGCCACACCAAAAACTTTAATCACTACGGACAGGCGTGGCTCTTAACATTACGTGAATGTCCTGCTCGACTTGGCACCAGATTTAATAGATATAAAACAAGACTACAAAAATATAACACGTGAAGTTTCCTGTTTATAATATCATAAAGATGTAATGCACGCGTATAAAGTGGTAAGACGAATCGAATCGTATGATCCGTCGTCAAAGACACAAAGTTATCGGACCTGTCGATGTGAAATGGAATGAAAAACTATGCATTTTCCGATACTTTTCTACGCAACGTCTGAGTGGACGCTGAGAGGCTATTACACGGTCTATTCACACACGTTAACGATTCCGTCCATAGCGATACATGGTAAAGAAATGCGGCAAAGTACGTTACGTCAACTGTAATCCGTAATACAATAAATGCACTTTCGCATTTGTTTAAATGAAAATACACTACGAGTATAGCAACGAATAATTTAATAACCTTTGAATAAATATCATGTCAACTCTGTTTTGATAAGCTAGCTCGATTACCTTGCCTTCTGATACAACCTAACAATCAAAAACTAATCCCCAATGAAAAAAAGCACTTTAATCACAAGTCTTGAGACTTTTATATTTGAAATCGGACTCAATTTCACGGCTCGCATCGCCTGTCAAACGTGACACAAAGCCGCGAATGGGAGCCGTATTATAAGAGAACTCAACTCAAACTACCCCTATTTATATCAAAGGTAATCTATTTATTGTCACAATAAAACCTCCCGATGTTATCGAGTCGATGAAAGAATCGTCACCTTCATACCTTTATCGAGATGCCAAAAGTCACGGTTCTTGTTTTTTGCTATACAGCTTTCGACTCTCGTGTTCTGATTTAGAGTTTAAGTTGCATTGGTACCCGTGCAATGTAACCCGTGGAAGGTATGCTAAGCAGCTTAGTAGAACGATGGTAAGCATTTGAGGTTACATTTGACGTTTCCAGTAACGAGACAACCGATAGCATTGCGTGGAGATACAATCAATGACAAAACTGTAGTATATATGAAAAAGATCAACAAAAACTCACCCAGCTATCAGTCTCTCTGCAATCATAGAGATACCAGATTCGACTACAAACGACTTTGCTTAAAAGCACGCAGTCAAATTAGTCAGGTTATTTTCAGGCATGAGTTTCTTTTATATTATGTGCAGTTCATGACCTTTTAGCGCGCTAACAATAATTGAGTGTGTAGTACAGGGGTAATATTTAGGGACTCACAAACATGTGTGTAAAAAATTAGAATGTGAATAATATATATGTACCTATTTTTTTGAAAAAGCCGGAGTAATCATAAAAATAAAGGACGTTTTAAAATCCATTTACTTACTGCCTATAATATCTTATTTTATATTTACACACACATTTTGACAAATAAAAACAATTGCTACTCATTTGGATCAAGCTAACTTCTGAGTTTTGGTGTTAGTCAAATTAGTCATGCTTCTCTGAATTGCACCAAAGAGAAATCCACAATTGCAGTATTCTGTAACTGTTGTTAGGAGTGTTCATTAAATAATCGACAAAATGATCGAATATGGTATTGAGGAAGTTATTGACAAGGACTAATAAATAATGCAGATGTTCAGGTTAATGATGATTGCTCAGTTGCTCACCAACATAATTATATTAGTAACTTATCATTACTAGATAAACTTTGAATCAATCTTTCTCCACGACCACACAGATAATAAATAATTTATTGAAAAGCTCCAAAGACCAAACCCATTCGAATTAGTAGTATGAATTAGTGGCAAGAAAAACTATACCTATTTGATTAATTCTTAGATATTTGATCTAGAAGTTTAAGTTACATTCAAAATACATATCGCATTTGCCTAATTTGTGTTGGATGAAAGAGGCGAGTAGCCGATCCAAGTGGCGTTCTATGGGGAAGCCTATGTTCAGCGTCTTCCGGCTGATGATGATGATGATTATTATTTGCCTAATTTTTACCTAAATCCGTACAACAATAGATGCTAAAGTGTGTTTGTTGATTTATAATACTTTAACGCAGCAACGGATCAATGGATCGACGTGATTTTTTGCATAGATATACTTTATGGACAGGAGAGTGATATAGATTACTTCTTAAAATTAAACTTATAAAAATACTTATTATCCCCGAAAAATGCACGGTTCCTGTAGTGAGAATATCCACGCGAGTGAAATCGCTGGTAGCAGCTAGATTGACTTACTAGCTAGATTATACCTAGATTGAATATTTTATTAAAAAAATAATTGAAACAAAAATGAACCATTGTCAAATTATCCTATAAGCCATTGTTAATTCAGTAAGTCCCAATTAAACTGAAAGATAAAGAAATAGATCGAAATAGCGTTTAAGCTGTAATTTATCACTCATACAGCAATACTCTTAACGTTAAGTATTTGAAACAAACAATTAATAAAAGAAACCTCTGCTAATTGAATACTATTGAGTTCTCGTGACAACTGACAATAAATTAAACTTTACGATTCTCTAATCGAGATGCTTATTCAGTTCAGATAAGAAATTAGTAATTTCAAGGAAAACGCGTTTTATTCTGATAACATTTGTACATTATTTCAATTAAAGTTTCACACGTCACTGAATTATTTATTACATCTACTACAATGATTTACATGTGTACCTTTTTGAAATACGTTTAATAGTATAATTAACTTTACAATAACAGCTAAATACTTATAGATAATACTTAGTTGAATTGTTTTCTAATGGTCACTAATTGCAGTAAACGTCGTATTTTTCACATTCTCAGTAAGTGGGTTTTTCAAATTACGTGGCAAGAGGTTTTGTATTTACAGTTGCATGAAACATTTAATTGCCAGCAGCGGATGTTAAATACAGTAATTGGAAGGTAAGTTCACAAGATAACGTATTACGTGGTAAGGAATATAATAACTGCGCGGTATCTTTAATTTTTGTCCATAAAATTGGAAATAATGGCATCGCGTTGAATTTTATTAATATTGCGTGCCCGATTGTACTTACACGGATCTTTTTTCGGTAACCTATTTTAAAATTTAAAAAGAACGTAGTTGACATTTGACAAAAGCTGATTATGACGTCAGGTTTTTTTTTCTTTTTCGCCCCGAGTATTTTGAGTGTCCTTTCAGCCAGGATTAATTTGGACCGTTTTATAAGGGCTTACTTATCTCGGAGCAGAGTGTTGGGAACGGGTTCTATTTATCGCAGCCCATTATACGTTTTATTATTTAATTTATTTAACGCCTCGGGTTTATCGGCTTGTCTATTAAATCGTCGAGGGGATAATGCGATCCAAACTCAAACATTATTTAGCTTTACAAACATAGATTAATTAGTTTATATTTTATTGAATTAATCTTATATTATTTCTATTTATTTTGTTGCATGCTTTCGATTTTTTTATAACTGTACTGACAAATTGTTTTAATGATAATTGTGGTTAGTAATTATATGCATTTGTGACTGCGTGTATTTGTTTTAAAGAACATTAATTAATTCGTTACATGTTTGAAGTATAAGATATTTTAATGAGTTGAGATATGCGGCATAGACTCCAGATAATAAATTACAGTAATCATATGCAGCGCTTTAATGCTTTAAATCAAAGTGCACCTACTCGTTGAATATGATGTTTTTACTGAACCTTATATGAACGAAAATAATAATTAAAACGGCTCACAGTTATTATAATGAATTCCGTAACTTCGAATTAAGAACAAAAAATTAATTCGCTTCTTCCGTTACAAACACTTAGTAAGTACAGTTTTTTTATTAAGATAATTTGTTTGTTTTTTTGGTGCGAAATCAAAGCCGTAAAAAGAGCTGAATCATTATTATAATAAAGTAACTCTTTAAAAATTAATCAAAACATTAACAAAAACTAATTTCCATTCATAGAAATATGTATAGAAGTGGATGAGACACGGTGTCTTATCTGTTTTTATATTTGGCAATTTCAATTACAGCCAACTAAATCTGTGTGAGTATTTTCTCACAGAACGTTTATTAGTATGACCTTAAAGTTAAGACTACAAAAGAAAAAAAGTTGAAAATCGAAATTGAAATCGTTTTTTGAAATCGAACATAGTCACACAATATTTGTGACGGTCGGCCGCATCTAAAGAGGACAGTTGTGATAAAATCCTTATTGGTATCATGTTGCATTCTGCCACACCTGGGCTGACCTCAACAAGGTCGACGACTAAATTTAAAACAAAGTTTTAAGCAATATGAACTCTATTCTAATAACAATAAAGAGCATAACTTTTCATACCTACAGTCTAAAACCTAAAACATTATTTTTATACGTAGAAGGTATTATTTTTGAATAATACTGACTGATTTGACTTTAAAAATAATAAATTTGATATTTTGATGAAATGCATGTGGCATTAGTCTTTATTTGCATTTTTTCAGAAACGAATTATATTAGTAGATATAAAATGGTAGGTGCTGTATCCCATTTAATAATTCATTTATTGGTATTATAGAATATTTTTGTATTGTCAATGATTGCTAATTTATTAAGTTCTAAAGCATTGAAGACATATGTACAATCCACATCCATTTGCTCTTTGTCTCTCTAAATACCACTCAATTTTCACTCATGTACTAAATAGCTATATAAAAATACAAGCAAAGCAAAAATTTAGATATTTCATACTATTTCGTACCCTAGGTAATATAACATAGATAAATATCATCACTATTAATATTATAAACAAGCAGCTGCCCGCGGTTTCACCCGCGTGGAGATTATGGATTTCATTGGTTTTATTTTTTTGCGCGAAACCCAAATTCTTTTTCTAGCCTAAGTTACTTCCTGTAACATAAGCTATTTGCCTAAGTCCTGTCAAAATCGGTCCAGCCGTTTGGGAGATTACCCGGAACAAACAGACAGACAGACAATGATTGTTTTGTTATAGGTACCGTATATACTTTCATATGCACTTTGTAGAAAGCTGTTATTTTGATATTACAAACAGACACTTCAATTTTATTTATTTGTATCTATATGAGATAATGTGAGCAAGAATTGGACGTGATTTTTTGAATAAGTAGTACATACAATACATCAGATATAGTTTGTGTGCTGGAGTGACATGGGATGCCGGAAAAAATGCACGGTACCTGTGGGAATTTACACGCGGATGAAACCATAGGCAGCGGCTATATTATAATTACTATATATAATTACTATCTTAAGTTACTTCTACGTAAACGGGACTATGTGTCTTTTTTAAATCTATAATTTTAGACTTTTTATTTTAACCTTGTTTGTATTTATCAATTATTTTTAATTATTGATTTGATGTTTTTTGTGTAATTTTGCCAAACACAATGTCGCAATTGTTTAATGATTAAATTGAATTGTATTGAATTCTCAATATTCAGAGATGGCGTGATTGAAAACCATCTCTGATTTCCAGCAATTGAATTTGAAACGGAACTACTTACACTGTAGTATCCAATTATAACGACTTAAAAACAAGTGCTTTAATGTTGTGCAAATGTAGAACATTAACCTTATTCGTGTTAAATGAGTTTACTTATATGATGTGAAAGGAAATTACTTTAAACCATTTCTATGAACTTACACAAGTCTACGCGAAGTAAGAGGTCTCGTTGATGTCTTTTCTTAGGCGCTGTGTACGTTAAGGAAAGGTGTGCTACGTGTGCACTTATATTATTATAATAATTTATTAGTATCACGTAAAAGGTTACCTATTGTTATGCAGTCAGAATTATTTTTAACTACAATACTGATTTGTAATTGCCTTTCTACATCACATATTTAATTATATCAGCAATTGTTATATACAGCTGCGTCTGTTTCATCCAGCACGTATTACCTAGAGTAAAATATGACGCTTAACGTCAAAAACAGATCCTGACAGCTAACTAGAATTATCTGTAGGTGTCTACGGAATTGGACGCAACATTATTAGAAGAATCAGTCTCCGTAACATCCAAAACGGGGAATTACATGCATGAAAAAAACCATTAGTAGGTACAATTTGCCGCGCTGCAGTTTACCTGGTGAATCCGTGGCAGAGCGGTCGGAGTCGGAGTCCCGGTGTGCGCTGAGGTCCCGTGGGGGCGCGTCGAGGATGTCGGTGATCATGAACCTGGTCCGCGGCGCGCGCGCGTCGCGCTCCTCGCGCTGCACCGTCATCGCCACGGCGCCGCCGGCGGGGCCCGCGCCCGCGCCCGACCCTACCGCATCCAGCGCGGGGGCACGCCACCCCCGCCCCACGCTCAGCACCTCGCTCGCCCCCAGCTCGCTGACACCCAGCCCGCTGCCGTACTCCACCCGTCACCTTCGCTGGCCCATCACAAGCTACCGGCACAGCTGTCTCAAACACCGCAAATCGACGCCGAACACTTTGCAACTGCTCGAGTCTCTTTCACACGCGCATCGCCACATGCAGCACGAATTTTCAATCTCCTTTTCCGGAACACTGTCTGAATCACTCGATAATATCAAACTTCGGTCGGTGCAACTAGTTTTTAAAGTTTATCCGATTCGATAATAAAATGAATCGAAACGTCCACTTTTAAAGCGCACACACGAGTTCCTAAGATCACTAAAAAGGTAATTTCACGGTACAGTTCCACTTTAGAAATAGTTTATTTAGTTGTTAGTGCGTCGTGTTAGATCGCGCGCGGTCGCGTGCCGAGTGCGGCGCGGCGCGGTGCTCGTGCGAGGTCTGGTGCGCGACTGGGCGCGGGCGGCGCGCCGGCGTGGGCAGGAGGCGGCGCCGGCCAATGGCGCCCGGGCGGCCGCCCAGCCAACGGGCGGCGGCGGCGCGGGCGCGGGGCGTGCCCCGGCCATGTTGCTGCGAGCTCGGCTAATGCTCTTTTTGCCGACTCGCCACCGGGAGAAAGCTCCGCGTGGATTTAAGCTTTTATACGTGGATAAAACGCTTTTATAGGAAAATAAAGCGTTCTCGCAGCGGGATATCACACTTTATGACGGCATTTTACCGAAAGTTGACGACATTATACTCTAGTAATTGGTTCACGCCCGCCAAATTGAGGCTAGCGTGTCGCAGCACTTGCTACGCTGGGCTGTAAACTGCTTTAAATATTACAAATATGATTACATATGTATTTGTTATGTGGGAAAATCGCAATTAATTGTATCTATATCTCACAATGTTCACAGACTCATTTTAACCTATAGGTACACTAATTAGAGCCAGTATTTACATTACCACTGAGTATTTCTATTTTGCCTCAGTGAAAAAATAGTACCTACTATAAACATTTAATGAAACAACAATTGCATTGTATTTGTATTTAGTATAATAGCACCTAATTCATCTAAAAATTATACTAACTGATATTCACCTAACACTAATTCGAGCAATAAATCTTGGCAAATAATTTTAATAACTGCAAAGCTAATTATTTTGTTTTTAAATTTTTAATTTTTAGATGTACATAGGTACTTAATTACGTAGCTCTACTTAAATTTCATAGGTTAATTCTACATCAATAATATCCTATCCAAACAATAAGTTTTTTGATGAAAAATATATTTTCCAAACAAGCTTTTATTAAATACGCAATTGGTTTTCTAACCTTGTGGCCACCTTCTGGCTCCATTATTAGGACCCTGGACATCATATAGGGTCAGAGTATGTAAAATTTCGGCTAAATCGAACACCGGGAAGTGGGTTAAATTTAAGTTGCATGATTTGACCTTAACCAACTAACGTTGCAAGTTTTAATAAAAGCTTGTAAAATTATTATACTATGTAGTTTAAATAAACTAAAAAACACACTTCGACCTCCTGGCTCCATCATCAGAACCTCGACACTAAATGCAATCGGTTGGACTAACTGGTCAAACTACTGGTCACTAAAATATATACATCACAAAAATTTCGCTGCCAACAAGATCCGAACGTGCGTCTTCTCTGATCGCTATAAGGTGGGTTTCTTCAAAGTCTCTGTATAGATATCTTCTAGGTATGCGTGTTCCATCTTAGCCCGCATCGTTGCATTGCCATGAGATGGTCAGTGGTCAAAGGCAAGCCTGTAATTATACAAAAAAAATATATCAACCTATGCTATTTTTTTGTATTTTTCTAACTTTAGTTTAATACCGTCAATCTCTGAAATAGAATCTAAATTTTATATTTCTTATTAACGTATACTATGGCTGATATTCAGAGACGAGTCTAAGCGTGAACTTTGTCTTCCTTATGTCAAAAAGTAGTGCTTACGCTCTAATTTGTATTCAGAGACATTTGGAACACTACTTAAACTTAGCGTATGCTAAGCAAAGCCTGAGTAGGCAATATCGACTACTTGAGCCGCTCTCAAAACAGAAGTGGCGCCACCAAATGATAACGGTAGAAACCATAATAACCAAACATTGAAATGTCAAACTTCAAAACTAACATGTTTCATTTATTATAATATCAAAATAGATTTATAGCATTAATACTGTTGTTTCACTCACTCCAGTGACATTTTGTATATCGCTATCTTTGTTGTATTGCTATTCATACATAAATGATAAAACCGGTAAAGGTTCCGGTGAAAAAATTAAAAACTTAACAGCCATAGATAACGAGAGTGTGATCTTAGCTTAGACCGTGCACGAACTTTGTTTCTGAATACGAATTCGATTGAGCGGCTTAGCCAATGCTTGGCTAAGACAGTTCTTAGATCGTTTTAAGCTGTCGTCTCTGAATATCAGCCTTAATGCCGTACGGTCTTGTACAGCTTAGCTAGTAAAGACTCACTAATGGCTGATAAAAACGCAAGCATAAGCGTTGCAATTACTGTTAGGTCACAGTAGAGCGGATCCAGCCCACTCTATTTATTTACACAATTAAAAGAGTACCAATGAAACGAGTAATTAGCAAAGATAATTTGCGATAATTTCTAAATAGGAATTTACTATTATGGATAAGAATAATAATAAAACCTGTGGTATAGGTTTAAAACTGTGCATTAGAATAGCTCTTGGACTTCATTAAAAAAAATAATTTTAAAAATGTTTACTTGCTTACAATATAATATACCTAAGTGTTTTTATGTAATTTGAATAGTATCTATAGTCCATTAAGACTTAGAGTCAGAAGGCTCTTACACTTCAAGGTCCATTGGATTGTCAGATTGCAATTTTTGTGAAACCCCTTTTACAAAAATTGCAATCTCACAATCGTTAAGATTATGTAGGTAACATAAACTTTATAAATTCTTTAAGAAAATTTGCTAAAAGTACTGAAGTCAAAATTTATTTGCAAGATTTTACACAGACTAAATGACAAGAAAAGCTTATTAAATAGACCGGTGTTCCGATATCCGATTTGATCTAACATGTTTCAATAGGCATTGCATACAGTATGAAACCGTCTGATATTTCCTTGGCGAGGGCGGCGTAGGCGTATAAAGTATATTTTTGATATTTATACCTGATTAATGACTTTCCAATAGCCTGATCGTCACCTTAAACAGTTCAAATAAGTACTCTTTTTTAAACTCAATAAGTTATATATCTTTTGATCACTATCTCGTCTGATCTAAGCTTGGTCAAAGAAGCTCAGCCCGCTAAACCTAAATTTAGACTGGCTCTCAATTTGAAACTAATAACATACATTAACTGTTTAATTCATTGAAAAGCATGTATCACCAGTAGTTTAACGCTATTGATATTATTTATGATATCAGTTCCACGTAGCTGCCAGCGTGTGTACTCTCTATCTATCTACGTGAACAAACATGCCCGAGTACGCGTTTGCAGTAATTTCACGCTCAGCGCGGCCGCGCACGCCTGAAAAACTCTAATCACACCGCTTTTATGGCTACTACCCGCAATTTATATTACAAATATGATAATTTTAAATGATAATAAATTTATTTAGTCGGCCGCTGCTCCGCAGAACGGACCGTTTATCGAGCGTTTCCGTTCTCGGTATCGCATCGGTTTTTGCTATCGATTTTCACGGAATTGTTATTTTACGGTTTAATTTTAATTATATTTTTTTCTTTGCGTTGTTTCTCATACCTTCCGGTGTGCGATGCGGCGGCCTTTAATGTTGCTTTAATATTGTTTTGATAAGTAAATACTTGGTATTTGGCCTAAATGTAGGAAGTACATTTTTGATAATGTGTCTGGGATTATCGATAACAGCTTCCTAATTAAAAATTACGCGAAGTGTGTATGGCAAATAGCTGAGTAATTTATTTATTTAAGGCCTAAGAATTTTATAGATCTCTACAGCAGACTAATTCAGATTCCAGAGTAATTTTATAATGTCACAGTCACAAATTTAACTTATTTCATAATCAACCAGCTAAAATAACAAAATTGAACAGATACTTCGTATTTCTCAACATTATAGGAACTCCAGGCTATTTCCCAATCCAACAAGCAAAGAGTAGGTATAGGTAAGAGAAAAAGTTCTGTTTATTTTTGTTGAGAATAAAACTCATCAAATTCTCACGCTTGTGAAGTATTGAAATTTTGTTTGCATGCCTAATACTGTTCTGATTTAGTTACCTGTAAATAGGTATTTAAATCATGTTCAACTTGTATCGTGTAATATAATGTGCCGATTACGTTCTTGCTGTTAGATTTTTAGGGTTCCTTAAATCCACGCAGCCTTTACAAGATTTTCTACTTTCTATCTTAGTCTATCACGGCATTCTACAGTTATAATTTGTATTGATACGCAACAATGTTTTAGGTAGCCCGTGACGAATTTGTTTAGTAGTGTATTCCCACTTATGTGCACGGCTTGACACTTAGAATTTTTCAGTTAAGTTGTAACTTGGAATTTCTCTCAGAGATAATATCGGTATCTACTGCGCTCTTAGTATATTAGTCGTCTTGTAACCTTTTTTTAAACGGGCTAAATGCCTTTATTAACTAGCTAATACATAGATAAACACTACATCTAACCTAGCTAGCTACAAAAACAGTTGGATAATCTACAAGCCCTAGTAGGCCTATAGATAATCCAAATGTAACTTGTCTTGTAACATTTATTTTAATCGTATTATTAACATCGTTCAAACTAATTGTATTTTTTTTTTTTTTGCTGGATTGTAGATTAGAACACACTATTAAGAACAGCTGGCAGAATACACAAATAAGATAGTAGATTGTTTCTGAAATGAAATCATTGTGGTGACATGCACCACAGAGGTGTCGCACCGTGCCGCGCCGCACACGCGCCGCACTGCGGCCGCATTGCAAGCCGGCCGCGTACTGACCGCGCTGCGCCGCGCATACGTAGGCGTGAGATCGCGCACGGTATAGGCCCGGCACTAGTTGCCGTAGTTAGTTTTTGTACAATAGTAATAGGAATCGTCGAAATAAACATGAAGTATTGCAGTAACACAGCAGCCTTTCACTTGCCTTCGCTCCTCCAAACACCCCACTACAATGGTGACCCCGACGCAAGAAGCGAAGATGGAAGATGAAACGAGCAAAAGTAATTTCGACGTTTTTCCCGTATCTGTCCAGTCACGGATACTACCGTTTTGGAGGGAATACCCAAGATTGTGGTTCGCGCAGTTCGAAGCCATCATCGAACCTTCGAAAATGGGTGATGACCAGAAATTCCGGCATGTGCTTGGCGTGCTACAGCAGACCGACGTGCAACAAATTAGCGATATTTTGTTAAATCCGCCGTCCACGGGAAAGTACCTCGCCGTAAAAAATCGCCTACTTTCGGTGTACCAAGAATCGGAAGCTAAGCAACTGCAGAAACTACTCAGCGGTCAAGAACTGGGAGACCAGAAACCGAGCCAACTATTACGCAAAATGCGAGACCTCGGCGGCACCATGGTTCAAGACGATGCCTTAAAAATTTTATGGCTAAATCAACTGCCTACGTCAGTACGAGCCGTCATATCTGTCAACGACGAGTCCACGCTCAGCACACTCGCTACAATGGCCGACAAGATGATGGAACATATGGAGCCGCAAATTGCTGCGATCACTACGACTGTGAATACAACTGAAGACTCAAGACTAGAACTTTTATCAAAACAAATAGAGAAGCTAACTTTAGAAGTCTCAGAGCTGCGAGGAAGACAAAACTATCGCCGTCCCGCTTACACACGAAATCGTTCGAGATCAAGATCGACCGGCGGCAAGTCACGAAAGCCCGGTGACCACGATTGGTTATGCCGGTACCACTTCAGATACCGTAGCCAAGCAAGAAGATGCGAATCTCCATGCGCATGGAAGACGCCTCATCAACAACAGAAGTCGGAAAACTAGAAGAGACATCGAATACGGCGGGCATCGGTGTTGAAACTATCATGAACAACCGCCTAAGCGTCACCGACCTACAAAGTGGTGAACGCTTTCTTATCGATACCGGCGCCGACATCTCAGTACTTGCAGTGAAGATGAAGAAACGGCATTCACCGACCGAATTCAAGTTGTACGCCGCTAACGGAAGCACTATACGAACATACGGCGAGAAAACGCTGCCACTGAATTTGGGCTTACGACGCAGCTACGCATGGACGTTTGTGATTGCTGACGTCAGAAAATCAATTATAGGAGCCGATTTCCTGCGCCATCACAATATCCTGGTGGATCTCAAGGGCCAACGACTGATTGACGGGCTGACCAAGCTATCAATCAAAGCGCTATCAACCTACAGTGATGACTCACCTATACAAGTCATCAACAAGAGTCATCCGTACAGTGACATACTCGCGCAGTATCCAGACATCCAGAGACCAATGTCACTAAAGAAGCCTCCACCACATGACGTCACGCACCATCTAGAGACGATCGGACCACCAATTTACGTCCGCCCTCGCCCGTTAGCGCCTGACAAATATATAGAAGCAAAGAAAGAAATCGACCACCTAATTGAAATGGGCATCTGTCGTCCGTCCAGTAGTGCATGGGCCAATCCCATGCACATTGTGAAGAAGAAGAACGGACAATTACGCATCTGCGGAGATTATCGACGCCTCAACGCTATGACAACTCCAGACAGATATCCAATACCAAGAATACAAGACTTCACATTCAGATTACATGGCAAGAAGATATATTCGAAAATCGACATTAAGATGGCTTATTACTGGATACCATTGGCCAGTAAGGAAGATTCACAGAAAACAGCCATTACAACACCATTTGGCTTGTTTGAGTTCACATCAATGACCTTCGGATTACGGAACGCCGCTCAGAGCTTCCAGCGCTTCATGCACCAGGTCCTGAAAAACATGGACGAGTTCACATTCAGTTACGTCGATGACCTACTAATTTTCTCCTTGGATGAAGAAAGTCACAAACGACATTTACACGAAGTTTTCAAGCGCCTGACGGAATACGGACTCACAATAAACATTGACAAATGTGAGTTCGGCAAAAAGAAGCTGAATTTTCTTGGCTACCATGTGTCTACAGCCGGTATTCAACCACCCCAAGAGAAAACAGAGGCCATATCGTCATTCCCAAAACCGAATACAATAGAAGAACTAAGAAGGTTCATGGGAATGGTCAACTTCTACAGAGACGCACTACCACATCAAGCCGAAAAACAGCTAGAACTCAACAAGCTGTTACACAATACAAAAAAGAAAGACAAGACTCCAGTTGAATGGACAGAAAAAGCAGAGGAAGCTTTCAAGCAATGTCGTGACAGCATCACACAAGCGGCGACATTGTCACACCCGGTTCCCGGTGCGAAGCTTCACATGATGACCGACGCATCGGATAAATCTTGCGGTGCAGTTCTACAACAATGGCAAGACTCGGCGTGGCGACCAATAGCTTTCTTTTCGAAGACACTCAGCGAAGCACAGAAGAAGTACAGCGTGTACGACCGCGAGCTATTAGCGATGTACACCGCTGTCAAGCATCTACGACGTTACATCGAAGGCTCACAAGTGGTCATTCACACCGACCACCGACCACTCACATACGCCTTATTGAAACCGCCGAGCAACAACGATACACCAAGACGAGAAAGACAACTGCAATTTATCAGCCAATTTTGCACCGATATTCAGTACGTCAAAGCTCAAGATAATACGGTGGCCGACACATTATCAAGAATAGGAGAAATAACGTGCACTTCAACACTGGACTACAACCATCTCGCAGACGAACAAGAAAAAGATCAAGAACTAAAAAAACTACAAACTAAAGAAAACTTAAAATTTGTCCACATAATGTTACCAGGCGTCACGAAACCGATACACTGCGAGATGTCTACAAATAATCCGAGACCATTTCTGCCTACATCATTTCGGGAAGCCGCCTTTAAAGCACTTCACGAACTAAGCCATCCAGGGATCAGGAATACGAGAAAACAGATCACAGAACGATACTTCTGGCCCAGAATGAACGCAGACGTAACAAAGTGGACGAGAACTTGCCTAGGCTGTCAAAAAAGCAAGATACAACGTCATACTGTCTCACCTCTCGGACAGTTTGAAGACGCCGGCCGATTCGACCACATTCACGTCGACATCGTTGGCCCCCTACCACCGTCCGAGGAGTGCACCTACATACTTACAATGATAGATCGTTGTACTAAATGGCCAGAAGCAATTCCGATACGCAACATCACTGCAGAAACAGTAGCCAGAGCTGTCTACGAACACTGGATATGTAGATTCGGTTGCCCGCTACGAATTTCTACGGACCAAGGACGTCAATTTGAATCCGCTTTATTTCACACACTGATGAAGAAGCTTGGAGTCACACGCCTCAGGACTACGGCGTATCACCCGCAATCGAACGGACAGATAGAACGCTGGCACCGAACATTGAAAGCCGCATTAATGGCGCGCGGTGCAAGCGTCAACTGGACGAAAGAAATATCCACTGTTTTACTGGGACTTCGCGCAGCACTTCATAAAACAACTGACTTGAGCCCAGCCCTAAGTACATACGGAGCAACGCTACGTTTACCAGCCGACCTGTTTGTACCTGCGAAGCCCGACAAGGATGAACCTGCCGAGTTTATAAGAAAAATGGCAGACACGATGACGTCACTCGCACCGGATAGTTCGCAGAAGCAAAGAAACCAGCGCACTCCATTCATACACAAAGACTTGTCAACCTGTACACACGTCTTTGTTCGGGTCGATTTCGTTAAG
Source organism: Crocallis elinguaria (assembly GCA_907269065.1). NCBI lineage: Eukaryota > Metazoa > Arthropoda > Insecta > Lepidoptera > Geometridae > Crocallis > Crocallis elinguaria. The sequence continues at coordinate 12,611,029 of OU026078.1, forward strand.
AAGCCTCTCACGCCTCCGTACGAAGGACCCTATAAAGTTATATGGAAAGACGACAAGTACTTCAAGATACAACTGCCTAAACGTACGGCAGTAATATCGTTGGACCGGTTGAAACCAGCTTACCTTTGCGACGACGATGAAATTGAAAATAACTACCCGGACACTACAAGTGCTACAAAGCCTACATGTACGAGCGCTACGACGAGCACTGCTACGATCCCGGACCGAACAGAAGGCCAGGCTAAACAGCAGTACGTAACAAGAAGCGGCAGAACCGTTCGACGCACCGTACGCTTTTCTTGAAGGGGGGTGATGTGGTGACATGCACCACAGAGGTGTCGCACCGTGCCGCGCCGCACACGCGCCGCACTGCGGCCGCATTGCAAGCCGGCCGCGTACTGACCGCGCTGCGCCGCGCATACGTAGGCGTGAGATCGCGCACGGTATAGGCCCGGCACTAGTTGCCGTAGTTAGTTTTTGTACAATAGTAATAGGAATCGTCGAAATAAACATGAAGTATTGCAGTAACACAGCAGCCTTTCACTTGCCTTCGCTCCTCCAAACACCCCACTACATCATTATCTTAAAATCGTACAGTTTTTATCGTGTTCTTTAAATTCTAAACCCACTGTTTCGTCAAAAATGATTCCTATTCATGACTAACTACGAAACGTTTCATGACGTCTGTACTACAATTGAGTACAGACAGACATACGAAAAAAACCTAATCCCACGTAATCGAAGCGCTCTGATGACATAATTGTGTCGCGGGTGCACGTTTTGCTGCCGCAATGTACTGTTAGCAACACAAATAAAAAAATAAGTTGCAGATATTAAAACATTTTTGTTTTACTTGGCTACTTATTCGTTCTCGTTCTCCTACTTTTGCGACCACTTTCTCGCCAGAGCCATAGTGACGATGTGGTTGAAGATGATGGAAACGCTAAACAAAGATTAAGAGTGACTCTCAATGAGTGCAGTGTGCGGAACACACCGACAAGTGTTATGTGCATTGTGTTCGTTATGTTTTTTTTATGTTTATCCTGTTTACTCGTCGAGGAACTAACCCCTAGAGATGCAGTGACGTGTGGTTTGCACGATTTAAATTCCATCATTTTCATTTTATTTTATTATCTTCGGAAAACTAACAGCTGGGTACCTACTTAAAAACATTAAAATACGTATTCACTAAGGGATAATTAAATGTTTTCACATTTAGTAATTTTGTCTAGATATAATGGTACGCTGAGTGCTGATATTTTTTTTTATGTTATTGGTAACGAGACGAGCTAGTCGTTTGCCTGATGGTAAGCATAGCGCCGGCCCATAACAATTGCAGTGCTACTCAGAACTTTGAAACACAAAGGCCTGCGCGGTACTGCAGTGCGCTCGTTACCCTGAGACATTAGGTATTGAGTATCATAAGCCCAGTAATTTCACTGGCTACTTTGCTCATCAAACCGGAATACATGCAGTAATGCTTGCACATTACTGATTGGCGGCAGACTTCACGAGCAAAGCGGTGGTACTAACCCAGACGGACACTCGGAGAAGAGTTAGTCCTCCCACTAACAAAATTAGTTATAGCAAAACCAATACATTGTTGTGAGATCGGATAGTATAGTATTTCATCTCTCGAGGTTAGTATCTCGATGTGTTCATATCTTCTTAAATTTTATGTCGTTTCCCAAAATTTTCTCCGCACACATATCCTGCAGGTGGAGTTGGTGACTATAGTAAAAGTAACTGCTGCCTACGCTTTCACCCGCGGAATTTTCCAGCCGAAACACGCTTTCGCAATAATATCTATAATGGTACGGATTATCGTCAAATTTTGGCCGAGTAATGAGATTAATTTCCGGCCATTGTAGTTTAAAAACGCTCGAGTTCCGATACTTTATTGTGAATAATGTAATATTAGTATGAAGGTCTTTTTTTGTCCTCTATATTTACGTACTGTTTCTAAAAACAAAATTAATGTTGGATTCATTATAAACTCTCAACAATGCTAAAATTAAAAACAAAAATTGACAGTAAAACATTAACTGCAACGCATTTCATGCGTCATGCATTATTAAAAATCCCATAAAATTATTAAACAAAACAATGTTTAAACTATTCACATCATCGCTGACTGTATTCTAATTGCGATAATTAAACAATGTATACCTCAAAAACAGTAGTACAGGTTCATTTTAACTTACTTTACCTATTTACTAGTATATCTACTATCTAATAGTGAATAGGTGTCCGGAAAGCCAAAAACCAACTCCTTTTAACATATAACATAGGTAAAACTGATCTGTACCTACTAAATATTTTACGACAGTATTTTAATATCGGTTTATTCCACTATGTTCACCTGGGTGATATCACCCAGGTGAATAAAGTGGAAATTATGTGTCTTCATTGCAGCTAGGAATTATTGCACCTAGGTCATATCACCTAGGTCAATTGATTCGACAGAAATGGTGTCTTTGGTTCACCTTGGAATTAAACCAACCAGGTGAAAAAGGGCAGCTTTTTTATTATTCTTGTGGACTTAAATCATTGGCCGCTACTACTACGACGAAGATATATTTACCGAATTATTAAGGTTTAATAGATTACATACATAACAAAAACATTTATTGGTGCAAGTTACATAATATAAGTACCTAAGATGTTGAGAATCGCACGCAGCGACCAAACCTAGACTACTGACTCGCAGCTACACTGTGTTAATTACTCATTATCAGGAAGACAGTTGTGCACATTAATTTAGCTTATGTTTTTACCCAGAGCTTAACAAATACTCGTTTAATTGCCTAGTCTCTTTGTTCCACTAACATTAGTATCGTGACGCAACCGTGAGTACGTCTAACATTTTTGATCGTTGTACAAGAAATCTTATAAATGAGAAAAAGCTTTATTCTATTTATTGCACGCGATAGTTTGCCTGCTAAAGGTAGGACAAACTTATTTAGGAACCTTAGTGTGTTTAGGATAGGAGCGAAAGTTGGATGAACAAAACTGACTCAGTTTTGTTTATTAGATTCTATAAGAGTAGCATGATTCTGTCAATATCTCGTAAAAGTGAAGTTGGGTAACGGTATTAATTCTTTTTTACACGCGTCTATAACTATTTCCCTGGCAGTTTAATTATAGTGAGTAACCCAGTTTATCGCAATCTATTTGCAAATGTGTAATTGTTCTGCTATTCTTGCGTTTTATTGCCTTTCTAGTTATGTCGAGTATCTACGTGCGTTTACGTGCGTTGTATCTACCTACCTAATATACATATGTATACATGTTAGTCATTTGTCCGGTTGATAGATTAAAATCGCTTACTAAATGAACTGAGTTAGTTTGTTTAGGAATTAATTACATTGTACGAAAGATAATTATATATATCATATGTAACTTAATTTTTAAGCAAATTAATATATAATGATAAATAACGCCCAACAGTGTGAAAACACATGAACCCTGATGCCTAACTATAGATTTCCTTATATCTATTAAATCAAGAACAATGAACAACCCCACAACACCCATCAGACTCGAAACAAATGAGTACTTACGCTCTTTTTACGCACAAATATTCCTTTGCAAGAATCGAATTAGCAACCCTTACGCTTTCATTGAACTATGAACCACACCACGTAGGCTGTCACTGTAATACCGTTAGCTATAGAAAGCAACGTTATCCATACAGATAAATAAAATTGAAGTGTCTGTTTGTAAAAAAAAAACAGCTTTTTACTAAATGCATATGAAAGTATATACCTACGGTACCTACAACAAAACAACCATTTTAAAATTTTTGTCTGTCTGTCTTTTTGTTCCGAGTAATCTCCGAAACAGCTGGACCGATTTTGACGGGACTTTCACTAGCAGATAGCTGATATTACAAGGAGTAACATAGGGTACTTTAAGTTTAGAAAAATAATTTCGGTTCCGCGCAAAAAAATAAAAACCATGTAATCCAAAATCTCCACGCGGGTGAAAACGCGGGGCAGCAGCTAGTTTTTAATAACATTAACGCTAAAAATCCCATCCAAAGCTTGAATGACAAAGACCAGCACTACACTGCGCTCGTCACCTTGAAACAACAGAGGGCCTAGTGTGAGATTTGCAACACGTTAACGCGTGCGACAGTGAACGAGTTTACGAAGATTTTGTATGAAAAAAATGTACAGCGCCCCTAGCCCCGCATTTATGAACTATCATCGCGTATTTTTTTGTATGGTGTATACCTACTCGAAAAACGCGGTCGTTCGCGTAAACGGATACACACACTCAGCACACAGCTCACTCTATGTTCTCATACATCGAACACCCATTAGTTAGTTCACTATTTGTTTTTGTATAATTGTAACAACACTTATAATATTTACAACATTATTCGTCGTCATTTTTTATTTGCCCTCCAAGTACAAATATTGTTGTATGTGTAACAACAAACTATAAACAAATTAGGGCATGGGCCATTTCCTCCAATAGGGTAATTTCTTTTGATTGAGCATATTGAAATAGTAGGTAATAGTATCCTTTATGTCACAAATTGTAATAGGTACTAGCAAAAATAGCAGCACATATTATGTCAAATAAATAAGTAATGACGTATAATGTATATTACCTACAACCAAACCGATGCTTAGACAAAAAAATAACACCTAAGAAAATCACTTACTATAGATTTACAAGGATACATAAATCCTATAACTAGGTTTTCTTGCATCTAAATCAGGCTGAAATCAAGAACTACATAGACCAATTCTTGGTCGCAAAACACCATAAGAAACAAATGCTAATTGATCTTTTGTTTATATGGCGTATGCACAAACAAGTCTCATTAGAGAATCGAAATCGCAACCCTTACATGCTTCAGAAATAAGTCCATCGACTGATCAACTACCTACACCACGGGAGCTGCCAATCAAACACCGCTACAAGAAACGCTACAACTCTTTCTTTTTCCTACAAACATCTACTATCTACATCTAAACTAGTACCATGCAGTTTAAAAAAATATTACGCAGCCACGCAACCCGAAAATAATTAAAACTGAACTTTTACAGCCTCTTACTACTTATTAACAATGCTAAGACCACACACCACTATGGTTACGAAATGGCATATAATCAGCTAATTATACCTACGAATACGTTCAAAACTCTACTTTCCACGATCCGATGCTATCTGGACGCGCGGTGTTTTACTACTGGTAATTAATTAATCTTGAATTGAAAGGCAGCGCTTTAGAATCAAACAGTCGCGGGGCATAAAATTGGAGTTTAGAGCTATACCTATGTTATTATTTGCTTGGTTTTATTCCCGGCTTCGGTCGTATGGATCTCGACACATTATTTTAGTTACATACAACAATAATATACTTAATTGTACCTATATGAAAAAAAGTGACGTACGTACATGAAATAGAAATGCTGATATTCCCATACCGTGTATACCCGTATAGTTATATTATAAATGAAAAAGTGTATTGGTTTGTGTTTGTTTGTTGGTTTGTCCTTCTTTCACGCAGCAACTGAGCAACAGATCGACGTGATTTTTTGAATATATATTGTTTATGTACTGGAGAATACACAGGCAACTTTTAATCCCGGAAAACTCCGGGTAGCAACTAGTATAATTTAAATTTGTATATGATAAAGATGTATTTTCCCGAAAAAAGTAGCCTACCTATATGTCACACTGCAGCCCGTAAGCTATGCAAAAAATGACATCGACGCGTCGTTATCTGTCTAAAAAAAGACACAAACCGACAAACACGCTTTCGCATATATAGGTAATAGGATTCTACAGTTTATAACTACCGGAAACGGCATAGACGTAAAGCGAGCAACAAAATTATAAACAAAAGTCATTATAAGCGGGGAGATGGTCCGATAACCGCGTTTAAAGTAAACGTGCTTTTTTACGTTAATTAAACTTAGTTCTTTAAACGATGACGGTCGCATTATTGCATTAGGTATACTGCTTTTTTACGCTTCGTTGAAGCCGCAATCCAGATTGGGTAGAATACAAAATAAGCTAGTGGAACGGTATAGGTAATATAATATAGCACCGCGTGGATCGGGCTCAGAATAGTACTACCAGGGATTTAACGGATCAGCATTGCGGTTCAACGTGGCAATGCCGCCAGCATGCTGGGTACGCTTCCTACTGGTAGTGGTCTAGAACATTTGGATTATCTATAGGCCTACTAGGGCTTGTAGATTATCCAACTGTTTTTGTAGCTAGCTAGGTTAGATGTAGTGTTTATTTATGTATTAGCTAATTAATAAAGGCATTTAGCCAATAAAAAAAAAAAAAATAATAATAAAAAAAAATTACCGGTGGTAAATTTAACATTGCTTATGCCACGTCATACTTTAAACATTCTTAATGATACTGTGAAATTAAAGTTAATTTTACCGTTACTTTGAAATGGGTAAAGCTGTGTCGTGCTAGTGGGCCCAAGCACGGAATGGCAACAGCGCAATTTTTATTGATTTTGTTAAAATTAACGTTACTATAATACCTATAAACATTAAATACCTACTATATAATATATTACTTATGAACGTTAAATATTTTTAACGTTATGCGCGGTAACGCTTTGGAATGAACTTTAATTAACAGTATTTTTTATGGTATTTGGTAACGTTAACAAGCCCTGAGTACCACCCCAACTCTTCCCATGGGTGCCGTAACAGCCGGCTAAGGGAATATCCAGACATGGGCAGCATTCTCCCCGGCCAACATCATCATTTACTGCGATCATCAAAACGTCTAACCAAGTGTAGTGAATGACAAAGTTGCCACTTCATGAGCTGATGTTCAGCAGTGGACGTTTTTCGGCTGATGCTGAGAATATTACTGAATAATCAATGGCCGATATGAAGAGTAGATTGCCTCTGTCATGGGTACATAAGTCCTCATCCCAACTAGAATAAATCTATCTAATCAGAGAATGACCATGATAAAGGGTTTTATTTATCTACGACTAACTAATTTTTGTTAGTGGGAAGACTAACTCTTCTGCGAGTGTCCGTCTGGGTTGTTACCACCGCTTTGCTCGTGAAGTCTGCCGCCAAGCAGAAGTGTGCAAGCATTACTGTGTTCCGGTTTGACGAGCAGAGTCGCCAGTGAAATTACTGGGCTTATGAGACTTAATACCTAATGTCTCAGGTTAACGAGCGCACTGCAGTGCCGCGCAGGCCTTTGTGTTTCAAAGTTCTGGGTGGCACTGCAGTTGTTATGGGCCGGCGTTATGTTTACCATCAGGCAAACGACCAGCTCATCTCGTTACCAAATAACATAAAAAAAAACCTACAACGCAAAACAATACACATTTATATTAATTGGAATGTGAATTATTACAGTCAGACTAACGAATAACTCGTACTGTCGCCCAATTGTTAAAAAAAAATAAAAAAATCTAGTTCCTTTTGATGCTTGAACCAGTTTTTAATTTTAGAAAATAACAGAATGAAAACTCACATATAACCCGAAGCAAGTATTTTCGTGAATGCAGGGCCTAATAACGGCCGTCGGTTAAAAACACACGACAAAAACTCCTCATTACCCGCCCTATGACAATCCTACTACATTTATTATGCTATTAATAAAATAATGGCCTCAATACAGCATCAAATCAACATTAAATGTCAATTTATCAACAAAAAACTACAGCACGTAACAATGATCGTTTCGTTATTCTTCTAATGACAATATTTATTTCTGCATTAGACAAGATAATATCCGCATTGCTTCGCGCAATTTACGTTCTATTGTTAAACAGTTGAATATGTGTATTTCATTGTAAATTAATTTATTCGTGCTAATATTAAATTCATATTAGATTTTAATCGCTAATTAAATATTTTATTGAGATTACCTGCATTTACGTAATAACTGACCTTGATGTGGTTGCTAGTTGAATTAATTCAGCATACAATTTATGTTAAATTAAATTTATTTTATTACATAATAATTACTTTTATTTAATATAAGTAATTATTAATAACTTAAGTCTTACTTAAACTTAAACTTCAAATGATAAGCTAACTCGCGATTCGTTGGGTTTCGTATCTAGAATTGAAAAAACAAAATCCTTATGCGATCACAAATGTCTATCCGCTTTTTGTCTGTCGAGATCTTTTATCTAAAATATCTACTTATATTAATAAATAAAATTGAAGGGTCTGTTTCTAATATCAAAATAATAGCTGTTTACCAAATGCATATGAAAGTATATACGGTACCTATTACAAAACAATCATTTTTTAAAATTTTACTGTCTGTTTATCTGTTTATTCCGGGTAATATCCAAAACGCCTGGGCCGATTTTCACGGGACTTTCACTGGCAGATAGATAGCTGATGTTATAAGGAGTAACTAAGGCTACTTTTATTTTAGAAAAAGAATTAGGCTTCCGCGCAAAAAAATAAAAGCCATGAAATCCAATATCTCCACGCGGGTGAAACCGCGGGCAGTAGCTAGTATATAATATAGCGTAAAAACGCTACAAAGACACCTCCAAGGTCCGTAGTGGAAAACAAAATATTGGTTTTCTGTCCACAGTTCTATACTGCTGTAGACCAAACACGTTTCTAGATCAATAGGGGAAAGGTTAATATTCTACAAGACGCGTACAACGTACATATATTATTTAAATATATTTAATAACTAGTTGTGTCCCGCGGCTTCGCCCACGTAGCCTAAGTTACTTCTTACAACATCAGCTATCTGCCAGTGAAACTCCCGTCAAAATTGATCCAACCGTTTTAGAGATTATCCGGAACAAACAGACAGATATATTTTTTTATAAATTTTTATTACGTGCATTTAGTAAAATCTATTACCTACTTTGACATTACAAACAGACAGTACAGTTTTATTTATTTGCATGGAAGCTTTGAGGAAGTACTCCTATGGAGTCCGTTAAGACTCACGTAGAAATAAATATAACATTATGAGAATTATAAAAGGTAGAAGAAAGAAAACACTGATCTTTTGCAAGAAAAAAAACGAGTGGGGTCCAGAAGGACAGAAACATAAGAGCGCAGCTTTCAAAATAAAAATAACATATCAGATTAAGTGGACTGCTACCTAGTGGAGCTACCTAGAAACAAGTCGCAATTCGCTATGTAAGTCTGGCTTCCCTGGTAAACACGGCCTGGCTACTTATTACCCGCGTTAGTATGCATGGTCTGGGACGGCCTGCGAGCCCTCGTACCATTATACCGAGGCGGCACGGTCCTACAGATTAGGTAGCAGATACTACTGTACATAACCTCCCAGTTACAGCAAGTCGAAGAGATATACGTCTTGGAAAGTACTTTTAATAAAGTTTTTAATATGTCGTAGAATAACCTTATTTGACTACAAATTGAAAACCCTATATAGTAAACAGAACCTGATAAATAATCACAGATCAGTAAACCTATAGACTCCGCTTAGCCGGGCACCCCTGCTCGTCAAGGTTATGCATTGTCACTGCTTAACGCCGCCCAGCCGAACCAATCACAACACGTCTTCACTCGTCTGATGTATGAGTTTTAAACTGACCAATCACAACACGCCGTCTTCCCTCATCCCCCGCCAATATTTGACGATTGTGTTCTCAAGCAAAACTTAGATTATGCTGCGTATAGGTTTACTGGTCTGTGTAAATAACATAGTGACGATGACGGTTCTTACTACATTTTTTTTTGTTCTATGCTTTCATGGAATGACAGGTGCAATAATCAGGTGGAATTGCATGACAAAGAACTACTAGCTGTTACCATCCTGTCATTGGGCAGTAAACTACACTTCTACCATATAATACCTCTAACATAAAATGATTGATTAATTAATTAATACTATGACATTAAATGAAGTTTATTATATTGACTGTGTACTTTTATAATATACTAACGTAATTGTAAGCTTATTCTTACGAACAAAATTTGGATTGCATTTTTACCTGACATTAAATGATTCAACTCAATTGTTTCTGTAGTCACAGTTTAGCCATGAAAGATAACCATTGGTATTTTCAGTAGTCAGTAACGGTGGCAAATTGAATTCATTCCTATATTATATTCCAGTCTTTCAATGTGTTAAAATATTGAATGAGTTACAATGAATGAGTTTATCTATTCTTTACATATGTGTCGGATATTGTAAATAACCCATTAAAAAGAAATAAAAAACAAATCTGTCATCGTAATGCAAAGTTTCGAAGTACCCTACACACAATGCCAGACGTCTCTCCTACCATTACTAGATGCCAATTGCCACCCTTGAAAGCAGTCCGACTCAATCCGCATGATATTCAAATTGGATTCGTATTACGTGCCCCTATCGGACTGGATATTTTTAATGTTTGTCTGCAACTAGAAATGAGATTTGCATTTACATTTTATGATTTGTTTCGAACAAGATAGAGTAACGAGTCTTTATTGTTATCCCGCCAGAAATTGAATATAACTAGGTAGAAAAGAATAATCAATCAATCAATTTTATGTGTGTAACAACCGTTTTAATAGCGCTCTTCAGGTCTGTTAGCTAATTTTGGAATAACTAATATATAAGAATAAGAATTTTAGTATGAAATTACTTAGCGTGACGTATATAATAACTATCAGTTTTCATATGACTTCGTGCATTATGTTGAGTTGAATTACAGTAATGAATACCATATTCTAAGCTTTTCATTTCACCACCTCCATTCGCCACTCTTCACATCGTGTGAGAAAATATAGTAAATCCCTAACGTAATGTTTTCGAAAAAATAAACAATAATAGCAAGCGACAAGCGAAGCGAAAAACGTTGCACGACAAGTCGTTATCGTTGGCAAAGCCTCTTAAAAAAAGAAACAACTATCCAGACGCATTCTCGCATTTTTTACGATTCACTTATGCAATGATAAAGTGGAAATTCGTTCCACAAAACATGGTCAATAAAGTTAAAACTTCGTTTTATTTACCATTTCTTTAATCGGTCCACTATGCCCCTTCCATGTAAAACATATTAAGCTGCACATAAAATAACTAATAGCAGACAAAAACTATTCATAATCTCCAATTTACGAGCAATAGAACGGACATTATTTCAAAAATTCGTGTCCGTAAACACTGTAATTCCAGCCAAGTTACGAAACGGGCCATTTCATTTGTGCCCAGATAAAAAACGCTGAACAAAAAGGTTGACAATCGGACATTTTCTCAGGGACATTTCTTCAAATTAGACTATTATTAGTTGCCGATCACGTCATAGGATGCTTTTAATATTGAATTAGGGGGCCCTGTGGTTACCCGGCCCTTAATCGTCCCAGCGGCTGCGATGTTCGTGTATTAACTTTATATCCACAGGTAATGGCGTAAGTAATAATAAAGCCCAAATGACACAAAATATTGTCAAATTATAGGCTCTGAAAGCATGAGTAACCACTTACAATGTCTGCTGTTGATCCCTCGACGTAGCGTTGGCATACAAACCTTAATTTGGAACCGGATTTTATTATCATCACAATTTTTCTAAAATTGGTTGAATAAAAATGTTAAAAACCTATTAGCGAGTTTGTCTTTGGAAACCTGACACTAAAATTTCTCACAAATCAATCCATGGTCATAAAAACATTCAAAACAATCAATATATCTCTAAGGCTTATGAGTTTTTAAAGAAAATATTTAGGCACTACGATATTGAAACAGCTTTTCTATTTCCGAGTATGTTTTTACTGCCCCTACTCCTACGTTTAATTATGGCTATATCAATAGTTTTCCTTTTTGGGCGACCGAAGGAGATACAGAAATGGCTGTGTCATATTATTTTAGTGGATGACGCCGATCGCATATAACTAACAGCTGCAACTTGCCGTCTGATTGCAGTGTTTATCCTCGATACGAATCGATTTCATATCGATTTGTATCGAATCCCATTGTAGTTTAATACATAGTACAGTTATAGAGTCAGTAACTAAGCTTGTGCGTGTTTTTAAAAGTTTTTTAGTATGGTAGGTTTATTTTCCCGGTGTACTTAATTCCTAATGCGTGGTGTACCTAAGTCGCGTTATGACTATAGTCATTGACTCGTTCTGATGCCGTAATGCCGATAATAGTGTTATTTTAGTTTCAAATTGAACAACACTTAATTGAGTTTCAGTTAAGATCATCATTAGCCCACATTTATCCACTGATGGACAAATATAAGCCTATGAATATTTTATTTATAATTACTATATTTTAGGAAGACTATCGACTATACCTACTTCAGTAAAATAATTGTTATGCTAAAAATACAACAGCTATTTAGGTAAAAGTCTCCACTGATAGCAATCACTAGATTTATCATGTAGGTATATTATTTCATTTGAGTATAATCCTACTTCCTACTTACTCCTACTTCCTACTAATGTTATAAATGTGAAAGTGTATCTAAACGCCTTTATTAACTAGCTACTGCATTAACACTACATCTAGCCTATAGCTACAAATACAGTTGGTTAATCTACAAGCCAATGTAGGCCTATATAGTTTTTTTTTTTTTAAATCTTGTTCTTATTCTGGGACTTTGAGTCGCTTTGCGACTATGTCAGCCCCATGCCTATATAGATGATCCAAATGTTTTCTTCTATACCAGTTGGAAGCGCACCCAGCATGCTGGTGGCATTTTAACAGTCAAATTACAACATATAATGACACAATTTTCATGTTATTCAACTGCAAAATTCGAAACATAAAAATAACTAGCTGCTGCCCGCGGTTTCACCCGCGCGGATATATTGGATTTTATATTTTTATTTTTTTGCGCGGACCCCTAATGCTTTTTCTAAAATAAAAGTAGCCTAAGTTACTCCTTATAACACCAGCTATCTGCCAGTGACAGTCCCGTCAAAATCGGTCCTACCGTTTTGGAGACTACCCGGAACAAACAGACAGACCTCAAAATTAAAAAAATGGTCCTTTTGTTATAGGTACCGTATTATGCATTTAGTATAAAACTATTATTTTGATATTATAAACAGACACTTCAATTTTATTTATTTGTATAGATAGATTGAGAGAGTCAGTGCCTATAGAAGTGAGTGTTTATCTTAACATCTAACGTTTTCTCATTATGTCAATTCAGCCTTCTCTAATCTTGTATTTAATTAACTTTTTTAAATTAATTAAATTTTGTTAGTGGGAGGACTAACTCTTCTGCGAGTGTCCGTCTGGGTTGTTACCACCGCTTTGCTCGTGAAGTCTGCCGCCAAGCAGTAGTGTGCAAGCATTACTGTGTTCCGGTTTGATGAGCAAAGTATCCAGTGAAATTACTGGGCTTATGAGACTTAATACCTAATGTCTCAGGGTAACTAGCGCACTGCAGTGCCACGCAGGCCTTTGTGTTTCAAAGTTCTGGGTGGCACTGCAATTGTTATGGGCCGGCGTTATGCTTACCATCAGGCAAACGACCAGCACGTCTCGTTACCAAATAGGTATCATAAAAAAAAACTTGAGAATGCATTTTTAAAATACTTGATTCTTGTAAATCTACGCGATGCGACGGTGAGTGTGCGTTGTTCGAATCTAAGTTCAAACTGATTATAGCTCAATAACTGACAGTTCGGTTCCTAATAGGACCGATTTCGATATATTTTTCGGTTTCTGGCCGATCATTTGGTTCGTACGTGACGTGCTTACCCGGATAATAAATCGTTTGAATCGCATTATATCCATTCGTATTATTAAATGCCCGATTCTGTGAGAATTTCTGATTTGAAGGACGTGCTGGAATTTATGTTCAGGTGAATCTGTCTTGGAATAACGATTGGTATCTCAGAGTATCTATTCTTTGAGATTTAATTTTAATAGTGTTGTGTTAATTACTTCTTTGACGTCATGTTTATAAACTAGGTAGGTAACATTAAGCTAGATACAGCGTATCGGTCTGCTTGTACTCCTTCTAGTGTGTAGACAAACTCAGGACAAGGCGGAAGGGAGAGAGGTCCAAAACCTGTATTAGGTACAACGTTACCAACCAACCCAGCACAGAGTAGTACTATAATAAAAGGAATAGAGTCTATTAATTCACGATGTAAGGCGATCAGCGCCACCTAGGTGAGGTAAACAATTAAACCCAAATCGGGTGCCACCACGCCCGCTTCCCGTTCACAACCCGGTAATATTACGCGGGTTCCGATCGATCGCTGCTAGATCACCGCCGCCCGCGCCGTAATACCGCGAGCCGCAAGCTTCTGGGTTATAAGATGTCATAGAATTTATTCTTTATAGGCATGCAACGGCCTATAGAGAAAAACATAAAACTATTAAAGAATAACAAACAGCAAACTATAGACTGTTCAACTGTCTTTATGAATTTACTCGTAGATATATACTTAGCTGCTCTATAACACTTTTATAACTAATTAATGAACACTTACGCAACAAAACCCAAAACAAATCCTTCGTGAAATTAAATAAAATAGACTGGACCTAATTTGAATTAAAACCTACATCGTTACAAATTAAAATGCTAAGTAAAAAGTCTTTAAAAGCATCTAACCGATTTGTTTATCCACCGAGAGAGTTGTCGGTGCATTATATCGCCGTGGGCACACGTCTCGTATGCTAATTGGTTAATTAGAGTCTTTATTAGGCTTATACAAATTAATCGGAGAGCGAGAGTAATCGGCTTGGCAGGAACCTCCCAAATAAGTTATTACGTTCAAACTAAGACACTTAGAACTTTTTTATTTAGTTATTTTAGTTTATGTTGTTTATTTTTTCTGTTATTAAATAAAGAACTTTTTCATACATTAAACTAAGTAGGTTATTAATTGATTATTACTCTCGTAAATTACCTATATTATAAAAACCAAAGCTGTTTTTTATTAGCCTTAGTTGTTGATATGTATATCATCATATTACCACATAATAGATAATAGTACAAGATACTACATAATTATTATGTAAGTATATTACGAGACACTTAGAATAAATAATATAAAATTATAACTTAGGTATTATAGTTATGACTTTGTTCAATCAGTTCATTAGCCATAAGCATACGGTATGCGACTGGCAGTGCTGTGCTTCCTATGCACTTCAAACTCACCAAACGAAGAAAGCTCTCTTGCCGAGCTTCAGTTCAATCATACACAAAATAAAAAAAGTAAATAGGCTTTAAAAACGTAGACGCAAAAAATCTCTTCAACAAAAAGTAGTAAAAAACGTTAAAAAATATAGCTAAAGATCTCCTAATTGGAAAAGGAACTAAGTACTCCATGGACCAGTCAAGGTGTCGAGTCGGGATTCAGATAAGAATTACCAATATAATTTGCCGTCAAAAATTACAAAATGACCTTTAAATCTTCCACATTACGATTCAGTAAAATATTTTTCAGAGATAAATGGACATGAGTTAGAGTTAAAGGTACTTAATGATACCTGTTCAAAGCAGGATGACATCACACACAGTATTGTAAATGTGGAGATAAGGATAATCCAATAGGTATCGAAGATTTTGATGACACAACCTTTGAGTTGTGACAGAAATAACATTCGAGAGGGGAAACATGAATGGAATACTTCTCAAAACGAAGGAATGTCAATATTGAATTGTTGTGAGGTCCAAAAGAAACAAGATCCGTTTAGGTATAAGTAGGCTTTTTTGGTACTTTCACTGGCCTTGTTTAATTTAAACTAGAAATCACAAAACGGTCCTTAGCAAAATAGCGACACTCTTTGCTACTTGTTCAACTAACACAAACATATTAACTGGCCTTTAAATAAGGTGGGAAGCTGACTACTATCAACTTATCTTCCAAATACATCATCAGATCATGGGCAAGTTTAAATAGGAACTGGGCAGTGTCAATTACAATTGCTCAGAAGAAGAAAAAACAAACTTATTCATAAATAGTTTTTTTGCAGTACCTACCTATACAGAAAGACTATCGGATTAGTAACTAATATTAGATACAAAAACAGTTGGATAAACTAAAAATATCTAATAAATAGTTAACGAATGTACCTATATTTTAAAATAGAGTGTATATGCTGAGCGTATTTAAATTATGTATTACTCCAAAACGGCTTATGAATGGTTCCTCTGTTTTTGTAGACAAAGAGCAGTTGTATTTAGATATAGTACTCATGTAGAAAAAATATTAATGAAAGCTACCTGATATAACAAATAGAGTGCGAGTGTCCGTCTGTGTGGGTTCCACCGGTTTGCTCGTGTAGTCTGTCGCTAAGCAGTAATATTGATGCATTACTGTGTTCCGGTTTGATGAGCAAAGTAGTCAATGAAATCACTGGGCTTATGAGACTTAATACCTAATGTCTCAGGGGTGGCATTAAACGCTAATGCATGTTTGCGTTTTGCTTGCAAACTAGCCATGGTTTTGCAACCAGCGCGGATTACGAGGTATCACACGCTCAAGCGCGGCTTGAAGTAAAACCAGGCCATGAGCGCAATGCATTGCCGTGCAGGCTTTTGGGTTTTAAAGTTCTCAGTGGCACTGCAATTGTTATGGGGACTGGGCCGGCGATATACTTACCATCAGACAAATTACTCGCTCGTCTCTTTACCCAATAGTATAAAAAAACATTCAAGTGATCTAAAAACGTATCAAGCCAATATATAACTGATTCGTAAACTGACACATATTCCTTTACGTACCTTTGAATAAATCTACCTTTACCTACCTCTTATCTCGGAGATGTTTGCCTTTCCATTAAATCTATCGAAAAATACAGTTTGCCTCGAAATACCGCGATCGACCGTCAAAGTTATGGGGAACCGCGCCCATGCAAATATCCTAACCCTGCCGATTTATCGTCAGCTCCGGAGAAAACAAAACTAATATAACATTTGTTTTAGAATTCACCGAACAAACAAATATCGCCCTAAATCAATACAACCTTAGGACAACATTAATCAATACCTACATAATAATACGTGTTGATCACGACACAAAGTTTCGGTATGGTATTACTTGAATTTGCAACCTATATTTGAATTCATTCGTAATCGATTCGTAAAATCGTAACCTACTAACATCTTAATTCCGTGAGTTTATATGTTTGTTTGTACATAAATAAGTATCATTCTGGCGACTATTCTACTCTTATACTTAGACTTAAATTTTAAACATTATTGTTAGGCTTAGAAACATATTGGTGTCAATTCTATCATTACATACCTAAACTAATTTTAGTTTCGCTCTCTCTCTCTCTTTCCAATGCATAACATGAGAAAGAGACGGAAGATGTCAGACAGATCTAAATTTTGTTTTAGAGAAAGAAAGAAAAAACTAGACACAAGCAAGTGGATTAATTTGACAGGTCTAAAATATAATCTTGTTAGTGGGAGGACTAACTCTTCTGCGAGTGTCCGTCTGGGTTGTTACCACCGCTTTGCTCGTGAAGTCTGCCGCCAAGCAGTAGTGTGCAAGCATTACTGTGTTCCGGTTTGATGAGCAGAGTATCCAGTGAAATTACTGGGCTTTTGAGACTTAATACCTAATGTCTCAGGGTAACGAGCGCATTGCAGTGCCGCGCAGGCCTTTGTGTTTCAAAGTTCTGGGTGGCACTGCAATTGTTATGGGCCGGCGTTATGCTTACCATCAGGCAAACGACCAGCTCGTCTCGTTACCAAATAACATAAAAAAAAAAAAAAAAAAAAAAAAAAAACCATCTCTTTCTCATGTTATGCATTGGAAAGAGAGAGAGAGCGAAACTAAAATTAGTTTAGGTATGAAATGATAGAATTGACACCAGTGGCTTACCAGATTAGCAGAGTTATTAGGAACACAGGAGAGTAGAAAGTGGTTGAATATTTTTTAGTGGTCGCGTGGCAAGCTGCCATCTCAAGTTAAAGATCTTAGCGAGGCATCAATCGGTGTGTGTGTTCCGGTCGCTGCATTTGAGAGACAGTCGATTCGAGTCATTTTAGACGTTTATTCGCGTGTTAAAATATTAACAATCACAAACCTTGATTTAAGAAGTGTCTAACTCAATTCTGTTGTGATGAATTATTTTACAAGCCTAAAAGTTGTTTTTTGTTATAAGATGGTTAGTTACACATGATAACCTAAAATAATAAAAAAAAACAGTTGTCGCTTTGAGCCCAGGCCGATCTTCGAGGGAGTGAAAGAGACGGCACTGGCCGTACTGCTGTTCTTGCCTGTTTCTTGGCCCGCGCGTGAGCGAGTAACCTCGTAATCCACGATTGTTGGACATCCATGGTTATTTTGACTGCATACACAGAATATAGTCACATACTGCAAACATGACAGGTACTAGCGTCTATTGCCGCCCTAGTTTTAAGATAATTTTAAGCGTTATTGTTAAATAAATTTTAGGTTTTATTTCAGTAAAGTCATTTTAGAAAAAAAACCGTGTATGGAGGCGCAAAACACAGCTAGTAATAGATAATGGTTTGTAATACTCATGCAATCATGCGAAAATCATTATTAACAATGTTAGATTGCTTGTAATTTAGAAAATATCGCTGTGCACAGGTAATTAGGAATATGTGATGGAATGCAAATTCAATAATATTTATCTAACGATAGTACGAGATACCATTGTCAAGGCAATCATGTATTGTGTCAAGGTAATGAAAATAATATCGATTATATTTTTTCTGTCTTGTTATAGGTACTTACATTGATCTTGAAGAAACAAATAAAATACAATTTTTTTTAGTATTATTTGATACCGAGACAAGCTGGTCGTTTGCTTGATGGTAAGCATAACTCTGGGCCATAACAATTGCAGTACCACTCAGAACTTTGAAACACAAAGTCCTGCGCGGCACTGCAGTGCAGCCGCTACCCTGAGACATTAGCCCAGTAATTTCACTGGCTACTCTGCTCATCAAACCGGCGAACACAGTAATTCTCGCACATTACTGCTTGGCGGCTGACTTCACGAGCAAAGCGGTGGTACCTACCTAGACGGACACTCGCAGAAGAGTTAGTCCTACCACCTAGTGAATTATTAATCTGTTCTGGCAAAAATAACAAGTTCATCCTGATTTATACATCATCGAATATATATTGTGTTTAAACACCAACTTACCTACCATTACATTGTTTCGAGATGAATTATGATGTCGATTCGTCAAAATGCAATTCACGAGTGATTGAAAAAAGTTTCAGATTTATACCCGGCGCAAATTGCGCAACACATATTATAGACTAGTTGTGCGTCGCGGCTTCGCCCACGTAGAATAAGTTGCTCCTTATAAAACTTCAGCTATCTGCCAGGGAAAGTCTCTTCAAAATCGGTCCAGAGGTGTCAGAGATTACGCGGAACAAACAGACAGGCAGACAGACAGAAAGCCAGAAGAAAATTAAAAAAAAAATGTATTTTTGTATAGGTACCGTATGTACTTTCATATATATGCATCCAGTAAAAAGCTGTTATTTTGACATTAAAAAGACACTTCAATTTTATTTATTTGTATATATAGATATCGCGTTGTGCCCTAGTGCGGACAAAGCTTCAGAATATGCCGACCTATATTTAAGCAAGTGTTAATAAGGCTAAACTTAATTAGAAATTATCAATAAAAGTTAGCAAGTTCCCACATGAAAAACGACCACTTAAAGTCTAAACAATCATTTACCGGAAACGATCATCGAGTTAAATAAATCAAAATTGCACTAGGTTCGCAGAGGGTGTCATTACGCAGATCGCCATAGGCCGTAAAAGAGCCGACTGGCGCGGTGACTATGACGGCGCCTCGTCTATTCATTATTTAGTCGAATTAGAGGTTGCCACAAACATCACTAATTGTGCCTAATTTGCCACTCACGACGAGCCCTGAGGGTATTTGCCGAGGCTGTAGTCTCCATTCATAAAATGTGAGCAATTTGCGTTGTTTTACGACGACACGGCTGAATGAGACGATTTTGTTTCGGAACATGGTATTTCCGCCCGATATTTCCATAATGTTGTCGGCACTGGCCGGTTTTAGAACAGATTCGGACGCGGATGTACTTGTCATTAAATTTGGAAGCAAAGACAGTTGCACTTTATTCGTTATTTTCAGATTTTACTTTATAAGTCGTTATTTTTAGTTAAGGAATTTATACATATGTCCTCAAATAATTGAAATTAAGTAGTACCTACTATTTAAAATCATTTTCAAACAAGTTGCCAACTAATATGCAATGTATGGTTCTCAAAATATTGGTAGCGTTGCCACGTTAAAGTATATTTTATTAAGCTAGTATATTTTTAATCATCCACCAAGCCGCACTGGGCCCGTGTGGTGGATTATGGCACATACTCTCTCTCTCTCTCTGAGAGAAGGCCGGTATCCCAGCAGCTTCCAAAAAAGGAGGAGGTTTTCAATTCGTTTGTATTTTTTATATTTGTGCACGTAAAATCTCCGTCATTTGTAAACCGATATGGATAGTTCTGTTTTTAGTTGAAAGGATATACTTCAGATTGGTGCCAAAAAAATTTCACCAAAATCGGTTCAGTCGTTTGTCACTGAAGTCGGTTCGTCGCTTTTTTAAAGCAATTTTTCTTGTTTCGTGTTTTTTCGTCCAGACTACTATATCCGACTATACCTACTACTACCCAAACTACTTATATTTTTGTCCCAGCATTTTTTTACTTTCTGTCAAATTAATCACGAACACATCAATATATTATGTATGTAATATATATGTATGTATGTAATATATTATGTAGCTTTCCTCGTTGTATTTTTTGTATGTTTGAATAGTTATTTGTGGCGTTCAATCAAAGTTGTCGCATATGGACAAAATCACTCGACCGCACCGCATGTACCGCTATTCCGCTAACTCCATTTTCGACAATGACATCACAACTTTCAAAAAATCCATGTCATGCTTTTAACTCATTCATAAAATGCTAATACGATTAGTTCCGCATTGTTTCTGCTAATTTTATAGCCCGCAGCGACCAACTAAGCGACCAGTTAGGTCCACTATTAATTTTATAATTAACACCTAACACAATCTATAAGCATCGACTAGAATACTCGAAGCGAGAAACCTTTAACTGCGCACGTATTTTTACAACACTTATCAGATAGGTGCTAATGGAGGTGATAAGTCCAACTATCAACGAATAAATAGTATCTCCGGGACACGGCACTTCGATTCTGAGTGAAATGAAAACGGATATCCAAGATTGGTACAATAAAACGCTTAGGCCCAATAGGTTGATCGGGCCCACTTCCTATACAGCCGCTCTAATAACCAAAACAAACAACAAGCGAAGCACACAAAGGGAGGCAAATAAGTCCAAAAAGTGCTAATATAAAAAAGTGTGCCCGTTTTTATAAGGCATCGAGTAAGTGTGAGGTCGCGGCGAGGAATGTTGGCGCCTGTCTGAGTACGTATACCTGTCCGTTTATCAATGGACGCAGACAATAAGATGAAAAAAGAAATTGAGAGAGTATCAAAAAAGCGCTTCATCAAACCGATGCGTCTTCGAGGGCTGTCGCTTGGTTTAATTTGACAGCGATCTAGCTATTATTGTCACCTTGGTTTTAGCCAAAACATTGATGAAGACACGTTATAAAATGAATACAAATTAATCTGTAATCTTAATATGCTTAATTATCGTCTATTGCCATTTCGGAGCATTTTATTAGTATTATGGGATAGGATTAAAGGTCGCAATAAAGTAAGACATATTTCCACACATGTCTTGTAATATTAGTTGAACGATAAAAACACTTCACGGGTCATTCTTCTTCTTTCATACCTAATTTTATTTGCACCAAAATGTTAGTATCCCCGGCATAGAGCTCGCGCACGTCGGCAATAATTCCGGGGCAGTGTCTTGCAGGGCCGCCACCCCGGCGTCTGCTCCGCTGTAAATATCCCGGTAAAGCCTAACACAACTCAAGATGAACACGACAAAACTGATAACGCCCGCCACGCTCGCCCGAGAACCCGAGACATCCCAATTTAGTGCCGGCCTCAAGATAACGCTATTATACAGCTTTTAACTATACGGATACGCTAAATGTGGTAAGATCACCTTATTGTGGCCATTTTACTGTTCAATACGCTCGGTTTTGTCACCTGCGTAGGTATCGTAATCTCCATATCCAGTCTAAGAGACTATTTTACGCGATGAAGCTTAATAAAAAGCTCTATAAAGATTATCCGCATTATTTGTGGACAAAAAATGAATTAGATGTTTGACTTGGACGAGCCGGTCGGGCTTGTCTGTTGCGACACGATGGTTATTGTGAAAGTACCTTGCCTGGTGTTAGTAGGCGTATGGTTATGTCTTGATAATTAGTAAAGATTATTGCGACTTCATTAGAAAGTCATTTGTTTTTAAGCTGCTGAACGTATCACTTAGTAGAGTCAGTTAATTAAATAGGAACAGCTTCTATAGGTAAATTATACATTATGACCATTTATATGAATTTAATACGTAATTAGGAATAAAGTCAATATATTACATTAGATGGTACCTATGCAAATGTGAGTCGGTTAACATTTGAAAGGAATAATAAGAAGAAGTTTTGATGAAAATGACATTACTTATTTACTTACACATAATACATAAACAAACCTTTTTAGTGTTCTTGTCCGAATAGATGGAATACTAACAGTCTTACCATAAAAAATTTAAACACGTGTTAAACAGCGTCTAACCCTTAAACATGTCTTAGTCGCGTTTTTAAATATTAACAACCATGCACAAATCTTGATTTAAGTAATGTCTAACCATCGGTTAACTCCATTCTGTTTTGATATTTCTAATCAGTTTAGACGTTTATATTTAGACACTATCTAGCTAAACAAGCGTCTAAAAGCTGTTTTCGTGGTAACACTGTTATAATCCACTTTTTCAACAGTCACAATAGATTTTTGGCTACTTTTGTGTCTGTGTATCAGTATGTCAAATTCGCGGCAATTTGTCACATCAAGTGCATACGTATTTGATACATACGAGTATTAGATTGAAATTAGACATAGTTTTAGAACATGATACCTACATAGCTAAAAGAAAAGTCTAGAGTTTGTTGTATGTATATAAGAAATTAAAAAAATACCCAGTTCAACAAATTAATTCAAAATTATTATATTGTATCTCTAAATTTTGAAAATGCAATCAGTTAAGGATTTTAATTAATTAAATAAGTTGTACGACAAACGTTTTGAATTTCGGAACCACCGGCGCGCAACTCCGACTCACACTTATCGAATTTTATTATTGACCTAACCAGGTAATTCTTATCTTTAATAAATCTATTCTCCACATTTTGACTAACATGAATAGTCGAATACACACAACGTTTGACGATTTTGCATAAATTAATTTGAATTTTTATGAGGAAACGACGTAGTTTATATGTTTTTAATGCTCCACAGTTCAACATCGAGAGAGCCCGTCCACATTGGAATTGGAACTCGACCGCCCGTGTGCGTCCCAGCTCGAATTTCCGTTTAACTAATTGAGCGAAAACGACACAAGCAACGCCATTGAGCGTCGAACTAATGAATGGCCCTCGAAAAAAGCCAATTTGTAGTTTTTTTAACACTTCAATTTGTGCCGTAAACCCCAAAAAAAGGCTCAACCAAAACCACAATCGAATTAGTGTCCCTTGTTCCGGAGATTAGAGGACTGTCCACCTCTTATCTCGGTCGTTCGTTATTTTATTGGCTTGTATAGAGTAAGTCGATAAACACGACGCATAATGGTCCATAATGAATCGTCCCGCGTCGCGCCCGCTGCGGCCCCGCTCCGGCCACGCAGCGGCGCGGGCGCAGGCTAATCATAAAGGTTTTATGGGTATCTTTTCTGAATACCCGCTTTATGACGCGATGTTGGATCTTTTCCAATACACAATATGAGATTTGTTGCATAAACACTGTATAAACCTGTCATCGAAACATAAATATATAAATAACCCTTTCAATAAAATGTTAATATTCAAAGTGGTTTTCTAATTTTATTATATCTACGCATATTTAAAATTCAAATATCAATATAATAGTTTTCGGTTTTATTAGCGAATATTTATTTATTACTTGTAATTATAATAAATTGGAATCGTTTTATTAAGTTCCACCACTTAGCGATCAAATATTGTATTTGCTAATAAAGATAATGACATACCAATATATTTACTAATAAAAATAATTTCAATTAAGTACATACTAAAACTAATACGAGTTACGTCACGCTCTACATACTGTCTATAATATTTTTACAAATGACTTCAAATCAGACAATTTTCTGTGACCATGTTTGTAACAATCAACAAAAAAGACTTTACAAAGTGGACAGACAATAGGTGCCACAGATCATGAGCAACTATTTCCCACTCGGTGCCCAGATATAACGAGCTCATATAATATTATATTAATGAACACAAAATGATGTACAAACCGCGTAAAAGAGCTATTCATAAGGCGAATTAAAAGTGAATTAAAATGTCTGAAATGTCAAATTGCGAGGACTCATAGCTTATTATTGGACTATCTCGGGATGCCGTTACACCTTCGTGTAATTTGGGGTAAAGATTTTGATATCAAATGTACTGTTTAGTTTCTATGGTCATTAACCAGCAAATATTCATAGAAGAAAACGTAAGTACACAAACAAGTTGATCCATCAGGAGAGGTCAGTGGGGAGAAGTTTGAAACTATATATAAGAGATAGAGAATTTTGTTCTTAGGATCCATGTTCTCGATTCCAGGCTTTGGAGACCATTGAAAGACGTCGAGCCAAAAGGCTCATTGGCAACAATGCGCTGGTTGATGCTAGGCTCCAGAGCCTCGAGCATCGACGCCAGTCTTTCAGTCTTCCATAAGATACATTTTGGAGAATGTGCAATGATACTGCATGACTTGATTCCCCCTTCCCCTTTCCATCATCGGACAACCAGACGTACGACAATGCGACATTCGCTTATGGTTGACATTCATCTTGTCCGTACTAAGCATTTTACTTGCACCTTCATCATGCGGACAGCTAAAGAGTGGAACTCATTGCCGGCATCTGTTTTTCCTGAACACTACAATCTGGGACTCTTCAAGAGACGAGTGAACAGGTATCTTCTGGGCAAGCGTGATACATCGTGGACCGCGTCGTTGCTTAACATCAGGTAAGATAGAGGAGGCAAGCCCATTCGTTATAAAAAAACATACTTACATGAACCCTATTAAAAACATTACACTCCTTTTTGTGCACTCGTGGGATAAAAATATCACCCAAGCTTTAGATAAGAATAAGAGTGCTTTTGAGTTTTCTGTTCTTTAGTCATTTTAGTCCTAGTCAGTTCTTTAGTCCTTCTTTAGTCAGTGTTGGTGATGTCTTGGTTTGTCCTTGTTTCACGCAGTAGCGGAGCAACGGATCGACCTGATTTTTGGCATAGATACATTTTATGGACCGGAGAGTAACATAGGCTACTTTTTATTCCAGAAATGTGTACGGTTCCTGTGGGACCGAGGGTGAAAACCGTGGGCGGAAGCTGGTAACATATATTAAATTAAATTCATTTTAATAACCTTCATTTTCAAGCCTTTTTAGTGTGTTTTTAGATTTTCGCGATTAAAACATAATACATCAATTTTGATTGCATATTTAACTTCTGACGTGAAATATCTAACACTCATTAAGCTTTTCCAAATAATAAAATATTTAAAAATAAGTTAATTGTGTAGTATATAAAATGTTCTTTGTATGACGTTAAGCATATTAGGTTAGGATACGAAACTATTTTATTCAAAAATTAAAGCCTTCATCTACCTTTAATAGTCTTTGTTTATTAGTGATTCCGAAAACAAAATCTTTTAGATTTAACCCGCCTGGCGTTACACTACGGTGTAAACGCGGTCCACATACCATGTTCCACTGTTCGTAAAATAGACGCTCTGCCACTAATGACTTCCTGTGTTTTTTCATATGCCAATTATTTCCCCTGGGTGAGCACCCGAAGACAACAGGCGTTTTTTTTCTAAAGTTACTGTGACTCAAGTCTTTTTCAATAATTTAAATTGTATCGTTATAGCGTATCAACTTTTTGCTAAGACATTGGTGTGTAGTATGTTTGTATGAGTGTAAATGAGTTGAGTGTATATTTTCAATGACATCAGTTTTTGTTAGCACCTAATGGTATCCGTTGTCGATAGTTAGAATAGAATTTTGTTTGACAGCTACTGGTTATAATTGTAACCTTGTAGTTGGCACATCACTGAAACCTGTATACCTACCTAAAAACGTCAGTATACCTACAACGTCCCATTTTTGGACGTCCAGTACCAGTCTCGTACATTTCAAGATACAGCCTCTCATGCAGAAAGGTTTTTATTTTTTTTATTTGATAACGAGAAGACCTGGTCGTTTGCCTGATGGTAAGCATAACGCCGGCTCATAACAATTGAGAGCTTAAGCACAAAAGCCTGCGCGGTATTGCAGTACGCTCGTTATCCTTAGCCTGATAAGTTCAGTAATTTCACTGGCTACTCTACTCATCAAACCGGAACACACTATTGTTTGGCGGCCGACTTCACGAGCAAATCGGTGGTACCAACCCAGACGGACACTTGCGGAAGAGTAACGACTATATATAAGGAATAACGAGTATACAGTTTGTCACGATAACCAGATCCTCCATCATCCAAACCGAGCTCCGTAGATAGGACCCGGATAGCTCACACCTATCGAACAATAGAATATCTAAACAATTGTTTGTTATCGGAAAACACAGTAAATGAATTATAATAAAATCGCGGCGCTCCGCTCGTACAAATGTGTCGGACGTGTAGCCGCCTACGCCGGACGCCGCGCTTCTTTCAACACTTATATTAACTAATTTTATTGTATTCGGAGATAAACTGTACGAATCACATACACAAACATACTTTCTAAAATATTATTTTTAGAAAATTCAATCCAGCTAGACTATGAAAGGTGTGACTATTTCAAAGCCTTCAAAGGTGATATAGGCATTTAAACGGTTATTTCGAAAACATAGTAAATTACCCGTTAATTGTGACTTTCCTTCAAAGGTGGCTCGATAATGTTACTAAAAACAAATGACGAGTATAAAAATATCGAGAAGTCCTTTGGGGACAGAGCAATGGCGCACACTAGGGAATCAAAATACTAAATTAGTAGAATGCTTGTCATTCTATAAATATTCAATATACAATTCTATTTAAAAGAGATCGTTATATTCTTTTTGCTCACCAGACTACTTGGTTTGCGATACGCTCGGCCCGACCGAATCGAGTAGAGTCACTCGAGAGAGCTAGTAGCGCAGACGAGGCAGACAACTATTGTTTGGGTAACGTAATCTATACATCTATATCTATACAACTAAATAAAATTGAAGTGTCTGTTTGTAATATCAAAATAACAGCTTTTTACTAAATGCACATGAAATTATATACGGGACCTACACCAAATCATGCCAGTTTTTAAATTTTTGTCTGTCTGTCTGTCTGTTTGTTCCTGGAAATCTCCGAAACGGCTCGGCCGATTTTGACCGGACTTTCACTGGCAGATAGCTGATGTTACAAGGAGTAACTTAAGCTACTTTTATTTTGGTAAAAGAATTAAGGTTCCACGCAAAAAAATAAAAACCATGAAATCCAATATCTCCGCGCGGATGAAACTGCGGGCAGCAGCTAGTTTTTATTAAATTTCTTGCCTTCTGATAGGTGTTAATAAGATAACTCGGGCTGGGCCAACGGGCCTATATTAGTAATAATTATGAGAATGCCCGAAAACTCTTGTTAAACTTGTTGTCTAAAGTTGTATTTTAAATACTTTAATACCTACTAAAGAAATGTTTTTGGCATTATTTATGTCAATTATGGGTAGAAAAGATTGGTAAAAGTAAACATATAATAACCATTAAAAAGTTTTAGTAGGTACACTCCGAGCAACAAAGAAATAATACAAACCAAGCAAGAAAATAAACGCAACAAATTGGTCCTTTATAATTGTTTAGGTGCCTTAAGGCTACGGAAGATGACATTAAAAAATTCAAGGCGATTTGAATGACAAATAATTACGCAAATTATCTATATTATAGGTATCATTATGCCTTGTTTGTGGGATTGTTTGCGATTCTCGATGCATAGTGCCGAACGCACGTTTCGCTTAAGCATTTAAGGGTGGGTGCAACCGCAGACAATTAAGCTTATTATGGGGAGACAGCAAAACGACATGCGGTTAACTCGAGTTGCTCCTGTCAATATAATAGCGCGGGCCATTTGGTGGCAGTTAGCTGCGAGTGAAAAGAAGTACAGGCACCAAAATGTAACAGGTGACAAAAATTGCTTTAAAAAAGCGACGAACCGACTTCAGTGAGAAACTACTGAACCGATTTTGATGAAATTTCTATGGGACCAATCTTAAAGTATATCCTTTCAAATAAAAAAAATTTCCAAATCGGTTCATAAATGACAGAGATCAGAGGTAACAAACATTAAAAAAAAATATCCACTTAATTGATAACCTCCTCCTTTTTTAGAAGTCGGTTAAAAATACAGACGTTTACCATACTACAAATTAGGTAAGATTTTAGAAATGTATGCGTACCAATTTTAAACTAGTAGTTCTGCGAACGATAGAGCTCGCTAGCCCAAACTTTTTTGAAACAATTGTGTTCAGTCCGTGCATCATGTATAATTCTATCTTGAGGCGGTCACTGATTGAGATACTGACAGTAAATATGGTCAGTTTTCTGTATTTTAAGATGATGCTTGGATGTACTTATTCAATACATCATGTCGATCCTTAAATTAATATAGCGATTTAGTAACAACTGTAAGCTACCTATTAGTAAAGAAATAATTATGCAATTGTTATGGGCCGGCGTTATGCTTACCATCGAACAAACGACCGGCCCGTCTCGTTAAAAACACTATAAAAAAGCTACCTACCACTAATTTCACAAATAGGTACATCAAAAAAAAATACAACATAAAAGCAAAGTCAACTCAATTATAAGTAGATACTAATAACCGGATCTTTATCCTGTGGTTATACTTCGCAATGCTGCCTGCTGGAGACACTTTCGTTTCAGCTTGAAATATCTACATCACGAAATCTCCAGAATTAGACAGCCAGAAACAAAATTGAGTACAAACTTTCGTCATGGCTCAGCGTAGATAACGCTAACTGACTATGAAAAGACACCCCAAAAATAGTGATTATAGAAAATATAGATCGATATTGAATGTATATATTGAACAAAAAAAGTGATGTAGGTACGAAATGAGTCGCTAGTATTGTTATATTTTACTATTTTATTGATAGCTGTCGTGCTTGGTTACACCAAGAGGTTTTCTTCTTAAACAACAATTGACATGATCTTATGCCCATTACTGCAAGATTATTACCCACACACATGTACACAATCGTACCTAATCTTACAGCTATGGATATCTCCAGCCAGGCGATCACGTCTGCGCAAATTAATACTAGCGGGAATACGTGACCACGACGCTTGCAATTTTCTACTACTTAATACTATAGAATACGTATGCGTCAAATTTAAATGCCTTTTGTAGTTTATCGTTAGTTTTTGGTATACAACTGACTCTCAAAGCAAATAAAAATCTTAAATCGTTCTTAAATGCTACTGCCAGAACAAATACCTAGAGAGGTATTTTTATTTCATTAGTAATTTTTTTTTTATTTGGTAACGAGACGAGCTGGTAGTTCGCCTGATGGTAAGCATAACGCCGGCCCATAACAATTGCAGTGCCAGCCAGAACTTTGAAACACAAAGGCCTGCGCGGCACTGCAGTGCGCTCGTTACCCTGAGACATTAGGTATTAAGTCTCATAAGCCCAGTAATTTCACTGGATACTCTGCTCATCAAACCGGAACACAGTAATGCTTGCACATTACTGCTTGGCGGCAGACTTCACGAGCAATTGCGCGACAGCCAAAGAACTAGATACTACGATTGTAGGTTGATATGTCAATCATTGTTTGACCGGTGCATTGGACTAAATACGAGAAAAGTGTCCTCGAAGGAAAGCAAGTTAGGTAAATCAGTACGTACCTATTCAACTATTCAACCCCCACTTATATGCACGCAGCTACGTTAACAGAGGTACGTAAGCCGAATGTCCCATATAAACGAACTTCCCTGTTCATTTTAAAATTACAGGTCAGATTTAAATTAAATTTTGCATGTATAAGCGGATAAGCAGTATCTAGGGGCAAAATGTGTTCGTTTTGGTTCATACACCACTAAAATCAAATTAGAGCGAAGTGAATTTTCAATATTTCCACCACTAAAACGACTCGTTTTGAACTGATTATTTTCATATAATAAACTCGTTCAATCAAAAAACTTTTGCACCTCACCCCTCGGTAATATAGTCAACTTTGAAAATAATACATAATAATTGAAATAGATTATGTCCATTCAAAATGAAAAAGGAACTTCGAAAAGTTATCAAAAAAATGTAAAATATTGTCGACATTTTGCAACCGCTTCGTCACACGCGGGGTGAGGTAACGGGGAGACGCAGTGAGGCTACGGAAACTCCCGAGTCCCGACAATTGCCAGTTACAAGTGAAACAGGAACAATATTTACCGCTCGGCGCTAGGCCCATCACGGAGTTGGGCGAGTCATACGTACCCTTCTTAATGTTTGTAGTGCTCGCCTAGCTACCACCTTCAAATTGAAAATCTGCCGCTAAAGCACCTTTCGATGTTTTCCGGCGCTCCTCTTGAGAGCCAGTCCTAACTTTACATTAAACGTACCATCTTATTCAACCATTGTCGCTAAGATCAAGCGAGATAGTTGTCAAACGCTAATGCTATCTAGCATCACAGAATAATTAATAGTAACTACAAGTATTAGCATGTAGAAACATTGTACCTATCTAAGTATTTTCATTTGTCCAATTTCAGAAACCTTTAGAATCAGGTCTTACGTAGTTGGGCTTACAAAGAGTCTTCACATATTGACTTTGTTAACCGTCTACTTACTCTTCATGTCAGTAATACTCTTTTACGCTAATACCATCACAATCAAAACATTGTACCTACTTATTTTCATTTGTCCAATTTCAGAAACCTTTAGAATCAGGTCTTACGTAGTTGGGCTTACAAAGAGTCTTCACATTTATGACTTTGTTAACCGTCTACTTACTCTTCATGTCAGTAATACTCTTTTACGCTAATACCATCACAATCAATATAAATAAATAATGAAATAAATTCCATTTCGTGGAATGAAACGTTTTTAACATACTGTCAAATCCATTTTGATAAAAGGCCTATATATACGTAAGATTTTTATCGTTCCAACTTCCAATAGATTACTGTGGGAATCCGCAGTATATACCTAAACATTATAAAAATATTAAAAGCACAATCTATCATCCACATAACCTTTCAGGAGTATGTTGTTATAATTAGTTCTATTGCTAGACACAAATTTAATTTCCATTATTGCCGTCGTCGCGGTGGTCTAACAGCTAATGGTTAGTCGTATCGTTCGATAATAACGTGTTTCGATTTCAAATCGACGTTTTAATAATACTTTCGACATTTGTATCGAAAAGCTTAACATCTGAAAAATAGAGGAGATGGAGAATAACAATCGACGTCCGCTGTAATTGTGTAATTATCTTCCGTAAGCTTATCTTCAGTGATCGGGAACAGCGATGCTCGTGCGCGCGCGCATTGGTGAGCGCTCGACCAATGGTTGCCGTCGATATTCTCGATCGTTATATCATCGATTCTTTTTGGTTATTACAATAATTCCGACACGATTGCGGCTAATTGCGCTCGTTTCCGACGATCGTGGACTAGTCTTAGAAATTACCGATAAATTCATATAGATAATACCCTTTATATACATACATATTAGTTACAAGAACTATCTACTTTGGTATCAAGAATTGGAGATTAACTAATAAATTTCCGAGAGCTTCACAAATATTTTAAGCTTAAATTCTCCTAATTTTGGTGTTTTCATCTTTTCAGCAGTGTGAAAAGGACCGCTTGTGCAGCTCCGGCATGGAGGTGGCGGGAAAAAAAATACTTATCTAATATTGAATATTTTAATATTTCAGTTTAGTATTAGGAAGCCCGAAGAATTAACTTACGAAAGTTCCTTTTTCGAGACGAATGAGTTTTGGTGGTGTAGGAATAAGCCGCCCTATAAAAAATATTTTCTTTTGATCCCTTACTCAAATCTTCAGTTTATGACTTGATAGTCCAAGTATCTTTCCTTTACGATACTTATATCTACGTCGATAATTTCATCTAATACTGCATCGTTATATTATTTTGCTGTACGTGCTCTTATCTCCATCGATTGATAGATGCAATTTATATGACCTAGGTACACGAGGTTTCCTGATAAGTGGATAGATTTCAAAGTTCATGTTATAAGTTGTGCGTAATGATAGGTAATATTGCGTATAGATACAATTTATACCATTCTTGTTTTTTTTTTGTAGATGATAATAATTATTATGAGTCATTAGTTGTAGAATCTATGCAGTAGCAAATAAAATAATTACGCTTGTTAAAAAAATATGTGCGTAGGTATGTGTCTGGTATTGTAGTGGCACCTCATCTCTTCTCATGGGTGCTGTGAGAGCCAGCTAAGGAAATAAAGTAACCAGGGAATAGCTAGTAGCAATTTTCTCGGTCTGCTAATCCTGGTGTGTTCAGCAGTTCAGCAGCAGACGTCTTCTGGCTGGTGATGATGATGATGACATGACAAACTCTATATTTTCTCATGCTTAAAAATCATAAACACTGTTAATTTTGTCTGCTCATCTAGTACGATGACATAAAATATTCTACATAATTATACGATGCGAGAAGCACTAGGTAATCTTCTTTTCTTATAATTGAAGTTTACTCTAAAAACAAACGACTACACTCAATTTATGCATTGCCGATTAGCATGCCACGATCTGCTATTAGCTTTCAAGACACTAAAGCTACGGCATTACCCGCCGTCAAAGGAACCTAACTGTCAACTAACTGCAAATTAGTTACTTCGGAAACTGGTGGCGTCGACGGACAAAGTTCCAATGACTAGCGTCACACGGCACACTCTCTCGTACAACTATATATACCTATCTAATGTTTTGGTACTCAAGACTTCCTCATAAAACATGACATTAACACAGACACAGTTTCACGAAACCACATCTAAATGATGCAGACTTAATACCCTCAATCTTCTCTGAATGACATAAAAACTAAAAGCATCAACAGGCAAGTGTAACAATAGCTCTCGACATGGCCGCTAATTTAGCAACGGAAGCTGAAAACTCGATCTTCTAAGGTTTTGTGTCGTTTTTACCGGCGCTTTATAGCCGCATCGCTAGATGGAATGAACCGTCGTACATAATCAAACCACATGCGGGGCGGTAATTGCCTCTATATTCAAAGGCCCGCTCACATCACTCCGTATAATGACAAAAATAGTCCAAAAAAACCGACGCGCATATGAGATATTTTTTTCAGAGTTCGCGCGCTCGCACCAAGCTAAATTACGAAATAAAAGATTAAGTTAAAAGATCAATAAACTTAATAAATGATCTCAATAATTGTTGTATTACGGGCACAATGGAGCGGCGTCGTGAAACGTCATTAAGGTAGGGATGGGCGATATATATCGATATTGGAGAAATATCGATATTCATGATCAAAATATCGATATTTTCATATCGATATTGGCATCTTTTAAATATCGGAATATCGATATTTTAAGAAGATATCGTGGTATCGATATTTTTTTTTCATGCATCTGGGATTCTGGGGAATTAATATTTATTCAGAACATAAATCAAACTAATTACTTAAATTACGTATATAATTATAAATTTACCATCACTATTAAGTGTCTTTGAACTTAGATATTTTGGACAGCGAAAACTCTATCGGCAGTTTAACTGACTGCGGTAAGATTGAACTCATATTTTTGAATGAAATAAAGCATTGATCTGTCAAATTAAATCAACTTGTCAACATTATAAAACTTTATTGACAGCTATTAATGTCAATTTTATGCCACACTAACAACTGCCCGTGGGTTTCACCCGCGTTCCCACAGGTACCGTGCATTAAGTAGCCTATGTTACTCTCCGGTCCATAAACTATATCTATGCCAAAAATCACGTCGATCCGTTGCTTCGTTACTGCGTGAAGTTCGTGAAAGAAGGACAAACCAACAATTCAACAAACCAACAAATACACTTTCACATTTATAATATTAGTATGGATAGATTACAAAAAAAAATTATATTTCTTATTTTCTTGTATGATTAACACTTCCTATTCTGGCGTTGCTAATGGTCTCCTATAAATATTTAGTATGCATTCAAATAAAAGTAAGAAAAACCATCGATATTTATCAAAAAGCCTCAAAATATCGATATTTTCTAATATCGATATTTTGATGTCGATAATATCGGTGTATCGATAGTAAGCACTCGATATCAATATCGATTTCAATATCGATATTTTATCAATATCGCTCATCCCTACATTAAGGCGCGAGCATCATTAATTTTATTCGCGGCTTTCTGACGTAAAGGCAATGGCGTCTGTCAGATTTGAAAAGGCGCGCTGCTGCCACCTGTTGGTAGCGGTTGAATTAGACATTAAACCCCGCAGCGCTTTCCACTTGATACTGCCACTGGAATGACTCAACAACTCGTAAAGAACCATAGAATTTGCGTAGAACAACCGTTTGACATACATGTAGAAAACAGTATCGAAAGCGAAGAAATGTTTTCCGATCGATAGTTTTGTACTGTTAAAGTTAACAAATTAAAAATTAATTAATGTTTAATTAAAGTTAGGTAAGTACCTACACTCTACAGCCTTTATAAGATATTCTTGTAAATACACAACATATAGATTTAAAATGGTTTTTGTAGCTAAGGCAGAGAGAAAAAAAATCAAATTTTTGTGGAATTTGCTACTGTTATGGGGAAGCGGGAGCAAGTCCCGTTGGCAGGAAACACTCTTTTAAGTTGTGTTAGTAAGTACACTTACCTACTACAAAATTCGGATCTATCCGTTTTTCAAATTATTAATTACCTTAGTGTAAAATTTTCAGAATGCATGCACACATTGGCGAACAGTAATAACACATGCTTTGAAACGAAAAACCATCGACACCAGCTACTGCGAGTGTGTGCCAGCAAAAATTAAAAATAATACTTATACTAGGTACCTACTTAAAATAATTATTTTTAAACTTGAAACTGGCAAAATACACAAACAGAGTCTGGCCACGAAAGAAGAAAAAAAAAATTTAGTTTGACATAATATCTAGTCCTTGCAGAGTCCAAAGATATCTATAGAGTCCTAGCTCTTAGAATATTATCTGTTCATTAATTATTTTATA
Organism: Crocallis elinguaria; assembly: GCA_907269065.1. Lineage (NCBI taxonomy): Eukaryota > Metazoa > Arthropoda > Insecta > Lepidoptera > Geometridae > Crocallis > Crocallis elinguaria. The sequence goes on from OU026078.1 coordinate 12,646,371, forward strand.
CGGTCAAAGTGAAGCATGGTGAAAAAACGTAAGCATCAAAAAATGATGCCGCCTCTTAGATTAGATTTCTTTATGGTAGCTAATTGCGTTTTATCAAATTAAATCCGAGCGGCCCGCGGCGGCGCAGAAAATGATTGATAATGTTTGAGAAGCATCGCTCCCACTAGTTTTGAAGAATAAACTGTTTTGATTCGAACTAATGCTCGCCATTTGTCTTCAAAATTCCGGGGGTTTTGAGGTTTTATAACAGTTTTAGAAATTACACCAAACAGCTATCGCGCACTCATTCTGTGCCTCAGTTATAGAGGGAACTATTTTGATATGATTATTATTTTTTCTATTTCACTGGTTTGTAACCAAATTTGAGTTTTTAAATAAATTTTTTCTATGAAAATAATAGTAAGATTTACGACTGCAGCCGAATTATAAATGGTGAAATAATCGAACTTAATATAAATGATAAAAGAAGTAAATACCCCACATAAATAAAAATAAAATATTGCACTGACTATAATATATGAAGACATATCGTTCAAAAAAGCAACCACAATGAATTACTTTTTGTGCGAAATGTACCAGTCACATTGATCTTAAAATTTAGCCACTGGCGATTTATATAAGCACTGATCATTAGTACAGTTTGCTACCAGTCTAGATATTGAAGCTATAACAGATTTGAACATAGAATCTAGTTTGATTAATTTTATTCGAGTATTATCCCGTCTCTATTATATACTTATCTAAAATGTGTACGTAACATATGTACGTAAACATTAACTGTTAACTAACTAGGAGGGCGCAGTAACCCAAAATGAGTCTTGGTCTCCGATAATAAGAACCACCACTTCGATCTGTCTTGCGCAGAATTGTCAGCAAGGGTGCTGACAATTCTAGACTTTGAATTCGCACAAGTTCTTGCCAACCTTATCAACTAAACTTCAAGATTTTGAAAATTGAATTTGATATGCATTGCCAATGAGAACATATGGAAAAAATAATGATAGACTAATTAATGCATCGAGTCAGTGTCACGTAACGGACGACTCTAATATTATTTAGCGCTATTTAAGTGATTGTAATCGATTGTGCATATTCTGAGAATAAATTTCTTAACTGTAACCATAATCCATACAGATAAATAACATTGAAGTGTCTGTTTGTAATATCAAAATAACAGGTTTTTACTAAATGCATATGAAAGTATATATGGGACCTACACCAAAACAGCCATTTTTAAAATTTTTGTCGGTCTGTCTGTCTGTCTGTCTGTTTGTTCCGGGTAAACTCCGAAACGGCTGGACCGATTTTGACGGGACTTTCACTGGCAGATAGCTGATGTTACAAGGAGTAACATAGGCTACTTTAATTTTAGAAAAATAATTAGGGTTCCGCGCAAAAAAATAAAAACCATGTAATCCAAAATGTCCACGCGGGTGAAACCGCGGGGCAGCAGCTAGTTTAAGAATATATAGTAATGTATAAGACTCGGAAAGTTTGTAGCTAATGGCTTAACTTCCGAAGATCTTCAAAGGTGTCAGTGTTCAGAAGGGTTTAATTCCCTCCCGGTCAGAGTGCATCAAGGGCGAGCTGTCATTTCAATCATTAAGAGCCGGCGGCGGGCTCAAAGCGGTGATTGATGCACACGTTTACCGGCTGGTGGCACCACCGAGGTACCGCCGAGGTACCACCGTGGCACCCACCGGTAAAAAACGAATGGTTAATTAACTCGTTTGGCACCGCCGCTCATTAGAAATATTAATCAAACTGAGGCAGGACGATAGCGGTGATGCATCGCCCTTTGATTACATTAACGCTCAAAGAAGTCAAAGACCGGTAATTAAAACCACGCCGGGGTGTCTGCATGGAACAATGGTTTGGTAAGCTTCGACCGCTAATGTAAGTGATCTAATGAAGTTGAAATGGTTTCGCCAATTTCAGTGGTTTGAAATTGAAGCAGGTGTGATTGGAATCACGCACCTGCAACTCAATTTTTATTTTATTTTGTGTAGTGTTGAAGTACGTAACGGACATTTTATAACGCATTTCCTTCGTTCACAGGATGTAGAGGTCTGATGTTGGCATAATTTCCTATTAGGTAATTGTACCTGCCTTTTACCACGTCAGGAATAATCTGAATGACATGCTGAAGATATAAAATGAAGACCAGGTGGTAGGAATATCTCTTCATCGAGTTTCCGTCTGGCCTCCACTTTGCTCGTGTAGTCTGCCGCCAAGCAGTAATGTGCAAGCGGTACCGTGTTCCGGTTTTATGAACTAAAGTAGTTAGTGAAATTACATGAGCTTATCAGAGAATATCTTGTCTCAGGGTAACGAGTGCACTGCAGTGCCGCGCAGGCCTTTGTGTTTCAAAGTTGTGAGAGTGAGCACTGCAGTTGTTACCATCAGGCATTGTTACCGGCTCGTCTCGTTCCCCATAATAGTAAAAAAATAGACTTTGGTGTGATAACTGCTTTTCTATTTAGTACTACAACAGAATTTAACCACAGAGGCTATGCATTTTGCATTTCGTTGATTAAGGTTCAAACTCGTATAAGTAGATAGTATAGCTTGACTTCTAAACCAGCTTTTAATTTTGCCGACATACGACTAGGAGAAAATAGGCTGCTAACTTATCAGTTCGATCATACCAGCCAATATCCAACCATAAGGTAACATTTTACATCGGCAATGTATTACAATATTTTCGCCTATAACTTTTGAAGTTCTTCAGATCATGTTTCCGTCTACGGTATCGGTGTAGAGATTCGCGCGCGGTGGGCCGGTGGGCGGCGGAGATACGGCTCTAATCTGAGGAGATACCCCCGCTGCATAAAGTATAAGGGCACGTGGGAGCTGACAATACTGGACAAGCGAATACCTAAGGTTGCTTTTATTTATCTGTTCAATTGGTAAAACAATCCAATCTTTGTGAATTCAATTCTTTTCTGTAATAAATAATCAACGTGCTGGTTGAAAATAGCACTTGGTTCCATCGCTCCTGGAGCCGCTGGATACCGGGATGGATTTGAAAAAAGATAGGACATTTTATAGTGCTTCCTGGCTAGCTATCGCCCTCAAATTGAAATCCGTGTGCTGAGCGTCTATCGGTGTGTTCCGAAAGTTGCATTTTATATTACTTGAGAGCCGGCCCGATTAGGTTCAACGTATATTTACCACCTTTAATCCTATCGTCACGTGTATACTATAAAATTGTTAAGTCATTTAGTGGCATGCGGATATCAGATTAACAATTTTATCACAGTTCTAAACTAGATATACATACAACTTAAATTCAATGGCTCTGAAAAGATAACGTATAAAAAATGAATAAAGGAACGACAGGTGTCACCATTACCTTCCCTTTTAACAAAAGCCATCGAATCATTGAATGTGAGGTGCGCGTGCGCGTAACCGCATCCCCTACGAAACTATTTATTTAAACGAAACCCGCCTCTACTTGAACGAGTTTAATATCATTTTTGTTGTTAACTTAAAGCAGAAGTGAACGCCAATTTGCACAAGCTGAATGCTCGTGCTGAAGACAAAGGGCGCGTGCGTTTTGTTTTTAACCACACAGGATAGGACGTCTTGGCGGTCCAACGGTAATATTACACCAATATGTGATAGTAATATAGGTACCTACTATATGTATATGCAATTACGGATAAGATTAAAGAAAACTAAACACAAAAAAAATCTGTGCTTTTTCATGATAGGTATATTGAAAGTCTGTGGTTCAAGAAAGTCAGATTGTTTAAATGAGGAAGTATACAGTAACTGCTCTTGGATGAAATCTAAGGATGTAATTAAGGTGGAACACGCTAAGAATCCTTTTGAAGGGTACACCGTACAGGCTTTTAAGTACAATAATACATTTTTACGAACTGAAGAGTAGACTCCCTTCTAAAGTTACTTACAATTATAACGGCGGTATCCAAACATGCAAGCTTATGTGCTCACATATTCATTGCAAAAATAGGATATAAGTAACAGTCACTTGCGCGCCCACAACCGAAGCCGCATTGATTTATAAAACTTGGAGCAGCCAGTAATCGGCTATGGCAGCCCAAATCGGCCTGTTATATAAGTCTATTTTTATTATTATACATTTTTACCATCCGTACATGCGTACGTCCTTAAATGCGAAAGCTTGTTTGTACGTTTGTTGGTTTGTCCTTCTTTCACGCAGCAACGGAGCAACGGATCGTCGTGTCATTTGGCACAGATAGAGTTTATGGAGCAGAGAGTAACATAGGCTACTTATCCCGGAAAAACGCACCTCGGGAACGCGGGTGAAACCGCACGTTACCTAAACGTCGATAGGCGCTACGCGAACAATTTTTGATTTAGCTTGAATTTCCTTTTTTTTAGTTGGTTATCATTTGATACGAGATATGAGAAATATTTCACCTGATCGCAAATAGTGATGTGATTGAAGATAGTAAAAGAGTCTTACTAATAAACAGTCTATGACGGTGGTATATAGTTACACAATGTTGTGTAATTGTTGTTATTTAAAAGAAAATCAAAATTATTATTTTTTTTAATTTGAATCAAAAAAGACTAAACACTGTGCACTGACAACCGTTATACAGTGTTTATTAGTAAAGCTGTTAACCTAGAACAGAACTAGCTCTCAAACTGCCGGAATACACCAATAGGTGCGAGGCGAGCACTAAAAATACTCTATATCTATACAAATAAATAAAATTTAAGTGCCTGTTTGTAATTTCAAAATAACAGCTTTTTACCAAATGCATATGAAAGTACATACGGTACCTATAACAACACAACCATTTTTAAATTTTTTGTCTGTCTGTCTGTTTGTTCCGGGTAATCTCCGAAACGGCTGGGCTCAAAAATAAAAACCATGAAATCCAATATCTTCGCGCGGGTTAAACCGCGGGCCACAGCTAGTCTATATACTAATATTATAAATAGGTAAAGCTTGTTTGTTTGTTACCACTTGTCTATGAAACATCTGTTCCCAGTCTAAAATATCTTGCACTAATTAGGAACCTACATTATGAGTGTCTTGACACCCTGAGTGCAATAGGCTAATTTTAATTTTTTTATAGTTTTCCAATTCCACGCGTTCGAAGCATCAGGCAGAAGCAAGATATAGGTAACCTAGTACTGTACAGTGTACAGTACTATGTATTTTTACCTTTTCGTACCTTACATGTACATTGTACAGTGTACATGTAAGGTACGAGTCGCGAAATTGTAATAAGAGATTCAATTTGTAAAGGACAATGTGACAGGACACAGCCAGTTATTCCGTTTACGGGACTACTCATCGTCTACACCAACGCACTTGCAAGTTTGCAATGGATGGAATAAAAGATTGTCACATTCGATATATTTTACTGCGTAGGTAAATCAGGACTTTTTTGGCACCTCTCACTAAGAATGACGCTGAAAAATATTTGAATGTGAAAATGATTTGTTTGGAACGATAAAAGCTGAGGGTGAAATCTCCTTTATTGCGTTCCCAAATGTGATTGGTTGATTTTAAAAGTCTGTTAAATGATTTTTACAATCTCTGATATATATGCTAATGGCATGCTATACTGACGGCCTTGATGTGGCTAAGCTGATAGTAACCTAACCTGTGAAGTGAGTGGCCCCGGGTTCCATTCCAGGCTGGGGCAAACTTGTGTGGTGAATATACAGTTTGTTCTTGGGTCTTGGCTTGGGTGTCTGTGTTGTGTATCTGTGTGTGTCTATGCTACCTGCGATACAGGGAATCCTATAGAGCAAGCATTATGTCTCTTATTAATAAAAAGTGTTAAACGGTGGTTTAGCTACATTATCGGTCTTACCACGAAAAGTTTAACACATCCTAAACTTGTGTTAAACAGCGTTTAACTCCTAAACATACTTTAGTCATATGTGCAACCACAAATCAAGATTTAAGTAGTGTCTAACCGTTGTCTAACTACATTCTGTTGTGACCTTTCTAATCATTTGAGACGTCTATCTTTAGACACTGTCAAGCTAAACAGGCGCCAAGTGGTTTTTCATGGTAACAGGGTTAGTTTTTTCTTTCTTGTTCTTTATTTTTAAGGGTTAGACTCATATTAACACCTTTAGAGAGTGTTTAATTGTTTTGTGGTAAGACCGTATATGTTTAACGATGATGTAAGGCATTTTTGATGCTCGTTCTTTAGCTAGCTAAATCGAAATCGGAACTTGTTGCTAACAATACAGAGCAATCTATAAATAGTATGATACCTACTAGTAATAGTAATGATATAATCCGCTCCGTGCATTTCAATAATGCTCAATTAACCCTACCGATCGCTTCTGAACTTCTAATTTTTATACTAAACTATCGGCTAAAAGAATATACCGTATACATACCAAAAAACTGCCGTATCCATTCGATGTCGTGAATTGGAGAGCCTGAGTAGTCTTTATACAATCAACTCATTGAGATCATTACCGCAGTCTGCATCGGAGAACGGACGACATGTCCTCAGCTGTGCTGCTGTTCATCTCAGGTAATTATCCAACCAAAAAATGTGTTTAGGATAATTTATTTTAGCTAGATTCTTATATATTTGTGTTCTGTAAATATGTTATTAAAACTCGAAAGTGATGATGCAGAATTTTGCGCTACTTTCTCACTTACAGCTCTTATGTATACCTATTATATATTATTATTATGAGTCATTTGTACGAATTCACAAAAAGCTAATTATAAAAATAATAAAATTAAGAAAAAACACATTTTAAATGCTAATCTGTGTTCCAGCGTTGATCCTAACGGCCACGGTCGAGGCTGCAAAGGACCACGATAAAAATGACACGCCCGAAAAGCACCCTACTTGTCAGCAGTTCACGCAGGGTTTGACCTTCAACGACAGCCAAGCTTTAGGCACTTGGCATCTGTTGCAATATAAGACGGAGACCGACAAAGGTCCTGGGAATTCGCATTGCATTGAGTTCTTACCTGTTGAAGATGAAGTAAGAAACATACCAAAATATTGTACAGCTTTCACACAAGTAAATTTCTTTACGACAGCCCGACTTATATCATTCACTTGCAGGCTGAAACCAACCAGACTGCTGACAGACAAATCGCCTCGGATAAAAAATCAGAATTGAATTAAATTATTCGTACATATTGCAATAAACACCAAATAAAATAGTACGTACCGAGATACCGTCACCGCAGTAGTCTGTCCTTAGCTTTAGCTAGTTATTTTGGATGCTAATGTTTCTAACTTGAACTTTTCTCAAGTCAAGGCCAAGAGCTTAAATATTTCCTTAAGAAACGAAAAATTATGACTGTTGATGTTGAAATCTTTTATCTCTATTATTATTTGCTAGCAGAAACGGGAAGAATTTTACTTTTTGTCATAGACTTTATTACTGAAGACGTCTAAGCTCTTAGTTACTATTTCTCATGTACAGGAACGGAAAAACCTTTTTGATTTCATCGGGAAGTATGTCGAGAACATGAAGTGGGAGAACTTGGCTCTAAAGATGCAGATCCCTTGCACAAGCGCCGTCACCAGCAGCAGACCCAGGGCCTACTTCCTCGAGAGACTGGATAGCGATGGCTCTTACAGGACATTGCAAACTCCACCGCCTCAAGGTAATAAATAAATGCAATTACGATGCGATTCGATGTTTTTTCGATGTGCATGTACATGGTCCCGTAGCTTGTAGAGTTAGGTAGAGTGTCTACGTCTGGTCAGTAGAGATGAAAGTTAACCATTGGGAGAAACGTTTTTGAGATGTATAACTCTTAATCAAATGTTAGGTACTGTTCTTTATCACCGGTATAAATATAGGACATCAATATTTCGCGACAGTGTGATCGAACGTGGTATGCAAGTCGTAGCATATTGAAATTAAACCATTTTTTTGTAATAATGTTTTCGGGTTCAGCTGGTGTTTTTCATAAATTTAAAAACCGTAAACCTTCAATTTCACTAAGACCTTCGGTATTAGATACGTTTCTTTTATATTACTTGTTCCACCAAGCCGCACTGGGCCTGCGTGGTGGATTGTAGCCCGTACTCTCCGAGAGATATAATTTACGCGTCACGTTGTCCGCGATGGACTCCTAAACTACTTAACCGATTTTAATCAAATTTGCACACCGTGTGCAGTTTGATCTAACTTAAAAGATAGGATAGCTTACATCTCAATTAATAGCCGCAATATTATTTTATTGCAAACGACTCTAACAGATGGCGCTGTGTTAATAGTTCTCCTACAGTTTCCTTTGAATATTTTACTACTATGATATTGCTTGTTCCAGCGAAACTGAACCTGACTGGATTCAATCGCGTCCCCATGCGTCTGAAGCTTGTGGAAGGGCAGTACCTCGGCCTGATGGACTGTCACGAGAAGTTCGTCTTCCTTTTAGGAAAGGAGCCACCAAATGGCTCCGAATCTGACGATCGCCTCCAAAAGATGATCGACACATACTGGTCGTAGGAAAACTGATGGTACATTTTGACATTATATTTATGTTAATCAAAAGTGTGTATTTTTGTTTGAAAATAAAGAGCATGAAATTGTGTTGTAGTAATTTATTGAATGGTCTGAATTTAAATCAACAAATCCTCATTGCAATATTATTCGAGTTGGGTTAGTTTAATTTATAACCCATTCATTGATAAGGCCTTCTTTTACCAATAATAGGTAACTACCACGATATTAGGCTTGATAGGATATCATTACTTTTTCGGAGTGATTTGCAGGTGCTATCATTTTACTGAAAGTCATAGTATTAAAATAGGTCTCGTGGACTGATAATTTACAAATTTAAAGCAGCTGTTTTATTTTCTACCTTTTTATATGCACCTGGTTTGGCGACCGCCACTGGCAAGTGGCACTGCACGGCACGGGAAGGTACAGACGCTGTAATAATATTTACTTATACTATTTTAGATTTTTAAATGTGAATTAGATGATTTTGCGTATGAGTTTACCGAGTTACGTTTTCATTAAGGAATATGATTAATTGTGAAACGTAACCGAGTAGGTAGATTTCCTAGTCTCAATTTCCCAATGTTCCCATTAAAGTGAAGCTTCGCCTACAAACATTGCAAAATCAAAACTACCCAGAACTTTCCAAAGTTCAACTATATTCCCACTTCCGGTGCACAAAATTAGAGCAAATATCAAAATAATCACAAAGGCACCCGAGCCATTAGTAATACTTTCCACCCCTGCTACAGCCCTTCGCTACATGAAAGCACCACTCAAATTAAGTGTGGCTCGATCAACAGTCATTTTCGGTTACAATTAACAACACGTTCGAGTGAAAAGTCAACCACCCACTCCAATTGATTTATTGTGTTCTGGAGTTCCGCCATTTTGTGACGAGAATAATTGTAATGCATGGAATTATGCTCTGTTGTAAAGAGACTGGAAGCGGCATGACATATTTTTTAACGATCTTCTACATGCAGAAATTGTCTCGAGAAGTTTGCAACAACATTGAAGATGACTCAAACAACTGATTGTCCATTGTACAACCAAACATTTTTTTCTACTACGATGTAATGCGACATGCAGAACTTTTGCCTCATGGCATGCGTACCACCTGCCCATAATGCAGACTGTAGACGCTTATGCAAACGTGCGTTTGCTTATCAACATTACAACGCTTTTGCATCAAGCGCAGATTTCGAGTATCTCGTAATCGACGCTTGATGCAAAAGCGTTGTTATTTTGACAAGCAAACGCACGTTTGCATAGGCGTCTACGGTCTGCATATGACCTGCAGTGCTGAACTTTGGATCACAAAGGCCTGCGCATGCGCAGGGTCTGTTTGTAATATCAAAATAATAGCTTTTTAGTAAAATGCATATGAAAGTATATAGGGTACCTACAACAAAACAACCATTTTTAAAATGTTTGTCTCTCTGTCTGTTTGTTCCGGGTAATCTCCGAAGCGGCTGCACCTATTTTGACGGGACGTTCACTGGCAGATAGCTGATGTTACAAGGAGTAACTTAGGATACGTGAGCGAAGCCGCGGGGCACAGCTAGTATCAAATATTTATAAAATATCCGTGATTTCGGCAAGTTACTGTTGATAACATCCTCCCAGGCATAACCTGTTGCCGGCCTAGAAGATATCTTTATCAGGAGAGATAGTGATACTTATATTAGAATCTCTCCTGATAACGATATCTTAGATTAGTCTTACTAATCTATAAGAAAAATACCTTGTGTAAGACAATGACTTGACTACAAGTGTATAGATTATTCAACACTTAACATGTACTTTACGAACACATCGCCAGTTAATATGAGAGTTTTTTATTTTCGGGAACTCAGTACAAATAATATACATGGTAAATATCCCGTTAATTCTGATTTTGTTCGTAGTAATATGAGAATATCACCAACCGCCTACTTCCTACCAGTCCTACTTTCTACTAATATTATAAATGCGAAAGTTTCACTACCTCGAAGTCCTGCCTGAAGCCCTGGTTCAAAGCGACGACTGCTTCGCTTTACGATACATACATCACTTGCGCACCACCGCGATTTACCGCGGCTTCTGCACTGAACACGGAGTGGTTATGAAACAATTTTTAGTAGAGATCGTAGAAGCGTCTGACGTCTGCTCTTTCACTCCCTCGAATACCACGGTTAGCTTAGACTAGATTTCCACCAAGCACCAGATTAGACGGTAGGTAGGTACGATTTGCGTCAAGCGGTGATCGTGGTTTTTCCATGATTTGCGCGTGGTCCGTGATTGTTGCTTATCCATCACGCATTGCGATGATTTGCGTCTAACATGCCTCTAAGGGATATTGTAGCCTCCTTGGACGTTTTTTAGAATCGGATCAATGGGTTCCAGAGATACTTAAATGATAAGTGATAAAAAACGAACAAAATAAAACAAGTAAATACAATAAACTTTACCTCCTTATAATATTAGTAGATAGAACGGCTTGCGTTTGACCGCTGTAGGTATTTATAACCTAATGTTAAACGACGATGTGTTGTCGTCCACGGTGTAGCACGCCTTAGGGGCAGTGTAGACGCTTATGCAAACGTACGTTTGCTTGTCAGAATAACAACGCTTTGTCAAGCGCGGATTTCGTGATACTCGAAATGCGCGCTTGACGGAAAAGCGTTGTTATTCTGACAAGCAAACGTACGTTTGCATAAGCGTCTACGGTCTGCAGTACTTGTTCATTTCGTGTCTCGACGATTACATTGCACTCACTCAAGAACGTTCACTAAAGAGTCTACGATCAATTATTATTGCAGCACACTACACGCGACCTTTCCGATCTATGACAGATCCGTGTAATGGCGTGTGCCAGGAAGGGTGCAGCGCTGTTTCATTTGTCTAAACGCAACTGCGGTTTGAAGGGCCCTCCGCAAGGGCTGGGAAAGTGTTGCACTTTACAAAAAGTTAAAACGCTTGTTGAGTATTGTAGTGCTCTGCCTGTTTCATTAGGCATTGTTCTTTTTGCTTGAGTGTGTGATTGCACTATTAGAAGTCGATTAGATTGTTCGAGCAGGGCTTCTGTCTACCTACATCTTGATAATGAGGCTGTCGAATTATTATTTTATTAGCTGATGTCAATCGTAGTTAGCTATATGATTTCATTTAATTAGAATCCTAATAAATATCTAATGTCTCAGAGTAACGAGTGCAATCCAGTGCCGTGCAGGATTTGTGTTTCAAAGTTCTGAATGGCACTGCAATTGTGTTGGCTGGCGTTTTTCTTACCGAAAGTATAAGTTATTCGAAAATATAAAAAAAAACATTAGAATTTAGCGAGGCAAGAAACTGTCTGGGTAATCAAGCTGCCAAATGGTAGAAACATTTGCAGGACTGTGTTTCAACCTAGGCACCACATCAGCCGCTAAATAGATGGTCCGGCTGCTCATTACTTAAGCAATTAATTAAAAATACTGCATGTAGGTACCAACCGAAGAGAAATTTACTAACATAAAATTTAATTTCTTTTTTCGGATTTATAAACTTATTACTAAAATATTTTTTGAAACGAATAAGAGGGCTTATCAATGCACTTCACTGCCCCATAAAGGTCACAGATGGTGAATGACAAAAGAAGTTCTATTTTTTATTTATTTATAGGTAGTAACTTCTTTATTCGATAACGAATAACACAAAAACCTTAGAACACGACACACTATCAAAAGTTCAAATAGTAATAACCGAAAATACAGGCGATAGTATCTAAGATCGGTGGAAATTACTAAAGAAAGTGTAATTTTCGGCTATTCTGGCCGTATCGGTGGCAAAGTTTTTCAATTACGACGTGCCTAATTACCGTAACAGGAAGAAATATAATTGTAATTGTAGGTTTATAGTATAGCAGGTCAAATTTCATTTTTATGAAATGGGAAAATAATTTATATTGTAGTTTCGTATTTAACTTTCTTTAATACCTACTCGATTGGTTAGCGTTTGCCCACTGATATACCTATAGGTAGGTACCGACTCTACCTGCTAATATTTACCCGATCCTATGGGTGATGTTTTCGAAGATGGCAAACACTAAAACCTAGAATAGAACCGGCTCTCAAGATCTGCTGCCGGTATTTACGTCCAGTTAAAAGTTTCAACTTATCTATCTAAAGTTTTTGTTTAATAACTTACTTATACATTCAAAAACGACAGAGTCTAACCTCCGCACCCTATACCTACAGCAAACTCCAGCCTACTTCGACTCAGTCGATGGGTTTCGGTTATGTTTATCAACTTTCGAGTCTACACAGGCTACCTCTGCCGCCAATCTTGTAAGTTTTGATTGGTCTAAAATTAAAAATAAGCAGAGCCAGACCACAATGTTGATAAAGAAACATCATAACCTATAGACTCCATTAGCACTGAGTCGAGGTACGCTGGAGTTTGCGTTATAGGGTACAGAGGCAAAACATTTCTTTTGGACTTTGCGATTTTTAATTTAGTAGCACCTACTTTACTATACGAATACTTCACTGTTCACAAAAAAATATATTTTACTCTACCTGGAACTTATACAATCTGCTACGACTGAATTCAAATCAAACACCCGTCCTCATTGTACCTACAATCATTTTCTGTTTTTCAAACTCAGCTGTTATCTCTATGTATTTAAGAACCGTTTTTCCAGCAATTAAATAGCTAACTACGTGAACTCACATTATATCACCTATCTGTTACGAAATCATCGGTCTACCAGAACAATAACAGATTACGATTAGAACTAGGAAGCGAGAAGCGGGCCTCCGCACACTCGATGCTTCTAGAGTTAACGATCCAGGGATTTTTTTATACATCGACGTTAGTAGTTAGCAGTGAACTTAAAGTTTATTTAATATAAATTCTACCTATTACTTACAAGCTGTGCCCTGCAGCTTCGCCCACGTTACTCCTTATAATATCAGCTATTGATTTGCCAGTGAAAGTTCTGTAAAAATCAGTCCAGCCATTTCGGAGATTTTTAGCCGGAACAAACAAACAAATATTAAAAACGGCAAAAATTTCAAAAACCTGTTTTTCGTTATAGCTACCGTATATACTTTCATATGTATTTAGTAAAAAGCTGTTATTTTGACATTACAAAAAGACACTTCTATAATTTGTTTGTATAGATTGCACATGATGCGTAAAATTAAATCAAACTGTTATAGATCTGTTGTATTTTTGAAACAAAAATCACTTACGTTTCGAATTCGATACGACAAATTATTCTCTAGGCCACAGGTGAGATAGTTGTCTCACACTAACTAATCTATACATATAAATATAATTGAAGTGCTGTTTGTAATATCAAAATAACAGCTTTTTACTAAATGCATATGAAAGTATATACGGTACCTATAACAAAACAACCATTTTTTAAATTTTTGGCTGTCTGTCTGTTTGTTCCGGGTAATCTCCGAAACGGCTAGACCGATTTCGACGGGACTTTCATCGGCAGATAGCTGATGTTATAAAGAGTAACTTAGGCTACTTTAATTTTAGAAAAATAATTAGGGTTCCGCGCAAAAAAATAAAACCCATGAAATCCAAAATCTCCACGCGGGTGAAGCCGCGGGCAGCAGCTAGTCGATAATAAAAAGATAATCTTACTATTCCATACCTTTACCTATACCTTTACTAGAGAACCTTTGGACCTAAATCTATTGCTACAATTTTGACACCACATAAAAGAATCGAGTGTACCGAAGCCTTTAGTTAAAAAAGTAACAAGACGTCTCAGCCAGTTTTACATTAATTTCGCTGTCAGTTTTCTCGATAAATCAATGGCGTTACACTCGCAGCTGGTTGGGATTGCGTGATTACACCGTTTACTCCTGTATGCTACAGACATGTATAATTACTATACGGGGGGTTTAGAATTGGATTCATTTATTATGATTTTTGATAAGTGACAAGTATTTTTCATCTCCATGGCAAGTTGGTAGTAACCCTGCCTGCAAAGCGAGGAGGCCTGGGCTTGGTCCATGGCCGGGTAGACTTTGTGTGGTTGTTCTCGGATCTTGGATGTTTGTGTTATGTGTACATGCCACCTGCGACACAGGTAATCGTAATGCATGAGCATGACTGTATTGAGTTTATGTTATTTTTTAATGGTTGACCTATAGCCTAATGAACTGGTAACCTAACAACGACACATCATTAGATGAGTACAAGTGTTTTTACTCATATACTGTTTGATTATTTTTGAATAAAAACGTGACCGTACTAGAATGATGTCGTGATTTGTCAAGAAATGTAAAAATATTTGTTCTCTAAGGAATCAAAACATCTAGCCTTTTATAAGCCGACCTGCCCATCGAGAGTCCCATGGAGGATATCCACTATATCTCCTTTCACCCTGTAGGTATACAAAGTACGTTAATTGTTGGGAAAATTCGGTGCGAGTGTAATGAGCTGGGGTGACTTTCCGACAGTCGGCTGTGGGAACCCGCACATTGCCAATTAAATTAGACAACTGTTTAATTATCTACCTACCGATTTGTGCCAGCGGTCGGTACTAATTTGAAGCAGGAGGCCCCGTGCCATTCCACTTTGCAGGGCCGTATTGAGAATTTAAACTGATACTCCAAAGATTACTTAATACTAGCTTCTGTTCGCGGTTTTCAGTCGTGTTCCCACAGGAACCGTGCATTTTTTCCGAGATAAAAAGTAGTCTATAATATTACTCTCCGGTCCATATACTATATCTAAGCCAAAAATCACGTTGATCCGTTGCTTCGTTGGTGCGTGAAAGAAGGACAAACCAACACACACATATTACTTATATATAGTAAGAATAGTAGATATTGCACTATATGGTGATGCATATATGAGCAGTAGTACGCATCATGTACGCACCTTATTTTTTAATATTTCGGTAAGTAGTATGATAATAATGTCTTTTGCTGAGTGAATAATGAAGAATGCTGACACATTTCAGATTTAAATTCAAAAACGGCGTTATTAAAAAATTTGTTTTTATTTTCAAATTATAATATTATTATTAAAATAAGTAGTTACACGCCAAAAGCAGAAATACAATTGATCTGAATACGTCGACTAAAAGGCGAAGAAATAGGTACGGTCCCGCTCTATCTTAGTCACCAGGACACCGGGCTAGGGAGGGGCTGCTAAGAAAAATCATTGTTTTGTTGCCTAATTCTTCAAAGAAACTTTTCAAATTGCGTGTGCCCACAAGCCCCTTTCCCTAGCTATGTCCATGTCACTTCATAATTAGGGATATTATCAGTTACGACTTATGACGCGTTCTATGGGGGAATGATTTAATGACGAATTGTTACAGGAATGAGATAATTTTCTGTAATTAGGTGGGAGTTGGGAGAACGAAGTGGAGCGGAGAACAAATCGTCGATGTCGATAAAATTCTTTATACAGTATTAAAGTCAGGAAAATTTTGTATTATAAATAATTATTTAAATAGTTAGACACCACCGTCTACTCCAAAAATTGACTGTAAGAGATTGATTATAGCGATAAGACGCCGATTGTTGATTACATTGGGAGAAGATTTTGGACTTGAATACCCTATAATATACTACTGTATTTGAATATCAAGCCAGTAAGCGCTAGGAAATCACCTGCCATCGTGCAATAGACAACAGAAGTTTTTATAAAGGAATTGGGATGTTGCATGAAGTACAAGATACATAATTGGTATTTTATACAGGTTTAAGAGTATCGCATTAGTGCAATAAAAATGAAATTCACAAAAAATATATAATTTCCACAAAGATACTGCATCTAAAACTTTCCCGGATTCAACGATTTTTTTTTTATCATCCAATAGTAATTTAAATGATAGCTTCAGATTATTTACATTTCAATGAATTAAGAAATGTATGGCAACTACGTATTTAAACGCAGTATTTTACGGCCAAATCAAAAAAATGCATGTTTTTAGTACAAGTTTACGGCCCGCGTTGAACAAGTGACGTCAGATGTTCCGTCCAATTTGTATGGGGCGTTTTAGCGCTCATTAGATACGCCTGACTTGACTCTTATTTTTGACGCATCTAGCGTTCGATTTCCAGTTTTTTCGATATAGACATTTGATTCTCATGAGGAAACGTAATGATTGACATCATAAAAAAATGGAGTCAACATATTATAGCCACTCCATCCACATTTGCACCAGGCATAGAGCGAGGCTTGGTGTCGGCCGTTTAGCGTTCGTGGTGAATTCCCGGGATTTGCATAGCTAATCGTGTGGCTACACGCAGCTATGGAAATATGCCGCCTGTGATTTACATTCGTTCCTGTGTAACGTGATATCGAGAGCATTTATCAAACTGAACAAGGTGTACAACGCCGGGTAAGGCGCTTCGCACACTAGACGATTTGTGCTAATTTTTACTATTGTTATGTTTTATTTTAATTTGTACACCAGTCTGACTTGATTTATGACCACTGTATCACCTGATGTTAAGTGATTATGTGCTGATCTAAGCCAATCGAAGGTGGTAGACGTTTAGGTAGGTATCTAATCGAAGAAAAGAAGTAGGTACTTATTTATAAATACCTACTTAGATATACTTTTATATTGAGAGATGGTATCGTATTGACATACGACAAGTCGTTCAGTCTGTGTAATATATATATATATATATATAATACATTTATTTCAGGCAACATTACATACATCGTAGCGGGCCCATAGAATAAATACCTTATAGACTAACATACATACAAAATATAATACTTATAATTAAACGACACGTTTTCTCAGCGACGTGCTACGTAACTCGGTGTCCGGTAGCCGACCTCTGAAACGCCGGAACACGACACCCTTCGGCCAAAACTGTACACTATTGAAGGTCGTTAGATGACTAGTTGGAACTCTCACCACAAAAGAATTAAAATTCGTATTGTGGCGGGACTCCAACTGCACAACCCTCAGTGACAGTTTGGTTTTCAGGAACACATATTCCACCACCTCTTCAGTCGTAATGGTGTGATCCAGGCGCGACACGTACAGCTGCGTCGTAGGTGTTGCAGGACGCAGCAGGTGGTTGGGTCCGGTCGGAGCTGTACCGCACTGGTTCCGAGAAATAGGCTTCTTTTTTCGCCTACTTTCCACCTTGGTGAAGCCATCCTTGTCACACCGTTCCTTCTGCGAAGCCGTAGGATCCGTCACGAGATCGTTTTTGTGACTCCTCTTGTTTTCCTTGGGCCGCATAGATTGACGCGTGGCAGGAGGTGGGCTAGCGGCAGCGACAACGGCAGCGTAAGGACGAGGGGTCAACGCACTATCATGTGACGGCAACACCTTCGGAGCAGAGGGGCAGGCGGCGGGGCGCGGGGTGCGGGGCGCGGGGTGCGGGCTGCGGGGCGCGGGGCAGGGCGCATCGCTTGAGTTGACGACAGCCGGCGACGCATCAAAACTGCCGATTGATGCATTTTGCGCACCGCGACGACATGTGTTGACACTTGTGAACTCAGGTGACCTACTTACCGAAATAGTGTTTCGTAAAGATACTACTTCGGCCTGCAGATCACCGATCGTTACTTCAGAAGCGTCTAGCTTCCTCATCACCTCGGCCAGGCTGGACTTCAGAGTAGTTATATCCCTGAGAAGTCTGGTGACGTCCACGTGATCGAAAGTGACCGGTGGTAGACGATGCAGCTGCTTCGCTACGAACGCGGGCACGTCGTCTGGATCGGTCTCCTTCAGCAGGGTGATGATGTCCTGGAGACTCTTCTCGCCTCCGTCCCTGCGGCGGGACGGCATCAGGTCAGCTTTGCCAAGCGACTGGAACACCAGAGACTTGGCACTGCAAATCTCTTCCTCCTTGAAATTGGATTTGCAGATCTGCAGGATGCTGACCTCGTCCATAGTGTCGATGGCGTGAATGATGAACGCCAAAACTTCATTAACTATGAGTTGTTGGGAACTCATCGTTGCGATAGCGGGCAGCGGCTAAAGCCGCGCGATTCGCGAATTGCAATATTCGAGCCTGTGCAGTGGGGGGCACGTCCGTTTCTGAGCGCGCATCGCACAACACTCACGAGTAGATATTTTAATACAGTATCTACTTGAAATTTTCATCTGTGAAGCGTCTTAAAGTAAAACCCGTCGCATTTGAAAGGCGAGAAAATAAAGAGAAATATTATAAGTTAAAGCATTTCCCTGATTGTGTCGTGTTACGTCAGTCCATCAACTTTGCGATACGACCAAGGTTTACGGAGGGAGTCCCTCAGTAAGTGAGGTGCCTAGGTGGGTAGTTATAGGTACAAAGGACGTTCACAGCTTCCTGGCCTTGCAAAGTTATATTCCTGCACAGCGATTATTCTAAAGAATAATCGCGCTTGACAGAAATGAACATAACCTTACTGATCCTATCATTACCTCAATGTTGGGTACAAAGAGAAAAAACAGGGAAAAATAAAACATTATATGTACGAATAAATTAGTTTCACAACCGCCAGATCATCAGTAGGTATTAGTTCTCCCGTAGATGTTTACTTAACCACCAAAATACCAACTTGATTGCTCCACATCCAAATTGAGATCGCTATTAAGCAACTGGCGGAACCACCGACACTCGTCCCACATATGAGACACAGTTATATCCATAAGAGTCAAGACGAAGACAATTTTCTCTAATATTCGTTAGTATGTAATATCATATGAATTACACAGTAACAAACCGAGACTAAGTGCGGCCGAATGTTTCCGTTCGGCCGCCATTAGCGGGCGACGCCGATAGAATTACCGGCCACTGAATAATTTGATAGGGGAAATGATTGATACAACAATCAACCTGTAATCAGAATCGTGGCGGCGCGATTACGCCGCCGCGGTCAGAGCCTACAACTCCCGACGATTTAATCAATGAACTCTCCTAATGACTCGCGCTCTTCATTAGACTCTAATGTAGGCACCTACTTCACTGCCCAAAAGTTCATCAAGCATTTCTTCCATAAGTTAGAAGTAGGTAATATGTCTTTCTTCTCTTAACAATAATACTAATAAGTATATACCTACCTAATTACATTAGTTATATAAGTATTCTTTTTGCGAAATGGTTTATGGCAGGGTCCTTGAAGCCAAAACCACTGCTAAGCAAGCATGAAAAATCTCAAATTGTCCGCTGCAGGTTCTAAGTAAATAACAAGTTTCCCCCTTACTTACATACACGAAGCCAAGAGAAAAAGAAGCGAATGAGAAATTATTACATGCAGAATTTAATTTTTACGCTAAGGGTTCCGTAGTTAGGGGATTGTTTAGGTGCCACTGGTGAAAATGGGCATAAACTTCTTTAAATTCATATTTTCTCTAACTTTTTAAATAGTAATGCTCACTTTACATGTCCACTAGTTATTTATTTCCAGCCTTTCCACTCCAATATCTAATCCATTAGCGGCTGCCCAAGGCGAACTAAAGAAACGTCCTCGAGCAACCTTTGATATTTATCAGAATCGCATTAGCGGTTAAATCATAATTTCCATCGGAGCTAGTCTTTTCTAAAGTTACCTAATTTATAAAGAAAAACTAGCTTGTTTTCGGAAACGTTTTCAGGTAGTTTAACGCGGCAGTGGTCATGCGATTTGGCGATTAGCGACCACTCAGGCAGAGGGTGGAAACTATAAAAATAAACTTAAATCACCGGGAATTAATCGGGTGGCGAGCGATATCAAGATTTGTAAAACTTATAGTCATAGCAAACAAATAGTAACAGGCATGGGAAATATAAACCGTTGTAATGTAAGGGACGTTATCGAGGAAGGTATTCCAGTATAAACGAACGTTCAATTTTCATCTAACGACATAGAAGATGCATAGGTAGGCATTGTGGCCAGTTTGGAACGCAATATAACTATAAAACAAGAAAACTATAAAATAACAAAATATACTACGCGCGCTATGCGATTGTTAATAATTTAACATAATTGTTTCAAATAAATACTATGGTACAATATTCTTATTTATATTTAGATAGGTACTTATATAGGTAGCTTACTTACCTACGTGTTTAAAAAAACCAAGAAAGTAAGTATAAAAATTAGATCAACCTAACCTACCTAATTATAACTTTAAACCTATATTTTCATAAATTCTATTTCTAGTTTTTTTTATTGCTCCTTCTTCCTTTCTCGAAAGATAAGTGGCAGTCCATCTTTTATGGTTTGGACTACTCCCGGGGTCGTGTCGACTTCAGGATATCTGACGGAGGATGGTGCGGGCTCCACTGAGAAATTCGACAGCACTGCGGCAAGACCCGCCATAGACTGCATCAGCCCCAGACGTGCACCTGAAATAACGAACCTTTTAAGTAGATACCTAGTAAAAAAACCTGGGTAAAAGTAGGTTAGTATAGTTGCTTGGTTTTTTTTATACACACTCACACCCCTGCACTAGCTAGGATTCCGTGTCGCAAGTGGCATGCACACAGATACACAACACTAACATCCGAAACCCGAGAAAAAACTATGCTTTATTTTTTTTAACAAATGATTGATTTTTTAAAGAACTGTTTTTCCTATGTTGTCGCCAGAACCAAAGGTGAAAAAATTATCCAGTTATGTGCAAAATTTCTGCATGTTTGGATATCGGGAAATGGTAGACTGACTATCGATCGCCAAATGTATCCCATAATAAACAGACATGGCATCATCAGCCTTATTACGCTCCCACTGCTGGGATACCGGCCTTCTCTCAGAGATAGGGTATGGGCTAAATCCATCACGCGGGCCCAATACGGCTTGATAGATGGCACATGTCCCCGAATTTTGTGGTACTTGATGAATATGCGGGTTTAGTCACGATGCTTTCCTACACCGTTTTAGAGGGAGCGTAATAATGATAAATCGGGAGGGATTCGGGACATAACTTGATGGAAGCCGTTGGTGCGGCGCGAGCTGAGATTCGGACCTGCATTGTCCGTCGGATTCAAATTCGCACGAGTTTCCGCTCGACCGCATGCACTCACTCTTAACAAACAAACAGACTATTAAATTGAGAGAAAAGCTTGTTACACGATACAAGGTTCCACTTACCAATACAAGATCTTGGTCCATCCCCGAAAGGTAAATAGACATACTTGGTCTTTTTGTCCAACTCATTAGGATCAAATCGCTCTGGTCGGAACTCATCCGGGTTCTCAAAATATAGGGCATCGTTTTGCATTGCCTGGACTGGAATCATTATTTTCACTCCTTTGTCTATAGTCAGGTCCAGATCAGGGAATGTGTATTTACGTGAACATTCTCTGGCCAGATATCCGACCGATGGAAGTATTCTCATACTTTCACTAAATGCCCATTCTAAATAAGTCATATCTTTGACTGACTCATAGCTGAGCTTGTTGTCGTGTTTAGCAAGCACTCTGTCTATCTCTGCTTGTACCTTCTTCTGAATATCAGGATGATAAGCGAGGAGGTGTAGTGTATAACTGGAGGTAGAAGACGAAGTCTCAAAACCAGCCGCAAAGAACACAAGTACTTGAGCAGCTAACAGACCATCGCTCATCTCAATTGTAGCCTGCTCTGGAGTACCGTCGGGCTTAAATTTTTCTATTGACTCGCCCACCATTTTGCCTTTTTTCTTACACTCAAGTAACAAGTCTATAAAGTCATTTCTCCCCGAAGTTTCGTAGTTTCCTTTGGTTTAAAATTGATTGTACAAGTGATATAACGTCGTCCTGGTATTTTGTAGTCCATTTCATGTGTTTAAATGTAGTGGGGAACACTTCTTTCAGCAAAGATTTTATGGCGTCTACTAGAGTAAATTCGAAAATTTTAACGCCAAGCTGCCGAAATTTGGAGCTTTCTTCATTAAGCGCGTCCATGTCTATACCGAATGCGCAGGCACCGATGAAGTCCGTAGTGAATCGTGCCATGAGGTCCCTCGCGTCGATGGGCGTGCCGGCTTTGCTCTGTATGCGCGTGTGAAGGCGCTCGGCGCGCTCCACTATCAACGGGAACATTGCCTTCAGCTTGCCGCTCGTGAACGCCGGCGTTAGCCGTTGCCGCAAAAGCTTCCACAAATCTCCATCCACGTTAAAAAGATGGCGCACTAAAGGTTCGTCTACGTCTTCGTGGAAGATAACTATTCTACGGAACTGGAAGTTATTAAAATCTGTGAGCAGGACGCGCTTTACGATCTCTGGATCTCTTATCAAAAGCTCGGGTACGCTCGATCTGAAAAATCCCACAACACGCTCCTTTGGATATTTCCAGTATAGGTCTGACACCAATTGTGCAGTGCTTCTCATCATTAAGTAGCCTTTAGCATTGTTACCAAAAAAAGGTATTGGTTTATCATGTTTAATTCCTCTCTTCTTCCAATAATTGAAGGTTCTAACATTATAAAGATACACAGCCACTACAAATACCAAGATGCAAATAGCAGTAAACATAATAATAATAAGATAAAAATACTTAAGTATTTAACTTCAACTCGGATCTGAAATGTTTCTTTCACAAAAATCACACACGTAATGAGTGACGGATTCGTTTACATCTACTTACATAGTTTTAGATAAGCAAAACTATACCTGTATTACTGATAACATCCCAGATATAATACGTACCTACCTATATAGATAGAAAATTCT
The DNA here is from genome assembly GCA_907269065.1 of Crocallis elinguaria. Lineage (NCBI taxonomy): Eukaryota > Metazoa > Arthropoda > Insecta > Lepidoptera > Geometridae > Crocallis > Crocallis elinguaria. Next base: position 12,669,416 of record OU026078.1, read on the forward strand.
TTATTGCACAATAATAGTTGAAGGTACATAGGCGAACTTAATGCTATAAAGCATTATCTTCCAGTTAACCTCGGTGTACCTAATGTGGTGGTTTTATATACTATATAAATATTTTCGTACGCAACCTTACAATGGAATAAAATAATGAGTGTTGTTTGTATATAGATACTTAGGTATCCTATACCTACTAGACTTTGTATGGTTTTGACGAATTTGTAACGTCCAGAAATATTTATAATATAATAATTTCTTGATAATGGCCCAAAATAATTGTTGATATAAATTAACTTAATTTATTTTATTAGCTATTGTTAATGGATTACTTACTACTTGTTAGCAATCCATATATATTACCTGTAATAAATTCGAAAGTGTGTTTGTTTCTTTCTTGGTTTTTTTAAAGACCGGTCTGTTGGTCTGACGACCTTTACAGCGTCACCGAAAGGCGGTAGAGCGCAGAAGGCGCTCAGCCCTAACAAAGTGGTGATTTGGCGACTAGCTCAAGGGCACCGCGTGAGGTGAATCACGCGGTACGAATCTCTGCTTGGGCCGTCGCCGGGGAAAGGGGGTCGGAGAGAATGGCCCCCAGCACCACTCCGCCAGCTGCACCAGCATTCGGAATGGTGCTAAGTTTTTTTTTATGATATTTGGTAACGAGACGAGCTGGTCGTTTGCCTGATGGTAAGCATAACGCCGGCCCATAACAATTGCAGTGCCACCCAGAACTTAGAAACACAAAGGCCTGCGCGGCACTGCAGTGCGCTCGTTACCCTGAGACATTAGGTATTAAGTCTCATAAGCCCAGTAATTTCACTGGAAACTTTGCTCATCAAACCGGAACACAGTAATGCTTGCACATTACTGCTTGGCGGCTGACTTCACGAGCAAAGCGGTGGTAACAACCCAGACGGACACTCGCAGAAGAGTTAGTCCTCCCACTAACTAGATTGGATTGATCGTCGGGCGAGCCCAGCGCGGCCGATACCGCAGCCGCGAGGGGATCGTCCGGATCACACAAGATGTGCCGAGGGCGGCGACGACGGGGAGGACGTTTGTTGGTTTGTCCTTCTTTCACGCAGCAATGTATAAGTATACCTACCTACTATACCTGTAAGCCGTGCAATGGCCGGCAAAAACGAATAACAAAAGAGGTGTTAAATCCCTATGTACGAATAGTCTGTATACAGGGGTAGGCAGAGTTCATAAGATTCCAGTAGGACAAAAAAGTAAGACCACGGAAAAAAGCCGTCTAGTAACACATATCTACTTTAATTTCATCGTTACGCATGATTTGTTTTTATCTCGTCTATGCCTACTGGTCATAATGTAGAATACTTATACTAATATTGCGCAATTATTCGCAATAGAAAGATATCAAGCTCGGCGGCTCGGCCGCCGCGCGCTCAGCTCTCTAGTGATAGCGGTGGCGGTGCGAGAATGGAACCGCAGCCCTCTACACAAACATGGCGAATGTACCACAATCCCATTCCAGTAATATAGTATTCCAGTGATATATGTTAGAAAATTAGTAAATATTATAATTATATTTCGCTCGCTTCATTCTTCGATATGATTTGATTACTAGGTAGTCCCCCTAACTTACTAGGTAACTTCGCACATTTTTTAAAGTTGTTTAACGATTCAATGACTTGAAACTTATTTCCGTCTTGTACCCATCCCTAAGTCGCCATCTTGACATTTATTCATTCCTCTTTCGTGCGCGGTAGCTATCGCACGCGCCCTCACAGCACCATGCCGAAAAGAAGTGCGCAATCTAAAATCGAACATTATACCAGGAAACTTAAAAAGTTACAAGAAAAAGAAGAACGTCGTAGGATTATATCTCCACTCGATTCATCATCGGACGATGAAGGTAAGTCAAGTTATTGCTAGTTTTTTTTTTTTTCTCTTTGGTCTTACAAGTGACTTAATATTCTGTTGCATGATTTATTAGTTTCGGTATGCTTTGGGATTGACCGCGAGTCAATAACTTAGACTTTTCCGTAACTACTTTCGAACTATGTAACGACCAAATTTGCATCGGAGTTGACTGCGAGTCTTCAACGATGACTATAAGCAGAAAATACGTGCAATCTGAAATAGATGTAACGTTCATCTGCGCACTTAAACCGTTTAACCCATTATTGGTATTAAATATTTTCACAACTTAAATTACAAATCGTAATTTTAGGTAATGAAAATTCTGGACTGGCCGTAAACAATGGCAACGGGGCGATATCGGAGTCAACACCAGTTGCACCGGATCAAGATGCGGAACCGGAACCTCCGGATGACCAGGAACCCAGCCTTCATGAATTTGGCTCGACCAGCTTGCCAAACGAACCAGATTTAGACCCGGAATTATTATCGGCTCTTGGCGAATCCATGTCTGATGCCCCTGACTATGGTGATAGTATACACGACAACTTAACAAAATTGTGGCTCCCTTTATTGAAGAAAGGATTGCCTAAAGATAACAAAGATAAAATAATAAAGGACTATTTGATACCGGACAATTGTAGACTTCTACAATCGCCAAAATTGAATGCAGAAATTTCTGCTGCGGTCCCGGATATGGTGCGCAACCGCGATAAAACACTCGCTGCATCGCAGCAACAGGTTGGTTCGGGAATCACCGCAATCAATAGAGGCATCGATATACTCTTAAAGAGCGACAATAAAGTCCAGGCTATGAAACATCTTAGTAATGGCTGTCGGTTATTGTGCGACTCGCATCACTTAATAACGAAAAACCGTATTAAGCTAATAACACCTAGTTTAGATAGAACCTTTCTACACATGATAAGCGAGTCAGAAAGGGACGAAACATTATTCGGCTCGTCGCTCTCGGAGAAGATAAAGGCCGCTAAAGCCATCGAAAAGCAAGGCCTCCAAATTAAGAAGCCAACAAAACCTCAAAAACCCGCTCCAGCTCATCAGCCCAACACTAGGCCCACGTCCTTCCAGGGAAACTGGTCAGCGCCTCCTCGGTACCCGGTGAACAGGGGGGGGCGAGCAGTTTACAGGAAGCAACCGACATCGGGAGCTCGCCGCCCATATGCAGCGCAGGCGCAGCAGGCGCAACGAGCTACGACCCAGGACAAGCCACGTGCTCCGGCTCAGAACCATCACTAACACAGGTACACGCGGGTAGACTTACCCACTTTTACGATTGCTGGTTAAAAATTACTAACGATAGCGTTATACTAGATTGGATTAGGTACGGTTATAATATAACCTTTCAAAAGCCGGTTGTTCAGTATAGTATACCTGAAAATACATTTTCACGTACGGAAAAAGCACATATGTTAGAAACTCTCATTAAATTAAAAGAAATAGGAGCTATTTCCGAATGTAAAGCGACAAACGATCAGTTTGTATCTAGAATTTTTCTTACCCCAAAAGCTAATGGAGGTAAGCGTTTCATATTGAACTTGAAACCCTTAAACAAATTTATTTCTAACGACCATTTCAAAATGGAAGATCACCGAACAGCATGCAGATTGATACCACGTCACGGATATCTAGCTACTATCGACTTAAAAGACGCGTTTTTTCTAGTATCCATCCGTCCTTCTGACCGTAGGTATTTGAGATTCCAGTTTCAGCCTCATAATTCAACCAAAACATTCATGTATGAGTTCAATTGTATGCCGTTCGGTTTATCTGTTGCTCCACGAGTTTTTACCAAGATTATGAGGGTAGTTATAGCTTATTTAAGGTACCGTGGTTATAAGTCTGTATTTTACTTGGATGACATTTTATGCATAGGCGATACTTACGAGCAGTGCGTTGATAATGTTAATGAAACATTGAAGATGTTTCATTGCCTAGGATTCGTTATCAATCATGATAAAAGTGATCTAACGCCTCGACAAACTTGCAAATTTCTAGGATTTAATTTCGACACCAAAACTCTAAGCATATGCCTACCCTCAGATAAACGAAGTAAAATTGCTAAGTTAGTTGCAAAGTTCATAAAATTGCCGTTATGTACTATTCGTGAGTTTTCTCAACTTATCGGAGTCCTAGTCGCCGCTTGTCCAGCGGCTAAATATGGATGGATGTACACAAAAATATTAGAAAGACAAAAGTATCTAGCTTTGCTTAAGTCCGATAATTACGAAGATAAAATTAATCTGCAGCGTATGATATTAAAAGATCTATACTGGTGGTCTTCAAATATTAAAACAACGACCAATTTTATGAGACAAACAAGCTTTTACCTTGAAATTTATACTGACGCGTCTAGAACTGGCTGGGGTGCCGTCTGTAAAAACGTCAACGTTAATGGCAGATGGACAGACACAGAAAAGACGAAACACATCAATTATTTAGAATTGATGGCGGCTTTTCTGGGCTTGAAATCATTTGCTAGTAATGTATCCAACTCCACAATATTACTTCGCATAGATAATACAACTGCAATCAGTTATGTTAATCGAATGGGAGGTATCCAATACCCCCATTTAAACGACTTAGCCAGGACACTTTGGCAATGGTGCGAACAGCGTGGACTTTGGATATTTGCATCATATGTAAATACCAAAGAAAATCACGCTGACGGTGCATCCAGAATAGTTAACCCAGATACTGAATGGACACTCTCTAATAAAGCCTTTCAAAATATCTTACAACATTTTGGCCCACCAGAAATTGACTTATTCGCATCACGTGATAATGCCAAGTGTTCTAGGTTTGTTTCATGGAAACAAGATCCCGATGCAATATCCGTAGACGCATTCACCTTGAACTGGCAATCAAACTATTTTTACGCTTTTCCGCCATTTTCCCTTGTATTAAAATGTCTTAGAAAAATAATCGACGATAAAGCTAGCGGCATCTTGGTATATCCCCACTGGCCATCACAGCCATGGTTTCCATTATTGCAAAGCTTAATAGTTTCCGACGTGCTTTATTTAAACCCCAATAAGAACCTCTTGCAATCTCATTTCAGGGATCATCATCCCCTATACAAGAACCTTACCCTGGGTGTCGCGAAGCTCTGCGGCAGTCATTCATCCGACGGGGCGTCTGCGCTAACTCGACAACACTGATGCTAGCATCGTTTTCTGACAGTACTGTAAAACAGTACAACAATTCGTTAAAACTTTGGTGGCAATTTTGTACTGTTAACAATATCAATATGTTCGAACCATCGAAGACATCCGTACTTACCTTTTTAACAACACAATTTAACAAAGGTTGTGCATATGGCAGCTTAAATTCTCACCGTTCTGCCTTGTCTGCTTTTGTAGGAAATAATATTGGTTCTGATGAAAGCGTGAAGCGTCTTCTTAAGGGCGCCTATAAACTAAGGCCCACTAAACCTAAGTACTCCAATACCTGGGATCCTCAGTCGGTTTTAAATCACATTTCAACGTGGTTTCCTAATGACACACTATCCCTTGAAAAGATCACGAAAAAACTTGTCATATTATTAGCAATATGTACTGCCCATAGGGTACAGACGCTTTCCGTCATCAAGCTCGAAAACATATCAGTATCAGAGAACGGCATAAAAATAAATATATCTGACATTATAAAAACATCTGCTCCCGGTAGAGACCAGCCAGTTTTATTCCTGCCATACTTCAGGGAAAATATAAGTATTTGCCCAGCTACCGTTCTCTCAGATTACATTTCCGTTACCAAAAACATACGACCCGAAGGTACAGGCTATCTTCTACTGACATATAAACGGCCACACAAAGTTGCCACAACGCAATCCATCAGTAGATGGCTAAAACAAGTTCTGTCAGAGAGTGGAATTGACGTCGGTTTATTTGGGGCACACAGCACCCGACACGCCAGCACCTCAGCCGCTAACCTTGCTGGCGTCAATATCGAAACTATTCGTAAGACAGCAGGCTGGACTAACTCGTCTAACTCATTTGCTCGTTTTTACAACAGAACCGTTCTTGACGAAAGCGAATTTGCTCGTACGGTTTGCTTAAAATCAAGACGTCATTAAGTCATTAGGCTTTTGATTTAACATAAATTATAATTATATTAATTATATAAGAAATTTATTAGTTATGATTGTATTCGAAACGAATAAAAGTGATTGCATAAAATTAAGATTAATCTAAGATATAAATAAGTACTACAATTTGTTGCATTATAATTGTTATAAATAAAACCAGCATGTAGCCATTATTTGTTTTTATTTGGAAAACTTTCTGCTCTTAACATCTACCTAGTAATCAAATCATATCGAAGAATGAAGCGAGCGAAATATAATATATGATTAAACGAACTTCCCCGAAGTGAAGTTCTATCATTATTATATGAGCCGCTTCATTCGAAGATATGATCACCCTCCCTCCCTGGAGATTCCCTTATGTCGAAAGTTTTGTAGTTATAATATAATTAGCTCTAAAAAATGAATAAATGTCAAGATGGCGACTTAGGGATGGGTACAAGACGGAAATAAGTTTCAAGTCATTGAATCGTTAAACAACTTTAAAAAATGTGCGAAGTTACCTAGTAAGTTAGGGGGACTACCTAGTAATCAAATCATATCTTCGAATGAAGCGGCTCATATAATAATGATAGAACTTCACTTCGGGGAAGTTCGTTTAATCATATATTAGTTGTTCTGTAGGCAAAGATATTTATGAGTATGTAGGTATGTGGATTTGAAAATCTGGAAATAAAACATTTCATTTCATTTTAAATGCCCTTATTACCAACCTATTAAAATTATCTTAAAATCTATTTAAAATGCCTTGGTGTTAAAAAAATTAACTGCGGATGGGAGTCTCTCTCTCTCTCTGTCTCTCTCTTCCTAACCTACATATTAAAATGTTAGGCTACAGCTTCATGGTATCCAGCTCACTCGCTGACCGATAAGTTTTCTCCGTGAACCAAGACGACGTCCTTTTATCTTACCTAGCATGTTTTAAAAGCAGATCAAGGTCAACAAAATAACACAGAAAATATTTTATATACATATTTATTACAGTTGCATACAACAGTACACATAGTAGGTATAAACAAGACTATAATATACATTTATACACATAAATTTAGGTAGATAAAGATACCTGGCACGGGACCAACAGGCGAAGGGAATGTATAGTGAAATAAATCTAAGTGCGTCATCTACGAACAAATTCATAAGTTTCAATTTGTTAAGGAAATAAACGTTTTGACTAGTCGCATTATTGTAAGAGAGCTAACTTTTTTTTGGGCTGTTGATTGATCAACTTACAAATTTTAGGTATAATTCAGTTAGACAGTTATGGCCTTATACTACGTTTTATTTTCTTGCTAAAGGAGCGTGTTTCCACTATGTCAATCTGTACTACGACAATGTGGTCAAAGATGCTGAATAATAAATAATTATTATGACCAGTGTAACAACTGAAGTCACCTATAGGATCTTAGACTAAGAATCAGAGACGCGTCTATACGTGGAGTTTTGCTTCCATATGTCAAAATTGTATAGAAATTTGATATATGGAAGCGTGAGTCCACGCTTAGATTAGTCTCTGAATCTGAGCCTTAGACTTCAGTTCTACCGTACGTAATTTTTCTATGATTACACCAGTTCAGCGCCAAACAGAAGTACCTACCTAAGAGTAAACTGAAATTAAACTTGCAATTTTTTCGTCCCGTATTAACTTATTTTTGTAGTACCTACTTTGTTCAAGTATGCGAGTTAAGGGCATTATATATTTTAGAGTCTAAGAAAAAAGGAAACGAGTGCATTTCAAAATCATTTTTCTCGCTACTCTCAAACTTTACAGAATATCAATCTCAATGCGTAGAGTGCCTTTGTCCCCGTGCCAGGATAATACTAAATGCGAGAGACAAAAGATTATAATCATAGAAACAGTAGTATTAAGGCTCAAGAACAGAACGTTTCTGTTATGGTAGCCTCTATCACAAACATTCCAATATCCTACGAATAATATCAGTCGATTTTCACGACTTTTCCTCTACAAGTGCTTTTTAACTACCTATTTTTAACCTACTTTACACTCAAGACACGTGTTATATTTCTGATCAAGTAATGACGACCATGTCGTTCACCTGACTGTGTCAGGCTTGTTCATAGCAGTCGAAGTGGCTCTGATATAATTTATTTGAAAAAATCATTAGCTATTAATTTCACTAAAGCTGGGTTACAATTAAAATAAATTGCCTATTAGGAGTTCGTTGGTAGTGAATTTCTACTATTTATTCACTATAACGTACTGAACAAATAGTACAGTATATAATATATTATAATATATAATAGCCAAAAACCATATTTTAAACAGAAATAAACCTTCGTATTGCTTTTTGAAAGGCGTATATGAAACCTTCACATCGTATACAGTAGAGCGTTTTTCCCTAAAAGATTTTTATACTAACTTTCAAGTTGAAAAACTCTGAAATGAATGAACCGATGCTAATGAAAATTTATATGCATAAGCAGGATACGTATAGGCCTAAATAGTAAAGAAAATAAAAATAGTAATAATTCTAATTATGTAATGAATTAAAATTTAATTTTAAGTTTTCTATTCAGAAATAAAATTACTGTCTTTGTATTAAAATTATACATTTCAACAATCTTCTCTACTAGCTATTTAGATCTATGTATCTTGTTTATGCGTTTAAATTTCACTAAAATGGTTTCATTCATTACGTAGGTTTTGTACTAACTTTGTAAACATTTGTGAGGTGAAAACGCTCGTAAGGACTTTTTAAACCATTTTTTCATAAATGTGCTAACAGTGAGTAACAATTTTAACCTAGCAGCTTTATACAAATTACTCGTCCATTCAATTCAAGTAACATCATGACCAATCAATAAAGATAACATCCTATAACTACATACTTACTTTTTGAATTTTATAAATAATTATTTCATTAAAATATTGTCATAGAAGTGACATTGTGTCATAATACTAATAACATATGGTCTGTGTTTTTATACTCGTCCAATAATGTGAACAAACTCGGCTGATGCCGACCAATGACATCGATAGTGATTCGATCGCTAATCACTGACATGATTAAAATTCGGGTTTCTATCTATGTCATTGGTTAGTGATCCACCGAGTTTGTTTATGTTATTGGACAAGTGTAGAAACGCAGACCACAGATCGCGTAAGTACTCGGTCCCGTTTTGTAAAGAAAGCGCTTTGCAATCATTACTTGCACTTTCAAACAAATACAATTTCTAATCCGCACTTGAACGCATTTTGTAACTGTAAATTGTGTTTGCAAAATATGCGATTCGTAAAAATTCGATACATGAATGTTAAAAACATGTTATACATGTGTAAAATGTAACATGAAAATATTATTGTTAGATACAGTCATGGTAAGAATACCTCGGTCAGTTTTCAAATTCTTTCCTTTATCACGTGAAGACCTTAGTACCTTTTGATCTTACGGCAGTTAGCAAACTACTTTATAGAATACTAGTAGTTAATGCAGTGTTAACAAAGTTTAAAATAGCATTCACCTTTGACCAACGTCTAGTTTACATCAACATAAAACCTTGATTAATGGCCTGGCTATTTAGAAAAATAAATCTATTCAGTTTTATTTAACTGTCAAGTCAGTCACCATTAATTTTCTCTCAGTTCATAAACCTTATCATAACAAAATCGTTGTCACAGTAACGCAATACTAGCGTAGACTAGACAAATAAGTTTAACTAAGGAGTCTTAACACAAAACAACTACTGCGCAAACAAAAAGACCCCTTAAGGTGACGAACTATTTCTTACTATGATTGTACATATGTTTAACATACTTTCATCACCTTTCTTGTGCCCTGGTGCAGGCAAGACTGGGGTAACCTAGTTATAGAATGAATTGCGAATTGAGACGCAGCTTTATTCACAAAACGGGACCGTATTCGCATTCAAAAAGCCCATACAATATTCGAAACAATAAAAAAATGACACACACCTAGAAGTGACGAAATGGGCGTTAACATTGCAAGCTTTAAGCTTTTCGATACAACGCCCCGCAAGGCTCGAGCACAACATTTATAATCATACATTTAACATGTAAACATTTAATAACATATTTCATAAGATTTATTGTAAATCTAAAAACACTAGTAGTTGTAGCGAATTTAGTAATAGTATAAAATACGCTGTTGTCAACTAGCTGCAACACCTTGACTTAAGTTGACCGCACGTAAGTCGCTTATGTCTTCGAATGAAAAGACAATCGATGCAGCAAAATAAGATTCACTATCCGAAGTTCAGCCGTGCTTGCATGCGCGCCGTGACAAAATTTTGTCGATGCTTATATCGTGCATTTATCTCATATCCGCACGAGAAAAAGCGAGACAAATCAGTAGACAAAATTTTGTCGTGGTATCTAGCGTGGCAGGACTCTAAGGCTAAGATTCAGAGACGATTGTAAGCGTAGACTTTGGCTTTCATATGTCAAAACTGTATAGAATTTTGACGTATGGAAGCGTGAGTCCACGCTTAGATTCGTCTCTGAATCTCAGCCTAATCGCATATGCGTCAAATAAGTAACGAAACGAGTTCACTCAAAATCACTTGACTAAACATTTGGTGCAAAAGTGGCATGGCTTACAGGTTGAAATTATACAAGAGGACTGTATTGGTATAACGTTACACTAATTCTTGATTAAAACTTTCGTAAGTATTGCTCATATTTATATGTATTTAACCGGATTAACTTACGTGGTACAGCCGAGCTTCGCGACGATTGCTCGACCGGTTTCGAGGTATTCTGTACCTCTTCATCACGGAGCTACTCGCGACTGCTCCGACTGGGTGCAGCCCGAGTACTGGCGATTTCGGCGTTACACTACGCGACATTGTGGCATGTGACAATTCAAGTTTAATTTTACCATAATGTTCTGATTATATATTAAGAGACTAGCACACTTTCTCAAATTAATCAAAAAGGAATAAATCATCAATTACAATTTTTAAATAATACAAAGCGCTTTCGATGAAAACGTGCCAATTTTAGATTGACATTCAACTTTTACGTCAAATCTCTTGTGCACGTGCCGCGCAGATATAGACTAAGTCCCGTTTACAGCGACATAAACGCTAAGCATAACATACATTAACTCGAAGCAATGTATATGGGGGTGGGGCTATGTACAGCGAAGCTTATCACAAGTGGCGAAGAGCGGCTTCAGTGTGGCCGCCCGTTTTGCGGTCTCTCAGGCAGTTTCGGCGGCATCGAAGGATTCGGCCGGCTACACACACAAAAAAATACATATTAATACATACGTAAACAGAAGAAAAAAATCATAATATTTCACAGTGAAGTCTAAAATGTGGAAAGAAATGTTGCCGTGTAAAGTTACTATGAACATCTAAAAAAGCGTAAGCCGAGCATATTTGAATTTTGTACAGTCCATGCTTACTATCTATCATATCTCAAGTCCGTTACCTTACAATATAGGAAACTACTATAGTATAAACATGCTTAAGAACAACCTTATAGCATTTTAAGATTCAATAAAGTACCTAATCTACGATCTCATTGAGCTACATGCCAAATACATGCAGCGTTACCTAAAATTCTAATACGCAAGCATCGTAACATTATTTTCAATCCCTTGCGGTATTTTAATAAGAATAAAGTATGTAAGTAGTTTTAATTTAAATAATACTAAATAAAACTTAACACCGACTTTTTATTCTTATTAAAAAATCTATCGTAAATTCAAACACAGCTTACCTAATATCCAGCACGTAACTTATCCAAACAAACTGTTAGTAGGATACGAAGCCAATTTAATATTTTGTAATGCAATAAACTACTGAAATAAATCAAACATCTTTAGTACACATATAGCATTTAATTACTCTATTTATACAGCATAAGATTAACAATATTCAATAAACTATATCAAATCCAACAATCACTGCCTATACCTTTTTCCACGGTACTAACGCTATTAACAAGAGAGAGCAAAAGGTTAGATGATAAGTTCCGTGTTAAAATTCAGCTAATACCGATAGAGCAAGAGTTGCTACAGCGTTGAACGACTTATAGAGGTGTAGGAACTCTGCCACCGATGCCTTCGATCACAATCTTATAGACAACTATACCCTTTTCCAAAATCTTATATATAGTATGTAAACAAAGGGGTTGACAGTAAGAAAAAATTGATAGAGAACTGTGCAATCCATAATTTGATGATAGACATTATTATTAATTGATTTTAAATTATGACATGATAAACTTGAATTATTGAAAAATTTTGAATGGATCTTTTTTGCAAGATTGTTATTTTAAACAAAACTATAATAAAAGGAAGTTTTTTCGTGCAGTTATTTTTCTTAGACTGGGAACACAGCAGAGATTTGAAACATTTTGTGCAATCGCAGCCATTTTCTTTTTCCGTCTGTTGATCTGGGTCAATCTCCGAACTCGAGTCTAATTTTGCTGCGTATGTGTTGTTGTTAAAGATCTTGTTATTTTGTAGTGGTTTTGTTTAAGTTTTTGTTGTTGGTTCTTGTTACGTTATAATTGTGCCGCGCGAGAGCAAAGCCGGGGGAAATAGAAACAAAAATATTTTTCACAAGTGAAAAATGTTTTGGGCAACTGAAGTGTCACTTTGACAGTGACTTTCCATGACATTTCTTTGTTTACAAAAAATATCAAAGATTATGGAACAGGGTATACGAGTATACGTCTCCGCTGGTCCTATAGTTTGGCATTAGTTATCATTTCCAAAACTATGTTTCACATGATTTATAACTATCTAACAGATTTCGATGAACGATCCAATCTCCTTCAGAAGGTACCGTGTCGATAATGGATAACCGATGCGTTTCCTGACATGAATATGATGATTTCAAGGATTAAAATACACATGATCATTTAATGTTATATTTAATAACGAATTCATATTGTATCACCATCAATAAAACATTTCTAATAATTGACCAAAGATATTGCTAACAACAATATAAGAGAGAACTGCTTTGGTCTTAGCCGTTATAAGTACATTTAACTTTACATTATAAATTTTCAATTTCGTGAATATTTCATAAGTTCGTGTTACGTCAGTGTTCTACCAATACATGATTATACCGATAAGTTCTTAGTAAACAGTAACAAATAAGCTTTGAGTATAGTAAAGAGTAAATGCATTTTTTAATAATATATGTTTAAATACGGCTCGTCGTAATCTACAAGAATCGGAAGTACGAAGACGAGCGTGTATAAAGACTATCTACAGAACACCTAACACTGACGTGGGACACAACACGAGTGTTGCTACGTTCTAGTTCTACGCGACAGAGATGTCATGTGCGGTAACAACAAAAAAAAACGTTCCGTTTCTCACGATTACATAAACTAACACATTTTATACAAAACAATACATGATATGCTCCTCTGGACCGAACGCATTAACTTAGCTACATAATCCAATATACACCTATATTAAGCCACTGAATTTTAACATATTATACAGTTAAAAGTAAATTTATACATATTACCGTTTTGTTATAAAGATACTGGTAAATACGCATCACTGGGACTAATAACAATACATTGTAAATATGTACTCGTAATTCACTGCTAAATATGTAACACTAAACTATGTATTAACAATTTCATTCGTAGATAATACTGAACTTAATATTCATTATTAATTTTTGGACACTAGACATGTACACGCATAGTTTTCATAATAATTTACGTGCGCTAAGTTTCCATTATCAAAAACTTTTATCATTTTATCAAGTCTGGAATGTCTAACATCATCAACGTAAATTCTACACGAAGTTATTGAATGTGTGTGGTCTTCGTTGCTGTGGTACTTGAGCAAAATTGTGGAAAGAGTATAAAAAATAAATACGCTAAATCACAAAAACGAGTTCGTATCACCTGTATAATCCATAAGCACACCGCAACGACACAAATGTTAAACGGGCGTATTCTTAATATTATAAAAATATTTTTTGCAATGGAAAATAAAGTTTGTCATTTTTAGCACTTACATAGTAACAGAAGGATTATTTTAATTCACTCTGAATACAGTTCCCAACAGAGTGTCGAGGCGCGACAGAACGATATCGAATTCATACAAAAGAAAGAGACAAGACGTCGCGCCGCACAACACAACACATTAGTGTGAATCTGACCCATCGAGATACTAACCCCGACAGATGACATAGTATAATACTATCCGATCTCACAACAAGGTACTAATTTTGCTATAGTTAATATCAGCGCTCAGCGTATCAGCGCACGGGGAATCGGCGCGAGGGCCTTTTAGAGCGCATGTCTAGGCAAAAATTGTGGAATTTATGTCTTGCAAACCAAACGTCACTGCCTTGAGGTTATTATATCGATGATCTGACTATACTAAATGTATGAATTCGATATCATTCTGTCGACCCACGGCACACCACGACTTAATTCCGTGTATAGGAAGCAACTGTTTCTGATCATTTATATTTCGAAATCGCGTCCCAATAGAAAAATACAGTCGGGATTATATCCGAGTTTATACAGCTAAGTTGTCGAATCTACACGGGAAACTGATGACTACGACGGCATGCGATTCTGAAATATAACGATCAGAAATCGTCGCTTCCTACAAGGAATCATTCAGAGTGAATTAAAAAAACCTTCTGGTGTCGATTCTGTAGTAGTATAGATAATATTATACGCTCTACTCTATTATAGAGAGCAAATGGTGTAAAATTTCTTAAATCCCGAAATATGAAAACACTAATCGTAATGCAAAATAAATTGTATAAAATTAAGTTTAAGATTAGAAAAAGGCACGGCAGAATCGACACCGCGTTATATAAGATTCAAGTTAATACATAGATCGCTTATTAGATCACTGAATTAATCCAATGTTTATTATTAAAAGCACAATCCATCTTCGCAAACAAACATTTGTATCTTGTACAAAGATTAGTTAGATCTTTGCATAAAAAATGTTAATGTAGACAAACAAAAAGCGGACACAAAACAATTTAAGATCAGATATTTTGTCTTTTCACAATTAGTACTGATGGTATAGAGATATACCGAAACATCATCTTAGAACATTTAGTAACACACATAATTAGCTGCTAGGTTCCCTGTTTCTTATTGACGGCTCCGTAGCTAAGTTGGTAGTAACCCTGCCTGCAAGGCGAGGGGTCCCGGGTTCGATTCCCGGCCGAGGCAGATTTTGTGTAAGCATAAAGTTTGTTCTCGGGTCTTGGATGTTTGTGATGTGTATCTGTGTATGTCCATGCCACCTGCGACACAGGGAATCCTAGTGCGGGGGTATGAGTGTGTAAGCGTTTATGTTATGTTTATGTTTATGTTTATAATATAAATTCAAATAAATCAATGAAAACTATTATATTTTCCGGTGCATTTTCTTGTTATAAGAAACAGATACCATCTTCTACTTAAAAAGTCGAACAATACAAATACTAAAGAAATTGGTAACTAATACAATGCAATAAACAAATGTATTATTTACGGCCAAGATTTGTTTAACGTTATAAGTTAGCAGAATATGAAATTAAAAATTCAAATTTTGCATTATAGTTGATAAATCTTGGTCGTGAAAACATTAATTTATTTTCTCAAGAAACTTGTCGACTTTCTAAGTAAGTGTGCGTTGCGTACGAACATAAGTGTTATTTTCTGGGGCGGATCAACATTTGGGGCCAAAATCGCAGCAAAGCCTAAACAATCAAAATATTATTATTTTTAAAACAGGTTAAATATGTTAAAAAAGCGTATGCACATTGTCTGGCTTTGCGAACGAACACGATCCGCGCCCGTTTCAGTTTTATTCACACACAGTGAACGTGGCGGAGCGGCATTTCCAATAACTAACTCATCTAACTACTCGACTAACTCATCGGCGCTATAATGAAAAAGTAACCACTTACATTACGATCTCGAATACGTTCACCTTGAGATTGACCTAAGCACTACGCAGGTCATATCTCAGTGCCTCAGGCTTAAGTGGCAGAATTCGGCGCGCCGCTATCTCGCTCGCGCATCTCAACATTTTGAAGGTAAACAATCACTTAATATAATTATGATAAATCGCATTCGGTGAAATTACTGGCAATAACAGTATAAAGGTTCAACAAACTTTCATTTTGATCCATTCAAGTTCAAACCTGAAAATGGAATTTTATGTTTTGCTCATTTTCATGTGTGAAAACGTGATCGGATCAAATGATACTTTTGCCGTACCTTTGTAATGTTATTGACAGCAACTTCACCGAATACAATATTTCACAATTATATTTAGTGACTACCTTCTACCAGCGGTTTACACCCACGTTCCCACAGCAACCGGTTTTTTTTTTTCTGGATTAAAAGTAGCCTATGCTACTCTCCAGTCCATGAACTATAACTATGCCAAAAATCACGTAGATCCGTTGCTCCGCTGCTGCGTAAAAGAAGGCCAAACCAACAAATCAACCAACCAATAAACAGAAAAACACTTTCGCATTAATAATAAGTAGGAAGTAGGATTATTTATCTTAAAAAATGTTATGATGCGCGAGCGAGATACCGGCGCGCCGGGTTCTGCCCCTTAATTGAACATGTCACGACAGACGATTTTGAATCTTGAACACGCATAAACAAAGTTGAAAATGCCGCTTCGACATCTTTTCGAGTACACGTCATTAGTGGCACACAGAGTTGCTCTTTACTTGAATCGTGCGAAGGCCGAGCTGAGCTCGTTCATTGCGGCGTTGGTGACCGCCTGGCCGACGGCCTGGTTCACTTGCTGCCTCATGTGGGGTGGGAGCTGGTTCATCGCGTTGGCAGCCGTCTGGACACCGCCACCGGGCCTCCTATTTATTTTTATTTAAGATGTTTCAAGTTTGTAAAACACGGTGTTGTAGTTGTAAAAGACGTACAATAGAAAAGAGACGGAAAGGCGCTACGTACAATAGAAAAGAGAAGGAAAGGCGCTTCGAAATAGTTTGTCGAGTAATTGAGAAAAAAAATCTGTACAAATAAATAAAATTGAAGTGTCTCTGTTAGTAATATCAAAATAACAATTTTTTTTAAAAGTATATGAATGTATATACGGTACCTATACCAAACACCCATTTTTTATTATTTTTGGTTGTCGGTCTGTCTGTTTGTTGCGGGTAATCTCCGAAATGGCTGGACCGATTTTGACGGGATTTTCGCAGATAGCGTTTTGTTACAAGGAGTAATTTAGGGTACGTGGGCGAAGCCGCGGGGCACAGCTAGTTGTACATAAATTCTGTATCCCAATATCAACGAGCGTATTACTAATGTATAAATGCACGGAACGCAAGCCTATCACAGGCTGTCATACATACCAACATCAACAGAACTACGAATCAACAGAACGGGTCTAAGAACGCAAGAGGCACTTCCGTCTAAGTTTAATATTGTAGGTAACATATTTCACAACGATGTTCCTTTCATTCAATCACCAATCCGCCTTTTTTCTATTTCTTGAATAAAGCATTTCAAATATTTAAGGTAGTTGTGGATAGCTGTTTTTAATAATAGGTACGGAAAAGCTTTAGCCCGATATATATATTAAATCATCTTTGCTTTGAATATTTTTGATTGCGGTTTTGGCGATTCAATTAAAATATTCACAGCACCTAATTGTTTGATTAAATGAGTATTGAATATTTAACAGTAAGGAAACTTAAACATGACATAGTTTTATTTCTAAAAAAATATCAATCATGTGCATAGTATTGCAAACATTAGAACAACTTCACAAAATATATACTACTGAAAAAGAAGAATCTCTCACAGCTTCTCTGTAAGACATTTTGTGGTAATGTAACTGCCATAAATTGTACAAAAACTATATTGCAAAGTAAGCTTGGACATTCTTACAGGGCAACTGTGAATAAGCAAAGGCATAATGTGATAAAATATATTATTATATCTAAGAAACAGAAGTGTACCTAATTTATTAAAACAAATAACTAAGTAACATTAACCTTTAAAGTCATAAAGATATACACAATTTTGCAGCGCAATTTCTAGGAAGGTACCTACGAAGACCACACACAAAAAAAAACATTGCGTTTTTAAACCAGCATGCAGGGCTTTGTAATAATTGTTATCATTTTAGCATTGAAAATCCCGTATATAGTGCGCATTTCACATTTTACCTATGGAAAGCTCAAATACGTTTCTGAAACTATTTCTATGTATAGGTAATATCCACAGAAGTTTAGCATATTTCTATGTATAGCCATAGATGTCTAGCATAAATCGATTATATTATTTTTGTAATACCTTTATCTCTTAGTGGGCAGCCAAAGCTGTAATTCAGTGAAAAATTGCTCTTACTGTTTGTGTATATACACTATATTTAACACGAACAAAATTAGTAACAAACTTTGACACTCATATTCTTTATCGTATAATACATAACGTTCCTTAAGTGGACCTAACTCTAGCCTTAAGGACGAACTAGTCGTTCATTTCTCCATACAACCGTACTTGGGTGATTACTCCACTACTTGACGTTTTAAGTCCAAAATTAAGAATAATATCGATTTATCTCTTCGTTATCTAGGTCAGCCTGCTAATTATACAGAAAAAAAATAAGTGGTTTAAAAGTAATGAGCCTTCAAACATCTGTATTTTAGCACGTATTTTAACGCAAGTTTGGACGTAAATAAATTACAAAAGGATTACAAAAACTCGAAAATAAGGTACATACTAACAAGCTTTAGTTTATTGACATTTCAAATAACTTTGGTCTGATTAAATACATTCAGTAGTTTTGTCGTAAAACCCCAAGCACCAGAAGCCAATTCGTACATTTTTGTGCGCCGGTTTTCGACTTTTCGGTTTTCGTCGCGACTTTACGAGAGTGTGTAATTGTGTATGTGCGAGCATTAGCCTCATACTACTCATCGCTGCAGAGTCTTACCTTGTCCCACGAATGTTAGATGAAATAGCATGCATTTTAGCCGCGCCCACCGATGAGTTCGCTCCATGGACTAGTAGGCTCTTAAGGACGTTCTCCAAATATTCTCACAATCGATAGTTTTAGTCGCTATTTCGACACGTCTCGCGGCTGAGGCATGATGTCTTGACTTGAAGGAAATTATTTTTTTAATGTTGGCGGAACATCAACTTTCATTCA
The DNA here is from genome assembly GCA_907269065.1 of Crocallis elinguaria. Lineage (NCBI taxonomy): Eukaryota > Metazoa > Arthropoda > Insecta > Lepidoptera > Geometridae > Crocallis > Crocallis elinguaria. The sequence goes on from OU026078.1 coordinate 12,688,520, forward strand.
TGTTTGCGTTCATTTTTCATTCTTTTTATTTTAAAAAGCCAAAGTCAATGACGACAAAAACACATAAATGTCATTTTTCGTTTTAAGTGTTTTGAACAGATGTCCATTGAGGTTATTCAGAAACCATTTTTATTATTATAACTGATTTGAATATGGCTGAGAGACAAACGAAGTTTCCTTAAAGTAGGTCGCGATATACCTTGAGTTTGACAGTTCTTTACTACAGTCGAAGTAGGAATGCCGTCAAGTAGAAGGGTTTCTTTACGACTAAAACTACCGATTTCCTTGAGTATGATAGAGTGAAGGTAAGGAACGTTTTGTATTACGATCAAGAATATGAGTGTGAGTCTCTGAATGTAAATACGATGTTTACCAGTTTGAAAGGGTAAACGAACCGACCGTGCTCAGATACACGGGCCACGTGGCCAAAGTATTTACAATTGACAATTCCACTGCGTACAGTCGCGTATAGTCTGTTGTACACATCCTTTTACCCTTACTTCTAATAATTAAGTTTCGTACTTTTACTATTATCTATTCTGTGGTTTCGTTGAGAAAATGTTTGTATGCTAAACGAAATGGCTGCCCACAGGAGACGTAAAAGCACAATATCATAATTCGTTCGTATTCTACAAGTAGAGTAATAATTTCACTATGACTTTAGTAAACTTAATGGAAGCAACATTCTTTCAGACGTATCATAAGTATTTGATCGTTTATATGACTAATAAATTATTTTATATAACAATTATGTATAATTTTTATTATTAACTTTTACGTTATTTCGTTAACTTACTACCAATCGTGATCTGTTAGGACTAATGCACGTAAAATTATTTATCCGCTGTAAAGCGGCGGTCACACGATTGAGATTCGGCCAACATTTGTTTAACACTTTGTCCAACTTTCGGTCAATGTGGCCAACACATTCGAGGATTGGAGCAATGAAAATGTATAACCACCACCGGAAATAAGTAACCAATTTTTGGATTTAATCACTGATAGTTAGGAATTCCAGGCCCGCCATTGATCGGTCTCGGCTGTCAGCCGGAAACCAATATTTGGTCCAACGACCGTTTAAAAGTTCGTCAGTTAAAACTGCTACGCAATTGTTCGCCGAAGCCCGACAGTGTAGCCGCGATATTAAAACGAAACTATCAAAATCTTATCTATAGCCAATATGGCAAACACGTGACGCCTTTTGCTGTACTTATTTATAGTACTTATTACGTCTCAAATCCCTCGATTCAAACATTATAGTCTACACCTGCAGACTCACTACTCTTGTACACGAAACCAACACAGATTTTGGTAGCCAGCAGTGAAATTGAAAAAGGTAATTGGTTAATTCGTCAATCGACGCTGCGAACGACAGATCGGCCAATGAGTTGGCTCAAATGTAGCTACCTAATGTCTGTTATACAGTTTTCGACGACAGTGCGACACTTTTAGCTGCACTTACGTTTTTTATCATTCACCATTCATTATCAATTTCGAAGCCAATAGACACGATTTTTGATAGTTCTTTCTCAACTCTTGGATATAAGTTTTAGAGCATTAGGACCAGACCATAAACTATTAGAAACTTCATATGAATACTTATAATATGTTTTAGGGCAGTAAGGGGATAAACTTTGGGATTTTAGCGATATAGAGCAAGTCAACTGCAATAAGTTAACAAGCCCCCAGGGGTTAGTACCTTTGTTCGTATTTATATAAGTTAGAGAGAGGGCACGCCAGTCGCCTTAGCGCCGCCTGTGAAAACAAGCACACGCTCAATGTCACACTACTTTATTAGTCACTAAGAATTATATCAATTAAAATGATCAAGAAATGTTAGGATGATAAGACCCAGTTAGATTATGATTCGTTGGAACACACCCGTTTTAAAACATAAAGGGATAATAAGCTTTATTATAAGACTATAGATACCATACATAAATTATAATAATAGAGTATAAATACAAATATGTTAACTGTTAAGCATATTAGAATGCAAACTGCAAATTATGGCTGTTACATCACCCACAAAAATGCCTCAAACTATGTCAAAGCGAAGGTCAAACACCGCTCAAAAGCGTAAAAATCTTCAATTAGTCCTAAAAACTTTGGCAGCAATTTAGTCTCCGTAAAATATCAATCAATCTATAACTCCAAACAGAATAAAATGAGAATCGCGCTCATCTTGAATATACCGAGTTTATTTACTCTGTAGTTCCATCATTGTCCACAAAATAGGCGATATTATATTAGATTTAATTAACAGACACAAGCCAGGAAAATAAGACTTGCTGTTGCAAACACTGTTTAGACTCGGTAATCGCTTGTGTATTCAGCAAATCATTATTATAGAGTTGCTAATAATATTATAAAGCTTTCAATATCTCGCTAAATATTCGCAAGAAAGTGTCCAAGATAGGATTTGTGTGGTGAATGTAGACGGAATTATACATTCTCTTACGATAGTTGTACGATACACCACACCGTAAAGATCTCAAAATGGTCTATAGACAAATAAATGTGAAACACGTTATTGTCTATAAAGTTTAACGAATCCACATAATAATGAAGCCTTTCTCGTTTAATTAGAGTAGTTAAGGTGGTTCGCTTTTGATACTAACGTATTTTTCCATTTCTGGGCGAAGAGAGTTTAATTTTACACTGAAATGATTGTTGTTGGCTTTTATATTGGTCTTTATTTGCGGCAAATCACATTTAGGTGAAGAAAACCGTGGTTTAATAGCGAAACTAACATTTTTATTATTAGTATGGACTAAAATTTCATTTACGTTAATATGAAAATCGAACCAACTGAAGGCTACAAATCAACATCCGATCGCTAACCAATAACACGATTCGGATTTGAATTTCTATCTTTGTCAGTCTATTTCTATCTATCTACGGTTGGTGAGCCGTCAAGTTTAACATTATTGGACAACTAAGAAAATCTCCACCATTCCTAGAAGACTTAGAATACTCAGAGCTGAGCTTACAAATCGAGTTGTTTGTAGGTGTGCGTACTCACGTAGGTATGAGTGGAGCGGGCAGGCCGGTGCCGGCGGCCGGGCGGCCGGCGGGTGGGGGGGGCGCGGCGCCGCCGGGCCGGGAGGGCAGCGGGGGCGCGGGCCGGCCCGTGGCGGGGGGCGGTGGCGCCCCTCGCTGGCCCATGCCTCCCATGTTACTCATGCTCCCTCCCATCGAACCCATGGAGGCTGCTGGAAGGGTTTTGTATGCGTTACGAATTGATTGTTTGCGTTATAACACGGAACAAGTAATAGATATATTGGCATTATATTTAACCGCTTTTCACTAAATGCATATGAAAGTATATACGGAACCTACATCTTACCCCAGCCAGTTAAATTACCGATAAAAAAGTTTTCGCTGTCCAAAATATCTAAGTTCAAAGATTACCCAATAGTGATGGTAACTTTGAACGGCCAATTAACGAAATTATCTTCAACTTTTTTTTTAAATTCACCCTTTTAATCAAATGATTCTAAACTAGCTGCTGCCAGCGGTTTCTCCCGCGTGGATATATTGGATTTGGTTATGAAAGAACACTCATTAATCAATAAGACATAGTTAGACTGATACATTATTATTTTGATATCCGTGAAAATCTGAGAAAAGTATTCAATGTTACCCAACTTGGCTATACACCTACACTTGTTTACATATATGGTTTTACCTTGCTGTGCGGGGACGGCTCGGCGCGGGCCGCCGGGCGAGGGCGGGCTGAGGCGCGGGTTGGAATCGAGCCGGGACTCCAGCCAGTCGTTCTTGACAGGCGGCGGCACGGGCGTGCTCACGGTTGCCATGGAAACATCTCCGATGATGTGCAGCGCCTCTTTGCACGCATGGTACATACGCAGCATCTCCTCGCGCTTGAGAGCCTCTTCGGGGGATTCCTCCATCATTTGAGACTGGAAGCAATGATACATGAGGATGTTAGTTTCTGTTAAGGGGCAGAAAATGGCGCGCCGTTATCTCGCTCGCGCATATCAACACTTAATCACTTAATTGTGAAAAGTCGCATTCGGTGAAGTTGCTGGCATTGCAAGATTTAAACAAAAATTTCATTTTGATCCGTTCGAATTGATGTACGTAAACTTGATCCGATTAAAATGATACTTTTGCCGCACCTTTGTAAGTTATTTTTTCACCGAATGCGATTCTCATGATTAGTGATTTTATTATCTTCGAAAATGTTTACAGCGCGAGTGATAGTGGCGCGCCATTTTCTACCCCTTAGGTTGTCTATGGTAAGCCGTCGCAGACGTGAAGACATCTGCTATACATACTAGAAGATTTGCGTTTTTGGCGCATTATTTTTTGTACTTTTTTCATGAATGAAATTGTAACACGCACATGGGCGTGTTGCAATTAATTCAAAGAAGATATTCATTCAACATTATTATTTTCTTTAGGCTGATATCGATAGAAGACAGTGGTTTAACAATTAATCAGGCAAAACAATAAAATTATTTTTGTCGACATTCTCGATTAGACTTTTCATCTACCCTCATGAATTCTTAGACGATAAAATATTATACCTGATCGCCAGAAGCATACAGATGCGCGAGCAGCTCTCCGTTAATGAAATCTTTGGCGTTGTTGATAATCATCATCATTATCGTCTTGGGCACCAGATCACGCGTCGTCTTGGTTACGATGCGCATGTATGAATCAACCAAGTTGCGAATAGTCTCCACTTGCCGCTCGAGCTGTGGGTCCATGCTGCTTGTACCGGCACCGCTTTCGTTACTCTGAAAACAAGCAACTTAGCTTTGAGGTACCGTCCAAAAGTCAATTTGTAGAATGGCACTCCATTCTACAAATTGTTGTTTTTGGGCTAGATCGAGCGCTACTCGCTAACCGCGCCTTAGGTCTTTCATAGTGCTAAGGGGAGATGGCTAAAGATATGCATAGAATAAGTAACAGTTAGTATCGGGTAGAAACAAATGCTCGCTTTAACCCGCTACTAACTTTGGTCATCTCCGCTTTAGTGGATAATTAGTAGGCCTAACCTCCACACCCTATGACTCAAACTCCAGCCCACCTCGACTTTGTGCTACTCTAGTCTATGAGTTTTGGTTATTTTTATCAATTTCAGAGTCTATGCAGGCTACCTCTTTGCCGCCAATTGTAATTATAATTACTCTAAGATTAAAAATAACCAGAGGCAGACTAGAAAGGTAATAAAAAATATCACAACCTGTAGACTCGTTTAGCACTGAGTCGAGGTAGACTGGAGATTACGTTATAGAGTACGGGGTTATGAACCGTGCTATGATTGGTCTACTGGTGTACTATTTATGAAATGTTTGTTTCAATAATGCTTGTAGAAGCTTTCTTGCTTCCGTACTCTGCATCGGTCGTAAAAACGATATAGTCGTGATCTTATCCTAAAGTAATGCATTATTGAGGCAGCAAGTAGCGTTTAATTTATAAAGCATTGGTTCAAAATAGCTCAATTCGTTATGGCAACATTTACACGACAATCATTTCAAAGACAATTCAAAAAGCAGTTTTTAAAGAGCTATTACATATCGATATTTGGCCGCAGTAACTTTATTAAGAGTTTCACAAAAACGATAACTGAAAATAAAGCTAGAATACTTCTAGAGTCAACGATATTATTGTAACTAGTGATTTTTTACTTGAAATGCCTTTAAGTTGATTTAGTGTAAGTGTTGCCATTCTTAAAGCATCAGACGTAACGATAGCATGACGAAATAAAAATATTCTATTACACTACTTGAATACCGTTGAAATTGGCTGCCAATGTTACATAAAGCGAAAATGATCGATCATAAAAACAGAGCTACGTACACTAATAATCATTTATAGAATCAAACATTTAGAGGAACTCCTCATCAAAATGGAACTGTTTTCGAAAGTTGTACTATTATTTTTATAATTATCTTGTTCGTTATTGTTGCTAGTACAACCATAAAACATTTTACAAAGCCGGGACTTCGTCCCGCGTTCTTGGGATATTTTGGGTTAGAAGTTTTGACCAACCGAGCCAAAATTGCATGTACCATTGGGTCCAAGTGGGATGCACTATTATTATTTTAGCTAAGTTATACCTACTGATAAATACTAATTAGTTCTTAATATTGTTTTAAAACGGGATATTAACCGTAAATAAATACATATTAAAATAATAAGTTATAAATTCGTCTCTACAATTTGAATACCAGCGACGATAATGATTATAAAACTTCCTATATTTCAGTTTCCCGCTTGCTATTACTAATTTAAACCAATTGAATAACCCCAAATATTTGCTTTTATCTACAATACTCACGGACATTCACATTAGTAAATATTAAAAAAAACATACTTATATAAAAAACATGCTGTCAACGAAAACCGAAAAAAAAACCAAAACCCAATGATTTCTTCCACAAGATGATATAAATACAACGGTTCAAAATTCCTCTGAAACCTTTGTTATTCAAACAAAGCGATATTTTCATTGCTTGCGCTCATGCTTCAAATCTTTAGAAACTATACCAAACCACCTTCGAAATCCAAAATTTAGCAAACAAAGCTTGGAAATTCGAACCGACTTACTCTTTTATTTCTTTTATTTTCCTCAAGGGAAGGCGGAAACAACTAAAAATAAAAAAAATAAACATCAACATGCTAGCATGGTAGATATTATAAACATGATTTAAAAAAAACTCCATTGCACACTTCATAAATAACAAATGGGATGCCCAACAACCCTATAGCGATAAAATAAGTGATTACGCAATTCGCAATCAATCATGCGGCGCGAGTATAGAAGTCGGTTCGATAAATTTGTCGAACCGAAAATTTCGACAAATTTATCGAATGTTGCGAGTACCGAAGTCTGATCGTAAAGTATTGTAGTAGCTCTATATTCTCTTTGGATTCGACCTAGCTTTTCGATAACTTTTGTCGATTGTTTCGAGGCTCGATAAATCCCACTTTATCGATTTGACCTGTCCATTTTATCGAATATTATCGAATTTTATCGACCGAAAAGATCCGTACTTGCGCCGCTGGTCCACAAAATAAAAAAACAGTCAAAAGAAATTCAAAATTAAAATTTTAGGGCCAATAATTACATAGAGTAAGGACATTTACGTTGTCATATTACGAACTGCGCAACGAAATATCAGATTTCGCTAGATTATAATGCCGATCCCATGAAACACGTGTAACATAGTGCATTATGATAGCCCTCCTGCTATTTATAGATTAGAGATAAGGTCAGAGATCAGAGATAAGGTCATTAGGGCCTAAAAAACTGTGCATCAACACACATAAGTGCTCACAAATACTAAACTCGAGAGAGCTGTTTTGTTATGATCACTAGTTGTGAATGAACGCGTGAACAGCGAAAATACAAATCTAGCGAGATTGCATTGTATAATGCGCATGCGACGTTTTAATGCATTTCAAGAAACATCTTCAACAAATAAAATATAGTAAATATTATGTTACCACAAATAAAACATACAAATACATATCAATGTAACTGTATATAAAACAAAGGCAAGAAACAGATTCTATTCTTGAAATTCACCACAAGTGTGTAAGTTCTGCGTGTTTTGTAACTGTGTATGTAATCGTCTCACAAAGCCTTCATACACAAACCTCTGTTCCTTCACTCTGTATAGCATGGCAAAACAACAGATCGTATAATAAAACTGACATATACACCCGTATTAAAAGGTATAATATGCGGGTATATTAATAATATTATGAAGCAATAGATTTAGTTAAGCCGAAAGTACATAAAGGGAAGTATAATAAAAAGGAAGGGTAGTTATGAGGGCAAAGAAAGAAAATATAGAGAAAAAGAAATAAAGAAACACAGGCAGTACAGAGAGGTAGTTAGGATAATCGCGTGTATATACCTCGTCGCCATTGGCGGCTTCTGATGTCTTCTCTGGGTAGACGCCGGCGCGAAGGAAAGAGGCTTTCCAAGAATCCACATCGTCTTGTGTTTCACACGACAGTTCGAGCTGCTTGTAGTCCTGTAAACAAGCCATTTATTAATCTTACATCATCATAACCCTTACACACAGGGCCGGATTAACCATATCGGGGCCCCTAGGGAATGCACCTCTCGGGCCCCCTTTTCTAACAATTATAATATTATGCTATAGTAATTTGAAATGCGTTCTGAAATATGACGATTTAATATAAAAAACAACTCTATATTAATAATATTGTCATAGAGGGTTTGTTACACATAAATTTTCAAATTTAATTTTCACTCGAAGAAACATTTTCAATTTTTTCCCGGGGTGCGAGGCCCCTCGTCTGTGCTGGGCCACTAGGCAGTTGCCTACTTTTCCTTATGGATAATCCGCCTCTGCTTACATCAAACACCATTCCGTGGAAAAACGCTATCTTCGACCAGCTGCCTTATCAGCTAACAATCTCGTGTTCGTTTTCAATACCAAACCGATTAAAACCAGCGGTCACTAGTCTTCGTGTGGAAGGAATAGTCTAGAAGTTTCGCTGGTTATCATTTTCGAACGAACGTTATTAAAGAAATAAGGGCTTACAAAACGAAAAGAAGCGTAAACTATTGACAACTCTTTCCACACGAAGACTAGTGACCGCTGGTTTTAATCGGTCTGGTATTGAAAACGAACACGAGATTGTTAGCTGATAAGGCATCCGCATTGAAAGGACATTTTAGATTATGGTTTTTATAGCCCGTTCGATCTACAGACTCAACCTATTCAGTGCGCAGGGTAAGGCACAACCGGCCAAATATTTGCTATATTAGTACGAACTCTTCTGCGAGTGTTCGTCTATGTTGGTAAAACCGATTTGCTCGTGAAGTCTGCCGCCAAGCAGTAGTGTGCAAGCATTACTGTGTTCCGGTTTGATACGCAGAGTAGCCAGTGAAATTACTGGGCTTATGAGACTTAATACCTAATGTCTCAGGGTAACGAGCGCATTAACAGATAATTATTCGAAAGATATTTCTAGCTAGGGAGCGGGTGTGTATTGTATTATATGTATTAGTAAGGTGTTGGTGAAATAAAATCCCTCAAGACATTTTCGTAGCAAGCACTTTTTAAACTAGTTAATGAATTAAGTCTGACCTTGTAAACGTTCCTGCCCTCAGGGTTGAACAAAGCGAACATGTGCCTACGAGACATGAAGCCTTGCTCCAAATCCCTCAGCTTCAGTCCATCTAACGGCAGCATATACTTCTTCTCGCGTTCTTCCTCATCTTTGAACCAGGATATGCTCTCGGAGGTCAGCACGAACCAGTAGTCACGGGAACCACCTGGTAACCGGTACAAACTGGTTTTACAAAATTATTAGACTTAGCGAGATCGCGCACTAGACCCTTCTACGTTCTTTGACATTGTACACCAAAAGATAAACGACATACACAATATCAATGTCAATATCAGTCTAAGGTTCCCTAGGGCATGGCGATAAATATGACAAGTCGACAGTACAGTTCAGTTTTTTAGAGCACTTATTATCTTAAATGTTTCCAGAAAGAGATAGCGCTATGCTAAACTGTACGGCACAGAGTGACGAATCTAGTCTTTTTTATAAGGTACACGAGTTCACAAATAGCACTAAGCCTCTGTAACTAAGTCTGGGATATCATGATTTTAATCTTTCCTAATCCCGTCTTTGAATACAATCGATGTACCATATTTAACTATAATCTGGCCTTTCTTAGTGCGCGATCCACTCACGACAAATAGTACGCGAACAAATGTTTGCAGATGCGTCGCAATAACTACTTAGCCGCTACGCTACAGAGATGAATCACTCACCAACTGCGTCACATAGGCAAAATATTGAAAATTAAAATAAATGGATCAAATTGCTTATGCAAACGTCCCATATTATAGACAACATAGCAAAATACTGTTTTGATACACACACAACCAGACACCAATGTGTGCCAAACAAAACCAATGTTTGCACGTATTTGGGACAGGTTTAAAAAGTTTTAATGCTCAAACAATTTTGTAGATAAATGTAGAGGAAAACTTTAAGGTTTTTTTCGACTTCGCCAACTGACTAATATTATAATTGCATAAATTTGGAATGTTTGTTACTTTCCTACTGACTTCGCCAAGTAACTAATAGTTATTGTAGTAATTCAAAAATTTTTCAATCACACCGAAACTTCAATAATTGAAGAGATGATATGAAAATTGGTATGCAGACAAAATAATAGTTTGCATCAACACATCGGGCCGCTTCTTCGAACAATAACAATTATTCCTCTACATTTACCTTCAAATTAAACTGTAACAAAGGAGTTTCCGCATAACATGATTCCGTTGTTTACCTTTCATAATGCCCAAGTTGTGAATGCACATGTACCCTTTCCTGATGACCTGGTTCCCGAGCGCTCGGTGGCCGGACTTGGAAGAGTTCTCAGATTGGTTCTGGGCGCTGGGAGCAACAAATTGACTATGTTGTACATTTAAATTTATATCCGTCTCTCTTTTAGAAGTTGGATCAAGCATATACAATTTAATCTGTCGACTCGTATTATCATTATGAGAATACAGTCAAGATATGTTTCATCTGAATTCTCCACACAGTTCGACAATTCTATTTTCTCGTTATTATAACGTGACAAAATGAGCAGATCATTCGTCTGATGGTTAGCGCCATACCCGCACATATACAATATAACAATTGCAGTGCCATCCAGAACTTTGAATTTCAAAGCACTGCAAAGCTCTACACCGCGCTCATCACTTTGAGTTATCGGCTCTCAGTCACATATGCACGGTAATATAGTTCGTTCCTTCAACATAGATGGTTTTAATGGTATTGAAAATTTTGAAGGTTATTGATTTATGTGATGGTTTATACGAGCTTATTGCGAGGCCATTTTCGACAAGATAAAAGTGTCGCATTGTATGACAAAATACGATCAATAAACATTATACATACATATTTCCTTTAGCAGCTTAGCAAGAATTAGTCATTGCTAAATGAAGAGGATCAAAAACTTACACACTCATAATTCAAATACAATTCAAGTTCATAAAAATACTAAACATCTACAAAACAGTCTCGGCAAGAGATTCAATTTAAAAAAAATCCGGTCATTGAACAAGTGGCGACAAAATGATACAATTAAATTACTCCGACCATAAAACAAGTGACACAGTCAAAATATTGCAGCCACAAAAAAGTAACGATCTAACAACAATACAGTTAAAAATGTTCCGACCATAAAACAAGCGACAACACAATGACATAGTCAAAATGTTCCAGTCAAACAAGTTACGAGTGAAATTAGTGATAAAGATAAAATTTCCCGACCGAAAAGCAAGTGACGACACAGTGATATAAAACAAGTGACGAGTGACATTAGTTATAAAGCTACAATTTCCCGACCGAAAAACAAGTGACGACGCAATGATATAAAGATTTAAGAACAAGTGACAACACAGTGACACAGTCAAAATGTTCCAGTCAAACAAGTTACTCCACAGTGAAACAAAGACGCAAGAATATAAAACTCAAACAATCTAGCATACTCACTTTGCGAATCCAATAAAGTCCTCGTGATTGGTGTTCATGTACGCCAGTTCGCAATCGATGAGCATGACCAGCTGTTCCTTGCACTGTTGCTCGCGTGAGCGCACGTGAGACATGATGATGCGCTCGGTTTCTTCGCGGAGGCGAGGGTAGCGGTTCATCTGTAAATAGAACGTTTTATATTTATACCACAATTTCTATATTTGTCCAATAATGGAAAAAAACTCGGCGAATTATTTATTTATTTATTTATTTACTCAATCCACAGGTCTTAATAAAACTTAGAACATCTTATTGCAGGCTTAACTTACAGCCAAAGAAGGATTGACATTATATAGAATGGAATAACAATAATATTTTTAAGGTAGATCAGCGTGAGTACACAATAATTACACTTAGGCTAGGTTCCTTGTAAACATTGACAATATGTAGGTATTTAGGTAAGTATAATACTTATAAATTCTAAATTAATAATATAAGTATAGGAAATTTTAAATTAAAGAACCTTTTAAATCAAAGATGCTTGGGAGACTCTTACATTTTGCATAGATTTGCGAACGGTATTTTTGGGAGTGAATTATTAGAACAACTCAATTTTAAGATACCTACTCGCTCAATGCGTTGTAATTAGATTTTGGGGTTACAGTGTTATGTTACAAATAAGTGTTATTAAGTGTTATTAAGTTACTATTATCTATAACTATACCTATATAAATAAATAAATGCCAACTAATGACAACAATTATAGTGATCAGATCACTAATCAATAACATGATTCGAATCTGAATTTCTGTCTATGTCATTGGTTGGTGAGCCGTCAAGTTTGTTTACATTAATGGACCAGTATAGAAAACTGTTGTATAATTAGGATGACCTTTTGTGGAAGTCACCAAACTTAATGGCCGGATGGAGTATCCCCGCTAGACCTACAATTTACTGTAGCACAGGACACTGGTCAATATTCACACCGGCCAAAAAGTTTGGTTATACCTTTGGTCTATACAGTATACACACTTACTCTCTCAGTGCAAATGCGGACGACATTGGAGAGCTCCTGAACAACGAGGTCCACGCACTTGATACACGGCTCCTTCAGACGAGTGATCTGCTTCTTCACGATAGCCTCGAACGCCATGTCGGGAGTGAACAAGCCCACCTGAGCACACAGACAATTTGTAACAAAGCAATAAGATATGCCTATACTATGATTTCAATAGTGTAAGTGTGTTTGTTGGTTTGTCCTTCTGGCACGCAATAACGGAGCAATGGATCGACGTGATTTTTCGCATAAATATAGTTTATGGACCGGAGAGTCTGCTTTTTATCCCGGAAAATGCACGGTTCCAGTGGGAATGCGGGTGAAAACCGCGGGTGGAAGCTAGTAACTTTATAAATTGTAGTCTATCTGTTATGCTGATGTATAAGCTGTATTACTGTAAAGTTTCATCAAAGTCCGTTCAGGAGTTTTTGCGTGAAAGAGTAACAAACTTCCATACATCCATCCTCACAAAAATTTCGCAAAAGTGGGATGGCAATATTTACATCCCAAAATTATGCCAATCAGTGGGATTTGAATTTGACCGCATTCTTCCACTTTTAGTGACTTAATAATGGTTGCTCCTATCAGTGGGTTCTAAAATAATTTACTGTACATTTTATGTTCGATTCAACTAATAATAATTGTGATGTTATATTTTCGTTGTGGTGTGCAACAATTTGTATCATTCTAAGCAAAATAGTCAACATTTGTCTCAAACAACAACAAACTTTCACACTCACTTGGATTAGGATTCTGTGTCGCAGGTGATATTGTTAACACACACAGATACGCAACACATACACCCAAGACCCAAACTTCAATAACTTCAACTTTTGACCCAAGAGAACAAACTTCATACTAACCACACAAAGTTTGCTCGACCGGAGATCGAAACCAATTCGCTTTACAGCGTTACTATCGACTTAGCCAAGAAGCCTGTTTTAATCTCTTTAAAAACGCGGTCTTACAAAACTTACCCTAATACCGTGAATATTTCTGATAGCGAACGCGATCTCCCTGCGCAGTTCCTTTTCGTCAAACTCCATCTTGACGATTTCGAAGGGGAATCTCTCGTGGAACAAGCGGTTGATCTTGGCACCGCCGGACAGCTCGTTAGTGTTGATCTGCGCTGAGCCGGACCCTTCGATTGTGCGCTCGAAGTCCGTTTGCAGAGTCTGGATCATTCTGGAATAATAAAATGTTTTGTGCCTTACTTCAGGGTCACGAACATAAAGGGTTTTTAAATATTTTCAGTCATATTGCAATCTTTATATCCATATGTAATTTTTAGCTCCATGCATCGAGGAACTAATCCCTAGAGATGCAGTGACGTTTGGTTTGCACTAAATAAATTCCACCATTTTTGCCTAGACATAACGCGCTCTGATTGGCTAAGCTACCGCCTCGCGCCGATTCCCCCTGCGCTGATACGCTGATATGAATTATAGCAAAAGCAATATATTGTTGTAAGATCGTTTAGTACAGTATTTCATCTCTCGTGGTTAGCATCTCGATGGCTCCATGACATGAGACTAGGCCGTTATGTTATAGGATACTTTTTGTTCGTCTATAAATATACAGCCTGAGTTTGAATTGGAGGGGGTCTATCTACTCCTGAAGGTCGACAACATGTGTTTTACAAGTTTTTGAAATTCGAAATTTTTCATTGAAGAAATGGCATTTAAAATTTGCATCACAATTCTAATACAGAATTTTCGGGCAGCCCTATATCATCTGATTCACTCATAACTATGAATGCTGTTAAATAATGATGTTGATTACAAGAGACTTAGAAACAATTCCAGAAAATGCCTCGCACTTCACTTTTGAAGAGAATTTATTTTTTGTAAGGAAATTTAGAACGACGTTTTTTCAAGTGAGGTTCTCATAACATGTGGACAACCATGGTCCTAATCACCCTCTTCCGGGATAACATACCAATTCAAACACACCCTGTATTATATCCTTAATCCTTATACACAAGCTACATTGTAGGAAGCGATTAAAAAAAATGGTAGCTAACATAGTTTAGTCAGCCTCCGTAAAAACATTTTCAAACTACTTTAATTTGTATCCTTCTTGATATCATTTTCGTTACTAACTAATAATGCGGATGTCCAAGAAGCTATCATTCGCTATCGTCCTTTGCTATCATTTAATATGGGGGCGCTAAGGTCTGCACTGACATCCCGCTTGGGATCTATTGTATTTCTTAGATGTTATAAACTCACTGCAGCATAGCCTTAGTCTTGATAGACGGATCGTCAGGCCTGAAGTGCTTGTACTGGTCGACATCCTTCTCTAAAGTCAACAGCTGTTTCTGCAGCTTGTCTCGAAGGCCTGGGAGCGTGTCGCGGATGTGATTGGTCAGTTGCTGGTTCAATACTCGCTGGAGGTACGGAGTGCCGAGACGTTCCGCTAGATGGCGGTACGATGGGTGGCTGGAAACGGAGTTCTTAGATTAATGTGTGTATTTCTTTGTTCGCCGTTTAAGATATGGGCTGGTATTTGTTACTTGGGATGATGGTTTTTGTAGTTCAGTACTAAGGTCATTGACCTTAGTTGTGTACTGAGTCAGGACCTAATATTTTACTGTTCTGATTCCTCTTTTATGACGTTATATTTAATGTAACGGGTGTGTTGTTAGAAATTAAATTAAATGTCTTTCTAGTTTCAAAGTTCCTCTTTGGAAAATCTACTGGTGATAAAATACAGTAATAATGTAATGGCAAAGAATTAGTCCCGTCCTTTTGGAATGTTTTAACTTATATTTTTATTTGTATATACGAAGGGATGGAATGTTACTACTTACTAGCATGTTACTAGACTTTTTAAAATGTAAGTACCTGAGGAAGAATTTTCTTTCAGCCGCAAGCGCGGCCGAGATGTCCTTGCGTCCGTCGATGTCCTTCTGCGAGCGGTTGACGACGCCGATGTATCCGCGACGCAGCGGAAGCAACTTGTTCTCCAGCACATCTCGTGCGTCTGTACCCTCGTCCATCAAATCCAGCTTTGTGATCACACCAATTGTGCGGACACCTGACGGTTACGAGAGTATATTTATATCATTAATAGGCCATTGGGTCTGTTCTTCTTGCTTCCGGACGTCTGGTGGTGGAACTGATGTAGCCGTGATCACGCCCGTAATGGGACAACAAAGGATCCGTACACAAATGAAGCTGCCTTATTCTTTTTAGGGTTCCAAAGATATAAAAGATAGATATATGTTAGGGTACCATAAACAAGAAACTGTTATAATATTGTTCAGTCTGTCTGTCCATTGTAAAGTTAGTCCAAGTGTGACAATACATTACTGTCCATAATATCTGTTTTCGGATACCATCCAGTAAATATATAATGGACATATTTTTTATTGCACAAACTTATAATCCATAACTTCAGTGGGCCATTATAAACACTCTCATTAAAAATTGTTTTGTCTATGAACATTAATTTGTTTGCAATGAGACACCTATTTGTTTTGATGTTAAAGTTATTGCGGAAAGAGCTTTTCTTTTGTAGTCGAAAAACATTTATTAAAGTGTCAGAAATTCGCTGTGGTGGGTGTACCGCACATACCATTAAACCTAGGTCTGTGGTAATGACTCTTCCCCTTCATGGCACTTTGTTGGAATTGTGAAATGCGAATACATCAATTACCTTGAGGGTCTACCTCCTTGGCAAGTTTGAGAGCGTCGCTGTTCGCTAAGTCGGTGTTGGCGGGCGTGACTGCGAGGATGAGGCATGACTCGCGGCGGATGAACTGGAAAATCATTCCCTTGATCTGCTGCTCAATGTCCACCGGCTGGTCACCGATGGGCACCTTCGTCAGGCCGGGCAAATCGATCAGCGTCAGGTTGAGCACTGAAAGTGACACCCACGGAATTAGACAGTGATTAAATTAGGTACATATTCAAAATTAGCAAGTTGAAATGGCGATGGACAGCCACATCGCTCGCAGCACCGACAACCGATGGGGAAGGAAAGTTCTCGAGTGGCGACCACGAACATGAAGACGTTATGTAGGCCACTCCACCCATAAGATGGACGGACAACCTGATCAAAACCGCGGCAGGGAACCATTGGATGCTAGAGGCGAGTAGCCTATCCAAATGGTATTCTATGGGGGAGACCTATGTTGAGGACATCTAATAAATAATAATAAAACGACTGAGCAGAGATTTCTTTTTGGCGCAACATTAGCGCCCGTTTAATAACGGTTGATAAGTTTTGTGACTGTCGGACTACTATTACAATTTTCTACACCACTGTTATAAATTAGTTTTCACCTTATATTTTTCTCTGTTACTATTCGTGAGAACCTATAATTGGCTTTCTAATGTTATGTTAGTTTTATAAGTTATTGTAATACAGCTGTTGGTTTTCCTTAAAAATAAATAAATAAATAAATTATTGGATTGGTATTTAACTTTTATGTCCATATAACTGCTGCTGTGAGACCAATATTGTGAGTCGAGTCGCATGTACTATTTGAATCACAATTTGTGACTCGATTCGCAGAAGAATCGTTGGTGGCTTATTACTATGACTCCGTACAGTGTGACCATCATCGTATTGAATACCTAGCCTGTACAAGTAAAGAAAACCAGGGGCTGGAATTATGCCCTGATGATCCGCGTGGAGGGAAACAACCTCGATGCCGAACCTAGCCCGGCCTAGGTCAGGGTTGATGATCATGTGCGTGTATGACGATAAGGTGCAACAATCATAAAGGTCCATACAAAAATAAGCTGACACATAAACCAACAGTACTTCATTCAACCTTAAACACCAAATCGTCAACAATTAATTACATGACCAAAAATATCATTCAATTAGTACCCATTGTGAGGGGAAAATAACAAACCGGACATTATTCATTAAAAGAAGACAATGCGTATAGTAGTGCTGTCTGACATGTATTTAGTTAGAATCGTGCGCCACAGTACTACAGCCTTCCTTCTTGCACGAACCATGCCTATATGAGTCAAACTGATTATAGCCATGTATGTTCCAAAAGGTATTTAGCATTTGAATACTAAATTGCCTTATATCCTTATTTATGCAGTAATGGTATATTGGTAATACCGTATTACACAACCTGAGTTTCAATGGTATGTTATGCCCAAAAGGGGTCAACCTACTCATGGAGATCAACATTTGTTTTACGAGAATGGGCATTTAAAGTTTACGTCAGATTTCTACTACAGAATTTCCGGTCAGTTCTAGATAGTATATAGTATACTGCCCGGAAATTTTGTAGTAGAAGTGAATCAGCTGATCTCAGCTGATTCACTTGAACTACGTATGTTGCACTTTGTTGATAAAAGAGACATAGAAACAATTCCAGAAAATGCCGCGCTCTTCACGTTTGAAGTGAATTATTATTTGTATGGAAATTTGGAATGACGTATTTCCAAGGGAGGTTCTCACAACTTGTGGACAACCATGGTCCTAATTCATCGCTTTAAAGTAATTTTACTTGTATTTTTAAAAACTAATACAAATGAACATTTCCATGGTTTAATTAGTGTATAATACGCAGCTATTGTCTTAAAATAAAGCATGAATCAATACGTTAGTCACCTAGATGTTTAATTAGATAATGTTTTATCTTGGCAGTATACCCTGTATTATACCTCTTGTGTAGTAAGCCAGTTTGTGAATCAGACAAACACATAAGTACCTATACTTGTATAGTGTGATAAGGATAGATAAGGCGAGATTTATGGCGAAGCTATGATGCTTTGTACATGCAAGCTGGTGTTTTGATGTAAACATGATCGTATTAACAGCGATAATGTATTAAGTAGAACTTTAACAGTGAAACTGGACTTTTCCACAATGCTATTGTAATTACGACTACAATTTATATAAAACTAGCTTCCGCCCATTTTTATAATCTTTATAAATTGTTTATGTGTTGTTCTGATGTATAAGCTATATTACTGGAAAGTTTAATCAAAATAGGTTTAGTAGTTTTTGCGTGAAAGAGTAATCTTTCATGAAATACTTATATTTTCACATGTCATGCAAAAATCGGCTTACGAGCAAAATTAGCATTGTATCGTTTTTATTTTTTTTAAAACCATAAACAATATACTTACATTGTTAAAATATCAAATTAACTAAAATTATAAAAATTAGTTAGCATGTCCAGAACTATGTCATTCGAATATTATTAGGAACACATGTCAAAAGTATAAAAACAACAACAAGTCAACAACAATCAAGATTTCAATAATTACTTAGCATAATAAATCTTCCAGCCTGTAAAAACTATTTCATTACATACAAGTATAATGTTACCAATACTAGTGACTACATAAATCATCATTCAAAGATAAAACCGGTATGTGATGAGTAAAATAATAATTATAGTGCCTTTTATCCAGCAGGTAAACGTAAGCAAGTAACCTTGCGAATACGCATCGGGCGGCCATTGAGCATGTAGGTCACTATTAAAAATCTCGTTACGCGTACGTTCCGTCTTGAAGCTACGCACCACATACAGATGTATAAAATGTGTATACTACTTGTATATACCCAAAGCAGCTAAAAGAATTGTCCATAATATAGAACTAGAACTTTTGACAACATCGTGTGATAGATGTTCAAGCTGGTTTTTTTTAATGCTATTTGGTAACGAGACAGGCTGGTCGTTTGCCTGACGGTAAGCATAACGCCGGCCCATAACAATTGCAGTGCCACTCAGAACTTTGAAACACAAAGGCCTGCGCGGCACTGCAGTGCGCTCGTTACCCTGAGACATTAGGTATTAAGTCTCATAAGCCCAGTAATTTCACTGGATACTCTGCTCATCAAACCGGAACACAGTAATGCTTGCACACTACTGCTTGGCGGCACACTTCACGAGCAAAGAGGTGGTAACAACCCAGACGGACACTTGCAGAAGAGTTAGTCCTCCCACTAACAAGATGAAGATGAAGCTGATGGCCTCAACTTCAACGTCGCGCAAGGATTGCGGATGCGCCGCTATATGCACAAGCTCGGGCTAAGCTTCTCGTTGCTTTATAGGTTGTATGACCACTATCTCGCCTGATCTTAAGAAACGATGTGGTTGATGGGGAATAAGCCAAACTTAAGATTAGCACTAGCTCTCAAGTTCAACTCCCGGAACGCACCACTAGAGGCTTGGCGTCAGATTTTCAACCTAAGTGCGGTAGCTAAAAGGACCGATTGCAATGTACCAATATCAACAAGTTTCACTTAAGGCGCTCTTTTAGGCATCATTCTTTTGTATTCAAACAACGATGAAAATGGCGATGCGTTTGCTTTTAGTTCAAGGTTATTTCGTAGTTTTTATTTAATTAAGTAAAGAGACACCATAAAGTTTAAATATTTTTACATGTCTCTAGGTGATTAAATTACCTTTTTTTTGGTAAAAAAATATGATAGTTGTCGCTCAAAATATTGAGCATTCCGAGACAAAAGAAATTTTTCGGGGTCTCTTTGCCATTTTTTTACAAGTCTCTGGGCCATTTCTATGTAATATTTTATAGATAAAATCTTTTATATAAACACTTAGCTATACTAGTGTATTTTTTTCTTGCTTGTATTATCTACAATGAAAACGGAGATTTGTGCGATGAAAAATGGGAGTTTTTCGGACGTTTTGCTTTAGCCGCGCCTTAATGATGTCGTCGATTGTATTAGAACACGTATCGTAACTATCTTAGCATTAATCTTGCATAATTATAATAGCGCAGCCACTTTTGTAAGACAAACAGATGTATCGAAAACAATGCGAACTGCTACGTACGAACTATTCCGAACCTAGATAACGCTATCTACTCAGTGAATTTGAGTAATATCTTTAAATTGTATATCAAGAACTTTGGATTCGATAGACACCAGAGTTTTTTTGCGACCAGACATAGCCGTACATTCAAACATACATTAGGTATATTTTGCAGAACTGTTTTAGTTTGGACTCTAAAAGCCTTTACTTACAGTGCGATCCCTAACAATTTATCGTTAGGATCTACTGTGCGACCCAGGAAATTGGAACGTAACAACGAGTACGACACGCCTACTTGCTACTTACGACGTTCCAATTTGCTGGCTCGCGGTAGATTGTAACGACAAATTGTCAGATTGGACCGTGAGTAGAGGCTTGAAGTTTTGGAACGCTTTAGAGCACAACTCGATTACCTTCTTTAGGCCCATCGTCTACGGAAGAAGCGAGGAGCGGAGACGCGGTTTGCACGTACGAATGTCAAGTTCTTACAAACATTCATTCTTTATTCTTATAACATTACATGCATCCGAACTATCCGTACTATAATAAACGCGAAAGTGTGTTTGTACGTTTGTCTTTCTTTCACGCAGCAACGGAGCAACGGATCGACACTATTTTTGGCATAGTTTATGGACCGGACAGTAACATAGGCAAATTTGTATCCCGGAAAAATACACGGTTCCTGTGGTAATAGGGGTGAAACCGTGGGTAGAAGCTAGTTAGATAATATAGCAGTACTAGCTTTTGCCCGCGGGTTTCACCCGCGTTCCCACAGGAACCAGACATTTTTCAGAGAAAAAGTATCTTATGGTACTCTCCGGTCAATAAACTATATCTATGCCAAAAATCACGTCGATCTATTGTTCCATTGTTGCGTGAAAGAAGGACAAACCAACAAGCTTACAAACACCCTTTCGCATTTATTATAGTATAGATACGGACTAGCTGCTGCCCGCAGTATCATCTGCGTGGAGATTCGTAGAGGAATCCGTGCATTTTTTTTTTCGGGATAAAAAGTATCTCTCCTATGCTACTTTTATGCGAAAAATCGCGACAAATCGTTGCTCCATTTCTTTGTGAAAGGACAAAATATCAACACACCATACAAACCAATCACACTTTCGCATTTATACCGATATTACAGATAGTACTGATATCCATCGTCGCTCCTGAAAAAATCTAGATATTTTCGTGTAAACTAAATCTAGTAGGTAAGTATAAATGGTTTTTAACTTCACAACAGTTTAGTAGCGGTTTGAGCTAAAGGATATTAAAATAAGGTTGTTAACCTGCGGGGTGCTATGCCGGGTAACCTCCACGCGGTGCACCCTGGGTACCCGTCAGCAACATCTCCTGGTTGACTTTTCGGTCCCGGAGGGGTTGCTGACGGGTAGCTGATAACCCGGCGAGGTGGGCCCCTCCGCGTGCCCCTCTGAAGGGGTCAGCAGAGGGCTCAGCGGATGGGGCATATGGGCTGAGCGGGGCCCGAAGGCCGCAGGGAGGGACTTGGGCACAGGAGCGCCGTGCGGGTAACACGCGCGCTCCAGAGTCATTGGACGGAGACGAAGCCGAGGTGGGGCGCGCTGTCGCCAAGGAACCAGGGGATCCACCGCTGGGGTATGCGTGTCCCCGAACGCTCCCACGGGGAACCCACTGCTCCCACTGGTGCAGCGCGCCAAAAATGGACGAAACAAAGGAGGAGAGATGGCAGGCGGAGCACTGGTGGTGTTGCCGGCCCTGCAGGGAGGCCGGGGTCCAGAGGCCTCGGCTGGAGGGGCGACACCTCACCGCCTGCTGTGCAAGCGAGGGAGGGGGGGCTGGCGGCCCGTGGAGGCTGCGGCTGGCGGGGTGGCCCCCCGCCGTTTGCACGTGCTTGGGGACAGGTGGATTGCCTGCTGTACCCACGGGTAATTCACTGATGTCCCCAAGCACGATCCCCGAACCGGGGATACCCCACCGTAAGCGGTGTGTGGGCACCGTGGTGGCTGGGGGTTGGAGGCGACTTGTCCCGTTCTCTTTCCCTCTCGCATGGAGCGTTGGGGTCAGGGATCGGGACAATAACCGGAGGGGACCCCGCACTGCACATTACCCATGGCGGTGATGCGCATGCGGGGTGGGGTCGGATAAGGGGTCTCTACTCCTTCTTCGGCTCCTGAGGCCCAGAGGGTGGACACGAGGGAGCCCACCCTCAGCTTTTGGGCCTCGAGGTGGCGCGCGCGTGTTCCCGCGTGCCCCTTAGGGAGGTGGATACGGCGATGGCGTACGTGGAGTACGTTGTCGCCGGAGGTGGGGTCCCACAACTGGGACCAGCGCGTCGCCGGGCCGCGGTTGGCTATTAACATGGGCCCGCAGCCCGGCATTATGGCGCAGAGGAGGAACACACGTCGGTTTTTTAGTTGGTAGGTCGGCCTCATTAGCCGGAGTCCAACATAACCACCACGCTGCCCTCGCGGCTGGTGGTATCCATGAGGATTTTTAGCGACGTAAAAAAAAAAAAAAAAAAAAAAAGGTTGTTAACCTGACGCCTACCGCGTCTGTGAATGGCTCTACGTAGGTACTTTTTTATAATAACGGAAACTATAAAAAAGTTAGTTGCACCGGAAAACAATCCGACGTAATTTAGATAGAAATTACACTGACCGAACGCGAAATATAAATTGTTCTTAGCCACCAAATTAACTGGAGTTCATTGTCATACATCCACACGAATAGGTATTTTAAATTGTAAAGTATAAAATCACGTCCTTCTACTATCTACTAGCAGTAGTTTAACCGGTAAGTGGATTACCTAATAACTTACAACTTAGAGCTAGCCTAATTCTAGCCTTAGCAGGTTCGATCGCAAGTATCGCAACGCATCACTTTACCTCGTATGAGGTAGTGGTCAAATACTCTAAAAAGTAGAATATAAAACCTAACTCCTGTGGACCTTTTTTACTTGGACTGGACTGGATCGTATGAGATTTTTTAAAGAAGTTGACCATGCTTATTGCTTAGAGCTCCCACACACGAGCGCTCCAATCCACAAAATTTGTTGTATTGTTGTTTTATTACCTAGCAACCCTACTTGCAGCAGGTGAGGTAATATAAGCTAAACATATACAGAGAAAGGTATTTCAAATTCTCGTTCAAATTCTTGGGCTGGCTTAAAGAGAGAATGCGTTTCTGAGTATCAGGAATAACAAATAAGTAGAGAACAAAGAAGCCGAGCCAAATCTCATGGGCGAAACAAAATCCTCCAGACTTCGCTGCTCGGCCACGGGCCACGTAGTGAGAATGGAAGACGAACGGAAACCTTTACCTGTAGTTTTATTCGCACTTCAGTTTTATTTATTCGTAGTTTATATTTATAAACATGTTCACGGTTAACACAAAGCCTATTGTGAACAACATTGTATAGAAAAACAATTCTAGCTCAGCTCCATAGACATCAGAATTCAGAAGACGGTTCTCTTGTAAAGCCACCAAAGTAAGCCGTCCTGAGTATATCAAATGTTATGGGACAACATTAAAAGCAGATATACTGATGTAGTTTCCAAGTCAGGAAGGGTCGTCAGAAAAAATCTACGTAGTATTTTTTATTTCAAAAATATAGCTATAGATTGAAGCATTTGTAACTGAAAAGTAACTACGTAGGTATATGTTTGTACGTAGGTAGTTTCTAATTTTGATTATTATTTTTGTTAAATGTTATTTTTGCTGGTCCCAAATGTGGGACCCCACCTCCTGCGACAACGTAGGTATTCCAAGTACGCCATCGCCGTATCCACCTCATAAAGAGGCGCGCGGGAACACGCGCGCGCCTCCTCGACGCCCGAAAACTGAGAGTGAGCGCTCTCGGGTCCACTCTCGGATCCACTCTCTGGGCCTCAGGAGCCGACGAAATACTAGGGACCCCTTCTCCGACCCCGCCCCGCATGCCCATCACCACCACCGGTAACGTGCAATGCGAGGTCGCCTCCGGTTATTGTACCGATCCCCGACCCCAAAGCTCTAAGCGAGAGGGAAGGAGAAAGGGATATGTCGTGACAAACCCCCACAGAACATGTCACTGCTTCAGTTAGAATTAGCTGTTTTAAAATTAGATTAAAACGATGGATTGTCGAGCAAACGTTCTACAGCTTTGATGAATTTAGTAATTTGATATAATTATAAATTTTTATATTATTGGGATTTAAAATTACTGACATTGCGATTCAAATTGTGTATACATTTTATTTTTTAAATTTTTTACTCTTTAAAACTGACATGAATATTTTGGTTGTTTGGTTTCTTGTTTGTAATAGAATATTCTTTATTTTTATTTTATTTAATTTGACGGTTTTGCACTTAATCATTATTAATTTTGTAACATTGTATTATTTCTAAGATAGTACATGATATTATTATTTATTACGATACCTACTATGAATTGACTTATAATATGACCAATTAAGAATAAATGATTATGATCATGAATTTCTGTAATTCCTAAAGTCAATAGATTAACGAGTGAATAGGAGACTCCTAGGCAAGCGAGTGATGGCAATTATTATTATTTTATATACTCGAAAAGAGAGATGTTTATTACACTAAACCAAGATATAGAACTGGCTTTCAAAGGGTGCTGTCAGAACACACCTATTAGTTCTTTAGCTACGTTAGTGGCAGCTTAAACGGTAGCAGTGCGAGAGACTCATACAGAAATTACATATTCGACATTTTTATATATCGCCATAATATGACATATCAATTCCGTTTCGCAGCGGAAGATCGAAATTGTGTCGTTTCATTATTGTTATTAAACAAGATAAGATTGTCGCGTTTAGAACAACGCGGCCATTGACACACATTCCATAGATTTTAAAACAGATAAATGTATTATCATTTGTCTATATGAGGCTTATGTCCAAGTAAACGACTCAAGCAAAGCAACTTCGTTTGCTCCGCTATTAAAATTAAGAATTTTAAAACGCTTTTTGCTTGGGCTTTCATTGTGAAGGAAAACATTGTGATGCAAACATAGCATAATTTGTTCCACCTTAATAAAAGTAGCCTAATATAAGTAAAACTTTGATTTGTAGCAGGACTAGCACTTAACAGGGCTATCACAGTTTTGTCAACGGCACATGTAAAATAGACCAGAATAAGAAAACTACTTACCATTGGGCGAGTAGACGCGCAAGTTGATCGGCACGGGAGATATGCCTTTGTTGGATCCGGTGATACGATCCGTCTCCCCTTCGATCTCGCTGCGGACCTCATTGAAGTCCACAAACTTCTTTCCTTTGCAATGCAAGAACTCCGCATATTCTGAAAGAGAAATATTTTGTACGTTTTCCGCCTGTTGTGTGTGGAAATATTGATAAATGTTGGCGAAGCGAAATGATAGGATGAAGTCGCGTTCCCTTCTCTCAGTCTACCTCAAAGGACTGGCGTATTATTTTAGTCGAATGAACAGAGAATTGACCTTACAAGTGGATTCAACAAAGCCTCACAAATCACAATACTGTCTTAATAGACAGTATGGATATAATTATCCAAGATGTCAGTAGAGGCCGTGCCAGCATGAATAAGTTTATAAGTTGGTCAAATTATTTAGATATTTTTACCTGCATTTGCATTTATGAGCTGCAGGATCAATGGGCGGCGTGTCACAATACCAGATCCGCGAGGTAAAAAGTCTCTGAAACAAGAAATTTCAAATTATAATTCTTAGTGCAACTGCATATTTTAGTTTGCCTACGTAAGCCACATACAAGGATTTATTAAATCCTTCTTCAATGTCCAAATCGTTGACCTTATCCACATTGGTTTGCAAAATTGCATTACATATAGGTATGTTATATGAAAAGCGGGCATTGCTAACGAGCTGTTGCCCACTTATGTTTCTATTTAAAAAGTTTTGCTGTCCAATTGCAAACATGAACTAACTTATTTGTATGTGTTAATCTGCCATCCTATGCCTTAAATATCAAATCTTAGGTAAGTTTTTGTGTTTGCTTCGACAGCTATTAAAAAAAGATTGAAATTCTTCCCTAAATGCCTGAAATATTCATTAACATTGGTCAACATTGAGAAAGTTGATCAAAACAAAAATCGTTATTACAATTACATTAATCATGTATACATCAAGATAATTTCATAAATACATTTGACAAGTACCTGAGCATTGTAGTTAGAAAGAACAATGATATAGATAGGTAACTCAGTTCAAGCTATGGACCATTTCAGCAAATGAACATTATCTTACCACAAAAAAATTAAACACACGTTAAACCTGTGTTAAACACTGTTTAACGCCTAGACATGCCTTAGTCGCGCGATTAAATATTTGTAACCACAAATCTTGATTTAAGTAGTGTCTAACCATTGTCTAACACAATTCTGTTGTTCCATTTCTAATCATTTTTTACGATTATCTTTAGACGCTGTCTAGCTAAACCGGTGACTAAAAATGTTTTTTTTCGTGGTAACACTATATATATGTGTAGCTTGTAGTAAGTAACTTGCTGATGTCATATAAATTGCTGAAACATACATAATTATTCATTTGATCACTAGAGGTAGTATTTGGTGAGTCATAGTAATTTTGTGAACAAGTCAAACAAAAAATCTTCCACAATCTGTTACTGCTAAATGTACCACCAGTTATTTTGTATGTGTTCGTAATTTTGCTTGAGGTTAAAGGAAGGAGAAAAATTGTTTTACTAGAATGAATTGTGCTTATTAAAAAGAAAGCATTTTTTTTGCATTTAGAACACGAATAAAATCAACCTGTTTTATCACAAATAAAACACTTTAAGACCCCTGTTTAGCTAGACGGTGTCTAAATATAAACATCTAGAATGATGAGAAATGTCACAACAAAATTGGTTTAGACAACGGTTAGACACTACTTAAATCAGGGTTTGTGGTTGCTCATATTGAAACATGCGACTACGGCATTTTTTTGAGTTAAACAGTGTTTAACACCGGTTTAAAGTGAGTTTAATTTTTTTGTGGTGAGACCGATAACTTTCATACAAACAAGTGGTAAAATTTGTAAGAAAAGTTGAGGTAATGTGCAGGACTTTTGAAATAATTTTAAGAACTTTTTCACAGGCATGTATTTTTTTGTTTTATACTTGTCCAATAATGTAAACAAACTTGGTGGATACCAACCAATGACATCAATAGTGATCCAATTGCCAACCAACATGATTCAAATTTGAATGTCTATGTCATTGGTTGTTGAGCCGCCGAATGTTGTTTACTACAATATTGGACTAATAAGAAAATCTCCACTATAGCCAAGTCTGACTTTTTTCACTGAATACAGGTGTGCAAAGTTACAGCTGGTTGGTATTAGTTTCTGGTAAATATACACCAGTCACAGGATTATTAAGGAGATTTGTGAAAATGTAGGACCAAATCTGCTCTCGGATTAATTTATTATTATAACCATGAGTGAAAAGTATAGATTTCATAGGGAAGGATTGAAGGTGCAGATGAGAACATTGATTTTATTCACAATATTGAATTATTATTTTTTACAAGTTGACAAACTAAACAAAAAATGTACCTATGAAATGAGTATTACCTATGAAATAGTCACACTAAATAAGAAAATAACATTAGAAGAAGAATTAGGTTCAAAAAATCAAACTTATATTAGGGAAAAAAGGAAACTAAATCAACTCACTGTCAAATACTAACTTGATTTTTTATAACTATCAAAACTTAAAAGTGACTGGAGCAAAGTGTCCTCCAAATATTTATTCAGAAAATTAAATTGTAATTCTGATGTACATAGATTCTCATCCTTAGATTCATAAGTATATGTTCATGTTATTACTGTGCAGTAAGTAAATAGGTAGTGTAATAATATTTGTTTTGTATTTTGTTTCAGATGCAAATTATTATCTCCAAGAGCTGAATCTCCTTTGTTTGATTGTCTATCATAGTACCTACATGACATTGGTGAAATTGTGGTGAAAAGACCACAGAAGCCAGGAAATAGAGAGTTGAAGTTGATCTTATTGATTCTTCTTATTATATTCTATTTTAATTATGGTGAGTATTATAACAGATGTCCATTTGCTTAGATTCTATTGTTGCAATTATGAGAACTAATAAATTTTCCAAGGGTTGGCATAAATTGCTAATTTTGGTTATTATTTACCAACTGTACCTAAGACTCTAGGGAGCCTAAACTATTACTATAAAGAGGGATGGCCTTCTAGTTGCTTGAAAGAAAATGCCAGGTTTTGTAATACTACGAACCATCAGAGACCACTAGAGTTTTATAATGGATGAATATTTTTTCAATGTTATTGTACTTATAGCACAACAATAACTGATTATGACTCATTAGGGACAATAACATCTTTGAAAATCAGGTGTGCCAATTTAAGTATGAAATACTGCCCATGAAACACTATAATAACCCCAGGTAAACAATAATAGTAATGAGATTATTATTGGGGTCCATCCAGTAAACAAGACTTCTTTATTCACTTTGTAACAAAAGATAAGTATTCGGTAACACCAAAAACAGCCTAATAATGGATTTAATAATAACTACAGTTTTAATTTGTGCACGGATAGTCTCACCTGCCGACAAAATTTTCTAAAACTGAGCTCTTTCCTGCGGATTGACCACCCACTACTGCAATTTGGGGAAGGTCTAAGGACATGTGCACGCCCATTTGCACAAATGCATCTTGCAGTTTGTTTACGATAGGGATCAATTGTTGCATTCCAAAATTCCCAGCCATTTTTTCTAAGATACATTAAAGTTTTATCACTAAAATACACTAATTACACTTGCTCATCATCAATTCATCATCGATAAACTGACTTTTTTTTCAATATGGAGGTGGGTCATGGGTGTCTATTATGTAGTCAATGTCAAACTCGATTTAAATCGATATCAACCGAGAAGTAATCCGATTTTCCTCGATGACCTTCAGCGGAATTTATTTTTATTAATATTATTTGATTTGGCTCGTGGTAGACTGACCAATAGCAGCCTTGCTCTTTTTTGTAACTTAAGTAATATCTTCAGCAATTTTGAATAAATTATAGAAGCTACATCACGTAATTTCCCCAAGGTGTAGTGGTCAGTCTAATAAACACCTATAGAGTTCGATTGTATATAGAACCCGGAACGCAACTGGGAAATTACAGTCAACGAAACATTTTTTTAAATTAATTTCACGTACATAGATATTTAAAAAAATTATATTTTTATGAAAGCGGGAACGGACTACTACGAAAATATCTTGAAGAATAAAATTTCATCCCCCATTTTATCACATTAGAATATTCTTTTATAAAACTAATGAAATAACCCTATTAAAATATACCCTACTCATGAAAAAAATTCATTCAAATCGGTTAGCAATTGCGGGAGATATTATCGCGTAATATCTCCTTAGAAAAAACAGACAAATTGAGAAGTAACCTTCTTCTTTTTTATGAAGTTTAGTTAGTATTTCTAAGTATAATCAAAATAACTATTATATTATCTGCTTAGATTTTCTAGTTCTATAAGTATTTACTAAATAATTAAAATCTTTAGTGTATTTTGATGTTTTTAAAACAAAATACTTTTACATTGCATGGTTTGTAAAAAATATAAATGGAATGAATATATTACATAATAATACTTTGGTATTACTTTATTAGTTATCTACAGAAATTGGTATGGCATGTTATGTAAGGTCTGAATGGCAAATACAACCAATGACACTAAGCTTTAGTGGATCAATAAGTTTTGACATGCGCAGTAAATCTAGGCCACTGAATAAAAATAAAATAATACTTACATCTAGTAAAATGAGTTTATTTTTGTAGGTATATATGGATAGTTAAAATAATTAAATATAGTATAATGGCTTGTATAAAATTGGTGAACTAGTAGAATTGCTTTTCAGATAAAATTTCATCCACATTGCCATACAAATCGTGCAAAATGGGTACAAAATACGTAAAACATTTCAATAAAGATCTCAGATTAGACTCTCAATTTAATACCTAGTGTCTCATAGTAAGTGCTTTATTGTATAAAATCTTACATAATTTTACGATTTTATAGTATTTGTTATAATATTATAGACCATCAATAAGAAAATCTATTAGGTAAACGGATTTAATTATTAAATTAAAAATCAAGTTAAAAAACATAATTATAAAATAATCCATACTTCTTACCTGCCCACAAAATTTTCTAAGACAGAACTTTTACCAGCAGATTGTCCTCCAACTACAGCTATTTGTGGTAAATCCAGCTGCATATGCACACCCAGCTGAGTAAAAGCATCTTGAAGCTTATTGACTATTGGGATCAATTGTTCCATCCCCATATTTCCGGACATGGCTGCCGGTTTTCCCAAACGTTCTTCGTCCTATGAGCCTTACCGCAGATCTCTGCTTACTGATTTTTCGTACATCAATACACCACGAAAACTGTTAAGCGCATGCGTAAAATGTAAAGGGCAGAACAAGGTATCGCTTTTATCTCTTCTCTATGAAGAATCATTGAATTTTTTCCTGGACATGTCCTCATACACTATATGTTACATATTTAAAAATATTTAACTATTAAAGTAACAAAAGATATCAGTAAATAGTGTCACTTCATTGATTATTTTTATAAAATTCTAGACTATGCAATTTTATTTATTACCTAGTTATTTTTATTTTGTATAAGTTTACAAATATTTGAAATTTTAGTATAAATATATCTGAGTGAAAATAGTGTCTTGCTTAGTTTTTTTGATTACTTAGTACTTAACTAGTACGAGTTTATTACTCACCCATCATATAAACACAAAACAAAACTTATAGTATATTTCATTTATGTATATTTTAATTGAGTTGTATTTAATAGAAAAATAAAATAGAGAAGGAGGCTGGTTAATTACTAACACACTACCCTACACAATCAAATACTTTTTTAGTATCATTTACTTACTCCATAAACATATCCCATATACAAAATATATTTATTTATTTGTTTATTAAAAGACCAACAGCACAAATGATAAATACAGATAAAGTACATAAAGTTTCGAAATACAGCCAATAATAGGTCTCGATAATAGTGTTTTTCTTTTTGATATATTTGATATGTCTGGATGATCCTAAATAATAACATATATTTTTTTTATTATATTTTATGTATACATAAAACGGGCAAAGTGAAAAAATCAATGTTTCCTATGAAATACATTATCGAAAAAGAGATTACAAGCTTTCTTAATTAACTTAGATGAGGCGATTTAACTAACCAGAAAGATACTAACCGTATAATTTTCAGGCCTTTTTAATATCTTTAATTGTTTATAAAGACTAATGCCCGTCGTCGGCACTAAAATCAACTAACAGAAAACTTATATAAGCAACGGTTAAACTAAATTTTAACTCAACTACCACCTTCCTCTGCACCAACCAGTTTACGTTAAGATACTCCTACCCACAACTGACGTTTCAAAAGTAAGAGAATGAAATTAACGAAATTGTGATATATTTAAAGGTATTAATAATTGGTTTAGTTGATTTTTAGACTAAAAATTGAAATTGCGCATGCGCGAATTTTAAATTATTAACATAACTGTTACTTGTTAAGCCCCTGCTTAGCGTTAAAAAAATATTTAAACAAAATTAAGATTTGAGAGATAGGAGAGAAAAATAGTAAAAACATATAATAACTATGTTGAGTTCTAAATAGTAAGCAGCAAAGCAGAAGATGCTATTATTTTTTAATAAGATGCTAAAAAATAGGTACAGTTATTGTTCACAACTAATGAAGTTAATTGCTGCACCCCAAATGATCCCAACTGCATTGCATTGCAATTTAATCGAATTGAGTCGACTTAATCGAGTTTAACTTCATAATAGCCCCCTTACACTGGCATATTATTTTTTCTCTATGCTGGCGTCAACGCTGTCAAACGAAATGTCAAATCGAAATTAGTACATTAGCGATCCAGCATGGGGCATCAAAGTTTGGCATGTCTGAAATGAAAAGTCTGAACAATAATACAGTATAATATATAATTGTTCATATTTAGCCCCATTAATAAAAAAATAATTGTATATGAATAAATCTTTACTTTTCAAACAAGACTACTTTTGAATTGTACTGCCAACCGTATCTTTAAACACTTCCTTTTCTATAATATTGTCTTCGAAACACATACCTCTCTATGTATGCAATAAAAATAAATAAATAATTATATAGACCTAACTTTTTATTAAAACATTGTCGTATCTTTTATCGTCAACTTGAAAGGTCACAAATTATTTTGTTTTTCTTTACATGATTTACACAATTATAATCTAAAAATATTATTTTTGTTACCTCTATTTTTTTATTTTTATCTACGTTTATGTCATACACTCTAACTCTGACATCAAATAAAAGTAATATTTCGTTTTTTTATTATTTGTAATAGTTATAATATGGTATTTGACGCCATTTAAAATATTTTATAAAATGTTGTCGACTTAATAAAATTCGGTGTAAAATGCGAATTTTATTGATTTTCATGATAAAATTATTTTATTATAATTATTTTCCGTAAAAAACGTGTTTCATATGTAGATTTTACCGTATTTAGAGCGCTCTGTGATTGTTTGCAATGCTGATGACGTCACATGCCTACCAATAAACTTCTGGCGTTCTTTTTTGGGACATTTGGGTGTTGGTGTTGGGTGACGTGGTGACGTTATTCTTCAGACGCCGCTGTATAGGCATTCCGTGACCGCAGTGCCGTATGCCGCGGCCTCTGCGCCCGCCATCGCCCTAGTGAAAAAATGTTTTAACGCATAATTTTTATATTCAAAATAGCACGTATTTTTATTGTAAATACAACATATCTGCAGGAATAATTAACTGAATTTGATGTAATTCAAAACCATTTTTAAATAGTTAAATACCAATGACATCATATAATAAGTACATACACTAAATATTCGACATTCAGATGTCTTCTTTAAATCATGCTGTCCTGTATGCTGGGTGCTGGGTGCTGGCTGGCTTGTGAATGGGCGCCTTATTTTACAACAAGTTTTTCCTATAGACTATAGAGTGCGCTGCGTCGCGTCTTTGTGTTTGTGACGTCACTCCATTGATTGATTGTGAAAAAAGAAGGAGATCGTCTTTTGGAGACGCCATCTTAAAATAAAGTGATATAAGTTTTTGGTAGCGTAGACTAAAGTGGAAATCCAAAGTAATCACCCTTTTGGACTTAGCAATTGCGCTTTAACAATTTTTAATCTGCTATACCTAGTGAAACGGACCAAGGTATAAATTTATTTCGCTTTTGTTATTTTCGACAAAGATACAAATTGGTTTATTTACCGTTCGTTTGCTTCGATATTGTTAGTCCCGTTAGTAAAATCTAGACTATAGAAACTTGTGAAAGATTAACGGGTATTAAGTGTGTTAAAGTAATGCTAGTGAAACCTAGAAATCATCGATCCAGCGTTGTTCAAACGGATGTAACACGTCAATAAACTTCGCTTCGGAGGGCAGGGCACAAAATACCCTATCAGTGCTGTGAAAGTGTTTTGTGTTACAGTGGATACTTTGGTGGTTTAATCTCTTAGATCAGTTCGTCATAATTGCAGTTTCATTGTCCATAGAAGTGGAACAAATTAAATTGTGAAGGACGATTGTTCGTGGCAATTGCAGTGTTTTGTGAAGTTTTGTGTTGACTTGTGTCTGAAGTGAGAGTTGCTTGCAGTTGGTGGTCAGACGAGGGTGACCTCCTGATGGTGTGTACATCGCAGCATGTCTGCACTCTCTACGCCGGGTGGCGGAGGTACTACGGCGCAGAGCAAGCCGACGTCCGGAAAGCAGAAGTATCAGAAGTTGGACATCAATAGCTTGTACTGCACCAACAGGGTAAGTGACATCTGATTGCTCACATCATCTCTTAGGAGTCAATGTCAAGGTGGTACAAGGCTACACACCCACATCTTGCCTTTTAATACAAACTTTATATTTCAATATATAATCAATGAATACATACACCCCTCACTATTAACTTTTGTTTCTGTTACAAATGGTAATAGTACACTGTGTTGTGTTCAGATGGCTGTGTGACCACTATAGTGTTAAGTGTTTTTGTGGCTAGTATTTTTTTTACTTCCTGAATTCATGACAAGGCAAGACAAAGGCTTACTTAATGTTGTGTAAAGGTTTGTACTTTGAGCAAGGATTTGTAAATCAACTTGATAAATGCTTTTGAATTTACAACTTCTGCAAATTGTAGCCTATAGTAGAGTTCATAAAATGTATGGGGGTTTACTTTATCTAACCAGCCATCTAATGATACCACTTACATTTAAAAAAAAACAAGTTTAAAAATAAATCTAGCAATAAAACAACAGTAAAGATATATTATGAAGCAGATGTTATGGACAAAGACTTTACAGGCCGTTGACATCATTCGGTTCAATAGTAATTGTAGGTTGAATAAATAGGTTATCTTGTCATAATCTATACTAGATAACAATGAAATTAATCATTTTTCATTTCCTGCACATAAATTAACCTAGATATTTAAGTACATACTTTCAAAATTCTAGATTTAATTTTTTTGTTATTAACTGCAAGCCATATGTTTACATATGGTTTAGATTTTTTTTAAAAGTAAATACTAACCTTTTATTTTATTATTCTGAATTTTGATAACAGCTATATTAGAAATCTGTAGAAAATAAAATAATCAACCTAAATGGTTTATATTGCATATATTTGCATTATTTTTATTTCTGACATTTCAAATCATCCATTGGTCCGTCAAAAAAAAGTATGTGACATTATCGTCTCAAAAATATGAATTGTGCAAGTGTTTATCACTGGATTTCTTAGTTTTTTTAAATTATATTATTTTATTTTAGAATGAGAATTCTGAACCATCCTCTGTGAAATCTCAACTAAGCCGCAAACATGGAATGCAAAGTCTCGGAAAAGTACCTTCAACAAGACGTCCACCAGCTAATCTGCCTTCTCTGAAAACTGAAACTGGTCAAGACCCTAACGCTAAGTAAGTGTTATCTAAAATAAGTTGCAAGTTGTGCAAAATAAAATTAATTTCAATTCTAATCTCTCTCTTAGATTGTCATTAAATAAAAAATATTTCATTTATTAATTTACTTGTTGTGGCAATGACACCATGGCCAACTTGCATGGCTGTGTTGCTCTTAATTATAATTAACATATTTAAACACAATGTATTTAACATAATATATTTAAACACAATTTCTTATTTATGTTTCTGTGTTGGATTTTGATAAATGTGTTTAAAGAACTATTAAATTCAAATGCTGCTTGGCCATTCAATATGAGCTAAACACGTTTAGCACCATATTTGTATTACAGCTGATTTGTCTTTTAAATAATAATGACAAATGTCATAGACACAAATCTATTTTGCTGCCTTACCGGCTAATAAAATAGTCTTAAAAAACCCGATTAAAACCAGCGGTTGCTAGTATTCAGCTGAAAGGAATTATCTAGAGTTCTTGCTAGCTTTCATTTTGGAACAAATAGTTCCCTCAATATTGTTTGTTCCAGAATGACAACTAGCGAGAACTCTAGATAACTTCTTTCAGCTGAAAACTGGCAACCGCTGGTTATAATCAGCCAATCAGGTTGGAGTCAATAACAAAGATGATTTTATTATCTGGTAAAGCCGCTGTTTCTAGTGATAATGGTAAGAAAGTGAACCAGTAATGACGGGAAGCTATATTACTTTACTCTCATTTGTGGGGTATCATGGTTCTTTGGAAATTATCTAGACTTGCACTGGGGTCTATTTCTGTAGCTCCACCCTCATTGGAATCTCAATTGTTCTATGTATTATCTGATGAGAAAAGTAGTTTTAATATTATATAGAGAGCAGTGGCGAAGGGTGGGTAATTTCTGTAGGGATGCCGGTCTAAAAATTCTCACCAACAAACTGGAAAAAAATCCAAATTACAATACAAAATTTTTAGTCAACTATCAAATTTCATTTTAGAAAGTCCACAAACAGAACAAGCATATGAAAGAGTTGGCCGTATTAAAATAATTCTTGCAATAAAAACCGTACAAAATACGTACATCGAGAAAAATAATAATAGTAAGAGCTATCTGAAGTATGTACAGCAGAGTCATTATAATAATTATGCTCTTTGATCTGAACCAAAAGTCTTGTCCAGTTTTTGTTAAGTCACTGCAGCGCTAAAACAATAGTTAAGTCGTCTAACCAAACAAATCAAACATGTAGGGCTAGATCACAGATCACTAAATCACTTTCACAGTTGTAGCTTTCTCGTTACCAAAAGTCGAAAACACCGTGAATTTCACGACGTTTGCGAGTTTTGTTCAAATCATAGCTCGGTCGGTGAATATGCCGCAAATTAGAGAAGATAGAAAGCGTGACATTTCTCCAAAGATGTGAAAGAGACAAGATACAACAACAGC
Organism: Crocallis elinguaria; assembly: GCA_907269065.1. Taxonomy (NCBI): domain Eukaryota; kingdom Metazoa; phylum Arthropoda; class Insecta; order Lepidoptera; family Geometridae; genus Crocallis; species Crocallis elinguaria. The sequence goes on from OU026078.1 coordinate 12,725,303, forward strand.
ACATCATGGAAAAGTCCACATTGAAATCTCATAGTAATTAATCGACGATGCCCCAAACTGTGGAGCTGAGATTCGAGTTATGCTGGAGTCTATTAGGTACAAATGTCTTAACTTACTTTGCTATTGCAAAAATTTAGGCATTTGCTATTTTAAATTGAAAGGAATATTGTTTAGCTCATGTACACTATTCGGCTTTAATCAATGTAGATTTATGGTAACAAGTAGGTACTAGGTAGGTACATAATATGTAATATATGGTGAGTACTGAAAAATAGCCAATGGGGGTGGGCTTGTTGGCACACTTCACCACTGATAGAGAGAGAACTCTCTGAACCAAGTGCCATAATTATGTGGCCTGACATACTTGGCTGGTTTTATCTATAAAAATAAATAAAATTGAAGTGTCTGTTTGTATCATCAAAATAACAGCTATTTACTAAATGCAAATGAAAGTATATAAGGTACATATAACAAAACAACCATTTTTAAAATTTCTGTCTGTCTGTTTGTTCCGGGTAATCTCCGAAACGGCTGGACCGATTTTGACGGGACTTTCACTGGCAGATAGCTGATGCTACAAGGAGTAACTTAGTCTACGTGAGCGAAGTCGCGGGGTACAGCTAGTTACTAATAAAAGTATTATATTTTACATGATTCCAGTTCTATAACTACTACTTCTACATCTGTTTCTTCACCGCCAACATGCACTTCCCAAACGTTGGTAAGTTTTACTATTTCTGTTTGCAATGCTGTGTATGATAATCGATGAATGAATAAAAACAATAATGACATCTTAGTTCATGATTATGCCGCAAAAATTGTTATAAAAATAGTTTTTGTGGAAAAATGTATATTTCCAGACAAGTTTTTATGAAATACGTAATTATTCGCACTAATCTTGTGGGCCACCTTCCATAATCAGGGCCCTGGACATCATCCAAGAGCAGAGTAATTGTATAGACAAATCACAAGCCCAAATTTATTATGGTAGTTTCATTACAGAGTTCATACGCCGTCTTCCGGCTCCATCAGACCAGCAAGGTTATTTTAATTTACCCGGAATGATATCCGTGTCGGAAGCGACTATTTTGATCGTTTATATTTCGGATTCGCATCTCGTCGGAGAAATTTCCCGCTTAGATTCCGGCAACTCAGCGGCGCAAGTACGGATCTTTTTGATCAATAAAATTCGATAAAATTGACAGTTCAAATCGATAAAGTGGGCGTTATCGACTTTTATCGAACCTCGTTACTTTCGACAAAAGTTATCGAATAGCTAGGTCGAATCCAAAAAGAATATAGAGCTACTACAATACTTTACGATCAGACTTCGGTACTCGCAACATTCGATAAATTTATCGAGTTTTTCGGTTCGACAAATTTATCGAACCGACTTCCGTATACTTGCGCCGCAGCTGCATAAACACGGATATAATCCCAAAAATATTTCTCTATAGGGATGCGATTCCGCGATATAAACAATCAGAAAAAGTAGCTTCGTACACGGACTCATTCCGAGTGTATTAAAATCACCCTGCAGCTGTGTGTCATCATATTGCATTGTCATCCTATTTACATATGTATGTAAAATTTCAAACTCAATCGGACACCGAGAAGTGGGTCAAATTTAGCTTGCAAAATTTGACCTAAACAACCGAACGTACATACATACATACGGCAGATAGCTAATGTTACAAGGAGTAACTTAGGCTACTTTTATTATTAAGAATTCCGCGCAAAAAAATTAAACCCATGAAATATAATATCTCCGCACGGGTGAAACCGCGGGCAGCAGCTAGTTAAGTATAAGTTTGGATTAGAATATATGCTGTTTTTTTATCCAAAGAAGTAGAAAAGCATAAATAGATTAAATATGAATTATTTTCATTCCAGCCGACAACAGCGAGCAGCGTTGTGGCTGCGGGCGTCGGCTCCGGCGGGTGGGTCCCGCTGCCGCCTCCGTCTTCGCCTCACTTCCGCACAGAGTTCCCCTCACTCGAATCGGCAGCTCAACCCTCGCACAGAACAGACCACTCCACTCCACAACCTCAACTGAGACCACAAAGTAACTGCTTACTTCAAATATATATGGGGCAAAAAAGTCTAAATGGCTTCTTCCTGCGCCCACTACCCTGAGACATTACTCTATGATTATGTAGGATTCTATTTTCCATCCAAAGGTTGCCTGGAAGAGATCGCTTTTAGCGATAAGGCCGCCCATTGTACCTATTTTGGGTTCTTTTTTAATGTTTCTTTTGTATTGTTTTATCTTGGTGTCAATGAAGTGTTTTTGTATTGTATTGTATTACTGCTTGGCGGCTGACTTCACGACCAAAGCGTTGGTACCAACCCAGACAGAGTAAAAAATCGAGAGAAAAGCACTAGTATTTGTCATTTTTCTGTTCAAATTGAAAGAAGCTAGCGTCCGACCGAAAGAGGATTTTCAGCCGAAACCGAAACTAAGGCCGAAACTAGATTTCTTGGCCGAAACCAAAACCGAACATTCGGTCGATCACTAAAAGAAACGCACTGATGTTTGCAATTTGTGTTTTCCAGCCGAAGGCAGCTGGACGTGCGGTGGCACGGCGGGCGTCCGCCCGGAGGCCGCCGCCTCGCCCGCCGCCGCGGCCGCCCCCGCCGCCGCACAGCAGACACCGGCATATCGCGCCATCCTGCCTTCCTTTGTATGTACCCTACTATTTGTTCTGTTCCTGTTCCGAAATCTTAGATATTTTATGTAAACAAAGGGGTTGACAGAACGAAAAAATTGATAGAAAACTGTGCAATCCATAATTTGATGATAGACATTATTATTAAATGATATTAAATTATAACATGATAAACTTGAATTAATGAAAAATCGTGAATGGATCTTTAAGTTTTTTCGTGCAGTTATTTTTCTTAGACTGGGAACACAGCAGAGATTTGAAACATTTTGTGAAATCTTTTTCTGTCTGTTGATCTGCTCCAATCTCTGAACACCAGTTTAATCTTGATGGGTATGTGTTTTGTGTTAAAGATCTTGTTATTTTGTAGCCCTCACGAGAACCATACGAGATTTGGGCTCTTATTAATTAACAGTGTTAAACGGTGGTTTAGTTAAACTATGTTTTGTCTTTGTTGTTCTTTGACAGTTTTAAACTGAATCGAAAGAGACAAAACACCGTTGAACTAAGTATTCAACAGTTTAACACTACCTGTTCATTAATAAAAGCCTTAGTTAGGTAGGCTTTTTTAAATTTCTCCTGCTTGCGCCGCCCCGGGCAACTTGGCCCTTTTGGCCTTAGAGTAAATACGCCCCTGACTGTACGTGCGTGTGCAGCTGGTGAAAGGTAGCAGCGGTGGCGGGCTCGGGCTGGGCGGGCTGGGCGCGTTGCGAGAAGCGCGCGCCTCCGCGCCGCGGCCGGCGCCGCGCGCGCCCGCCACGCCGCGCGCCGTGGAGGTGCTCACGGCGCGGCCCATCCTGCGCGACGAACAGATCTCCTCGCTCGATGACATTCGCGACGCCGGCTGGGCGCAGCACGACGACATCGACTATGAGTGAGTTATACAACTCCACCAATAGCATTTCTTTCTTTATAATAGGTCGGGGAAAAAGTTTCTTCGCATTTTTTAAGAAAATGTAAAACATTTTTTAATATAGTTTATTTACATTTAACTAAAGTATGTAGGTACCATTTTGTTCGATAACTTTTTGCCATCTTGTAGGTAGGGACATGATCCCATTGCTATAGAAATTTTGGGACTTCTGATCAAAATACCGCGACAAGTGGTTTTGGCAGTCCCCTCGTGATGTTAACCTGACACTGCCTAAAGAATTCTGAAGAGACCGAAACAGGTGGAAATCTGAAGGTGCAAGGTCAGGACTATACGGCGGATGCATTAACACCTCCCAGCCAAACTCTCTTAATTTTTTCTGAGTGGCTAAAGATGTGTGAGGTCTAGCGTTATAATGAAAAACCATGAAAATGAAAACCACACCCCTTCTGTTGATTAATTCCGGCCGTTTTCTCTCAACTTCTTGCTTTAATCTCATCAGTTGTTCGCAGTAGAGTTCAGAATCGATGGTCCTGCCTGGTGGTAACAGCTCATAATGAATAATACCCTTCCAATCCCACCACACACACAGCATCACCTTGTTGCGAGTTAACCCGGGTTTCGCCACAGTCTGTGAAGCCTGACCGGTCTTTGACCACGACCTTTTTCGCACGTTCTTGTCGTACGTGATTCACTTTTCATCACCAGTTATCAGCTTCTTCAAAAATGGTTCGGTTTCATTACGTTGTAGTAAAGAATCACAAATGAGTACACGGTTCATTAGGTTTCTTTCAGTGAGCTCGTGAGGTACCCAAATATCGAGCTTTTTTGTGTACCCAGTTTTTTTCAAATGCGCCAAAACTGTTTTGTGGTCAATTCCCAGTTCTTCAGCTACGTCGTAACTACTGATATGCCGATCTTGTTCCACTTTTTCAAAAATGGCATCCATTTTATCCGTAATAGGGCGACACAAGCGACGTGCATCTTTGAAATCAAAATTTCTGGATTGAAAACGCTTAAACCAAATTTGTGCTACTCTCACAGACACTGCACTAGGTCCATAAACATCACAAATTTTTTTCGCGGATTGCGTTGCATTTTTACCTTTTTTGTAGTAAAATTTTAAAATGTATGGAATTCTTCATTAGATTCACTCATTTTGACAGTACGAAAAACAAATGAAAATCACACATTTTCCAAATTTGAATTTGGAATTATGTTCTTTAAAATTTAAACTTTCAATGATACCAAAACCAGCCAGATACAAATAGTATAGCCAAAGAGATTTTATTACAAGTTCATACATACTATAATGCGAAAAGACTTTTTCCCCAACCTAATATTTATTTTTTATTTTTATTAGTGTTAGGACTAACCCTTCTACGAGTGTCCGTCTGAGTTGTTACCACCGCTTTGTTCGTGAAGTCTGCCGCCAAGCAGTAATGTGCAAGCATTACTGTGCTCCGGTTTGATGAGCAGTGTAGCCAGTGAAATTACTGGGCTTATGAGACAATACCTAATGTCTCAGGGTAAAGAACGCATTGCAGTGCAGCACAGGCCTTTGTGTTTCAAAGTTCTAAGTGGCACCGGCGTTATGCTTATCATCAGGAAAACGACCGGCTCATCTCGTTACCAAATAGCATAAAAAAAATCCTGGCTGCTGTGGAACATTCTCCACAATAGGAATGTTGTATGAAACATACAGTACATAATTACTGTTGTTATACAGGTTTAAGAACATCACATTAACACAATAAAAATGAAATTCACAAAAAATATATACTTTTACACAAAAATACTGGCTTCTAAAAGTTTTCCGAATTCAACAATTTTTTTAATATCCAATTGTAATTTAAATTATCCAGGTTCTTTACATTTAAATGAAGAAAAAAATGTAGGACAACTGTGTACTTAGACACAGTTTTTCACAACCAAATTAGGCAATCTAGGCAAAAATGGTGGAATTCATTAGTTAGCTTGACTTGAATTTAAATAACTCTGACTTTATTTATAGAGTATAAAGCATTAAATTAGATTTATCTGTATCTGCTTAAAAATACTTTAGTTAACCTGTAATAAAAAATGAATTGTTTTCCGTTTTTAGCCAAAAGCTGGACTTTTCCGATGGAGAATCGTCAGCACCGAGCAAAGGAACCAATAGAAATAATAACCACCGGGCTGGTATCGAGAGTGAACGCGTCGATCAGAAGATGCACGAGCCCGGCGACGAAGATCAGCTATGGGCGGAACGACGTCAAAAACAGAGCAACGAGGTAGCGGAAGCCGTAGCTCGGGCCCGCCAACGAAAAGAAGAAGAACAGAGGCGCCAGATGAAAGATGCGCCCTCTTCTCAACCTTCTCAAGACTTCCGCGACAGAGGAGACAGAGATCGTAACGACAATAGAGAAAGAGAATTAGACAGCAGAGAAAAAGACAGGCTCGACGCTAGAGACAGAGAGCGTTCCGACGTCAGGGACAGAATTGATAGACAGGACATTAGAGAAAAGGATCGTAACGATCCACGCGACAGGGATATTAGAGACAAGGAACGCTTAGACAATAGAGACCGCGATCGCATGGAAAACAGGGACAGGTTCGACAATAGAGACCGCGATCGTGATGTCAGAGATCGAGACCGTGACCGTGACAAGTTAGAGTCGAGAGATCGAGGTCGTCCCGACAATAGAGACCGGCAGGACCGACAAGAGCTTGATAAGGAAAGAATGGACGGGAGAGACCGAGAGCGTAATGACAACCGAGAACGCAATGATAACCGAGATCGCGTGGATCGTGATAGATTCGACAGGGAAAGAGATCGCGCCGATAGAGACCGTGAACGGGACCGAGACCGAGAGCGGGACCGCGAACGTGGCGACAGAGAGAGGAACGACCGCGATAGAGACCGAGACCGTGACTTTAGAGACAGAGATCGCGATTATGCGCGTGACAGAGATAACCAAAACAATCCAGCTTTCTCTAAGAGTTTCCAAGCGAATATTCCACCGCGATTTTTGAAACAACAGCAAAGTAGACAACAGGATGAGCCGCAACACAAGGGATGGGCTTTTTCAGGGAAACCAGCTCCAAGGCGACAGGAGCCACCGCCGTATAATACACAGCGGCATCCGCCGCACAACGGCCGCCGTTCATACTCAAGGTTTGTTTCCAATAATATCTTAATAAAATTGATATTTTGAGTATTTTTAAAATGACTGTTTTTTTTTTCAGAGATTATTCTGACCGTGAAGATGACTTTCGAAGGGACAAAGATGGTTCTGGACCGCAATGGCGATCAGAAATGCAAGATTATGAAAGGTCAGGGAGGGAATTGGACAGATCAAACTCAAAGGATTCATATAAAGATTTTAATGATTATAAAGGAAAGAGTGATTCTGATAGAAAGTCTTTGGAAACTGCCATCGACCAGAGTAGCAGGTCTGCTGCAGAAAAATTGAGTGAAGTTTTTGAAAGAAAGAGTATTGGAATCATAGAGCCATTTGCTTCATCTGACTTATCATCCCAAAATCTCTCTCTAGAGCGACGTAATTCACCCTTGTCCAATGTGTCTCGACGAGAATCATCTGAAAAAGACTGTACAAAGACGTCATCGTGGGCTGAAGTCGCGCAAGAAGAATCTAATAACATTTTGAAGTTGGCAATAGATAAAGTAACAACATCTAAAGATATCCCCAAGCCCCTTACCCCAGACAATGATGAATCAAAACGCACCTTTCAAACTGTTACGGCACCTCTTCCCCAAGCCACTCCTATCTCTAATAACACAATGAATGTGCCGTCTTCTCAAAATCAAAGCAAATTCAATACTCACGCTCCAGTTGTTCAGCAAGTGGGAAATAACAACCAACAACTGCCTCACATTAGTTCGGTTCCCAATGTACAACAACAACCAATCCTGCCTTTATCTCAAATACAATCTTCAGTCTCAGACAACCAAAACCTTTCAAAACTTATCAAACAACCTTTATCTAATACAACCGAAACATTTGCATCACAAAATCAAAAGCAACCATCATCTGACCATTTGCCTCATAGTTTTGCTAAAGCAGTCTATCCATCACAGAAAATGGACAAAGAAGTGTCCGAGGCAGAGTTGATAGTTTCTAAATCTAATACTGAACCAACAGTAATGAAAACCGTGGAGACATCGCCAGAAGCTGTACAAAATATTGTTGAGCCTACTAAAAGAGTAGAAGACAAAAGGGCCGATGTACACAGTAACATAGAGCAGGTCAGTAGAATTCCAGGCAAGGAATCAATAGAAAGAAAATCTAGTGGATCTGGATCCGAAAAGAAGAGTAGAGGTTTCGGAGGTGGAGGCTATGCCGTTTATAACAGAGGTTGGGGATCGAGAGAATCTCGCGGGCGACGATCTCATCGCAGTTCGCGCTCCAATAACAGAGCCAGCGAATCTGACGGCTCCACGGATGGAACCCAAAATACAGAACGCAAAGAACGGCGTAGAGCTCCGCGCAGTCCTCGCGGGCCAAAGAAGTCTGATAGACCAGAAGATATGAACCGTGGCGCTCCGCACGAGCAGCCGTCACTTGCTGCTGACGGGATGGAGAACAGAGAACCTTTCGCACCGCGCGGCCAGCCTTCGCGCCGCGGCCGCGGGGGCTTCCAGGGAGCCTCCCGGCCGCCCGCGCCCGCTAAGAGGGTCACTGGATATGGCCCGCCCAATACAAAGAGCCCGTTCAGCCAGGCCAATAGAGCCGTAAAAGAGAACGAGGAAGCTAAAGATAACTCTCAAGTGGATGATAAGGGGAGAGTTAATAATAATAAACCTAGGGCTGGTTCGTCTATGGGAAGAGGTCGAGACAGACGTCCTAAAGGAGCGGGTGGTCCCCTCAGCGGTGAGGATGAAAATTGGGAAACTACGTCAGAACATTCCGAAGGTGGCGGTACTAATGGCCGACGCCGATCCGTGCCAGGGAGACAACAGGGACAGGCTCAAAAAGGCCAAGGAGGTCGAAACCAGAACCCTAAAAATTTAAACAATGCGCGTAACACTTCTCAGGGAGTCAAAAAAGACAATTCAGGTGATAATAAGACTGCTGATATTACAGAGGCTATGACTGATTTAAAGTTATCTACTGTCAAAAAAGACGATGAGATTGTCGACGATGGTTTCCAGGAGGTACGCAATAAGAAAAAGGAGGCACGGGGACCAACGAAAGAAGAGAGTCAACAAGCTTCCAAACAGCAACCTAGATCTCATTCCAATCAAGGAGGTGGCCGAAACGGATCTTCGTCAAGAAATCCAAACGACAAATCTAATGGCCGTGGATCTGCACAAGTTCCTGGAAAGAATGGTCAATACGACCGGCCACGTCAAGCCAACTTGGCTCCGCGATTCGTGAAACAAAGGCAAAAGCAACAACTGGGGCTAGTAAGCGGCTACGGGCCGGATACGGGAGCGGCGCCGCCGCCGCCGGCCGTCAACGCATGGGACAAGCCTCTGCGCGGAAATGCGGAGGAGCCTGTCGAACTGCTCGAAAATAAATCAGCGCAGTCAAGCCAACGCAGTACACCAGCAGAAGCACTGAACGAAATAAAGTCTGCCCCTCCCCCGATTGCTGTCCCCACTGATAAATCGGGAGTTTTAGACGGAACCACACCACCGGTCGAAACTATTATATTTGAGAATACTAATTACAAATCCGCTCCAACAGAGGAGGCCTTACAACAAAAGTATCAAATGAACTCTAATGTTGCTAAGCCTCAAACCGAGGAAATACCAGCTGAGCTGGATGCACGCGCATTATCTTTCAATGGCGATGTGAGGTCACGACCCAGATCTATCCAGGAACTAATAGGTGACAATGGAAGGCCTGTAACTGACGGAGAAGCGCCCTCTCTTGGATTACAAATGTCTTTTGATACCACACAAAAGGCTGAAGACTCGTCCGATATGAAGCTCGATTTTGCATTCGATTCAGATCTCGGGCAACTTACGGAGGATAAAACTGCAAAAACGCTCGGTTTGCCTCGAGGTGTACACATGAGCACGTCGAACACGATCTCTCCGCTGGCGGCGGATCTCAATTTAAAAATCGCCAGTGTGAAGAAAGTTTGGGAAATGCCCGCGGTGGCCGAGGGCAGTGAGGACTTGCAGTTTGCCGGATTCGAAGAGACGAATACAGAAACAGGTGCTCCACCAAATGTGTGTAAAGTGAAACCGACGCAACAGTTGCAGTCGCCGCCTCCACAGTTGTACAACCACGTGGGCTACCAAGGCGGCTACGGCGGGCTCTCGGTGCCGTCGCCGCCGGCCATGTTGTTCAACTCTTCGCAACAGTTGGTGGGATCGTCGCAGCAATTGCCGCAGCAAGGAGGATTATACGGTGCTTTTCTCGACCAGAGCCGAGGCCAGTTCGGAGGCTTCCCAGGATCACCTTACGGCGCCGGCTCGGGTGCGCCTTACAACTATCAACCTCCACCCGATATGTTCCAGAGTCTTCCTAATCAGTATCGAATGGTAAGCATTGTACAAACTGATTTCACAGATGTCTTTTTTGATTAATTTTACAAATTTTTAAAATCTATATATAAATAGGGGTTTTTATTTTGTGTTCTTGTTGTATTCATGGTAACGAAGATATATTTGTAAACGAACAAACCGGCTGTACTAAAATTCTACAATATTCCAGGCGGCGACTGCGGGAGGCGGCGCCGCGTTCGGCCAATCGGGCCAGCTGGGCAACAGTCCCAGCACTGTACTCATCTCCAGCACGTCGAATTCTCTCATGTCTGCCACGGTCAAGCCTTCTTCACAACAAATAGGAGCTATCGGTACGTCAAGCGAATTCCTGGATCAGTTAAAATGTTGCATTTAATATTTTTTAAGTACTGTTGGCTTTATGCTGAATGTGTGTTTCAATTAAACCGTTTACGCCGTACTAAGAGCGTGTGTGATGATAGTTCATAAGCGCGCTGCTACGAGCTTTTACATTTTTCGTACAAAAACTGTGTAAACGCGGTCACTGCAGTATGTGTTAACTTGTTGCAAAACTCACACTAAGCCCTCTGGTTTGCAGGAAGCAAAGGTGGCGGTGTCGGCGGAGTGGGTGGCGTCGGTGGCGTAAGCGCTTATCAGCAACAGTACCTCGGATACTCTACGCCGGTGGGCGAGGCGCCATATTCGCTGCAAGGGCTCCTGCCGCGGCCCGCGCCGCCCGCCTCTTCTTACTATTCTCCCTACCAGCCGCCTTCAGCGCCGCAACCCACGTACCCGCTGCAGTTTACGCAGCCCGCGCAGTCGTCGCCTTTCAACTCTCAATTCCTGTCTTCGGCGCAGCTGCAGGTGGCCGCTGCCGTGCAGCAGATGCAGGTAAGTGTCAGCCGCCGCGCGCCCCGCACCTCGCCCCCGCGCCCCGCGCCTCACACGGCCCTTGTTGTTAGCAGCAGCAGTACCGCGCGCCGATGCAACAGCAGTACGCGCCACCGCAGCAGCAGCGGCCGCCGCCGCAGCAACAGCTGAAGAGTCCGCTGCACGAGCACGCCAACGGTTTTGCGCCGCTGTGCGACGCCGCCTCGCCCACGCCCAAGGGACAGAACAAGCAACAGAAGCCTCCGCACTCGCCGCCGCACCACAAGTACCACGCGCCGCCGCCGCACCCGCCGCCCGCGCACACGCCCCACCAGCACCACCAGCAGCAGGTGAGCGCAGCGCGCGGCGCGCCGCCGTGACTCGCCAGCGCGGCCTCTGTACCGACCTCTCTCCCGCAGATGGTGAGCGGAGGCGCCGCCGGGCGGTGCGGCGGCGGCGCGGGCGTGCCGCGCGGCGGCATGGGCGCGCCGCGGTACCCCGCGCCCATCCAGCGGCCGCACGCGCCCGCGCTGCCCATGTACCGCGCGCCCGCGCACCCGCCGCCGCGCCACCACGCACCGCGCGCCAACCCCTACTACCAGCACCACCAGCGCAGTTAGTACCCTCCGCCGCCGACCGTCTATCGCCCGCGCGTTCGCCCGCCCGTACTGTGACGGAATCGTCGAAGGTGGCGTCGGCGAGTCGATAGGCGAGACGGCCCGCGGCCCTCTCGTCGGTTCGTTTCGTTGTGTTATGACGTAGTGGCGTGTCGTTTGACCGCGTTGTTGTGCGCAGACGGCGGCGGCGGCGAGCGCGCGTCGGACAGCGGCGAGCCGGCGGCCGGCGCGGAGGAGGGCGGCGAGGCGGCGCCGACGCCCGACGCGCCGCCCGCGCCCGAGGTCAAGGCCGAGTGAGCGCGCCGAACGCGCCCTTCCCTCGCACATGGCCCGCGGCCCGAGAGACGTCCCGCGGACGTCGCCCACTTTTAGGTTTTCGGTATATGATTAAGACGTAAATTATGAAAGTGATTAAAGCTACTTAGATCGAGGCGCCGCCGCTCGTGGCCCGCGGCCGGCGGCGGCGCGGCAGCTGCGCCTCTCGGCCGCGGCGGACACCGAGAGGCGTTCCGTTCGTATGTAAATAGACACTCGGACGGGCGGCGATGTCCCGCTCCTTGACTGTTTTACATTTAAGTATATTGACGCGAACGCTCGGTGGCCTCACGACGATCCAAGTGCCGCGAGGACGACGCGTCCGTGATCGATGCTGCCTCGAAAACTCTCATTAGTGAATATTATGTAGCGACAGGTTGCAGAACGATTGTCGATGCGATATAAATGAAATAAATAAATATAATTTGAAGCGGAGACTGGCGAGTGGTGCTCGGTACGTCCAACTCTGATTACCCGCCCGCTGTTACACTTCATGTATCATAATCAACTATTAAATGCGAATAAAAATTATTATGACCGACAAAGAATATTTTTATTACATTTTTCCTTAACTCACCTCAACATCTAATAACAAAAATATCTAGGAGCCAGTCGACAAGTTTTTAGATATGAAGGCTCAGGTATAAGGTCGAATGAGAAGTCGAACCGTTAGGTCGCTATATACGAGTAGTCTAACTAAACAACTTTCTTGGTTGTATCCTAGGTATTATAATTTATCTAGGTAAGTGTGTTGCATCCTAGACCACATTGTCATTTATCATTAGGTGAGGTAGTGCATTGTCAAACAAGAACTTACACACTACAATGCAATATAATTGCCTTCTCCCAATGTTTCCCATATTCTATAATTTCAGTAATTGGTTGGTGAATTGCTATTTGCCTGGAGGGTGGCTGGTTCATGTTTTCTTCACCAGGAAAAACATCTTGAATATCTGTAGCAATATTATGGAGAACTGCACATGTTACAATTGTTTTCCTACAATGGGAAAATTTGCAATATAGACCTTCCTCATCACCTTTTCTTGATGTGTGTTGCAGGCATTTTTATGTACTGTTGAGTGAGACACTAGCTAAGGCACTTAGTAAATATTGCTAACTAGCTGCTGCCCCGTGGTTTCAACCGCGTGGAGATTTTGGATTTAATGGTTTTTATTTTTTTGCGCGGAACCCTAATAGAATTAGAAATAAAATAATATTGTGGCTATAAATTGAGATGTAACCTCTTTGTAAATATCTTTTAAGTTGCAAAACTGCACACGATGTGCAAATTTGATTAAAATCGATTAAGTAGTTTAGGAGTCCATCGCGGACAAACAACGTGACGAGATTGTTAGCTGATAAGGCAGCTGTAACCGAAAATAATAAGTTTACTATGGCAATTCATGTGAATAAATAATGACAATATATGTCATTATTTAAATTCACGTGAATCAAAAATGATAAAAGGACGCCTTCTAGGATACTTTTATATAATATAATTATACAGAATGTATGATCTTGCATGTATGCTAAAAAGACTGGTATAGGTACCTTCAATATGGGTACAACAGCCTTACTACTAAGAAATCACCACGTCTATTTAGTGTGGGTTAGTAGGTATTAAATCATCAGCCGGAAGACATCCACTGCTGAATATACGCCAGCTCCATAGAACGTCAAGAGGTATCAAATTGATTCAATATTTTCACAATAACAGATTTTCAACTTTTGACGGCTCCTTAGCTAAGTTGGTAATAACCCTGCCTGCAAATCGAGGGGTCCCGGATTCGATTCTCGGTCGGGGTAGATTTTGTGTAAGCATAAAGTTTGTTCTCGGGTCTTGGATGTTTGTGATGTGTAACTGTGTGTGTCTATGCCACCTGCTACACGGAGTCCTAGTGCGAAGGTATTAGTGTAAGCGTTTATTTATTTATTTAACTTTGAAAATGGTAGATAGTCAGTCATCATTACAAAACGTCCTATATCCCGACAATATGTGATGTGTTTCCGAAATACAAACGATCAAGACATTCGCTTCCGACACGGTTATCATTCCGAGAGAATTAAAATAGCCCAGCTGGGTAGGATATATTATACCCTAGGTACCTACCATAGCTGGGCATTAACTCGTTAATCCGTTAATCGTTAATTAACGAAGTTAATATTTTGATTAACGGATTAACTTTTAAGTTAACTTTTAAAAATGTTAACGGACACGTTAACTTCCGTTAACATCAGTCAGAAGTCCGTTAATCGTTAATCCAATGGGTACAGCTACTATTTACCGCACGGCCGGCATCGCAACGCGGCGCGAAAAACAGGTTGACAAGTATGAAATGAAATGACAAGTGCCGGGCGGCGCGTGGCAGCGAGTGAAGTGAGACAAAAACAAAACTAGATAATAATATAATATTTTGCCGGCGCGTGCGAGTGAGATAACTGCGAAGAGATTTGTTTCGTTTGATCATTTCATTACTTAGCGCCGCGCCGGTACTTAGAGTGACGAGTGTTTTTTGTTATTATTTATTATAATTATTACTGTCAGTCATCATTTGCGTGTTGATAAAAAAGATATTCATAAATCTATTCATCAAATACAATACTGCTGTACCCTCAAGCGCTGCAGTTGAACGTCTGTTTTCCACGGGTAAAGACATTTTAACACCAAAGCGAGCCTCCCTTTCAGACGAGAACTTCAATATGTTAATGTTCATGAAGGGGAATATGCACCTTATGCCCGGCGATTAAATTACACATTTGAATTAACAAGTATTTTGTTTTCTTCCTAACTTCCAGTTCCTTCCTAACATCATAAACCAACAGGTTTTATAAGTGTGAACAAAAAATTGTAAAAATGCAATTTTACACATATTAACGGATTAACGATTAACGTTAACTTGCGTTAATTCTTGCGAAATGTAACGCTTTAACGTTTAACGAAGCTAACTTTTTTTGTAGCGGATTAACGATTAACGAAGTTAACTATTTGATTAACGGTGCCCAGCTATGGTACCTACTAAAGATTAGCTCAACTAAATTTCTGTATATAAGTATATTCGGTTTGTCAATGTAAGTAGGTACCTACTTATAGTTTTTGAAATTTTATTCCATTCGACGTTGAGTACGTATACTAATAGCAGGGCATCGGATGTTTACTTCCTACATACGTGTAGGAATAATGCAGAATGTTGTTTTGCTTATTTTTCCTCACATTGTATTGCGTCCAAATTCACATACCTACATAGTATGTTACTTGAAAACAAAATTCTATCAACGACAACATGGGAGTGTTCCATATCTGGCTATGAGCCAAAATTACCCGTCTCGCCCCCTACTGAGCGAATAAGGAAGGGCGGCAGTGCTTGACAACCGGGTAAAATTACAAACCGGCAACGCTTGAAGTACATGCATGTGAATTTTTGTTTGTTTGCTTTTCGGTTTTGGTCTGCCTACCATAAACCTCTATTGAAAGATTTAAAGCGAGCATTATTTGTAAAATGGGTTTGTTTTATATACCGGTTTTTAACGGTTTTCGCCAATGACGCCAGTCGGTGTCTGGTGGTGTGCGGCCGAGTTGGCGGCGCGAGAGCGGCCTGCGTGGTTGCAAAAATCCTTCCCCCACTTCGCCTTGTCCCACCCTCTCGGCCGACGATCGGGTGTCGCGCATTAAACCGGTACTAAGGTTTTCAATAGTGCTCTTTAAACGCTCGGGTTCTGAACGAAATAATCTACAAAACCGTTTAATACCATTATTAAACGGTTATTCATAAACCGGTTCCAAGCCTTAGCGGGCAGTTCGTCTCGGTGGCGCCAGTTACCGATGCCGTTTGCTACTAAACAGGAATTCTGTTAGGTACTAAAAGTTATACTTACTCTGTCTTTAGCTGTAGTTGGCCAACTGTATCCCAAGAGGCAACGTATCACTATTATTAAGTAGGTACACTGAGAAAAATTGATTTCGGGCCTGTGAATTTAGTCTTATACGGTGAAATCTATACAAATAAATAAAATGAAAGTGTCTGTTTCTAATATCAAAATAACAGCTTTTTACCAAATGCATATGAAAGTATATACGGTACATTATAACAAAACAACCACTTTTAAAAATTTTGTCTATCTGTCTGTCTGTTTGTTCCGAGTAATCTCCGAAAAGGCTAGGCCGATGTTGACGGGACTTTCACTGGCAGATAGCTGATGTTACAAGGAGTAACTTAGGCTACTTTTGTTTTAGAAAAAGAATTTGGGTTCCGAGCAAATAAAATAAAAACCACAAAATCCATTATTTCCGCGCGGGTGAAATCGCCGGCAGCAGCTAGTTATAAATACGTAAGGATACTGTTACGCTCACCTACATTAATTTTCGCCTAGCTATCAGCGAAAACGTACAAATGTTGTAATCAATTACACGGTACATAAAACATCGAAAAACACATGCAGTAAAGGTGATGCGGAGTGAACCGTATTCCAGATAATATAGCAATTCGGACTCATATTCAGCATACGAAAAGGTTAATATTTGTATACCTAGCAAGAAATATAGGTACCCAACATTCAAACGAAACAAACGCAAGATTGAAACGACGCTCATAAGCGGTAAATATTAACCGCGACAGATGTTCATTTATTTTTTTACAAATATTTTTATTTTATACTTACATATAAAAAAATATCAAGATAAATATTAATCTCACTTTCATTTTTAATTAAATAGTAAATTAACATAATAAAAACATATTACTTCAACAATCACAATTTGACTAATAACAGTTTCAAATCAACAGCATGTATAAGGTATAGGTACCTACTGTAGAAAATATAAAACTATATCAGTAGCAAGTATAAAAAATATTAGATTATAGAAGATACATAGGTAAATCATAGCTACATAAGTACATATTTATGTAAGAAGCTGATAGTAGGTAATTTTTGACAAAATTTGACTCATTTTTTGTTCTTTAAACAAACATGGAAATAATCCCGACAATATTTCTCTGTCGGGATGCAATTACGAGATAAAACGAACAGAAATAGTCGCTTCCTACATACACGGAATCATTCCGAGTGAAATAAAATCACCCTGCAGATGATGAAGTCGGAAGGTGTCCAAACGACGTAGGTAACCCCATCGATTTTGGGATTGTTTGATTTATTTTTACAAGTACTCTGATCCTAGATGAGTCCTGATGATGGAGTCGGAATGTGGCCCACAAGATTACAATACCCATGCACTACCTATGTATACGTACTTTATAAAAGCTTATCTGTAAAAATGTATTTTTACACAAAAAACTTATTTTCACTCTTCTTGTTCAGAAAGTTCGTCATTGTAGCGAGCCAGAGCGGGGATAAAAAGGCATATTTTCTTCTAGAAAAAAAAAGGCTACAAAACTAGTATGTACTATAAAACAATAATACTTTTTCCCCTTGAGAAAAAAGTAGTATTTAAAGTTTTTTAATTTTTGTCTGTTACCAACGAGTACCTATTGGATTATTTCATTTTCTTGCAATCGCAGTGAAAAGTAGAGCGTAAAACCCATGATAACTCTCTCGCTAAAGCTCGGGAGTAAAACTACGTCGTATAATTATATAAATGGGTTATTTTAGCCCCTTGTATAAAAATCTACGTACTATTAGATGTAAAAACCTACAACCGTATTTAAATTCATGAAAGGTCAACAGCCAGACAGACAGCTTAGGGGATGCAGTGCAAGTGCTTTGTTCGAATCCTGGTCATTTACCTCGATAAACCTGTCTATACCTATGCAATATACCATTTACTTTCATACAAAGAAATTGTAGAGTTAGGTATAGATATTTATTCGCCAAATTTTAATTCATCTGCAGTACACGATTTTACAAGGAAACAGAAAGAAAAATGGGCTGGAAAAAACTATGTATTGCTTATCTCACACGCAATATTTATACGTTAGCCATTTTGCGACCTGCTGTTTTTTTTAACAACCAGAATGGTTGTCCAGCGACCTTTATAGCATCAATGAACATGACTGAACGGGTGGGTGGGAGAGCGCATAAAGCAATCGGTCCTAAAAAATGATGTTTGCCAAACATTGGCCACTAGCTGAATGGTAAGTACATGTAGCGTACCTTCACCGCACATGCATGAGTATCGAGTAAGAACTTCAGTTTGGGCCGTCCCGCTTCCACGACGCTGAAATACGAGAAGATCGAGAATAAGGGTAACGTGCGTCCGTTTGAAGTATAAACCCAAATCTAGCTAACGTTATTTTGCATGGTGCCGAAGTGAGCACACAAGGAAGTTGTGACTAGTTGCGTCGTTCTAGACAGCCTACCTACACCATCGAAAAGAAGGGTAGGTAACAAATAGGACGGCGCGCAGCGGCGCGGCGGCGATAGGTAACTGGTATCCTGCTTTCTGATAGGATAATAACTAGATAACAGCAGCTAACACAATTCGAGATGCGTTCAGGCGAGTATCATAACTAACTTTAGTCTTGAAGTGTTTTAATAGTACAAGTAGCATATTGTATATGCTACTTGTACTACGCTACTGTACATACACAGCGAAGTACATAGCGAAGCCAGCTTCGTTACAATAAGAGTTTTTGACGGCTCCGTTGTTAAGTTGCTAGTAAGAGCCCACATGCACGAGCACTCCAATCCACAACATTCCAATCAAACGTTTCAAAAACGATCCGTGTGTGGGGAATCTCAGCTGGATTATAAACGTGGAGTGATAGAAATATTAGAAATCCAAACGTTCCGGCAGGTATAATCATACAAATGAAAAAAACAGTTCATAAATTAGGCAAAAAATGTTATGTAACACAATTAGGTAAGTAGGTATTTTAACGTACGTAACGGTGGCTAAAGTAACGTTTAAAAATAACGCTTTTCATTAGGTAAATCAACGCGATCACTGCATTACACGTAACCTATACCTACTATTTACTATACGATCTGGGTAATACCCCTATCTGATAAACATTATCTTTATTACTACTTCCCTACCTTGACACCCTATTTGCCAGTATTTGCTTATTTGTCCGTATGTAACAGCTAACAAAGGACACGGCTGCTTATAGTAGACCATTAATGGTTGCAGCATCATAATTCTGTATGCTCTTTCTTCACCAAACAACTTTTATTTGGACTAAATTTTTATGCATGTTGCAATTTTTTAGTTTCGACATATTATATTATGTAGGAACCTACCTAATACTTACTACCTCTTCATTTTGTATCGCAATAACCTATTATTAATAGGAGCATATAATTAATAGGCTATTAAGAACACAAAATGAAGTTATCTAGAATATACTATTATTAGTAATAGGACATTAAACTTGTTCGGAGAGTTTGAGGAATATTTTATTTTCCACATTATGGAAACCAAAATGATGGTCATAATTCATACAATTATTAGTTTAATTAAATAGGTACATATTCATTTTGACCACTTATAAGTTTTTAGTTTCCTTGATTTTAGGTAGTATTATTATTTCCTTGAGTAGGTACCTAGGTAGCTACAATGCATTGCATATAGGTAGGTACTACCTTCGTTTAACCTAACGTAACATTTGGCTAGGCATGCTTAGATAATAAAGATAGGTACTACTAACTACGATAAAAACGAACAAGATATGACCATTGACCAGGTAGGTCATTACAAAATCGGTAAAATAAAGATTACTTTCTGATGTCTTACAAAAGAAACCCTCCACGATGATACCATCTGTCCAATTAAGCGGATACGTCTAAATTGAGCTGATTGTCGTCGTAGATGAAATAGTCCTTATTTAAACTTTGTTGGAAGAGCAATGCCTCGGCGAGTACCGCCGCAGACAAAGGAGAGTAGTTGTTTTGTTGGGACTTTAGGAGTGATTCACAACATCAGTCGGCGACCAGTCGCGTTATTCTGTCTCGGTCCCGCCAGTTCATTTAGTGCACGCGCGTCTAGCGACCGCAGCGCGTCTTTCGCGCTTCGCTTTACCGCTACAAACTTACGACAAACTTTCACTTGGCAATGGTAAACAAACGTAATCAGACAAATTGCTAGTTAGTATTTTACACGCTCGTTTTTAACTAAGTTGAGCAACTTACGATGAAATTGTGAGGGAAATTATCGGGAAAATGTTGGTGTTTTGACGTGCTGCAATCGAAGCTAAGAGAGACATTGCATTTTGTGTTAATTTCAGTGACTAACAATAGATTTAGGTCGCGGTTGCCTGGAAGAATACTTATCATTGTGTGGTGAAGTCGGAATTAGTCGTCTGATTCAAATCGAAAATGGGAAAGGATTATGGTATGTTATACATGTATCGCTTCCTAGAACCTTAAAAACACTGACGTATTTTTATCCTGTTCATCACGTTTAAGTGCTGCCCATATGAATGACAAAGTCCTTTGCGAAACTGCATTCTTCTCGTCACCCTGAGATCAGCCTTCCGGATTTTTGTGTTAAGCGGATCATAGTAGGTAATCCGCTTCGAAGCAGACTAACGAGCAAAACAGTAGAGGTTATCTACTCTCGCAGAACAAGTCCTCCACCAGTGGTCGGGTTCATCGTATTTTACGATTCGCTTGCCCGATGGTGAAGGGAAAATTCTATAAGACCACCGTAATTAAACTTGTTTGAACCTTTTCTTGATTAAAACATTCGTAAGTATTACTCATATTGATATGTATTTAGCCGAATTCACTTACGTTGTTTGAACCTGAAAAAATTGACTTCTTGAATTTAAAGTACCTACCAAGAGATCAGAAGTTTATAACATACATTATTGTCAAACAACAGACCATCTCATTTTATTTTGATATTGTTGATTAAAATTTGAATATGCAGGGAATTTCCTATTTATATGTACCTACTATTAAATTCTGCTCTCCTGATTTAATCATCTTACTCCTAAAAACTAAATGGAAAATCTGTGTGTGGTAATGAATAAAATTGTATGAGGTGGTAGGAACAAAATTGTGAAGGTGGAAGGTGTAGGAATAAGCCACCCAGCGACCTACGACACGGGTAGTTATATTTATCTAAGTACACAATTAGGTATATGTCGTCAAAGGTTTCTGTTCATTGTCTCAATCACTAACGATTAGTGAGGCAAATCGTGTTTGTTTCTTACCAACACAATAGTGGGAAAGCACGTGAACCGAGTTCCAATTAAAAGCTTTGACTCATTGTGGACGATATGTACCCACTTAAGGAATAAAAACATCCATCGTAATTCCCGCAGTATCTATATGTACGACTAATGTATGTTTTCATTTGTTTTTGTAACCGGAAGAAATGCCGTTATGCAGAGGTACAGCATACACACTGGAGGTTGTGGGACCACTCATTATCCGCCTGGCGGACTTTTCACTAAAGGTCTGTTCAGATCTAAGCGTTATTCGGTACCGTTGTGGCCTGTGGGTAGTGGTAGAAGGAAATATTACCCGTATTTGTATGAAGTTTCCTGCCCAGGCGGTTTCTGTACCGTAGGCGGTTGCGAATAACGCTTAGGTCTAAACAGGCCTTACTCCAGGCCGTTGCTTCACGCAGCTACGGAGAAACGGATCGGTGTGATTTTTGGCATAGATATAGTTTATGGACCGGAGAGTAGCATAGGCTACTTTTTACCGCGGAAAAATGCACGGTTTAGCTGTATGGGAACGCGGGCTGCAGGCAGAAGCTAGTGGGATGTAAAAATGTAATTTAGAGTTTTTTAATTATCTGAGAATCTTGTTGTGGTCTGCGTTACGAATAAGTTTAATGTAGTTACAATATAAGTAATTATAACTTTATTCAACATCATATTGTAATGATGCTGTTTATTGTTCCAAATAAATAAAATAAAATGCACTACGTCACATCTTTTATTCTGTTATTTGTAGCTCCATATCTTGGGTTGAATAAAACGTAATAAAATAAAACCCTTATCAGAATCACTTTGTTGTCTGTAAATAATAATTTGATGAATGAATAGAATCGTCATATCAATTCATAAGACTTCTCTACTACTATTGGTGGAATCCTCTAGATACTATAATTTTTGCAACGGGCAATCAACGTCCGACCTTTTTTCGTTTTCAAGAAGTCCTATACAGAATTTATATGTAAACGGGCTCAATATTCGAACACAATATCGTATTGGGTACTTAAAAATATAGGAAGTAATTAAAAATCCATAGGTATCAATAATAACATCTACTAAATTGTCATTAGATTTTGCAAGGTAATTAATTACGAGAGAACATGGACACCCTAACGGTAGTCGGTCAATGACACGCGATCCGGCTGTCTACGTATACCTCCCGCGCAAGCAGCTCGCGCCCGCGCGTCATGCCTTCGGCAGACGTGGTGACTGTGCTTTGTAATGACTAAGGACATTTTGATGCTATTAAAGGAAAAAAAATGTTTACTTTTCATTTGTATTCTATATAACCTGTGTATTGAATTCCTTAAAAATTGATACCGTTTACGTAATACACCTTGTATTGACTCATCAAGGGCAGCGCATTCGCCTTCATACCAAGAATTTGCATTGGGCCAGCTTTTTAGCTGAGGTTTTAACGATAACGTATCAATTTCGATAACGTATCAATTTCCCAAGTCCTTTAAATTTCGTAAGAAAAACCTTTGAAGTATCTATCGACCTAATAATATGTATCTAGATTATTAGGATAATGTTTTAGGAATGGACAGTTTCCCATAAAACTGTCCATTAAAGTACAGCTCATAATATAAAAATAGTAAATATATATTATACATACTCAAAATAAACGTTCATAGATATAATGGTTAGTTTATTTATCAGTGCGATAAGCTGGATCATCCACAAAGCAGTTTAAAATTTGCCCGAATGACCTCGCTTGTGTTATAAACCAGTGGGTGCTCGTTAGTAATCACTTTTCCGGTCAGAGATAATGCGCAAGAAAAAAGACGTCAAATGTTGAAAATCAAAATTTCCGACCTTGATCCGCTAATATTTTTATCGTATTGTAGTTCAACGGTGAGCCCTGATTTCTGTATACAATTATTGTATATCGTTCAAGGGTATTTCAATAAGCCGTACGGGTCTCATGATAGAGACGGAGAAAATGAACAAAGAAGTTACAAACAGAGCAATTTCTAGAATATCAGTGACAATTCCATGTCTAGTAAAAAAAGTTTACAATTATTATAGGTCGATTGTAGCCCAATCGTAGCCCTAAGCCCCAAACACAGCGCTCCTGTCGATTGAATTACCTATGGCATAATATAATTGACTATGGCAGCATGTTTGTGGAGAGAATACGCTAAACTGCTATGTTTTTACTCAGCTGCTCTATTTGTTCTTTCCAATTTAATTTTTGGTCTATAATTACACCTAGAACTTTAGTCGTGGTCAACTTTATACAAAACCTTGTTCTCTTAAATGAATTTAATGTAAATTTTGTGTCTTTTGGCCATTTTATCAACCGCGATAAATTATATCACCAAGGAGACTTCTTTGTTCTAACATGGGCCGGCGTTATGCTCACCATCAGGCAACCGACCGGCTCGTCTCGTTATCAAATAGAATAAAAATCAGTCATCTAAGAAGTCAACAAATACTTCCAACTGTTGAAGAAAATGCCGTACTGTGTACTGGCCACATGCCTATACGAGTAGACCTAGAAGACTACATTATTTTTATACTACCCCCAGAGATCTTTGAGTACCACATTTAGTAACGGTCAGATATACCTACGGTTGGTTGGCTGACCAATGATTTCGTAGTTTGCAATAAAAATCTTAATGACTTTACGGACGAAAACGAATTTCATGCAAAGGTGAGTCAGACTCGTAAATAAATAATTTAACTCCAGGATTTGCACTTTTAAAATGTTTTTTTCTTAACTTAGGTTACCATAGTAGACATTGACGGGAAATATGCGGAAATGGTGCCTATCGGCCGCAGTTCAGTAAAAACACATAAAATGAACTATGTAAGTGTCGTGAAGTTAGCAAAATTGTTATTTAACTGAGGCACCTAAGGCTGACTGAGTTCGCCACATAAAAAAATAGTGATATGTCAAATAACCATATCATTGGTTGATTGGTTGGCAAAGAGAGCTAACGGAGCAATGGTGTTAATTCTGGCGTTTCATACTTAAATCTAATTTTAGTTTCACTCTCTCTCTTTCTAAATAGGAATATGAGAACGGCATGGAACATCTTTTGAGCTGTCAGATTAATTCTTTTGCTTGTATCTAGTGTAAATTTAACGGCATTTAATTTAGTGACGCCTAATTTGTCAATAATGGACGATATTTGACAGGTATAAAACTAATGCAGACCTGTCAAACATCTTCCACCCCTTTCTTGTGTTAGTTATTGGAAGAGAGAGCGTCACTAAAATTAAGTTTAGGAATGAGACGCCAGCATCGACACCATTGACACTAGGTACCTACTATAGAACCTCTAGTCTAGGCACAACTTTTCAGACACCCATCGGTCTGATTTCTATCTTTCTTTTGAGGTCCTCAGAAATTAGACGCAGCACTCGAAGTTTCCCACAGGCATTTTATGTGCCCAAGTATCTTTGCGTTTGTGTATCCAAATATTTTCTTTGTCCACTTCGTTATCGGAAAGGTGAAAATCAACCTCTTCGCCATTAGTTACATTCATTCATATTTCCAGTAAGTACCTACCTACTACGCGAGTTCTCTGTCAAAATGTCATGCTCCAGCGCGAGTAGCGTCTCGGTCGAAAGTAAATAAATTGTGTAACGTTACCGTTTATTTGCGGCGCACGCCCACAGATTACTAAACAGTCAGTACGACATCGTCGGCAATCGCGTTTAATTTCCACCATCCTCGAGACGTAAATAAAACTAGCGTCATCGTCACCATCATTGCTGACTTAAGAACTCGTTCACACGTTCTGTGTTTTTTTAATATTTGAACTAAATAATCAAGTATTCTGCTTCTCTTCGTATGAGTTCAACTGGTGTTTTCACTTTGAGACGGCCCAATCAAACAAAGCCATCCGACATGGCAGACCGAATGTACCTACCACAGTATCTAATGGAACTGGTACGGCCCGCACGGCTGACCATCAGATGTTAGACGGATGTTTCATTTAGCCTATAGGTTAAAAACGGCTATATAGTGAGACAAATCGGAAGGAAATTCATGAAATGCTTTCCCAGCGGCAATGAATAAACAAAACTAAAAGATGAGGCAAGCAGTCGGTCGTCTTCGACTGTAAAGACAATGGATGCAATTCTGGAGTGCTAACTAAAATTTAAAGAGCGCCCAAAGTTTTTGTCTGTTTCCAATAAATAATACCTACCTATGAGAAAAGTAAGAAAATATTAAATATCTAAAAATATCTTTAAAATCTAAATTCTTTAAAAATATTAAATATCTAAACATATTTTATAGGTGTTACCATAGAGAGATCTGTGGTGTCTACCTACCATTAAATATTTTCCATAATTTTTCTCCAATGGCAAAATAAACGCCACTATTAATACCACACGCAACATGGCCGTTAAATTCACGCTGGCGTTTAATTAACAAGTGATTGTCCCTTTCCCATGTTCGAATTGCAAAGTAACTTAACAATTTTAAAATTAGTTTAGGTGTGTGACAACAGAGTAAGCGCCAAAGGCACTATGCATAGTGCAATTAGCGCGGGTGACTAAAATAATTGCAGTTCTATTAAAATTGGACCAATAAGGTGCTTTACGTAAGGGTGAGTCGTCAATGGAATGCCACATAAAACTTCGTCATAATTGTTTTTGTCAATAATCACTAAATAGGTAGGTACAGTAAAAAATATATCAAAATTGTTTGTCCAGTTTAAAAGTAGGAAAATTAATTCATTGAATGTGACTGGCTGCTAGCAAATACCGTATTTAAATTGTATAAATTACAATGAGGCATTGATTCACTGTATTTCTTACAAATACACTGTAGTAAAATCATTTAGGTAAATACATTTGAAATACTGAAAGTGTATGTACGTATAAATAGTATATTATTACTGCAGTCGGCAGTGTGGTCAAGTCTACATTCGTCTCTAATTGTTATTACTACCTGTTAGTACCTACCGAAATAAATAAGGCTCTAGGATGTTATATTAATTTTATAGCTTCATTGAAACCTTGCCAATTTGTCTCACACTAATTTTGCAACATAAGGATCACAGTGCTAACTAACTCCATGCTACTCAAAATACTCTTACTGGTTAATTTTACTTTGTCACCAAGAAATACGGACTTGGATCACTAAATATTATTGTAATTGATTTCAGTAGGTATTTAGATTTTTTATGGATTTTTTCTAGTGCTGGATGGCTACCACGCTCAAGTTAAAATCAGTCGTTTGCCTGATGATAAGCATAATGCTGGTCCGTAACAATCGCAGTGCCACTCAGAGACTCAGCTGGTCATCAAACTGGGACACAGTAAAGCTAGCACATACTACACGAGCAAAGCGGTGGTACAAGCCCAGACGGACACTCGCAAAAAAATTTACTTCGCTATAGGTACCTATCCAGTGAGTAATAACTTATCATCGTTGGTTCATTGTGTCATTTTTCATGTGCACCTACAGTAAACATTCAGA